>CM075649.1:155813520-157299770 GCA_037953625.1 Crotalaria pallida
TCTAGTCATGATGGGCCCATGTCATTGTTACCACATAAAATATAAAGAACAAAACAAAGAGTCAGTATTGGTGAGTGCAGCTGCATGTGTACGTCAAACTTGATATTAAATGGCTATGCAGTTTCCAAGTCCTGTGATTGGGTTGGTTGGTGTGATCACATGGAGATAGCAAGTGGTGCATGTTCTTCTTCTATGAGAAGGCGTTCGTTGAGCATATCAAGTCATCAAAATATAAATATAGATAATGATAATGCAGATTGTGAGAGTGTTTCAGAGGCTGGAGATATTGGAGATCGAGCTCTTCCAAGCAAAAGGTTCAGTGAGAGCAATAATAGTATCAGCTTGTCTTTTGACGAAAATGGAGAGGAGCAAAGATGGCACTCACATCCTTCTTCATCTGTTAGGCCTTTGCCACCTCAACTCACTTCCCCATCCCCTCTTTCTACCGATGCAATACTTGCTTCAATTCTCAACACATAAAACAAGTAACTTCTCTTCCATTATATTCTTCACTGTGCTGCGGCTCTTCTTAGGGAAGATGGTGTTATTTTTAGGATTAGGGTTGTTTGTGTTGTGCCATGGAAAATTGGGTTTTATAATTAAAAAAAATTCATGATTATAATCTTAGATAAACACTAATCAAAGTCGGTTGCTATTTATGAGTTTTCCTAATTTTAGCTATTAACCTCAGTCCCTCAGGGTCGAGGGTAAAAATCTAAAAATGAAAATAGTTTTTTAAAAAATTAAATATAATAAATTTTTAACTTCTTGAATACACAATTTTTTCATAAAACACTTTCATTATTTGGATTATTATTTTCAACCCTTAGAAAATCCTTATTTATTTATCAAAATTACTAATCAAAATGTGTAATATTCAATAACAATGAACTATTTTTTTTATAGTAACAATAATTTTTTATTATTAATCATAAATGTTTTAAATTTTGTTTATATTTTTATCATTTATATATATATATATATATATATATATATAATATTTTATTATATTTTTCAAATAATATAAGTTGTAGTTGTTATCCTGCTATCCGCTACAGAGTTTTTGGGGTTAACCGCTACCCTCCGGCTGTCCGATCCGCTGTTACTCTAGATTTTATAAAAAAAAAAAAAAAAAAAAGATGAAGACTCTAGAAAAACTGATTGGGTGGGGAAACATGGAAGGCCTATTTACTCTGCTTAATTTTTTGTGAGTGAGTGGGTTTTAACATGCCTTTACAATTGGGTACTGTACTGCTCCTAGTACTACTACTACTACTACTATTATTATTATTATTATTATTATTATTATAAATTAATGTTATTATTATTTATTGTCATTAATTGTGAGTGATTGATTTATTTAAAAGGAAATAAGTAGGTGCTGGTGATTGATTTAAACTCTATAGTAGAAAAAAAAAGTAAGAAATATGTATGGTTATACGAATTTAGTTAACTTATTGATAACCAACAAAGCCCAGCACAGTTCGTAGATAGCTGAGTTCCTTAAGCATGATATCGGGGGTTCGATCCCCGCCGTGGGCATGGAAAATGCTTTGTTGGTAAAGGCAAAACCCACTTCGGTGATCTCTACGCCTCGGAGGGGATTAGTCTTCGGCTGTCGGCTGAGGGATACACTTGGTGTACACCAAAAAAAAAAGTTAACTTATTGATAATTTATAATTATCTAATATATTTTTTTTTACATATTAATATTTCATATTAATTCAAAAAGCATATAAACTAATTGTTATTATCACTTTTATAATAAAATTGATTGTAAAATGATTGTTCAAGTAACATCTGTCTATGTTTAATTTCCTGCTGGTCATATCATGCTAGTTTACACATTGTTTTTTGCCACTTCTTTCAGGAACCGCGTAAAGGTTTGCCAATATGGCTGGACTATGCTTCATGTATGGTTCATTTAGCTGTTTTCGGAATTCTTGGGGTAATATGCAAACCTTTTGCTAGAGATGTTAATGTTTTCTTGTTAATATATTATTACACATTAATTTGAAAAAAATAATGAAGGCATCGTAACTATTGAAATAAGTGATTTTTTAACTGAGAGCTTATGAAAATTCTTTAACTGTGATTAACATAGTAATAGATGTTATAGTGTCAATTTTTATGTTAGGACATGCAGTTATCCGCAAGAGTCTAATCCAAAATTTATCACAATGACTATGCAGGTTTTGACAAGATATTTACTGCAAAAGTTATTTGGCCCTGGGGTTGCAGGTGCAACAAACGACCATACTTTTATTTACCTAGACCTTCCTTCTAATTTGGTATGAATCTTTTTTCATCTTTATTATTTTTCAATCTGATAGATGTTTCAAATTGCAGTTAGTGTTAGGTGAAAGTGAACTATATATAGTACATTTGAAGTTCTTTCATAAGGAAGCTGAAACGGTAAACATTCTAAATAATGAGTAAAATTTTCTTCATATTGATCCAGGTTGGTTCATTTCTTATGGGATGGTTTGGTGTTGTATTCAAAGGAGACATATCTCAAGTGTCAGAGCATCTAGCCATAGCAATAAATACTGGTTACTTAGGGAGCCTTACAACCTTCAGTGGTTGGAACCAAAAAATGTTGCAGCTCAGTGTTTCTGGCCACTGGCTTTTTGCTGCACTTGGCTTTCTTTTAGGTATATAAGTGCATTTAATAAGGTTGTTTTATAATTACAGCTGCCTCATTGAAAGTTTTAAATTTATCCTATGTTGATTTTTTTTTCCTCAGGATGGTTCAATTAATAAGATGAATTTGTATGTTTTATACTTTGGAATTTTTCAGGCATGTTTCTTGTTGCCTATTCCATCATATTTGGGATTCAAACTGCCAAGGGCTTCAGATGGCTTCTTAACAAATTGAATGTGAGTTCAGGAAATGGAAACTCTAAGATCAAGTCCAAATTGGATAGTTGTGCCAGTCAGTTGGCAGTTATGGCATTTTTGTTGGCTATTTTGGGTATATTATGGGGTGTGAGTGGTGCATTAGTAAAATCTAAGTTCAAGCATGGTGGCAGTGCTGCTCAGTTATGGTTTGCATGCTTGGTTGGTCCTATAGGTGTATGGATCAGATGGTTCTTGGCACGGTTCAATGGACGTGGCTTAGGAAAGGCAGGGTTGTTTAAATGGATTCCATTTGGGACTCTAACTGCCAATGTATCAGCTGCTTGTGTTATGGCTGCTCTTGCAACTTTGAAGGAAGCAGTAAGTTTCTTCGACATCATTCATATCACAATCCCTCCATATCTAAGCTGGTAATCATTGGATTAGAATTAGATTTGAGAATAAGATTTAACTATATTGGAAAATTGGTTTTTTCTCAACTTCTCTAGAAAATACCATCTTACTTGTTGTTGCCAATATTTCTGTTATATTTTTCAATTGTTTAATGATATTTACATAATAACATACTTCAACTTTAAAAAGCCTCTAACAGACTCTAGGGTTAATTCATTTAAACCATTAAAAAAAAGATGTAGTTTAACCAATGTGTTTTGCACTGGCTAGTATGATAATGGGGTTTGTGGTGGTAAATATGTAAAAGTATCATTATTGTTTTCATACAAGGAAGTTGTAGCCTTGTAGGGTTTGATAACCAAATTGAGTAGTACATAACACATAATTGTTTTCTTTTATATTGGGATTGGATTGTAATTCCTTAGCTAAATATGTTTGATCAACCTATTTCGATTTTGATAATCTGAAGCTTATATTCCAGTACAAAATTTTTAATTATTTGATGCAGGTGAACACCAGGGATTGTGATACAGTTGTAGCAGGAATACAGTTTGGTCTGATGGGGTGTCTAAGTACCGTCTCAACTTTCGCTGCCGAGTTTAATGCAATGACAGAAAGCAATCATCCTTGGAGAGCTTCTGCATATGCTACTATCACAATATGTGTCTCATTCTCTTTAGGACTCTTAATATACTGCATACCTGTTTGGGCAAGGGGATTCGACATTGACACGTAGCAATTTGGAACAGAAAGCAACACTTGTGTGGTTGAACCATTGAAATTTAACGACAATCTCCATCCTAATTTTGAGAAAAAACTTTTTTCGCAGAGAAGGAATCAGAAAAGAAATAGAATGATGTATTTACTTCTCTGAATCTCATCAAGGATCAATCGCTGTTGACATTGGGTGTGCAGCGCAGTTTCGAGCCATAAGTGAATTGATGAGCTCACAATCATTTTATTATCAAAGATGCCATGATATATAAATAATGTTAAAATCATGCTGGTTGCACACATGCATTATATTTTCATTGCTTGAAAGTTGAAAGTGTGCTGCTTGAGTCCAAGATCATAGTTCCTACCAACTTTCACCAAAGCCTCAGTCACAGAAAGTAAGAAACCGACTCTTCTGCTATCAGATTGAGTGATCTTTTGCTCCCGAGATTATTATGGTTATTTGAGGTCAAAAGAAAATGAGACAGAAGGGTCAAATGCACTACAAGACATAGAATGAGACAGAACTTATTCTGTGAAATTTTTTGGCCCTTATTTCTGGATATAGATCATAGTTTGGTGTATGAAGCCCAATGCTAAGTCAAGCTTAATATGCATTGTATCCAATCAGTTGGGATCCTCCAATTCACGAACCAATTATATAAGATGACATCATTTTACCCCATACAAATTGCGTGAATCATGCTTATACAAGAAGTATTTTCCTAGCTAGTTTCCTTGTCTCTTCTTGGTTTGTGCACGTTATGAATAAGCCCTATTTAAATATGCTGAGATGCATTAACATTTTTTTTTTTACTTGTGATTGAATCCACTAAGGTGGTTACTAGTGTGCTTTACCTTGCAATACAGTTACACAGATTATTTTGTTAAAGACTGATTCTCTCATGTCCTATCCTGTTTACAAGGGTTTACATCTATTTTTATAGCATCATATTCTCTATCTCATGATTTATGTTACTCTGTGATAAAAGAATGTGATTGCTCAATAAAAGCACAAGGCAATGGATGCCAATGAGTGAGGTGATATTGGTTTTAAGGTTTAAGTGAAGTAGAGTTGCTAGAGCATGTGTTGCGTACACCTAGAATCAACTCCAAGTGTTGACACCGTTGTTTGGAGGAAGAAAAAGAATGATTATATTGAACATTTGTGTTTCTCTTATTTTTTTCTTTTTTCAAAAGGAATAGATTGTGGAATGAAAAACAATGGTGAGTCCCCTTGGGTTAGCTCAGTTGGTTAACTGCGGAACATTTAGTTAATTTAGATTTCAAGGTCGCGGATTCTAGTCTCAAATATCTCCTTACAATAATGATAATAAAAAAAAACAATGGTGACAAAAGATCATCCCTTACTCTATTTCTCTATTTTCTTTTGGAAAGTCAAAAACACACATCAAGAGGAAGCAGCAAAACCCAAGTTCAAAGACCCAGATAAATATTTTGAAAGCCACACAAATAAGATTAGTTGATAATTGTTGGTGTAAACAAATTTTTATTGAAAAAATTCATTAAAATAAAGTTTTTTTAATTTAAAATATTTTAATTATGCCAGTGAATATCGGTCTAGTTGACAAGGAATTAGTTTGTAGTCCATATAATTAAAAATTCATGTTTTATTGTCGGAATAAAGATTTTATTGGTAGATTTGTCAGTAGCTATGTAACCACTTTCTGAATCGAGAACTTAACTAAATTTTTATGAATTTTTTTAACATTAGCCTTCAAAATTGAGAATAAAAAAAAAACATATTTTTATATTAAAAGGATACATATAAATACTTAAAGAGAAAATAATCTTAGGTTTCCACTTATCTCTTACCATTTTTGACCTTTTATTTTAGGATATTTTTGGTTGCTTGGTGTAGACCAACCGGTACCCGGATCTAGTTTATCCAAAATTTGACTCATCAAGTCCAACCCATGTATGACCATAGCAGTTGAGAGCTAGTCCTTGTTTCAAAAGTGTTGTTGAGTTGTTGTTGTTGTTGAAGATGGGAAAGACAAGGTTACTGGTGTCAGATTTTGTGTTATCTTTCATGTGGGTATGGTCAAGTGTTCTGGTTAGGTTCTTTGTCTTCAAATACTTGGCTTTGGGACATGGCCACCTTGGTGAGATTGTTAAGGCTGCCTTCTCTATCATCAACATGTTCTTCTTTGCATTCCTTGCCAAGGTTACCCGTGGTGGGGCCTACAACCCTCTCACTGTTTTGTCCAGTGCTATTTCTGGGGATTTTGCCAACTTCCTTTACTGTGTTGCTGCTAGAATCCCTACTCAGGTTTTGCTTTTTTTTTTTTTTTTTTTTTTTGTGGTTTTATAATTAGTCTTGATCATGTTTGTTTGTTTGTTTGATTACAGGGGAAATTACTCTGATATTTATATTTTCATTAAGGGGTTAATCACCAATTTGATCCCTGAAATATAAGGCAACGGGGCAATTTAGTGCATGTTTGGTTCTACGAGTTAGCCCAGAATCAATTCTGGAAGGTCAACGCTACTAACAATTACTGCTGCTCCAACGTGATTTTAGGGCCAAAATTGATTCTACAACTCGAAACCAAACATGCTGTTAGTCCCTGTCATTCTAAAATGCCTTCATGAATGTTTAAAACATAAATCAAGTTCATACCCGAATGATAAAAACGACAATCATTTAGTAATACATAAAGGACTAATTAGTAATTTGATTGACATTTTGAACATTCATGGACAAAAAGTACCACTTTAGAACCAAACCGTGCTTGGTTGGAGCCTAGCGAGGTTGGAGCTTCGTGCACTGGGCCACACTTTATTTATGTTAAATCATTATTATGCCTCTCCCTAAGATTTAACTCAATTACGTTCTACTTCTCTTGTTTTGTACATTATATCAATGTCTGTGGATGTTAATGCTATCACTTATCACTGCACTTACCTCATGATTGCAATCACACTGACCTCCCTTCTTTTCCTAAAGGGGAGGGTATTGGGTGTAATTTAAGTCAAACTTCAAGTGAAGTTGTTGTAATTTCCCTGTGGATTATATGTAAATTGGGATTTCTTTAGTTTTACCCTTCTCTCACTCAATTTTGATAGCTTGGATACGAAGAAAAATGGGTGAAAGTAGAATTGAGGGTCTTTTATTAGATGAATCCTGTTCATAATGTTGGATTGTATCCGAAGTTTAGTGCAATAAAATTAACATAGGCACGGCAAAACTAACCTTTATCAGGGAGAATGAGAAATCTAAAGTTTGAGTGGACTTGAATTTCATCCTATTGCAGTTCAATTCTATTCCTTTTTCTTCTTGACAGCATAAGAAAGAGTTCAGGAATTTTGTTGTAGTAGATATTGCTGGATTCTCTAAATTGAATGGTTCTGTGGGTTCTGTGTCTGATGTGGTTATACATTGATTGGTATAGTGGTTCCCTACTTTCCTCTGAGTAGGTTTTGGGGTTTGAATTAACATGTTCTCATCCCCACAGCTCTCTCCTTATGTGTCTTTGTGCTATTGGCCCAATTCTCTGGCACTAGCCCATCATTTTAACTTAATCATCTCTTGCTTTATGTGAGGCATTTCAGAATTCAGATCTGATTAGAATATATCATCACAGTTTTTATAAATAGAAGTGGATTCTCATTGTGCACATGATTTCTCAACACTTATTATGCATTCTACTCTTTGATATTCAGATGATTAATTTTTTTTTTCAAACAAAAGTATTCCTTTGTTGATGCTTGAAATGATCTCTGAAGATTTGAGGTAGGTATTTTTCTCCTGTCTTAATGTCACAAAGAACAAGCTATTGGCTAGAAGAACTAGAAAATTACAGATGATTGCTGAAAAATGCCTAGTACGAAAGACAGTAGCACATGATTGATGCAAAGACCCTAGTATTGAACCTTTAACAGCATCATCACACACCCGATCTTGGAGATTTGGGCAGGTGCTAGTCGAGCTTCAAGCTTGTTTGAATACTTTCTTGTTTATATCGTCCATTAGTTGCAAAACTTGAAAGAGTTTACTGATAAATTGATAACTGATGGTATCCTTCGGGACTGGCTAGTGACTACGATAGCACGTAGCCAAATAAAATTTCTCGAATGGTAAAAACTAGGTTCTATACTCTTTGTCATTAGTTTATTTACTTATAGTTTACTATTTTTTGAGGGATCTCACTGTAAACACTTGCTTACTCTTAAACATTTTTTTTACTCATGAATTCTATGAATATGCATATATTTTGTGGTGGCCTAGAGCCCTTGACGCTGGACCACAAGGCTAGAAATTCATGTTTGGATATTTACAAGGCTTGTTGAAGAATTTCAAGCATCCAAGAAAACTTGATTTAATTGATAAGACAGGACATATGAGAAACCTGGCAAATGATTTTGGGCATATGATGCTGGGCTCAAAATAAAGCATCATGAATTACCCTTTCTATACCCTTTTGTACTTTATCCCCATAATTATTTTGAGATGTGTTTCTGCCCTTTCAGCAGATCACGATGACCAATCAATCTGTCAGGCTGTAGAGTGTGTTTGTCCCAACCAGCGAAATTGTTTGTTCTTGCTTACACCTCCCGCACAGTTGTAAGTTGTAATATCACAAACAAGCAAATCTGGCAACTCCTTGCTGCAAAGAATTTTTCTTGTGTACTGTTTAACAGAGAAAAGAAACAGATCTGCTATATGCTTTGACCTTTTAAGCCATAAAACTGTGCCAAATATGTCTTCTGGAGGTCAAATACCAGTGATTGAGCCCACAGCCCCACAATTATATGGAGGATCTGTTCTACACGTGGCATAATGACTGGTTTTAGGTGTCAAAATCTTGACAACATTTTCCAATGAGAAATATATTTATCATGCATTTGATTCCCATGAAACCCCCTGTCTTTGTTCTGAAATCTGAATGAATATTTTATTTTGAGTTCTTAAAAAATAGCAGTCCTGGGACTAGCTTTAATTAATGAGATATAGAAATAGAGTAGAAACGTAGTAATGCTTAGACACAAGATGCCGCAGAACAGCTTTGTATACATGGTACCAGCGGTGTTATCTGAAATGACATTTCTGAATTTATACAAATTGTTATATCAACTTTTAGTATAGCTGGAGTGCTGAATCATTTTGTATAATGTATTCATCTCAACCAAAGACTCGAGTTTTTCAAACTCAATCTGAATGCAAGATTATCATACTGATATGCATGGTTTTATTCAATCTCTCCAGGTTCTTGGATCTATTGTTGGAGTTAAACTTATTATTGATACCATTCCTGAAGTAGGACGAGGACCACGCTTGAATATTGACATTCATAAGGGTGCATTGACAGAAGGACTACTAACATTTGCAATTGTAACCATTTCGCTCGGCCTTGCGACAAAAGTTCGTGGAAGTTTCTTCATGAAGACTTGGATATCCAGCCTCTCCAAGTTAACACTTCATATACTTGGCTCTGATCTGACCGGTGGTTGTATGAACCCTGCATCCGTAAGTACATGCGATCCAAGCTTTTATCTGTCATTAATTTCATAAAAAAGATGTTTTGTTATGGGAAACACTTCGTTGTTGTTTTCTTGTTAAGAAAGCTGGTTTGACTTGTTTAGGTAATGGGATGGGCTTATGCTAGAGGAGATCACATAACAAAGGAGCACATCCTTGTATACTGGCTTGCCCCCATAGAGGCAACTATATTGGCAGTGTGGACATTCAAATTGCTAGTCAAACCATTAAAAGAAGAAAAAACAGACTCAAAAAGTAAATCTGATTGAAGGAACCCCATTTTCTGCTAAATGTCCGATTCTATCTAGCTCTCAATTATTATTTGTCTAGGTAGTGGGATGAATGTATAGCAAGGCATTAACTTCTGCAAGTGATTAACACATAATCATTGTTTATATTCACTGTGAATTATTCTTTCAAGTATTGGTTCTTGTAAATTCAATTCCCTACCAATGTGTCTGAATTAATTCAAGCCATTGGACTTTCAGTGCACGCTCTTGCATTGTACCTTCTACCTCAATTTATTTACATCTTTATCTAGCATATATTTATTGCTAAATTCTCTTAGTATTTTTTTCCGGTGAAATGTTATTCAACAATAAGTAATTCAAAATGTCAAATGTATCATTTTCTATCTTTTCTTCCTCAACAAGTAACCCGATCAAGTTTTTCATTGCGTATGTTTGACATGGATCTCAATCCCACCTCTGTCGTGGAACTTCATTCCAAAGCCAAGTTAAACCAAGAGTTCCAAGCTGCAAGCTGATCCCAACTAGGTAGTAGAAGAGCTACTCTCTTTGTTCCTGTGTTCCTATTTATGTCTCATTTGAATAATTTTTTGTTCCTATTCATCTATTCTATTTAAAAGTTCAAGAGCGCAATAATTAGTAATATTTTTCATATCTACCTTTGTTCAACAGAATCTTGATTGATGTTAGTAAAAAAATTTAATAATTGCAGATAAAAAAAGTATTAGGAAAAACTACAACTAATTTTTTGAAAATCAACATAATCATTTTTGTGTAATGGATTAGATAGATAGAAACAGTCGTTGGTTGTTGGTGACAAATCGTTTTCATCCTGCTTATAGCTTGTGCTATCTTAGCTCAAGAACTAAGGAATCATCTTGTGGTTTACCTTCAAATTTCTTGCTTGTTTGCTCTCAGTACTTGTATCCACAATCTTCATTTTCGAGTAAAGAAACTTGTGAATTTTTCAGAGCATCTTTCAAAAGAGCATCTTTTATTTTTATTTAAAATCAGTATGAAGTTATTATGGTTAATAAAATTGGACAAAAACCAAAATCTACAGCTAATGAATGGGAAACAGTATCAATGTTTTTTGTTTAGACCTTGAATTTAAGATAGAGTGAGGATAGAATCATTTCTTGACAAGTAATGCATCAAGGTAAAGGCCTTCAATGAACTTTAATTACAGAAAAAGGGAAACAACAAGGAAAATGGTGATTCTAAATGGCTAGGAGAGAAGCTCATTAAAACTATAAAAGGACCTCGTCATGGTAAATGTTTCCTCACTGTCTTGTACAACAGTGTTTTGCATGGGACAGTACTAGTAGCACTCAAGATGAGCATTATGATAGAGATCAAAAGGGAATAAGAATTTAGAACCAACTTCAGTACACAAGCTGTGGTTCAAACTCAGCCAAATCTACAGATCCTGATTCAATTGGTGGCATTAGATATGTAGCCAACAGTTCAGACACCAGAGCAGCAACATGTGGTATCCTCTTTAAGTTCTTCACCACCGGAATGTCATCACTCTCACCGATAGCAAGAATCTTCTCGTTAATCTCCACCATCCGGTCCAACCTCCGCTTGAACTCTGGGTTCTCAACATCGAGAACAGCAGGGAAAATCCTAGCAGTTGTGCGGTTCGTCTACAAAACAATCATGAAATAAAGGTAGATTAACTGTTTGTAATTCATGAGTTCTGCATTTGTTCTTTGTCATGTGTTTTTAATGATAATTCATGGCTCTAGGTTTATTTCATTTCAAAAGCCAGTTTCTTTCATTTCAAAAGCCAAGTTGTTACGTTCATCAGAAATTAGATAATGAGTAGAAATACAAACTATGCATGTCAATAGCGATTACAGAAAACATGCAAAGCACAAACTAACCTCAATGATGACATGCATGTCAAATTCTTTTGTGTTGAGCCCAATGCCTTCATAGAAAGCTGTGCGTTGGCAATCATTGAGATACATAGTAACGTAAACCTGGAGGAAAAATTTGCAAATTATGTTTCAAGTAGCGTTATGATTATGAAGGATAATAATAACCGTAACCTAATAATGAAAGACATAACAAATGTGGACTCTTTTGTTGGTAAGAATTGTTTCTTTTTTTTATCATGACTCTCTAGAGATACAAAAGTGAATAAGATTTTTGCATCATAGATATACTTACCATCCATGTGGTTTATTGGCTGCACATTCCTACTTTTCCCTTATAATCAATTATACTCTTTATATCATGTTAAATTTGTAACAATTCGTACTATGTATTGCAGTTTCAGCTTAACAAATCTAAAAGGAAGACAAACAAATTGAAAGCAAAACCGAAAATTACCGATAGACAGAAGAATCGAGCCCACAACTTTGCCTTCCAGTCATTCAGAAATTGTGGCTGTGCTTTCATCAAGGCAGAGAAGAAGTCTCCATGCCTATTCTCATCCTGGCACCAGTTCTCAAAGTACTTAAAAATGGGATAGCACTGGTACTCAGGATTGGCCTTGAGGTGCCTGTATATGGTTATGTATCTCCAGTATCCAATTTTCTCAGACAAGTATGTCGCATAAAAGATAAATTTTGGCTTGAAAAATGTGTATTTTCTAGCTTTTGTCAGGAAACCCAAGTCCAATGCCAAATTGAAATCAGATAAACCCTTGTTCAGAAACCTGCATACAATCAAAAGGATCAGTTGTGCTTGTGCACCAATAAACAAGATGCCAAATAGAAAATGGAAGGAAGAGAAATAAGAATTAAAAGGCAAAAGGTGTGTCCATACCCAGCATGCCTGGCTTCATCCCTAGACATGAGAGAGAAAATTTCAGCCACCACAGGGTTGGTTTTCTGTAAAATATCCAAATCACAAACAATTAATAAAACCAATAACAGAAAAAAAACCAAAAGTGCATAATAACAATCTTGTTCAAGATAGCTTGTTACAAGACTTGAATTAAACTCTCATACAAATAACCAAATATCGCAGCTAATAGTTAAGTCATCTTGAGCTTCTCCAAAGAATTACATTAAACAACCCAAAAATCATATAAGACCAGAATCCTACAACTTTAAATTGTATTTATTAAAAAAAAAAAAAAGAGTAAATGATGACTTGGGGTCTATTTGGTGTAAGAAACTCATAATCATAAAAATTTCACCTTATTTTGATTAGGGTCTGTTTGGTCAAAGAAATGTCAATAATCACAAAAACAGCACCTTATTTTCCTTCTGTTTCCTGTTTTTAATTTCAATCTACTTTTTTTTTCACTTTTCCCATGCAAATCACTGAAGCATAAAAACATCATTATAATATGACATTTTATATTTATAAATAAAATTGGAAATGCTTTATTAAACCAAAGGCATTAAAATATGACATTTCATAAAACCATGCAAATCACTAAAGGCAGAAAATGCTTTATTAAACCAAACACACCCTTCTATGGAAATATATAAGCATAGCAGAACTAACAATCATGCCAAGTTCAATGTTGAATTAAACTCCATAAAATGAAAAAGAAAAAAGTAGAAATGACACACCTTGAGCCTTCTTCCAAGCTCTTTATAGAGAAGGAATCCAGAGAATTCAGCAGTGCAAGACCTCTCAAGGAACTCAACAAAGATCTGTCTGAGAGGGCCATCAAGTTTGTCAGCAGCTTCCTTGAACTCCTTGTTCCTCACAAAGTGTGTCTGGTTGTAGTCAGTCTTGAACTCCTGCAGCAGTGCCTCAAACTCATCGTTGCTCAAGTTCTTGTTGATCTCAGTGTTGAACAGTGTCTCCATCTCATCAAAGTCAGTGGTGTAGAACCTTGGTGTCAAAAGGGTCTCTTTGATTGCTGTCTTGTTACCCTTCTTGCTTGGTTTTGTGGAGTTTGAGGTTGTTGTTGTTGTTGATGAGGTTGTCTGTGTTGCAGACATTCTTATGGTGGTGAATTTGGAGTATGAGAACATTCTAGGTGAGCCAAATTTTGGTGTGGCATTGCTGAACTTGGAGATGGGTTTCACAAGTGCCATCTCTGCAGCCATTTTTTGGAGTAAAGCAATGAACTTTGAGGTTTGTGGTGTGAGAGAAAGCGAAGAAGTGAAGTGAAGAGAAGTGATGCTTGGTATGGGGAGTTATATGATAGAATCTCATCCAATGAAATCTATGACTGTTAATTGGAACTTGACACGTGGCAAGCATTTGTAAGATTATTTTGTTAGATGATTGGTTGTAATGATTCCATGTGGATCACAGAACTTGTGGTTAGATTATAGTCTCATTACATGTTTTTTGTTCTATAGTGTGTCTGTGGTTAGATTATACTCTTTCGGAGCTATTTATAAGATCTTTTGGGATTTTTTATTCTCACTAAGAAAAGTGGTTAGCGATATTTGAAATATGAAAATTTAATATATTTTTCAAAAGTATTCAAATTGTTATTGAAACTCTAAAAAGTATTGACTTAATAGGGATGTTTGTGTAAAGTAGTAATTAAATGCTATTGAAAATTGGAATGTGGTCTTACAAATGGAACCAAAATAAAAACCTCAAAAAGGTCTTATAAATAGGACCGGAAGGAGTAGTTTCCTCTCTTTTGTTTTATTTATAAGTTTTTTTTAAAAATTATTATTTATAAGTTAGTTTGTATTTTTTTGAAAGATATTTGTTGTTTTTTTTTTATTTGTCATTGTTTATTAATATGAAACGATATATTTGCAAAATTTTCAATATAAGTTAAGGATGTAAAATTATAATATTAAAATATGTTTTAAAATTTTAAAAAAATGTAATTATCCTCTTAGTCTTTGTAATATAGATAAATATGCCATACAATAAAGATCCGAGAGAGTATAAAATTGAATTTGTATCAACTTGATTTTAAAAATGTTATTTGAGTGGATTTGAAAAAAAAAATGGTAGTAAATGAATATCTAATTTTGTCTCGCATGTCCCATTTTTTTTATTCACCTGAAAGAAGAAAGGTATTTTATAAAATATACTTTTTTGGGTCTCAAATATAAGAAAAAAAACTAACTTCACACTTATTAAAGAAATTAGTTAAGTGCATTTAATTTTCTCAATTTCACAAAAAAATAGACTGCTTTAGGACTTGTATCGGGAACGAAACAAAAATTAAATGATACAATTATTTTTTTGAGATATTTTAGGAATGAATGTATTAAGAATAAAAAATTAGTTAAATTTTGCTTATATTTAAGACGACCATCTTTAATAGTTCCGCTACTTTTGCAGAAAATCCCTTGATGAACCGCCAATAGTTATTCACCAAACCAAGGAATGATCGTCACTCAGATACCTTGGTAGGAGGCTCCCGCTCTCTGATGGTCTGAACTTTATTCTCGTCCATCCTGATATGTACCATTCTTGATCACATGGCCAAGGTTAGCTAAGCCGCCTTCGCAAAGGAACACTTCTCCTTCTTGATGTAGAGCACCTGAAGTGAAGACTGTGTTCCAGGCAGGAGAACATATTCTTCGCTATCTCAAAGTTTGGTGGTCTCCTTCACTCACTACAGGTTATAATGTCTTCTTTGATGGATTGCTAAGAAGCAGAGTTTTGAGGTCCAATGCTGAATCAGAAGTATTTTTATTTGATTATATTTGAGACCGAAGGAAGTATTCATTATTGAAAGTGAAATTCAATTTGTGCTGTTGGTACGTACTTTCTAAATTTGAGCAAGCATTGTATTTTTTTTAGGCTTAATTATGTCACAAGTTCCTGAAGTTTGGGGTACTTTTGTCAGATACCATTACTCCCCGAAGTTACTTGGGTTTGTCATATACCCCTACTACCAATTCTGACCAATTATGTAACATCAGAATCAGGAGGTTAAGCACTGGGTCGTCTTCGCCCGTGTGATAGTAGGGGTATATGACAAACCCATAAATAACTTTGGGGAGTCAAACATTGAAAAAAAAATATAAGGGTATCTGGCAAAAGTATCACAAACTTCAGGGACTTTGACATAATTAAGCTTTTTTTTAATATAAGGTGATATATCATTTTGTCTTTGTCACGTTATGATTTCTGCCTTCTCAAGAGAGGACCAGAAGAGATGAAATAAGACACTGCACCTTACCATAGAGAAATCAATGTACTACTTACACATTCTAAATTTCTACTAGTAAGAAGAAGAAGAAAAAAAAAATCATCCAATCTAGATCTTAACAAAGGACCGAGAGGAAGACATAGGCACACCTAACATGGTACCTATCATAAACTTAGCCAGACAATTTGGCTGCATTGTTTTGAATGCAAGTGACATTTACAGCTTACAACAAATCACTTGCCAGACATTTTATACTAAAATGAGAGAAGTGCAAGGTCACTGCCCCCATTTAAGCAAGTAATCAAAGAAAAGGACCTGCGGCTAGCAAGCAAATCAAAAGAGAGGACCTGCATCAAACCTGAAAAAGACCAATAAAAAAACAACTCGAGAATTAAACTACAATCACTATTTGTGTCCTCAAAAGATTATAGTGTCACCGGATAGGTCCGTGAAAGTTATTTTATCACTTATTAAGTCCTTGAAAGATTTAAAACGGCGTCACATTGGATTAAAGACTTAAGTCACTGATTAAATCCTTAAATAAAATACAGTTTTTAATCTTCTAAGGATTTAATTGGTGTTTTAAGGGCCTATCTGACGACAACATAATCTTTCGAGGACTCAATTGAGTGTTTACTCATCACATTTTTTGTGCAGTACATTCTGCATATTCAGCATTTTAACCAAGATTTGGGTATGATATTTAGAGCTATGTCATTTAAGACTTAAATCAGAATAAGCACTTAACAATGCTAATAATCAAACTTAAGCAGGCTTAGCAAGAGTTCATTTTTTATGTCTAAAAACTTCAGAAAGGCATTACACAAAATTTTCAACAGAAGAAAAAAAAGGGGGGACGAAGAGTGAGAACAAAACCTCTATGCATTAAAAAGCAAAATCTGGCATTGTGGCTTAAGATGATCTATTCCTATCACCAGTTTCTTCAATCGCATTTGTTCCATCAGCTGTAATAGGCCTTTTTGCAGATTCCCTAACTCTGACTTCAGTATAGGGGCTTTGCCAAGAGTCTTCCATTCCATCTTCGGTTAAGCTATGGAAATTTAAAACTGTAGCAACAGAAGTCCGCGCTGATTCTTTTGCATCATCCTCAACACTGAAGAATGGATCAAAAGAAGGTTGCCCCTCCTCATCTCCAAACTTCATACTATGCTCAAAATTATCAAAATCAAATTTTCGCAAAAGTTCTGGAATTGGCATGCCACCATCTTCTGCATGCATAGATCCCATTTCAATGTCAATTTTCTCCTTTGGGGTCAACATTCCATCCATAATATTTGATGTAGCCACAGACTCAACTGTCATATGTTCATCCTCCACGACAAATGATCGGAAATTATTCTTTGATGCAGGAATACGGGAACAAAGTGTTTCTCCGATATTTCGCAGAGATCCCTTATTATATGGGTTCCCCTTCTTATCATATTGGTACCGGAAGTTCTCATAAGTTGTCTGCATGACAACAAAAGTTAAAAGTATGAGTAAGATTGAGTAGTACACAATATTTTAGTATCTAAACAAAACAATCCATGAAAATAATGACCGTTTTACTAAAACCAGCATGCCACTTAGACACTGTTTAAAATTCCTAAACTTCTAGGTTTTAGTGTTACTCATTTGATGCTCAAAATGTTCGAAGTTTTTTGAGCATCTGAGTTCTGTCTTAAAGGGGGGTTGCCAAAGAACAGTTAATCAATCATTAAAATCTGTGCATCTAGCACCTGAACGATAAATTAAACATAGTAATTTTGTTAGCCAGTGAAGTCAACCTCATCAAGATTTAAGTGGTACTGCAGGAGGATCCAAGAAAGAAAAAAGAACATAAAGCATGTCTTTGAGATGAATCAAAAATCAAAAAACAAAATAAAACTTCATATTTTGAGAAGCAAAATGGTCACCTGGTTTGAACAAACAAGATAGAAATGGAAAGCTGTCAGGCCACCAACAAACCAGACAGCGATGAAGCAGTATAGTACGAGAAAATCTGATACATAATCATGAGCCATTGTCTTCAAAACGCCATGCTGGGCAAGACCGATCCAAGAGAACACGAAGACGTATATGCACAAAACAGTTGATGTTGAAATAAACATGAAGAAGAAGCGATAGTTTCGCTGCAATTACGTCAGCAGGAAAGACAACTATTAGTACTTGAAAGAAATGATCTAGTCCAAATAATCTATAACAACATGAAACCACTTGATCAATACTCATACAAACAGTGTGCAATCCATATTTCCCTCAGTGGCATGTAAACAAAATATAGATGTCACATTTAAACAAGGCCATCTACTCTGCCGCATCCTCTCTATGAAAAAATAATGGTAGGGAGTGACATGCAGTAAGACCTACCTACAGGTGATGATCATAGATCCTACCAGCTAAAAATCAAAATGGTCCTTGATCAAAGAGTCACATCCTCAGCTCAACCATAAAGAAAATTTTAAATAAATCACTGGGCAAATTCGACAAGTAGAGTAGGACAACTTTATGCTCATTGTATTTTTAGGAACATGATATTATTATCTATAGTTAAACATTGTATTTTAGATGTTCTCAAATTCACATTACTTTGAGCAATCTCCTTACTTCATAGTTGCTGCTAAGAAAATGATTGGAGAAGCTTGTATAGGAAAGTTTGTAGTTTGCATGGAGAATGTGCTAAGATGAGTAGCTAACTACAGTAACTGTAGATGGAAGCATCCAACAAAAAAGACACAACATGCAATACAAATTGACTCCTAATTTGATTCAGGATAAAGAAAACAAGGGTGGATCGGAACTTTATTTTTTGCAGTAAAGTGGACTTACCATTCCTATACACTGCCCAACCCAGGGACAGTGATGATCAAATCTCTGGACACAGTTGTTGCATATGGAACAATGAGAGGTACGAGGTGGCCGATAAAGCAAACATGTATCACAGAACTTCACTTTCACTGTATGACCATTAACGATTATATCTTTTGTTCGAGGTAGTTTCAGATGAGGGGTTGAGCCATTAATCCACTCCATGGAAGGGGTAGGTATATCAAATGTGTCGTCAAATTCAGGAGGTTTTGAATTTCTTGGGACAATTCCAGGATCTCTCGCAGAAGTCAAGATGAGGAATAATAAATCCTGCACATGAGTTGTCTGACATATCAGCATTTAATTTCAAAATAAGAACTCTCATCATAAACCATAAGGAAAAAATAAAAAGAAAAAGGCTGAAGGTAATTCAATCTTCAATCTACTCCTCACTACTGTATTGCCTTGATCATATCTTATTTATGCATTTGATAATCCCATGTGTATGCACATGAAAAATTTAGCTTTAAATCTCAACCTAAAAATGGTTGAAGTAGAAGAAATGAAAGAAAGCAAACTAGTGCATGGTTGGAAAATAGTTTCTGCAAAATCTAAGAGCTTTTACTCTATAAGGACAAAATGTCAAGAAAATTTACCAATACAGCGAGAACTAAACCGCCAATCAATACAGGATACCAATTTACATCATCACTCCGATCCCTGATTTTAAGATATATCTTTACACAAAATGCAATTGAAGGTCCAGCAATTAGGAATATTGTAAGAAAAAGAGAAGCTACATCAGGACCAAATACCAGCCTTCCACCACAGAGAAACTTCTGAAAGAAGACAAAAAAAGCAGAATTAGTAAGTAGAACATTCTTGTCACTGCTTCTAGATTCTAGTCATGCCTCAAAAATAGACATAGTTTCCGATTGTAGACATTTACAAGCTGAAGAAATCCACAACTATGGCAAAATTTAGCTATTGAAATGAAATTTTAACCATAAGAAAAGTCTTCCAACTGAAGTGGCACCCGAACCAAAACAGTTTTACTTTTACACTATAAAATCATTATGGATTTACAAATCACTTCCGATGGAGAATGGGTATATGGAAAGGGACAATAGTCATGCACAAATAACCAACTATTTCCAACAATATCAAAATGTTATCGACTCACAACACAACTAAGCATCCATCATACACATGCACTTATCAAATCTGCAGCGACAGCAACATTCATGTTGAAAAACCTTACCCTCGCACAAAGAAGAGTATATTGTGTGAAAAAGAGTCCTAAAAACCACACTTTTCAGCACAACAGAATCAAAACAAATCATAAACAGTTCGAACTGAGATATTCTAATTTCTAACCAAACATAAAATGAACATTATAAGATCAAAAACTATCATTCCTTGCTACTTTACACCATTTTTTAAAATCCGGTCTGTGATATATAAATCCATGCTTAATTACATGTTTTGGAGATTATTCAATCATTAACCACAAATGTACCAAATAAACAACTCAATAATCAAAGAGAAGCAATTCATAAACAGTCAAAACTGAGATTAAATTCTGATCAAACATGTAATCAAAATCATCAGCAAAGCCCAATTCTGAGTCATGACGATCAAACAAACCCAATAATTAATTTTTCATTTTTACAAAAGAGGTAAAAACTTACATTGCCTCCCCTCCACACTTGATAGACCCTTCTGGGTTTCATGTTATGGGCCCCACCACCACCAGCAGAAGAAGAAGACCCCATATGCAAATTTCTATTCCTAACCATGGCAGCAAAACCACCACCACCACCACCACCAGTGTTACCAAAATTAGCCTCTAACATTCACAAAACCCATACCCCCTCCCAATAAACCCAGAAAAAGTTGAGCCAAGAATCCCCTTAAAAATCTGATTTTTCCTAATGGGGTTCCTTCAATTATCCACCTTTAGCACTTCAAAAGCACAATGCAGATGAGAGAGAAAGAGAGAGAAATGAAAGAATTAGAGAGAGACAAGATATAACAAAAAAAAAAAGATGTTTTTTTTAATATAGAATTATGAAGCTGAAGCACCAATGTCTGAAGGGATCATTGTAAGACGAGAATCTCAATGTCCCTTTCTCTCTAAATCAATAATTCCTCAAAAGTTTTAAAAAAATTTCTTAATATTCTTATCTTTCTCTCTCCATGTTTTTTTTTTTTTTTTTTAATTTCTCTCTCTTTCTTTGTTTCTGCTACGAATCCAAAGTGGTGACAGCTTAGGGGCTTCTGGGACGGATCTTCCAATTGTTTGCGGCTTTTACGCGCGTAATGTCCCTTGTTAGTTATGCCATCTGTTTCAGTGTGTATTTTTTTTCTTTTTAGATTAAGAAGGAAAAAAAACACATTATTTGTTTATTGTTGTTTTTTAAACTTTTACACCAAAACACATCATTTTTTTTAAAATAATAATTATGATGAATTTTAAAAATTTAATTTTGTTTTTTTACTAATATATTATTTTTTGGCTTATTTATGTCTTTAGTTTCCAAAAGTTATGAGTGTTTTGGTTTTGATCCTTGGAAGTTTTTTGACCTTGACTCATCCTCCTTAATTGTTTTGAAAATTTGGCTTTAATCCATGTTGTTAGGAAAAATTAATTAACAGCTAATGTGGTTAACGGAAGGTCAAATCAGTATTAGCATACATGTGTCCAAGTATTGTGTGTTATCCACAAGATCCACAAACTTGTGAATTGAGTTTTGACCATTTTACTCCTATGGATCCATATCGTCCACGTCATTCTACCGATAGCACACAATACTTGCACACGTGAATGCTGATGTGACGTTTCGTTAATCATAATAGCAGTTATTAGATTTTCCTTAACGACTGAGACTAAAACCAATTTTTCAAAACAATTAAAAATAAGGCAAGGTCAAAAAAATTCTATGAATCAAAATCAAAACACCTTCAACTTTAGGTGACTAAATACATAAGTAAGCCTTATTTTTTTTAATGTAATTATTAATTTTTATTTGTTGCTTACTTATATCAAGATTTTGTTGAACAAAGATAGACATAAAAAAAAAGTAATTATTGTACTCTAAATAATTTAAATAAGACAAACAAATAAGAAATAATATTTTAATTTTTCATACAAACTTATTTTTTATGATTGTTTATCTCATGTATCCATAAGTTAAAAAAATACATTTAATTGAGTATTATATAATATTTCCTTCGTTTTTTATGATTGTTTATCTCATGTATCCATAAGTTAAAAAAATACATTTAATTGAGTATTATATATTATTTTCTTCGTTTTATATGTAGTGTATTTTAAAGTTATACACAAGTTTTAAGAAATAATTAAATGATGTAAGAATTTGGGGTGTTTTGATTTTAGTACCATGTATAATCATTATCGAAGAGAAAAAAAATATTGGAGGTAAAAAAATGTTGTGATAAGTAAAAGTATAATTGGGAAAAAAAATATTAATTATGCACTAAATTTATTAAAGAACAATACTCCCTCCGATCTTAAATATAAGTAAAAAAAGACACTTCATTAGTAGTCTAAAATATAAGCAAAAACACCGACCGAGATTGGCTTAAGTGGTGCGATCCTGTCAACTTGAGAACTTGGGAATGAGGCTTGAGACTAAGAAGTCTCAGGTTCGATTCCCGGTTAACACACCCGCCGGGAGAGGCATAGGAACGCGACATCCTGCAAGATTAGTCTCAAGGCATTTAGTTTTTGTTTTGTTCCCGATATATGTTTCCCAAAGTAGTAGTCTAATTTTTTACATATTCAAAAAAATTAAATATAATCAACTTTTTGTAATAAATGTGAATATAATTTTTTTCTTATATAGAGTAGTACAAGACACGAGGGAGTAGTACATATTAAACAAGAATAAAGAAATAATCTATAAACTTATTATATATATATATATATATATAGGGGATTGCTAACATGAGTATCCTCTTATTTTAGAAGGATCATGTTAGCAATGTGTACCAAAATTTTTAGACAAAAAACCCCTCTTCAGCTTTTAAAAAATAAAGTTATAGTCAGGGTTATTTTGGTAAAATAATAATTATTCTAATTAAAAAATAAAAAATAAATCCACTCTCCACCCTCAAACCCCCAAATCCCAATCAGACGTAGGTTTCTCCAAATCCTAATTCAAACACTCTCTCTAAACCCTATACAACTTCTAGCAGCCGTAGCCACTGCCACCGCCCCTTATCACCGCCCACCGCCCACCGCCCCTTATCACCGCCCACCGCCCACCGCCGTCAACCATTGTTCCTCGCGCCACCGCCGCTAGCGTTCGTGTCTCACCCATCACTGTCGTCCACTGCGTCGTTCACTTTCGTCCCTCACCGTTTGCTGTTCGCGCTCGCTTTTGTCCCTCGTCGTTCTCTGTTAGTGTTCACATTGGTCCCTTGCCCTCCACCACCGCCCGTTCGCGCCGTTAGTTCCGCCCTTTCACTGCCGTCATGACGCGTTCAAATCTCCTCTCACCCCTCCCACTGCCTCTGTTCATGCCTCTAATATACCTATTGTGACTATATTATGCCTCTGATATCCCTTTCATGCCTCTGTTCATGTCATATTCTTGCTATAGAAGTATGTTGTTCTGGTCTCCAGAGGAAGATGAGAAGCTTTTGAATTATAATAACCAAACATGGTCACGGACTCATGGTTGTTGGAGCTCAGTCCCCAAACTAGCTGGTACCATACTACTACTATTATATATATATATATATATATATATATATATATATATGATTGTATATTTCTATTGTTTCAGCACTACTTTATTTCATTGATAATAATATTGTAGTGTGCATAATTTTTATCCTTTATTGTCATAATCTTAGTGTTTATGATGTATTTATTCTCTGAGCCAGGTTTACAAAGGTGTGGGAAGAGCTTCTGGTTGAAGTGGATAAATTACCTGAGGCTTGATTTGAAAAGAGGAACATTCTCACAGCAGGAATAGAATTTGATAATTGAACTCCATGCAATTCTTGGCAACAAATACTTTAGTTATAGATAGTTCATTTCAATTCAGGAACTAAGTAACTATTCATAAGGCTTTTTTCCCTTTTTTATTTATATTAAAACATGATAATAAGTTATTGCTATTGACTTTTTATTTTAAGTCATTTAGATAAAAGTTCTTGTTCCATGATTTATTCTTTTATGTGCTTTTTATTATATCAGGTGGTCTGAGACTCTTATTACCAAGAAGAGTTGACAATGAGATAAGGAACATATGGCACTCATGCTTCAAGTAGAAGCAAAGGCAAAGCGGCATTAGATTATATTAAATTATGCAGGATAGGTTGTATAGGAGTATAGAGGAAGAATCTTGTTCTCTCTTCTTATTTCGTTTTTTTAAGGGATGAGACTTTTGGTTTTTGTTGCAAGGGTGGTTTGTATTGTGTTCTCCCTGTTTTCCTTTTCTTTTGCTGTAATCTTCATACTTCATTGCTTCTTATCCAATAATATCTTTTGTTGTTGCATATTCTGGTTGCATATACTGCTGAGTATGCTTGCTTCCTTCTTCTTCTGATTAATTTGTATTATCATAATCCTTTTATAATGATTGAAATGATAATATATGGATAATATTTAACGTTAATCTTTTTGCTGAGTATGCTTATAAGCATTAAGGCAAAGAAAGAATGAACGAGTGATAAGAATGAAAAAAATAAGAATTAAGACGAGATAATCTCTAATAATCAATTTGTATTTGTATTATAAGGATCATAATTAAGACAAAAGTTGTTATCCTATACATTCAAGCTAGGCATTACAGCCACACATTGCATCAAAGTTCAAAAGAAAAATATAATTAAATGTAAACAAAAATTAAGTCTCGCTCTTTCAACTTCGTCTTGCGTCAATTGAAATTATCCTTCAAGGCAACTTTTTCCAACCCTTTGCCATCCTATTAAATCACATGAAAAAAATGCTTATAAGATTACAACATATTTATTAAGAAATTGAAACAAATTAAAAATGGTTTAAAACGTACTTCGTTGTTAGGAGATTGAAAAGACAGCGCGCGCTTGAGTTCTAACACAGTACCAAGGAATCAATTGCAGCTCCAGTCAAGGAAAATATCGATCCCCCTTGTTCTTGTAGATTTCATATAGTTGCTTTGAATAGCGACAAGCAAGTGTTCTGCACAATTCAATTGCTTGGGGTCATATTCATGCGCAATTCCTCAACAGTCTTTTATAAACCACCAAAAGGATCACCATCCCTTAGGAACTTAGCCAAAGCACTACCTCTGTGAAAGCAAGAAAACACAACAAACTGATAAATACAAGACCAAGTTAAAAATGCACAGATTAGAGTTAAAAGTTTGGCATGAACAAGCATAGAATTCATAAAATTGTAAACTTGGACAAATGCAACATTAGACATATGTGTGCCTATTATATTCGAAATAGAAAGCTTTCAAAATTAACCGCTTATAATGAAAAGAAACTACAATTATATATTTTGGTTTGGATCCTTGGTCTCTGAAAGTCACTTTGGACCAAGACTAATTCAATAGGCATCAAAGCAGGCAAGTACCATTAGGAATCAATTCAAGTGAAATAAAAGTTTCATAGCCTACTATTCACATTAGCCATAGCCTGATAACAGTATAGCAAAAACAACAGCATACTTCTATAACAAGAATATGAAAAGCTTCTCATCTTCCTCTGGAGACCAGAACAACATACTTCTATAACAAGAATATGACATGAACAGAGGCATGAAAGGGATATCAGAGGCAAAATATAGTCACAATAGGTATATTAGAGGCATGAATAGAGGCAATGGGAGGGGTGAGAGGAGATTTGAACGTGCACGGCGGCAGTGAAAGGGCGGGACGAACGGCGCGAACGGCGGTTGTAGAGGGCCATGGAGCAATGCGAACGCTAACAGAGAACGACGAGGGACAAAAGCGAGCGCGAACAGCGAACAGTGAGGGACGAAAGCGAACGACGTGGTGGACGGCGGTGGTGAGAAGCGAAAGCTAGCGGCGGTGGCTGCTGCTGCTAGAAGTTGTATAGGTTTGGAGAGTATTTGAATTAGGATTTGGGAGAAACTAGGTCTGATTGGGATTTGGGGATTTGGGGGTGGAGAGAGATTTTATTTTTAATTTTTTAATTAGGATAATAATTATTTTACTAAAATAACCCTGCCTATAACTTTATTTTTTAAAAACTGAAAAGGGGTTTTTTGTCTAAAAATTTTGGTACACATTACTAACATGATCCTTCTAAAATAAGAGGATACTCATGTTAGCAATCCCCATATATACATGTATATATATATATATATATATATGAGTATTGTTAACCAGTATTTTAAGGGTATTATGGTTAAGAAATATATTAAAGAAAAATTTGCATTGAAAATTCAAGTTCACTAATTCTCAAAGTTATAAATTCACCGTTTTTCAAGATAACCAATACTCTTTAGCATTTTCATATATATATATATATATATATATATATATATATATATATATATATATATATATATATATGAAACGGAGGAGTAATAAATTGAATAAAACCGATCATACTCTTCTTTATGGTGAGATTTGTTATTGATTAGTATGTATATCATTGAATGTCTTTCTCTATTTGTTGAGAGTGGTACAGCAGTATGTGCCTCACAGTCCTCCTCCCATGTCACAAGCCCAACGTGCATTCACAGCACAATTTTTTTCGTGTTTGAACTTGTCTTGTGTTTTTCTTTTACTCTAGAAATCTATTCACCTATGATTAATAAACTATTTTTTAATGGAAAATGTTAGCAAATATTCTAAAGGTATTTGTTAAAAAATTATCGATTTGTTTGGCATAACTATTCGACAGATGAAGTAAGTTTTGTTCCAGCCAACAAAAAAAATTTCATGATCATGATAAGAATCGAATCTCTTATGATATGTTTTTTTTTTTAAGGTATCTCTTATGATATGTTAAGAAACATAGTTATTTACTAATTGTGTTGAGGTTGGTAACAACATTTTTATTTTAGTTACAATAATTGAGGTTGTGTCGTAAAAGATACACATTTTCTTCTATTAGTGCCGTAGTGGATAACTATCTTATTTTATCATTGCTGTTTTTTCTTTCATATAATTGACTCTACTAGAAAAATTAGAGTTTATTGTTTGCATGAATAAGACCTGCTGCCTTGTACTAAGAACACACTAAATCATGTGACATATGATTAGTTCATGAAGAACTAACTTATAAACCAATATTTTGTTCATAATTTTTTACTTCTTCCATTTCATATGGAATGTGTTTTAAGGTTATGCACGGGTTTTAAGAACTTGTTAAATGATATAAGAATATGGTGTATTTTGACTATAATGCCCTATATAATCATTACTAAATAGAGAGAAAGATATTGGAAGTGAAAAAGAGTGTAATAAATAAAGGTATGTTTAGAAAAATAACATTAATTATGTATTGGATTTTGTAAAAAAAAAACAATTCATATGAAACATAGGATAAAAATTTTATAAACAATAATACATATAAAACCAAGGGAGCAGTAAATTAAAGATTTTGCAATCTGCTATCAAGAGGATCAAGTCTCTAATACTGTAACAAAGCATGAGACTATGTCATATAATAGATGACTCAATCATCTTTACAGGGAATTGTATCCAAGAAGGGGATGGGCATGGTATCCACGGTACCCACGAGTGCGGATAGTGCATTTCCATGTCCATACCCGACCCGCGGGTATTTATGGTATTGGTGCGGGTAATGGGTACCCGTGGATATCCACAGGTTTTAAACTTTTATTATATAATTATATATTTTGTAATAATCATTATACATAAAAATAATTATAAGATGAAGAATTACATACATATGATAAATGTTT
Organism: Crotalaria pallida; assembly: GCA_037953625.1. NCBI lineage: Eukaryota > Viridiplantae > Streptophyta > Magnoliopsida > Fabales > Fabaceae > Crotalaria > Crotalaria pallida. The sequence goes on from CM075649.1 coordinate 155,841,015, forward strand.
ATCATTATAATTTTATCTTTAAAATTCAATATGAAATATAAATAAAATAAAATTTATATGTTCTCAAAGTAATAAAAAAATATTAATATATATATATATATATATATATAATATTTATTAATAAAATATTATTTTATATATGCCGGTACCCGCGGGGTGAGTATCACAATACCTGTCCCCACCCGCAATAGTGTGAGTACCCATTGCAGGTATTTTTGCGGGTACCCGCGGGCATGGGTATTTTGCTCATTCCTATATCCAAGCATTCATGCGAAGGAGCATGATTCATTATAAAGTGTTACTCCCTCCAACTCGAAATATAAGCAACAAAAAACATACTTTTATGGTTTAAAATATAAGCAAAATTAACTAACTTTATTAAATTTTGTTTCATTCCCAATGCAACTTTCCTAAAAAAAATTGTTATATTATTTTATTTTTGTTTCATTCTCAATACTACTTTTTATAAAATATCTCTATTTTTTATAAATTTGAGAAAATTAAATACAATCAACTAATCTCCTTAATAAACGTAAAAATAGTTAAATTTGCTTATAATTCGAGCGGGAAGAAATACTAATTACTATTACCTTTAAGAGCATTGAGGACAACCATGATCACAATTACAATTACGAACATGAACTTGAAACATAATGCCAATCACAAGCACAATAAGGATTCTCCCGCCTCTATTGATATCAAATCAACATGGTGGTGAACAACCAAGGTGCATCAACAGAGACTCTCATTTTTCAAGGTGCTAGAAATGAAGAGGATCGGATGATCAAAATCATTACTCCCTCCGGCACATTCTAGAAGAATTCTTTGGTCCTATTTATAATGTATTTTGCATTTTCTAGGAAGCATTTATTGCTATTTTCTTTTATTTGCCCTTTATCCATTAATGTGAAATAATACATTATGAAATTCTCAATACAAGATAAGAGGATAAAATTGTAATGTTAATGTATTTTTTTAAAGTTTCAAGAAACTTAACTACCTTCCTTAGTCCGTGTGATATGGATAAGTATGCCCTATAAATAAGACCAGAGAGAGTATTACTTAGCTTTCTCAAGGGAAGTGGCTAGGATTGCCTCTGGCCTTGTTGTCTATTTTTTGTTTCACAATTGTGTCAAGCAAACTGGTTTAGGAATGCTATTTATGATAATATTGGGTATGGGCTTAGAGAGAATAAGAGCACGGTTATAACTGCTTCTGTATTAATATGTGCCATTGTTATCCATAAATATGGATGACAATTCATGTGCATTTACTTGAGTAGAATTTTTTTTAACGCACTTGCTGATAGCTTGCAAATGCATGGGTTAAGTCAAATAGTATAAAAGTTATATCGTATTCATTGGGGGATTTGATATTGTAGTGTCCCGGTATTGAAGGAACACCACGATGTGTGTTTGGGGTTGTTGCAGCTGACGAGGGTGACCCCGGTCCTACGTACCCCCAGTGATAAGGGAATCAAGCCACACGTAGTTCTTGAGAGTAGGGATGAGAGAACATACCTTAGCCCCTATAGCATGGTGATACTTATAGGGGAAGTTGTGTTGTGGTGCCTTATGGGCATGTTCGGCCCAGTAGGGCTGACGTGGCTCTTAGAGGATAAGAAGGATGAGTTATTCACCCTTATCCTGTACTAGAGAGCTCATGCTTATCCTGTAGCGGTAGGATTTATTATTGGTTAACCCTACAAGCCCCCCAAGCTCGTATAGGCTTGAAGAGCCTGTGCTGAGCTTCTGAGAGTTGGTGGTGACATAAAACATTGTTTGTGGCTGAGAACTTTTTATTCGGAAGAGTATCACTGATGGTTGATAGCGTTCTTCGTGCTCTTCGTGCTCGGATAATGACAGGGAAACCTGATGAGATTCTTCAAAATTAGCAAACGATTCCGAGCAGGGGAAATCAACAAAATATTCTTCATACCCGGAACGAGAGACTCTAGTGGGGAACACAGTGCGAGGTTTCCACAATCGTCTTACGAATCCGAGGAGAGAAGGGTAGTGCGTGATTCCCGACATTCTGAATGTATGAGATACCAAAAAGGGGGACGTTGTCGAACGTCCGCGCTCAGTTGGCACATGTATTCGAAGCAAGGAACCGTACACAGACTTCTCTACGCTCGGAACACAAGCGCAAAGAGGGAAACTCGGCACGGGGGTCCTTGCCATCATCAATACGTTTCGAATAGAGTAACATGTTATTGTGTTCACTATGCTCGGAAAACGATTTGCCCATTGATGAGAATCTTGAAATGGGTCACTCAGCTGCTCGGACCATCATACGTGTACCTTGCATGTGTGTACGAAAACAATAATTAATTAGTTATTGTTGTTCAAAGTTAACAATTTATAACAGTAATGATAATTATTAGCAATTAATAAATGAATCATGCGCTAATAAGTGATATTGACAATTGAATAAAAAAGTTACTTCCCTGTTTTGTTGTTGTCGTCCACATTTTTTTTTTTTGTAGTTAGGGCCTGTTGAGGCCCTTTGCTCTTTTTTTTTCTTGATAGGGCCTGTTGAGGCCCTTTTCTTCTTCTTCTTTTTTTCCCTTGATAGGGCCTGTTGAGGCCCTTTTCTCTTTTTTTTTTTTGGAATGGGGCTGCTGGTCTTTTTTTTTTGGAATGGGCCAACAGCCCATTAGGGTTGAAACCCTAGAGAGTAAGCAGCAGTTGCTGCTGCTACACGGGAAAGGCTGCTGCTGTGTTGCAGCGCCGGTGGCAAGCTCGGGTGAGCACCGCAGGAGCAAGCAGCGGCGGGTGTGCATGGCGGCGGTGGTTCCTACTGGAATCAGAACCGTACGTGGCGGCGGTGGTCCCTGCGGGTGCGCGTGGCGGCGGGTGTGCGAACACCTTCTCTAGACTCACGACTGATCGCGCAGGGAGAGAGAAAGAGGAATGCAGAGGCTTGGCGGCGGAAGGGATGGAGAACGTTTCGTTGTTCTTCCTTCGTGAAGAGAAGGGATGCAGCGGTGGTAGAACCATGTGTCGATCCGTCATGTAATGCATCGGATCCACCATGTGCAGCGGCGGTGATGCTCAAGAGCCACGAACTCGACACCGTTTCGGCCTCCTTGGCGGTTCGATCGCTGCTCCCCCGGGCGACAGTTGCGGCACTCCTCCGTGACAGCGGAGATCTAACTCGGGGCTGTTCCGGTGATGTGCAGCGGTTATGGTTTGAACAAAAAACCGTGATGCTGGAATCTGGTAGGGCACCAACCGCCCCACTCCACCGGTCATAGGTGTAGCAGCAGCACCGGTAAAGGAATCACAATAGCCACGAACAGCAGCAGCACCGGTAAAGGAATCACGACAGCCACGAATAGCATCAGCCACGAGCACCTTTCCCTTTTTTTTTTTATGGGAATCGAATTTTATCGTTTCCCACAGACGGCACCAATGTAGTGTCCCGGTATTGAAGGAACACCACGATGTGTGTTTGGGGTTGTTGCAGCTGATGAGGGTGACCCGGTCCTACGTACCCCCAATGATAAGGGGATCAAGCCACACGTAGTTCTTGAGAATAGGGATGAGAGAACATACCTTAGCCCCTATAGCATGGTGATACTTATAGGGGTTGATCCCCACGTAGTTCTTGAGAATAGGGATGAGAGAACATACCTTAGCCCCTATAGCATGGTGATACTTATAGGGGAAGCTGTGTTGTGGTGCCTTATGGGCCTGTTCGGCCCAGTAGGGCTGACATGGCTCTTAGAGGATAAGAAGGATGAGTTATTCACCCTTATCCCTGTACTAGAGAGCTCATGCTTATCTTGTAGCGGTAGGATTTATTATTGGTTAACCCTACAGATATTAAGTAAGTACCAATTAAAGTAAATATAAAATAAAAAATAAAAAATAATTAATTAAAACAAAAATATTCTAGATAGTTTCATCACGATGACAATTACCAAATTAAATCAATAAAAGCAATTCCCTCATCATGTTTATTTATTTTGAAGGTGAATTATCTAAAAATAGATCATAGTTGTTATTAGAACCTATAATGTGTTTGACATGCATAACTTCTACTTTAGTGATAATTAGGACATATCAAACCCATTAAGATCTAGGATATTCAATGAAACCCTCTCAAAGATTAAATCTAACTACTTTCGTGATTTAATACCTCAAGTTCAATTATATAATTTTGACACTAGAGTTCATTTATTAGTTCTCCCCTTAACATATATGATTGTGCAATGAAAAATGATTTAGAGACTTATAAACATACACATAAGATTATGACACTTGTTATTTTCAAGTTAAAAAAAATTAAATAAAAGAACTTAAATAACAAATATCAAAATCCTAAGGCGTAGGCTTATGAGTAGATTTTTTTATGTAGATCTCTCGATCATTGCTCTTGTGCAATTATGGATACCAACATAATCACAAGCATAAAAAATAACATAATTAATCTAAAAATAATAAAACAATAAGAAAAGAAATAATTAAAACATCATTGTTGATATTTCAAAGTACTAATCCCAATCCCTAGAATAAAAGAATCTACTCAACCATGTATAAATTATAAGCCATGGACATTAATTTAAACTTGATCGAAGAACGGAGAGAATAGGAGAAAAAAAAAAAAAAACAATTTGTGTGTTTGCCTTTCCCGATGTGTCTTCGGTCCTCCCTCTCCTTTGTGTTGCGGGTCTGCTTTCTATCTATATTGCCATGGTAATTTAAAAATATATCTTTTAGAATTTTCTAATCAGATCTTATTTTATCTTTTCCAATCTTTTCAAGTGCATCATCGTATCTTCCTCAATTTGTTTCAAGCAGCTTCCAATTTCAATTGCAATCTAAGCAGGTCCAGGAACTTTGTATCTTTTCATCACTTTTTATCTCAATTGATCTACAAAATAAAATATCCATAATATGAAATTAGATAAACTGAAATATTATCAAGATTGATAAATTTATTAAGTTTAAAGGCATAAAATATAAAAATATCATCGGAATCTGTTGTGGGGTGTTATCCCACATGTGCCGGCAAGTCAATTTTGTTGAAGTACGACGATGGTAATGAGTTACAGGTTAAAGAACTCCGTCATCGAGTCGGGATATTTGGGGGTGATGTGTGTGGTGTGTGTAAACAACGGGAGATGAGAGATTGATTTATACCTTGGCCACTACCTTATATTTATAGGGAGGAGTATAAAACAATGTAATGATGAGCCATGATGGGGCATTAAGGCATCAAGTGTAACGACTCCATGAATGTCATCATGAGCACCAATAATAACTTACCGTTACAACGGTTACACATTGATTGGCTATTGATGACGGATTGCCGATGTACCGGATTGATGCTTGTTGGTTCGTGATACCAGTTCTTATTTGTCCGTGGAACCAATCCATAAAGTACCTTAAACTCATATTATATTAAAAACAATGAGGGATGAGTGTCATGTGAGATTAAAATGCAAATAAATATAGCCAAATTATACTCAATTAAATAATCATATTTAATACTCATCAAACATTCTCACATTTAAACTTTGCTTGTCCTCGGCAAAAATTCAATCTAAGAAAAAAACTAGACCGATCAATTTAGATATTCAACAGGGAACTCGAACATGTTTAAATAATAACAATTCATATCGACCTAAATGAGAAAAATCAAATGTTAACTCGATTAGAGTCTTTCATACTATGAGTTCAAACAGGTCATTGAAAAAGAGCCACTCTTCTTACATCACTATTTATGTGTTTGAGGGTAAAGACATACCACTCAAGTTTTCTCTAGAAAATGTACTACCATGAGCTTGACGATAGATGGAACCTCCACTGAATAATATTGAATGCATGTATGAATCAAAAAGTTTTTAGAAGATTGTAAACAAGGTCATGGTTAAATATGTGAGGTGAGATATTATAAAAGAACATATATACTAAGGGCTAATTATTAATTAATCTTCAAATAAAACCTACCCTTTAAAATATGAATGAAACATTGAAATCATAGAGTAAAACATAACATAATGTCCCAAAAGAACTTCTTCCTTCTTTCTTTGCTTCTTATTTTTATACTTTTCTCTATTTTTTATTTCTCCCCTACCTCATTTTTGCACTTTGTGCATTTAAACTTTTTTATAATTTTTAGAAGAGAAGAAGAATAATTGTTTTGAGCAGATTTTTCATCTTAGTAAGAGCAATAACGCCTTTGAAATTCCCAAGTACACTGTTTTCCCAATTGCACCATTCACAATCCAAATGGTATAAAAAATATGTAACATTATGATTGGGTACCAAGAAAAATATGAAACATTATGATTAGGTACTAAGAAAAATATTATTTCGTTTGGCTCGAAGTGAGAAACTAGTGAGAATAGTCTTTATCAAAATTGTCGAAGGTCAAAAAAATATTTCTAAGTGCCTCAATCATATTAAAGATTCAAAAGAGCTAAACATACTTGTTTTATCAAGAACTTTGTATGTGCCCTTTAATCATAGGTTTTCAAGCTTACAAGAAGATAAGAAATTCCATAATATCATAACCAACATATATCAAACATGCATGAGGTGTGAACTTACCCAAGGAAAAATCAAATTCCGATTTGTTAGAAACATTTCAACAAACATATTAGGGTACGTCATTCTCTCATCATGATTTTGGGTCTTTGAGACACATCATATTGTCAATATTTTATCTTTGCATCTTGGCCAGTTTCGAGTTTCAACTACTGAGACACTTCTTGCATCCTTTAGCATCGAGGCTTATATCTTTCTCTTATATATATATATATATATATATATATATATAATTCTAACAAATTTTAAGGGTATTGATTAAACAAGTAAAAGAAATATTTTTACCTTGAGAAATGACACATTTAATATATCGAGAAGTGTTGAATTTAAGTTTCCAATGTTGATATAATTGTTTTAAAATACTTAAGCAATACCCTTAGAGCACTTGTTAACAAAACCATATATATATATATATATATATATATTGAAATTTACATTGACATACTATTTTCATATATTTTTGAAAATGTCGAAAGGTGTACTACTTAATCGTACTGGGTACACATCCATATGTGTGCAACGCAGACCATGAAAGAGGGAAATGAAAACATGAGAATGAGAACGAGGGAGACGAGAATGGCCCTCGGACTTGTCATAAATAATTTCTTCTTCTAATAAGCGTTTGTCACAAATATTTAAAGAAGGACACCTGCAGTATAAGGAATTTCATCCAAAAAAAAAGCACGGTTCGAATTGCAGACCATAAAAAACCTACAATCCAGACGAAGCTAAGAAAAAAATACAAAGAACATGAAAATCGCCTTGTCCAACATACATTAATATAGCTCCTTCATTCTTTTGTCATGTCTTGCTATATATTGTGAACATGTGTCATTTCTGTAACTAGTGAACATTTTCTCCTTTTTGAGTAAGGAGACTATCTAAATTCAATTGAGACATATCATTTCTTTCCCTTTTACAACTCCCATTGAAAACTCATGTCACTAAACTTTTCATACCATCTTATATTTCATCAGCAAGACAAGACTACCTTAAAATCCATTGTCTACAAATACTCCCTTTTAGGATATGCCCAAATGGATCTGCACCAAAGAAATTGGAGACAATGTAAGTTGATCCTAGACATAGAATAGGTAACACTAGCAACAACTTCCAGAGTACAAGGTCATGCACCAACATTTAAGCACCAAACAAAATAATGAACCTAATATGATAAGTCCCTTTTTTTAAAAAAAAAAATTATATAGGCCAATATTATTTTTTTTAGGGGAGGGGGAGGAAGCGCACCCATGATGTTTGAACCTGGGCACGCTAATACTCAGTGACTCGTAGCTCTACCATCTGAATCGTCTCTTAAGGACAATATGATGAGCCCTTTGAAATGAGAATGTTCTTATCTCTTTCACGGATAAAGGAGCATGTATGGTGAAATCGAAAGAGATTATTGCTTTCTTTTCCTTGGAAGATTAAAATGTAAAACTAGTTCGTTCATGCAAATCCTCAACTTTTAGACTCTAACTTTTGTCAATCCATCATTTGTTTCTCTTTCATGTATTTCAACAATCCAACCATGAGGTAGATATGTAAATTATTGTACAAGTTCTTGATCATTGACTATTTAGGACATAAAATTATGCATAAGTAATATTGAGCTCTTTATATGTTGAGTACTTTTATATGTACAATAGAGACCAATGGAAACTTCAAAATGATACCTTTGTCTCTAAAGAATTAGCAATGTAATCAGAAGGAGCTACTGCTTCCTCTCATGTTGAAAACTGTTGACCCCTGCTTTGGATTTCCATTGGGCATATTGATGCTCTTGATCTGCATTGACAAAAATATCAAATCCAACTTCTCTTGATCCTGCCTTCCTCTTCAAATGATCTTCAATACCATTATAGTCTAAATCCTGTAAAATACTCGGAACTCTTGTACCATCCTTGCCATACTTTGTTCCCATGTCCAAATCAAATTTATGCTTTGAACCTATAAACCCTTTTTCAAGACTTGAACTAAAGGATTCATCATGAGCATCATCCTCTTCGATAACCCAAGATCTGAAATTGATCAATGAACGTGGGATCTTGGAACATGAAAGTTCTTTAAAGTTGGTCATTATTCCCTTTGTGTATGGATTTTCCTTCTTATCATAGCGGTATCGAAAATTCTCATAAGTTGTCTATGATAAAAGAAAATTCCAATAAAATGTGAGTACAATACTAATACAAAATGTGGCACCTTATGCGATAAGGAACCCATATAGAGGTCAAATGTAAAGGCACATATACACGGAACACTGAAAAATGGATCAAAACTTTAGTAAATGAATACAATAATTAATTTTCGTATAAGAGGTTCATCTCTAGCTTTATCTTCTAATCCTCGCAGATATTTTCAAAAAAATAACGAGAAACCTATTCAAAGATTTGTTTTCTATAGCTGCTTCCCACCATATAGGATATAACAACGAACATAACTTAAAAAATCCCCAAAATAAAATATAATATTTAAGTTGTTGAATTGCGAGTTATAACAAATGACCAATACTAATCTTTCTTAACAGTGGTAACGATAATCAAAGAAATGCATGAACAAAAGAGTAAATAACCAATTTCATTCTTGAAAGATGTGAGCAACTTCACATTAGTCCTTGAGAGAAGAAAAAAATATTTTATTGCCTAAAAGTCAATAAAAAAATATTCATGTTGGCCCTTTTCAAGACCAATTTGACTAATAAAAAATACCTAAAAAAATCTATTTGACTAAGTTTTTAAACTCTGGAAAACTAAATTTTCTCATACTAATGTGAAATCTGTCACATCTTTCGGTGACCAATTTTGATTGTTATCTATAGTATGAAGGAAGAAAAGCACCTAGAAACGCTTCAAATATAAATTCTAAGCCATAAAAGCGGAAAGTACAGAACATTAAAAAGAGAAAGAGATTACCTGGTTGGTGGAAATCAGGTAAAGATGGAAAACTGTTAGGCCACCCACAAACCAAACTGCAATGAAGCAATATACAATGAGAGCAACAGATAGAACATCGTGTGACATGATGGACCACAATCTACCCTCTTGTCGAAGAATGTTAACCCAAGAAAACGCAAACACATATATACACAACAAGGTTGAAAATGATATGAACAATATGAAGAATGGATAGTTTCGCTGCAAAAACATGAAGATGAAGACAGTTGTTAGGTATTCTGTTGAAGTAAGGTAGGGAAGCATAAAGATAGTGGACTATTAAAAAAAACATAAAATAAATGGAAATCAATCAAAAGAAAAACTCATGAAGCTAGCTATATTAAAAAAAATACTTGTTTGAGATTGAAGATAACAAAAGTTTGGTTAACTTCAATGAGATAGAAGATGGTTTAGGCAACTTACTGCTCCAATACATTGACCAACCCAAGGGCAATGATGATCAAACTTTTGCACACAGTTATTGCAGATAGAGCAATGGGAAGCACGAGGTGGACGATAGAGCAAGCAAGTATCACAGAACTTCACCTTCACTATATGGCCATTGACCGTCACATCTTTCACTCTAGGTAATTTCAGGTTCGGGGTTTTATTGTTTACCCACTCCATAGATGGTGTATTAATATCAAACGGTTCTTCTGTTTCGGGAGGATGTGAATTCCTAGGGACAATTCCGGGATCTCTACTAGATGTCATGAAGAGAAAAATAAAATCCTGTATCAACCAATGAAACGGTCAGGTCTCAAATATTATGAGCAGGCTAAGTACTCATCATAGATAAGAAAACATTATAATTTTTACCAACCAAAATTGTGATAATTGCTCCTCCAATTAGTACACAATGGTTAAAGAAAGGATCATGCTCCTTGATGGTTAATAGCATTCTTACGCAAAATGTTATTGCGGGACCTCCAATTAGGAACGACGTTAAAAAAAGAGATGATGCATCTTGACCAAAGACTAATCTTCCCCCAAATAGAAATTTCTAACATGAAAAACAAAAAAAAGTTTTATCAGAAATCGGTTAACATTATAGTTCATTTACGTGGTCACACTTCACAAGTGATTTGTTTTCCTATTTTCAAAATGAACATTCACTTTGTTGTTTCCATATGTTACATATCCAATACCAAATATAAACAAAAAATACAATTATACTTCTATAGTTTTTATTCTTCTGCTATGGGAGACTAATAATTAAGTAATGAGTAAGCGAATCAATTAGCTTTAAAATAAGTAAGGGGTAAATGAACTACTAAGCTAATGAATGAAAGAGAAAATAGATAGATGTCTCACATCAACTATCTTTCAATCTTTCTTTTCTTTGGCTCTATAATTCCTTTTTCTTAGGCCCCAAGTAACAGTCTAGTCCATAAAATCTAATACACGAAGAAGCACAAAAACCAATCTTCAGAATATTCTACAATTCATAGAAATGGAATGTCATGTATATCTTGGACTAAGATGAATAAATCTCATATCACCTCTTATACCATAACCCCTCGACATGTGTTAAACTATCCAGTTAAAACTTCACATTTCCAGGGTAACCAATGACACCTTTAGATGGTTCAAGAATTCTGGAAAAGACGGTGAAATGGAAATTCTACATACATAAATTTTTATATGAATGTCATTCAGCTCAATACACTTCTACCCTCTTTCAAATCTTTGTAACATCAAAATTGGTTCATGCATTATTGCCAATGAACTATTTATGGACACGACTTTGGATTTACATTAAATTACCCTCCTCTCAAACTTTAAGTCATACATCTAGCACTTATCCAAATTTCATTAAAAAAAATCTTTCTCTTAATTATGATCAATAACATAAAATTACCTCTAAGGACTAATTTGCTCCATTTACTACATAAAAACTCAAAAGTTCTAAACACTAAAAATAATTAAGAGCAATTTTATATTCCAATCTTCCCAAACAACACATTATCAAAGTACCACACATCTTCATTTCAAGCATAGCAAATTTTCACTCCCCCTTTGCCCTTCCCTAAAACCATCAATTCCTCACATTCTGCTTGGTCCATCCAACAACCACAAAACCATGAAAAGGGTGTAACAAAAACATTTTTGTTTTCATTCTAAGAAAACCTACAAATTTTGATTTCAATCAAAGAAAAACAAAAGGTTGCACCAATAATGAAAAGTGTGTATAAATTCTGAACAAAAAACGTAAAATATATACATTGTTTCCTTTCCAAATTTGGTAGAGCCTTCTTGTTCTGGGATTGGAAGTTTCCATAGACACCGTCACAGAAGAGGACGGAGAGACAAGATTCCGGTTGATGCTGCTGCAATTGCTGCTGCTCATTGTGATGAATCAAATGCTATAAATATATATATTTAAATATAATGCTATAGCACTCCTTCTATTTTACAATAATGAGGCAAAAACCACATCAACATGCGTGTTGTTTTGTTTTAAGGTTGTTGTTGTTGTCGTGTGATTTTTGGTTTTTGTCCTCACCCTTGTGGGGAGGCAACCAAATGAAACGTAATCAAAGTGGCCGTGGTGTTAATAGGAGGAGGAGAAAGAAAAAGAAGAGGGGAGGTTTTTTTTTCCCTTCTCACGTTTCCTTTCTTCCTTACAATTACATTTTTTTCCACAATTTCTCTCTCTTTCTCTCTCCAAGAAACCAGCTTGTGCTCTAACGATTTTTGCAAATCTCACCGATTTTTTCGTGGCTGCTACAACTATTTTAGAAATGCATATGATAAAAAAATGCTTTTTATTAATTGTTCTTATGTTTCTTGGTTGGTGGTGTGGGACAACTCTTATCATGTTTTGTTAGTCCTACTTCTTGAAAAATTAATAAATCCACCACTTTCAGTTTTCATGAAAAAAATTCTTTTATTAGTTTCCTCTCGTTAACATTTTTTTAACAATTTATTTTAAATTCTAAAAAATCAATCTAGTTTAATAAAAATTGTCGAACTCAAGTTCCACGCCAAAAATGTTATTTATTTATAGGCAATTTTTTTTCTGGTTTTTTAGGAGAGGGGAGAGAAAGTGCAACCATTGGGGGTTCAAAACCGAGGTGTAGGCAAAAAAAAAGTCATTTATTACTAGCAAAGAGACAAGTATATCATGTCATACTCAAGTAATATCGAGAAAGCCAAATTTTGACTTCCCTCGAACAACTTTTGTTTTCTTTGCATTATGGGTTCCCGAGTTTGGGAACCTTAGCGCTTGCACCTGACAACTTATGTTTTCTTTGCATAATGTGTGCCTAGGCGTCGCCACCACCTACGAATGCTCTTTTTTTCATGTTACCTCTACCTCTTTGGCACCAAAGCGTCAGAATTTGGAGACATAGGCATTTAGTGATCTTAGACATGCTTTAAAACCTCAACAACACCTAAAACATGATCCAATTACTTAAATTATTTACCAAAAAATTTGTATATTTATTATATATTTATTTCCCCTGTAATTTGAAAAAAAAAAAGCAACCGAACAAAGAAATAAGGGAACAAACGGTTGACATGTGCCCTAGAACTTAGAAGCAATCATATTTTCCCGTAAGACACGTCATGTAATGATTATCAGATTATTAATAGTTAATAATCAAATAAGGAATTTTTTTTTAAATTTTTATGTTAATTAGGGAAATCAAGTAAATACAATAAAGTATTTATGATGGTTGGTTTGTACAATATGACATCAAGTGGAATAATTTGATGGTGAAATTCTGTTGGGTTATTGAAGAAGAAGACTATTCTTAAAGAACTCTAGTTGGGTATTAAAGTAAACAAGGACAAGTATAACACACTAAGACTATTATGTGGTAGAATAAAAATGATATCTCACCGGCCATAAATATGGTAACCAACCATGAGATTGGTACATGGATCGCTCCATGAATGTCATGAGTGATTGTCATCATGCCTGAGCACCTTTATCAATTTCTTCTTCATTTATTGGGAAGCATTGAAAACCATTCTCATCGTAAAAAACCAACTTTTTCATTCTTCATCTCTTTACATTAAATATGGTAACAAGGACAAGTATAACACATTAAGACCATTATGTGGTAGAATAATAATGATATCTCACCGGTCATAAATATGGTAACCAACCATGAGATTGGTACATGGATCGCTCCATGAATGTCATGAGTGATTGTCATCATGTCTGACCACCTTTATCAATTTCTTCTTCATTTATTGGGAAGCATTGAAAACCATTCTCATAGTAAAAAATCAACTTTTTCATTCTTACTCTCTTTACATTAAATACCAACATAGATGTTAGGAATGGAGGAGTCCAATAGAATGGAAGATTTGAAATAATGGGCTTAAGTGAAGTTATATATAAGTGGACTTGACACAACACCTTGAACCAAAAATTTAAGGCAATGGGTCCATAGGCCTTATCACTCATATATACTTTAACTTATCCTTTATTATACAATGTGGGACTTGTTTACCAATAACCCACACTTAGAAATTTCTACCCCTCAAGTGTGAGTCCTTAACACGTGGTCACTACCCCTTGAGCGAAAATGTTTTGAGTATATGAGGGTGTCAATAAGAGCTCAGCCTGCTACAGCTCTGCCCTTTCAAGAGTTTCATAAAGCTTGTATCGTCATATCCATGGAACACACCATCTAGCCACAATATTGCTAGGAAGACTTTCAAGACAAGCCCACTACAAGGGCCCCACAAATAACCATCAATCGACAATAATATTTGCCATGATCAAGCCTGAAGCTCTAATACCGCTTGTGCTTAAGTCAAGTTATATATAAGTGAGTTTGACACCACATCTTGACTCAAAACCTTAAGGCAATGGGTGTATAAGCCTTATCACTTATATACACTTTAATTTATCCATTATTATACAATGGGGGACTTGTTTCACCACAACTCAAACTTGGAAATTTCTAACAATAGAACAACACACTTTCGATTTCATGTCAAATTTTAAACAATTCTAAATAGATGTTTCGTTCTGTTCCATAATGGTAAAAAATTGTAAATAAAATTGTTTCAAATTAAAGTCACACACTTTTATTTTATCTCACCCACTTTATAACTAAATTATGCTACCTGTCAAATTATTATTGGCTTATACCATAGATGACGTGGTGGTCCATGATAATTTCTCAATCAAGGCATCATTCTCTCACTTGCTTTCTTGCTTTTTCTTCTTTCTCTCATCAACATAATATTAAATATTCCTTCCATCTCACAAGGATGATAACAAATTGGAAAAGTAGAGATTGATGAAGAGGTTTGAAGATTTTATTTTATTTTTTATAATTTTGACTCATTGAGATGAAAATAGTAGACATTGATCAAAAAAATTGTGAGGAAAAATCTTAAAGATAGGACTCTAAAAAGGAAAAAAAAAATAATGTTATAATACCAAACTTAAAACAGAAAACAATTGAGAACTAATCTAATACAAAAATGATATATTAGTGTATAAAATCAACCTATGAGCTAACCTCACAAGGAAATTGACATGTTAAAAAAGTGGAACTTTGGTTATCAATGATAGATAAACAAATGACATGTTACTTTCTTTTGGTATATTGTATGTTGATTAGTTAATTGATTTTGCATGTTGACATATCATTATGCGTTTTTGTTAAATCGATGCCTTTAAGGTTGCACTAAAAGAACTTTTATATTTAAAATCTAAATTAACTGGTTCTTGAAAACTGAAATTCATCATCTTCTTAAGATAAATCACCTCTTTTATTTCTTTAAATAATACCTTAAAAACACCTATAAACATTATTCCTTCAAAACGCCCTTAAACCCACACAGATCTCTACCAAAAGTAGAGATATAGGATGCTTTTGTTTCCGCATTTGGACACCTATGAAGCAGAAGCTATCTCTATGTTGCTTTTCCGTTTAGAGGTACTAAAATGCAAAAGCAAACATACACATATATTCTCACGTTCAACACAGGAAGCTTCATCCTCCCTCAAAACCCACCACTCAACCTCTACCACTAAAAAGGACAAAACCACCAAGAAAGAGATGGTGTGATTCGCACCCAAAAAAAAATTATTAGTTAATCCTGGACCACGTCATTCATGATCTAGGTCAATAACAATCTGACACATCTTATAAATAACTATTCATTAACTTTATTTCTTTTATTTTTTATTTTAATTTAATATTTGGCTAATTACGATTGATTTGAACCATAAATAATACTCCCTCCGTCCCATTATCTTGGTAAAAAAAATGCTAAAATATTTGTCCCATATTAAAGTAAAAAAATAAATGAAAAATCTTAAAGATTGTATATTGTATCGATGATTGATAACTAAGTAAGGAAAACATATTTAAAGATTTTTTTTGAGACAATATTGTAATATGTATTAATTGTAATTATATGAAAATTTGTATAATATCAATTTGTAATTAATGAATGAATGATAATGGAACGGAGGGAGTATGGTGGTCCATGACCAACTAATACCACGGATCTAGTTACATTTGTTCAAGGGTTCATTTTTTCCCTCTTCAAAATATCAACTTAGAGCAACGTTTTCCTACAAGGATTAATCTTTCGAGCAAAGCAAAATATAGAAACAAATCAATCCCCCTTGGCAAGGATTAGTCCGAGCAACAGACCCTCCTTAAAGTGATTTATTAATTATTTTTGACAAATTACCCATTGTAAAGCAAATTTTGATTGTTTGATCTCACGAGTGATTGGAAAAGGATCCATTAGCTGAATATCCAAGAACACAACAACCTTTGAACTCTTGGTTACCCCCTTGCTATTGGTATTGTACCACTGAACTGAATTGAGTAACTCTTCTTTACGATTTGGTGTTGTCTTTAACACAACAGTAGTGCACTCATAAACTGGTTGAGCCGCCGCCACCACCATCTAGAACACCACAAACTCCGTAGCACCTCTCCTCAAAGAGCGATACAATATGTACTGATACAATAAATAAAATCGAGTCTTGATTTGGATCGACTTGATCCGGAAACGAAGGAAAAGGGTGCTGGTTGTGGTTCTTCCTGGTCAGTACTCAGTCCCACTCGCCGTCAACCTATATCTTGACTTATTTTGAACATCAACCTATAATTTTACGATACTCATGCTATTTCAATGTCAAATCGTTTATTTTCACTTTTTATATATATATAATTAGAATTATATTGTCATACTCGTACCCTAGTTTTTTAGAAAATGTCGTACCCCGTACTCGGTACTGTACCCGTATCCGGTACCATATCCATATTGATGCAGCATAGAACACAACAGTAGTGCACTCATAAACTGGTTGAGCCGCCGCCACCACCATCTAGAACACCACAAATTCGGAAACGAAGGAAAAGGGTGCTGGTTGTGGTTCTTCCTGGTCAGTACTCAGTCCCACCCGCCATCAAAATTCTCAATCACAGCTACATGGAGGAGGCAGTTGGGCAATAGTTGTGGTGACGTGATGGTGAAGCAGTGGCAGCCATAGCGGTGTTGGTGGTGAGAAGCGAGATGATGGGTTGGAAATTAGAGGTAAAGAGTAAAAATGTATTTTGCTAAATGTATATAAAAAAAGTAAAATTGATTCTCAGATGGCGCAACCATGCACCAGTTTTGAGTTTCAGTGCACGTTAGAACGAAACTTGTTGAGTAAGAAATACAATCAAAAGTTTAGGGCAGTGCAATAGTGACGTCAAGCTTTACTAAATAACCAGAATGCTTGAAACATGAGCTGCAGACATATTACACAAGCTAGAAATTGATTTTCATAGAACTCAAAATAGCAAAGTACCTTAAAAAAATTTGACATAGTATTTTTAATTTTAAAAGTGGAAGAAATTGAGGAATACGCAGATTAATAGGTGTGCATTGACTGTCAACCGATCATCCATCATTCAAGTATATAAAAGTCAATGCACAACCCATTTTCTCAACCTATAAGAACCATTGCGACACACAACATGTGCCTTGAATTCAAAAAGACTAAAAGGAGAATTCCTTAAAGTACAGAATTCCAAACATTCAGATGAGTTATTCTTACGTAGTTAATTTTCCCACGGAAAAACACATTTTCAAAACCATCCAACAAGATCATTTGCATTAAATAGACCAACCATATGCAAAAGACATAATAATATCACAGGATGGTTTTTTTTTATGATGATGGCAACAGACTAAATATCCAAGTCTACAAGTCAAGTTCATTCTTACCATATGGACTAAAAAAGCCCTACTCAAAATCCTTAACAAAAGAAACAAACAGCAAACTAGTAGCGAAAAACAAACAACTTACATAAAACATGTCTTAGTTAATTTAATAACTTACCCACCACATTAGTAGTAGGTAGACAACCTGATTTTTCTTGTGCCAATTCACTGGAATTGCCAAAAGGAATAGTTGGTCTGACGACATCTTTCTAAAACTGCATACTTCTCAGGATACCAAAATAATACAAGTTCAGCATGTAGTAGTCAACTCAAAATTGCATCCTGCTGTCTGCTATAGCTAGAGCTGAGAAACAACAAGCAATGGCAAAAAATGTGATGTTTCATTCTTTTAACATTTCTAATCTAAAAATTTTTTAAAAAATAAAACAGTTCTAATCTAATCATGTGAAAGCAGAATCATCTATAAAGATCTATTACTTCTACACTTGGCCTGCACCTGGTAATGATGAGTTAATTATTGGATAAAGAGGTGTATCATCAATAGGATAATGGATGAATGGACCAACAACCTATTGCGGCTTTAAAAAAAAATTTAGTCCACTAACCAATCAACACATGCTGCTAACCTACAATGAACCATCATTACAAAGTTAAGGCTGCCAGCTGTAGAATTTCAAGTGTGGGAGAAACATTTTATGCTTCTACAGTTGCTTTAAAAAAAGGGTCTTGCTAACAAGATACCTTAAAAAAAAAACCTTTTTAAAAAAGTCTTCAACATTGTTAAATTATATAAAAAACAACCTAGTTTTGAATAACTTCTACAACTAATATGATTTATATACATTGAGCATGTCAACAGTTCAGTTTCATTTGCAGTAAACATTAAAATGCATGTTCATGTATGCCAAGCAGTGACAAAACAGGCCTCTGAATTAAAGCATCATTACAAACTTCTGAAAGCCATAATTTAATAAAGGCAAAAACCCATGTTTTGGTCCTAAAAGTTTTTTTCTCTCTCCTTAACTCTCAATTCTCAACCAAAATTCATAATCTTAGTATCATTAAGTTCAAAATGAAAAGATCTACAAAACGCATTCATTACGTATGTAAAATTTTACCATGAAAAAATGGATTTTAAGACCCATTTGAAACAAAAAACTACTTTTAGGAAGAAATTGTAAAAAAAAGTTAAATGACAAAACTGAAAAACGAAAATAACTTAGAGGACCAAAACATGGGTTTTGCCTTTAATAAATGACAAAAACCAAAGCTTAATCAATAATCATTGATCATTTAAAGCATGAAGTAAATACAGAGAAAGATAAAGAACTATTTAGC
The DNA here is from genome assembly GCA_037953625.1 of Crotalaria pallida. Taxonomy (NCBI): domain Eukaryota; kingdom Viridiplantae; phylum Streptophyta; class Magnoliopsida; order Fabales; family Fabaceae; genus Crotalaria; species Crotalaria pallida. The sequence continues at coordinate 155,860,015 of CM075649.1, forward strand.
ATGTATGAGAAAGAATTTGAAAAAATGGAAACTAACCTTATCCTTAAGTCTAATCATTCAGGGGGCAACAATTAACAAAAGTAACCCCTGCACTTAGCAGATCCACAGGCGCATTTCTTTTTCTTCTGGCCTGCTTTGAGAGAAAGAACTATCCCATAATCATAAGTTAACTCCATCATTGGAGGGATATGTCTTATTGCATAGAAAGCAACATGGAGATCAGATTCCTCCTTATTTTCACGCACAACTGGACGCCATAACACATTCGGAGAGCAGCTGTGATTCATGAACCGAGCAACATTCCCTTCATTTCTTGCTGTTATATAAAGCGGGGATGGGATCTTTGGAGCTTCAGTATCACTAGGAAAAACTTCCAGTTGCGGATAAATGCGAGTAGAATCAAAAATGTAATCATCTTCATTTTCACCAACAAGCTCATCTACTCTAGCATTATCTATGACTTCTCCAGCATACTCACATATGAAAGTTCCTGCACGAATAGGATCCCAACTTCTTAAACCCCACCCCTTATCCTTGGTTCTGAACACCTCCAAACGCATTTTCAAGCCACCTTGGGAAACTCGATTTCTGCAATTAGGAGGGCACTGACAGGAAGGACCACACTCATAAACCACGGATTTTAGGTCTGCAAGTATCCCCGTTGCAGAATATGGAAGGAAACCGGCATTCTTTTCCATGCAAGGACAGGTATACTTGCCAGGTTGGCATCCACCAACACAAGGACATCCAGCAGAAGAGTCCACAGGAGCTGTAGGCTTCAAATTCTTGAGGGTAGGAGAGTAAGTGAAATATGCAGGGCCTTTCTCATTATCAACATCATTCACAAGACAAACAGGTATTTTTTCTGCCGATGAAGTAAGATCAGGCAAAATAACACCATTTCTTGAGGCATTTTTCTCAGTCCATTGCTGAATCGACTTCCAAATCATATACCCTGCAGGCTGCCCAGGTAACCTTAATAATTTAAACTTGAACACATTGAAACCAGTTTTTGCTTTCTCCACCCAGGTGCTTTGGACCTTGTACAAACCGTCATAGACATACACCTTCCCAGTCGGATGAGCTACATCCACCATACCCCTAATTACTCTCACATCATTACCTCGGTGCATGCTCTTTTCCAATGCAAGATTGCCCCTTTCAAGCTTTTGATCACTTGCTCCCTTCTCTTTATTAACCCCACCTTGGCCAGTGTAAATCAGCACCTCCCCATCCTCCACATTATCCTCATAGCCTCCAGATGAGACAATACTGACAGCTAATGGCTCTTCCTCTTGACTGATTTTGGTGCCAATGTAATCAATTCCAGCCATAGAAGGAGCATGTAATCCCACCAAGCACATTTCAATTCTGAAAAAGAAAATATCCCCAATTTCAACACCAGGCACAATTCCAATACGCTTCGTGCTATTAGCCCGAATCCCTTTAGTCAGCATAAGTGTACCTGCCTTCAAATCAGGCCGTTTTGCCCCAGCAACATCCTTTGTATTCTCTTCTACTTGCCCGAGCTTTCTTTTTAATGCTTCATATATCAGAAGTGTATATGCAACTGAGTCCCTGGAACCATCGGGTTGACTTAGTGCTTCAAAAACTACAGGGTTAATTGATTTGAGAATATCATTAGCCAATGCATCTGGATCAATATTAGCCAATATAACACGAGGACGCTTTGGCCTTCCCCTCTTTCCCTTGCGCTTACCCGTCCCATCCCCAGTGCCATCTTCTGCATCATCTTCATTAATCTCAACAAAACCTTCTTCCTCGGTGAACTGTCCACTGCTTCGGTTCTTCCTTCGCGACGAGCCAACGTCTCCATTCGCAGCACTAGTCGGTGTCCTAAACGAATTAATCGGCACTGCTGTAGAAATGGGGCCTGTAGGCACCCGTTGACCAGCTGGTGTTGGTGCATTCTGTTCAGACAGCCTCTGAGACTCAGGTGAGACAAAGAATGGGTACAAGGGTGCAACACCGGACGGGTATGGACCGGAAGGAGAAACACAAACAAAAGGTGCACCGCCTTGTGGATTTGAAGACGACGAGGGGTTATTCGGCGAAGGGAACACGGGAACAAGGGTTCTCAATGGCTTAACACTCAAAACCCTAGACTTGTCAATTGAACCAGGTGCATGAACAGACTCTTGACCGAAATTGTGTTCCATTGATACAATTTTTCAAACAATACAAACACACTCTCTTCTTCTACAACCTTAGCAAATTACAAGACCAGATAACAATTTTTGTGGCTGGTTAGAAAAATCAATAGAATCTAGGTAGTAACCTAACAGAATCACACTACTAGGGTTTAAAGATACAAACTTTGGAGTCAACACTGGATAAACAATACATTTCCTGTAACATGCAAACAAAAAATTAAAATTAGAAAGAGGAAAAATACAAAATAACAAATAAATCTAACAAATTTATAAAAAAAAAAAATGAAATTAGGGTGCAGGAAATGAACCGTAAAATTTCGTAACAGGCACCCCACTGAGAAATTAGGGATAAAATGAACATAAAAATGAAAATTTAATGTAAAAATGTAAACTTTATGCACTGAATCTGACCAGAAATGGAGAAATGAAGATTTCTCTTCAGATCAGATCATAGGGTTCAAGAAAAATGAAAAATAAAAAAAAAAATGAATTATTATGTTATAAAGTTATAAACTTTGAGAAGCAAAGGTAAGAAATGAACCAAACCTGAAATGGGTTTTACAGATTTTCAATTTTGAGAAGTTCAGTTTGTGTTTTGAGTCACCAAAGCTTCTTCTGAATGTGTACTTTAGGAGAGAGAGAGAGAGAGAGAGAGAGAGAAGAGCGAAGTATTCTGTCTCTGTGTCCTTTTAAGTGGTTTCAGAAGTTATCATGGTTTTGTTTGCTGTTCCCAGTGATGACGTGGCATCATGTGATTGGGGGATAAGAGGAAAGTGCAATAGTGAAACGTGTTGGTGTACTGAGGCTCCTCAAACGGAACGGCAAAAAAGAGACGGGAGAAATGAACGGGTCAGATTTTTTTTAGACAACTGAAGGAGGAAACGAAAAGGGAGAATTCGTAGGGAAAAAAGGGGAAGATATAGTAATTGACAAAGTGGATAAGAATAAGAATTAGTTTTTTTTTTTTGGGAGTTTTTGAAGGGAATAAAATGAAAATGGAAAGGTTTTTATTCTTTTTCTTTTTATTGGTTCTATCATAATTTGGGAAATAAGTATTTTAAGTGAAAAGTTTTTATTTCATTTTATTAATTTGCAACTTTTTTTAAAGGTAATTTGCAACTTTTAAACAATAGAAACATCATTTTTGATTATTTTTATTTTATTTTATTCCTTTCTATACCATGTGTCCAAACATAGCATTAGATCATTCACAACTATATATGAATATAGATTAAAACAATTTTAAGATGAATAATAATATACATATGATAAATTTTTGTTATTAGAATTTCATCTATAAAATTCATTATGAGTATTAAAACTTATATATATGTTCTCAAAATAATAAAAAAATATTTATATACATAATTTATTAGTAAAATATAATTGTATATATATCTGATATCATAATAGCCATCATCACACACAAGGAAATAGTACAGATATCCGTTGCGGATATTTTCTGCAGGTACATGCAAATATAAGTATTTTGCTCATCTCTAACTAAAATCTTGAAAGAATTATTAAAAAAAAATATATTGAAATTTTTGTATAAGATTCTACTATTTTTAAAAATTTGGTAAAAAGTTTTCAGTTGAGTTTTTTAAAAGAAAAGTGGGCATTTTTTTTTTACTTTTTCTCCTTTTATTCTTTAACACTATATTATAAAATATTAATAAATGAATAATATTCTTCATCACTTTTTCTCCTTTTTAAAATAATAAAAAAAATAAAAAGTACATTTTTAACAAATAATATTAGTAAAAATTATATTTTTTTTCTACTTTTTTGTTTTTATACTATATCATTCTAAAAATAATAATAATATTAATAATAATAAATCAATCAATAAATAATAAATATATGTTTTTATAATCAAATATGGAAACTTTAATTAAATTATAAGAATTTGAATTGCATTATAGTATTTTTTTAATGCATTTTATAATTTTGAAGTAGGTAATGTTATCTAACTTCGGAATGTGAACATTTATCAATTTCAATTTTTGAATATTATTTGAAAGAAAAATAAAGTTTTTTGAAATTTTTAAATATTAATGTGTTGAAAAAAATATTTGAGATAAATTTTAGAAATACTTCCTCCATCTCATTATCTTGGTAAAAAAGAAAATCAAAATTTTGTCTCAAATTAAAGTGAAAATAGGAGTAAGTAAAAATAGTATATTATGTTTATAATTGAGTAATTAAGGAAATACAAATTCTTTTACTGAAAAGTAAATATTTGAATCATTGTTAATAAAAGAGAATAATGATATAAATATGTATATTATTTATTTTTAATCAATACACAACATTAATTCTTATTTTCGTCTATTTTTCAATATATTATCAAAATAATGAGACGAATAAGGTATTTTTTTTATTTATTAGGTACATCATTTCCCAATAAAAATTAAACTTACATTTTCAAGTTTTTTACCTTATGCATTTGATGAATAAATAGGTTAGAAAAATCTTGTTATATATACCATTAAAAAAGGAGTATAAATCATACTCTCTCTAATCTCCAATATAAGAAAATTGAGAGATACTTTTCTTGGTTTCTAATATAAGAAATAATTATCTAACTTTTATTTACAATACAATCATTCTTTAAATGTTTTTAGAAAATAGTTATCTCATTTAGTTTTTGTTTCATTCTCAATGCAACTTTCCTAAATTTTTTAATATGTGTGATTTCGGTTATTTTTTCTTATAATAGGGACCGGAGGGAGTAATAAATAAATAAAACTTGTATTTATTATTTATATTGAAAAGAAATGTTTGATTTTATAAAATTATAATATTTCCAAGAAAAACAAAATTGTTTAATTTTTGCTTAAATACTCTTTTGGTTCTTTTTCTTGTTTTTAGGTTTTAATTTGGTATTTTATCTTTAAAAAGAATCAATTTGGTTATTCATATTTCTAACATTTGCCAATTTCATCCTTCTCTCAATATGATATTAAATTTTGGCTTAAATATGAAAATAGTCCCTATATATTGGGTTCTTTGAAATTAGTCCCTGCTTTTTTATTTTTTCTTTTGGTTTTGGTCCCTACATTTTGAATTCGTTTTGGTTTTAGTCCTTAATGTTAATTCTAGATAAAAAATGTTGGCATGACCTAACATGAGTACTAACTTCTCTCTCATACGTGTACCACCTTCATCTTTGATATCTTCTCCTATTCCCTTATTAGTCATTATTGCCTCTGTGGGACCCTCTAGTTCAGTATGACATTCTGCCCAAGGTCTCTCACGATAATCTTCGCGTGATCTTATCAAAAACATCTTCAACATCTTTTGTCACGATAAGAGAAGATATTACAGATGACGGTGGTCCACGTAGGATAGATAGGTTAGTGCTAAAGCGGTCTCCGTTAGGCCACGTCAGCATTTTTCCATTCAAAGATAATACCAAGAACCAAAACCAAAACAAATTCAAAATGTAGAGACCAAAACCACAATGAATTCAAAATGTATGGACCAAAACCAAAAAAATAAAAAAGCAGGGACTAATTTCAAAAAACTCAATATTTATATGGACTATTTTCATACTTAAGCCTTAAATTTTTACTTTAATATACTAATTCTATTATAGATTAATTCTTTAAGTCACCGGAATATACTAATTTTGTTTTCTTGTTTTAAAACTGCAAATTATAGTTATAAAATATAGATTCTTGTGATTCAAAAAGGAATTTTCGGCAAAATCAATATATTCTAGCAGGGAAAATTTAACACTGTCAAGACGAAATAATGAAATTGATATATGTTAGAAACATATAGAATTAAGTTGTCTCTTTTTAAAAATAAATGACCAAATTAAAACCTAAAAATAATATAAAGAACGAAAAAACGATTTAAGCCTTTAATTTTATATATTCTCCTAACAAATCAATCTAAAATCTGCATAAAGTTGATATGTGTCACTTGTAGGTCATTCATTGATAGACAAATATTTCCATATGACATGCACATAACACATATTTGTATCATCGGGAATATTTGTAAGATGATTTATTAGGAGTATATATCATTACTAAAAAAATATTAATTGCATAATCATCATGATTTATATCTTTATTTATATGCACTTTCTCTTAAAATCATGTGATTGTGTGTTGTGAAATGAATAGGAGAATTTTTTGCATAAATCTAAATTAAACCATAATTGTTAAATGCAAATTAAATCTAAGGTGCTTTGGGCTAATTAGATTAGAACATTAATTATAATTATGATAGTCAATTATTAATTTCGAAATAATTTTTATTAATTATTGATACCATAAGGAAAACTTATCAAATTGAAGATATTCCAATTGTTAAATGCAAATTAAGATCAAGAAAAATCATAGAAAAAAAATTTAAGAAAATCTAGAAATTAATGCATTGTCAATGGAGATACTTTATGTCAAAGCACTATATGTTGTCTCATTTGATATATGTAATCGATCTCACTTAATGAAAATAAAGTTATCATTCATTTAATTGGAAAAATATGCCTCACATTTATGATTATGTGACGTTAGGGGTGAGGACGAGTTGGGCCGAGTCAAGCCATAATAAAAAATATGCATGCCCTGTATTTCAAACTCAAGGCCCATATATTTTATAAAATTCTCACATTTTAGCACAAACATAAAAGGCTTAATTATGTCACAAGTCCCTGAAGTTTGGGGTACTTTTGTCAGATACCATTATTCTTATTTTTTCAATGTTTGACTCCCAGAAGTTACTTATGGGTTTGTCATATACCCATAGTATCAATTCTGACAAATTTTGCTGACATGTTACATTGTAATCCTGGTCAGACACAGGAGGTTGGTCATGTGGTGCCGTGTGATGTCACATTGGCTAAGACGACCTCTCTCTTCATCAATCTTTTTTTTTCTTTTTTTATTTAACTAAAAATATAAAAATATTAAGTTTTTTGGTTTTTTAATTTAAAGAAAAAAAAGGATCTTCGCCCACGGGGCACCACGTGTCTAACCTGTTGCGTCTGACCAGGATTCTGATGTTACATGTCTGCAAAATTAGTCAGAATTGGTAGTATGAGTATATGACAAACCCAGAAGTAACTTCTGGGAGTCAGACATTTAAAAAATAAGAATAAGGGTATTTGACAAAAGTACCTCAAACTTCAAGGACTTCTGACATAATTAAGCCAACATAAAAATGTCTCATGCCTGCAAATTATGTGACCAAAATAGAATAAAGGGAACATCAAAATACAAACTATAGAGCAACAAAAGTAAAACCATATAAAAACATAAATGATCCCGAACTTAAAATTAATTAATAAACCAAAAAAAAGAGTGGAAGAAATATTAATTATAATTATACATATATATATATATATATTAAATTTTTACTTTTAATTTAAATAATTAATAAAATATAGTATAAATAAATATTTATAAAGTGAAATAGGCCAACCCGATGAGTCTAGTAGGCTTCGTATAAAGCATGAGCCCGACTTCTATGGATATATAGGCTTTTTTCTTTTTTTGTGTACACCAACCGGTACCCGGATCTGGTTTACCCAGAATTCGACTCATCCGGTCCGACCCAACTGAGCTCATACTAAGCGGTAGGGATCTCCCAGCGGGGGTTGCTCCATACCCAATGCTCGAACTCGAGACTAGTTGATTAAGGGACCAAGTGAACTACCACTTGACCAACCTCTTTTTTTTTTTGTGAGAGGAAACCCCACGTTGTTATATATAGGCTTTTTAAAAACTTTAAGTCTGATTTTTTTATTAAACGAGTCGAATCGAGTCAGGTCTTAAATGAACTAAGACATAGGTCTTCATGAGTCGGCCTGACTCATTTCCACCCCTATATGACGTAAATGAAAAATAATTAGCACTTGGACGCCCTCAAATACTCCAACTAATGGCCTAGAAAATGTGCACGATTTTTTTTTAAAAAAATACAAATATACATTCTTTATTGTGTTTTATATTTTGGGTAACATTAATAAGTTCTCTAAACTCAAGGATTGAGAAATTAATGAATATAATTTACTAATTAAATGAAACATTGATTTATGTGTACATTGATGCTTCTCGGCTAAATGCTTGGTGTTAGGATCTGGGAGATGATTCTTTTAGCTAGCTGCAAGTCAACGTATTTTTGGCTACATTCTCTTCCCACCGTAGCAACTACTCAAATAACGTGTAATCAACATATTATAAAATAGGAGAAGTTGAGGGCATTTTTGTCATTTTTATCTTCCCTCCTTCATCCTTGCTTTTCCCTCCAAATTTGTTTCTCCGTGCATCGCACGGAAATAAATATTTATCTTAAGTTATTTTTAGTAAATTTTTATTAGTACAATTTGAATTACACATAAATATAAAAATTGCCCGCAAACATACAATTTGCATTTCGATATTATTACAATTTGCACGGGTTAATTGACATAAAAAATATATAATGCCTAAACGATCCGTCATATGATAATTAATCAGGAAAAAAAAAACGAATATAATATTGTAATTTCAGAAATTTTAATACAAACAAGTCATAATATAGGCAAATTGATATTAAACATTTAAACAGAGCATCATTATGAATAATAAATTCCGGGTACAACGGAAAAAAAGGATATATAAGTATTAAAGATGAGCTATAATTTGGTATAATGATTTAGCTTAATACAATCAAATATTTACTCAATCATGAATTCAAATTTAAAAAAATCCAAAAATTTATACAATATGTTGCAATTTAAATTGTGAAAAATAATGATGCGTTATTTTATACTTTAGACAATATACTTATTTACAATTATGAAGTTCTAATACAAGCAAGTAATTTGAAAGTTCGAATCTTATAAACACGAATTAATTAAAAGTGTGAAAACAGGTCTTATATTTTGGGACAGATGTAATAATAATGATGATGATGATGATGATATATATGGTAAAAAAAATAGCTGCATTTGGACTTGCAAAACGAACTACTAACAAAATGCATTTGGAATGATGAATTAAATAAAACAAAAATTAAAATGAGTTGGATTTTTTTAATATAAGAAATTATGTTGTTAATTAAAATTAGAAATTGCATAGTTGATACATTATTAGTTAATTTTTATTAATGAAAAAGTTGGTAGCTGAAACTAGATTCAAAGGTTAATGTTTATGACTATTCATTTCTAAATACGTGTAAATCATTTTTATAAAAAGTTCATATTAACTTATTATTTAAAAAGACATATTTCCAAAATCAATAATCAATTTTTTTTTTAAAAAAAATTTAAACCCGTGCGATGCACGGGTAAAATTACTAGTACCCTTAAATTGGGAGTAAATTAACCTACGAACTTGCTTAAAGTTCTTGCTCAAAGTTCATATCAGTGCATAGTTCTCATCCAACGGATATCAAACAATACTAAAATCTGAGGGTGGAGATTAAAAATTGCTAACCAACACACCAAATTTTGAAAGGACACAAGAAAAGCCCCACAATCATCTCTCTCAGCTCAAACCCAAAGAACCAGTGTTGCTGATGCTTATCTACACTAAGAGCAGTAGCGATGTCGAAACTGCAACATCGTTGTTGACGGAGAAGAAGTTGGTGGTGAAGGATTGTGTAACAATATCGGTTTTTATATCTAACTACTGAACAAGTAAACTTATAAAATGCAACATCAATAATAAATGGAATCAAGCTTTATTAATATGGAATTGTCTTTACTCTTAATTCAATAATTCGATCACCAATACAAGAGAGGGGACAATGTATATAGAGAATCAATGGAAAAGGAAACGGTAACGAAAGCTTGAAAATAGAAAGTAACTGAGAGGGAGAGGACAAAGGAAGACGGGGAGGAAAGGAATATCAATTCATCATTCTTCACCCTTTTTCCATTTGGACTTTTGCCTTTTAACCACTTTCTCATCCTCAAGGCCATGTGGCACTTGTTCGCACCTATATTAATTCCCCAATTCAACGTTACAGATTGGTCGGCGGTGAAGAAGAGGTGGGAGGCAGGGGAGACGCCGTTGCCGGAAGGAGTAATTTTCATGGAAGAAATCAGCTTATGAATCACTAAGAATGGAGCATGAGCCTATGTTCGACCCATTTTTGTTTGATGAGAATGAAAAGTTTTAGGGAAATAGAGCAGTCACATTTCAAGAATTGTTAGTTATTGCTGAGCTAGTTGCAAAAAATAAAACTTTAGTAACTCCGTGGATTTGTGCAAATTTATTGATTGAATACCCTTTTAACTAAGTGGTCTCTCTCACTTGCTATGTTGAAGGTGGTTATGAAGTTGAACATTTAATAAGATGGTGGTGGCAGTGAGGGAGAGAAGATATCACATCCAGTGGGTTTGAGAAGGGTGTGACGAAGACGATCATGATGCTTTTCTTGTGTCCCTTCCAACATTGGTGTATTTGTCAACAATTTTAAATTTCCACCCTTAGATTTTAGTATTGTTTAATATTATTGGATGAAGAGTTTGCACCAGTACGAACTTTAAGCAGGTTCGTAGGTTAACCGACTCCCTTAAATTGATATGCATTGCCAAAACTCCTGTTAAGAATCATGCCTTTGGCTGGTAGCTGATTCACAATAGATTGTTGATGCTCGATAATCTTAAAAAAAAAGGCCTTCAATTTTTTGACACTTGTAATTTCAATTTTCTAGGATTTTATAGGAGTGAAGACTTCTATTAAAATGTGAAATTGAACATTCAAACATAATTAAATCACAACTTGAGTTAGGAAACGTTCAAATTAGTGTATTGTATCTTGTTAGAAAGCTTATAACTTGAATTAAATTGTTATATATTGTGTTAAGATATAAAATTTGTATGACCCTTAAATCAATCATAGTTTAACTTGTATGGTGATTGATTTTACACTATTTTTTGAAATGTTGGTTATACTTTTATATAGCTTATTGAAGGTTTAATTATTTTGTTCACATGTGTTGCATGTGACTCGTGTTATACTGAATCTTAACATGGTGATTATGCCCTACATGATATAATATGAATGATATTGAGTTTGAATTTGTGTAATTATGATGTGGTTGAACACATGGAGCCTCATTGGAATGAGCTTGATAAATAAATGAAACAATATCTTGGGTAATCGACTGGAGGGTGATATATCTTATGTATATAAATACTAACTTTCGGAGAAGGAGACTCTTGTGAATTACTCTGACGAAGTATGGAGCTGTGATAATGATGTTATGGTCACATCAAAGAGGTGAGGACCCTCTAGGGTATAAATCAAATTTCTCAGCAACACGAGACTATAGTGAACCACCCGTAAGTGCATGCCTAAGATATTGACATAAATTAAAGGAGATTACTTGGCATAACATTATGTCACAAGACATTGTGCAATGACATTTTCAAAATAGAAAATAAATGGAAGGGATTTTATTCCCCTCATTCCATCAAGAACTAATGTGTTAATGAACTACTGTAGTATTTATTTGCTAAGTTATATTGTTCCATATGGTGTGAATGTTCCAATACATTTACATGTTGAATGTAGGGGTGTTTTGTGGTCCGGTTCGGTTCAGTTTTAAGACAAAAGACTATCCAATCAAATCATAAAATATATATGTGGTTCTGTTCGGTCCAATTACATTATCAAATCCAATACCATTCAATACCCAAAAACAAATTGCGCTTTCGGTTCAGTTCAGTTGGTGGCTGCAAGGACACTTAGGATTTCCCCCTCCCCCAGGTCATGGGTTCTAGTCCCAGACCTCCCATGTAAACAAAAAAAACGAATTTTGCTATTGTAGGAGGATGAAAATGTTGATACTAAGTGTCCGCGTAAGACAGCCCAGTTGGTGGCTGCAAGGACACTTAGACTGTGTGAAAATTTTGCTATTGCAGGAGGATGAAATCCTAAGTGTCCTTCGCACTTAGGATTTTGAGTGAAAATTTTGAGTCCGCGTAAGACTGCCCAGTTGGTGGCTGCAAGGACACTTAGGATTTTTCCCTCCCCCAAGTCATGGGTTCTAGTCCCAGACGTAAACCAAAAAAAAAAAAGAATTTTGCTATTGTAGGAGGATGAAAATTTTGATACTCTGGTTATGTATTCTCTTCGGTCTTATTTATAAGAAGAAAAAAAGACACTTTATTAGTGGTTTTAAATATAAGTAAAAACTAACCAATTTTTTATTCTCAATACAATAATTCCTAAAATATCTTTATAAAGTGGTTGAATCATTTGATTTTTGTTTCATTTTCAATACAAGTTTACTAAACTAGTATATTTTTTATGAATTTGAGAAAATTAAATGCATCTAACTATTTTTTTCTTAATACATGTGTCGGTAGTTATTTTTGCTAATAAACAAGACCGAAGGGAGTATTTATTTTAGGGTCTTGCTAATGGCACTTGTTAAGATTACTTTAATAGGAAAAACAATCATAATTTAGCATTTATTCTTTTCTCGAGAATATCAAAAGATGCATTTTTCAATATTTTTTAGGGAATTAGTCCCCAAACCCCATTTTTCTCCACCAAACCCTATTTTAATTGGGAAAAGTCAAAAATGCCCCTATTTTCCCAAACCCCATTCACTACCAACAACCCCACTACCCACCACCACCATCACCTTCACACACAGCCCCCCACTCCCTGAAACTCCCCCCATCACCACCACCTTCACACACAGCCCCCACTCCCTGCAACTCCCCCCACCCCCACCACCACTAGGGGTGTAACGGTCCGGTCCGGTCCGGTCTTTAGCGGACTTTAGGGACCAGACCGTTTAAATTACTTTGGTCTGGTCCGGTCCGATCCGAAAGTTTTCTACATGCAAAGATCGGATCGTACCGAAACGGTCCGGACCGCTTCGGTCCGATCCGGTCCGGTCTGTTTAGACCATAATAATAAGAATTTAATAAATCACTTTTTTTTTCTTTTTTCACTGAAAATATAATGTGGAAGACACGAAGAAACACCATACAAGAGACACATATTATCAGAAACAAAGAAACATTCATCCTCAAATAGTCAAATATACCCCATTGAAAATATTCTTATCAATACCAGTGGGAAGATGATACACAGCAGCCACTAAAATCCACACTAAGTACCATCGACTGAGATCTACCCCCATTGACAGAAAAACTACCTAACCTGACTTGGAAGTGAGAAAGCGGTGGCGACTGGCGAGCGGGAACGCGGTGGCGACTGGCGATCGTTCATGGTCTCGAGATGGCGCTGGAGAGCTTGAGAACGGAGGGAGAGAGAGGTCGCCAGCGTGTTGGGTAGAGAGAGGTCGCGGTGGCGAGGGAGAACGGCGGCGGCGGCTTAGGGCTTGGGGAGAGAGTGGCTGAGTCGGAGGCTTGAGAGTGGCTGCGTTTTGAACGGACGGAGGGAGAGGTCGAGAACGGAGTGACGGCGGAGGGACGGCGGACAGACGACGGTTGCTTAGGGTTGTGTGAGTGAGAGTATGAACTTGTACACTAGTAGGGTTTGATGGCTGGGTGGGAAGTGTGTGAACGTGATGAAGGATGGGCTGAAGGCTTCTTCTTTATTTTGGGCTTCTTCTTTGTGCATTTATGTTTTATTTTTTTTTTAATATTTCAACTACCGGTCCGGTCCGGTCTTTGCGGTCTAAAAATTGTGAGACCGTGGACCGGATCACAGAAGAACGGTCCAAAATTTTTAAGACCAGACCAGACCAGACCATGAGACCAAATCGGACTGTATTTTTCGGTCCAGTCCGGTCCGATCCGACCGGTCTCGCGGTCTCGGACCGGATCACTTACACCCCTAACCACCACCACCACCTTCACACACAACCACCAAGACACACACACAGCCCAAAGCGAAGTTTAAGTGGGATTGGGCATCGTCTTCCACATCTCCTCCTCTGTCTGCATCATAATTAGCTTCTTCAAACTTCGCTTTTCAACCCCAAAAATGTCACTCCAGCACCAAATTAAAATGTCACTCCCGCATCTGTTCAAAATTTCGACGACCCAGTGTCAGAATTTTGAATTTCCGACACGGGCTGGTCGGAATTATTCACAACCCGAAAAAAAAAGAAGAGGTTATGGACGAAGGAGATGCATAGTTTAAAGAAGAAGAAGAAGGAGATGCATAGGTCTGGACGAAGGTTAGAAAGAAGAAATTAGAAAGAAGAAGAAGGAGATGCATAGATCTGGACGAAGGTTAAAAAGAGGAGAAAAAATAGTGATGGAAGGAAGATGAAGAAGAAATGAGGAGGGGTTTTACTCCCATCTACCTGTTTTTTGCGGTGGTCAAAGGAGGGAGGGAGAGGCGGCTGGAGGAGGAGGAGGAGAAGAAGAAGAAGAAGAAGAAGAAGAAGTTTGCGGTGGTCAAAGGAGGGAGCGGCGGCTGGGGGTAGAGCTGTCAAAACGGGCCCCCGGACCGGGTTCGGGCCGGCCCGCTTTGGGTTCGGGCCAAACCGGGCTCGGGCTTAAAAGCCCGGTTACAAATTGACTACAACAACATAGAACCCAAACCCGCCCTAAGCGGGCCACGGGCTTTTGCGGGCCAGTCCGCATCATTTTTTTTTATTTTCAATAAAATTTTATTAATTCCTTTTTAAATGTCCAAACATAGGTGAATTAAAAAAAACACAAAGGTGAATTTAAAAAAAAATATAACATGCTGCGTGTTATTATATATGCTAGAGGCCTATTATGTTAATTCAGATATAAGAAACATCTACATTTTATTTTATGGAAGTGATGTACCAGTAGCAAACGATGATTAGAAAATCATGGTGTTGCTTAATCCATCTACTCCCTTCCACCATGGTTCTCAGAGGAAGACTTTACAACCTATGCATCACTTTATAAAATATCTGGATTCAAGCTTGCATTGCAGGTTCGATACAGGCAATGAGACTCACAGTCCAACAATTTTTCAATTATGTAAATAATAGAACTCATTTCCCATAAATTTCAATATTGGACTATAATTATCATGGGGTAAAAGAATATAACAGTGGGGGAAAAAACACACCTATAATTCTAATTTTTTGTTTTTGTTTTAATGTTATGTGGACCGAACCTGCCCCGCCCGGCCCTAGCCCGGTTTTTTTAAAACCCGGCCGGTTCGGGCTAAATAGCCCGGATTGAATTTATGTTTCAATATGTGAGGCCCAAACCCTACGCTTTTTCGGGCTTTTCAGCCCGGCCCGGCCGACCCAGCCCATATTGACAGCTCTAGCTGGAGAAGAAGAAGAAAGAAGAAGAAGAAGTTTGCGGTGGTCAAAGGAGGGAGGGAGCCGCGGCCGGAGAAGAAGAAGAAGTAGGTTGAGTGAATGGGGTTTGGGGTTTGTATAAAGGGGTATTATTGGTATTATGAAAAAAGTGGAGTTTGGGGGATAAAAGGGGGGTTTGTAGACTAATTCTCTATTTTTTATCTTCTTTTAATTGCTTATCAAGTGTCCTAAGGACATTTGTTAGCATTTGCCTTTTATTTATAGAAAGTATTTGTTATTTTAGTGCTTTCACCCTCAAATTCATAATTTAACAACACCAACGTTTTGGGCCTAAATGGGTTTTGAGAGTGTGTAGTTTGCCATACGCTCCAGTGCATCTATGCACTTACATGCCAATTGTTACCTGAAACTTGTTTTATCCTTTGAGTTTTAAATTTTGGCCCCTATTACTGAAATTTTGGTCCCCATTTCATATTTTTATGGACAAAAATATCCTTTTATATATTATTTTTTCCGTCCCTAACGAGACGGAAAATTTCCATCCATCCGTCGATGGAAAATTTCCATCTACCGAGAGACGGAAAATTCCCATCTATCCCTTGATGAAAAATTTCCATTTACCGAAAGACGAAAAAATTTCATCTCTCGAGAGACGGAAGAAGTTATAATGTCATCATGCATACTTAATAAATTTTATGCTTTTTGGCATCTTCCGTATTTGTTAAAAACTTTACCTATTCAATGCATCGATCATGGATTGACAAGGGAAAATTTCTTTTCATGCGGTGTCCCCTTTTTCATCCTAAAAAAAAGTATTCAAGAGTGTTATTGTATAAAAATATGTTACTGATGTTCAAAAATGTTATGCAAATAAGAGAACTTGGTTGATAATATGCATCTACCAAGTTTTGCTTTTTTGATGTCAGACTTACATTGATAATATTATTCTGAAATGCAAGTCTGTGTATCGTCGCTTACATGCACATTGCTTTTTTATAGTTGAAGATGCATTGGCACACCCTTACTTGACATCACTGCATGACATTAGTAATAAACCTGTGTGCATGACTCCCTTCAACTTTGACTTTGAGCAGCATGCTTTGATAGAGGAACAGATGAAAGAACTGATATATCGAGAAACTATAGCTTTTAACCCTAAGTATTAGCAGTAGTGTTATTTTTCCGTCGTCTCGAGAGATGAAATTTTTCCGTCGGATGGAAATTTTCCATCACGAGATAGATGGAAATTTTTCGTCTCTCGCTAGATGGAAAGGGATAGATGAAAATTTTCCGTCTCGTTAGGGACGGAAAAATAATACACAAAATGACATTTTTGTCCATGAAAATATAAAATGGGGGCCAAAATTTCAGTAATGGGGCTAAGATTTAAAACTCTTATCTTTTTTGAAATGCCCAATTACTAAGATCATGCTCCACTGTTCAGTTTGATAAATTTTTTATCAATGGTCGTAAGTTACTTATTACTAATAATGTGACAATTACTGTTTACCCTATGAAATTAATAATAATCTTATGATTATTGTATCATGTAGTGTCCTTGAACACTATATGTCCTTAACCCTCTGAGCCCTCAAGATTATGGTAATCAGGAGTTCAAGAGAAGGTCAAGTATCTATGTATGACCTTATGGTTTTTCTACAGTTCCAGTTGGGAAAAGCAGGGTTTCCCCAGTCAACAAGTGTGTGCAGGGTGTCAACTTAGGGATGAGAGTACGTACCTGAAACCCTAGCTGTTGTGAGCTATTTATAGGGTTTGGAGGAAGTTGATGTGGGTCGTATGGGCCTCGTATCAAGGTGAGCTGAACCGGGATTCTGTGAGGAAATATAGGAGATTTATTCCCTTAGAATCCGGATAGGATCAGCTTACGATCCCATGTAGAGGCTGTTGCGAGATTCTAAGAGAAACATGCGGAGGAGATAGGAAGCCTTGGTGAGACTGAGTCAACCTACCAGCCGACGTTATGTCTCGGTTCTAGAATCCCGAGCCGATGGAGTGAAGACCGTTGTTGAGGCTCGGTCCCATCAAGTCCGAGCCTGGTCTTTTTGTATGCTCGGAATGAACGTGTCCGAGCGTGGGACGTTTGTGTTAAGTAAACCGAGGGAAAGGTCCTTAGAAATTCCTTTATATAGGACTGTAGTTTTTATACGGTCGGCCGACCCTACAAGCCCCCCAGCTCGTAAGACTTTGAAAAGTCTGTGACGAGGTAATGAGCGCTTAGGATAGACCTTTCTGCATGCCTCGTGACAACTGTAATCGTGTCGACTGCTTCGAGGTGACGCTTTGGGTTCTCGAGATACGGCGCGTTTCCTTGTAAGTTGTGCCAAATCATTGCGTTTTTGAAATTTGAAAAAGTACCTTTTGGAACTGCCACGTCTCTCCCTACGATTGG
Organism: Crotalaria pallida; assembly: GCA_037953625.1. NCBI lineage: Eukaryota > Viridiplantae > Streptophyta > Magnoliopsida > Fabales > Fabaceae > Crotalaria > Crotalaria pallida. The sequence goes on from CM075649.1 coordinate 155,877,790, forward strand.
TTGCATGCGTCCATGGGCTTTTGGCCCAAATGGCTAAGACAGAGGGAAACTGAAAAGTTTTCTCTTCTAATTGAAACTTACCCTTTCTCTGCCTCCAATCACTCACTCTACTCCCGAAATTTCTCAGAATCCCCTCATTCTCTCTTCAATTTCCATTTTGCTGTCTTCGTTCCCAAATTGAGAGCCTCCAATCCTTCACCAGTTTTAGCAACTTCACGCAGGTAACCCCTTCTACTCCTCTTATTTCCATTCCTGCAGTTTTCCTTATTCATTTGTGGTTGTTTTTTTAGTGAGTTTTTCTTTGTAAACGCGTTTTCTGGTTTCGGGATTTTGCAGGGATTTCTGGGTAGAGTTTCTGGGTTTCTTTTGTTTTTAAGTGAGAGGAGTTTATACCTCAATTTGTTTGAATCATGAGGGGATGGAGAGGTTTTAGGGAAGTTTACCGTGAGCTCTGTAGGAGATTAGGAGAAAATCCATCTAGTGACAGTGAATCAAGTTCTTCATCCTTTTCTGGGGTTTTTGAAGATTCTGGGAACGAAAGGAATCCATGCTTGGAAAGTTCTACGCCTATCCCTACTATTCCCCCCATCGACTCGGGTTCTTCCGAGTTAAAACCATTATCAGTAGAACATCCATTGAATCCTGCCGACGAGACTAAGTGGTTATTAGCCTATAGATTCGCTGAGCGTAGAGCCCAAGTTAGATTTAGCCCCGATCATGATATAGGGGATAAAGAACCTGTAGGAAATCCATCTGAGGTGGGGGGGAAAAGTTCGGGGCTCGGCATTAGATTTAAAGTAAAAACTCGTGCTGTAAAAAATCCTAACGCCGAGCCTTTTTCTTTTTCCCCAGAAATGGTGGAACGCAGGTGTGTGACCAATCCTGAAGAATATCCTCTGCCGCCTAATCATGCGCAGTACGATGTTGTTTTTGATCGGGAAGTACTGGGGACGAGACCTTCATTGTTAACAACAAATAATCTTAATCATCTCCGGCCGATATTGACACCTCCGAGAGCCGACGGAAATACCTCAGATTTCGTATTAAGACCTTTGGGAATCGACGATCGGATTTGCTTCGAAGTGCCGGAAAATCGTCAATATTTTTACTTCTATGAAGAAGTAGTAACTAAAGTCGGTATCCGCTTGCCCTTCTCCACCTTCGAGGTCGAAGTCCTCACTCATTTAGGAATAGCCCCAAGCCAATTGCATCCAAGTGGGTGGGCTTTCGTCCCAGCCTTTCAACAATTCTGCGATGTTGAAAACTTGGTCGCGACGGTACGGTCCTTCTTTTGGTTATATGCTCCCCAAGTAAATAAGTTTGGTGATTCCAAGGGTCTTTGGGTGTCCCTAAAGGCTCGGAGGGGACATGCCCTTTTCGCCAAGGTGACAGACTCTTGGAAATCTTTCAAACCTCTCTTCTTCCAATACGAGTATATTGGGGCCGAAGTATGTTGGTTCATGGAACAGGTTGAAGAAGATGGAGTGATGAAGGTCGTGCCTCGGTTTCCACTGGGTTGGACGACTAACATTTATAACCGAGGATCCTCCTTGTATCAATTCGACTATAAGGCGGATTTAACGAAAGCCGAAAGGCGATTATGCGACCACGTTTGGGAATATCTTCAAGCAAATGGTCAAATTGATTCCAAACGAATTCTGCTGAAAGATACGCAAGACAAAGTGAAGGCGGAGCTGGGTATTTTTATTTTTATTTTTATTTTTATTTTTATTTTTATTTTTTATTTTTTTATTTTTTTTCTATTACTGGCGTGTTAATCCATTTTTCTCGCAGAAGCAATGGGGAAGAAAGCAACCAAAGCCAAGAAGAGTGAAGCTCGGGCAGCTAGAGTGTCACAGCTAGCAGCACTCAAAGAGTCTGTGTCCGGTTCTCCAATCAAGGGTCAATCTTCTGAGCCGGCCCATCCTGAAAGCCCGACCGTTATCCCCAATACCACCGCCACTGTAAGGGTTACTGGTGTTGAACAGGTGATCAAAAAGGGCCGCGTTGTCGACGCGGTGAATATTGAAGTAGAAGCTCATTCATCTCCCCAAGACGTTCCCGAGCGCCCCCTCAAGAGGACTCGGCTGGATAAAGGAAAAGGTCTCACTGGAGATTGGTTCAATTTGAGCAAGTCCAACAAAGGGATTGAAATTCCCGAGGGTAAGGAAGATGCAGCTGCCAAGACGGTGTGGGGTAGGAAGATGTCCGACTCATTCATTGCCACCGTCTTCCCTCCTGAAAATGCTGAAGTAATCGAGTCTTGGACCCCTGGGACTTGGGAAAATAATTGTACAGCGTTGGTGAAAAGCTTCTTACGGGGTGCGAGCATTTTCCATCACCTTGGTCATCATGGTGATGATGCTTATGCTGGATTTGCTCCCGAGGAAAAGAAGAAAAGATATGAAGCCAACGAGCGGGAAGATTACTTGGAAATTCAGGTCCAAGGTCTGAATAAAAGGATACAAGAAATGGCAGCTGAAAACGAGAGACTTCAAAAGACTGCACAAGATTCGGAGGGGGCCAAAGTTCGGGCTGAGGAAACACTTCAGGCTGCCGAGGCACAGATAAAGAGGTCGGAAGAAATCCAGAAAAAGGCTGAGGAGGATGCTGCTGCTCTTCTGGTGGCTACGGAGAAAGCTCGTACGGCCGAGCAAGCTGCTGCAGTGGCTCAGGAGCAACATGAGTATGCTAAGGACGAGATACTCAGGCTCCGAGCTTCCTTGGAGAAGATGAGCGCGAAAGCGCTCAAGCATAAGAAAGCAGCTAAGGAGAATCTGTTCAATTGGGACCATGCAATTGAAGATTCTTTCTACAATAATGTCGAGCAACTCCGTGTTCTGAATCTCGGGCTCGTGACCAAGGGCGTTGACCCTAATTTTGCTGTGAAAAAAGGTCAAATTGTCGGCCCGAGTGGAGTTCCCATAGATCTGAACAACTCCGACCTTCCTGACCATTTGGCCGAAGATTCCGAAGGGGAAGGAACCGAGGATGCCGAAGGTGAAGAAGAAGAAGAAGAAGACACATTCAATGCTGACAGCATTGTATTGTCCGATTTAGAATAGTTTGATCATTCTTTTTTTTTTTGTGATCGCCCCAGTAGTGGGTTTTTGTAACCGCCCCAGTAGTGGGTTTGAACTTTTTCTATGCTTCTTTGCTCGAAATATTATGAACGTTTATAGTATTCACAGTCGACTGTTTGCTTCTTTTTATACTTTGTGTTAAGAATTCAAGTGTCAAGACCTCGGAACTCCAGCGCTTTAGCCGAGGTGGGTTTCTCTATCCGCGATGTAAAATGATTTTAATAAACCATGTTTGAATCGGGAGTCTCAGTAGAATACTTGACGAGTTATAAGCTCTTGTTTGAGCTGTTTATAATCGTTCGCGTCATACACGGTGGCTAATCGAATATGAGGAAAAGTACGTAATACAATGAATCCAATAACAGTCTTTTTATTAATCAGAAGCAGAAAGTACAATGGGCTCGGAGTTCCACCGAGCGTACACCATCATTTAAACAGTAATAAACAAATCTAACAATTCTAAAAAGAATTAATAAAGCATGAAATTATGAAACTATGGAAGAAAGACTCTAACTGTAATATCCTTTGAGCTTCGTCGCATTCCATGAATTGTTGATAGGAGCTCCCAAGAGAGTTTCAAGTTTATAGGCTCCCGTCCCACTTTTGAAGGTGACTCGGTATGGTCCTTCCCAGCTTTGGGCCAGTTTTCCATCCTTAGCATTCTTAAGACCAATATCGGCCCTTCTTAGGACAAGGTCACCCACCTCGAACTCTCTGAGGTTAACCGAGCGATTATATTCCTTCGCCTGCATCCTTTTAGCGTGCTTTTCTCGTTCGGCGGCCAAATCTCTTACCTCCTCCGAAAAAACAAGATCCTCGCAGAGCAAAGTGTTGTTGATGGGGTTTGGCTGCTGCATAGCTCGGAAAGAAGGGATAATTTTCTCAATGGGGATGACTGCGTCGCAGCCATAAGTGAGCCGATAGGGCGTTTCTCCTGTTGAAGTTTGGATGGTGGTGCGATACGACCAAAGTACCTCGTGCAAGTTTTCCACCCAATTTCCTTTTGCTCCTTCAAGTCTCCTCTTGATTCCCTGAATGATGGACCTGTTCAATGATTCCACCTGACCGTTGGTTTGAGGGTGTTCCACCGAGGAGTAGTAGTGTTTAACCCCCAATGCACTGACCAAATCTTGGAACGCCCTTGCTGCAAACTGGGTTCCGTTGTCGGTCACCAATATCTGTGGCACCCCGAATCGAGCCACAACTTGTCTTTCAAAAAACTTTTGCACCTTTGCCGAGGATATGGTTGCCAAAGGCTCGGCCTCAACCCACTTTGTAAAATAGTCTATGGCCACGATCACCCACTTCAACTGTCCTGGTGCGGTTAGGAACTGCCCAATCAAATCCATTCCCCATTGGTAAAAGGGATAGGGAGATGAAAGAGAATGAAGTTCCTCGGCTGGTTTTTGATAAACGTCACTGTGAAATTGGCATTTATCACACCTTTTCACGTGGTCTATCGCATCTTGTTGAAGGGTAGGCCAGTAGTACCCTGCCCTTAGGACTTTTCTAGCCAGTGACTTCCCTCCAATGTGGTGGCTGCCTATTCCTCCATGAACTTCTTCTAGTGCCAGCTTTGCTTCGGCGGGGTCGAGACACCTGAGCATTGGACCGTTGACCCCTCGGCGAAAGAGTACTCCCTCAGCCAGTGCAAATTGAGATGCCTTCCTGACAAGTTTCCTAGCTTCCACCAAGTCGGTCGGCAAGGTCCCTTGTTCCAAATAGCTTGCAATTGGGCTAATCCACCTTGAATCTAGTGATATGGAGAGGACAACGCTAGGTCCATGCACCATTTCCTGAATTAAACTCTTGTTGTTTTCAGAGTTTTTTGTTGAGGCGAGTTTGGAAAGAATATCCGCTCGGCTATTGCTTTCCATCAGTATGTGACAGATTTCGACTTTCACAAATTCGGATGACAAGAATCTTACTTTTTCCAAGTATTTCGACTTTCACAAATTCGGCAAGCCTAGCCATGCTTTGCTGCTGTAAAGTAGCGATAGCTTGGTTTTGCTTTTCGATTAATGAAGTTTGAGTCCTCAGGATTTCCATAATTGACTCTTCTCTTCTCCTGGCAGAAGAGGTCGTCATGTAAGATCTTCCCTGAGACTCGGAACGTTCACCGCCCTGAAGTGTTCCGAAGCGTCCTCTAGTAAATTGTGGTACTCCCCTAAACAAGGGTATTTCTCTATCAGACCGCTCGGTTCGGGAGTTTTCTCGAACATGACGTTCAGCTCGTCGCTCCTCCCCAGTTCGGGATCCAGCAGGGGCTCTTCTAGACTGGTGTGGTCTAGAATCCGCAGTGTCACGCCATTCCGACACATGGCCATCAGAAACACGACGTGGCTGAGATCGTCGTTCATGGCCCTCCACAGCCGGAACGACGGCGGCTTGCGGTTGGACCTGAGGAACAGCCTGATCAGCAGGGTGGACAACTGGAGGAACTTGGGGGTTCTCAACCTGATTACCCTCAGGGGGAGCAAGTCTGTCCCTAACATTCCTGCCAGCAGCATTCCTAGGTCCGGCGTTCTTTGGTGGTCTTCCTCTAAGACGACGGCAGAGATCACCTCCTCCTTGGCTGTCATCGTTGTTGTTTGCCATTTCCTGCAGTGAGCGGTGGGAATACTGGTTATTCAGGTTCCCATAGACGGCGCCAATGTAGTGTCCTTGAACACTATATGTCCTTAACCCTCTGAGCCCTCAAGATTATGGTAACAGGAGTTCAAGAGAAGGTCAAGTATCTATGTATGACCTTATGGTTTTTCTGCAGTTCCAGTTGGGAAAAGCAGGGTTTCCCCAGTCAACAAGTGTGTGCAGAGTGTCAACTTAGGTATGAGAGTACGTACCTGAAACCCTAGCTGTTGTGAGCTATTTATAGGGTTTGGAGGAAGTTGATGTGGGCCGTATGGGCCTCGTATCAAGGTGAGCTGAACTGGGATTCTGTGAGGAAATATAGGAGATTTATTCCCTTAGAATCCGGATAGGATCAGCTCACGATCCCATGTAGAGGCTGTTGCGAGATTCTAAGAGAAACATGCGGAGGAGATAGGAAGCCTTGGTGAGACTGAGTCAACCTACCAGCCGACGTTATGTCTCGGTTCTAGAATCCCGAGCCGATGGAGTGAAGACCGTTGTTGAGGCTCGGTCCCATCAAGTCCGAGCCTGGTCTTTTTGTATGCTCGGAATGAACGTGTCCGAGCGTGGGACGTTTGTGTTAAGTAAACCGAGGGAAAGGTCCTTAGAAAATCCTTTATATAGGACTGTAGTTTTTATACGGTCGGCCGACCCTACATATCTCTTGACTTTAATATAAGTCCATTTTTGAATTTTTTTGTCTAATTTATAAATTCATTTTTCAATGGCATTAATTATTTATTTTCAACAAATACATTTAATTACTTCATACTCCCTTCGTTCCAAAAAGATGGTAAAAAATGACAAATTTTTTTGTCTCGAACTATAGATGAAGTAAATAACGAAAAAGCTTATAATTTGCAAATTTTGAATTGCAATTGGTTGATTATTGAAAAATACATTAATTAAATTAGTTGTTTGATAATTGGTTAATGTGTTAAACAAATCATCAAATACACGATTTGTTTACTCTTTTTTTTTATTATTCTTGTGGAATGAAGGAAGCACTTTTAAGAGACCCAAGAATAATTTTTATTATTATTTTTATTTGTCATTATTAAATAATTTGAATTTTTATGTTTTTTTAATATCATTATTTATTAGTGAACTTTCTAGAGAAGGATAAAATTATAATATTTTAATATTTTTTAAAAAATCAAAAAAATTAACTACGCTCCTTTAATTTGTTAGAGGATCCAAAATATTTCATAAAATTATCATTATTTATTTTAATTAAAATAACATTATCATCATTATTATTGGTGATCATTTGTGCCTTCTTATTTAATTTTTAGGAATTTTATTTTAAGAGTTATATGAATGGATTTTATCTCATCATTAATAGTTAATAGCTTTTTATAATACTAGGAAAATTGCCCGTGCGATGCACAGGTCTTAAATTTTGCCATCCTTTATTTTTTTGAAGGGTTTTCCATTTGTTAAATCGGAATTATTCCTGTGCAATGCACGTATCGTTTAATTTGAGATATTAGTATTGTTTGAAAAATTACATTTGACAAAGTTTGAATAAAATATCTTGGATTTGTAATGTATAATGTTAAATTACTACTTAGTTATTAAATTATGTCGAGCCAGTGTGTAGTTTATGTTTTATATTATGTAAATAAATTATAATTATTTTTTGAATTGTATAAAAATAAACTTTACTATCATAGAAGATAACAATTTTAAGTTTTATATGTAGTTTATACTAAAGAGCTCTTCCAACTAATATTTATGTCGTGTTGACAGGTTGAGTAAGGAATTAATTTTTTGGAGTAAGAGCTTTTATTTGATAAGATTCATTGCTTGTTGAGTATTGAATAGTAAATTTTCCAAAACAAAATACGTTTCACATGATAATTTATTTAAATATTCAAACTGAACAATGTTAAATAGTCACCAAAAAGATAGCAATAAACATTGTCTAACATAACAACCTTGTAAATCAAAATTTAAAACCTAAAATTAACAGTTCTGCTTTCACGACATTGCTTCCTTGTATACATTTTTCCAATACTAAATTCACTTAAAAATCTGTCATAGTAAATGGAATGAATAATCGTGAGGAATTATGTAATCAAATCGGAATACAATACTTATAATTAGATAAAATGCGATAAAGATTTTGAAAAATATTTATAATATATGAAACAACATGTATACTTTAAAAATAGTTATGAATAACTGTTATTATTATTTTTTTCGTGTTTTTTTTGGGATAATTATATAATATAAAATTAGTATAATATATAATACACAAACTTCTATCTATATATTAAGCAAAATGTAAATATTTAAATATGTCTTTTGTCACACACTTATCATTATCAAGGAAAAATCATAGTTATTTGACACATGTTGAAGTGAAAAAATATATTTGTAATGACCAATAAAAACATGTTGAATTGAAAATTAAAAATGTAAATAAACAAAACAAAAACCAATTGTACTTCCAACTTCTAAATTTAGACACGGCTTAAGAACATTTATTTGGAAAGAACCATGAACAAATTTATATATGAGAAGCAAAATACTTAAAAGAGAAAAAGATCTTTATCCTTACATCACCGGCGAGAACACGTTAGTTGCCTCAAGCATTTTGAAGGCAGCCACCTTCAATAAATGTTTGTCTCCTTAATATTTCTTATTTTTGTGATTTTCTACCATCCTTGTGGTCGGGAGTATTTCCTCAGTCGTTAAATGAGACGAAGGCCGGGAGTATTCCCTCAATCCTAAATCTAAAATCTTTATGAGAAATTTACATCCATCATGAAGGTAGGTTAATTTTGTTAGTAACATTGAAATTGTACAAATTTAATATACTTATTTGAAACTACCTCTAAAGATATTATTGACATTTTAAAAGGTGCTGACTTAATTGAAATATTTTTTAAAAGAAGTTTTTTTTATAAGCGTTTTTTGGAAAAGGTAATTAAGTTTTATTAGAAATTGAAATGAGTTTATGCAAATTGGAAAAATAAAACTATAGATACAAATGAATAAATATATATGGATTAAATGATAATTTTTTACTTTAATATTTTGAATGAAACTTTTTAGTTGAAATTTCACACACATTGACAATTTCTTGCTAAATATTTTGGATATATATATATATATATATATATATATATATATATATATTTATTAGACTTTTTTTACTATTTTTTTACCTATATTTTTTTTATATTTTTATTAGTCTTGTTTAATGATATTGTGTAGTGCATTAGATATATATGTGTATATATATATATATAGAAAATATTTTTTTTTAAAATAATTTGGAGGGAAAGTAAGATTAACTCTCAACTTCTCCTATTTTATAATATGTTGATGATTATGTTGATGATGACTATTATTAATTATCAATATTGTGTTTCTAAGAAAACATGATGGACGGTTATGATTTAATCTAATAAAATATGATGGACGACTAAGATTAAAAGATACAAATGGGCGGTTATGATTTAATCTAATAAAATATGATGGACGGCTAAGATTAAAAGATACAAAACACACACTTAATGATGGATTTATGAGAGAAATACACCATTAGGAGGGAAAATGAGTGTTTTAGGAGGGAAATCTTTTTTGCCCTTCTACTTCTACTTCTCCAATTTTAATATATATTGATGAAATTAATAGGTATGCACTGACGGTGTAAAGTTTTTTACACTATCAATCCATCATCTAACATTCATTTGTATTACTTTAATCTAAAAGTCAACGATCATAAACGGATGGATGATAGATGATACACTGATGGTGTAAAAAACCTTTACACTGTCGGTGTATTCTCTATTTTCTCTTATAATATTAGTATTAAAACACTATTAAATATAAACATGTCGTCCATTATCATATTCAATTACATTAAACATTGTACCGAAAGATTGAATAGAAGAACAACTTATTTGCTAATAGACAACTTGATTTGCGAATAGAAGAACAGTTGAGTCAATTAATCAATATTATATACTCCCTCCGTCCCTTAACATAGGACACCATTTTGGTAGAATTGGTGTCCCTTTTTATAAGTCATTTTAGAATATCTAGGTAGTATTAAAGAGTTTATTCCAAATACACCCCTCATAATTGCATAGGGGTGATAGGGTAATAATTACAAGGCTTAAATATCAAAATGGTCCCTATAATTGTTGCTCATTTTGAAATTAGTCCTTATAAAAAAATTTCTTTGGTTTTGGTCCTTGACATTATTTATTTATGTGGGGGACTAAAACCAAAACAATAAATAATGTTAGGGACCAAAACCAAAGAAATTTTTTTATAAGGACCAATTTCAAAATGAGCAACAATTATAAGGACCATTTTGGTATTTAAGCCTAATTACAATAGAGAGAGAAATGAATACAGTTGTAAAGTTTTAAATAGGGGTAACCTTGGAATGACAACATATTTTTTGATAAATTTGAGAGTAATAATTATTTTCTTAATCTGCGTGAATGAGATAAAAGTGACTTATTATATTAAGGGACAGAGGGAGTACTACCTCCGTCCCTAATTATAAGGCCATCGTCCATTAAGAACGTTGAATAATTTAGTTAATTGTATTGGAAATGTGAACTTTTGATATGTATTTTCAAAATTACCCCTATTAATATTATTAGGAATCTAAAAAGTGTTAAATAAATAGGGGTGTTTGTGAAAAAAAATAATTAATGCTCATTGAAAATTGGTAAAGAACCTTATAAATAAGAACAAAATAAAAGCGTGAAGAGGACCTTATAATCAGGAGGGAGTAGAAAACAAAGTTGTATATTCGTAAGAATAATAACAAAGAGAATCTACATTTAACAAACAAAATTAGATCCTATCTTCATGGGCGCCTACATATCTTTATAGTGGTTGCACGTTTCAAAATATTGATAGGTTGATATCTACCTTGGTTACGTTCTAGAACCTTATAGTTTTTTTTTTTTTTTTTTTAATTATCCATCCGGATTTCCAAGTATATACTACCTAATACCTAGTATATCTAGATGCAACTTGATCACGTGTCTGACTATGACAGGTGAGTCATTCAACATAAATTTTTTACATCCACGCAAAAAATCAAACCCGAAACCTTGCTTAAACAAGACAAAAACCGTTTTCAACCCAAATCATGTTGGTAGAACGTGGTAGTATTATCAAAAGGAAAATGTGTTTTCATAATAAAAATAGTTGAATGATGATATTTTTTTTTATAGGAAAAAAATGCATTAAAAATACAGCCAAGCGGTAAGAGGATTACCGCCAGCTGGGAGAGAAAAACAGATATCAGAGTATTCAAAGAATTACATAAAACACCAACCTGCATCTAATTGTCTCTACTAAGACAAGATAGCATATTAGCACCGACAAAAACTAAACAGCAGAAAAAGACCAAATGCATGTGAAATAGTTGAAGGATGATATGATGTCATATTATATTTGTAATATAATTTTTAGGGGTTTGCTAACTTGCGTAAATTCTTTTTTTAGTTGGAACAAGTTAGCATTGTGTACCAGGTTATTTTGGACAAAATTACCCACATATGCTTTATAGGAACGAGTTTTAATGGGTAGGGGTAATTTAATAATTCCAATTTTTGAAATTAAAAATTAAAGAAAAAAACCAGGGAGAATCCATAACCTCCTTCTCCCTAAACCGGCAAACATGGCACCCCACCATCAGTGGCAGAGCATTGTCCCAAAATCCACCATTTTTCCAGCCACTTCCTCACCCCTTTTTGTTGTTGCTAGCTAGTCTCAAGTTATTTGTGGTGTCGTGTTTCCTCGTCGCCAACCGCCAGCCACTCCTTGATAACTGTCACCATCACCGTCACCGTCTGCCATTGCTGTTGCCTTCCATCTCCCAGCCACGGTCGTAATCGTCCTTCACGGCCAAGGCTCCAATGCTATCTTCCTTCCACCCAAACCACCGGTCAATCGCGACGGTGACGACGGCACCACTGGTTAATCGCGATGGTTGACCGTCAAGCATGGGTGTGGCAGGGCTGGGCGCGGGAGGGGCGGGCTTCCGGGTTATGCGGTAGTGGGTGGGTTCACCTGTTTCTGGTCTGCGTTGGAGTTATTGGCTATGGCTGAGTGGGTTGGATAGGAGCAGAGAGAAGTAGAGAGAGAAGCATGGCTAAGTAAGAGAGAGAAAGCTTTTGAAAAAGGTTGAGAGGGTGTTCACAAACCCAGCCCGTAAGATGGAGATTTGTATGAAATTATTAAAATACCCTTACCCTTAATACTTCTTTGACAAAATACTTAAAGATAATTTTGGATAAAATAATCTGGTACACATTGCTAAAATGATCCTTCTTAAAAATGAGTGGGTACATGTTAGCAAACCCCTAATTTTTAACTCAACTGTTACAACTCTAATGTTAAAAAAAAAAGTTTGAAATCCACGAATTTGATCATTAAAAAAACTTACGAAAGAGAGGAAAAAAATGTTAAAGAGTCTTAAGACATTCGTTAAGAAAATAAAAATAATAGTTTTATCTTCAAAAATTAATTAGTTTTGTTTGGCATATATAGGGGAAGTTATGCTTGAGGCGTGGAGATCATGATTTGTATCGGATGGAACAAGCAGAATTTTTGGGGAAATCCATGAATTTGCATGACTCTAAGGCACGACAGCCTTTTCCTTTTTTTTTTTTTTTTTTTTAAACCATATCTCCTATTCTCTTGATGAGAATTTTTTGTTGAAAGAGTTTGTTCTTTCTTTTGGAGGTTGGTTACTGTTCAATGATGCAAGCCGAACGAACTGCATGTGGAGAGTGCTACATGCATGGAGTTCGTCTTTCAGATCAGTTGCTAGAGGCATTAGGAAGCTCTTGATAGAAGTTGACTCCCAAAATGCAGTAACTTTTATTCATCAGAGAGGGTGTGATTATACTCCATTCATCCATATTGTGCCAATCTTATTCGGGATATATAGTAAGGTTGCTGATCTGCATGGCGTGGAGTTCATCATCTCCCATGTCCTACGCCAAGCTAATTTTGTTCCTGATGATGCTCTTTCTAAGCATAGCATGGCCATTTTGTGATGATAACGTACGTTAGGATTTTTGATGTAATTCCCTGAGTTCTTGAGTGTCCCTTTATTTGTTGATTTTTATTAGCTATCGCCCTACATACATCTTTTCTGGTTGTTTGTAGTAGTAAATGAGTTCTTTGTTTTAGTAAAGCTATTGGCAATTTTCGGGACCATCTCCTAAAAATGAAGGAATTTGTTGTTCCTTGTCTTTATGATTATCTTTGATTTAAGGTAGGAAATCTATTTGAGATAATAAACAGACTAAATAGCTAATTAATAACTTCCTCTCTAATAGCATGTTGCCCTTTTCTTTTAACGACGAACTAAGGCCGGTGTGTAATTTTAAAGATCTTTAAAAGACCAAATTAATTGCATCTTCTTGACTCATATCTTTAGCAACGCTAGATAAAAATTACCCCTGGGCTAATGCATTGGCTTGCAGGTACTTTTTTTTTTTGGTTACATGGAAAAAGATAAAAAACAGAAGACACAAGACTTATCTAATGTGAACTACACCAGCACAATCAGCCTGTAAAGCTAGAGCAATGAAGTTGGGAGGATGATTCCAAACCACATCCATATCAGTATGGGAGGAGCCCCACTTGGCCATACCGTCTGCCACAGAGTTTGCTTCTCTAAGAACATGAAGTACTTGCACTGTCCAATTCCTCTTCAAGATGCAAGAGATGTCTCCAAGAACAGTGCCATAAGCATGGAACGAGGGAACTGAGGAGAGATTAATCAAGCGAACAGCTTCAGAAGAATCAGATTCACAGATTAAAAATTTAACTTCCAGGTCCCAAGCTAAAAGAAGGCCAAGTGTTATAACTAATAAGGAGAAAACTTTTTCGCTAAATAATTCTTTGTGGTAGGTGCAACCATGGCATAACATCCACACCCTGCACAAATGATGATATTGAGTCATTCTTTTTATTTGACATTATACTTATAACCTCTCAATAGAACCTTACAAATTACATACATGTTGGATTAAATTTCTTTCAAACAATCCTTTGCAAATTTTCCTCTTCCCACTTTTAGCTTGTGGATGCCAACTTTCAATAGTTTTTGAGTCAATGAAGCCATGACAAGAATCTAATAAAGATTGATATTTGAAAATCTAACCCTAATTAGTGTTCGGTCCATAGTTGCATAGGATAAGGCACAATTGAGACTTCATATATCAATTTTATGGCAATACTAAAACATAACTGAAGTGTTGTCTCTAATCACACTGATCCTCTTCTTATTTTTAGGTCAAACTTAATCATGTAGAATCAATGACCAATTTCATTTACTCTTTTTGGTCCTTAATTTTTGGTCTTTTAAGGATTCGTTGATGCCCATTATTTTGTCTAGAAAGGATGACACAGTGAAAAAGTTTTTTCGTTACTTTTTATGCCTTCGCTAAACCATGGTGGTGGTGGTGATTCTTATATGTAAGAAAAGAAAACAACATTTTCCATCTCAATTAGTCAAGTAAATAATACAAAGGTCACTACTTTATACACCTTGAAAGATATGGTTCATACTACACTTATAAAATAATTTTGGATTTAATTTTAAATGTCAATTGATCATGGTAAGTAGTTAATTAAAAGTATAAATAAAAATAAATAAATATTTGTTCCAAATGTCGAAATAAATCATAATTATCTTAACTATGTTTTCTTAATGAGAGAGAATGATCAAAGAGAAAATGGTGAGAGAGAAAAAGGAAAGAGAGAGAATGAGACGATTAATATCAATGGGAATAATCCTTATTTATTTTGTTTATTAGGAAGAAATAAAACTTATCCTTTGTTTGGTTGAGGTGATTTTGGGGAGAGAGAAAATAGAGAGAAAACAATCCGTTTGGTTGAGCCGTTGAGGAGAGAAAATGAGGGAGGAAAGAAAATGTGGTGGGTCCCATGAGAAAAAATTTTCTCTCCTTAAGAGAAGAGAGAATGGAGAGAAAACTGAGATTGACAAATAAAATTACTCATTCGTCATTTACTTATTCACTTTATTTGACCTTTTTTTAATTTTTTTATTAAAAAAATAAAGCATTTTCATTTCAATAAAAAAATTGTTTTTTTTAATATTTTGGACTCGAAATTTTTATTAAACAAAAAATAATTGAAGTAATTTTTTTTTTGTTATTTTAAATATACATACATACATGTGAAAAAGAAAAAATATATTTATTTATATTTTTTAAAATAAGGGTGTAGTTGTCTTTTGACAAATTTATTGTTTTCTCTCTTTCCACTTTTCTCTCCATCCAAACGAAAAGAAAGCTCTCTTCCCTATTTCTTCACATTTTCTCTCATACCAAACAACCAAAAACTTTACTCATTTTTCTTCCTATAATCTCTCTTTCCTACTTCTTTCTTCCTATTTCTCTCTTCTCATTTTCTCTCGTGCAATCAAACAAAGCATTAGTGTGAAGATCACCCGAAAAAGTTTTCTATTCACTTTGAACAAAGAAAAAGAAAGAGAATATCATTGAAATTGTCAAAATTGTTCTCCTACATATACAATATTTATCGTTTATTATATATGGGATATATTTGTCTTTTAATAAACTCTTAATCATTCTCTCATCTCATTTTATTCTCCTTTTTTATCATAATGAAGAATTAGAACATTCACTCATTTTCTTCCATGCCATAAAAGAATATAAACGATAATTTTGTATTAGATAACTAAATAATTATTTTTTAATTTATTAAGTATTTCAATTTACGACAAATACTTGCTTTATGAGATTTGATTAACTTACGTATATGATGCATAGGTTTAAAATACTCAATTTAAAAAATATATTAAATTAGTGTAATGTATTCGGTTTTTCAATATTTATTTTTTATTTTTTATTCTTAACCCTTTATTGATGTTAAAAATTCAAAATTCTTTTTTTTTTCTTTTTGAAGTTAGATTTATGTCGGATTCAATGCACCCCTATGCATCTATGAATACCGAAACCTTGCTCAGGAGTTTACCCATAAATGTAACCACTACACTTGGGGGTAGGTGAGCTGATGCTCATTTCAGATTTGAATCTCATCTCATTTCTTATCTTATCCATTCCATTTGGTAGCATTATTTCTCATTATTAATAATTTAATATCACCCATCGTCTTCAAGTGCATCTTTTATTTAGGACAGGTCAGAAGGTATAATACATTTTTTTTCCTTTTTCGAGTAAAAGAATATACTCCGTATTATATATACATGACATTGCAAATTGTAATATTCTTTAATTTTGTATTTTGTATATATGGTATTATATGTTACACCTCGTGGTTCTTAACTTCCATTTATTTTTTTATCGAAGGTGATATATCGTCCTAGTTGCATATGTACATGATCCCGATTAACGCTGAAACATGTAAAAAGAAATTTGACAGTGAAAGCATCAAAGTTATTCATATATACATCAAATTTTTACAATTTTTAGTGTGATTAATAAATTTAACTGTTTTTTTTTTAATAAAAATGAAAAATCTAAAAAAAAATCTTACATATAGAATTGGGGAAGTAACCAACATATTTAGTTACTACAAATAAATTTTCAAAATTTTGCTAATGAGCTAATAAAAGACATAGGCATGGAATTAATAAATTCAAAATAAAGGCAATCCCTAAGAAATTAATGAAAAATAAAGTTTTATGAACAACATAATATATTCCTTCAATTCATATATGTAGAACACATTAATTCTAAAAAAAATTATTTCCTCCCGTCTTATATATATAAGACCTTTATGAGGTTTTTATTTTGATTTTATTTATAAGATTTCATTTCAATTTTCAATAGCATTTAATTACTTTTTTTACACAAACACCCCTATTAAATTTACACTTTTTAGAGTTCCAAAAATAATTATATGGATAATTTTGAAATAGTATATCAAATTTTCAGATTTCCAATACTACTGACAAGTTTAACTACATTCCTTAGCTTGGTGATGGGAGATAAAAATCCCAAAAGAGTCTTATAAATATGACCAAAGAAAGTATTTGTTTTTTTTATTTAAGTCACTTTATATTTTTAGGATGTATTTAAATTTTTTTTCTTAAACTACCTCAATTAAGTGATAATTATGTGATTAGTGTTTTAATTAACTAAGTTCAATTTTGCTATAAAAGGAGTAATATAATGCAAGTAAAATTGTAAAAAGATAAATTTGATAATTTTTTGTTGAAAAATAATGAGTTGATTACCCACCTTAATCCGTATATTTCGATTAAGTGTTACTTATAAACATAAACGGAACAAATAACACCTATCAATATATATATATATATATATATATATATATATATAATATTTTCACTTTTCTATAACAATGTTTTTCTTTTCATTTTTTAAATAATGTCATAAGATTTCTCATTATCAGTTTCCAATTTTTGAATTTTTTTAATCCAAAAATAAAATATACGGTTCACTTGCACATTCTTATCCAAAAGGAGTGAGATTAAATTAAACATTTATACCTCAATAAATATGTGTTTATGAATGAGGTTTGTAACACCCTTTATAATAATTACCCTTGATTACCCCAAATACTAAGATTTAAAATTTCTTCTAAAGCAATTATGACGATTAGTAAAATAATATTTCTTTTCATTAATATCAAATCATCAGAGTTAAAAGCGGAAGACTTCATTAATCAAAACGGCATAGTTACTCCGAGCTTAACGATCCAGGCATACAAAATAAAGTTTTGGCTGCTCGGCCAAACACACCGAGAACATTCGAAATACAAGTTCAGTACAAATTAAGCTCGGCCCAACTAGGCCATTCCAAGTCTAGTACAAAAGAGTTTAGCTCGGCCGAATGACCGAGACCCAACAAAATCCACTCTAAATAACTTACTCTCCCTGTAAAGGAGAGTGATCTTGCTCGGCCGGGGACTGCGTCTGCTCGGACTCAGTACCTGAAAAATGGTAAGGAGGTGAGCATTACACAGAACTTAAGTAAGCAGTTTCTAAAATGACATACCGAACTACCAAGCCAAACACAAGTAGTCAATTAGCATATGAATAGCAATTAAACAAACCCTATATCACATGCATACTATCTCATTTAGCTCTGTTTGCATACACACAATCCCATCTAGCTCGGCTCACACCATACCATCTTACTGTCTCAGTTCACCCTTCACGTTCTAACTTAACTCGGTTCACATAATTATCCATTTATCCTATTTCCTATTGGATCATACCTCGGTTCACATGCTCTTACTTCGGATTACCATCCCTAACTTAGGATTCATTACTCAATATTCCACTTTCACATAGTTTACAATCTTTTACTCTTCTCGGATGCATACACCCAGTGCATGTCTTACACCATTTAAGTCGGATATTGGAGTGTCCATAACTGAGAGTACCACCATACTCGTCTTACAGCTGCGAGCACCACAATGCTAGGCTTACGCGATCAATGCACGCACCCAGTACGCGTCTACTATGACCAGGAGCACTACCACCGATCATTCTATGGAGTAAGAAGTGTCCATGATTGCGAGTACCACTATACTCGTCTTACAGCTGCGAGCACCACAATGCTAGGCTTACGCGATCAATGCACGCACCCAGTACGCGTCTACTATGACCAGGAACACATCCCACCGATCCCGTTCTCGGAATCTTGTGTGAGTCATAACTGCGAGCACCACTATGCTCGTCTTACAGCCGCGAGCACCACAATGCTCGGCTTACGCGATCAATGCACGCACCCAGTACGCGTCTACTATGACCAGACCACACAACCATTTCTCTTATCTTATTAACCATTACTTTTCGTTTGATCACCTCTATTCGCCTCTTTACTTTATTCCTCTTTATAATAATCTCGTTATTTATTTAACTCGGCCTCTCTCTCGGCTCAGCCCTTAACTATCTCCCTGTTCCTTCATTTTTCCTCATTGTCAGACTCATTACTTTATCTCTCCTACCATCCATATTTCCCATTTTCTCATATCCATTTCCCATCGTCACTCAGCCCTGCCCAGCTCGGCCACAGATATAAATAACAAGTTATCAAAGCTCATAAACATTTACACACAAAGCTCATAAACACTTATACAACATCAACAACGATAGTAAGCATTCGGCCAACTCAACATACCAACATATAGCATATAACAATACTCATCCCTACTTCATACACATGTTGCTAGTTCATTGTTTAGTTCCCTTTTTACCCTTTTTACCCTTTCCTTTCTACACTAACCTAGATCCATTCCCTAGTCTAACCCCCCACTCTTAGCACCCTTTATGAACATCCTAGAAACCCAAATTCAAGTAGAGGTAACACTCACTCCTTACCCCAAACCGTGTGAGATAAGAGTTGGGAGCTTGAGTATGGCTTTCCTTGACCTTGGCCTTGTGAGCTCCACACCACTCGAATCCGTGTCCTCCTTGCTGCCACCACCGCACTACGCCGGTCCAGGAACGCCGGAACAGAAGAGAACAGAGAGGAGGAGGGTTCCGGTTTGTGAGAAAAGAGGGAGAAAGAAAGTGTTGGGGTTTTGTTTGCTGAAGCTTTGGAGGAAAAGAGAGAGATTCGTAGGAGAGGGAGAATGAGGAATGTAAAGTGTGTTATGTGGTGTTTTGGGCTTTCTTTTATTTATTTAGGGAAAATATTTGTGTGGCTAAGATTTATTAGCTTCTTGAAGAAGCTTAGAATATATGGCCAAGATTCATTGGCTTCTTGAGGAAGCCATGAATAGTACATTGAAAGGGACATAAAGTAATGATAGAGACATAAAGTGAAAGATAAGGATAATGTACGGATGGTACGGTTCCCAAAAGGGCAACAGCTCAACATAAGCTGGCACGGAGGGGCTAGGCAGCGTCAGCTCGAATACGTCGGCCAGGATATGTTGGCTCGGTTTGTAGGAACATCAGCAGTGCGAGCTTACCTTTCGGATAACGCTATGAGTTGCGCTGAGGTCGGATAATCCAGACTGGACAATGGGTTTCCCGTTGGGTTCCCTTTCGGCTCGGTTCATATGCACATAATCTTATCTAGCTCGGCCGGGATCGGGCCGAGGCCTTAATCTCACATCCTAGGTCGGCTTATGCTCGTTCTACCCTTCTAACCTTGTGCAATTTCTAAGGTTTAATCCTATCCCTAAGCAGATATTTATACACCAAAATTATATTATTTAAATATAATTTTTTGGGATGTTACATTTCTCTCCCACTTACAGGAATTTCGCCCTCGAAATTCAGTCGGCATTGAACAGCTGGGGATGCGACTGTTTCATCTTCTCCTCAAGTTCCCAAGTGGCTTCTTCTACATCTTTCCGATTCCAAATCACTTTGACCAAGGAAATTTCTTTTCCTCTGAGCCGTCTGACTTGTCTGTCTTCAATTCGGACCGGGAGAACCTCGAAGGTCAGGTTGTCTTTCAGCGGTAGCTTGTCCACCGATATCACATGCGAGGGGTCGTGAATGTATCTCCTGAGTTGCGAAACATGGAATACATCGTGGAGCTTAGACAAGTGTGGAGGTAGTGCAATTCTGTACGCTACTGGTCCGACCTTCTCCAATATCTGGTACGGTCCGACAAACCGAGGGGTCAACTTCTTTGATTTGATAGCTCGGCCAATCCCAGTTACTGGGGACACCCGAAGAAATACATGATCTCCCTCGATGAAATTCAAGGGTTTCCTTCTCTTGTCGGCATAGCTTTTCTGCCGGTCTTGAGCGGCTTTCATCTTCCCTTGTATCATTCGGATCTTCTCAGTTGTCTCATGCACAATATCAGGACCAATCAGCAAGTTTTCTCCTATCTGAAACCAGCATAGCGGTGTTCGACATTTCCGACCATACAAAGCTTCAAAAGGAGCCATTCCAATACTCGAATGGAAACTGTTGTTGTATGTAAATTCAACCAACGGTAGTAATGTTTCCCAGCTTTCCGACTGCTCAAGCGCACATGTTCTCAGCAGGTCCTCAAGAGTCTGAATGGTGCGCTCGGACTGTCCATCAGTTTGAGGATGATAAGCAGTGCTAAATCTCAACTTTGTACCCATGGCTTTCTGCAGATTCTGCCAGAATCGAGATAAGAAGCGAGGATCACGGTCCGACACTATGCTGCTCGGAACCCCATGAAGTCTGACGATGTCCTTTATGTACAATTGCGTCAGTTTCTCCAAGCTGTAATTCATATTGATCGGCAGGAAATGAGCACACTTCGTAAGTCGGTCCACTACAACCCAAATGGCTTCCTGCCCTGACCTCGTCTTTGGTAGACCTGACACAAAGTCCATCGAGATGCTGTCCCACTTCCATTGAGGGATCTCCAATGACTTGAGTAATCCTCCTGGTTTCTGATGCTCGATCTTGGCTTTCTGACATGTCAAGCACCGAGACACATAATCGGCCACATCGGTCTTCAACTTCGGCCACCAAAACAACCTCTTCAGATCCTGGTACATCTTTGTGGCACCTGGGTGAAGACTCATTTTTGTCTTGTGGGCTTCTTCCATCAACTCTCTTCGGACTTCAAAGTCCATGGGGATGCAAACTCTGCCTCGAAACCGTACCAGACCATCAGGTCCTTTAGTGAAGTCAGGTTCATCCTTGTCTCCTGCTCTTTCTAATAGCTTTTGGAGCTCTAGGTCGTCAGTCTGTCTTTCTTTAATGAAACCCACAAAATCATTGGTTACTTGCAGCATCTCTAAGACAACACTGTTTTCCTTTTTCTGTATGCCGAGGTTAAGATCACTGAATTCTTGCATCAGCTGCATTTCTCGGACCATCATATTGCTCAAGTGAAGGCTCTTCCTGCTCAGTGCGTCGGCCACCACGTTGGCTTTTCCAGGATGATAGTGCAAGTTGAAATCATAGTCTTTCAAAAATTCTACCCATCTGCGCTGTCTCATATTGAGTTCCTTCTGGTCGAACAGATAGCCGAGACTCTTGTGGTTACTGAACACCTCGAATTTCGTGCCATACAGGTAGTGTCTCCAAATCTTAAGGGCAAACACTACGGCTGCCAATTCGAGATCATGAGTAGGGTAGTTCTTCTCGTGTAGCCGAAGTTGCCGAGAGGCATACGCCACCACTTTTCCTTGTTGCATCAGCACACCGCCAAGGCCCTGTTTTGAGGCGTCACAAAACACGTCAAAGGTTTTGGTCGGATCGGGTAAAATTAACACGGGCGAGCTTGTCAACCTTTTCTTTAGCTCTTGAAAGCTCTGTTCACACACTTCGGACCATTGGTACGGGGCATCCTTTCTGGTTAACGAAGTCAACGGTAGAGCCAGTTTAGAAAACCCTTCAATGAATCTCCTGTAGTACCCTGCAAGACCGAGGAAACTCCTGATCTCGGTCACCGAGTTGGGTCTCTCCCACTTAAGCACCGCTTCCACCTTGGAAGGATCAACTGCTACACCTTGCTCGGATATCACGTGTCCGAGGAAATGGACCTCGTTGAGCCAAAAGCTGCACTTAGAGAGCTTAGCGTAGAGATTCTTATCCTTCAAAACTTGCAACACCGTTCTCAAGTGTTGTTCATGCTCACTCGGATTTCGGGAGTAGATGAGGATATCGTCGATGAAGACTATTACAAACGAATCCAGGTAAGGTCGGAAGATCCTGTTCATGTAGTCCATGAATATAGCTGGGGCATTGGTAAGTACGAAGGGCATAACTACATACTCAAAGTGCCCATACCTCATCCTGAAGGCTGTCTTCGGAATGTCTTCTCGAACTCGGATCTGATGATACCCAAAACGGAGATCTATCTTTGAGAATACCGACGCTCCCTTAAGTTGGTCCAATAAATCATCAATCCGAGGGAGAGGATATTTGTTCTTCACCGTTACCGCGTTGAGCTTTCTATAGTCGGTGCACATTCTGAGACTACCATCCTTCTTTTTCACAAACAGGATTGGGGCTCCCCACGGCGATACGCTCGGTCGGATTAGCTTTTTGACCAAAAGTTCTTCCAACTGCTTCTTAAGCTCTTCTAGCTCGGGGGGCGCCATTCTGTATGGGGCAATTGAGATCGGGCCAGTTCCCGGAAGGAGGTCTATGCTGAACTCTACTTCTCTATTCGGCGGTAAGCCAGGCATCTCGTCCGAGAAAACCTCAGGAAATTCGCCGACCATAGGAATGTGGTCTAAGGTTGGTTCCTCTGCTGTCTCTAACTTCGCCACAGAAGGGCCACTAAAGATTACGGTCTTTTCTCGGCAATCGAGTAAGACGTGGTGTTTAGACATCCAGTCCATGCCAAGGATGATATCTAGTCTGGTTAGGGGTAGGCAAATCAAGTTGACTTTAAACTCTCTGCCTAATACTTGAATAGGACACTCTAGACATATTTTAGAAGTGATTACAGAAGAGTTGGTTGGGGTAGAAATAGATAGCTTGTAGGGCATCTCTACAGGGGATAGTTTTAGTTTGTTCATACAATCAAGGGAAATGAAAGAATGTGTGGCTCCACAGTCAAATAGTATGGCACAAGGAATACTATTTACTTGACAAATACCTCGGATCAGCTCGTCAGCGTCAGTCACTCCTTCACCATCCATAGTGTAAACCTTGCCTCGCTGCATGGATCGGTTCACACCAGTCTGATGAGCCTTGGTCACATTGACCTCTTGCTTCACAATGTTCTCAGTACAACGGGCTGCAAAATGGCCAGGATTGCCACAACGGAAACAGGATCCTCTTGCTTTGCTCGGATCCAGACTCCAGCATTCTCCCCGGTGCTGCCTTCCACAGTGTTGGCAGATCGGGTAGGGGCCAGGGACAACCACCATCTGACCACCGCTCCTTTGAGTTGTTGCCACCCTTGAGCTCGGATTCACATAGGGAGCAGATCTCTGAACAGCTCCCTTCCCCCTGATCGGGCCCACTCCTTTCTGTGCCGACCTACTCCTCTTCCCGTCAGCTTTCCTTTTGAGCCCCTTCTCATAAGTGCTAGCCATATTCACCAATTGCGAGAAACTGGCCACATTTTGATATTCGAAGGCAAGCCGAATATCATCACGAAGACCAGACTCAAATTTGATGCACTTGGTGCATTCATCAGCATCTCTTTAGCTACCCGAGTAGCGAGTTAAATCCTCGAACTGAGCTGCGTAGTCCCCAACGCTCAAGTTCCTCTGTTCCAGCTTAAGAAAGGCGAGCTCCTTCTCTCTCCTGACATCCTCTGGGAAATATTTTCCGAGAAAACGAGCTCGGAACAAGTCCCAAGTGATGACTTCATTAGCCGCTTCCATTCCTCGGCTCTGTTGATCCCACCAGTGCTCAGCTTCACCAGCCAGCACAAACTCAGCCAACCTCACCCTGTACTCATAGGGAGGTTGCAGAGATCGGAATATCTTTTCAATGTCTTGGAGCCATCTCTGAGCTCCATCTGGATTATATCCTCCTTCGAACCGGGGTGGTTCGTTCTTCCGAAATCGGCTCATCCAGTCTATCTCGACCGGAGCCGGAGGTTGAGGTTGAAGGGCTGCAGCGGCAGCTGCTGCGGCCGCGGCGATGTTTTGAGCGAGGTTCTCAGCCTGATTTTGCTGAGCCTGCGCTTGGTTCTGCTGTAGTTGAACCATGGTTTCCAACACAGCAGCGATTCGGTCGTTATCAGCTCGTCTCCCAGCCATGCTGCTCAGTCATTGAGAGAAAGCCAATTAACTTCCGAATAATTAAGCAGATGTATATATATATATATATATATATATATATATATGTTTAAGCATGTATACCTAGAAGCTCTATTATCTAACTTAGACTTCTAGACTCTTCTTACTTGTCACTCTCTTGGTGAGTAACCACTGGAGTCCCTTTGCAACTCCAATAGGCCGAGGAGAAACTGCTCTGATACCAAAAATGTAACACCCTTTATAATAATTACCCTTGATTACCCCAAATACTAAGATTTAAAATTTCTTCTAAAGCAATTATGACGATTAGTAAAATAATATTTCTTTTCATTAATATCAAATCATCAGAGTTAAAAGCGGAAGACTTCATTAATCAAAACGGCATAGTTACTCCGAGCTTAACGATCCAGGCATACAAGATAAAGTTTTGGCTGCTCGGCCAAACACACCGAGAACATTCGAAATACAAGTTCAGTACAAATTAAGCTCGGCCCAACTAGGCCATTCCAAGTCTAGTACAAAAGAGTTTAGCTCGGCCGAATGGCCGAGACCCAACAAAATCCACTCTAAATAACTTACTATCCCTGTAAGGGAGAGTGATCCTGCTCGGCCGGGGACTGCGTCTGCTCGGACTCAGTACCTGAAAAATGGTAAGGAGGTGAGCATTACACAGAACTTAAGTAAGCAGTTTCTAAAATGACATACCGAACTACCAAGCCAAACACAAGTAGTCAATTAGCATATGAATAGCAATTAAACAAACCCTATATCACATGCATACTATCTCATTTAGCTCTGTTTGCATACACACAATCCCATCTAGCTCGGCTCACACCATACCATCTTACTGTCTCAGTTCACCCTTCACGTTCTAACTTAACTCGGTTCACATAATTATCCATTTATCCTATTTCCTATTGGATCATACCTCGGTTCACATGCTCTTACTTCGGATTACCATCCCTAACTTAGGATTCATTACTCAATATTCCACTTTCACATAGTTTACAATCTTTTACTCTTCTCGGATGCATACACCCAGTGCATGTCTTACACCATTTAAGTCGGATATTGGAGTGTCCATAACTGAGAGTACCACCATACTCGTCTTACAGCTGCGAGCACCACAATGCTAGGCTTACGCGATCAATGCACGCACCCAGTACGCGTCTACTATGACCAGGAGCACTACCACCGATCATTCTATGGAGTAAGAAGTGTCCATGATTGCGAGTACCACTATACTCGTCTTACAGCTGCGAGCACCACAATGCTAGGCTTACGCGATCAATGCACGCACCCAGTACGCGTCTACTATGACCAGGAACACATCCCACCGATCCCGTTCTCGGAATCTTGTGTGAGTCATAACTGCGAGCACCACTATGCTCGTCTTACAGCCGCGAGCACCACAATGCTCGGCTTACGCGATCAATGCACGCACCCAGTACGCGTCTACTATGACCAGACCACACAACCATTTCTCTTTAATTTCTCTTATCTTATTAACCATTACTTTTCGTTTGATCACCTCTATTCGCCTCTTTACTTTATTCCTCTTTATAATAATCTCGTTATTTATTTAACTCGGCCTCTTATGAGCATTTTATTTCCCATTATTCCTTGCATTATTTTACTCCTATTATTGATACTTGTTGCCTATTTGACATTGTTTAGCTTGATTTAGTGATTTAGAGTTTATTGGACTAATATTCTGAATATTGTTTAATTTGAGATTATTTAGCCTAATTAATTCTATTTCTATTTTCAGGTCATATTTGGCTCAAGGGTTTTTTGGACATTTTGGGAATGAAGATTTAATGTTGGAAGAGAAGATATATGATGAAGTGAAGATTGTAATCTATCTTTAGGATTAGTTGAGATTTAGTTATATCTTTTAAGATTTAGATTTTATCTATAAGATATTTTTAGATTTAATTTAGAGATAAGCTTTCCTTAGGATTTGGGCCCATGATTTAGGCCCGTTTTGTGATTTAAAAAGCCAAATTCGTGTAAACCCTGAAGAGACCTTCCATTCACGTTTTTTTACATTCTCTCTCATAGAGAAGGCTCAGTTTTGCTCTCCAAGCTTGTGGTGGCTGCTAGGGTTTCTCTCTCTTCCCTTTCTACACGTTTTTGGTATTTTTCTTCATGGAAGGCTAAACTCTTAGGTTAAATCCCTTTGGTAATGTATCACATACTCTTGAGGTTTTGTTCTTAATGCTATTTCGTTTTTATTCACTGTTTTCATGCTTATTGATATGTTATGGTTCGCTTAGTTCCATTCTATAGAGATAATCCATGTGTATGAATGCTTAATTTATGCAAACTCGTAAAAACTCCATGCTTTGGCTTTTAATGCTTAATTAGAGGTTTGGGTTTTGGGGTGAGAATTGAATTTTCGCTTAGTATTTAATTCTCACGAGTTGGACAGTGAAGAGGAAAGAAATTGATCTTTTGTGACCGATGATAGAGTTGTGAACGCGAGCCAAAGGGATTTATCCGCTTTTCCTTATCTGTTTCTTCGTTTTGATTTAATTCTGTTTTGATTTCAATTATTCAATATTCAATACAAAAAAAACCCCCCTGTTTTCTATGCATACTATGTGTTCGACCTTTTGCTTGATAAGATATTCCTTGGGAGACGACCTAGGAGTCACTTCCTAGTACTATACTTAAACTGTTTTTATTTGTATCGGGTTCGGCCTCGATCAAATTTGGCACCGTTGCCGGGGAATTATCGGTTCTTGCCAAAGGTCATTAGTAGTTAGTTAGTGTCGTAGTTAGTATAGTTATTATAGTGTGTCGTGTCTGATTTAGGGTCTAGTAGTCAATTCTGATAACCGGTTGAAGTTGCACTGTTTGCTGTTTTGCTATTTTGTTGCAATTAGTGTATTTGATTGATTCTGTGGTTGCTAGTTCACATAGTTGTGGGTGGAATTTTTGCACGAAAATTTATATCCACACTACTTTTATCATATAAAAAGGTTTTGAGGCACCACGATCACTCAGATCATCACTGGTTGTGAGTTCCAGAAAAATTTTCCAAGTTTTAGCAGCACTTTCTTCAAATCGTCGCAACTTTTGACCCGTAACTCGGAATTTGACGAATTTTATATCAAATCGAAGGGAATTTTCTGAATAATCTGATTTTTCTCACTTCGTCAGAAAACTCCTTCATTTGGATCCTGAAAAAGCCGTTTTACTATTTCTTTTTTATTTTACAAGTTTTATTTTCTTAGTTTTTGGTCTCTGATTTAATTGTTTGACTTGGTTCCCTTTTGAATTTTGTCCTCAAACTTTTTGTGGTATGTTTTCATGATTTTAGGGTGCTGAAAAAAATAAAGGAAAAAATTTTAAAAAATAAAAAAATTTTGTTGCCTATTTTGGTCATGTATATTAGTGACAGTTTGCTATGCTTAATGGTGTTCTGTTCAGTACATGACTAGGGGCAACCCAAGCTACTTGCATCCATATAACCCTGAAATTGATAGAACTTATCACAGACTAGTTAGACAAAATAGGAACCAGTCCATAGGTAGTGAGTCTATTGAGTCTTTACATAGTGAGTCTGCTTCTTTTTCTTCTATTCCTATAAATTCTGTTTCTTATTCTGATTCTTCTGAAAATATGGCTCAACCTCCACCACGTGAGAGGACATTGAGGGAGCTGGCTGCACCTGATTTCACTATTGAAGATTTGTGCATCCAGTATCCCGATGACCCGTATGAGCTAAGGTCTGGACTAATCCATTTGTTGCCCAAGTTTAATGGTCTTGCAGGTGAGGATCCTCATAAACATCTTAAGCAGTTCCATATTGTCTGTGCTACTATGAAACCACATGATGTTCCAGAGGATCATGTTTGTCTTAAGGCATTCCCACACTCCCTAGAGGGGCTAGCCAATGACTGGTTGTACGATCTGGCCCCTGGTTCTATCACAGTCTGGGATGACCTGAAGAGGGCATTTTTGGAGAAATTCTTCCCTGCATGCAGAACAACAGCAATCCGAAAGGATATATCAGGCATCAGGCAACAAAGTGGAGAAAGTCTCTATGAGTATTGGGAGAGATTCAAGAGATTGTGTGCGAGCTGCCCCCACCATCAGATCTCAGAGCAGCTGCTTATTCAATATTTCTATGAAGGTCTCAACCTCATGGAGAGAAACATGCTTGATGCTGCAAGTGGTGGTGCCCTAGGAGACATGACACCTTTAGAAGCCAGAGTCAAGATTGAGAAGATGGCTTCCAATTGTCAACAATTCCATGCAAGGGGCAACAGCGATGCAATCATAGTGAGAGGAGTGAATGATGTTGGCACAAGTTCTGGTAAGGTTGAGAAGCTTGAACAGAAGATAGATTCACTTACAACTTTGGTCACTCAATTGGCCATCAACCAGAAGAAGTTGTCCCTGCCTGCTAGATTATGTGGCATATGCACATCCGCTGAGCACCCCACAGATGCATGCCCTTCTGTGCAGCAGCAACCAACGACTGGTGCTGACCAACCTGAGGCATATGCCGCCAACATCTTCAACAGTAGAAACCAGCAGCCACAGAACTTTGATCTCTCTACCAATAGATACAACCCTGGTTGGAGGAACCATCCCAACCTGAGATGGTCTGATCAGCAGCAACCTTCACAGGTTCAATTTCAGAACAATTCTAGACCACCATATGTACCTCCTCCAGTCCAGCAACAGAGACAACAACAGGCTAATTCTGCACCACCAGCTCCTAGTACTGAGCAGCAGCCTTCATTGGAAGAGCTGATGAAACAGATGATCATGCAAAATCTCCAATTCCAACAGGAAACTAGAGCATCCATTCAAAGACAAGAGGCCTCCATTCAATCTTTGACCAATCAGATGGGACAGATGGCAACAGCAATCAACACTATGCAATCTCAGAATTCTAACAAGTTGCCATCCCAAACAGTGATCAATCCAAACCAGAATGTGAATGCCATTAGTCTAAGGTCAGGGAAGCAGATTGTCACACCCACACCAGAATCTGACCTCAACAAAGATGATCTAGTTTCAACCAACAAGAAGAGCCAAATGGTCGAGGAGAGTGAGCACACAAGTACCAGAAAATCCCATCCAGCTCAGCCTTCCACAAGCACAACACCTGCTGCTGCCCTACAACCACCCCCTATTCCTCTTCCTTTCCCACCAAGGGGGGTGACTCAAAGCAAGAAAATCGAAGAGATTGACAAAGAGATACTTGACACATTCAGGAAGGTGGAAGTCAACATACCCCTTCTTGATGCAATCAAGCAAATTCCAAGGTATGCAAAGTTCTTGAAGGATCTATGCACACACAAACGGAAGCTCAAGGGCAATGAGAGGATCAGCATGGGAAGAAATGTCTCTGCTCCTATAGGTAAACCCGTCCCTCATATTCCTGAAAAGTGTAAGGATCCTGGAACTTTCTCTGTGCCTTGTATCATAGGTAATACTAAATTTGAGAATGCTTTGCTAGATTTAGGAGCATCTATTAATGTTATGCCTATGTCTGTTTTCAAGTCTCTTTCACTTGGACCTCTTCAACCTACGGGTGTGGTTATTCACTTGGCAAATAGATCTACTGCCTACCCCGCAGGTTTGATAGAGGATGTCTTGGTTCGGGTTGAAGAGCTTATCTTTCCTGCTGATTTTTATATTCTTGATATGGAAGAGGACACCTCTCGTAGTGCTGTCCCTATCATATTAGGGAGACCATTTTTGAAAACAGCCCGAACCAAGATAGATGTGCATGCAGGTACACTTTCCATGGAATTTGATGACAGTGTGGTTCGATTCAATATTTTTGATGCTATGAAACATTTTTCTGATGACCACTCTGTTTTTCATGTTGACTTGATTGATGATCTGATTGATGAGCATGTTCTAGACTTTTTGCATGATTATGATTTGCCATCTTTCACTAGCTCATTTACTTGTTCTGCATGTTCTGATTCCGAAATGTGCACTGCATGCATTGAAATTGACCAGTTTTTAAATTCTGCTACTGCATCTGTTGATTCATATGATATAGATTCAGATCATGCTAACCCTAACCCCATTTCTGTTATGCATGAGTGTAATCCATTTGTTCAGGTGCAGGCGGCAGAATCCAATTCTGCTGCTCCTTTAGTTCCATCTGTGATGCAGGCACCTTTATTGGACCTGAAGCCCCTTCCTCCTCATCTCAAATATGCTTACTTGGAGGCTGAGCAGAAACTTCCAGTGATCATCTCTACCTCCCTTTCTGTTGATCAAGAGAAGCAACTGCTGGATGTGATTAGAGCAAACAAAAAGGCAATAGGATGGACTTTGGCAGACATACCTGGTATTAGCCCCTCCATGTACATGCATCGGATTTTATTGGAGGATGGGGCTAAACCAGTGAGACAACCCCAGAGACGGTTGAACCCCCAGATTCTTGATGTGGTGAAGAAAGAGGTCACCAAGCTGCTGCAAGCTGGCATTATCTACCCCATTTCAGACAGCACTTGGGTAAGCCCGGTTCAAGTAGTTCCCAAGAAGTCTGGGGTGACGGTTGTCAAAAATGAGAAGGATGAGCTGATTCCCACTAGAGTGCAGAACAGTTGGAGAGTCTGCATTGATTATAGGAAGCTCAACCAGGCGACCCGCAAGGATCACTTTCCTCTTCCCTTCATTGATCAGATGTTGGAGCGCCTGGCAGGTAAATCTCACTATTGCTTCTTAGATGGTTTCTCTGGTTATTTCCAAATCTGTATTGCACCAGAGGACCAACATAAGACTACATTTACCTGTCCTTTTGGTACATTTGATTATAGGAAGATGCCTTTTGGCCTATGCAATGCTCCTGGCACTTTTCAAAGATGTATGATGAGTATTTTTAATGACTTACTTGAGCATTGCATAGAGGTCTTCATGGATGATTTTAGTGTATATGGTTCCTCTTTTGATGCATGTCTTGATAGTTTGTCTAAGGTGCTTAATAGGTGCATTGAGACTAACCTTGTCTTGAATTTTGAAAAATGTCATTTTATGGTAGAACAAGGCATAGTCTTAGGGAACATTATTACGCATAAGGGCATAGAGGTTGACCCTGCTAAGCTGCATGTAATATCACATTTGCCTTACCTCTCTTGCGTGCGAGAGGTGCGTTCTTTTCTTGGCCATGCAGGTTTCTATCGCAGGTTTATTCAGAACTTTAGTAAGATAGCCCTTCCACTATCCAACTTGCTTCAAAAGGATACCGCATTTGAGTTTGGAGACCAATGCAAGAAGGCATTTGATGAGCTACAGAGAGCACTCACCACCACTCCCATCATCCAACCACCTGACTGGACTCTCCCATTTGAGCTCATGACCGATGCCTCGAATTATGCTTTGGGAGCAGTTCTCTCCCAAAGGGTTGGTAAGATGTCTCATGTGATTTATTATGCATCTAGGACTTTAGATTCAGCACAAGTTAATTACACCACAACTGAAAAAGAGTTGTTAGCCATTGTCTTTGCACTTGATAAGTTTAGATCATATCTATTAGGTTCTAAGGTTGTGGTGTATACTGATCATGCTGCTCTGAAGTATCTTTTGAAAAAGACAGATTCCAAACCTAGGTTGATTAGATGGATGTTGCTCCTCCAGGAGTTTGATCTTGAGATTCAGGATCGGAGTGGTGCACATAACCTTGTCGCAGACCACTTGAGTAGAATAGAGAGAGAGGAGGATGCATTTCCTATCCGGGATGACTTCCCGGATGAGCAGCTTTTAGTTTTGCATGTTTCACATCCCCCTCCCCTTATTCCTTGGTTTGCTGATATTGTAAATTATATAGTTGCATCTGTTTTTCCACCCTTGGCATCCAAAGCTCAAAGAGACAAATTGAAGAGCGATGCCAAGTATTATGTATGGGATGACCCCTATTTGTGGCGTTTTTGCAGTGATCAGGTCATTCGCAGGTGCATTCCAGACCAGGAGATCCAATCGGTTCTCCAATTTTGCCATGCTTCACCAGTTGGAGGCCACCTTGGCACTCAAAGGACAGCACGAAAGGTGCTGGATTCTGGATTTTATTGTCCTACCATCTTCAAGGATGCAAGCAAAATCTGCAGCTCATGTGAGCAATGTCAAAGGGCAGGAGGCACCCTATCTTGGAGGCAACAGATGCCGCAACAACCTATGTTGTTCTGTGAGGTGTTTGATGTCTGGGTATAGATTTCATGGGCCCCTTTCCTGTTTCTTTTGGTTTTTATTATATCTTACTTGCTGTGGATTATGTATCCAAATGGGTGGAAGCTAAGGCCACCAGGACTAATGATGCTCAGGTTGTTGTAGATTTTGTCAGGACTAATATCCTTTGCAGGTTTGGCATACCTAGAGCCATAGTCAGTGATCAAGGCACACACTTCTGCAATAGATCCATGCAAGCTTTGCTCAAGAAGTATGGGGTTGTGCACAAAGTTTCTACACCATATCACCCCCAAACCAATGGGCAAGCTGAGATTTCAAACAGAGAGATCAAGCGGATTTTGGAGAAGATGGTGAAGCCTAATAGAAAGGATTGGAGCACACGATTGGAGGATGCTCTATGGGCCCATCGGACTGCTTACAAGGCACCCATAGGGATGTCACCTTATCGGGTTGTTTTTGGTAAGGCATGTCACCTGCCTGTGGAGATAGAGCACCATGCATATTGGGCTGTGAAGCAATGTAACTTAGCTCTTGATCAAGCGGGTGAGGAGAGGAAGCTGCAGTTGAGTGAGCTAGATGAGATCCGTTTGGAGGCTTATGAGAATTCCAAGTTCTACAAAGAGAAGACCAAGCAGCTCCATGATAGCTCAATTTGTAGAAAGGAGTTCTTGGTTGGTCAAAAAGTGTTGCTCTACAACTCTAGGCTTGGAATCATGAGTGGAAAGCTCCGCTCTAAATGGATTGGACCGTTTGTAGTCACCCAGGTGTTTCCTTATGGCACTGTGGAGATCAAGAGTGAGTCCACAGACAAGAGCTTCAAAGTCAATGGCCACCGACTCAAGCCTTTCCTAACCTCTCCTACTTTGGATGATGCACCTGTGGAGGAAGCCTCATTGGTCGACCCCATTTTTGACCCACCATGATTTAGGGAGTCTTCTTTTCTCCTTCCTTACTACTTTTATTCCACTTGTCTATATCTGTCTGATTCTGCTATTTGTGTTCCATTGAGGACAATGTGTGATTTAAGTGTGGGGGGAGAGTAGTTTAGGTTGCACATTTTTGCTTTGATTTTTTTTAGGTTTTGCTAAGTTTTGGGCATTTTCTTGCATGTTTTTGCTTCATTTTAGTAGAGTCTTGATATCTTGTGTCTGAATTCATGCATTTCTGTGTGTAAAGTTGCTTTTGATAATTAAGAGGTGGTAACACTGTGATAGAATTGTCCCTTTTGTGAGGATTTGAGCCTTAATTGTGGGTGGATTGCTATATATGCCACCTAATTTTTTTTTCATGTGTGATTACACTCTGGATTACTTGCACTCTAGAACTTGACTTGACTCTTGTTGATACTTGATATTCCCATGCACATTTTGAAATGATTTAGGCATTGTTTTTTTTCTTGAATAAGCCACTAGCCATATGAGCCTACCTTGAATGAATTTATCCTTTGATAACCCCTTTGAGCCTTTATATCCCTTTTCTTTGTTCTTTAGCTCATTACAAGCCTATGACTGAAAAACCATGATTGTCCTAACCTTAGGGAATGTTGGAGCTTTGGAATTGTTTTGGGAATGGGTATTGAGTAAGCGAGGGTGCTTTGTTCTTCATCTCTTGTGAGTTCTGGGTTTTGCTTCTATGGTCGGTGATGTAATTATGGCTTTATCTCATTATGCCATTTTTATTGTTTCTTCTTTTCTTTCGTTCATGAAGTTCTGCAATGTAATGCAATTCAAAAAAAAAAATTGAAAAAATAAATGATGAAAAAAAAAGAGGAAGAAAAAAAAAAGAAAAAAAAAATAGAATAAAAGGTTGATTGAGGCATAGAGGATTGGAATTAGAGGTTGTTGTTATGTTTATCATTTCATTCTGGGGTGGATTGTGCTTATTTTTTTACTTGTTCCCCATTGCTCCTCTATTCCCTGGGTTTTAGTTACATTTCCCTTATTTTTATCCTACCCTGTCCTTGGCCCCATTACAACCCTGAAAAGACCTTTTGATCTTAATGTGCATGTGTATTGATTGTTGATGTTAGAGGCTTGTCAAGCTTATGGTTGTGTTTGTTTTTCATGATGTGCCTTGAGTGTAAACACTGATTAACCTTAAACACTTGAGTGTAAACACTATTGAGTGATCCTTGTGAGTTTCTATCATCTTTGTGACTACCCTCTTGATGTCATTGGTTTTCTTTGCATATTTGAAATGATTGGATGATGTTCATGAATGCCTTGATTCTTTGGTCCTTATTTTCTTCGTGTGCTCGATTTTGCCCATTTCTTTGCATTTCCTAGAATTCATTGTGAAGTATGTAATCTCTTAGGTTTGCATTCATTAGTTGTAGTAATCTTGTTGCATGATTCACTTTGGTGCATATTGATTTTCTCAGTCCTAATTCTTAGTTTTGCCCAGGAGTGCAAAAGGATAAGTGTGGGGGTATTTGATGAGCATTTTATTTCCCATTATTCCTTGCATTATTTTACTCCTATTATTGATACTTGTTGCCTATTTGACATTGTTTAGCTTGATTTAGTGATTTAGAGTTTATTGGACTAATATTCTGAATATTGTTTAATTTGGGATTATTTAGCCTAATTAATTCTATTTCTATTTTCAGGTCATATTTGGCTCAAGGGTTTTTTGGACATTTTGGGAATGAAGATTTAATGTTGGAAGAGAAGATATATGATGAAGTGAAGATTGTAATCTATCTTTAGGATTAGTTGAGATTTAGTTATATCTTTTAAGATTTAGATTTTATCTATAAGATATTTTTAGATTTAATTTAGAGATAAGCTTTCCTTAGGATTTGGGCCCATGATTTAGGCCCGTTTTGTGATTTAAAAAGCCAAATTCGTGTAAACCCTGGAGAGACCTTCCATTCACGTTTTTTTACATTCTCTCTCATAGAGAAGGCTCAGTTTTGCTCTCCAAGCTTGTGGTGGCTGCTAGGGTTTCTCTCTCTTCCCTTTCTACACGTTTTTGGTATTTTTCTTCATGGAAGGCTAAACTCTTAGGTTAAATCCCTTTGGTAATGTATCACATACTCTTGAGGTTTTGTTCTTAATGCTATTTCGTTTTTATTCACTGTTTTCATGCTTATTGATATGTTATGGTTCGCTTAGTTCCATTCTATAGAGATAATCCATGTGTATGAATGCTTAATTTATGCAAACTCGTAAAAACTCCATGCTTTGGCTTTTAATGCTTAATTAGAGGTTTGAGTTTTGGGGTGAGAATTGAATTTTCGCTTAGTATTTAATTCTCACGAGTTGGACAGTGAAGAGGAAAGAAATTGATCTTTTGTGACCGATGATAGAGTTGTGAACGCGAGCCAAAGGGGTTTATCCGCTTTTCCTTATCTGTTTCTTCGTTTTGATTTAATTCTGTTTTGATTTCACTTATTCAATATTCAATACAAAAAAAAAACCCCTGTTTTCTATGCATACTATGTGTTCGACCTTTTGCTTGATAAGATATTCCTTGGGAGACGACCTAGGAGTCACTTCCTAGTACTATACTTAAACTGTTTTTATTTGTATCGGGTACGGCCTCGATCAGCCTCTCTCTCGGCTCAGCCCTTAACTATCTCCCTGTTCCTTCATTTTTCCTCATTGTCAGACTCATTACTTTATCTCTCCTACCATCCATATTTCCCATTTTCTCATATCCATTTCCCATCGTCACTCAGCCCTGCCCAGCTCGGCCACAGATATAAATAACAAGTTATCAAAGCTCATAAACATTTACACACAAAGCTCATAAACACTTATACAACATCAACAACGATAGTAAGCATTCGGCCAACTCAACATACCAACATATAGCATATAACAATACTCATCCCTACTTCATACACATGTTGCTAGTTCATTGTTTAGTTCTCTTTTTACCCTTTCCTTTCTACACTAACCTAGATCCATTCCCTAGTCTAACCCCCCACTCTTAGCACTCTTTATGAACACCCTAGAAACCCAAATTCAAGTAGAGGTAACACTCACTCCTTACCTCAAACCGTGTGAGATAAGAGTTGGGAGCTTGAGTATGGCTTTCCTTGACCTTGGCCTTGTGAGCTCCACACCACTCGAATCCGTGTCCTCCTTGCTGCCACCACCACACTACGCCGGTCCAGGAACACCGGAACAGAAGAGAACAGAGAGGAGGAGGGTTCCGGTTTGTGAGAAAAGAGGGAGAAAGAAAGTGTTGGGGTTTTCTTTGCTGAAGCTTTGGAGGAAAAGAGAGAAATTCGTAGGAGGGGGAGAATGAGGAATGTAAAGTGTGTTATGTGGTGTTTTGGGCTTTCTTTTATTTATTTAGGGAAAATATTTGTGTGGCTAGGATTTATTAGCTTCTTGAAGAAGCTTAGAATATATGGCCAAGATTCATTGGCTTCTTGAGGAAGCCATGAATAGTACATTGAAAGGGACATAAAGTAATGATAGAGACATAAAGTGAAAGATAAGGATAGTGTACGGATGGTACGGTTCCCAAAAGGGCAACAGCTCAACATAAGCTGGCACGGAGGGGCTAGGCAGCGTCAGCTCGAATACGTCGGCCAGGATATGTTGGCTCGGTTTGTAGGAACATCAGCAGTGCGAGCTTACCTTTCGGATAACGCTATGAGTTGCGCTGAGGTCGGATAATCCAGACTGGACAATGGGTTTCCCGTTGGGTTCCCTTTCGGCTCGGTTCATATGCACATAATCTTATCTAGCTCGACCGGGATCGGGCCGAGGCCTTAATCTCACATCCTAGGTCGGCTTATGCTCGTTCTACCCTTCTAACCTTGTACAATTTCTAAGGTTTAATCCTATCCCTAAGCAGATATTTATACACCAAAATTATATTATTTAAATATAAATTTTTGGGATGTTACAAGGTTCCTATCACGAAGATCAAGTATAGTTGACGAATACTTAGATTTATTAAATATAATATTGAAAGTTTAATTTATGATTGCATATGAAAAACACTTTATTTATAAAGATAAAACTCATTGAAATAATTTTTAGAGTGAAGTACAAATTGATATTTTTCATGTTTTTTCATTATACAAACTTAGTTGCTTAAAATTTATAAATACATATTTACTCCTTCAAGATTTTTGGATATATCGATTTGATCCCTTAATATTTTCTTATATACCAACTTGGTTCCTCATGTTTTAAGGACCGAATTGCTACATCCGAAATTTTCAAGGATAAAATTGGTATATTTAAAAATCATGAAAGATTAAATATGTATTATAATTTTTCACTGAATTGATACAGTTAAAAAAATATCACAGACTATTAGTATTTCACTCTAATTTTTAAGCTTCCATACTACAAAGAGCTCATGTCTAAAAAAAAGAAAAAGAAGGGTGTCATTAACGTAAGGGTATATGTAAAAGGTTTTAAGAATAGAAAAAATATCACAAATTTTAATTTCTCTTATTTAATCCCTGAAAGTTGGGAGTATTTTGATTTTGGTCTTTGAAAGTTTTTTTGATGACCTTGACTGATCCTTGATTGTTTTGAAAATTTGGTTTTAGTTAAAAAAAATCCGTTAACTACTGAAGTGACTAACGGAACGTCACATCAACATACACGTGTTCAAGTATAGAATGTATGACGTGAATGAACTGGACTCGCAGGAGCAAAAGGGCCATAGCCCAATCCACAAACACATTTTGGTTGGACCTAAGTCCTTTTGCTCCTGCGTCTGAATCATTCACGTCATCCTATCGATGACATGCAATACTTGCACACGTAACGAATTTTTCCTAACGGCAGGGACTAAAACCAAATTTTCAAAACAATTAAGGATGAATCAAGGTTAAAAAAACTTCTAGGAACCAAAATCAAAACCCTCCTAACTTTCAGGGACTAAAACCATAAATAAGCATATTTTCTACTAATAAACTTTTATTTCATTCAACTTTTTATTAAGACAAGGCACTTGTTAGCATTTTTATTTTATTTTGTTTTTTTTAATAAAAAGCTACTTTTATCAGTTAATAATAGTTAATGGTTTTTTTAGAAACTAATAATAATAATAATAATAATAATAATAATAATAATAATAATAATCTATACTATTATATAAAGGAAACACAATTTTTAATTAAATCAACTAAAAAAAAGTTAATTTGTAAGTAATTTTGTCATTCCCAAAATATTCTTAATTGTTTTGCATGATCATAAAACTACTAAGAGCAGTTGAAAAAATAAAAAACAAAATAACTGTTCTGCATGAATTTGAATTTAATATTTTTTTCACTTTTCAATTAACAAAAACCAAAGGTTATCCGCCCGTGCAATCGCACGGGCATAGATACTAGTAATAATAATACAGTAATTGAATAAAAAACATGATAATTGCCCATAGTTCTATGCTTACGACACGCATAGTGTGCGATTGCGTCAAAGCCAGACGGCAAACAAAAACAAACTTAGATGAGGTCCACCTCCAACATACTTTTTTTTTTTTGGATAATCTCCAACATACTCTTTTGATCCTTCATATAAATCCTTTTTTTTTTTAATATATTTTGAGAAATTAAATAAAATTAGTGAGTATTATAAAGATTAATGGAATCAACAATATTTCATATATTTTTTTTTTCAATTATTTTCATAATACATTAATTTATGAAAAAAATAATTAATATCATAATAAATTAGAAACTTTTTTTTTTTATAAATAAATAAAAAAAATTCTAGCAAAGCTTATATCAAGAACTGGGAGAAGTACAAGAAAATCTAAAACAAACTGATTCCAAAGCCACTTTGCATTTTCCAGTTTCCAGTTCCCAACCGTGGAAGCAAAGCCACAAAATCCAAACCAAACCACACACAACAAGGTCCCTTAACTCTTGTTTATACGCATCCCCTTTTCCTTCATCCATAATATTAATCAATCCTATTGTTTTTTTGGTCTATATAAGACAAATAACTATACCTTCAGATTTTGCCACACTCTCACTTACTCTCACACACCTTTTCAATTAATTCACTACCCCCTACTCTATACATTACAGTTTAACTTCCTGTGTTGCTTTACCTCTATCACACAAAATAATAATACATACCCGTGAGTTTTTTTTTTTTAATTTTTGTTTTTTAGCTCTAAAATTAAAACTTGTGGACTATGACACCCTTTTATGGTTTTGCCAAATTGAGTGAGAACTTCATCTTCATGTTTTTTTTTTTTCCTTTTTTTGGAAATTTGTCTTGCCTGCCTTGATAATTGGTCATGTTATGATTATGTTCTGTTTGACAAAACTAGCTTATATTACTGTGAATACTTTTGTTTAGAAATTTATACTCACTTCATCTTAAGAGAGAAATTATTGCATGATGTATAATCATCGATTTGGATGTATCTACCCAAGGTCAATGGTCCATGATCATGCAATAATTTCACCCTCTAAGGAGAAGTCAATGTAATTACGGTCATTGCTAGTTCTTTGTGTATAAGATTTTTTTTTCTTTAATACTTATCTCTTTATGATTCTGTGAAATTGGTGACCGACCCCTCTACAGAAATGGGGTGAGAGTAGCTACCCTGCAATAATTAAGCATTTAATTTTTGAAGATATATACCAGGAGTATTAATTGCATTTATTGTAACAAAAAAAAATTTAATATATATCTCAGTGCTTGCTCTGACTCTAACTTTGTTAGTCCATGTTCACTGTGATAAACTACTATTTAACTGCATTGTTAAAGATGATCGAATAACATTTCCATCAAATTACTGAGATGAAACTTTCTGTATTTTTCTCCATGAAAGTTGGATTTCAGAGATAAGTATTTATTGTAACTTTACCTTGATGGTTTGATCTCTATCTTGTTCTTTGATATTTGTTATACCTGGAAGCCAAAAAGAAAGAAGAAAATAGGGGCAAAGCTTTTATTTTTGTTGTCATTTTATAGGATCAAGCGGTGGTGGTGATCCATTAATTGTAAACTTGATACATATGTTTCTTTCTTTTGTCCATTTCTGATTACATGGCATGTTTCTTGATGCATTTGTTTTCCTTCTTCTCCTATATAATCGAGATGTTCATGTTAATTTCCATTATCATATTGCAGATTGGTTGAATGTTGTGAATAAACAATGGGTTTATCTAAGGCTTCATGCTGTGTTTCCCTGCTCCAACTGTTTATAGTGGTTTCCCTTGTCTTCCAATGCTATGCTAATAAATTAGATGCTGACTTGAATGCAACACTGATCGTTAATGCTTCTGATGGATCCGGAAGGCCAATACCTGACACTCTTTTTGGAGTATT
Source organism: Crotalaria pallida (assembly GCA_037953625.1). NCBI lineage: Eukaryota > Viridiplantae > Streptophyta > Magnoliopsida > Fabales > Fabaceae > Crotalaria > Crotalaria pallida. Next base: position 155,918,588 of record CM075649.1, read on the forward strand.
CTTTGAGGTGAGGATAAAAAAACCTGTATCTAGCAGTTGACCTTTTTTTTTTATAGGCAAAGTTTTTTACGGGGAGGGGGGAGGGGGAAAATTGTGTAGCTGCTAGAGATCAAACCTAGGTGCTCGCACTTTATGTCTCGCAGCTTTACTAGTTGAGCTATTTTTATTGGGGACTTTTTATATGGCCTTTTGATATCTAATTAGAATTGGGCACTTACATATGGTGTGTTTTGATCATGCATAACTCATTAAAAGCAATTATAACTAAGGAAAATATTGCAGCATACATACCATATCGCCTTAATTAAAAGAGAAACAAAATGTTGGTGAGTTTTTTTATTTTGCTTTCAGATCAAGTGTGTGAATTTTTATACTAATAAAAGAAATTCTGCAATCCAATTCAATGGGATTGTGTAATCTTAATCTATGTCATAGTATATTTGCTTATACTTCTGATATGTACAGTACGAATCTACGATTTTGATTTGATGTGGAGTCGACTAAATTTAAATGGTTTCCTGTTGTGTTTCAAACTTACTTTTATTAGCTGCCATGAGCTGACACTAATATCAGCCTAAAAAAGAACCAATATCGTCCATATTAATTTGCATGTAATATTGTAACAAACAAATAAGCTCAAGAATGATCCTTATATCTGGTGTTTTATAGAGTTTTCTCTTAAGCGGAGAGGGATAGCACTTGTGCTTTGCAGTGCTAAGAACAGGTTATAAAAGGGAGAACATTAAGTATATAATAAGATAGAATAGATTGTATCAATACCTTGGTGCAGCAGATGGAGTTTGCATCATATGGCTCAGGTTACATATTTGAGTCGTGGAATCAACCTCACACAAATGCATGGTAAGGTTGCCTACTGTAGACCATAGAGTGTTTACATTGATAGAAGATGAAAAACAGTGAAAACGAAAAGTAAAATCTTTAACCAGATCGACCTCTCCTTCCCCTCTCATATTCTGATATGATTTCACTTTAGTGGCTTAGTGCATGTAACTAAATCATCGAAATACCAAATTTGTCTGCCATCTCCAAAAATATATTTCAGAAAACCATGTGAGGGGTTATGTATAAAGAAAAAGGGTTTGTGCCATGTAATTGGATGTCATAAGAGTCTATACTATATGACTATAGCTTTCCATGAATTCAATGAACTACTGAAAACCTATCAATGAAAGGCGATAAAGAGGATTTTCATCATTGTAGCCCGTTTTATACCAATATAGCCAATTCAACGGGCAACTAAGATCATTTAGAATTTTCCATGAGTGAGTCTTATATTTATTCTAAACGAGTATTTTTATTTTATTTATTTACGGATAGCATCTGCATGCAATTTAGCTTTGCTCTTGTATGTTTAAGAAAATATATGAAGGATTCTCTCATGGAAAGCAAGAGACAGATGTTGGCATCTCTGAGCCTCTTGGCACTGTCTCCTTTCGCGAACTATCTTTATATATTAGTATAATTGAATATAGATATATGTCCTACTATTTGACATAACAATATTTACACTCTTTCATGCTTCGTAGCTGCATCAGGTGAAAAGAGATTATCTTAGTGGTTGGATAAAGTCTACAAGTGGAGCAGTCGCTAATTCATTGTCATATTCTTAGTGTGCATGTGTGCATTCAATTTGATAATTCCTCACGATTCCAATATTACAATCACTAAATTCTTATCGTATTCTTAAAGCTATAACATAACGTCTATTGCAATGCATGATTATTGGTTACTGAATGAACTGCGTGAAGCTTAAAGCATTATAGAAACTTACCTTTAACTTTAAGTGTGCATGTGTTTATTCAATTTAATAATTCTTGACAATTCCAATATCAGAAAATGACCAATTTCTTGAATTTCATCAACAGGAGATCAATCATGCTGGTGCTGGGGGATTGTGGGCAGAGCTTGTTAGCAACAGAGGTCACTTCCATATTCTCTGAACTTTTTAAATGATAAAGATAACGCTAGAAGTTTTCTCCAGGATATTTTATTTATCTATTATTATTATTATTTTCATGGCAACATACACGTTCAATTACCCAACATTCCTGCAATCCCTTGTACTTGATAGGGATAGAAATCATGGTACACACATACATAAGGGTTTAGGAGGGTTTGTTATTTTCGCAGTAATGGTGTCCATTAGAACATTCTGATAGCTTTTTCATTATTATCCAAGTACTTTGTGATATTTTCTTCTTAAAAAACCTGTGAATAAATATTAAATACGATACAATAATTAAGAAACCATGTTTGCTACTCCACAGTCAGCTTTCATTAGTTTTATAGTAAGACAGCATGACAAGTTTCCTTTTTTGTGCAAGAGTGTTCTCCAAGGTGAGAACACCAGCTTGACAAAATTTCAAAATTGGTATTCTGAAAACTTATTCTTGTAAAACACGTATTCACAAAGTCTTTTCTTCTCTTATTTTTTCCAACCTTTTCTTTTGGTTCACTTCTGCTCCATCCTCTCTTCCTTCACCAAGAGGAGGAGCTGAGGGTGTCTTTTCATCACTTTCTCAAGGAGATTCCGTTTTAGATATGATGGATGATCATACTTTATTAATGTTCAACTGCGAACAGATTCATTTTAAGAACGGATGATTTATTATTTACCCGGTTGTTCCCTATTTATATGGCTCTATCTAAAATATAAAGAATTCATGTTTCAGGATTTGAAGCGGGGGGCCCTAATACCCCTTCAGATATTGATCCTTGGACAATTATTGGAAATGAGTCATTTGTAAATGTTGAAACTGATCGTACCTCCTTGTTTGACCGTAATAAGGTTGCACTTCGATTGGAGGTGTTATGTGACAGTAAAGGTGACAACATCTGCCCAGCTGGCGGCGTTGGTGTCTATAACCCCGGTTTCTGGGGCATGGTGAGTGAGACTCATTGATACCGTTGGATCTTAAATCCTATTTGTGTATATTTCCTGAACATGAAAACATAAAACCGAATAAGATTAATATGCTCTTAAGGTCTATGGTCATAGTTTCAATGGCTAGGCTACAAATTTTGTTAGATCTAAAGTTTTTTTCTTCACAGCTGGGACTGAAAGTATCCTCACTAATTTGATGTCCTTTCAGAATATTGAGCAAGGGAAGAAATACAAAGTGGTCTTCTATGTTCGTTCGACAGGATCACGTAGTCTAACAGTTTCATTGACTGGATCGAATGGTGTGGGAAACCTGGCTTCTACTGTGATCACGTGAGCTCCATTTTATCATTCTATCGAAACTTCAAGCGCAATAGTTTTGATACCATAAATTGTCTTTTCCATCTATGGTTTATACTAATAATTGATATTGTAGAGCTTCTGCATCTGATGTTTCAAACTGGACAAAGGTGGAGACTATATTAGAGGCCAAGGCAACTGACCATAACTCAAGACTACAACTAACAACTACCACAAAAGGTGTCATATGGTTGGACCAAGTGTCTGCCATACCCCTCGACACATATAAGGTTGTAGTATATCCTAGTTTTCTCACTTCTATTGGATAAGATATTTCTTAGACCCTAGCTTAGCTGTGCATATCTGGGGGAAAAAACATATATCTTGTTCTTCACTTATTTGAAAAAAAAATATTTTAATGGTCATGTAGTGTTGGAAATAGCCTCTCTGCTCATCTAATCCTCTACTATGATTAGAGCCTGGTCTACTGGGCTGCCCTTTTTTTAATAAAAAATTTGAACCAATAACATTTTATGGTCAATTATGTTGTTACAGGTGTCAAATCTTGATTTTTGCTTTTATATGGTAGTATGGTACATTAGTTTTATGTCATTATTACATTTCTAATCATTAAAAAATTATTATATCTCGAGTCTTGATGACAGTGAAACTAGCCTTGTTTATTCACAAGTACTTATCGTGTAATGGGTAAGAAGGGGACATTAATTGTTCTGTTGACAATTTCTTGTTAACGCACCTAATGTTCTTCATGTCTACTATCTTTCTACACATCATCCTTCTATATACCATATTTGATCTTTATACATTGCTGCGACTGCATGCCCTTTGATACGGTGATATGAACATTATCAATTGCTTCAGTATAGTCCTCCCCCCACCCCCAAAAAAAAAAAGTCAACAATTTCCTTTCAGTATCTGATGTCACGCATTTTTTCTCGCCTATATAGAAAAAAGGTAACATTTTCTTGACACAGGGACATGGTTTCCGAAATGACCTTGCTGAAATGGTGGCAGCTCTGAAACCAAGATTTATCAGATTTCCAGGTATGCATAAAGTGATTTGGATCAAGAGACTTCCAACTTATATTTGTATATAACATATTTTTTTTGTATATATTGTTCATTACTTATGTTCTATGCTATGTGCTCTAGTTGCTTCTCCGTAGTGTGTTTACTTGAATGTGGGTGTGCTTGATAGAAAAGGTGGGAAATAGAGAGGGAAGTGTTTAATTTCAACTCATGAATACTTGATAAAGTTGTTATTCCATTTTAAAGTTTTTGCTTTTTGTGTGTGTCCAAAGTGTGAAGTGATTTGCATCACATCTTCAACTGGTCCATTTTTTTTGTCCTGGCAGTTATACCAAGCAAACCTGCCTATGTGGTGTATGCTGCATAGGTGGAATCCTGCCTATGCGGTGTATGCTGCATAGCCGGTCCTAAGCCCGGATAAAAGGTGAAGGTTGTGTTAGGCCTCGACAGCCAACGTAAAAATTTTGTCGAATCTATGATATGGATCAACGATGTTATAAGGTTAATGCTAGGTCGTTGCCCGGAAGCAACGCGATGTATGGCTCGAGTACATTGTCAAATGAGCAAGGGCCGCTGCATCGCCGCCTGGATGCAGTGAAAAATAAGCAAGGGTTCCCGCATTTTGGTGAACGGGTGCGGGTAAAGAAGTTAGTTCACGACACTAGGATTCGGTTTGGAACATGGAATATAGGCACACTTACCGGTAAATCAATGGAAGTAGTGGACACCATGATTAGGAGAAGGATCAATTTTATGTGCCTACAAGAAACCAAGTGGGTTGGGGAAAAAGCAAAGGAATTAGACTCTTCGGGTTTCAAGCTTTGGTACACCGGTAAGATTAGAGCGAGAAATGGGGTGGGCATCATAGTGGATAAGGTGTGGAAGAAGGATGTGGTGGAGGTGAAGCGAGTTGGGGATAGGATCATAGCTCTTAAGTTGGTAGCTGGAAGAGATACTTTCAACGTGATTAGTGCTTATGCACCTCAGACAGGGTTGGAAAATCATCTTAAGGTGCAATTTTGGGAGGAGCTGGAAGAGGTAATCCAAGGAATACCTATGGGAGAAAAGATCTTCTTAGGGGGAGATCTCAATGGCCATGTGGGAAGTGACCCTTGTGGATTTGAAGGACTCCATGGAGGCCATGGCATAGGGATAGCAAATGGGGAAGGTAAAACCATTCTTGATTTCTCCTCAGCTTTCGATCTAACAATAGCCAATACTTGTTTTAAAAAGCGGGAGGAACACCTTATCATATATAGGAGTGGGTCAATGTGCTCTCAAATTGATTTCTTCCTTATGAGGAAACCAGACAGAAAGCTTTGCATGGATTGCAAAGTTATACCTGGAGAGAGCTTGACTACCCAACACCGAGTCTTGGTTATGGATGTAAGGGCTAAGAGAAGAATGGAAAGAAAAATACAAGAAAAGGCTCCAAAAATCAGGTGGTGGAAATTGAAGGGGGAAAAACGATTCCAACAAAGGGTCTTAGAGGAAGGAAGTTGGAATGGAGAAGGAAGCGCAAATGAAATGTGGGAGGTTATGGCCAAAGGGATTAGGAAGATTGCAAAGGAGACACTCGGTGAATCAAGAGGTTATGGACCAAAGGGCAAGGAATCAATGGTGGTGGGATGCAAGGGTGCAAGATAAGGTAAAGGAGAAAAAGGAATGCTTCAAAACTTGGCCCTTGAATAGAAATGCAGAGAGTTGGGATAAATATAAAGCAGCTAGGCAAGAGACCAAGAAAGCGGTGAGCGAAGCAAGAGGTAGAGCGTTTGATGAGCTATACCAATCTCTAGGCACTAAGGAAGGGGAAAGAAGTATTTATAGGATTGCTAAACTCAGGGAAAGGAGGACGAGAGACCTAGATCAAGTGAGGTGCATTAAGGATGGAGATGACAAAGTCTTGGTCGCAGATTTGGATGTAAAAGAAAGATGGAAGAGTTACTTTCACAACCTTTTCAATGAAGGTCATGAAAGTTCACATCATGATCAGATAGTCACTAGAGAAGGGGACCAAAATCATACCTTTTACTGTAGAATTAGGGAGACTGAGGTAAAAGAGGCATTGAGAAGGAAGGATAATGGTAAAGCGGTTGGTCCGGATAGTATCCCCATTGAGGTATGGAAAACCTTGGGAGAGAGGGGCATCAGTTGGCTCACCAAGTTGTTTAATGAGATCTTAAGATCCAAGAAGATGTCGGACGAGTGGAGGAGGAGCACTTTAATCCCTATCTACAAGAACAAAGGTGACATACAGGATTGTGCGAATTAAAGAGGGATTAAGCTTATGAGTCATACCATGAAACTTTGGGAAAGGGTGATAGAGCGAAGATTGAGGCAGGAGACTCATGTTACTGAGAATCAATTTGGCTTCATGCCGGGGAGATCAACTATGGAGGCAATATACTTACTGCGCCGGTTGATGGAGGAATACCGGAGGCAACAAAAGGATCTGCATATGGTTTTTATTGATCTGGAGAAAGCTTATGATAGAGTGCATAGAGAGGTACTATGGAGAGCTCTCGAGAAGAAAGGGGTGCGTGTTGCCTATATTAGGGCCATTAAGGATATGTATGACGGGGTCAAGACGAGCGTGAGGACACAAAGTGAGATTTCAGAGGATTTTCCCATCACGATAGGTCTACACCAAGGGTCAAGTTTGAGCCCCTACCTCTTTACACTGGTCTTGGATGTGCTTACGGAACATGTCCAAGAACCAGTGCCCAAATGCATGCTCTTTGCGGATGATATTGTGCTTATTGGGGATACTAGAGAGGAAATAAATGGGAAGATTGAAATGTGGAGACAAGCTTTAGAAGGGTCTGGAGTCCGGATAAGTCGAAGCAAGACAGAGTATATGGAGTGTAATTTTAGCAAGAGGCACGTGGGCCTTACTCGGGAGGTGAAGGTTGGAGAGCATGTCTTAGCACAAGTCCCGAAGTTTAAGTATCTTGGTTCTATCTTACAGCAGGATGCAGAAATAGAAGGGGATGTAAATCATAGGATTCAAGCAGGGTGGATGAAATGGAGGAGTGCCTCGGGCGTGTTATGTGATAAGAAGGTACCACTTAAACTTAAAGGAAGGTTCTACCGCACTGCTGTAAGACCGGCGATGTTATATGGGACAGAGTGTTGGGCGACAAAGGGCACACAAGAGAATAAACTTCATGTTGCAGAGATGAGGATGCTGCGGTGGATGAGTGAGCATACCAGACAAGATCGGATTAGAAATGAGTATATTCGAGAAAAAGTCGGGGTTGCTCCTATTGTTGAAAAAATGGTTGAATCTCGTCTTAGGTGGTTTGGGCATGTGTGGAGGAGACCGGTGGAAGCCCCGGTTAGGAGGGTAGACCAAATGGAGGGTACTACAAGGGCTAGAGGAAGAGGAAGACCTAGAAAAACTATAGGCGAAACAATTGAGAAGGATATGGCAATCAATGCCTTATCAAAAGACATGATTTATGATAGGCCTTTATGGCGTCGTTTGATCCATGTAGCCGACCCCACCTAGTGGGACAAAGGCTTAGTTGTTGTTGTTGCAGTTATACCAAGCAAATACTTAGTGAGTGTTAGGATCCGGGTTAATATTAAGAAAAAAGTGAAGGGACACACAAAATAAGTGCAGAATTTGTATTACTTGTATTGGAGATGCAAGAGTACAAGTGATTAAAAGCAAAAGGAATAATGCTGAAACTAAGAAAAGAAAATATCAGAGAGGAAGATCCTTCTCTGTCAGTTTTATGAACGTTAAAGTATTTAACGGACATTTTAATTTCAATTGAATGGTTTTGATTTTCCTTGCTGTAGTGGTCGAAAGGATTAATCATGGTTTATTTTATATTTATTTAGTTTCTAAATAATGTTTGCCTTGTTTTTCTTCTTTTGATAAGAGGGATTGATGATTTATCTATTGTTTAGGTTTAGGATCTTCAGTACATAAATAGTTTAAGTGAGCATTGTTTCATAAACTTGTAAATCCAGCTCCTTCTTCTAGTTTGTACGAGTTATCTAATAATACGGGTACAACTAACTTTTGAGAATTCTCTCTTTTGTTACGTTGCATTAGGTGGTTGTTTTGTTGAAGGAGAACATTTAAGAAATGCATTTCGATGGAAAGCAACCGTTGGACCATGGGAGGAGAGACCTGGGCACTTCGGAGATGTTTGGATGTACTGGACCGATGACGGGTTTGGCTATTTTGAGTTTCTCCAAGTAAATGCCTCTTTTCAATTAATGATTCTGAGGAGTTTAATGTTTTCATTTAGTTGAAATTCTTTCGATTTGTGCCATGCAAGTGAAATGATATATATTAATTATTCTTGAGCAGCTAGCAGAGGACTTGGATGCATTGCCAATATGGGTGTTTAATAATGGTATTTTTTTCAATTATCTCTGTTAATTGCAATTTCTTTTAACAAGGCGAACATATTACTTTGTCTTTGTTATCTAATTGAATCATTATTTTAGGTATCAGCCATACTGATGAAGTTGATACATCTGTCATCTCACCTTTTGTGCAAGTATATTATCGAGCTCCTTTTGCTTTCTTTCCTTTTTCTTTATTATTTTTTCCATTTTTATTACATAAAATTAGCTTAAGTATTTATGTAGAGATCTTGGAATCTTGATTGCAGGAAGCCCTTGATGGAATTGAGTTTGCGAGAGGTGATCCCACTTCAAAGTGGGGTTCCATTAGGGCTTCTATGGGACATCTGGAGCCATTTGACCTACGATACGTTGCTGTTGGGAATGAGGATTGTGGAAAGAAGAACTATCGAGGTATGCATGTCTTTCTAGGAATATCATTCGTGTGTGATATTTTCTTCATTAAAACACACTAACACTATGAATTGTTTATGTCAATGTGAGACCCGAAAATTATTATATAATTTTTTTTTAGCATGCCGTGTAATAAGTCTGAGTAGTCTGATTCCACTTCTTTTTCTGTTAAATCTTTGATTGACCAGGAAACTACCTGAAATTCTACAGTGCTATAAAACAGGCTTATCCAGATATCCAAATTATATCAAATTGTGATGCTTCTTCTCATCCGTTGGATCACCCAGCTGATTTTTATGATTTTCATGTAATATGTTTTAGCTCTATTTCTATATTACATCTCAATGGTGTTTTGTTTTTCACTTCTGTTATGAAATATTGATCAAATTTCTTTGCCATTTCTCACACTCTATTTTTATGATTAGATTTATACGGGTGCAAGTAACATGTTTTCTAGAGCTAATGCATTTGATCGTGCATCGCGTAGTGGTCCAAAGGTTATATGATCTCTATTAAACACCTTCTATTAATTAATTGTTATCATACCACATATGCATTTCATGAATGAGTGCTCATTCTATTTGCACACTTTACAGGCCTTTGTAAGTGAGTATGCTGTGACAGGAAACGACGCTGGGACAGGAAGCCTTCTGGCAGCCATAGCTGAAGCTGGGTTCCTTATTGGCCTAGAAAATAACAGGTTTACATAGCATAGTATTGAGAAGCCAGTATGGAATCTTAGTTTCACAATCTAGTTCACTTAATAGTACTCACCATTTTCATTATTCCTTTCTGGTGCAGTGATGTTGTCAGCATGATTAGCTATGCTCCGCTCTTTGTAAATGCGAATGATAGGAGGTAATATCTTATACTTTTTATTATGACATTTTTGTTATATTATTCTTCTTTCTTTTTGGGTCTAGCTTTCAGATTATATCCTATACTACCTTTTAAGTAAAAGTTTATGTAAATGCAGTCACAGGAAAATAGGCAAATGATTTGTCGATTTCTTCTCCTCATGAGGCATGATGGTATAACTTGAAAAAAACAAAGACCACAATGGATTACCCCCTCCTAATAATGTCTTGCAATTTTCTTTCATTTGGAGTTCAGCCTTATGTTAAGCCAGAAATAAATTATAGCTTGATCTGATAATCAACTAATTCACATTCTATTAAACAATTGCTTGAAAAACAAAATGTTGCCTTCTTGTTTGTCTTCAGAGGAGTTCATTACTAGGATGGTAAATAACTATAGGTATGACTTTACGGCTGTTCCTTGATAATGGCCAAGCTAAGATTGTGTCAGTTCTTGTCATCAGGTGGAACCCGGATGCAATTGTATTCAACTCCTTTCAGCTCTACGGAACTCCTAGCTATTGGGTGCAGAAATTTTTCTCCGAGTCAAGTGGAGCGACACTTCTTAATTCATCACTTCAAACTCCACCAAGTTCACTTCTTGCGTCAGCAATTAGATGGCAAAGTGTAGATAAAAGAAATTACATACGAATTAAGGTAACAGAATTATACCTATTTCTGAGGTTGTCAAACTCGCGAGTTTACGTAAACTCGTGAGGCCAAGGTAAACTCGACTCGTGAACTCGACTCGTAAACTCGTACGAGTTTACCTCGAGTCCACTTATTTTAAAATTAACCTATAGATAACTTTCATAGCTTCCATTTCATAGTTTTTACTCTAAAAATTAAACATAAATATTTAAATGTTGCTATAGCATATAAGAACCCAATAAATAATATTAGCAAACCAACTTAACAACAACCAAATATGATGGTTTTATGATTTAAGTGGTTAGTTAAGTAAAAATAGTGGTTATAGTGTTATTTTAGTGAAAATATCGTTCAAAGATTGATCAGTATCCTCTTTGTTAACCGTTGGATCGTGCTCAAATTTTTATATACGCTTCCTAACTCGTTTATCTTGACATCTGACGGTGGAAATTTTGTTTTGAGAAGTAAAAGCTCAAGAAAATTCAAATATCCGTAAGGCCACTGCTGTTTACCCGAGTTTGCACGAGTTTACCCGAGTTTAGTGGGAAGCGAGTTTGCATGCGAGTTGACTCGATTCTATGGGTAGAATCGTACGAGTTTACGAGTTAACTCGCGAGTTTGACAACCTTCTCATCATGTATTCTTTTTATAAATTGGGAGTCTAGTTTTATTTTCTAACTTATATTTAATGGCATATAGTTGGACTTGCATGAACATGTTTTCTTTGGAAATACCGATCTCACTGTCTTTTGCATATGTTCTGGAAGTTGACATAGCAATGAAATGTCAGAAGTTGTCAGAAAACAAAGATCAAGGCAGACATTAAATCGTTATGTGCTTTTATGGTATCATGTAATATAATTATGCGTAAAATTCTTAATCAAAATATGTGATTTAAACAAGTAATCAATTAAAAAATCCATATTTAAATCTGCAGGTTAAAGTGTCAAATTGTGATAGAATCTCAACACATTTAGTGTGCTTCGGATATAGTTTGTAACATCAAGTTTTGACGAAATTGGTTTTGATTAAAAGAGGGAGTTTGTAGTAAAATGATTTCTTTTTGGATATATATTTTTTTTTCCATTAAGTGGTTTTGGTAGAGTGAGTCCTGTTTGTTCAAAAGGAAATTTCCAAAATAAAGATGAGTGCACAGCACAATAGGGCAATAATCCCATATTATCATATGCAATACACACATCTTTGATATATATATTCTATGTGTAGTAGTATGATAGTTTATAAACTTTTATGAGACTTTTCTTCTAGGCAATGTGGGACTTTGTTCCTCTTGAAGTTTTTGAAATATGATTTCATTTTGTTTTCCTTGTTTTTAAGATGCGAAAAATCACGACTTGACTGTGGGTTGAGTTTCCCTCCTAAGCCTATGCATGCAACATTGGTTTTTATAGAAGGAGTTTTTGCCTTTTAGTGTATTAATTCTAAGAATGAAATGCTGCTTGAAACTTGTCTTTCACCACTTTCCCATGAAATTGATACATAACTACATATTATTTTGGTGAACACATCAGTAAATAGATTGGTTCAATGATATGAAGGCATTCACTAGCACTGTCATCACTCTAAAGCAATTGACTTCTGCAGGTTGTGAACTTTGGTACCAACACTGTGAATCTCAAGATTTCTTTAGATGGATTGGACCCTAACACAGTGCACCAGACAGATAAGTCTGTGCTTACATCTGCAAATGTTATGGATGAGAATTCCTTCTCACAGCTAAAGAAGGTACCTCAATCAAACTTATCATGTTTTAATATGCACTTTTCAATCCTATTCTGTGGACTATACTGAAATCATAACTACTTGCATGAACCATAGTAACAAGGAAATCATTTCACAATCACATTAATGTGTCTGGTTCAGATTATCAGATTATCAAATAATTTGAATACTAAGTGAAGTGTAAAAAATTAAGTTTATTTTTTCCCAATAAAATGTGTAGCCAAACACTTTCAGCCGTATTAATTATGCTTATTTGGACCTCCAACAACTATTTTTTAGAAAATTATTCTCAACTAAAAACACCAAGTTTCAAAAATCATTAGCTTATGACGAAGGTAAAAAATAGTGGCTGTTTTTTTTTAAGCAAAATAATCTCAACTAAACACTACAGATTTCAAGAAAAGCTTATGATGAAGGGTGAAAAATAGTTATGATCATATAGGCACCAAATCATATTAGCTTATGCTTTTCTTATTTTTAATATGGGGATACAGGTGGTACCAATCCAGACTTCATCTGAAGCTGTTGGGAAGGACATCAGTATCATTGTCCCACCACGTTCATTCACGTCATTGGATTTGTCGAAGCAACCTAGTAATCTGAAGATGCCAGGGAGTGATTCTCCCACAAGGTCCTCTATGTAATGTATTGACAAATTAGATTAAAAAGTATATGAAAAAAAAATTAATAAAGGGGGTGGATTGGAATGTATGCCAGGTTAGCATCTTTGCTAGCCTACTTCATGTAATTGAAAGTACTGATTAGCTTAATAAAATTTATCTAGAATCACTTAACTTCAGTTCTTTTTATGTAAAAGTGATTTTCTTTTCTTAGAATTATGATTTTTAACAAGACACATGTATGAAGTTATACATCCTTCTAGTAAATGAGCTTAAAGATTCTCCTCACAATAAAAAAGTGACATGTGTTGTTTTACTTACTGCCCAAGTGAAGTTGATATATGTCAAGAAACTTGAATATTTCTCTCACGTGAACTTTAGTTCAAAATTGTAGAAAAATACAGTGTTATTTTGTATTGCTCTCATTTACGGTTTGTTGTGAAATTTGTTGCATCGTCCAAAGACTTTGTAGATTTCTTCCGGAGCTTCTGAAATATAACACTTCATTGATATATAACATGTCCTTTTTTTTTTATTGCAATAAGAATTATTTCAAAGCCTTCAATTATATTTGCATACACATAACATATTTCCTCCTTAATCATACTTTTGCTAAACAAACAAATCTTTTTATATGTCCCCGCCTTGTATTTTTTCATGCAATTTGGAATCCAGATTCCAAATGAACAAATTCAAACTTGGTTTCGTTTCGTCCAGTAACAAATTGATAATAAGTTGGTATGCATGTGACCATATGACTTTGATCATAAATATCTAAATGGTATATACAAGGTTGTCAAACTCGCGAGTTTACGTAAACTCGTGAGGCTAAGGTAAACTCGACTCGTGAACTCGACTCGTAAACTCGTATGAGTTTACCTCGAGTCCACTTATTTTAAAATTAACCTATAGATAACTTTCATAGCTTCCATTTCATAGTTTTTAGGGAAAAAATTAAACATAAATATTTAAATGTTGCTATAACATATAAGAACCCAATAAATAATATTAGCAAACCAACTTAACAACAACCAAATATGATGGTTTTATGATTTAAGTGGTTAGTTAAGTAAAAATAGTGGTTATAGTGTTATTTTAGTGAAAATATAGTTCAAAGATTGATCAGTATCCTCTTTGTTAACCGTTGGATCGTGCTCAAATTTTTATATACGCTTCCTAACTCGTTTATCTTGACATCCGACGGTGGAAATTTTGTTTTGAGAATTAAAAGCTCAAGAAAATTCAAATATTCGTAAGGCCACTTCTGTTTACCCGAGTTTGCACGAGTTTACCCGAGTTTAGTGGGAAGCGAGTTTGCATCCCAGTTGACTCGATTCTATGGATAGGATCGTAAACTCGTAACTCGCGAGTTTGACAACCTTGGGTATACATGATTTATGATATTGTGAATGCAACATTCATTCTAGTGAATGCAATTCAATCCATTAGGTGACATTTGTGATATTGTTCATTGAAAATTCAAAATGTATTCAATCACAAGAATGTATAAAGATGATTGAATCAAATTTATTGCTTTGCTACTCGAATATGTACTCGAAATTTATAAATAGATAATATTTGTCTCTTTTATTTGTTTCAAAATTCACCATGATTAATGCAACTTTTTGTCTAAATGTTGCAGCATAATTCTTCAAGAAATATACCTCCAATCTTTATATTAACGATGATATTGAAAAATTGTCGATTTTGTACGATCGACACTTAAATCACATTTTTTCCCATGAATTATCAAAAGCAATAAATTCAATAAAAACAAAAAAAAAGGTAGTTGTTGACAAACAAAGTTGCATATATAGTTTCATTGGATGAACAAAAAAAATGATATTCATAATGATTAATAAAAAACAAAGTCAAAGAAATATTGTTATCATGAATTATATTAACCAAAAAGAAAGAAGAAAACTAGTTCATCCAATGGAGCCTCCAACTTGATTGAGTCATCACTCATATAGTAAATTCTTGTACTTGAAACTATCTTCAAACTTTAGTGATTAGCAACTGTCTTCTTGAAACCATGGTTGGTCACGAAGGATTCAAACTTCTTGTACTAATGCGTAGATGATGGCTTCAAACTATACAAATTCTTCATCAGATCATATGTCTGGATCTCATGGAAAGGCCTCATGGTATCTTCCATGGCTTTAGTCATCTCTCTTTTCTCATCAAGTTCCGTAGCTTCTGAGAAGTAATGAGGTATTGTCAATGTTATGTAATCATCTTAAGGATATCTTTTACAAGGCACTCTGGGTCTCGAGGAACAGAAAGCTTTTGACAAATGACAAGGCTTGATGGTTAAAACTTCTACAATAATATGGTGAAAGCTTTGACAAGATGCATGGACCAAGCAAGAGGGTTACATGTGCAGTTGCTAACTGAGACAAGTGTAAACTATGGAATAGGGTAACTGTTTAGGAAGTTATTTTCTTTTGCATATAAATAATTGTTGTGACAATGTAAACTCTAGTTAGAATTATTGTAGCACCCTACACATTTTAAATCCGACCTTGCAATGTTCTTTCTTATTTCAATTCAAATACTTTTATTTCATGTCTTTAACTTTCTACACTTTACTTTCCTATTAATGCTTTCATGCTTTAACTTTTTGCACTTTTTGCTACTTCTCTTATTTCTTGTCATTTTCGCTTTAAGAAATCAAGTTTTGCTTCGATAAACTGTGATTTCATTTGATTTTATTATGTTCTGCAAGCCAAGTCTTTTTTTTCTTCTTCTTGATTTGGCACTGTAGAAATAGGCACACATGTTGATCATGAGCAATTATTCAATTTGATGTCTCTGTTCTATAATGGCACATGTTTGAGATGCTATTTAATCCTTGGATATATTGGCCAATATTAAATGCTATTTACATTTGAGCCAATATTCAGCCTAGAGAAAGTTGGGCAAAATATAAATGGATGGCCAATAGAACTAATTAACATACATAGGTTGGATTGCATGAAGGTGATGTCGCAAAGGTGTACTCATATTTATAACGTTACTAGTATAAAGGTGACATTGCAAACATGCATTCATGTTGTTTTGACCTTGTTGAATTTGTTTTTGTCAGATTACTAGTTCTTCGACGGTAGTAACAACAAAGACATTGAAAATCAACGGTCCAATAATTAGTATTTATCTTCCTTAAAAAAAAAAAAAACTTATTTAAGTTTTTGTTTCCTAAAAGTTTACCGAGTTTTGGTTTTTTTTTATTTTACCGGTCTTGATCCTTAAAAGTTTAAATTTTTTTGGTTTTGGTCTCTGCCACTATGGATCTACCATTAATTGATGACGTGACGTGTCACGTCAACATGCCATGTGTCTTTTTGTTTAAAGTAAAAGGTCTCTGAAAGTTTATCGAATTTTTGTTTTAGTCCCTATCATTATTTTTGACCGGTCAAGGTCCTTAAAACAATATTTTCTAACGTCGGCAGGGCCAATTTTTTCTAACGTGGTAATCCGTTAGCCATGTCAGCCTTTAACAATATTTTCTAATGTCGACAGGGACAATTTTTTTTTTAAAAAAAAATTAAGAATCTTGACTGGTAAAAAAAAAAAAGATAGGGACTAAAACCAAAATTCGATCAACTTTCAGAGACATTTTATTTTAAACAAAAAGACACGTGACATGCTGACGTGGTATGTATTCCGTTAGCCACGTGGATCCCTAATGACAGAGACCAAAACCAAAAAATTTACTCGGGAGCCTCTATTAGTATTCAAAATAAATATTTTAGTATTGTCTATGTATGTCTCCTTGTTGTCAAAATGATCACTTGAAGCAAGCTCGAATAGATGGATTATGAGAAATATAATATATACTTATGGATGTCTAAACGAGTAATATGCTGGATTGGTCTCTGACTTTGTAGATATCGATTAATTTAGTTTCTGAATTTTCAAATTAATATCTGAGATAGGAACATGTCAATCATATTAGTTAGACATTGAAAAAAATAAGAATAAGAATATCTGGCCAAAGCACCCCAAACTTCAGGGACTTGTGACATAATTAAGCCTTTATTGATTTATGAATTTGACATACGAATGCTCAACTCGAATTACAAGTTTTTTTTTACGATCACAATTGCAAGAGAAAGTAATGAATTCTACTTGGAGTCCCACATTGAAAGTAATGAATTCTAATGTGGGATTTATAAGAACATGGGCTCTCCCACTACAAGAGCTAGCTTTTGTGGTACGGTTCTCCCAAGATCCATATCATTTTTGTTAGTGAGTATGCTGTGAGGAAGAATAACGCTGCAAATGGAACCCTTTATGCTGCTGTTGTAGAAGCAGCATTTCTGATTTGGCTAGAAAAGAATAGGTTATTATATATATATTTTTTACACTTTGGTTAACACTTTAGGAGGAATTGTTTTTATGGATATAATTACAAGTCATTCTTTTCATTTATTTTTTTTTCCTGGTGCAGTGATATCGTCGAGATGGTTTGTTATGCTCCACTTTTCTTAAATATAAATGACAAGACGTAATTTTCTTATACTTATGCTGTGAAACTTCTACCTTTCATCATTTCTTATGGTATAAAATAAGCACACGAAAGTTTAGACAACAAGCTAAGTTGAGATGATAAATAGGCAAAATTAATGATTATTTTGACGATGATGCATAAACTGATAAAGTGTAATATTTGTTATCATAGGTGGACTCCAGATGCAATTGTGTTTGATTCGTATCAGCTTTACGGAACTCCAAGCTATTGGGTGCAGAAATTTTTTATAGAGTCAAGTGGAGCATTATTTCTTCCAACAACACTCAAAACAAATTCACCTGACTCACTTATTGCATCTGCAATTAGTTTCCAAAGGCCTACAGATAAGCAAGACAACCTAAAAAAAAAGTAAAAAAAAAAGTAAAAAAAATGTTAAGGTTCCATCTCAAAACCAATTGGCAATGAGAGGAGTAGTCCAACAGGTATTTAAACCATGTCATATATTATGAGGCCTGTCGGATCAGGCAAAGGGTATCTATTGACCCATAACAACCAGAAAGAGGTTGGGCTCTGGCTCTCATACCATGTTAAGGTTCCATCTCAAAACCAATTGACAATGAGAGGAATAGCCCAACAGGTATTTAAACCATGTCATATATTATGAGGCATACGATGTGAGACTAATTCCAACAAAAAAGAGGTGTATTGCTACGAAAGTGACAAATATAATATATTTGAAGTATATAAATATGAGAAGATCGATTGATTAACTATAGTTTATTTTTTAATCTTTGGTGAGTAGTGGAATTTTTTGTAGACAATTTTACATAAACTTTTTTAATTGATGAGTTATTGACTTTTGAAAGGTAGTGAATTTCGGAATTTACCATGAGAACCTTCACATTTCTATAAATGGATTGAAATCAAATGTGAAACACTTTGGTTCAAAAAAGATAGTTCTCACATCTGTCGACTCAATGGATGAGAATTCCTTCTCAAAACCAATGAAGGTACATTTTATTTTTTTTGGTGAAATGAAGGTACATTTTAGTTTATTATAACTTCATGCATATATGTGTAATTGGCATAGCATGTAAACTAGATTATGTCCAAATAATTTTTATTTATTTAATTGTTATTATTTTAAATACAGGTCGTGCCTCAACAAGTTTCACTAGAAAATGCTTCAAAGGATATGAATGTTGTACTCCCTCCCTATTCAGTGACATCATTTGATTTGATAATATAATAATTAGAATGTTGTGGCGGTGGGTTTTGACAAGTGAAGATGAGTTCTGGGTTTAAGAAATTTATATTTTATATAAAAAAAATTAAAATTTATAATTTGTCTAAAAGTACAAAAGGACTAAATTACAATAATCTAGTTTTTATGTTGAACTAAATTGCAAAACTTAATTTTGACTAATTTAAGTAATGATGTGACATACATGTCTTAGATGACAAAGTTTTATTGGTTTAAAAATGGGTTGCTATGCAACCATTCAATTTTTTATTGCATTTTAGAAATTTCCTATTTATAATCTTAAACTTAAATTAACATGTTGACTCCAAACTACCACTTTTTTAAAATAGAGAGACTAGCACTGAATAACTAACTTAAAGTATTAATGTTATAGTATTCGTTTGGTAGAGACGTAGTTACTCAACACAAAGCATGGTTAGACCACCCGCAACGATGTAGTTTTCTTCGACTTAATAAAATTGGTTCTTGATTTTTTTTTTAATACTATTACAATTAAGAGATTATTTGACAACACGAGTTCGTGCCTTTTTTTTTATAGTTTTTTGCTTTTTGATTGGTTGATGATAAGTTAGTAGAAAAGTCATTCCGAAAACAAAAACTAATGAAAATTTGTAACTTTAAAAAAAAGAGATTGTAATTTTTAATAGCTAACTCATAGAAAATTACTTGAAGTCAAGTGGCTTTCTAAAATATTTAAGATTTTATGATAAAGATTTTTGCCTTCAATTTTTTAATACATTATATTAAATAAAAATAAACAACTAAATAAATTATATATATTCTTTTGAGTCATTTAGCGAATTTCAATTAGTTTTATGGTTAGTCTTGCCGAACAACTCTAATTTAATATGCTAACTCTACAATTATAAACTTTTGGCTCTTCGAACCTATAAGCAACAAGTTCACAAGAATAATTTTGGAGCTCACAACAAACAACTATAATATAATTTTGTCAAACAAAAATTTGGTTCATGAAAAAAATAGTACCTAACTTTTTTCTTATGAGATAATTTGACTACTTAAAATTGTCCTGTGATACAATTTGGGTAAAGTTTGGGCAAAGTCAAAATTTTCAAGTGAGATATAAATGATAAATATTGCCATAAAAAATTGGGTTCAAAGCTGTGGCATTGTGCTTTATCCCTCCTCTCCTGAAAAATAGAAAAATAGAAAATATTTACCTTAAAAAAAAAGTTAATGTAAAAACTTGCAAAGGATTAGTAGTTTAAATAAACTTACAGAATTTTTTAACTAATTATTTTTGTGATTATTGATTATCCGAGCAAAATATGTTTGGAAGAGTTTATAAAACAAAACTTCTTCGAAATTATGAAAATAAATATACGAAAATAGTTTTTTTGGGTAAAATTTACGAAAATAGTTTATTAAAATAGATTGTGACATTTGTATAGGTTTTAAAAAAAAATAAAAAAAATCTTTTTTCATTAATTTTACTTTCGATAATTAATGGGCCATAAGTCTAGAGGAAAGTAACGTGGAGTACAAACACCCAATATATAAAGAAATTTAGGAACCAACGTGGGTTGGTCAAGTGGTGGCTCACTTAGCTTGACCCCTTAACCAATTGGTCTCGAATTCGACCCTTGGGTATGAAGCAACCCCCGCTGAGAGATCCCTATCGCTTAGTGCGAGCTCAGTTGGGTCGGACCGGATGAATCGGATTCTGGATAAACCAGATCCGGATACCGGTTTGTGTAAAAAAAAAAAAAAGAAAGAAATTTAGGAAGGCCACCGTAAGTTAGGGGTGTAAGCGATCCGGTCTGAGACCGCGAGACCGCTCGGACCGGACCAGACCAGACCGAAAAATGCAGTCCGGTCCGATCTTACGATCCGGTCTGGTCCCAAAAAATTCAGACCGTATTTAAACAGTCCGGTCCACGGTCCTAGGTATTTTTAGACAGCTGGGACCGGACCGGACCGGACCGATAGGCTTAATAATTATAAAAAAAAAATAAAAATAAAAACATTAGACTCAAAAGGGCTCACTTCGAACAGACTTCTCCTTCTCACTTCAACGCATCCAATGGTTTGCTGGTTCATCTTCTTCATTCTTCCCTCTGGTTTGCTGGTTCATCTTCTTCATTCTTCCCTCACTTCGAACAGACTTCTCCTTCTGTCGTGCCTTCTTCTGGTTTGTGTTCCCTCTGGTTCGTTCGCCGTCGACACCTTTGTTCGCTGCTCACACGCCGACGTCGTCGTTCGCCGCTTCGAGTCTCCGCCGTCGCTGTCGTCCCCTCCGCTCAGTGCTCATAGCGGTTTGCTTCTTCTCCCTTCTCCTTGATCAGATCTGCTTTTTTTTTTTGCTTTTTTTTTCCTTTGCTGATCAGATCTACTTTTTTTTTCTTTTTTAAATTCGAATAATGCAAAATAGACCAGACCGAACCGGACCGGATCATTCATGAGTGGTTCGGTCCGGTCCGATCTTTGAGAATAAATAATATTGGGATCGAACCGAACTGGACCATACTAAATTGAGCGGTCCGGCCCGTAATATGACTCACAGATCGGACCGGACCGGACCGAACCGTTACACCCTACCGTAAGTTGTTCAAAGAAATACAGGAACATAAACTCTATTTTCTTTTTTAACAAACTTTAAACTTAAATATGTCTGTTGTTTTTTAACTTTTTTTTTTAAAAATCTGTTTTTTTAACTTTAGATCATTTTGTTACATGTTTTTGTTTTTTTCGATGTTTGACTTCTTGAAGTTATTTTTGGTTTCTCATATACTATTACTTTTGATTTTAGTCAAATTTTACTGACATATCTCATCGGAATTCTAGTCAATGCAGGAGATTAGTCACGAAATGTTACGTGAGCAAAAAAGACCTCTAATTCCAATATTTTTTTTAAAACTAAAAAATATAAACATATTAATTTTTTATTTTTTTAATTTAAATAAAAGATCTTCGTCCATATGAAATCACGTGACATCACATGGCTAACCTCTTGCGTTTGATTAGAATTTCGGTATAATAGGTCAATAAAATTTGGCTAAAAATGATATTAGGAGCATATGATAAACACAAATGTAATTTCTTCAGAAAAAAATAATCCATGACAAAATGATCCTAATATTTAAAAACTTAAGGCATAATTAAGCCAAAACTTTATTAAGCCACCATTGATTATATAAAGTTGTTCAAGAAAAGTTTTGCTTTTATAAATACATTTTTAATTTCAGAAAAAGGTTCCTCCTTATATGAGAAGGAAAGTTATATCCTTAAGCCATTAAAATTTTGACACTTGGCAAAAGAAATTAAAAAACAAAATCACAAATTAAATAAAACAAAGAAAAAAAGAAGAAGAATGAAGCAGTAGATCAGCAGCGTGTGCATAAAGGAGGAAGGAAGGAGAGCAGCACCCGTCGCCCACCGCACCACCGCTCATCGCCCACCGCATCATCGCTCGCTGCCCAGATGCATATCCTGCTTTTGCTAAAACAAAGAAACACATTTTTCTATTGGTACTTTAAAGCCATTTGAGAATTTTTCTAGTGCCAACCTAATCGCACAATGAGGTCACCAAGATGTAGTTTATTTATATATGAAGTTTATTGACCGTAGAGTTTGATCAAACACAGGGAATTGTAGGTGGAGTTATTTTTAGTCACTGATACAGTTGTTAATTCTACTCCATGGGTTCATATCAGTGTGTGGTTCCTGATTCAGATCTGGCTTTGGTTCAAGAAGAGCAAATATCATTATCATAGTTCTTCTAATGATTTATTATTGCAGTAATACCAAAGCTAAATGCATGAACTCATGTGAGAGAAGTGCATATTTTAATTCAAGTGTGAAATTTCCCTTATGGGGCACAGTGGACAGTGGTGCGATGGGCGGTCGGCAGCGAGCGGTGGGTGGCAAAAGGCTATGCTGATATATGCGCTGCTCTCCTTCCTTCTTCCTTTCTGCGTTGTTGTCGGTCTACAGCTTCATTCTTCTTTTTTTTTTTATTTCTTTGTTTTATTTAATTTATGATTTGGTTTTTTAATTTGTGATCATGTGGTTTTTATTTTCTTTTGCCAAGTGTCAAAATTTTAGTGGCTTAAGGATATAACTTTTCTCCTCATATAAGGAGGAACCTTTTTCTGAATTTAATTTATAATATATAAATATTTTAATTTTTTTAAAAGTTATATATAAGTACACTTTTAAATTTGAAGGTATTTATAATGAGTCAAATTTTTTAATGGCATGACCAGTTGACATATAATTGGGTTCTTTAATCATGATATCAGATATTCGATTCCTGGTTGGTAGAGGCAAAACTCACTTAGGTGATCTCTACACCTCGGAGGGAGATTAGTCTTCTGCTATCAGCTGAAGGATGCCCTTGATGAAAAAAAAAAACTTTTTAATAGCATGACATTATTATTTTAGTAATAATTGATATTGAACTCGCCTATTAAAAAAAAAATTGATATTGAACTCACCGTTTCTTATTTTTCTTTTTTAAAAGAAATGAATGCTAACCTGAATCTTGAGAGATAATCAGATCAATAAGAAATCAAAAAGTAAAAAATGTATATTAAAAAGTGTTATATCTAATGTTTTAATTTATAAAAATTCTAAAGTTATATTTAATATTTTAATAATTAAAAAATTCAAAAAGTTATATTTTGTGGTAGAAAATTATATTAAATATATTATTTCTTGGAATACTTGTTAATATGGCATTTTAATCTCGACCAAAACTTGTTCAATTGGTAGTGAATAAAATTATGTTTCGTAAGACTTTTTTTTAATCTAGTTGCCGATGCAACATGAGTGTTTGGTTTGTGGATTATTGTAAGTGTATTTATAAACATAAATAAAGTCCTGTGATTTGTTTAGACTCTAGTGAGTCTTTAAGATCGAATTTACTGTTCTTAATTTTTTTTAATGTTTTTTCATTTCATATTATCAATTACTTTTTTATTATATTATTTTTTAATTTTTCTTATATTTGCAACATCACCTTTTACTCATGTAAACATAGATTATCAACTTTTTTATATAAAAAAGTCATGAATCTTGCTAATATATATTTTTTTTTCCAAAGAAATGGATCTGTCTAATTTTATTTTTCTTAAACGGATTTTTAAATGTTAAAGTTGTTAGTAATGAGAAAACTTATAATTTCAAGATATTTAAAAAAGACATTTCTTCTCTAAAAAAGCATTTTCGCATAATTTTTACAATGTTTGAAAAATGTTATTTGGATATTTATATCTAACTCTGAAACTCAACATCTACTATTTTGGATATAGAACAATGATTATTCAATTTATCTTTCTTAGAATTTTTCATATTTTTATCTAAAATAGTAAATGTTGAACTCGAATATTGAATATTAAATGTAAATATTCAAATAACATTATTATTAAAATTTGACTTAAATACTTTTGGTCATTATTATTATTATTATTCCGGTCACCGAGATTTGCATTTTTCAGTATAATACTTTGATTGGAAAAATGTCAATGTTATTTAACTTTTTTTAGGGCAAAACTTCATCCATATTTTTGTTTTTTTTTTTGTTTTAAAATTGCAAATTTGGGGTGATAAAATGCAGATTTTGTGGAACTGAATACCAAAATCCCATAAAATCAATACATTCAGGTAAAAATCTAACATGATTATGACAAAAGGATAGGATTAATATACGTTGGAAACATAAATAACTAAATTGACTTTTTTAACTAACATGGGCTGAGACGAGTGGTAATCGGCTCGGATTCGCTTAAGCAAGGTCTCAAGTTCGATTCCTTGTGGATGCAGAAAATTCATGTTGGAAAATTCACCTGCCATAGTCAGACACGCGACTTGGGTCAGCTCCGAATGTACCTAAGTTGTATTTGGGGAATCGAATAGGCAATAAAAAATAACTTTTTTTAAAGAAAAAAAAATCAAATTAAAACCTAAAATAAAATAAAGAAAAAAATTATTCAAGCCATAATATTTTAAGCATTTGCCAAAAGTGATTGTTAATCTTTTAGTTTTACTACTCCCTCCGATCCTATATATAGGTCACATTCTAGAAAATTTTCTTGGTCCTATTTATAAATCGAATAGGCAATAAAAAATAACTTTTTTTAAAGAAAAAAAATCAAATTAAAACCTAAAATAAAATAAAGAAAAAAATTATTCAAGCCATAATATTTTAAGCATTTGCCAAAAGTGATTGCTAATCTTTTAGTTTTACTACTCCCTCCGATTCCATATATAGGTCACATTCTAAAAAATTTTCTTGGTCCTATTTATAAGTCACTTTATATTTTCTATGCATCATTTATTGATTTTTCTCTTTTTTGCCTTTATTAAATGCTTTGATTATCTATGTGTTTTTTGTTGTTCATTAATGAGTGTGAATTTTCCAAGAAAAGTTAAAGGAGGTAAAATTGTAATGTTACAATATATTCTCATAGAATTCATAAAACCAACCACTTTCCTTGATATGTGTAATTCGGTTAAGTATGCCCTGTAATAAGGACCGGAGGGAGTACAAGTCAACCAGAGTTGCTAGCTAGTGAAGCACTAGGCACTTAAGGTAAGCCGCACACTTTGATTTCACCGCTCTCCAACGCTCCCAACTCTAGTGGTAGTCACCTTTAGTCACTCCATTTCCGCAACAAACCCCCCCCCCCGTCCACATCCCGAATACGACGTCGTTTCATCCCCCCTCTCCAAACCCCAACCACACCTCACCACTATCACCAAGTGCTAACTCCACTAGCCCGCACCTTCACCAGACACCAAAAAAAAAAAAAAAAAATCACCATCACCATCACCACAACCTTCTTAATAATTTCTTAACTCTCATTCAACTCTCTCAAATCAAATCCCATTTTCTCATTTTCTTTTTTCCAATTTCCTTAACCCATGGCCCAAAACCAAACCCTTCTCCCAAGAACCAATAATCCCCTGCTTCGCAACCCCACCGTACGCCCTACCACCACAACCCTCACCCTCCCCTTCGCTCGCCGCTTGTTCCTCTCCGACTGCTCTGACCACCGCTCCGACGACGACGACGACGATGACTGCGTCAACTGCGCTTACTCGAGGCCGTTCGTGGTTCTTGACATGGTTTGGAACCTCGCTTTCGTCGTCGTCGCCGCCGCTGTGCTCTTGTCCACGTTCCGCGAGCGCCCTAATACGCCTCTCAGGCTGTGGCTCTGTGTGTACGCATTCGAGTGCGTTGCTCATATGGCTTTTGTGTACTTTGAGTATCGGAGGAGGTTTAGCGATTCTTCCTCGTCGTCGCGAACTCCCTACAGGTAAACTAACTCTAGTTCTTGAGCTTGTGATTTGACTTGATTATATATTCGTCGTTACTGTTATTTCGGAAAATTACGTTAACTTCGTTTATGTCATCGTTTGGAATAGAATGTGAATTTTAGTCCCTCGGATTGATGTTATCGGTCAATTTAGTTTCTGAGATTACGAAAACGTAATTCCGTTCTTGATTTTGCACATGGTCAATCTCGACGTTTTACTTGTTATCGTTGCGCTTACAGTGACATGGATACTAAACTGGCGTAATAGTAGGAAACAGGAATAGCCGAATAGGTGTAACTTTTCGAAAGGAAAGACTGTCGAGTGTAAAGTCAAACCTCAAAAAAGTTACTGTAATTTTTCCTCTTAAAATTTCCCTTGTGAACTTAAAATGACAAACCATTACTTCACTTGCTGGATTTGTAAGTAACATTAGTTGGAAGATTTACGAAATTGTCGTTTTAGTATCTCAAATTGTAAGCACCGGTCGTATTAATTATGAATTTGATCAATTAATCATAATTGCAAAGACTAATATATATATATATATATATATATATATATATATATATATATAACTCAAATGATAACTTCTAACTTAAATTGATTACATGAGATTTTGTATTATTATTTTTATATGTATATTATGTTCTTTTTTTTTTTTTTCCTGCATGTTGGAGTGAAGGTCATATGTTTAGGATAATTGGCTATTAGCCTATTAATTATGGGCATCTTTTTAATCATTTCTTTGTTAGATGAGAAATTTTGAATTTTCTCCCCCGCATTTTGGTGAAATTTTAAGGTGTATGGAATGACTGGATTCAGCCTTTTCTTGCATGTTACATCGAAGCTGATATTTCTCAAATGAATGGCTGTGCATGCTAGATATATTTAGCACGACTATTTGGATCCGCTTTTGAATATTGGAGTTTGTTAGTTGCCTCTTGTTCTCTAATGTATGTTCTCTTTGTTGGTAATGATGGGTTTACATAGTCTATCGCCTTTTGAAAACCTTGGCGTGCAGTTTATCATTTTTTGCTTTCTTTTATGATGGAGGTTATTCCGATATCTTTATTTTCTTAGGTATTAGTTGAGGGGAAAAAAAGAGGAAGAAAGAATAATGAAAATATCTGAATGATGATTCAAGCATGATTATGAAGGCCTATTGGATCTTGGTTATTCTGATTGCGGCAAAATAGAAGTGTTGTGTCTTGGTAAGAGCCTAAGAGATTAGTAAGGTTAGGTGTCCAATCTCTGCCACCAAGTTTCTTACTCTGGATTCAAGTTGCTGATAGGTTCATGCAACTTTGTTGTTTAAATTTGAAAATATGGTACAAATAGTCATAGTAACTATGTTTTAGGTGACGTTGAAATTTGACATTATGAGGTTTAAACTAGGCTTACCTGAACTTATCATCTCCAGTCCAGTAATTTGGTTATACACATTATATGAACTTTGATGAGGAGCTCGATCATGTTAGCCACATATTTGATGATACTGGATTGGTTAAATGATGATTCATTACTTGTGGTGGATACACTTGAAAGTAGATTCGATAGAAT
This sequence comes from Crotalaria pallida, assembly GCA_037953625.1. NCBI lineage: Eukaryota > Viridiplantae > Streptophyta > Magnoliopsida > Fabales > Fabaceae > Crotalaria > Crotalaria pallida. Next base: position 155,946,069 of record CM075649.1, read on the forward strand.
ATGACCAGTCGTGTATCCAAATCAGACCATCTAAGTCCAAGGGCATATTTATTACTAGTGTTTGTGTGGTATTAATTACAGTCATGATTACAATAGTAATTAGCTCCTAGAATGCTAACTGATAATTGTTGAAAACTGGAAAAAGCTGACTGTCTGTGAAGCTTACTTCCATTTCAACTACAGTATTATTGCAAAAGTTTTGCTAATAAAAGGTGTGAGAAGGCAAGTGCTTATTTTACTAGTGGGTGTATCTGAGTCAAATGTTGAAACTTCATCACCTCACATTGGTGTACTAAATGTTTTACAAAGAAGAGAAATTCAGATAGCTCCTGCAAAGTAGCTGTTCCTTTGATAGATCATTACTATCTTCAGATTGTCTTATTTCATGCGTTGAGGAGTTAGTAATTGATGTTTTAGTTGTCATATGAGATGTGGTGTTAAGTTGTCATGCATGCTTTCCTTTGTATTCCTTTGATGGGCAGATCATTGAATTCTCATTTTACTCTATTCTTTATTGCTTTCAGCGTCATGAAGAAGTTAGAACCTATCAACACTCTGGCATCATCTGTTTGGTGGGCAATTGGATTTTATTGGATTGTTGTGGGTGGCCAAGATCTTTTGGAAGATTCTCCGCGTCTCTATTGGTAAGAATCTTAACTTGGCCTTGTGTTTTCCTTTTTATCTTTTTTCTTTACGTGTGAAGTGACATTGAATGGTAAGATCGGCATAATATAAGTAGCCCATATTTGTACAACTAGGTCTACCTTCTTCTACTTTTTTTTTTTTTTTAAAATAAAAAACCTGGCAATTGATAAAGGAAACAAGAATTCTTACTCCTCATAAGTTCTAGAACCTTTTTCTATTGCCTCTCGAGTAGAATAAATAAAAATAACAAGGTAGTCGAAATTGCTATTTTCCTCGTAAAATCGCACGATTTCACGCTTATAAGGTGCCCAGCGAGTAGCATTCATGCCATATTTTTTATTTTGCTTCTGCCGGTGAGACGGATGGGAAGTTCGTAAATTTGTGAGAGCGGCGATTCTAAAGCGCTCGGCCCATTTCTGACCCGTTTTAATAAGAAATAGTCAGGCCCAATACCAACCCTAACTCATTTTCAGCCCAAAACCTCTTGTGCACTGATCCATTTTTCGCTTTTCACTCCTTCCGTCGTTCCTTTTTCACACTCTATTTGAAACTTTTCACTGCAAACTTGTTAAGTGAAGTGGATGAGATTGCAGAAACAATTTTTGACTGAGACGGTGGACTCTGAATTTTTCACTGCAAATTTGAAGGTTTTGTTGAGACTATTATTTTCTCTTTTCTAACCATCAAGTGTATTTCTTCTTCTCTATGTTGCTTTTCAGTTTTACGCTGTGTTTGGTTTGAGGGGTCTGCAGGTAAGGGGAAGGGATGGCAAGGATTCTAATTAAAATCCCTGTTTGGTTCAGAAAAATGAAAGGAATGAGAGGTAAAGTAATTAGATTAAAATCCCTCCTATCCCATTAAGCGGAGGGTCTCTATCCTCTCCCCTCTGGAACCAAACAAGGGTAGGGAAAATATAGGTTATTTCTCCTCTCTCCTCTCTTATTCAACCAAACCAAAAAAGGGAAAGTAAATTCCCTTATGTTCCTTTCTTTCTTGTCCCCTTCATCAAAATCCTTCCCCTTCGCCCCCCTCTTTTCAACAAAACTTAGCGTTAATAAGTGGTATGCAGGAGTCAGAGGCAAAGGTGTTACTATGTTAGGTTTTGCTGTGTAGCATTAAGTTTTTCTGAATTGTTTCATTTTATATTATATAAATGTGTATTACAGGGGAAGGTTTACATTTTATACATAAATATAAATTTATTCTTATCAAAAAATAAAAATAAATTTATATTTTAATATAGTAGTAGGATCTTAAGATCCATGTCAGGATTCCATGTTTTACGTGTTTCTCTTCCTGTCCCGATCTTACATATGATCTCCATTTTAGAACCTTGAAGAGTAGACTGTTCTTAAAAAGTTAGAAGGCCTTCTTCAAATGCTCAGCTCAAGCCAGAACTAGTAGTATACTTTTTTGCTAATCTGCTAAACCAATACTTTTTTACTTCATCTTCTAACACAGAAAGCTCTTATCTAACATACTCTTTGATAATTTATTTTGTGTATGTAAAGTTCAGTGATGTATTTATCACATTCTTGCAGGTTAACAGTGGTCTTTCTAGCCTTTGATGTATTTTTTATTATCTTCTGCATTGGGATGGCTTGTTTAGTTTTCTTCGCTATCTTTTGCTTCATTCCAATTATAGCATTGGCTTATGCGATGAGAATCAGAGAAGGTGCATCAGAAGAGGATATCAAATCACTACCTAAGTATAGGTTTAGTCAATCAAATTTGTTGGTGATTGTTGATGACAAGAAGCATTCAAGAATTCATTCATGCAATGGAAGCCATGTTAGTGAACTTTCTGTCCATCCAGATGATTCTGTGAGTACTGTGGCTTCTCATATAACTCCCACTCAGTAGTTCTTCGGTGTTGATAACATATTGATGGTTGTAATTGACTGTATATTTTTCCATGTCAAATTTTTACTCCCTTTAACTTTCTTGTTTGCTTTGTTGTGTTATTCTAATATTTGGTTTGACATATCCTTATTTTTTTGAATAGAAACTGGAATTTTGCCATAAGTTGCAGCGCTCTGTCAGCTTTCATGAGGGTTCATGTCAAATATCAGTTTCTATTCTTTAGTGTTGTAATGTTGTTCCAAGTGTTTAGGCTTTAAGCCCTTGGGTTGGGGGGTTCGTTTACATGTTGCTATGCAGACTTTTTATTTATCTCTGCACAGGCATTCCTGTTTTTTTTTGTTAATCATATCTGTTTTATTATAGTAGTACCAGACTACTAGTAGGGTTTCATGGAGGCAAGGTTAGTGGTGTTGAGTGAATGGATCTTAATGGATATGTTTGGTACCCCATTAAGCATGTAATAAGTGAAATGGATTTAGTGTCCCCAAGAGTCGGCTCAGTTGGTCGAGCTGCTGGACATTAAGCATGAATGCCTGGATTGAAAATGGAGGATATGAACTTGATACGACCTGAAAATTGCTTATCTTGATTCTTACCTGCTTGTCATATATCTGAAATGCATTATGAAACTTTGAAAGATAACTAAACTGCTTCTGAATATGTTGTAGGAATGCTGTATCTGCCTATCCCCATATGTTGATGGAACAGAACTGTATCGTCTTCCCTGTACTCACCATTTTCATTGTGGATGCATCGGCCGGTGGCTTCGAACAAAAGCAACTTGCCCACTCTGCAAATTTAATATTCTTAGACGAGATACTTTGGTTTGACTCGTCTTTGAGACCAAAATTGGACAAGACACTGAGGTGCAGTATGACCCGAAAATATAGAAGCATTTTGCTAATCTGCTGACAAGAGATGGTAAATAATAAGTAGAAAAGAAGAGGAAAAGCTCAACCCCCCTCACCTTTTACTGGGTTTCAGGCTTTCAGCCTTGGATTTCAGTTAGTTTCGATAAAGTTCTTTTTATCTTTTTAGCAGAATATTGTCAAGTTTATGATGGAGTATGTATATATTATAGTCCTATGGCATGGAGAGGGTCGGAAGGCCTCCCCTGTCATTTGATTTGTACTTGTAAGGAATCATAGAAACAAATTCTGTACAGCAATGCTTTTCATGTTGAGTACTTTCCCTGTCTTCAGCGGCAAATAAGATCAAGACTAGATACACACCTAAACCTAGAAAATAGTGGGAGGGCAATGGGAAAGTTGGGGCTAGGAACAAACGTAAATTCTTACTATGAGATGGCGTTTGGAATTCGGAGAAGCATTAGATGTTGTACTAAACCATTTAGTCGTGAACAAAGCTAATATAGTAGTATTTTTATTTTATTTTTTTAAATGGAATCAAATTTGTATGCCCATTTGTTTTGGGTGGGAGCCATGTAATACTTCTCTGCAAATTAACAAATGCGATTCCAAATGGTCAATTGTGGTTTGGAATGACATTTGTAGATTTGTAGATTTGTGAAGAAGTAATTGGCTATATTATTATCACACGTATCATGTGTGAAAGTAATTCATGTTATTACTAGGGATCGAAATCAAAATTTGGGATCATTTAAGGATCAAAATTAATGAAAAAAATATCTGGTGATTAAAACCATAAGTAATTGAATTTTCAAGAACCTAAACATAATTAAACTCTTTTTCTTTTTTTTTTGGCTTGCACCAAATGCTCTTATGGTCGATAGTCGAAAGTATTCCTTTCAAGACATAAAAATCATGAAATAAATATCTAACTCTAACAACAAAGTATTTTGCACACATATGGCGATATTTTTTTCGGCTGACATCATACCTAAGAAATCCAGTTATCTATCAACGATCTTATTATTTTTCATAAAATTTTGATCACACATCTATTTAAATTTTTTTAAAAGGCAAATGCTAACAAATGTCTTAATAAAATAAAAATGTATTGAAAAAATGTTTTTTTTTAGATTTTTAGCGAAAAATAAATATAAATTTATGATCGTTTTTCTACTATTAATAATCTTAATAACTGACCGTAAGATATTTGCAAGAAAACCTGATTTTTTATCTAAATTTTCTAATAAAGTTTTAAGCAATCCATAATTTTTAATGGCTTAATTATGTCACAGGTCCCTGAAGTTTGGGGTACTTTTGTCAGATACCCTTATACTTTTTTTTTCAATGTCTGACTCCCCGAAGTTAATTTTGGGTTTGTCATATACCCCTACTATCGATTTTGGGCAATTTTGATGACACGTAACATCATAATTTTAGTCAGACGCAGAGGTTGGTTATGTGGTGCCGTGTGATGTCACACGGTCGAAGACGACCTCTATCTTCAATTCTTTTTTTTCTTTTTTTATTTAACTAAAAATATAAAAATATTAAGTTTTTTATTTTTTTAAATTAAAAAAACAAAAGATTTTCGCCCATAGGGCACCAGGTGCTTAACCTACTGCGTCTGATCAGGATTCCGATGTTACATGTCAGCAAAATTGGCCAGAATCGGTAGTAGGAGTATATGACAAACCCAGAAGTAACTTCGGGAGTCAAACATTGAAAAAAAAATTATAAGGGTATCTGGCAAAAGTACCCAAACTCTAGGGAGCTATCACATAATTAAGCCATTTTTAATTAAGGAAGGAAGACAGAGCTAATGAGTGGGGTGTGTAAGACCGCATGGGTTCGTGGCTTATCCGAATGGTGAATCTTGTTCTAGCATGATAACATAACACAACACAACACCAGAGACTTTGAACAAAAGTCACACACTTCAAAAACATAACATGATGTCTCTTCTATGCTTCAATTCCTTCTCACCCACCCTTCTCCATTCGCCCTCTCCCTCTATTCTCCCCATTACCACCACCCCAGGTAAGTGGTTTTTTACTTTACTACTTACTATTATTTTCAATACTTGTTACCATTTCAATTCTAACATATTCTTTAGCACAATTCATTTATTTTTTGGAACAATAGTCACTTTAATTAAGAGTAGGGTAATGAAGGTTGTTAATAATTGCTGCAATGACTTAAATTTTTTTGTGTTCCATTTGCATTAAAACAACATTTGTTGTGTCTATGTTGTTATTTGGTTTTCAGTTTCAAGAATCCAACTTAACCCTGTTGTTAATCTGCCCACCAAGTGTTTGAGCAAAGTCCGAATCTCGGCACCGAAGAGGAGGGGCAGTGCATTGTTTGTTAGAGCTGCTGGGGACGGTGTTGATGGAACAACCTCACCAGAGGAAGCTGGTGGGTCCCAGTCTGGGCTTCCATCTTCGGAGACGTCGAAGGAGGCTGTTTCGGTCGACAAGCTTCCCTTGGAATCGAAGCTGAAGGAGAGGGAGGAGCAGAGGCTGAGGATGAAGCTGGCCAAGAAGATAAGGTTGAGGAGGAAAAGGCTCGTCAGGAAGCGCCGGTTGAGGAAGAAGGGTAGATGGCCACCTTCTAAGATGAAGAAGTTGAAGAATGTTTGAACTATGAAAGGTGCGGTTACGAAATGCTTTTCGCAGGTTTAATGTCGAATCTGATTTTGATTCTTTGTTGATCTGGCTTTGTTATCCTTGTAATTTTGTTATTTACTGTACTACTCTACTCATTAACGAGCCTTTGTGTATTTTGACAATTTTGTTACTTTTCAATTAAGAATGTTTAATCTTAGCTTATGTACTGCTCCTCATTTGGTTCTAATGTTGATATAAGGGGGTTTGATTTGGAATCTATGTCATCACCATTATCTTTATGAATGAAAATTATAGGTGTATCTGTGATGTTTAATTGATCCCATTCTGGGGTGTTGTTTAGATAGCTTAGGAATATATTCTTCAAATTATATGTGTTATGTATTCTTTCATATCATAAAATTCGATAAAGTTTTAGACTTTCTATGAACTACCTAAGAGAACCTTCACCTCTAATCCGGGCTTAGGACAGGTTATGCACAACACAGGCAGGTTTGTGTAATGTATTTTATCCAAAAAAAAAGCATCATATCTTTTCATTGGGAAAATGTGGGTATAAGAAAAGGACTCTGGAGTCTGAATTCTCATCAGTGTCTTGTTTTTTCCAAGTGCAATACCTTCTTTATCCATACTTCTGCAATGATATGGAATCCATGGCACCATCATCTTTGTTGATGAAATGGTTGCTGTACTTGGATGTTTGATTGATCCCATTTTGCGGTGCTTTTAATATATCTTGGGGAATGATTTTCTAAGTTATGTGCATGTTAAGTAATGAAAACAGATCAGTAACGAAACTAAGAGTAAATTCTATCATTTCATTGGGATTTGGGGGAAACCGAAAAGAGCCGATGTCTTCGTTGATGAGGTTTTTTATTTTTTATTTTTTAATCTGTGTACTTATTGATTCTCTTTCTCCATATATGTTAACTATCCAAATATTATTATTTAATTGTCTAAAGTCAAAATAAAAATATTTATGATCAATTTACAAAGCCTTAAGCTGCTTGATGCTAAGAGTGCCAAAGTCATAACATTGGCAGTGTTTTTTGCCTTATACTGGAGTAGCATTTTTCAATAACTTTAGCTTATGCAGCAGTTTCCATTGTTCTGTAATATTGAAATGGGGTTTGATTTTGACTACAGGCCACCATCATATTTAGAGCTGAAACGATTGATCTCACTTTGCAGGGTTTTATATAGCTTGAGAATCTCTTACAACAACAACAACAATTAAGCCTTTGTCCCACTAGGTGGGGTCGGCTACATGGATCAAACGACATAAATCATGTCTTTTGATAAGGCATTGATTGCCATATCATTTTCAATTGTTTCGCCTATAGTTTTTCCAGGTCTTCCTCTTCCTCTAGCCCTTGTAGTACCCTCCATTTGGTCTACCCTCCTAACCGGGGCTTTCACCAGTCTCCTCCACACATGCCCAAACCACCTAAGATGAGATTCAACCATTTTTTCAACAATAGGAGCAACCCCGACTTTTTCTCGAATATACTCATTTCTAATCCGATCTTGTCTGGTATGCTCACTCATCCACCGCAGCATCCTCATCTCTGCAACATGAAGTTTATTCTCTTGTGTGCCCTTTGCCGCCCAACACTCTGTCCCATATAACATCGCTGGTCTTATAGCAGTGCGGTAGAACCTTCCTTTAAGTTTAAGTGGTACCTTCTTATCACATAACACGCCCGAGGCACTCCTCCATTTCATCCATCCTGCTTGAATCTTATGATTTACATCCCCTTCTATTTCTGCATCCTGCTGTAAGATAGAACCAAGATACTTAAACTTCGGGACTTGTGCTAAGACATGCTCTCCAACCTTCACCTCCCGAGTAAGGCCTATGTGCCTCTTGCTAAAATTACACTCCATATACTTTATCTTGCTTCGACTTATCCGGAATCCAGACCCTTCTAAAGCTTGTCTCCACATTTCAATCTTCCCATTTATTTCCTCTCTAGTATCCCCAATAAGAACACTATCATCCGCAAAGAGCATGCACTTGGGCACTGGTTCTTGGACATGTTCCGTAAGCACATCCAAGACTAGTGTAAAGAGGTAGGGGCTCAAACTTGACCCTTGGTGTAGACCTATCGTGATAGGAAAATCTTCTGAAATCCCACTTTGTGTCCTCACGCTCGTCTTGGCCCCGTCATACATATCCTTAATGGCTCTAATATAGGCAACACACACCCCTTTCTTCTCGAGAGCCCTCCATAGTACCTCTTTAGGCACTCTATCATAAGCTTTCTCCAGATCCTTTTGTTGCCTCCGGTATTCCTCCATCAACCGGCGCAGTAAGTATATTGCCTCCATAGTTGATCTCCCCGGCATGAAGCCAAATTGATTCTCAGTAACATGAGTCTCCTGTCTCAATCTTCGCTCTATCACTCTTTCCCAAAGTTTCATGGTATGACTCATAAGCTTAATCCCTCTATAATTCGCACAATCCTGTATGTCACCTTTGTTCTTGTAGATAGGGATTAAAGTGCTCCTCCTCCACTCGTCCGACATCTTCTTGGATCTCAAAATCTCTTAATGGAAAAAAAAAATCAGCTAAGAAATAAAAGAACAAATTAAATCATTTCATTAAAGATGGGAATGAAATGATTAAATGAATTATGTCTCGAGTAAACATCATATTAGTCTTGCAAAAGTCCCTTAAAGATTAAAGTGGCCAAATGTAAGGTAAATTTTAGTTCTTGAAAGACTCACATGGACACCAAATTAATTCCTAGAACATAGTAACCAATAAAATTAGTCCCTAAAAAAAATCTTGTTAAGAAGTGCCCTCCTTTACTTGCAAAGGTTCTTTTAATAGAGAAAAACATTGTAAATCCTTATTTATTTATTTTTTCGAAAATCTCAAAAGCTACACTTTTCAAGAATTTTTTAACTTTTTAACCATATGATTGACATTAGTTTTGCCAAAAAAAACTAACGCAACTCGAGATCAAACTATATTGCTCGTATCAAGAAGTCTAGAAGATAATCACTCAAGACCTTACAAATCTAAAGATGATGCTAGAAAACCAAAACCTGAATCAGGTTGGATAGAAGAAGACTTTGTAAAAGATTAAAAGCATGTTTGGTTCCAATTTAAAAAATCAATTTTGACCCCAAAATCACATTGAAGCATAAGCAACTGTTGGTAGCGTTGACTTTCCAAATTAATTCACTGCAAAACCAAACATGCAATTTGCATACTCGAAACCAAACATGTCATAACTCAATCATATCTATATGATAAGAGTCATCATCACTTGGGAACTCAGTCATTTTTTTATAGACAAATATTCCCTCTGGTCCTATATATAAGCCCCTTTGAAGACTTTTCTTTGGTTCTTAATATAAGTCTCATTTCCAAATTTCAATGACATTAATTACTTATTTTCCACAAACACCCCTATTTACTCAACACTTTTTAGATTCTCAATAATAATCATAGGGGTATTTTTGAAAAAGTGTACCAAATATTTACATTTCCAATACCACTAACAATATTAATTAAGTTTCTTAAAGAGTAAAAATTAGTCAAAGAAGCTTATAATAAAAACCAGAGGAAATATATATTTTTTTAATGGGGGAGGGGGAAAGTGTTATCACCGGGGTTGAAACTTGAGTTCTGATACTCTATGTCTTGCACTTCTACTAATTGAGCTATCTTTTGGGGACAAGAACTTAGTCATTTATCGATTATGCTAGACCTTGTTGATTGTGATTTTTTTTTTTGGTCTATATTTTTTGGCCAATATCACAAGTGTCCCTAAGAACACCTTTAATACCAAGAAACCCTTAAAACTAATCTTGCATGAGGTCGCGTTCCTATGCCTCTTCCAACGGGACGTGTTAACCGGGAATTGAACCTGAGATTTGTTAGTCTCAGCCCCATTCCCAAGTTTTCAAGTTGGCAGGATCACATTACTTGAGCTAAACCCGTTGATTGTAATATTATTTATTTAACTAATAATAAATGCATAGATCAATTTTTAAACATTAATAGATCAAGGGTGATAATTAAAAATTATTTAAAACTAAAATCAAACCAATTTTGAATTAAAAATACATCTAAATTATTATTTTTCTCTGTAATCCTATCTTATAATTCCACTTTTCATTTTATTTTCATCCATCTAAGAAACAAGTAAACTAACACAACTTTGAACGTGTCTATCACTTTTACTTTCGAAATTATACAATTCGACCAAAAAAGAAGAAATTATCCAATCTTTTGTTACTCCTTCCGATCCTATTTATAAGATCCTTTTGAGATTTTTATTTTGCTCCTATTTATAAGACTCCTTTTCAATTTTCAATAACATTTAATTACGTCTTTCTACTGACATCCCTGTAAAGTCAACACTTTTTAGAGTTTCAATAATAATTATAGGGGTAGTTTTGAAAAAGTATATCAAATTTTCACATTTCGAATACCACTAACAAATTTATACACTCTCCTTGGTGGAGTGAAAAACTACAAAAGGGTCTTATAAATAGGATCGGAGCAAGTATAAAAAAAAAAAGAACATCACCAACAACCCCAACAAACCAAATCACGCGTTGACTTTCTCCTCTCCATCACTCCAAGTCTCCAACCCGTCACAGCACCAACACTTCCTCACTTTCTCCACCCTCTCCATCATCATCTTGGTGTTAGTTAATGTTGAAATTAAAACCTTTCAACTGATTCTTCAGCACCACAACAATATCAATGCTGCTGCGAACATGCACACTCACACTACTACCAACAACCCACAAACCCCTGCTACCCTCATCCCATGCCGTTACCTTTTCCTCTCGACCCATCAACTCCCATCTCACTCTCCCTCTCTCAATTCCTCTTCGAACAACAACAACCTCCTTTCGCTTCTCTTCCCTACACCCTTTCACTACTCAACCTCGCTTCCGCCCTATGGCGGTTGTGTCTGACGATGGTTCCGGTGGACGTGGGGACTCTGGAGGTTCTGATTCCGGCGGCGATGGAAGTGCCGGTGGAGGAGGAGGAGGAGAAGGAGAAGGAGAAATGTGGTCCTTCTTGTCATGGTACTGAAAATTAGTTTTTTCTTTTTTTTTTTAAAATAAAAAATAGAGTGAAGGGACACTTTGGTCCCTTAAGTTTTTCGACAGGGACACTTTAGTCCCTCATGAAATTTAATTCATTTTTAGTCCCATGTTTTTCAAAAGTACCAATTTAGTCCCTCATATTTTCTAAAAGTACCAATTTAGTCTCTGTCCTATTTCCATTAGCCACTTCGTTGAGGGACTAAATTGGTATTTTTAGAAAATTTTGAGGACTAGAAATGAATTAAATTTCTTGAATTAAATTTCTTGAGGGACTAAAATGCCTTACTGACAAACTTGAGGACCAAACTGTCCCTTCACTCTAAAAAATATTTAGCCAGCTTTGATTAAGTTTTTTTCACGAAAATAATGATTATTTTGATTAAAAGAAAATATACCTTATGATACTTGCACAAATTTTGGGTTGGACTACAGAAGCTACAAAAAAAGGGGTTAAAATTTAGTTGTTTTTTTAGAAGGTATATTATTTAGCTTATCAAAAAATCACTTTTTTACGCCTAAACAAATTTATTTATTTATTTATCAATTCGGTTCTCAAAGTTAAGCTTATCCCTGATGAAAGCTAGTATAAAGATGTAGGGTATGTTTGGATTCATGTCACAAAATCACGGTGATCCACTTTTTCACATTGGAGTAGAAGCTTATATGAGCCGTGTTGGCATTCCAGAATTGATTATGGGCTAACTCATCGCAGATCCAAACATGCACATACTGGTTGTTGCTAATACGTAGTGGGCAGATAAATAGAGCACCGAAAATTGGAATGAGCAGTGGTAGGAAAAATTTTAGAACTCGATAGCGACATTGCCAACTGTTTCAATTTCAACATCTTGAATGACAAGATGTTTTAAATCGTGGTTGTGGTCACAATTGTACCTGCATTGTCATTACCTAAATCGCGAGTAATAGCGGAAATATGTAACTGATCGATCACTGATGTGGTGCAATTGCAGTTATGACCACAATTAGATATCCTAAGCGTGACACCAAAACAAATTAAATTTAAATTTAATGTTAGATGGGGACTGGATGAAGTTACTCTAACTCTAACTGTCCTTTTCTTTCCTTTATGGATATAGACTGTTTTACTTGAAAACCAAGAAGAGAAGTGATTCATGCCTCTCAGGATTTTTGTTCAGGATTCTTCTGGGCACAACAAACAGAGAAAGAAGCAGTAGTTAGAAAAGAAATTTAACTAATTAACTAATAAAATCTCTTACTTTGGATTGAATAAAAACTGAATATTAAAAAGAATGCAACCTGCAAGACGAGAACAGCGATGCACAATTGTAGAAGACTTTAAAGGGATTCCGTTTCAAGTAGACACTTTTACATATATATCCTACTTAGTATGGACATAATTGACAATAGTTTATGCTTGTTTTTAGCATATAGACACCTTAGCATTCATTTGAAATTGGTTGTCTTGGTCATTGCTTTTCAAGCCTTCTGCACTGCTTCTTCTAACCCACTATTGATAATCTAACATGACTTTACTTCAGGTATCTGGCTCTTCTTGAAAAATACCCTGTTCCTATAAAAGCTCTAACATTTGCACTTTTGACACTATTTGGAGATTTGATTTGCCAGGTATTATGATAATATCATGTCTGTTTCTCTTTCAACTGGTTGTCAAATTATTTGCATTTTAGACCTTTGTGATGTTTCAAAATGTTTCGGATATAGATGATAAATTTCACAAAAAATATAATAATATATAGCCACTCAGGCATGGCTCTAGTGATGGATACGTATCCGATACCGATACGACTGCCATTTTCACGTATCTGACACTTGTATCGGTATTGGTGCTTCATAGCTGTCCATTATATTAATTTGGCATCATCTGGTGTGTGTATTATGTAAGTTTTCCCAATTATTTAAAAGCATGAAGAAAGTTATACTTTTGCTCAAATTAATGGATTCAATTGTTGGAATAAGGATATGATTATATGGACAAAAATGACAAAATTAACATTCAAATAGTTACAAACAGTGATCAGATTCTTGCCACTTATTTCAAATAGGATTCGGGATAATTTCACTATGAACTGAAAGTGCTAGTTTCAAACAATTGAGTTTGAGCAACCTCTAAGAAAAGCAATGTCTTCATAGCTGGTTTGGTTTACGAGCACTCTGATTGGGGCTCCAAATGGAAAATTGCTAGGGTAGTTAGAATCTTTGGTTACTCAGTTAGAAGGGGTTCAGTTAGATAAATTGGGGGAATAAGGGTGGAAAGGGGGATTCTGAGAATTAGATAGAATCTTTGGTTACTTTAGTGTATTTTTCTCTGTATTAGCATTTATATGTCTATAGTATTTTGTTTACCTAAACATACTTATCCCGGCCATCCCGGTATCCGCTATCCCACTATCCCATTCTTTGGGTTGATTGGGATGGACTGGGATATGGGATTAACTACAGAGGGTGCTATTTTGTTTCAAATCTCTATCATTTCTTCGGAATAAACTTTTTTCCCTTTGACTGATTCATTTTTGCTTTCTTTAATTAATACATGTAATGTCTTGAGCCCTGATTTCAGTAGGTTTCAGGCTTTCCTGGACACCCAACTTTTTGAACCTTGTGTATTTTCTGTTACCTTTGCAATTGAGTAGCAGGACAATGATGCATTTTGCTTTTTCTGTTTTCTGAATTTATCTCTCGGCTCTGTATCATGCTTGACAAACATAACATTTGAACTTCACTTTAAATGGATAGTTTTTTTTAAGCCAATGCTTAATTTACTTTTGAAGTATTTTATGTTTTAGCATTCATGTACATAATTCTATTTGCTGAATTTCTTACTTTATTTTATGCAGCTTATGATAGACAAAGTGCAGTCTGTGGACTTGAAGAGGTCATTTCTCTTTACTCTGCTTGGTTTTGCATTAGTAGGTTCAACATTGCATTTCTGGTAATGCCCTGGAATCTATGTTGCTACACCTGAAAGTTAACTCTCTGTTTATAGTCTATTGATTGAGAACATGTTTTTAATAGTAGAAAGAGATACTAACATAATTAATTAGTGCAATAAAGCTGTAAGTCATGGTCCCTGTGTGCACTGTGCAGTTCTTTTGTCTTAATCATATTGTAAATGTTTATTCTTCCCCAATGAAAATACCATTCGATGAACCCCATGAAGATTGATTGCTGAAATTCATGGTGTCAATTTTAGCATCATCACCAAAGTATGTATGAAGACAATAGTTGTTAATCCATTGTCATTCCTTATATTTGCTATGGACCTTTAGGTACTTGTCTCTGAGTAAATTGGTTTCACAAACAGGAGCATCAGGTGCACTTATGTGGCTTGTAATTGATCAGGTAGGATATTTCTGTTGGTCCTCCAACCCACTATCAGGAGATTGTTGTTATTTGTTGATATGGTTCCTGAGAACTGAGATTACGAAAACCTAATTTGGTCCTTGATTTTGCACACTGTCAATCTCAGGGACTAAATTGATGTTTTACTCGTTATCATTGTGATTACAATGACATGGATACTATACTGCCGTAATAAGAAACAGGAGTAGGTGTAACTTTTGAAAGGAAAGACTGTCAAGTGTAAAATCAAACCTCAAAAAAGTTGCTGTAATTTTTCCATTTCAACTGATAATTGTTGAAAACTGGAAAAAGTTGACTGTCTGTGAAGCTTACTTCCACTTCAACTATTATTGCAAAAATTTGCTAAAAAAAGGTGTGGGAAGGCAAGTGCTTATTTTACTAGAGGTGTATCTGAGTCAAATGTTGAAACTTCATCACCTCACATTGGTGTACTAAATGTTTTACAAAGAAGAGAAATTCAGACAGCTCTTGCAAATTAGCTGTTCCTTAGAGAGATCTTTACCATCTTCAGATTGTCTTATTTCATGTGTTGAGGAGTGAGTAATTGATGTTTTAGTTGTCGCATGAGATGCGGTGTTATGTTGTCATGCATGCTTTCCTTTCTATTCCTTTGATTGGCAGATCATTGAGCTCTCATTTTACTCTATTCTTTATTGCTTTCAGTGTCATGAAGAAGTTAGAACCTATCAACACTCTGGCATCATCCGTTTGGTGGACAATGGGATTTTATTGGATTGTTGTGGGTGGCCAACATCTTTTGGAAGATTCTCTGCATCTCTGGTAAGAATCTTAATTTGGCCTTGTGTTTCCTTTTTTATCTTTTTTCTTCTTTTTTTTTTTTTTTTCGTGTGAAGTGACATTGAATGGTAAGATAAGCATAATATAAGTAGCCCATATTTGTACAACTAGGTCTACCTTCTTCATCTTTTTTTTTATTTTTAAAAAATGGCAATTGATAAAGGAAACAAGAATTCAGAAGAATTCTTACTCCTCATAAGTTCTAGAACCTTTTTCTACTGCCTCCCGAGCAGAATAAGTATAGAATAGCAAGGTAGTCGAAATTGCGAGTAGCATTCATGGCATACTTTTATTTTGCTTCTGCGGGTGAGATCGACGGGCAAGTTCGTAAATTTGTGAGAGGGTCGATTCTGAAGCGCTCAGCCCATTTCTGACCCATTTTAATAAAAAATAGTCAGGCCCAATACCAACCCTAACTCATTTTCAGGTTAAAACCTCTTGAGCACTGATCCATTTTTCACTTTTCACTCCTTCCGTCATTCCTTTTTCACACTCTCTTCGGAACTTTTCACTGCAAACTTGTTAAGTGAAGTGGATTAGATTGCAGAAACAATTTTTACAGAGACGGTTGACTTTAAAATTTTCACTGCAAATTTGAAGGTTTTGTTGAGGCTATTATTTTCTCTTTTCTAACTATCAAGTGTATTTTTTCTTCTCTATGTTGCTTTTCAGTTTTACGCTGTGTTTGGTTTGAGGGGTCTGCAGGTAAGGGGAAGGGATGGCAAGGATTCTAATTAAAATCCCTGTTTGGTTCAGAAAATTGGAAGGAATGAGAGGTAAAGTAATTAGATTAAAATCCCTCCTATCCCATTAAGCGGAGGTTCTCTATCCTCTCCCCTCTACAACCAAACATGGGGAGGTAAAATATAGGTTATTTCTCCTCTCTCCTCTCTTATTCAACCAAACCAAAAACGGGAAAGTAAATTCCCTTATGTTCCTTTCTTTCTTGTCCCCTTCATCAAAATCCTTCCCCTTCACTCCCCTCTTTGCAACCAATCATAGCGTTAATAAGTGGTATGCAGGAGTCACAGGCAAAGGTGTTACTATGTTAGGTTTTGCTGTGTAGCATTAAGTTTTTCTGAATTGTTTTATTTTATATTATATAAATGCATGTATTACAGGGGAAGGTTTTCATTTTATACATAAATATAAATTTATTCTTTTAAAAACATAAAGATAAATTTATATTCTAATATAGTAGTAGGATCTTATGATCCATGTCAGGATTCCATGTTTACCATTTTTCTCTTCCCCTCTCGATTTTACATATGATCTCCATTTTTAGAACCTTGGAGAGTAGACTGTTCTTAAAATGTTAAAAGGCCTTCAGTCAAATGCTCAGCTCAAGCCAGCACTAGTAGTATACTTTTTTGCTAATCTGCTAAACCAATACTTTTTTACTTCATCTTCTAACACAAAAAGCTCTTATCTAACATATTCTATGATAATTTATTTTGTGTATGTAAAGTTCACTGATGTATTTATCACATTCTTGAAACAGGTTAACAGAGATCTTTCCTGGCTTTGATGTATTTTTAAATATCTTCTTCATTGGGATGACTTGTATAGTTTTCTTCGCTCTCTTCTTCTTCATTCGAATAATAGCATTGCCTTATCCGATGAGAATCAAAGAAGGTGCATCAGAAGAGGATATCAAATCACTACCTAAGTATAGGTTTAGTCAATCAAATTTGTTGGTGATTATTGATGACAAGAAGCATTCCAGAATTCATTCATGCAATGGAAGCCATGTTAGTGAAATTTCTGTCCATCCAGATGATTCTGTGAGTACTGTGGCTTCTCATATAACTCCCATTCTGAAGTTCTTCAGTGTTGATAACATTTTGATACTGTACATTTTCTAAGTCAAATTTCACTCCCTTTAAATTTTCTTGTTTGCTTTGTTGTGTTATTCTAATATTTGGTTTGACATATCCTTATTTTTTGAATAGAAACTGGAATTTTGCTGTAAGTTGCAGCGCTGTCAATTATCAGTTTCCGTTCTTTAGTGTTGTAATGTTGTTCTAAGTGTTTAGGCTTTAAGCCCTTGGGTTTGGTGGTTTGTTTACATATTGCTATGTAGACTTTTTATTTATCTCTGCACATGCATTCCTGTTTTTTTTATGTTAATCATATCTGTTTTATTATAGTAGTACCAGACTACCAGTAGAAGTGGAAATATTATTCAGGTGATAAAGATACCCAAGTAAATGGATGTATTCAATGGATTTTAGGTCAGATTGTAATGAATGCTTAAAAAGAAAATATAAATCCATTTAGCATCTGTTAAAAATTAAAATAATCTAATGCATACATGACTGCAGTCCATCCATTAACTCATTTTTGCTGATGGATATCCATTTGAAATTAATATATATTTTTTAAATATTGATCCTGACCTCTTCTGAGGACTGTATACCATTTGTAACAATATGGGGTGCTGAGTACTAGTTGTGCCAATTTAGAAAAGGCATTGTAAGGCAGCATGGATAGAGGCTAGGACAACGGAGGAGGCAGCCACTGCATTTCTGATGGGAGATTTCTGCCATGGACAGTATGGGTGTGGCAGAATGTGTTGAAACACTGGTGATTAGGTAAAGGGTTTTATGGAGAGGCAAGGTGAGTGGTGTTGAGTGATTGGATCTGTATGGATATGTTAGGTACCCATTAAGCATGTAATAAGTGAGATGGATTTAGTGTCCCCAAGAGTCGGCTCAGTTGGTAGAGCTGCGGGACATTAAGTGCGAACACCTGGGTTGAAACCCCGGCGGCAGCCCTTAAAAAAAATAGACTTATGCCTATTATAAAAGGGTTTTCTTTATTAAAATAGGATAAGTTTTATAGGGAAGTATTGCATTGAAAGAATCAAAAGACTTTGTATTTATTTTTTCCATAAGAGATGACCACGTTTGAGTTCTTGTTAAGGTTGAGGTTAAGAAAATCCATAAAAAAAAAAAAGTAAAATGGATATAGTAAGTTCAGTAGACAGATGGCTGGATTGGATTTATGTATGGTTGGACTAGATGGATAATGGGTTGATGGATCATTTTGTGACCCCTTGGTAATGCATTCATTGCCACAACCTTCAATAGATATTATCCTTGATTTGTTCCTAAATATATGCCTGTGTTTGTCATTGATTTAATATTCGTCTCCATAAGTGTTATCCCGATTCATCTAGTTTTATTTTACAACTGCTTTACAACCTGATAATTGCTTATCTTGATTCTTACCTGCTTGTCATACATCTGAAATGCATTATGAAACTTCAGAAAGATAACTAAACTGCATCTGACTATGTTGTAGGAATGCTGTATCTGCCTATCCTCATATGTTGATGGAACAGAACTGTATCGTCTTCCCTGTACTCACCATTTTCATTGTGGATGCATCAGCCGGTGGCTTCGAACAAAAGCAACTTGCCCACTCTGCAAATTTAATATTCGTAGACGAGATAATTTGGTTTGACTCATCTTTGAGACTAAAATTGGACAAGACACTGAGGTGCAGTATGACCCGAAAATATAGAAGCATTTTGCTAATCTGCTGACAAGTGATGGTAAATAATAAGTAGAAAAGAAGAGGAAAAGCTCAACCCCCCTCACCTTTTACTGGGTTCCAGTCCTTGCATTTCAGTTAGTTTCCATAAAGTTCTTTTATCTTTTTAGCAGAATATTGTCAAGTTTATGATGGGGTATGTATATATTATAGTCCTATGGCATGGAGAGGGTCGGAGGGCCTCCCCTGTCATTTGATTTGTACTTGTAAGGAATCATAGAAACAAATTCTGTACAGCAATGCTTTTCATGTTGAGTACTTTCCCTGTCTTCAGCGGCAAATAAGATCAAGACTAGATACACACCTAAACCTTGAAAATAGTGGGAAGGCAATGGGAAAGTTGGGGCTAGGAACCAACATAAAATCTTACTATGATATGACATTTGGTATTTGGAGAAGCATTGGATTGTTGTCGTCATCAACTTTAATATATGTTTTTGGTATAGATTGCAATTTTAAGTTCTCATCAACTTCTTCGCTAATTCATGGTTGCATAACAATATATGTGCCATTGTTGGATATTTATCATATATATATATATATATATATGAATATCATTTATTATGTATTATGTGCTATAAAAAGAGTTAGTCCTTCTGAATGCAGAAAATTCACGTTGGGAGACTAACTTGCCATAGCTAGCTAGACATGCAACCCGGGTCGGATCCGGATGTACCTAGATAGCACTTGGGAAACCAGATAGGCAACCAAAAAAAAAGTTAGTCCTTATAAAGTTATTTATTAAGGCTTAAGGTATTGCACTTAAGGACATCTAATTTGGTATGACCTTGTAATATGTAGATATCAAAAATCTTGTTTCTAAAATCTTGTTTCTAAGTTGTTTATGCGCCAAAATTGAAATAAGAAAAACTCAGAAGTCATTACTCTTCGCGAAAGTGTTTAAATACTTATTATATAAGGTTATTGTCCAAAGACTATGCGTCAATTTCCTTCAATAACATCTCATTGTTGGACAAGGAGATTCTCTGATCATAATGAATAATTGTGTCCAAAGGCTTGAATGATCAAAGAATTCACTATCTTGTTCTCCAAATACGAAAATTCAAGATCATGAACATGCAAGTTCACTCATCAAATTCTCTTTGGATACATACTAGTGAGGTACACTTTTGCTATATTCCTCCTTGATGATTTGATTTAAATGTCTTGATTAGATCATCTTTATAGTATCTCTCTTTTAGTTCTCTAAAAATAACGTCACTACCAATGACACAAGAAAAAAAATGTGAAACATAGTTACATCATATGACTTATTATGTCCTCAAAAATTTAACTCAATTTGAAAAATTATAGTAAATTAAAGTGTCAATCATGGCGTCATGCGATCAAACTCAGGTGATTGCATTTCTCCCCTCCCACAAAAAAGTTGTTTGCCTATAAAAAAAAACTTGTTTTATTTCATTGGATGAAAGATACAGATTTATTCAATTAACTATACTAACAGAAGTTGGAAACTAATCAATCATGATATTTTCAAACTTGGAATAGTTGTTTTAGATTGTAAGGCTCTGTGACAGTGTTATTTCCATTCCATATTAGCTCAGCGTAGTGTTGATTAGCTCTTTCTGTAGGATGCCAAGAGTCAAAGAACACATGTTCATTGGCATTGTCACATAACTCGTACTCCTTTATCCCTCTTTTTCCTCCACAGCTACCATCTCCTCTGTAAGGACCACCTCCACAACATGCCACACTTCCTTCTTTGAAACCTTCCAACAAAAAGATTAAACAGTGATGATTACAAGATGCTCTCAAAAAATAATAAAAAAAAATAGTAAACTACCATACTCTCGTCCTCGATTTTGAATAAGTCAACCACTTTCGCATTCAATATTATCAAAATTACGCAATCATTCTTAGGATACTAAAATGCATAACGTAATGAATAAGATCCTTAAAACAATTATGTAATTCGATAATAGCAAGAATGAAAGTGACAGACACATGAAAAGACAAAGATTAAAATGGTAATTTACTCAAATAAAAAACATCATTAAAAGTTTATGGAAATAAGTATAATATACCATATTTTGAAGGAGATCCGATCACTTGAGAAACTACATTAAAAAAATCAGTGAGTGAATATTTGAATCCCTTGAGCTGTTTCTCTAGCTCCTGAAGCACTTTTGAGAATTTATTGTTGTGTAGTTTTGCAATTGCTGAAAGTTCTTCAATGCATGCACCTGAGCTACTAGTATTTACCCGAATCCTCATGACAGGAGAACAACCTATAGGAGGCACGTTAAGAAACCCAAATTTCCTTCCACCCATGTTATAAATTTCCTAATACAAATAAGTTATAAGGTTTCAATTATGAATAAAAAAATGGGGTGGTAAAAAAGAGAATAAAGAAAGCAACTGTTAAACTAAAATTCCTTACTTTGATCACGTTTGTAATGTTTCCAATTACAAGATCAACAAAATCTTGGTATTCAACCGGTGGAATTCGAAGCACATTTGAGTTTGTTTCCAAAAGAACACCATAATCATTGCCTCCAACGTGGAACAAGTAGACAGATTTGGAGATCAATGCCTTGGCTTCTGCATCTCCTAGTATCTCACTGAATAAATTCTTCACTTTCTTAAAGTAACTCACTTGGGTATTGAGGCTTATCACCTAATAATATATATGTCAAGAAGAAAACATTAACAAAATCAGTAAATAACCATTATTAATTCAATGTTTCGAATCACTTCACAATTGTGGTGTGGTTGCGGATCACAATGATGCGGCTGCATCAAAACTACATCATGTCTTTTATCGGACTCATTAAGCCATATTGAGTCCAAAAACACATTTTCAATCACAAAAGATTTTGTTGGGAGGGAGGAGCTCAATAGAAGGAGAGATTTTAAATAATGGGTTAAGGAAAATAATAGGTAAGCCAGATTGAGATCATATCTTAACCTAAAAATATTAAGACAATGAATTCTATCACTTATGGGAGGAGATCGTCACACTTTACATAGGGACAAGCGCACCCCACTTATTATTTTATTTTTTTCAAAAATTATACTCAAGTCGTGATTGTAATGATCTTTTAGTTATCTAATATCTCCAAATCTGTCTACTTGTAATGATCTTTTGCATCATCATCTAATACATATTTGGAGATCAATGCCTAGGTTGAGATTGTAAGCGGGTCAATTTTCACCCGCGAACCTGATTAACCCGACTCAACTCAACCATATTTGATGGGTTGGGTCGGTTCAATGGGTTGGGTCGGTTTTTTTAAAGGCAACCCAATTAAGTACGGGTTGGGTCATGAGTTTATTATTTAAAACCCAACCTAACCCGACCCAACCCGCATATTTAAATATATATTATTTATTTATTTATTTTTTATTAATATAGGTTATGGTTAATCTATTAATGTTGAAGGAACTGCTTTTGATGCTCTTTATTTATGGATAATTTGGTTCACAATCAAAAAATAAATTTAATTATTGTTTATGTGATTTTTTAATTTTATTTTTATATTTATTCGGATTTTTTTTTTATTTTATTTTATGAAAATTAGGACACAGACCCGATTACCCAACCCAACTCGCATTGTTGCTATGAGGTGTAAGTTGTTGTGGGTTGAGCACGGGAAGGCGACGACGATGGTTGTGTTGAGGGTAGTGGTTAGGATTGCTGTGTGTGGATAAGGAGAAGAATGGCGAGGGGTGGGTCGTGTGATAGTTGTGTTGAGAAGTGTGGGAGAAGAGGGGAGAAGTGAGTGAGTTTTTTAATGTAAGGATATTTTAGGCTTTTCATCCTCAAAGTGGAGTTTATTAGGTTATGTGTGGGGTGTGAAAATATCATCTCATCACTTATTATCCAATCTCCTTTTAAGTGTGAGTTTTTAGCATATGGTCACTCTCCCTTGAACAAAAACTTTTTTGAGTATATGATGGTGCGTGTCAGCAAGAGCTCAGCTTGTTGCCGCAACACTTCTAGTGCTGTTTTTTTTTTTAAAAAAAAAAAAAAGAGTTTCTTGACATGTTTGTATCACCATAGTCACGGTCTCACGAGACCCGTCGCCTGGCTCTAATATTGTTAAGAAGACTTTCAACACAAGCTCACATAAGACCCCACTCACGGGTCCACAACAACCGTCATTGGAGGTAAGACATAAGTGAGTTTTGTATCACATCTTATCCACAACCTAAAGGCAATGAGTCTATGAGTTTATCACTTGTATAAACTTCAACTTATCCATTATTTTGAATATAAGACTTCTTTTACCTACATAACTTGTACGTGAAAATTCCAAAAAAAAAAAAAATTACACTGCAATGGCCACTATTAGCAACCAATGCTTTCCATCGCAACAAAACCGTGATCACAACCGCAATTTAAAACACTTATTAATATACCCCACCAAAAACGCCATGTACAATTATATAATAAAATTAATTAAGAACTTTAAGTTTATCCTTTTATAACAGCTAAACTAGACATAAGTTTTCTAATAAGAATACTGGTTATGCTTAATTACCTGTCCTTGATAAGTTTCATCCAGAGCACCAGCCCCTCCTGACGCAAAATTTACTCCATAGACATAGTTAGGATAGCCTGGATATAGGTAAGGTGGAAGAAGTGGCAACTTTGCATACTCAGCTGCAGAAAATCAAATTAATCAGTTAGTTGGTTCACTTCTTCATAGTAATAATGTCTTGTAACCAAAGGTCAATTTGGTTCTTTGAGAAAATCTTATAAGTTTTGTTTGAGAGACCAAATCAAATTATTTTTTTATAACCAATAATGTATTGTTCATTATCTATCTATCATTCTATTGGTAAAGAAATTTCTTTGTGTGCGCCAAACTAATCTCCTCCAAGATGTAAAAATTATCGAAATGGATTTTGCCTTTATCAACCAAATTTTTTCGTACCCACGGCAGGGGCTATTGGCAAAGAAATAGTCCCTTTCGAACATGTAACTTGATTGATAATATTCATATAGTAAAAACAAAAAAAGCAATCATAATCATTCAGCAACAGCAAGCAGAATGAAATCTGCTTCCAGAATACACAAAAATGTTAGCAAATCACATCATACCAATGAAATCTGGCATCACACGTCCATCAGAATATCTGCCAGTGGGGTACTTGAAGAAAGTTTCTCCATAGGGAGGATAGTTTGCTTGAATTGCAATGGAAGTGTTGATGTAGTTGTTGTTTCCATTATCAAAGTATGAATCTCCAAATATGAACAAGGCAGCATGTTTCTTGGGCAAGCAAATGTTGCTATGGCTGTGGGTGATTTGGATAAAAATACACAAAGAGCACACCAAAAAATACATCATAAAAAGGACCTTTAAACTTGCCATGCTTGCTCCTGCTATTTAATCCTATAGTTGGCTTTTTGTATATCCACCCAACAAAAACTAAATAAAAATAAGTTACAATAAATGGACTTGCAAAATTAACCTAAGCTTTATTTAGAGGTGAATTTTGTTGGTTTATTAATATTTAAAAAAAAAACTGTTAAATAGTGAAGTAAACTTAATAATGAAGCTAAGCTTTTTGTAGACTCGGTCTGATCAAGTTCTCAGGAGATGGTCAACATTTTCAACTCAATTTTGCAATTATAATATGCAATCAAATTCAGTTTCTATACATTTCAAAACAAGTTCAGCTTCTACGTAGCATGTTTGGCGGCCTACGATGTGCAGAGCGAGGTGCCGGGTATTTGAAAAGTAATACTCCCTCATGTAAAAAAAAAAAAAAAAAGTAATACTCCCTCCCTCCCTTAATACTAGTAATTTATATACAACTCTATTATAATTTTTTAATAATATTTAACGTATGTTTGATTTGCAATAACATTTTGTGTTTTCATTTTAAAAAATTATTGATAATTATAATTATTATCTCATGTTTAATTTATAATTTTCATTAATTATAAATATGATCACGTCTTTTCATTTTAAATTTAATTACATTTTTTGTCTTTTATCTTATTTTAAAAATTTACTTTGGTCCTTTATTATTTTTTAATAATTTGGGTCCTTTATTTTTTTTTTTTAAAAAAAAATCAGTTTGGTCCTTTTATTAAAATAAAGTTAGATTTCATCATAATATTTCGAAATATTCCCTCAAGCTTCGGATTACGGTAGCAAGGGCTCAATTGAATCTTTTTAAAAAAAAATAAAGGACCAAAATTATTCAAAAAAAATAATAAAGAATCAAAGTGAATCTTGAAAACAAGATAAAGAACCAAAAATGTAATTAATGCTACATGAAAAATGTAAAATGCTTTATAAAAAATATTATAAAAAGCTTTTAGAATGTGACTTATAATAGGGATGAAAAAGAATCTATTATTTTTTTCCCTTAAATCATTATTTTTCTCTACCATTCAAAAGAATCAATATCTAATTAAATAAAATTAAATATAAAAAAATTATTGCACTATTCATTTTTTTAAAGAAAACAGAGATATAAGGGAAAAAGAATTATTCAAATAGAGCAGATAGATAAGCTAGGGAGGAGTATTCAAATTGAAGTAACATAGTCAAGAGTTTGAAAACGTGAGCCACACATACTTGAACAGACAAGTAGCAGTTGGCGCGTTCAAATTTACATGTGTTAAGATCACTACAAGACTTCTTACTTTGAGTTAAATAGCTAGCTAATGATAATCATCCATTTGTAATACACATCAGACTTTTATGAAAAGGGCCTGGTTAAGACACTAGTTAGAATATTAATAATGATGTCGTCGGCATGAAAAAGGCTTTGTTGATAGAGGCAAAATCCACTTCGGTGATCTCTACGTCTCGGAGGGGATTAGTCTTCGACTGTCGGCTGGGGAATACCTTTGGTGTACACAAAAAAAAAAATTAAAATTGAAAAAGATTCATGAATTCAAATTATTTATTATTTCAAAAATTAGATTTTTTTTCATAACTTTTCATCCTATTTGATCTCTTAACAAACGCCATAAAAATATTTTTTAGCATTTTCTTTATGAAAAATCAACTCTCAAAGGCTCAGACATAGAATCTCGGTCGCCAAAACTCACTCGCCGAAACTCACTCATATTTTCATAAACAAGGACAAGTGTCTTGCAACATAAGTTTTTGGCAACATTTCCTGTTCTGTTTGCTTTAAAAAAATATTTCTAATATTTCTTTTTTTAATTATTAATAATATATTTATGATTTTGCATTTACTTTATAATTATATGATATACGGTAGTTTAGGTCAGCATTTCCATGTTGCAATTATTTTTCTCAATGTTAAGGCAACTCAAGTGTTAAGAGAATCTGGCAGAGAATCTTAACATCAGATTTTTTTTATCATATTATTTTAAGGTTTTGCTAATCTTCAAAATCTGGTGGAAAATTTTAAGTTGAGTATATGAAATAAGAAACTTAATTTTTAAGACTATGTGGGACCCAATTTTTTATCCTTTCTCAATTTTTACTTTATAATACTTTAATAAATTAATAAATAATAACAACAATAAATTAATAATAAATAATAATGATATTCTTTTTTAAATAATAAAAATAATATTCTTACATACATGGTTTTTCTCTTTTATTCTTAAATATATTGTCTTATTATGGAAAAATAAATAAATAAAAATTATTATTTTTATATTCAAATAAATAAATAAATAATTTCAAATAAAGTGACATTGAAGTAAGCATTATTCAACATTCTTTTCATATAAAATGACTATACCACAGGAACACAAAACTGAATATTCTTCTTCATTCTTTACCAAATATTGTCTTGCTTCATCTCATTTATTCAAATATGGATTCAAATCAAAATGTGGATTTGAATTATGTTTTGAATTTGTTGCAAAATCCTCAGTTTCAAACGATGTTATCTTCCAAAACCAAAATCCTCAAATGCAAATTCAAATATGACGAAGATTCCGAATGTGGAAGAGCTTATTCCTTCACATAAAAAATTCTCTTGAAAGTCGTTATCCATATTTCGAAGAATATCGTAATGTCATTGGTAAAAAGTTACTTTCCCCAATCCAAAAGTGCATTGCGGTGTTGAGAATGCTAGCTTATTGAGTATGTGCCGATGTCGTGAATGACTATGGGCGTATTGGGGAAACCACTTCATTGGAATGCTAAAAGAAATTCACTCAGGGTGTGATCGAGATCTTTGAGAGTGAGTTCTTGAGAAGGCCCACCATATTAAGGACATTATTCAACGCCTACTTCATGTTAGAGAGAGTCGTGGCTTGCCTGGTATGCTTGGCGGCATCGACTGTATGTATTGGACGTGGAAAAATTGTCCAACTACTTAGCAAGGGCAATTCACCCTAGGGGATCAAGGTATGCCAACAATCATACTCGAACTTGTTGCATCTTATGATTTGGCATGCATATTTTGGAGTGGCAGGGCCCAATAATGATATCAATGTGCTTGACCGTTCACTAATATTTGATGAGTATTTGGAAGGTCAAATATGACATGAATGGAAGTGAATACCATATGGGGTATTACCTTGTTGATGGTATCTATCTCGAGTGGCAATATCCATTGAAACAATTCCTAAGGCACAAGCATTATCAAATAAGAGGAAATTTTTCGATCAACGACAATAAGCAGCTACAAAGGGCACTGAACAAGCATTTGGGATGCTCCAAGCTTGATTCACAATTATGGCATCCCCTACACGTTTTCGGAAAAAACCGAAATTGGAGATATAATCAAAGAATATATCATATTGCAGAACATGATTGTGGCTACCCTACTTGAAAATCCGATCAATGTTATCAATGAAAAACATCAAGTATTTCATGGTCGACTTCCAACTTATTATGCCAATCGGGAAGAATACATTCAAAATCATAGGCGAGTTCATAATCACACACAACATCATCAATTGCAGACGAACTTAATGGAGCATTTGTGACAACATTTTGGAAGAGAAGAAAGAAGCATTAATCAAATCATACTTCATCCATTCCATTATCTTGGTAAAAAAAAATGACATTTTTTTTGTCCCAAATCAAAGTAAAAATAATTAATAAAAAATCATAAAGATTGTATATTACCTTAAAGATTGTATATTATATTAAAAATTTTAAAAATAATTAATGAAAAATCTTAAAAATTGTAAAATTAATATGAAAATTTGTGTAATAAAAATTTGTAATTAATGAATGAATCATGCATGATATTTTATTTTGAAAATAGAATCAGACATTATGTCAAAAAGATATTCTCTTCTTTTTGTTGACTACTTTGACTTTTACCAAGATAATAGGATAGGAGTAAGAATTTGAATTATGTTGTATATTTTTTTCATGCAACAAGAATTTGAATTTTGTCATATTTTTTTCATGCACTTCATAATTTTTATTAGGCACCAATTACGATTCACTTTAATTAGTATAATGTTAACTTTTATTCAATTTTAATATTTAAATATTATTTGAGATTATTTTTATAAATTCTATATAATAAATATTATTGAAATTATATTTCTAAAGCATTACTAAAATAAAATTATCTAAAAGTACATGATGACGCAATGTTAATGCATGAATTTGGTGAATATGATATTAAAAGACTTTATTACAGTAAAAAATATGAAAAGTTTGAAATTTAGTCTTATAGCATAATAATGATGTAATGCTAACAAAATGATATAATGCTAATGTGTCAGAGCTGTGATGCCAGTATATCTTGTGCATAATTATTTTTAAATTTTTTTATATAATTAAATTAAATACTTAAAAATTACTAGAAATAAAATAAAATTAAAAGAATAATTATATAAATGGTTCACATGTCAACAAGTGAAAATGGAGAACACCTCCCCGCGACCCCGCACATATCCGGGAGGTTTAATCATATTCTTTCCTGATACAAAAGGTTAAACTTTGAGATTTTCTTTTCACCCCCCCCCCCCCCTCCCCCATTCTTTCTCACCGCACCCCCATTTGCATTTGATGGACGAAGGTGCCCCCAACATTCCGCCAAACAAAAGGCGAAAAACAGTCCCGCCTGAAAGAAAGCGGAAACAAATAAAGAAATGTTTCCGCCTTATGGACGACGAAATGTTTATGATTGGTACAAGGCGGAAACAAATTAAATGTTTCCGCCTTCCGTAAGTCGGATTATTTAATAATTTTGTAAATACCAAAAGTGCCCATCCGTTCATGTAAGAAGCCTCCGTTACTTCTCATTTAAGGCACACACATTTAGTTTCATATCAGAAACAAAAACATAAGAGAGAGACAAAGAATGAGAAAAAAACATGTTTGAACCCCAACCCAAATCAATGAAGAAGAATAGTGATCAAAGAGCAAGACTTTGAAGAAACCTTTTCCACAATCATGTGTTATACTTGATCAAGACTCAAGAGTAAATTTCTCTCTCACAAGGTATTTATATCAACAAAACCATTATTTTGTTTTGAAAGAGAGCATGTAAAAGAGGTATTTATACTCAACATGTGTTATACTTGATCAAAACCATTATTTTGTTTTGTTCTAAAAACATTCATTAATATTTTCCTTTTATTAATTCATCGACTTATTTTACATTCAGAGATTTGAATCCAAAAATCACCGTTTCGAAAAGATTGTATTAAAGCATCAACCTGGTTCGAAAGTTACACTTATCACTATACAGCCCAATACCCCATTCAAGTGGGAAAAATAATGTTCTAACAATCAAAATCTTGATTTATTCACCCAATTCTCCATTACATAATGAACATGATATGTTATTTAAAATGTTGTTTTAGTCTAGTTAGCCATATTTTGAAGTTGGTGTAAATACTTAAGATTAAATTCATCTTTTACTGCAGAATGAAGAATTTCTATATATACTTTCTTTCAAGATTCTATTACTATATATATATATATAAAAAAAAGAACTTCCGCCCTTAAGAAGCCGTAATGCTTAAGAGTCACTTCCGCCCTTAAGAGGTCGTAATGCCTCCGCCTCGATGAAGTCGAAGCATTCACGACTTCTGTAAGGCGGAAGCTTAGTCTGTCATCAACCCAAACACAGAAACAAGTGCAACAACATATCAATCAACAGTGCAAGTTCTTATATCAATCAACAATGCAAGTTTAGGGCTCACTTACTTGGTAGGAAGACTTGAAAATCGAAATAAGTAGGGCACAATCGATTCAAACGAACTCAGCAGAAATCGTTGGAGAGAGAACGAGAACGATGGTGGAAATGAGAAAGAACGATGGTCACCGGTAGGAAGTATAACGCGATATGAGCAAGCAAAACCTTAGAGAGAGAAATCGTTTTTGCTTAGGAGAAACGGTTTAGGTATTACAAAAGGGGAGAAATAGAATGAGAACCGAAGGGGAGTGAACTGAAACGTTATAGGGGGTGACAGTTCATGGAGGGGCAATTTTGGAATATTGAAATTTACTAAACACTCCGACTTATATAAGGCGGAATAAATAAAACGTTTTTCCGCCTTTATTCACGCGGATTTGTTCCGCTTTTCGTAATTCGGTAAAACATTAATTTATCAATTCCGCCTTTCATTAAGCGGAATTTGTTCCGCCTTCTCTGAAGCGGTATATGAAGGGCATCTTCGTCCAGCAGATGCAGATGGGGTGCGGTGAGTGATTTTGGGGGGGTGAAAAGAAAATCTCTAAACTATTTTTAATTTTCTTGCTGTTGGCAGAAGTAATTAATGTTTGCATAATAGAAATTTCCAATTCCCATACGTACTATATACATGAAGTCTTACCTGTAGAATGGTTCAAAGATAATTGTTATTCTTTTCTGATAGTATATAGACTATAGAAGGAAGGTCGTCACATTCCCATATCAATTATGATAAGGTATCAGTTCATAAATGCTATGATATGACAAAACCAGAGCAACTTCTCTGAATAACATGCGCCTCTATCACAGGATTGCCAAACAAACATTTTGCATTTAACAAATGAAGTTAACAATGTCACCTAGCTCCAAATTGTATGCAGCCCAAAAAATTGGCAGATACTTCTCAAGGAAGCATATGCGAGCGAAATAAGAGGGGATATGTGCAACAAAATCCACTGCTCCAACACTGCAAAATAAAAACACGAAAAGAAAATATAAGAGGTTCCAATGCCTGGGGTAAAAGCACTGATACCAAGATGGGGACATGGGGCATCTAAGACATGTACGGTGCTAAGGTCGAAACTCAAGATTATCTTTGAAGACTACATTTCATATCATCTGTTTTCAGGGATGGTGGAAAAACGTTAATAGAACGACATTACAATTCTACCACAGACATATTTCATGGATGCGCCTCAAATCAACCATACAAAAGCAAATTTACACATAAAAAAAGCATAGAAACTCAACCCAGACTTACCACAGAAAGCAATGGTCCCTGCTTAAACTTCCCGTGAAATGAAAATGTAATTGGCTTTGGATTGTCTCCAGGCCCTCTTACAAAACCACTACAACGTAAAATGGAAAAATAAATATGATTAATATCTTCAAAAATATTCAGGAAAACATAGAATATCTATGACAAACAAATAAATTGAACATTCACATAAAACAAACTAAAAATAAAAACAGAAAACAATAGACACGCAGGTAATCCGTAACAGGATCACTCTAAACCATGAACTCACATTAACGATGTGGATATCAGAGGAACTCTCTTTGCATCATATATGGCAATTAGACCCCTGTATGCATCATCGCCCCCTTTAAAGGACACAGCCAATCGCTCTCCGGTATTATCCCATGCTATCTTCTCTATTCCCTGACTGAATGAAATAATATAAGATAACCAGTATATCCATTAATTGAGAAAATGCTGTAGTCTTATGGTGTTTTTCTGCGACAATTCCAAGACACTCATTTCTTTCTCTCCAAAAGATCAAGAAAAGATGAAGAAATTTACGGAGGTGTTTGTTATGGCTGGGGGAAAAACAAATGAAATGAATAGAAATGAATTCTACAAATCAGTTTAATTTGTTTAAGGGAAAAGTTTTCACTTAGTCACATCTCATAGCTACAGAGGATATTTAAGTTAAAGTTAGTCCATCATAGAATAACAACCACGAATTTCTCTGTAGAATTGAGGGCTGGACATACAATCAGTGGACTTCAATCTGAACATCCCAGTGGTGTTTGTGTAATTACTAATGGAAACATATTAACCGAAAATGAAAACAGCAAACAAATCAAACACTCCCTAAGTCTTGTTGTCAAGTTTTCAGTTTTTATTTTCATAAAAACATGTTCGATACAATTTTTATTGTAAATTCGTAATTTTAAATTTTCCACCGCATTTTCAGCTTCATGTTTCCTGTTTATGAAATTTGAACGAAATAATGAAAACAGTAATTGGTTATTTTCATACTCTGTCACATTAAACAGAAGGAAACCATTCAAAAAATTATTAAACATAAAAATCATACTATCATCTCTACCTTCCTGTCAATGATATAATCTCCGGCAAATCAACAGGTAAAAGATGTGCATCTGGAAAAGTCAACAATGAGTAATTATCAATATAATATTTTATTATTTTTAAGAAATAAATCTGAAAATATATCATAAAAAGGCAAGCTGTGAATGCTACAACCACAAGTATTCATATAAAAACTTGATTGCACGATATAAGCATGAACTGAGGCTAGAGGAAAAGGACTTCAAACACAACCATAACGACAAACATCTCAAAAGTTCATTGCTTCTGTTCAGCAAGCAGGACAAAATTACATGTGTTTTTGTTTTTGATAAGCAGAACAAAATTACTGAATTATTGCAATAGAGTTTCTGCAACTGCCTACCTCTTCCTGGGCCATTTTTAGTGGCAGACCGTGAACCAAATAAGACTTAGACTCTTTCATTAAGGGCAACACTCCACAAGGATAATTTTTACTGCATTTCACTCTTTTAATACATGCATGCGAAAAGTTGCAGTTACACGTGTTTTAAACTTTCAATTATAAAATCAAAGTTTCAAATAAGGACCATCTACTGGTTCAATCAGCTTACTGATTAGTACCTGCTGAGAACTATGAATGTGTTAACAAAAATTTTCTACTTGTAGTGCACCCAAAGTTGTGGCCATATGTGTCTTTTTCATATTCAGCTTTTAGCATGGAGACTTTAGTCAAGTGTTTTGTTCCACAATTACATTATAAGGAAACATATTCAGTGTTCCATTTATATCTCTCTTTTCCCTTTTACATATAACTCACTACAATTTCATTATGATAAGAAAGCGGCACAGTTTTTTTTTTTAAAGAAAATATATTCTACATCATCTATCTATCTTTTCCCTTTACCATCCAATCCTTATATTTCAGTACTATTTACATTTTTCAATACACAAAAACAATAAATGAATCAGCATATGATCTTTGAAAGAAAAGGTCTGAAACCTAACGAAGGAGGCTTGGATGCAAAGTGAACAGATCCCAAAGTTGATGATTCAGAAAATGCAAGCAATATCATTCGCCCATCTGGGTCCCACGTTGCACCCTGATCACACATCATTGACAGTAGCAACCAGTTAAATAACACTCTCAAGTGATAGCCATTGGACAAGAAAATTTACAACACTTAGCCAACTCTTAAGTTGAACCCAATAATTTTGCTTCAGATTATAATAGTTACATTTTTCTTCCTGAAGCCAAAATTACAAAAGGGTTCTGAATTTTTACCCTTTTGTGATGGAGAATTTCCTGAAGCCAACTCTTAAGTATTTACATTAAGTAAGTTCTGAATCTATATCCTTGTATTCTGACAAGGTTTGAACTTTTCGATTCCAGTAATGCATCCAACAGCAACTAGATTTAGATGTTTTGGCAGTAGCATAGGAGTAAACAAGGCAAATTTTTATGGGACTCAATGGGAGTATTCGGCGTATGAAGCTATTCAGTGCATTTATCATAAGTTTGGATGATTGGGGCTAGCAGAGGATATGGGCATCTAAAGTATTGGCACTTTAGCACAAAGGCTTTTATTACTTTGATGGGAACCATATAACCAAAAGGGTTAGCGTAATTTTACTCATGATCTATTCTATGTCACTAGTGCTTCTTCTAAGGAGGATATCTCATCCTCCTACAAACTCTCTTCCTGAAATAAAATTAGCTTCTTTTATCACAAAAAACGAAATTCTCCATCACCCTAATAAGCAGCATGCACTGTCATAAATGGGGAGAAATAAACATTTATTTTGGAAATGCTATGATATTTCATACGCACCAACCGAAGAATTTTAGCATTGCATACAACAGTATCAACAAGTCGTTGAACATACCAACACACAAGTGAAGATTAAGAACAAAATGTCATGTTACACTACAAAGGTCACCATAAAGTGCTGAAACATGGATTTCACCTCATACCTTGACAAAACCACTAGTTGACGACCATTGTTCTGACGTCCAAGTATTTGTTTCCCAGAGATAAAATGTACCATCACTGTACGAAAACATAATAATGAGGTTATGAATCATAAACAGTTAATGTTCAAATTTTTTTTTCAATATTCAGATAAGTCATAAGCACGTTGCACTACAATTTTGAAGCAAAGAAGTAATCTCCAGTAGGTGACCACTTCAGCATTGATATGCCTCCTAATCCTCGTCGAATGGGTGTCCCAACACCTACAGATAATGTTGAAAATAACATTAAATTCAGAAAGCAGAGACAAACTTTCATACTTGAGGTTTTTATTTTATCATAATGACAAACGAAATATAGACACAGTCCTCACCCTCTCATGCTTTAGACTCTCAATTCTAAAGATTCAGAATCAACACAATTACCATCATAACATAAAGAGGGCAACAGAACTTTAATAAATTCTTTCTGTGGATAGAAGAATTTATGGGGAAGGGAGATTGCCCTATCCTTAGGCCGGCATACCATGACTCACAACAAGGACATAAAATGGCACTTAAATTTGCATGACCTACTAATGAAGGACCACTAGCAGAAATCAAATTACCTTGGAGGCTACACAGCCTAATCATAAAAATTGACTCAACCTTCAATGGAAACTTTGATCAATATACTACATTACAATACACATTCATGTTCAAATCCTTAATTTGTTTGTATTAAAAAAGCCTTTATGAAATGTAATCCAGTAGTAGGCTGTTAAAAAATACTACTGCTGTGGAGGGGAACTTCACAATCCTGGCACCTGGAGCAACATGGGTGGGGTGCCTCCCCAAGGGATGTTCTCCACAAGGATTTGAGCCTCTGCCTTATGGTCTTATGGGTTCTCAATATCCTTATGGTCCTAGCATGCTTCCACTAGGCCAAAGTGGAGTAGTAATTTAGCTTTTGCAATTATCCGGATATAGTTTAATCATTTTCTTTATATGATGTAAAAATCATTCATAGTGTGAATCCAATAACAAATCACTTTGAAAACATTTAAAGAAAAATTTGCCTAGTCAGAATCCTAAACTTGTTTCAAGTAAATCCTTTTTGTCCAAGGAAAAGTGACTCTGGTAGATGCTAGGTCACCAGTCATAAAAATAAATCAAACTTAAGTAATCAACGGTATATTTCTCCATACTGATTTTCTGGAGAAGGCTCAGTTTGTGGTCTACTAGGTCCTATCTTCAGTATGTTAAGGTGCTGTTTAGGCCATGGCACATTTGATATCCCTAAAAATGGGGGAGAACAATGCAGGTAGAAAATGAAAAGGAAAAATTGATATAGTGAATTTTAAGCTTATTCAGCATGTTAATAGTATCGCCAAGCAGAAAGGATGCTTCAAACAAAAATATTTGCAACATAAGGAGGTTAGAATCTCAACTGTACCTTGAGCAACATCCCATACAGTGAATGCGGAGCTTTCATATGAGGCAGAAGCTAAGTATGTGCAAACGGGTTAAGAAAAAAAATGATTAATGAGAAGTAATTTAAAATAGAATAAAATGAATAAAATAAGGAAAATCTGCTTTTGTGTGTTCAATAAATAAGCTAAAGTTTCTATTAAGCCTCAGTTTCAAAATTGAAAAAAACGCAATAAGCGTTTCAAAGTCAACCTCAAGTAATTGTGGTGGAGGGAAAACTCAACTCACAAGCTGACTCACTTTACCTACTTTCTTAAATAGATAATTAAGAATACATAAATTGATATCCATAACAAAATTACTACAAAGTTTAAATAAAAATAATATCATATTCATTTAAAAGAAGGGACATTCTACTGTCATGATCATACATAAAATAAGCAAAACAACGAAAGTTAAGAAATCATGCAAGATTTTCAAATTGCCATCATTTTCACCATTTTACTAAGCAAGAACATTCCATATGCTTAATGTGGAAAAAAAAAAAACAGAATTATACAGTTCTTGCAAAAAGTAACAATGAGAACAACGATACTTATATTTGAGAAACATGAGGCAAAAGAAATAAACATTGTGACATTTGTGAGGATATCTTCCATCTGGACTCCACGTGAGAGCACCAACATGCTCATCGTTTTGACTGCGAAGAAAATCGACCAGGATGTACCGGATTCCTGAGCCTCTAGATAAACCTCCTATAAAAGAAGCAGCGCCCGATCTCACAGGTGGTGCATTTCCTGGATAAGAAGCACCCCATATGCAAATTCCACCCCTGAAATAGAAAGAAAGAGAGCACATTGTTCAAGTAATTGACATTGCATATATACACTATGCATGATAAAGTCAGAGTCTCACTTGCAACCCACAGCAAGCATCCTCCCACCGTTGGGCCTCCACTCAAGCACTCTAACATCTCTTTGAGACTCATTTGCCAAAATAATTGAATCCTTCCCCTCTATTCACGATGTTAAAGTATCACAATATTAACAATATGATGCAAACAAACATGTCTTCCGATCATAGCATAATAAATAACAACAACAAAGAGCCCTTTTTGTTTAGCCTTTTTACTTACAAAAATTGGTTTTGATATTATAAAAATCACTTCAGAGTTCAGACATTCACATGCTTGTTTGGTTGGGTTATTGCAGAAAATTTTACCTAAAATGGTTCAAATTCAGCTTTTAGGAGAAACAAAAATGTTTTTGCCAAAAAAATTTCTGAAGAATCATCTATCTCTAAGCCTAAACCATAACCGGTTAAGTACCTGAATCTTCGTAATCACGCACTATAACCTGGGTCAGACCAGATATAAAAGCAACTATATGCTTATCTCGGTGCCAGCTCACTCCTTGAAGATCAACCTCTGGCAACAAATGGACCTACACAAACATAAACATCCTACACTAAATCACATTGCCACTTCCAAGGCAGTAACAAGTATAGCAGATATTTGAAAACGGGCTTAATTCAATAGAAATCAGCATAGGTAAAAGAGGCATCAGAGGCACTTGTTTATCGCAGAACCCGGATAATTGAAAGAGCACTTAATTCAATCGGAATCAGCACAGGTAAAAGAGGCATCAGAGGCACTCATTTATCGCGGATAATCGAAAACGCGCTTAATTCAATTGAAATCAGCATAGGTAAAAGAGGCACCAGAGGCACCCGTTTATCGCAGATAATCAAAAACACGCTTAATTCAATAGAAATCAGCATAGGTAAAAGAGGCATCAAAGGCACTCGTTTATCGTGGATAATCGAAAGCGCGATTAATTCTATCAAAATCAGCATAAGTAAAAGAGGCATCAAGGGCACTTGTTTATCGCAGATAATCGAAAACATGCTTAATTCAATGGAAATTCGCATAAACATAATACATACATCGTTAGGGTAAAATAGGCGCCTGAGACACTCGTTTGCAAGCCTTTGCAACATTGCCACCGGACCTTTCCTATGAGCGGTTTCCGTGGTGGCTGCGGCTGTAGCTCTTCCTCCTTCCTGTTCCACGGCATCGGTCTCGAGAGCCGGCGGCTGCTCCGGCTGAAACAGCACAGGGCTGAACACCAATCCCTAATAAATAATTAAAAAATAATTAATTAACAAATTAATCAATTAATTTGAAATTACAAAATTGATGTGATATTACGGAATGAAAGGAAAAAATGAAAAGTGAGTTACGAGGAGCTTTCCGTAAGTGTGGTTGGCGAGATCATCGGAGAGAGCGTCGGCAGTGACTGCAGATTTTGAAGAGGGAGATTAATTTAACGAATCGGAGTTAGAGAGAGAGAGAGAGAGAGAAAGAATTAACGGAGTTAGAGAGAGAGAGAAAGAATTAACGGAGAGAGTGGTGGTTACGTTACTTACTGAGGTGACGGTTAACTTCGCAGAGGGTGACGGAACCAGGAGGAGGGAACGTAGCCATTATTGAAGAGATGAAGGTGAGTGAGTGAGTGAGTGAGTGTAGGGTTATAGCTTTGGCTCTTTGATTTCTTTTGCGTTTTCTTTTTTCCCGCTTATATTTTACGCTCATCCCTTCATTAAAATTTTAAATCTCTTTCAAAAATTAATTTTTGATATTTAAAATATAAATTAATTAAAGGAAAAGCTCTCATTCTAATTGGCTCTACCTTAATATTTATTTATAGAAAACATTTGAGATATGAGAAATGATTTTATTTCATTTATTACTAATATTTTTTTTTAAATAAGAAAACATGTACTAATGATTTTTGAGTGAAGTTCTAATTATTTTGAATGAGACATTTTAGTCCCTCAAAATATGAAAAATTCACTTGTAGTCTCTAAGATTTTTATGAGAGTTTCCATTCCCTCTATCCATTCTGCCAACTGACTCAATTGAGAACTTAAGTGTTCCATAAAAAAATTTCATACAACACACCTAGATTTTGATTTTATTATAATTGACCAAGTTTACAATTTTTAGTATGGTACATTTATTAAACTAATTCATTAACAAATACTAAAATCAATTTTCAAACATTAATGGATCAAGAGCCAAAATTAAAAATGATTTAAAACTAAAACCAAAATTAAATCATTTTTGAAATAAAAAGAATTATTTTTCTTCGTAATCCCATTTTATAATGAGAATAATTCCATTCATTTTGTTTTCATCCATCTACCTAGAATGGCTAGAAACAAGTAAACTAACCCAACTTGCAAATGTCCATCACTTTTATCTCCAAAGCAAGAACCCTTTCACTTCAGTAGCACAACAATGGTGCTAGGAACATGCACACTACTACTAACAACCCACAAACCCCTACCACCCTTATCCCATGCCCTCGCCTTTTCCTCTCGACCCATCAACTCCCATCTCACTCTCCCTCTCCCAATTCCTCTTCAAACAACAACAACCTCCATTCGCTTCTCTTCGCTACACCCTTTCACCACTCAACCTCGCTTCCTTACTTTTCGCCCTATGGCGGTGCTGTCTGATGATGGTTCCGGTGGACGTGGGGACTCTGGAGGTTCTGATTCCGGTGGCGGCGGCGGCGGCGGCGATGGAAGTGCCGGTGGAGGAGGAGAAGGAGAAATGTGGTCCTTCTTGTCATGGTACTGAAAAATAGTTTTTTCTTTTTTTTTTTAAATAAAA
This sequence comes from Crotalaria pallida, assembly GCA_037953625.1. Classification (NCBI taxonomy): domain Eukaryota; kingdom Viridiplantae; phylum Streptophyta; class Magnoliopsida; order Fabales; family Fabaceae; genus Crotalaria; species Crotalaria pallida. The sequence goes on from CM075649.1 coordinate 155,985,301, forward strand.
AATATTTAGCCAGCTTTGATTAAGTTTTTTCACGAAAAACAGTGATTATTTTGATTAAAGAAATATACCTTATGATACTTGCACAATTTTTGGGTTGGAATTTAGTTGTTTTTTTAGAAGGTATATTGTTTTTTTTTGTTTTACATGGGAGGTCTGGGACTAGAACCCATGACCTTAGGGAGGGGAAATCCTAAGTGTCCCTGCAGCCACCAACTGGGCTGTTTTACGTGGACCAAGGTATATTGTTTAACTTATAAAAAAATAAAAAAAAAAACTTATTTAACATTTTAGTCCATGAACTTGGTGTTTTTTTGGAATTAGTCCTTAAACTTTTTTTTCGATGTTTTGGGCCCTGAACTTTTTTAATTTTTGGAAATACTCCTTTCATTATTTAAGTGATGATATAACCGGCGACATGTCATGTCACTTTCACAATATGGACGAGGTGACGTGTTATGTATAGCCACGGGACAATACATATTTTTTTATTAAAAAAATAATTTCTTTTAAAATTTATTAAAAGATTCGATTTTCTTAAAAAAATACAATTTTTAATTATTTTTAATAAATTTGAAATTTTTTTAATTTAAAAAAATCACGTGCCATCATCTGCCATATTATCTATCGATGTGACGAAGGTGACGTGGTATATCCTCGGTCATATCATCACTTAAGTGATGAAAAAACCATTTCCAAAATTTGAGCAAAGTTTAGAGACTCAAAGCATTTAAAAAAAAGTTTTTAGGACCAATTCCAAAAGAGCACCTAAGTTCAAGGACTAAAAACTTAAATAAAAATCACTTTTTTTATGCCTAAACAAATTTATTTATTTTTTTCTTTTTTCAATTCAGTTCTCAAAGTTAAGCTTATCCCTAATGAAAGCTAGTATAAAGATGTAGTTGTTGCTAATATGTAGTGGGCAGATAAATAGGAGAAATTATTAATTGGTCCCAGACAACCACGTCATCCGTGGTCCGGACCAATACTAATACGACACATTGCAAAAATAACTACCTGTCAACTTTATTTATTATATTTTTCAATTTTATTTTAGTATTTGGTAAATTGTGATTGGCCTGAACCATGTTATAATATGGTGGTTTAGGACCAACTAATAATTACTTGATAAATAGAGCACTGATTGTTTTTGTGTTTTATCTCTTGATTTGTAAAATTGTGAAAGTCAGGGGTCCAAGGTCACCGAAAATTGGAATGAGCAGTGGTAGGAAAAATTTTAGAATTTCATAGCGCTACATTGTCAAGATGTTTTAAATTGTGGTTGTGGTCACAATTGTACCTGCATTGTGATTACCAAAATCCACAATTGTACCTGCATTGTGATCACCAAAATCGCAAGTAATGGCGGAAATATGTAACTGATCACTGATGTGGTGCAATTGAAGTTATGAAAACAATTAGAAATCCTAAGTGACACAAAAAGAATTAAATTTAAATTTAATTCTATATGGGGATTGGAAAAAGTTACTCTAAAACTACTATCATTTTCTTTCCTTTATGGATATAGACGGTTTTACTTGAAAACCAAGAAGGGAAGTGATGCCTCTCAGGATTTTTGTTCAGGATTCTTCTGGGCCTAACAAACAGAGAAAGAAACAGTGATTAGAAAAGAAAATTAAATATTAAACTAATAAAATCTCTTACTTTGGATCGGATAAAAACTGAATATTAAAAACACTGCAACCTGAGACATGAACACTGATGTGCAATGTTCAGTTTCAGGTAGACATTTTTACATATATATCCTACTTAGATGGACATAATTGACAATAGTTTGTCCATGTTTTTAGCATACAGACACCTTAGCGTTCATTTAAAATTGGTTTTCTTGGTCATTGCTTTTAACGCCCTCTGCACTGCTTCTTCTAACCCTCTATTGAAAATCTAACATGACTTTACCTCAGGTATCTGACTCTTCTTGAAAAATACCCTGTTCCTATAAAAGCTCTAACATCTGCACTTTTGACACTATTTGGAGATTTGATTTGTCAGGTATTATTATAATATCATGTCTGTTTCTCTTTCAACTGGTTGTCAAATTATTTGCATTAGACCTTTGTGAATGTTTAAAAATGTATGAGATATAGATGATATATTTCACAAAAAATATATTAATATATAGCCACTCAAGCATGGCTCTAGTGATGGATACGTATCTGATACCGATACGATTGCCATTTTCATGTATCCGATACTCGTATTGGTATCGGTGCTTCATTGCTCTCCATTATATTAATTTGGTATCATGTGGTGTGTGGATTATGTAAGTTTTCCCAATTATTTAAAAGCATGAGGAAAGATATAATTTTGCTCAAATTAATGGATTCAATTGTTGGGATAAGGATATGATTATATGGACAAAGATGACAAAATTTAACATTCAAAGAATTACAAACAGTGATCAGATTCTTCTCTCTTGTTTCTAATAAGAGTCAGGATAATTTCACCATGCACTGAAAGTGCTAGTTTCAACAATTGAGTTTGAGCCACCGTTAAGAAAAGCAATGTCTTCATCGCTGGTTTGGTTTACCAGCAGTCTAGCACTATGATTGGGACTCCAAATGGAAAATTGCTAGGGTGGATGGGTAGTTAGAATCTTTGGTTAGTCAGTTAGAGAGGGTTCAATTGGATAAATTGGGGGAAATAAGGGTGGAAAGGGGGATTCGGAGAATTAGATAGAGTTTCTATGATGCCGCTCATTTTTTTTAGACAAGGAAAAATCTGAAGTCTAAGCGGCAGAGTGTTACAGACTTACAGCACCATTCTAGTGTCTATGCAACAAGGACCGGGATGGGAAGTAGAGTATAAATTTTCCTGGGTAAGTAGGATAGAATGGGAAATTAAGGAAATTGTCATGCCAAGGAGCATAACCGAATGCTGATGTGTCAAGACTCGAGGAGAGAGAAGTAGTATGGGAAGAGTGGTGGTCTATCTAGGAGGGAGACAAAATGTGACAGGGAAAGGGGAGAGAACTCAGACAAGAATATGGTGAGGTTTGTGTAGAGGTTGTTACCCCTGGAAGTGCTGCTCTACCGGTGTGTTTCTTTTTTCATGCCTTATTTTTGTTTCCATGACTGAGAGGTTTCTGTTCTGTTTTCGTTCACTGTGATTGAGAATAACTTCTTCCTGTAATCAAATATTTGTGTTCCTATCGTTCAATAATTGAAGTTCTTTGATTTCCTTAGCACTCTTGCAATTAAATCAGCCACCTTGTTTAGACCTGCCCAGCCCTTTTTTTAAAGCTAGTTTTGTATAAATTACTAGATAGAGCTTACAAACCACTGAACTACTGTCAGAGAGGCTGATAGAGTCCCTTTTCCTGAGAAAGTTTTTGATAATCCAGTGTCATTGAGGACTGCTATTTTATTTCAAATCTCTCTGTCATTTCTTTGGAATAAACTTTTTTCCCTTTGACTGATTCATTTTTGCTTTCTTTTAATTGATACATGCAATGTCTTGACCTGATTTCAGTAGGTTTCGTTTCCTGGACACCCAAATTTTTTAACCTCATGTATCTTCTGTTACCTTTGCAATTGAGTAGCAGGACAATGATGCATTTTTCTTTTTCTGCTTTCTGAATTTTATCTCTCGGCTCTGTATCATGCTTGACAAACATAACATTTAAGCTTCATTTTAAATGGATAGTATTTTAAGCCAATGCTTAATTTACTTTTTATGTATTGTATGTTTTAGCATTTATGTACATCATTCAATTTTCTGGATTTCTTACTTTATTTTCTGCAGCTTGTGATAGACAAAGTGCAGTCTGTGGACTTGAAGAGGACATTCCTCTTTACTCTGCTTGGTTTTGCATTAGTAGGTCCAACATTGCATTTCTGGTAATGCCCTGGAATCGAGATAAGACCATTGCACTTCTATGTTGCTACACTTGAAAGTTAACTCTCTGTTTATAGTCTATCGATTGAGATCATGTTTTAAATAGTGGAAAGAAATACTAACATCATTAATTAGTACAATAAAGTTGTAGGTCATGGTCCCTGTGTGCAGTTCTTTTGTCTTAATCATATTGTAAATATTTATTCTTCCCCAATGAAAATATCATTTGATGAATCCAATGAAGATTGATTACGGAAATTCCTGGTGTCAATTTTAGCATCATCACCAAAGTATGTATGAAGACAATAGTTGTTAATCCATTGTCTTTCCTAATATTTGCTTTGGACCTTTAGGTACTTGTCTCTGAGTAAATTGGTTACACTAACTGGAGCATCAGGTGCACTTTTGCGGCTTGTAATTGATCAGGTTGGATATTTCCGTTGGTCCTCCAACCCACTATCTTTTGCCACTTTGAAACAATCACTTATCATATTCTTGATTGATATTTTAATTTCGGATATGGTTAAATATGATTGCAGTTCTTATTTGCACCCATATTCATTGGAATTTTCTTATCTACATTGGTGACATTAGAGGGAAAGCCATCACAAGCTGTACCCAAGCTTAAACAGGTGGTTTTAACAGTATTAACTTGTATCTGCTTCTGAAAATTTGTATTCGTAGAGTGATATTTCGTGGTTAGTATCTTAATATGTTTGATAGTGTATACTCATCTTGAAATTTCATTTTTGTAGGAGTGGTTTTCTGCTGTTGTAGATAATTGGAAATTATGGATACCATTTCAATTTTTCAACTTTAGATTTATGCCGCAACAATTTCAGGTTAGACTGACAGACTAGACTATATGTGCATATTGGGAATTTGACTTGACCATAGGCGTTACCTTTTCACTTTAAATCCTGCTCGAGTTTCAGTTAGTTTCCATTTGAATGCATCTGGATTCTATGTTTACTCAATTGCTTCTATGGAATTTCAAAATTCCTGAAGAGAGATTTTCTACTATTATATAACGTGCAACCTTTGTTGTCATTTTATAAGTATAACAACAATATAACGTAATTGGTAATGTCATCCACGGTCCTCATACTCAACAAACTCTGCCATATCGGCGTCCCTCTTTTGTAGTCTTAATCTTAGACTCTTCAAGATTTTACACCATGGTCCTCAGACACTGAAGACTTATAATACTCATTATTTTATTCAATCAACTTTAGTTTATTCATTTCAATAATTTTAATTTTGAATATTACTCATGCATTCAATTATTAGTTAAAAATTTGAATTTTATTTTCTCAAAAATGATATTTGAATACAAATAATATTTATAAACTAGAATTGTTGGGGGAGTGTAATTATTACTTGTGGAGTATGTCATGACGTAGAGGGATCGAGTAATCAATATAATGGGTCCATAAGAGTTTGATGAGTGAATATGATAATTGAAAGACTCAACTACTTGACTGTGTTAGACTCTGTCCTACTACTGTAATTAGACTCCACCAAATCTCATCAGGTTGTCCTCCCTAACTGCTTTCTAGTTAATATTTCTCTAGTCATGTCGTTGGCCTTTGACCATTTTTCTCCAAGTGTTAGCATATCAAATAGAGATGCCATTTGTCATTTTCTAAATGGATAAATGTGGTGTCACCAGGGTTCTCAGTTCATTATTTCATTTCTTTTTTGATTTGAAATGCACATGCGCTCATGCACACACGTTTATTATATCTGGACCCAATTATTCTTTAATTAAATTGAATTGAGAAGTTCTCAAATGCCTGAGATGGATGTATATACTAACACCCAAGAGAATTATACTTTTGCCTTTACTCCTACATGTTTTCTTTGTTGACAATATGCATTGAGCATTGCATCTTCAGTTTTCTTCAATGTTCATAGATTTCCTCTCCATTTATGAATTTTATTTCTTAGTTTAAACTATATGGAAACAATTTCAGGTCCTTGGTGCCAATGTTATTGCTTTGGTATGGAATGTTATTCTTTCATTTAAGGCACACAAAGAAGTAATTTCAAAATAGGTCAGCTTTTTGTTCCTTGAATGCTGAAAGGCCTAATTTTGATTAGCTCCATTACTTTAGGAATTCAAGTATGCATGAGCATTGAGGCAAGAAAAAACGATTTTTGCTATTGAAGTAAACGAGCTTCTCGTATGTTTTTACAGGCACTGCCATGTTATTCCTTCCATTTTTTTCTTGCATATTGATAAACAACCTTGTACATTTTCCTAGAAGCACATGCAGACATGCTTGTGATGCACTGATGCTCTGTAAATTAAGAAATACTTATTAAATTTATAGAGATGTACAATGCCGCCTTATCTTTTCATTTATAATTTTGCTGAGCATGCACAATGCTGCAGTAATTTTCATCATCCTTGAACAACATTAATAACTTTTACTATGCCATTGATCATTCTTCAAAATCACTCAGACAAGGAACTTGCGAGACCAAATCTATTTATATTACTGTAATTGTACCAAAAAAAATAATAATTATGGGACCTTTCAGACCTGATTAATTATGGGTTTTCTCGTCTAACGGGGGGTTGTTGTCGCAATTTCACTTGATCATTTTGAGTGGGACCTTTCATACCTAATTATCCTCTTGTATCTGCTTCAATTGTCCCATTAAGTCTGATTGATATGACGGTGGATGTTCGTTACTTAAATGTTCCCATAAGATTGGTTCACTTAATCGTCTTGCTTCAGCATACTCACCGCTTGGTTGGTTTCCATCGTAAGGTTGTCTGGATGGATTTCTCGCTTCCACTGTGATCACCAATGTCATGTGGTGAGGATCTCTTGACTTTTACGATCAAGTGATAGGTATCCCTACTGTTTGCTATATGACTTAAAGAAAAGCACATTTAAGTCAAGGTCATCGTTCTCACGTCAATACTTTTCTGGGTGGGTGTTTGTGTGTTAGAGGTTAAGTGATCATTCTTGGCTTTTACCTACTTTTTATAAGGGTAGAGATGGACCGTTTTTCAGTTGAGTAATGGTCAGTGTTAAGGTGGAGTCCGTGATTCCCTCTGATGATGGGTATCCCACTGTCGTTGTAACGTCAACCAAATTTATGGTCTTTATGTATCTGTTTCGTACCTCAAACAGATACTTTATCAGATGACTAATAGCTCGTTTGGTTTAATGTCTTTAATGTTTCAAAGCCACAAAACGCGCGTTTGTGACTGCTCTTCAAGTGGAGCTTTTACACAAACGCGGGTCTCCACCGCAGAAACAAACGGAGCCTAAGGGGCACGATTTGTATTGAAGAGAATCGACATATTGGACAAAGGTATTAGGCCAGATGCTGGTTTGCCGGTTATTATTAGTCAGTTGGTGTTGTGGTATTGATGCTTATTGGACAGATAACATTGTGTGTAATTCCGGTTCATAACAAGACGCATACACCTATTGCCTTAAAGTTTTGAACCAAGATATATTAATATCAAACTCACTTATATACTTCTTCATATAAGCTCATAATTTCAAATCTTTCATTCGATTGAGCGCCTTAATGTCTAACATAGTGACTCCTACAAAGGTTAATGAGCTTGGATACCAAAACATATTTACAAGAGTCGAAAAACATATCATATTGTCTTGGTAACATCAGTAAGTTCACTGCAAAAAAGAAAAAATATCTGATTGTGAACAAGAAATGGACCATGTCTGGAGTTGATTCATGGACTTTCTGGATGTGGAAAATTTTTATACTCTATCCTATCTTTATTACAAGACACGCTTAGAAAAATTTACGTTTATCAAAGAAATTGATTAATTTTGTTAATTGCATTGAAATTATAAGCTTTTGATATATTATTTCAAAATTATTCTTATATTAATTATGAAAATTGAGACATTAATTATCTCTCCCCCTACTTAAGGTAAATTTGAAAAGAATTAATTAATGTGGGTAACTAATTGAAAAATAGACTTCTTGATATTTTTTTAAAAAATATTATTAAAAAGGTCTTATTATTCTGACGACGGGAGGGAGTACCATTTTTTTTTAGAACATCATATCATGTTGGAATATGTTACTGTATATTTGGTAAAACTGAATAAAATTATATTATAATAACATTTTTTATGATTATAATCAATTGTAAGTGTAATCGATCATAATTTGAATCTGTTTAAGTTTTCATATGTTTGTTAAAAAGCGATTTGAATTGTGTAAAAAAATGATTTTTACATATTAAATTTTAAAAAATGATTGAAGTTAGGGATCTCACAGTCAGGGCTATCAACATGCCAAATTGTACTGAACTTTGTTCAACTCAGATCAGTTTGTTAAAAAATAATTTGAATCGAGCTTGTACCGAGCTTTGAACCGAGCTATTTTTTAGGTTTGAGTTTGGTTCGATTGAATTCGCGAACTGTTCACAAACTATTTTCGAACTATTCGATTAGTAAATTCAAAATCGTTAGCTCGAATAATGATTCTTTTTTTTTTACAAAATATATTACATACATAAAATAATACACTAAATAAACTTACTATGTTAAAAATTAGTATATGTTATTATCGTTTTGTATTTTATCTTTTCTTTCTTCCTTTCTTTTTATTTTAAATTCTTTAACTCTTTTTTTTAGCTTTTACATTTTTTTTGCGTAAAAAAATCTTTATCTTTATAAGTTATGACTTTAATATCTTACGTTTTATTAGGATGAATATATCTCAAATATTTGTTTAATTACTACAGTCATTTTCAAATGTTTTAAAAAATGCAAGTTTGTAAAAATTAAAAAATTGATTTTAATATATATATATATATAGAGAGAGAGAGAGAGTGTGTGTTAATAGTCACATAGATCCTCGAAAGATACCCGTGGAATCAGTTAGGTTCCTGAAAGATTTGTGGAATCTCTTAAACCCCTCAAAGATCATTTTGGCGTCACGTTAGTCCCTCATCTAATTTCGTCAAGAGGAACCTAACGGAATCATACGTGACACATTAAATGCTTTGTTGGCCCCAATGTCATGTTGGAATGTTATGAAGGTGCCACATTTAGGCCAACAAAGCATTTAATGTGCCACGTAGGATTCCATTAGGTCCCTCATGAGGGACTAACGTAATGTCAAATTGATCTTTAAGGGGTTTAAGAGATTCCACAAATCTTTCGGGGACCTAACTGATTCCAAAATGATCTTTGAAGGATTTAAGAAATTCCACAAATCTTTCAGGGATCTCACTGATTCCACAGGTATCTTTCGAGGACCTATGTGACTATTAACTCTCTATATATATAATTATATTATATTATAATCGATTTACGAGAAAATAAGTCAAACTATACATGGTTCAAATTCAGTTTGTTCATTCAACATACCCAATTTTTAGTTCAAGTTCGGTTTATTTGGCTCACGAGCCAAATTCATGAGCTACTTAAGAGATCAAGTATCTAACAAATTTTGAGCTGCTTGATTCATTGTCAACCCTACTCACAGTCATTTGTATGAAATAATCATTCTAAAAATAATTAAACAAATTTCCTAAGTAGATGTGAGAAAATTGATTTTGTTATTAAAGAAAATTATTTTTAAAAATTTAATTTTAGAAGCAAAACAAAAACAATTATGTATGAAAAAATATTTTATCACAAAAAAAGTTTAAACTTGAAATAATCTAATATACCAAACATTCTCTAAGTATTTAAATATTTTAATAATGACTTTTAAGTTTTAACTAGTAGTATTAAATATATTTGAAATATTTATTATAAATTATATTTATAAATAACTAACTCTAAATCATAACCATACTCAATAGTATCAAATAAATTCACTTTTATGGTTGGGATGATCTAAATACAGCAAAGAGAAATGATAAAAAAAACAATAAAAAAAGACAAACTTATTCTTAATGAAAGGAATATTACAAATAATTAGGACAAGTGAATACTCGTCTAAAAAAAAAAAATAGTACAAGTGACATAAAATCTTATAATATCAAAAAATTATCGTGAGAAGATTTATTCTTGATCAAACAATTACAGTATAGTATAATCCATTTTGAATGGATATTAATAGTGTGTTTGTTTTGGCTCTTGCAAAAGTTAAGAAGCTCTAAATTGAAGGTTGTGAGGAAAGGTGAATTCCCATGCCACCTCAACTTCATTCCAAACACAATATAAGGGTTAGTTTGATTTGGCGTTTGGTTTGCCGCAAACGCAAAAGCTGTGAGGGGAAGTTTTTGCTAACGTGCGTTTGCCTCCTCGAAACGCTTCACCAAACACACTGTTTGGTTTATTACGTAATGGCGAAGTAAGCATGAGGTCAGCCAGAGAGATGAGGGCGGACCTGTCAAACATCGTTAATAAAAAAGAGACAGAAGATGTGTTGAAGGATTACAGACATAATTTGACAATGACCTCAAAAAAGTCCTAAGACACGTCATCCATTGCAACCCTACATCAATGCAACTACTTTGGTCAACAAGTAACAACTTCCTCCACGCTTCCCAATGCCACATTCTCTCTCGCTTATCAAGATGGAATAATCAAGTTCACCAAAAAAAAAGGAATAATCAAGATTGGTCATTAAATATACACTCTCCGTTTCATATGCAATGTTGTTTTAGCATTTGTATTTTGTTTCATAAGTTCTGTTATTTTATAAACTCAATACATAATTAATGTTATTTTTCCAAACACATTATTATTTATTATACTCTCATTTTCACTTCCAATACATTTTTCTCTCTTCAATAATGATTATACAGTGACATTACAGTCAAAATACAACAAATCCTTACATCATTTAATCATTTCTTAAAACTCGTGCATGACCTTAAAACACACCATATATGAAACGAAGGGAGTACTGTCTCTCTGTAGACTTGATCTACTTGATAATAACATATAATTCAACGGTTGGATTGACAAATTTCACAAAATATAAAAAGTTATGTGAAGGTGTGTAAGTGACCAAATTTTACACCTGACGTCAATGGATCATAACTCTGCTAAAATTGACACGTGTCTTATTTAAAAATAAATAATAACAAATAACTTACATATTGAGTGCTACACGCACGAACTACCCCCTATTCGATATGCTTCTTGGTACTCCTAATGGTTCGACAAGTGCATTCTGATACCTACTCAATTCATTAGCCTTAGACATGGCTGATGTACACATGACATTTTGGGTATGCTTCATATCCTCATCACATTGCTGAAATCTATACTTTCTTGCCACATAGTCAAGGTCTTGCAATTTTAATTTCTTTTGAAATTTTCATGCTTCATGTGCTATGATTTCCTTGTTTCCTTTGTCGAAACTTATTTCCTTTGTCGAAACCCTTGGGCTTGCATTCGTTTTATTCTTTGAATCTTGTTTTGGTTGAGTCAATTTGATGTATAACGGCATAGTGTCCCTTGTGCTCCTATAAATTCATTTTTAATTTTTGCTCTTATATTTTTAGCCGGAGGGAGTAGATACCACGTGATGATGACAAAATTTTCTATAATTTGGTTCTACTCTCTCTGGTCGATCTTATATATATAAGACATTTTTGAAGTTTTTAATTTGGTTTTATTTATAAATTTTATTTATAGCATTTAATTACTTTTTTTCATAAACATATTTTTTAGAGCCGCAATAAAAATTACAAGGTAGTTTTGAAAAAAGTATATCAAATTTTTATATTTTCAATGTCATTAACAAGTTTAATCACTTTTCTTAATGGAAGAGAAAAATACCAAAAAAATTTTATAAATAAGACCGAAGAGAGTATCTTATGAGTTACGTATGTACTGTATTTCTTATAATCCACCACTTGTAGCTAATTATCTTCAAATAATTGCAATAGCAAAAAGACATAGTTTGACAAAACTAAAATAAAAATTTTGGATACAATGAAAGTTATACCATCAAAAGTGGATATGTTTGATTGCAAGGTCAACATGAGAAATTTAAACAAAGCAAATTGATTTGGAAAAGGAGCAGTATTCCAAAACATAATTATGTTATGTGGTTGATTGTGCACAACAGCAGATAAACTTTCTGCATGCATTTATGATTATTGATCCTCTATGTTGTTTATAAGTATGTGGAATAGAGTACCTTCTAAGGGTGGGACGAATCACTTGTTTTGTGATCGTGATTGGGCTATATCACTTTTAATTTGTCTATGGTGTATAACCGGATGTGTTTGGATTTTTGGCCAACAATCATATAATAGATTGGCAATAAGTTCGATATTATTGTACATGAATTCAGGAATCAGGGGTGACAGAATTTGAATGAGAATGCTCTAGGCAAGGTTTTCTGTTATTGCTTATTATACTTGGATGGAAAGAAATAAAAAAAAAATCAATAAAAGAAATACCAATCAGCTCAAATTTTTTTAATGATTTAAAAAGAATTTGATCTTCGTTTATTGCATTGTTTTCCTAGAGTTGAGAAATAGATAAATGGTTTGATATTAGCTAGAGTACAAGCTCAATGTAATATTTGAATTTTGGACAACTTGAATTCTTGAACTTTTATAGAAGGTAGCAAGAGGAAAAATTGGTCTTTGCTTTGTGTGCTAAATTTTACTAGTAATAGTGCATTTTACTTTATTAAAAAAATAGAAAGAATTCATTAATATGAAATGAACTTAACAAAAAAAAAACATAGGCAACTCAAAAAAAAGTATATAAATGCTGGGATAAATAAAAGGTTGTGTTTGGCGTCTTATTGAGGCCAAAAGGTAATGTTTGATTTGGGATGGTACGTGACTATGTGTGGTCCTCACTTGTATGATTGTGTTGTAATGTCAATGCTATTATTGAATGAAGCAGCACCGTCCATTGACCCATATCGATTCTGGTCTGATGAACGAAGATGGACGGTGTCAGATGGCATCACTCATGGCAGCTCAGTTAAAGTGATGCCCCCTCTATATTGATATGTATATGTACGTTGTTTCGGTCCGGTTGAAAGGAATTAGATATCATTTTTATTGGGATGAAAAGATATGAGAATAATAGGTCCAATAAGAAACATATGACTCACTTCGAGAGGAAGATCCAATCCGAGAGGACACCCTACCAAGAAGAAAAGATTAATTTAAATAGAGAAGATAAGTGTCAAGAGAGAAAGAATATTCTAAAATACGAAAGATATTCCCTTAGTGGTATAAGGCGGTGAAATATGGCGATCGATGACAAATCACGAAAGCCATGATCATCGAGAGGAGTTGAACCCTTAGACTATGTGAAATATTTATAAATAAAGGTAGAAGTAGATAGGATGACCCGGTTCACATTAGAAGCGAAGGACTTGTGAGTATTGTATTGTATATTTTATGTATAATATTCATAGTTTTTTTCTTGTACTGAACACTAGCGTCGTTTGTGGTAAAAATTGGTAAAACTGTTCTCCCACTCCACTTTCTAAGATGGTTCAAACAAGAAGCACTGCATATATGACAGAGAAATACCTAAAGGGGAACAAGAAGATGATAGAGGAATGGATGTATCACGTGAAGAGGAATAAGTTATGACAGAGGAAGCTATCAGGAATGTTTCAGCCATAAAGGAATTAATTGAGAATATGGAGCTCTTGGAGGAGGAGAATGTTGAAATGCGAACGGGAATGGAAAACATGCAGGACGAGAGAAGTGAGAATTCCAACCTAACTCGTTTATATATAGGTAAAAACTGCGAGAGTTTCTAAAATAGGTATAAAAAAATATAAAGATTGATTAAACAAAATTAGAATGACCAGGAAGCGACATGTGTATATATTATAAGGTCTTGTTAACGAATGCCTAAAGGTAGTGGTTAAAAAATAAGGTTAGAAAACATTGATTACTTTAACTTTAATTTGGGACAAAAAAAATTATAATTTTTTACCATTCTTACGGGACAGAAAAAATAGTAAAAAGGAGCATCAAAACTTTTTACAATATAATTGGCAAGTTTTAAACCCACCCGACATATACTAAATGCACACGGAGCATTATAACTTTTTACATGAACTTCCAAATATACCCCTAATTAAAAAGTAATCTTAACTCTCTCAGTTCTCGTCATCCCTTATCTCTCCACTTCACTTCCACTTTGTATATGAACTCTAGGAAAATCACTGGTCAAGGGGAGGAGACTGTAGTGTCCTAATATGGTTGAGGTCCAAAAGCCTAAACAAACTTAAGAACCTAGTGACCAAGTGAGAAATTGATGTAGGACCTTTGATTCGAAGTACCCAGTTGAAGTACTCCGATTCTCCTAAGTCAGCAATGGATGTGCAAGTGTCAACTACTAAAGGTTTAGAGAACTTACCTCAGCCTGAGCCCCGTATAGCAATGAGCTATTTGTAAGGGGAGATTTTGTTGTTGTTGTTGGGCCTTACTGTACTAGGTTAGGCTGACGTGCAATGGGCATCAAAGACTAAATGTATGAAATATTCCCTTTACCTTGATGGTCCGTAATCAACCTTTAGTTAATGCGTGATCTATTACTAATTTTCAGGGCTAGAATATAGGAGAGGATCATAGAGGGGCAAATGTTCAACATGATTGTTGAGGAAATACTAAGATTCCCACATCTGATGCTTAATCAGTTCCCAAGTCGAGCTCTCTCGATATCCGAGCATCGTAGTACTCAGGAAGGAGTATTCAGACATGCTCTAGGTTAGATCAACAGCTAAATTTGTGTGGCATGGTCGACCTTCTCGAACATGTACCTTATTGTAGCTCTTGGTCGACTTTATACCAATTCGATCATAAGGATAGAGGTCGGCTTTAATCGACTTTATACCCGATCCATTAAAGAGACTATAGCCAAGTCATACAAACTTACTATTTTGTATCTAGAAATTTCTAATTATTCAAGTTTTGCAGCAAGTGTAACCAAAAAAAAATTGTTTAGTGTCCAAAATTAGACATAAATTTATCAAAGATGCATGTTGATTTAATTTATAGGAGTTGATAACACTCGGTGGTTGAAGTCCAAATGATTTTCGGAATATGAGACCGATTCTGCTGAAACTAATTTTGATTACAAATGCTAAGATTGAGGATCATCTGAGAAGAGCCATGCTTCAAGACTTAGGCAGATTAAACAACACACAATGAGTCAATGACCCTTGTTGATAGCCCAGACAAGTCTGCTTTTGTGCATATTTTGATTGGCATTTTATCATTTTAACAATGTTTGACATAACACATGCATCCATGGCACAAACATCCATGTTAGCAAAACTGTATTGTAAGTTACATATCAAAATGCTAACGAGAAGGACACTTGTTAAGAAGCTATAAATAGTTGGAAATTATTGAAAAATATAGTTTTTATATTTTCGAAAGAAGAAAAACTAAAAACTTGTGTTGTTTTCTTCATTTCTAAAGAGTTTAATAAATGCTCTGGTTAACAAAACCTAAGTTATATGTTAAATTGTAAACGTACCCAAAAAATACTAAACACATTGGAGGCAATATTATTTTCACCTATTAATTTTCAAATATACCTTTAGTAGTTAGTTAACCATAACTCTCTCATAGTTTCCTTCATCTCTCCTCTATTTACTTTACTTCTCACTTTACACACCCGGCCCATTACATTACACTCATTCAACCGTCAATTCATCTCCTTTAATTTGCCATTTTCATTAAGAAATATTGGTTTGATCTCTTTCAATATTAACATTGCTCGGTAGCTCGAACAAAAACCGATTAGTTATTATGGTGTTTGTGTCGTGGATGTATTGTGCTACGTCAAACATTGTTAACGGTTTTGCTATACATCGCCTGGTAAGGATTTAATATTAAATCAAATACTCATTAATAACCTAATCAAATACTTCCCTTGTTATAGGGCACAATTTGGGTAGATTTCTTGTCCATTTTTATAAATTGTTTTGGAATATCTAGGTAGCATTAAAGAGTTTATTTCAAATAATTCTCTCATAATTACATAGGTGGTGATAGGGTAATAATTACAATAGAGAGAAATGAATAGAATTGTAAAGTTTTAAATAAGTATAATTTTGGAATGACAACATATTTTTTGATAAATTTGAGAGTAATAGTTATTTTTCTTAATATATGTGAATTAAGTAAAAGTGACTTATATTAAGGGACGAGAGGAGTATTTATTACAAGTCATACTCATTAATAGTCTAATCTTGACATACATGAATAATTAATCTCTTTATGTTTTTTAAAACAAATAATACTATTAGCTAATTTATCCCGCAATCCCTCGTCCTTCCACTCTTTTCTATATAAGTATAACTGATAATATAGAATTTGAGTATGCTTTTCTTTTTGGACCACATCCTTTATTCATTGGCCCCCACCACCTGAAACAAGTCCGAAGATTTTTTCCGCTTGTAACAAGGCGGAAACAAAATAAAACATTTTTCGCCTTATGCAAGTCGTATTATCTTTCGTCTTTCCAAAGTCGTAAATAAAATAAAGTATTCTGCCTCTCTATCAGGCGGAAAACATTAAAAATTTATTATAATACCAAAATTTCCCCTCCGTTCATTCACGTACAAAACAATAAAAAAAAAGGGAGGTGGAGCGTTTACGGAGGGACATTTCTGGGATTTCAACACTTTAATTGTTTCGCTTCTTAAAAGTCGGAAGTATTTCCGCTTTTAAGTAGTCGGTAATTCTTCCATGTTATGCAAATCGGTAATTTATCCGACTTGTTTCAGACAATGAGAGCCAATGAGTAAAGGGTGAGGTTCAAAAAGAAAAAATCCTCTTTTTCTATTGAAGCTTCACTCTGAGTGTAAAAACATGGATTTTTTTTTTAAAAAAAAAAAACAAATTGAGGAACATGGCCATTTTTGTTGCTGAGGAATTTTTTCATTGAACCTGAAGTAACAGTAGTATTTCAACCATCATTAAGAGTAGTTCAATACAAACAAGAATTAAACCCATGTTAACAAAAACTCAACATTAATATATAACTTTGTATAACGGTACGGTTTGACTACTCTTGTATTCATTATTAATATTATTTTGGTTATAAAAAAACAAAACTTATAAAAAACAATAACAAAGGGGTTTTCCCTGTATGGGGTGGTGTATTTTATTTTGTGGGTTAAAAAATAGTTTAAAAAAATAGTAAACTTACGTATAGTTCATTTTCAGCCATAAAAGAAGTTTCAAAAGAAAAAATAGCATAATCATCCGATTTTATATTATCAGTTACAGAGAAAAAGAGTGGAGAGATGAGAGATGAGAGATTGTGAGATCAAAATTAGGTAATATTATTTATTTAAAATAAAAATTAAATTAATTATGCATATCAATATGAGTCAAAATTAGACTCTGATTAGTATGACTTATAATAAATATTTGTTATAAACAATTCATATCTATTTAATTAGTGGATGACTATCTATTGAATTGTATTTATATTTAGCTAATACCACTCCATATTAGGGTGGATTGTGTTTATATTTAGTTGATATCACTCCATATAATTAGGGTTTCCTATCTCCCTATAAATAGGACTCAACTATGATATAAAATGTACACTGAATATATCACAATATATTGTGTTGTCAGCACGAAGCTCTAACCAAAAGGTGTGTTGAAGCTTATACATCAAAGAGTATTGAAGCAATGGAAATTTTAATATTATTAATGTTTTATTTATTTATTCAATTTTTTCTTTTGATATATTATATATTGATCCCAAAGTATCAATATTATTTGGACATGAAAGTTTTATAAGAGATACAAGTTCTTGAGAATTATAGCATTTATCATGTCCATCATAACAAAAGAAAGAAAGAAAGAAATATGCAAATCGAAACAGATTTGAAAAGATGCAAACAGAAAAAGTGTTTGAAAAGGAGAACTCATCGATGCAGATGCAAACAAGGCAGAAGCAATTTATAGCTCTGCAGTAACCATGGTATTTATATATATATATATATATATATATATATATATAATGTTTGCATTTCATGCCAAGCAGTTGACATATTGGTAGCAATAATCACTGCAAGTATGGCAAGTGATGGGTTCAAGACTGATCCTTGAATTATATTTTATATATCTTCCAAAGAATGATCAAAAAATAAAATAGCAAAATTTTTTTAAGATTGGAATCTATAGAACCCGATGTGGGACTTGGTTTGTTCCACCAGTCCAAGGAGTTACAATCTATTTAATACTATGTCAATGGGGAGTTTCAATCTATTTAATACTATGCCAATGGATGGCAAGGTTCTCAGTGCCCAAATCTTTCTATTAATAATGGTGACAACGTCTTAAAGCAATCGAGGGACTTGTATTCATTCTTCATCTCCAATTTGTAATGTCTAACTCTTGCTTCAACTGTGTGCAAATTCCACAAAAGGAAGAATACACATCGAACCACGATGTGCATAATCATGTCTAGTGCTAAGGATTTCAAGTATTGCTGGAGAGTTTAAAGAGTAGATACATCATTAATTTGAACACACACTGACACTTATCATTGTGCAACTCCAACCATTTGGGCTGATTGTCTTATTGAATTAATAAAATTTTTATTAAAAAAAATGTTGTTTTCACCGAGTATTGTACTCGGGATCCCACGGATCATTCCAATCGCACCAGGTTGTTGTGTCTTTATTGATGAAATCAATATTTGATATCATTTTATTAAATTGGATAATTTCACTATTATATCGACAAGTTCTAATTTTAATGCAAATATTTCTTTGGTAGTGGTAATCATTATTTGATGTATCAATGATACTGCTCATGTGTCATAAATTATTAGTTTTATGTTAGCACATTTATTTTTATGATGCAAAGACAGTCAAATAAGTATGATTTTACTTTGAGAAAAAATAATTTTCTTTATTTTGCCTTATATATTTAATTGTGTTTCTTGCCAATTATTATTGAACGTTATATTGAAACATGAAAATATTAATGTTTTTCATGAAGTAAATTAATATGATTTATATATTCTATCATTAACAATTTGACATTAAAGTAGATCTTTATTTGATATAATTTTTGTTATTGTTCCCTAATGATCTCTCTATGAGTTGTTTTGAAAGTTATATAAGGAAGATTATGCTTCATCAAGTTGACTCATATCTTATGTCGGCTTCTATTTTCTTGGCTCTACACACATGTTGAGTAGTACTTTTTTCGAGGTTAGTTATAAAATTTTTAAGCTATTGTCATATTAAGAATATAAATAAGTGGAGAAATTTATTCTAAATGAGTTCATGTGCCTTGTCGTGTTGTTTTTGAATATGAAATTTTAAGAATGCGACAATCTCACAACATGAAATTTATGTGCTTCTTTATTGACATGTTTTAAAACTATTAGTGATGAAAAATTCTAATATTTTTTTATTGAAAATGATTACTGTCATTATGATAAAGAGAAAAATTTGCCAATATAATTATGAATATATTTGCGCATTTGTTTATACCATTGAATGACGTCAATACTTGTTTGAATATGATATTATTGAATGATATTGATCACATATGTTTTTTTGGAGATATTTGATGCTTGTTAGTTTTAGCAAGTAAAACTATGCAAGATCTTGTATGATCTTGTTTTGAATTCTATTTTCAATATAAATATTTTTTTTTTATATTTCCAAAAATTAAGTCTCCGCTTAATTAGATTGGATTGTACGAACCACATAAATAATTGATCACATGTATACATAATATATTTTTATAACAAAAGTTTATGGATATAAAATATTAAAATAGCATATCCTATTTTTTTTTTATTGAGGTTAACAATGTGTTATAATGTAGTGGATCATGAATAAATATATCAAGTTTCAAAGGTATATGCCAAATTTTTATTTTCAAAATAGTTTAGTATATTTTATCAAAATTAAATTGTTCAAATATTTATTTCATGTTTTAATTTCTTCTTGATGTTATTGATTATATTTCATGATTGTGAGTACATTTATTATTTGGAAGAAAATATCATGGTCAATCTTAAAAGTTCAATGAACTTGATGATAACAAATTTTAGTATGATATTTTTTAATCTTTTATACAAGTATGTGTCTATAATAGACTCAATTAAAAAATAAAAACCAAAACATAGTTTATTATGTAACCTTTTCATACTTGTTTTACATTAATTTGCAATATTAACTTTGATAGAGTATTTTTATGGCAAAAATAGTTTGTTTGAAATGTTCTACAAAATGTTTCTTCTATATTCTACTAGTTATACAAAATTTTTAATCTATTTAGTATTACTAGAAGTCATTGTTAATACTATATTCGAGTGCGATGATAATTTAGAGCTCTAAAAGAGTTGTTATCCAGAGGTATTGGAAAATTTTTCAGTTTACACATATATAGTACAATTGGAATACCTCATATCGTAAAACCAAAAGTTTATAAACTAAAAGTTTATAAATTATAATATAATTTTTTTTTTGTTTTGTTTGGCTTGACTGGTTAGACCATCCCAGATCAACTATATGATGCGAAAAAAAATTAAAATTTATGTTGATATCCAATAAAGAAACCGAAGTTTCTTCAATCTGATTATCTCAATGTGCTAATAATTGTTTCCATAGAAAGTTTATTCGGTCATCACCATAAAATTTGGATTAAATCTGGAATGAATACAAGGTGATATTTATGTGCCATTACTTCCATCATATGAATCATTTAGGTATTTTATATTTTTAATTGATGCATCAACTGAATGATCACATGATTCTTCATTGGCAATTCGCAACCAGAAGTTTGCGAGATTACTTGTGCAATTGTATCAATCAAAATCTAGTTATTAACTATTGTATGTCTATTGACATTACTAATTGGGAACATGTATGACACTGATTCGCATCAAGCCATTAAAATTATCATGAGTTTCCCCTTTTACAAATGGTTTTTGGTCAGAAACCTAATATTTCTCATCTAAGAACTTTTGGATGTGCGGTATATTTTCCACCACAACGTACTAAGATGGGACCTCAAAGAAGGTTGGGAATATATGTTGGATATGAATCCTCATCCATGATAAAATAACTCAAACCAACAATAAGAGAGTCATTCATGGATCGATTTTCGATCATCGCTTTGATGAATTTGTTTCCCAACATTAGGGGGAGAAAATAAGTAGTTGGAAAAAGAAATAATTTCGAAAGGGTTATCATTATATTATCTTGATCCTCGAACAAAACGATTTGAGCTTAAGTTCAAAAGATAATTCATCATTTGCAAAATTTAGATAACCAATTGCCAGACATATTTACTGACCTAAAAAGAGTGACTAAGTCACATATTCCAGTTGCTAATGCTCCAATGAAATTGATGTCCCTCTTGGACAAATTAAAATTGCAAATGAGTATGAGGCATGCCTGAAGCGTGATAGATCCGTCGGTTCCAAAATTAAAAAAAATATTTATACAAAAAATCCTCGAAAAAGAAAAGGAGCAAAGAAATAAGATGGTCAATTCGAGGATGTAGAGACTCCTGAAGAGTCCTTAGACATAATTAATAGTTCAGTTCAAGAAGAAACTCAGGTACCTGAAAAGTGTGAAAACAAAGAGATCTCAATAAATTATGTCATCACTGAAATACAGTGGAACCGAAATGAAGTCAACGTTGACGATGCTTTTACATATGATATAGCGCTTAAATGATATAAGATGAGGATCATGCATCAAAGTCTATTAAGGAATATAGACAAAGAAATGATTAGCCAAAATGGAAAGACACAATTGAGCCATAATTGAATTCGCTTGAAAAACGACAGGTATTTGGACCTATAGTCCGTACACCTAAATGTGTAAAGTCAGATGGATATAAATGTGTTTTTGTACATAAGCGAAATAAGAAATTAATTATGAGATATAAAGTAAGATTGATAGCCCAAAGAATTTCACAAAGACCTGACATTGATTATGAGGAATAATACTTCCCTGTGGTGGATGCAAGTATTTTTTGATACTTGATTAATCTGGCAATATATAAAGGATTCAAATTGTGTCAAATGATTTTATAGCAGATTTTTATGGCTAACTAGATTAATAACATATATATGAATATCCCTTAAGGACTCAATATGCTCGAAGCATATGCTTGAACTATTTAATATGGTTGAACCATATCCATGGATAATTAAAATGTTTGAAGCATAAAGTGTAATATGTCGACACATGCACTTTAATTAGTTAAATTGAAAAATGCAATAATTTTGAACTTATAGTTCAAACTCCAAGAGATTTTTAATAGACTCGAAGTTATAATTCTAGCAAACGTAAAATGCATTATATGTTTGCAGCCATTATCATGGTTCATTCGAGAATGATATCTTTATATCAATATGATAAATTTCAGAAGAATTAAGGATATTGATATATACATGTATATATCTATTTAGATTTAGCTAATAATTTATGTTTTTTTAGTTATATATTGTTTGACTTATATATATGATGTCATGTCATGCAATCATGGATATGTTTATTGCAATTGTTTGAGAATACTTATATGATTATGGTTCATGTTATGTGTTTATTTTAGTATTTATGTAGTTTTATTTTAATATTGATTGAATTACCTAAAGTTAAAAGAAACATTTCAAAATGAAATACATCGGCATGAAGATCAAGCATTTAGTAAATTAAATTTGTGACTATCAAGTTGGGGAAAACAACTTCTAAAGTGAGTTGCTTTGATAAATAACAACTAATTTATATGATAATCTCTATTAGATTGTTAAATGTCATACGTGATTTAATATGTCATCTAATATTAATTTATTAGCAAGATATTGTTATTCATTCACAGGAAAATGTTGGAATGAAGCTAAACACACATTTTAGTATGATAAATTGAATATTATTAAATTTCCTGAAGAGCTTCCAAATGTTGTATATTGCTTAAAGAAAGAATTTGAAATGAAAAATTTGGAAAGAACAAAATTTTGTTTTGAATTACAAATGGAATATTTAATGAAATTTTGGTACATCATGAAACCTATGCTGCGAAAGTAATAGTGTAATATCTCAGAGATAATTGTTCGCATCAGGGGGAGATATAAATACGCACTGCACTCTTTTTCCCTTAGTCACGGTTTTTTCCCGATGGGTTTTCCTGACAAGGTTTTTAATGAGGCAGCATCCAATTGCGTAAGAAGAATTGTGTACTCTTTTTCTTTCACTAATTTTTCTTATCGGGTTTTTCTTATGAATGTTTTTAAAGAGACATATTCTCTTAATAGTCATCCAAGGGGGAGCGTTATAAACAATTCATATCTATCTAATTAGTGGATGACTATCTATTGAATTGTATTTATATTTAGCTGATACCACTCCATATTAGGGTGGATTGTGTTTATATTTAGTTGATATCACTTCATATTAGGGTTTCCTATCTCCCTATAAATAGGACTCAACCATGATATAAAATGTACACTGAATATATCACAATATATTGTTTCCTCTCTTCTTCTCTTCTTCTTTATTTTCATACGTTTTATAACAATATTTGATTTAATATTTGATTAGGCTAAATAAATATGACTAGTAATAAATATTTGATTTAATATTTATTTCTAGGGGTTATGGTTAACAAAACGAATTATCATAAGGATCAAAACTCAAAAGGAGTATGATACATACATTATGATGAGTACAAATTTTGCATCCTAGCTTTATAAATCACTTATTACTTCTTTCCCTTTCTAATCTTTTCTCCCACGTAACATAAATTTGTTTTCAAATTTTAATCTCCCTCCCTCCCTCCCTCCCTCCCTCCCTCCCTCCCTCCTAATTTTTTCCTATTTCACATATTGAAAAATGTCAAAAAGTATCCTTAATTGCATTTAAAAAAAACAATAAAAGAAATAGTTTTGTGCTACAAAATATTGAATTTATAATATCGACAATTAATGGATTTAAATTTCTAATCTATGTTTTTTTTTAATGTATTCCTTAATTACTGCTTTTAAAGCATTAGTCAGCACAACCCTTAAAAAAATTTATTTAAAGCAAGTGTGCCTTAAAAATTGTTATAATTGATATACCTGAATTTTATAAGTACTAGGATGCAAGCCCGTGCATGTTTTTAGTTTA
The DNA here is from genome assembly GCA_037953625.1 of Crotalaria pallida. NCBI lineage: Eukaryota > Viridiplantae > Streptophyta > Magnoliopsida > Fabales > Fabaceae > Crotalaria > Crotalaria pallida. Next base: position 156,009,229 of record CM075649.1, read on the forward strand.
CATTTTCAGTGATTACAACATTATTATTTTATGTGTATAATTTTAGAAATAATTATTATGAGTAAATATTATTTTGAATAGAAATAAATATAGTTAAAAAATAACAAAGAATTGTTGATTCAAATTTGTTATCATGAGTTATTTTAAATTAGTATAGTTCATTCATATTTAATTAAAATAACTAAAATATAAATATAATTAAAAATCTATTTCTCAAATTTGTTGGGCCTTAAATATTGTTATTTTGAATGGAAAAAAATAATGTTGGGCCTTGTAACTTAAAACATATGATTCAGCCCTTATTATATTGTGAATTAGTCCTCAAACCCCGGATTTATCCCCCAAACCCCACTTTTTTCATAATACCAATAATACTTTCCTTTTAAACCTCCATTATACTCCCTCCTTATTTCATAAACCCCACACCCCACCCCCTCATTCTTCTTCCTCTTTCACTTTCAACTCTCTCTTCTCACTGTATTGCATTGAAATTATCTACAAACAACTGAGTATAATACTTCGAAGCCCGGGGTTATTTTTATTTCTGAAATTACGCGGAATAGTTACTTTTCATAAAACCAGATCAATCTCAGTCAAATTAAGACATAAGGAACACTAACAAGCAGTAACCAAAATACAAATGAAGAAACCAAATTACAAATTGGAACTATATAAATAGATTTTAAAAAACGGAAAATTACCAAGTTTTGAAGTGTGGCCATAGGGTCTTGGCAAGGAAGAATTAATCGAGCAGGGGGTTTTTGGCAAAATGGAAATTCAAATTTTAAGTAATTTAAAACTGAAAAAATGGAAAAAAAGTGAGAGATGAATGGAATTAAATTAAGTAGCGTGAGTATGAACCTGTGAGAGGGATTTGTGGTGCGAGAAGCGATAGTGAAGTTGGAACACGCAGGAATTGAGACAGAAGGAGCTATCACTGTTGTTGAATGAGTGAAAACTCCAAAACAATGGTGTATCGGTGGTGGGGTTTGGGGTTATGGGGTTTTTTTTAGGATAGAAGGTGGAAAGGTGATGGGGTTTGGGATTTCTTTCCTTTTTTTTTTAATGTTGAAGGGCATAATGGACATTTCTCCGTTAAAATGGGGTTTGGGGATAATAGTGGGGTTTGTAGACTAACTCCCTATTGTATTTAGGTGCAATTATACTTAAACCAAAACAATGACAAATTTAGGCCTAAAATCAGAGGCCAAGTTTCAAGCACTTCTCTTGTGATTGCATATCATATTATGAAACTCATTAACTACATTAATAGTACCAAGTAATTTCATCAAATCACAACTGGACATAGAATGGATTGAAATTCAGTGCATATTCACAGACATGCAGAAAAGAAGACTGAGTTTTCTTCAACGCCGAAATATACATCTGATGCTCGATGAAGTTTTGATCATGGAACTACTAGTCACTTTGCTTCCATCCTCCAATATCTTCATCACCATATTCTTCTTCCTGTGTATTCCAATAAAAGAGTGACATTAAAGAAAATCCCAACTCAAAAGTTTACATAGTGTTGACTGCTGAGGTATTTATACCCTAACAAAACAGAATATGATCTAGGCTAACAGTATATTCTAGTTGCTAACAACATACCAACAAAATCAAGTTTTTCTTTTTACTTTTTTTACAATAAAATCCACCAATAACGCACAAATTAAGGTACGATTATACGTGTGCAACTAATTGTGTCCAGATTAAAAAGCATAAGGTTTTACTCTAATGTTAGAAGGCTTCTACCCGAGATGATTCACAGTTTTGTATAATCATGCACTTAGGTGACTGTTCTTCATTCGGCTGAGCCCAATTGTGTCTGAGTTCTGCAATTTGCTTTTTAAGCCATGACCTGTAAATAACAGAAAAATGGGAGAGAAGATCAGCACTGTAACAAAGATGAAAATGAAACAATTAGACATTTATGCATTCACACAACCACATAGTCAACTTTGACAGTTTACCAGATAGCCAAGGTAGAGATTATCATGTATTTTCAGTTCAGCCAAAGTCATTTGTTCGCTTAAAACATGCAACTTATCCTTCTCTGGATCAACTGGTCTTTCACCTCTTACGACATCAGCTTGTGTCTCTTTTACCAAGAATAATTCAACTTTATCAGCTTGAACTGCATGTTGAGATGTGTCACACCCTCAAAATTACCCAAGTGATTAATACAAAATGAATACTATTACTTGAGAATATATGGACTTGTAAAATGTTAGAAAATACTGGATTCAAAATTTTCTTTTATATTTTCCAAATAGTCGGGTGCACAAACCAAAACATAGGATGTTTGGAGAATAGTTTACGTATTACTTTTAAAATCGAATTCGGCATTTACTTTGCTCAAAAGATAATTTCGCAAAACTTGGATAGCATTCTCTTTGAGGATAAATGTACTCTATTTCATATAAAGGAACTCAAGTATTGCCATCCAGTTTTCGTCTAGCCAAGTGATACCATTTCCAAAATGTCATAGTCGAATCCTTTCAAAACAATATCAGAGTAAGCGGAAATATCAGGACTATGTAATAGACTCTAGTATAAGCATGGATTTTATTTATATCAAAAGGTACGTAATACATAGTCCGGCGGTAAGGATCTCCAAAATCCCAGAACAAGTCCATAAGGCTATGTATTTATATGTACATCAAAATAGACCATGGCTCCAGAGTTTTCAAAAGAAATTCCCACATTATATAAAACTCCCCAAAGCTGGTCTCATAGCACTGGTCGCAGCAGTAGTAGTAGAAGTCTCCAAGAAGTAGCAGCAACCATCATCCAACATCAGAATCAGCAGCTAATCTTCTCCACAGCATCCATCACACCGGATCCTTGATCCTCATCATTTACCTTATGCACATACCTAGGGATCATCGCCTCTCCATTGACTCCCGATAGATTAAATGACAAGCTCGTTTCCGCTCTCGTATTCGACAGGATCCTCCTTGATCTTATTTGAAGGAGTAGTTACCCTACCACTGGGTACAAGGTCTGATGAAAACGTGACCTTAATAGGACTCCTTGAAATAGACGGGGAAGTCTCCTCTCGTATAACTCTAAGAGAAAAAGGGTATGAGCGGGTAGGTTCGAATTGAAAACTGTTAGACAAGCGAGCTGGTCGAGTGGGAGATGATCCATGGTAAACATAAAAAGTAGATATATGCATAGCGTATATGATGAGAATCCTAAACCTACGAGGATGTGACCGAACCAGTGGATTAGGGTGGTCGAAGGTAACCACTATCTCACCCTTATACACTACTCGGCAATCCTCGCAGATCCATATGCCCCTAAGAAGTGGGCGGACCTCGATGCAAGCGATGTAACGCGACATCACCTACAAGGGCATAGGGGTAAGCAAATCTATACACATAACCAATAGAGCTTAAATATTGAAATAACATGATTATGCACAGATAACCCCAAAACAGTTAACAGCCACAGTTACCACTTAGAAAACACTTAATGCAAATAAGATGTTCATACTCATTCTCAATATCCAGCCTTAACTAAATTAAGGTAAATGGCATAATGCCTGACATTCTTCTTTTTCTGAGATTCTCCATCTAATGTCCTTACAGACGTCGATCCAATACACAATGCATTCCCAGATCACGAATACGTTACCAAAACGTATGGCATACTAGCTCGGGAGTGATAAAAACGTCACACCACCTGGTGAACGTCACGTCGCCCAAGGACGCAAACCTATCACTTCTCAACATACAACGGGTGTGATAAAAAAACGTCACCACCTCTGATGAACGTCACGTCGCCTACGGACGTAAACCTTATCACTTGTGATACACAACAGAGGTGATAAACAACGTCACCATGTCTGATGAACGTCACGTCGCCTACGGACGTAAACCTTACCACTTGTGTGCAACACACCGTTGAAACATCCAATCAACAGTATATCACATACTGCCCACATTATACACCTTAATGTGTCATCGAGCTAGTAGCAATTTTTAGCAATTTCAGAGGTCCTACTCATGTCATCCGAACATGAGTAAACAATCCAACACTCAAGATCTTAAGGAAATTGATTGGTCTTCCTTAATTGGTAATACGTAACGTGCCACCCGAGCAACGTTATGACGTGCCCCTCGAGCCTCGTCCCATCATCCAAACTCCAGTATGAATGCATTAACTTTACTTAAAAGGAATTGATTGATGTTTTATCCTTTTATTAATACATTGCGTGCCTCCCGAGCAACGTATCGTTATTCAAATGAAAACATCATAACGTCAATCAATTTCCTTTAAGTCCAGGATCACTTGGTTTGTTGTCTTTTAAGTGTTACAAAATGACTTAGAATTGAAAATGGTGTTTTTAAGTATCTGACTAAAAATACTCGAGTGTTTTCCAAAATACTCGAGTAGTTTATCATTTTCCAGATTCTACTCGAGTAGTTCATAATTATACTCGAGTCGTTCATGTCTTTTCAGAGATTTAGGTTTCCAGGTCTTCAAAAATATACTCGAGTAATTCATGAGATACTCGAGTATTCCATTACCCAGAATACTCGAGTAGTTCATACATTACTCGAGTGTCCAATCTGATTCCCAAGTTGGTGCGCCAATTTTCACTCTGGTGCACCACGAAATACTCGAGTATTAAGCCAAATACTCGAGTATCTGCAAACAGAACAGAGTGAAACTTGGTTTTTACATACCATTTCAATTTCTAAACATTTTTAACCCAAAACAGTGATCACAATAGTTCATATACCACATATTGAACATGTTAACATACTCATTTCATATCAAATAACAAATTTGACAAAGAACCAATCCATTATGCATGAAATATACAATTTAGCAACTCAACACTTCAAATTGCAAAATAAGCACAATATTCATGAAACAAAGTTCATTTAAGCTTGCATGCATGATATAGAACTTGCTCATCACAGTCATAGAGCATGGATTGGTCTCCAAACCAAAGTTCCTATTCAAACTAAGCCCTTAGAGCCTCTTGGTGGCTCTCTAACACAATTAATGAAATTTAAACTCTATCTAATGAATATAATTACTTCCCCTTACCTCTCAGACGTGAATCAAACAAGAAATCTCCAAAGAAAAGCTCCACAACTCTCAGACCAACTTCAAGCACCATATGCAGAGCATTTTGAGTGCATCACTAAATTGGAATTGGTTTACACATGAAACAGAGAATAGAATTAGGGAAATTAGGTTTTCTAGACTCTATGCAATCTAACTAAAGGAACTGAATTTGAGACTCAGAGACTCGTGAGCTTACCACAATCAATGATCAAAGTGAGCTCCCAGAACTGATGACAGCACCCAAACCTCAACTTCTCAGTTTTGATTCTAACAGCACACTCACTCTCAGCTCGCAAACTTTATGTCTATACAAAGCTCGTGATGTGAGCTTTGTATTGGTGTATGATTTGTTACTTGAATCTAAGCACACAAGGAGAATCGAAGGAAACGATTACAGAACCCTAACTTGAGTAGAAAACTCGAATTTGACCAAAATCCTCAACAAATCGGTGTTGATAGGCTTTTATAGACGTGGGAGAGACTCATGCATCACGACACGACATCCATGGTGTTGGCATGGTGGTGATTTCGTGTCAACGAAGGGGGAATCGGTGGTGGTGACTCACCAAACGCACTAACTCGTGCAACTCTGTCCAGAATACTTGAGTTTTTCAGAAAATACTCGAGTATTTTTCCCAATTTTTGAAAAATAATTATTTTATTTACTTTCCCTCCAAAACCTTTCCTATAATTACCTCTAGGTCCCAATCCAGGGACTAATTTGCAAAATATTTATTTTATGCACAAATTTACTCACCAAAATAAATTCTAGCAATATAAACAAAGATCTTAATTAAAGATCAAGAATAGAAATAATTAATTATAATAAACTTTATAATTAATATTTCATTAATCCAGGATTAAAATTTTTGGGGTGTTACAAGATGCAACATACTATAGACATATAAACAGTTAGAATCAATAAGAGACATGCAGCATAAAAATCACTTCAACTGGAATGGGCATAACCTGGCACAGTTGTCTCATGCTTTTACCCGAATCGCAATCAACTACATCTACTTTGTCTGAATTGCTTAAAATAACCTCCTTTTGGCACACACCAAAATCCTTCTCATCTCCCACTCTCTTTCACGTTCTTTCTCGAACTTAAAAAATCAAAGCTTTGCATCATCTTTAATTTAAAAATTAAAATAAAATTAAGCAATTTTTTTTTTAAAATCAACCATAAATAACAGGATGTAACAATTTATCACACTCAAAACTCAAAAAATATAGGAAAAATCTCCAAAACCTAACATTTAAACATCCAAAGTTCTCAAAAAACAACATTTGATTATTTCTGTTATGTGACCATGATGAGCAATTACTTGCTGATTGGTACCCCTGCATCGATTAAAATAAATAAATGAGATGATATTATAGGTATGCATTTGCTTTCACATAAGATTAAGTCATAATACCCTCATGAAATATGCAGCCATTACAAATTTATAATTAATAAATATGCTTATTGATAACAGAATACATCATTACCTGTTTGTGCATCTTTGACACATGTTTGCAAATCATTTTGCTGCATTGAAATGTACAGAATAAAAACCTTGTTCATGTTTTTCTTTTCCTCTTTTTTCACTAACAATATGATACCATTAATAGGAACAATTTTAAGCATATTTAAGGTGATAACCTTCATTGTTACACATGAATGAATCCATCTATATAGCCAAATACTTGCTAATATTCCTGCATGATAATTCAATCAAAGAAAGCAAAATATTAGCACCCTTTAGTCCATTGATCCGATTTAATCTATAGTAAACTTGGAATTAGTGTTTGTCATACCGAATTGTCATCAACACCATCACCTGAGGCAACACCTGAATTATCTCCATCATCAGCACCACTTTGGATGACAAATGCTGCAGCAGCGGATGCAGACATGCATCAAGTCAATAAAGCACTCAAATCATGTTCAATATCTATCAAGGGTCAAGGCACCATCAGTGGAATATAAAAGACAAAAATCAAATTATGTGCAAATTAAATTACAATAAACACCATTTATAATATTCATTTTCATATCACCTATGGATTTATTTTATCCAGAAAAGCTACTAAAATGATTTATTTATCAGCAAAGGCAACCTCTGGGAAGAGCGAAATGCCTCTGCCCCTGCCTCTTGCTTGAGGTTGGGTTTGAGATGCACCAGAAGACGACCCTTTCCGACCTCTAGTACTTGGTTTTGTGCCAGAGATTGGCATGACATCTTCATCACCACTAAAGGAAACTGCACTTCCAGTTCCAGCAGCACTTCTGCCTTGGAAATCCTACATGACATTAGAGAGAGAGCCAAAAAGGAAAGTCATGAATAATATTACCAGACAAAAGCATTGCTTTCACATCATATTGCATTAACTTCTTATCACATGTTAGGTTTACCTCAAATGACTGAGTACCAGCAGTGAACTGCATGGATTCCTTAGAACGTATGGATCTTTCCTTGACACGTTCCTTTAAGAAAGGAAAGAAACATCAGAGTCATTAGTGGCACTTATGTATGTTCATCCATCAAACAAAAGAATGAATACACATTATCATCTCTTACTCCTTGAAGCATAAAAATCAAGTATTTACATTTACCTTAAACCAAAATAGAAAATAGAATGAATTAACTTACAAATATTGTTGGTCATTGAAAAAGTTAATTCTTCCTACTTAGAATAAAATAGAGATTAAAGTTTATTTACATTTACCTAAACCAAAATGAAATTGCATAATGGAATTGCATTATCTCATCGAACCAAGCTTGAAATTTCAGAATTATATATCTATAATCAACTTCTTAAAGCTGAAAAAACATTAACTGTAAGTTGTAATGATGCTAAGTTGCAAAGTTATTAAAGTCATGCTTTAAAATGAAATGTAGGCAAACTCGTAAACACAAAATTCATAAGAATAGTTATTTATTCATTATAACTTATGTTGGATTAGATATACCTTTCTTGTCGTCACTTTTCAAGCTCTGTATTGGTCATTCTCAACTTAGATATTAACACTGCATACAACAATGATTAACACCGCATGCATTTGTAAAAAAAAATTATTTAAGAATGTTAAAGTGAAATAATAAGAAGCAAAAATATCACATGATAAGAGCCTTCCTCAGCATGCCTAGCAAAGCCAGCACCAAGACCCTTGATCTGTCAAAAATAAAAAACAACAAAAGTGCACACAATTCGTCAACTTTAGTGTAAAATAAGTCAATGCAACATCGATGGAGCATAAAAGAAGAAATTTATACGAAAGAAAACATACCCAAATGATATCTCCTTATTACAAAATTACAAAATGAAGCTTAAAAGGAGGAAATTGCAAAGGCGGTGATGGTGGTGGCCATGATTCACGACAGTTCCCTGAAATTCCTTTCTTTATTCTACTCATTTCCAGATCTTCTCTTTCTCTCTCTTACTCTCTCTTAGTCTCTGTAGCAACAACAAAAAAAACTAAGAAACTTCACTTTGGCCAATCATCAAACACCTTGTGTGCATAACAGAAAAAACTCAAAACAATAAAGATCCGGTGTGCAGTTTCATTGTCAGGAACGAAGAGGGCGAGAGTTTGAGACTTACTTACAGGAACGGAGATCTTCATTGTCGGTGTCTAGCGATGATGACCATGGTAGTGACGGTCGTGATTTGGTGGTGGCCGGCGCGAATCGCGGTAGTGTGGTGATGAAAGGATGAGAGAGCATGAGAGAGAGCGCATGAGAGAGAGTGAGAAGAGAGAAAATGGCACAAAGCAAACACATTTTCTCGAGAGAGGAAGAAGAATGAAATTGGAAAGTAACTTTCCACTTTCTTACAAACAAAACCATGTGTAATACGTTTGGGCTTCCATGTATAAGCCATAGGCTCAATCTCCCATGACACAATTAGGTTCCCAAGGGCTGCTGCATAACTTCATTAATTACTTAGTATGTTAGTGAAGTTAGATTAGTCAAAATTAGGACTAGTTTTGGAGGAAAAATTGTGATTAAATCTGAAAAGCTCATCTGCTTTTATAAAAGTATTGATGATATTGTTAAAGAGTATCCTAAGGATATTTTTTAATCAATCAATAAAAATTAATATTTTATTATAAACATACACATAAAACTTACTTATAGCACTTATTTTTTTTGTCTTAAAAACTGTCATCAAGACACTCATTAGTATTTTTCCTATAAATATTAAATTTCTTCATAAATGTTACTCTATCCCATAATTATGTTGTTTTAGAAATTGGACCTAAATTAAGAAATGAGTAAATGATACTCCCTCCGTCCCTAATTATAAGACCATTTTGACACTTTTATTTTGTTCCTATTTATAAGACCTCATATCAATTTTCAATGATCATCAATTACTTTTTTCCACAAACACTATTTATTTAACACTTTTTAGATTCCCAATAATATTAATAGGGGTAATTTTGAAAATACACATCAAAATTTTACATTTCCAATACAATTTACTAAATTAATCAACTTTCTTAATGGACGTGAAATCTCCCAGAGGGATCTTATAATTAGGGACAGAAGGAGTATAAGAATTTGACATATTTTAACTAAATTATCCTTATTTAATAATAGGAGATAAAATAATAAATGTATTAAGATTATATTGAAAAGATGAAGAAATGGATGATAAAAAAAGTAATAAATAAAAATATACTTAAAAAAATATAAATGAGAATTAAGTTTTTAAAAATACATAATTTATTAAACAAAATAAAATAGTTAAACAAATACTATAACTTACAGAAAAAAGGTAAAAAAAAAAAAAAAAGCTAATAATAATAGTAAAAAAGAAAAAAGGTGAGTGGGTTAGCGGTGGGGCATAGAGAGGTATCTGCATCGTCAGCCGTAAGGTATCTTTCAATGCTTACGTTATTGCATTCGTCACCTTTTTTTCCTCCATTGGTCGCTGTAATTGCTTCCCAACATCCTTCCCAAAAACTCCCCCAATTCTTTTATTTCCTTCATGTTTGGATCTATCTTGTATTTTTAGAGAATTGATTATGGAAAGCAGAAATTATTTATAGTTGATTTAGGTTCAACGTAATTTTTTACCATCAATCCAAACATGCTCTTAATGTTATTCTACAATCCTTCAATACAAGCTTCCTTTTAGAATTTTGTTTTATTTTCATGGGTTTTCTTATTTTAGTCCTTAAAGTTGAGGATAAGTATTTAAAATGATTAGGATATATTGAAAAAAAATAAAAACATAAGTCATTTGAATTATTAGATGAATCATTTTTAAGATATTCTAACCACTTTAGGCTGTTTATCCTAAGAGTCGAGGTTAAAAAAACCTTATTTTTATTAATAAGTTTATTTATTCTTCTATTTTTCCAATATACATAATTATTTTTTTCAAAAATATTACTTCCTCTGTTTCATATATAATGTTCGTAGAGTTTTTGTCTCATTTTTCATATGTATTGTTTTTTTGCAAAACTCAACACATAATTAATGTTATTTTTCAAACACAACCCTATTTATTACACTCTTTTTTTTTATTTTCAATATCTTTCTTTCTCTTCAATAATGATTATATAGGGGCATTATAGTCAAAATACATCAAATCCTTATATCATTTAACCATTTATTAAAATTCGTGCATAACCTTAAAACACACTACATAAAAAAGGGAAGGAGTACTAATATATTTAGTCAATATTTTTAAGATTCTAAATAATACTACTAATTACAAGGTTGATTTTTAAAAATATCAATTATTATTAACAATTATAATACTTCAATACTTCATTCATTCTTATTTATCCCTCTTATTTTCAATTATGATCAGGTTGCCGGTTGAGATTTGGTCTATGTCAATTGTCAATGTCATATAGTATTTCATTTCCAGCAATCACTTTTCATTAGCTTTAAGAGGGAAGGTGTGATGAGAAGAGGGTGCGAGGGATTAAGAGAAAGAATGTCAGTATGTTATTTACAAGGAGGGATGAGATGAGGAGTATGTTTTCATACTCTCTTTTTTTTTTCCCTAAACAGCCTGTATTTAATTTTAAAAAATCAAGTTTCATCTAGTCTATCTTGTAATATGCTATTGGAATAAAATATGCATTTTCTTATATTCTTAGTGGACTGCCACTTGACATTCTAAAAAAAATTTCTTGAAGTTCACCGCAATGTATGAATTGAAAAATAGTTTTAAGTCTTTAAGATATCAACTCATGACCCAAGTCAGATTATTCTCCTACCTAACACAATTAGCTATGTGTTCGATTCTTATACTAATCCTTTAATTTTGACTTGAGTAAACCCTATATCTGCTTCCAATTAAGTAAATAAATCAAGTAGTAGTTGATTAGAAAATTATTTCTATATTAATTTAAATAATAAGCACCCACGCATCTAAGACTCGGTCGTTTGAAAGTTTATACACAGATGCTCTAGAACCTAATTAGATAAAGAACTTGCGAAGGAAGTTCCTCACATGGTCACATGGATAGGATTGCTTAAACAAATCGAAACCAGTCAAATTAAAAACTGAACACTAGAGCACCTCAACCCTAAATTGTTCAGGACTTAGATAGTCAAAGCTCAAAGGTGACTTGATCTAGATTTGTATTCTCTCGTGTTGTCTTTCTCTCATGATAAGGTTAATTTAATTAATGAGCTATCTCAAGATTTATGAAAATTTTGTTTCGTATCTATCTTTTTCAAGGTCGTGTTTACCACTTTACCTCATGGCAATTGAGGCAACCTCTTAAGACTTATTAATTACTACTACCTAAGGACTCAGAAAAATTAGATTTAATTAATTTGATTTATTATTAAGTTAAGAGATGATAAATTACTCATAAAATTACTTGATTATAAAATTTTTAAAATGATTTTAAGCTCAGAAAGATACAAAAGTTAAATAAAAATCGATTAGTTAAATGATTTATGAAATCGTATAAGGTCCTAGCAGAATGTCTTTGCACAACATTGACCTTTTTCTTCTACATCAAGAATATATATATATATATATATATATATATATATATATATCATAATAATAATAAAAAAAACACAATAACAATCGAGAAATATGTAACCAATGAACCAAAGCTAATAAACACAAAAAAGAAAATTGGATATCTCATATTAACCCAAATTCTTAAAATATTGAGTTCATAACTCTATGTCTTTATCACTTATTTGTTTTTTTTTATTATTATTATTCATTACTCAAGGACATATGACTTATCTTGTTCAAACTTATTCTCTTATCATACACAAATAACATGAGAGGATCCAAATTTGACTTCATCCTAGCCAGCACTTTTCTTTATTTTATTTTATTTTTTTTACATTTCTTGAAATAAAAAGTAACAAAAAATTTTTTTAAAAAAAATTGTACTTTTTTCACTTTCTCCATCATCCAATTTGGTCCCTCAAGTTATTTACATTGATAATGGAACAATCATTCAATCATTTATTTTCCACACAATTTCGCATCACATACTTTATGATATTTATAGCTAGGAATGAAATTGTTTAAACGGTTAAAGTTGTTACTATTATATCAACGGGGTTGGCTCAAGTAGTGTCATCCTGTCAACTTGAAAACTTGAGAATGACGTCTGAGACTAAGAAGTCTCAGGTTCGATTCCCGGTTAACACACCCATCTGGGAGAGGCATAGGAACGCGACCTCGTGCAGGATTAGTCTCAAGGGTTCCCTGGTATTAAGGGTGCTCTTGGGGACACTTGTGGTACTGGCCAAAAAGTTCAAAAAAAAAATATTGTTACTATTATCATAAAAGATTTATAGTATATTTAGTTAATTATAAATAATCAACTAATGATATGTATATAAAAGAAAAATTCATAAAAGTTTTGTGGGGTACATGCTCCAACTCTGCTTTATTTGCATCCATCACCGGAAAAGTCACTCCCAAGTGACACAAACATGTGGCATTGTTTACTATTTTGATTTCGAAATAGATCGAAGCTTTGGTTTTATAAATTGATTTTGACTTACAGGATTCGGTGACTTGAAAGCTATATATGGAAATGTTTAAGCAAAAAAAATAGACATTGTTGTCAAATATGTATAAGAAAATAAATGCCAAAAAACCCCAAAAATAAATCTTGCTCTACAGTGGCTTAGGCACTCTATAAGCCACTCTTTCAATGAAAGTGAAAGAAATAATTAATATAAGTATTTTCTTGACTTAAACAACAACGCCAACCGCGCAGTGCTTTTTCGAATGTTTATATACTACAGTTTATCCATAGGCCCATACTTTCTAGAAGAGGGAGAACGATTCATGGCACAGATTTAGAATTGAAAAAGGTTTTTTTTTTTTTTTACATGGGAGATCTGGGACTAGAACCCATGACCTGGGGGAGGGGGAACTCCTAAGTGTCCCTGCAGCAACCAACTGGACTGTCTTACGCGGACTGAAAAAGGTTTTTAATTATTCATTTTTCGCCAATAGTTGAGTCACTCTATGCGACAGACTATTTGTATTTAAGTATGAGTCTTGCTAAAAGGGTACTTGTCAAGTTTTTTTAAAAATAAAAAAATTATATATGTTTTAAGTTTTTTTTTAAAGATTATCAAAATCTATATTTTTCAATGTTTTTTTAACTACATATAACTCTTTAATGAGTACTTTTAGGGCATGTGTTAACATTTTCTTTTAAATATAAAGTTTTTTAAACATTTGTTTTAAAGTATATGTTAACATACAAATTCATAATGAGTAATTTTGCATTAAAAATTGATATATTTAATTCATAAAATTAATATATATTAATTACATAAATTTATAATACAAACTTATGAAATATGGTTTTCTTAATGCCTTGCGCACATGTTGAAAAAAATCTTAAATCTAATATATTATCATCAAGTTGAAATAAAACCGAATATGTAAAAGTTGAAGTGAAACCATAAATGTAAAAGTTGAAATCAAACCAGAATTGTACCGTGTTTGAAAGCCCAATTATTCAGGTCAAAATATTGATCTTCTATAATGGGGAAGCACAAAAACACTAAAATTTACTACTAGCACTATTTTAGTGGGTTGATCTCGTAGTAATTAGTTAGATGTATAAAAAACTCGATCGAGATCTTAGGTTTGAGAATCGATTTTTGATGAAGTAACAATCTTTATAAAAATGTTATACTATTTTACAACCTGCAAATTGGGTGAATTAGTCTAATTATGTACTAAAATGAACCTTCAATACAACTTAAGGTTAAAAAAAATAACACTAAAAATTATTTTATAAAAAGAAAATTATGCAAAAGCTTGAACAAACAAAAATATAACCGGTGAAAATAGGTTAATCTGCTCTAACTTAACATAAATAGATTTGACTCGTGTTTCAAAATTAAAGCCCCATTTTGCCATTTAGCCAAGCATAGGTTTTAACCCCATTCAAACCCACTTTCAAAGTTTACCCTCATTTGGAAACCTTCACATATATAAATAGCAGTACAAAATATCTTCACATAGTAGCTCAATCCGTATAAATGAGTTAAGACTTTTACTTATAAATAAGGAAATAAGTTTTAGCATTCAACTTACTTATATATTGGAATTGCTACATATTTGTTAGTACATCCTTGTAACTTGGTTGGGTATTTTAAGCACATGATAGCATACTCTTTGACAAACCCTTCATAAAAGATGGGATCATTGGTATGTACTTTGATGATTGGATGCTCTTGGTTAATAAATTTTATTTTGCAGTTAAAAAAAAAAAATTGTTAGTATTTTTCATGTTGATGTGCTCAAATATTTTTTGAAAATTCTTTTTATTGTGTCGTGCAGAGTATCACAAGTCTTGTTTAAAATAGTTTGAACAACATATATAATTATTTACTTATTATAAGATATGCAAAAGTTAGCCAAAACAACAATATTTTAGAAAAAAGTTTGACTCTCGATCAATTATTTCTGAATCTATTCCCGACCTTTATAGAATTTTAAGGTGTTTAATAATTTAATAACAAAACAATAATATAAATAACAAAACATTACATGAATTTAATGAGTTCAAACCTCAAATTAAATAGCAACAAAATGAGAGTCATGATTTTAATTTTAAAATAAAATTATGAAATATAAATTGTAATATATATACACAAACAATATTATATTATAAATATTATTTTTATTAAAAAAATATAAATATAAATTGTATTTCATAATTTTATTTTTAAAAATATCACATTCAACAGGTTGACTCAATAGGTGTACCAAGCATCTTCATTATTATTATTATTATCATCATTATTATTATTAATTTAAAGATTGAACATAACCTTTTATAAGGGTTTTTATGTGAACGTTTTTCCTAAATAAGTTAGACAGTACCTCAAGTAAGTGATCAATGGAATCCTAAACAAAGAAATTATTTTAAGTTACTAGTAGCATCTAGCACGTAACAGCTAAAACTGGTTGACTCACTAAGTGTACGAAGCTGCTTCTTTAATATCATCATCTTTTTTAAGTTTAAACATTAAATTTTTAAGGGCTTTTATGTGAACTTTTTTCCTAAATAAGTTAGACAGTACCTTAACTGATCAATGGAAACCTAAACAATGAAATTATTTTGGAAGGGAAAAATTAACAATCCATCACTCACACCCAATCTAGGCTTTAAACCCATAGACGGAAACAAATACTGTGTTCACATTTCACGCTTTACACAAGAAGCTAAGCTCCCTTTCATTCTCGCTACGGACTCATACCAATGACTAGAAACAGTGTTCAGTGTTCACACACAAGAAGCATACGTGAAGTCAAAAACCATGTCTTCTATGTAGTATGTGTCTGGGTCAGTCCATTGTCCTCTCAATTATTTTTTTCATACTTTTCTACCATCATTAAAAAAATTAATAATAATTGTATAAAATAAAAACACAACAAATTTTTTAAAATATGTTAAAAGTACTCTCTCCATCTCTATTATAAAAAAAAATAATAATAAAAATCACATTAATTTAAAAAATTAGTGAACAGTATTTGGTTTTCTTAAATTCATAAAAATATGATTACTTTAAGAAAATAACATTGAGAATAAAACAAAAATTAGATAAAATCACTACTCTCTAAAAATGTTTTAGAAATAATTATATTAAGAATAAAATGTTAGTTAGCCTTTTTTTTTTAATATTTGAGACCCAGATAAATAAGACACAAACCAATGAAGAGAAATGGTGTCATGAAAAAAGATACTCTCTCCTATTCTTGGATATAAGAAAAAAACTTAATTTCATTTTTATTAAAAAAAATTAGTTGATTGTATTTAATTTTTTTAAATTTATAAAAAAATAAAGATATTTTAAGAAAGTAGCATTAATAATGAGACAAAAATTAAATAATGTTTTAGAAAAATAACATTAAAAATAAAACAAAATTTAAGAAGCTAGTTAATTTTACTTATATTTTAAAGAAAAAAAATAATACTATATAAATCCATCCAAAAAAATCACAAACCCAGAAATCCAAATCTGTTTGGATATTTTTGAATTGAATATTAAAAAAATGATTCGTTATTTTTTTAGTTCTAGAATACGGACCAAATTGGACCACTACTTCTAAAATCACACTTTATAAAACTTTATACTTACGCATACACCGCGGATATGGATAATGTTATTTCAGTTTGTGCCTATTAAAAATGCCAACAACAATGATACTAATTGTTTCGTGTATATATGTTCAAGACTTGTAAAAGTTATATATATATACACATATATATATATATATATTTTATGAACAAATAATTAAATTTTCCGAAACCTCGTGTTTTATGACGGAACCGATTATATTTTATGATAATATCAAACAACTTTTTGCCTCAAAACCGAATCAAACTGTACCACGAACACCCCTACCAATAACATACATAAACTTCTAATTGCATTAATTAGGTTAATCAAACTAAGCAAAGTCTAATTGCATTAATTAGGTTAATCAAATTAAAGCTACTGCTCCTTCCGTTTCACAATGTGTTAATTATTGTCTGGGCACATAGTTTAAGAAAGTGTTAATTATTGTAAGTATTATGTATAGTTTGTCTAAAACGTCTCTGTTCAATCCTCATTGAAAATTGTAATAGTATTTAATTTTTATTAGTAAGTGTGTCCATTAATTAATGTATAGTGATTTAGAGATGAGAGAGATGATAAAAGTAGAATTAATGAGTAGTACGAGAAATGATTGAATAAAAGGTTAATATTGTAAAAAACAATATGTTTGTGTATTGGAAATATAAAAGGCCAAATATTGTAAAACAAGGAAAAAAGTCTAAAAGCCAAAAGATTGGAAAAAGGAGGGAGTACCATTCAAAGGTAACCATATCCCCGATACAACTTCATAATAGTAGTAGTAATAATTAAGGAACTATTTAACGTAAAATTAAAAAAGAAAAAAATACTCGTAATACTGTAATTTACTACATCCATATCCTTTCCCTTCCCAAATTTACAAACAGATCCTAGCTACCCTCATAGTACAGTATTAAACACCTCCATTGGGACCCCAAATCTAAATTAATTTAACCAAAAAAAAAAAACAGAAATACTGGGAGAATATTTTTATCTCAATTCTCTCACATAACTTTCCACGACTCTAGAGTTGGAAAGCTTGAGAATGTGTCAAAATCTATGTCCGCTGTTGCAAAAGAACCATCCACCATCTCCATCGCCGGCCCAAAACCCAGTGGGCCCGGCCCAGAAACCCCGGGCCCAGTAAGCGCGGCGTTGGGACCCACCACCTGCTGCTGGTGATGGTCAAGCAAAAACGCTGACGTGTCCAGCGTCGGAAGACACCCCGCAGCTCCCACCGCCAACCTCACCCCTCCGCCGCCGGGAAGCCTATGCGGCTCCGGCTTCACCACCGGCGCCATTTGCATCTCCGACCCCACGAACCTCACGCCGGTGACCTGCTGCACCATCTGCCGGAAATTCGCCGGGTCCGCCGTTATGAACGTCGTCTGCGACCGCTTCGATGCACGCGACTTCCGCTTCGTGACCTTCCCGGTGGCCCCGATCATCATCTTCCGCTTGGGGGCAGATTCCTGGTCCGAGCCGCCGGAGACACCCGACACGGTCGAGGTTGTCGGGGCGCTGACGTCACGGTTGACGAGGTTGAGAAAGGGCGAAACGGTGTCGTTTCCTGAGATAGACTTCTGAAGCGCTTTAGTGAGGGTTTCGGCGTCACGTGCTATGTAATCAGCGAACCACGAGTTTGAGTACGAGTCAATGGTTGCCATGTTATCCGATGAAGCCATATGTTTCGTTAAGTTTAAGGATTAAAAAAAAATCAAAAAAGAGAAAAAGAAAAAGATTGAGAGTGAGGAGAATGAAAACGTTGAGAGAGTGAGAGAGAGTGACGGTGAGAAAAATAAGTTATGAATAGAAGAACGGAGAGAGGGGTTTCGGGTTATTATTACAACAACATTGTTGAGGGAGGGGTAGTGAGTGAGGGGAAATTATGAGAGCGGGAGTAGGAAGGGGGTGATAAAAGGAAGGGATATAAATAGGGCGGTGGAGGGTATTTTGGGAAAAGAGGGAGGAGAGAGAAAGGGAAGAAAGCGCGTTGTTCGGGGGAAGAGAAGACACGCGTCAGATTATCCGTACGGGGAAGTGAGGTAAGGTTGATGGTGATGCTGAATTTGGCTTGGCGGAGTCTAGGCTCAATTTATTTAACCCAACTCTGGTTTCTTTCAAACACTACTACCCCTGGTTGGGTTGGCTTGCTTTATTTAAGACGCCTTCATCCATTATTATTTGTGCCTTTCAAATCGACCGTTAAATATTTGTGGCGTATTCTCTCCGGTCATATTTATAAGTCACATTTTAGAAAGATTTTTTGGTCCTATTTATAAGTCATTTTGTACTTTCTAGGAGATATTTATTGCTATTTTCTCTTATTTGCCCTTTGTCCATTAATGTGAAGTAATACAATGTGAAATTTCTAATGCAAGTTAAGAGGGTAAGATTGTAATGTTGAAGTATTTTTTTAAAGTTTCAAGAAACCTAACTATCTTCCTTGGTCCATGTGATATGGTTAAGTATGCCATATAAATAGGACCAGAGGGAGTACTGTATTATTTGTGTCTTATATTTATGTCATTCTTCTAAGTGTCGGAGGTGTTTTGATTTTAGTTCTTGTAAGTTTTTTATTTGGACTAATCCTTAATTTTTTTGAAAATTTAGTTTTAGTCCTTGCTGTTAGCAAAAATCCGTTAACTATTCGGTGGTTAACGAAATGTCACATCAACGTACACGTGTGTAAGTATTGTATACTATCGAAATGATGACGTGGATGATGTGGACCCGCAGGAGCAAAACGGTCAAAGCCTAATTCATAAACACATTTGGATTGGGCTTTAGCCCTTTTACTCCTGCGAACTCGGATCATCCACGTTATCCTATTGGTGACACACGGTACTTGCACACGTCAATGTCAATGTGGCGTTTTATTAGCCACGTCAACAGTTGACAAATTTTTTCTTACGGTAGAGACTAAAACCAAATTTTCAAAACAGTTAAGGATGGGTCAAAGTCAAAAAAACTTTCAGGGACAAAATACTCCCAACTTTCAGAGACTAAAGATGTAAATAAGCCTTCATTTAATTATTTTACTATGTCTCATGCATTAAGCAGTTTTAGGAATGTAATATTTATTTACATATATTTTTTAAGCATACCTTTATTTATTATATTATCTTTTTAATCACTCATTTTTCCATATCTCATTAATATAATCTTCATATACTCCCTCCGGTCCTTATTATAAGTCCCTTTGACTAATTTTCACACCCTTTAAGAAATTTAGTTAATATTGTTAGTGGTATTCGAAATGTAAATATTTAGTATACTTTTTCAAAAATACCCATATTATTATTGGGAATCTAAAAAGTGTTGGATAAATAGGAATGTTTGTGGAAAAGAAGTAATTAATGTCATTGGAAGTTGGAAATGAGATTTATATTAAGTGTAACACCCACACAATTAATTAGCTTAATTACTAATAAATAGGTTGAGATTAAATTGGACTTGAATTTTAATAAAAATTTGATAGAGTTTTCTCTTTTTACCGGACTTTCCCGAAAATTACATTTTTATAAACCTGTCAGATAAGAGTAAATTAAAACCTAAATCTGAATATAAAACACAGTCAGAAAAACCTAATGCCCTGATACAAAGTAATACAAATTGTGCGCTAAAAAAAAACTATATTAATTACACACTTTGATTCTAGTTCTCTCAATGCCTATATTTACACTCCACAATCCTGCTCGGCCATGCACAGTGTAAACTCCATCTTCGTACCTGTATAAAAAAGGCAAGAAGGGTAGCATTACGCAGAGCTTAGAACAATAATTTCTACAAAAGTATAGCAATAAACCGAGGTGATTCATTTTAAGTCTTTGCCCCATTAATTCATTATCACTTAGTTATGTTTGCACAATCTCTTAACCCTTATATTGTCTCTCACTTCACACACTAAGCTCTGTTCTTATTCCATACATTAAATTATCCATTCCATTACTCTTATCCGTTTACGACCTTTAATTCTTCAACTTATTATCGAACTAGTCTCTAATTAATACTATATCTATCAACTTCCCTTGTGTGTGTAAGTCATTAAATTATCCTAAACTATTTTCATCCAACTTAAGTCTCAACTTTTAACCATAAGTAGTCCATTAGTTACTGAATTCACTTCTTAATATTAATTACCACTTACAAATACATCATGTTCACTATCTTGGCCCTAACTCATTTCTTATACCTATTTAACATCATTTATCAATAGTTACTATTCTTCCTATTCCGAGTACTTCACCCTACGTAAGGGTCCCTCGTACACACTGGCTATCTGAGTACATATTAATCACAACCTATTCTTTTCCTGGTCTTAAGTCGTTGATTACACTTGTTCGACATTATTCATTAATTATTACTATTCATTCTATTTCTGAGTACTTCACCCGGCGCAAGGGTCCCTCATGCACGCTGTCTATTCCGAGTACTTCATCCTACGCAAGGGTCTCTGTACACATATCCTATAACTGAGTACTTCACCCTATGCAAGTGTCCCTCGTACGCTTCCCGAGTACTTCACCCTACGCAAGGATCCCTTGTACACACTGTTTATATTCGAGTACTTCACCCTACGCAAGGGTACCTCGTACACATGTCCTATCTCCGAGTACTTCACCCAACGCAATGGTTCCTCGTACACATTTTCTATCTATCCGAGTACTTCATCCTACGCAAGGATCCCTCGTACGCACATCCTATTTCTGAGTACTTCACCCTACGCAAGGGTACCTCGTACACCTATTCTATATCTGAGTACTTCACCTTATGCAAGGGTCCCTCGTACGCACATCCTATTTCTGAGTACTTCACCCTACGCAAGGGTCCCTCATACACATATCTTATCTCCGAGTACTTCACCCTACGCAAGGGTCCCTTGTACACGCTGTCAATATCCGAGTACTTTACCCTAGCAAGGGTCCCTCGTACACATATCCTATCTCCGAGTACTTCACCCTACGCAAGGGTCCCTCGTACGCACATACTATTTCCGAGTACTTCACCCTACGCAAGGGTCCCTCGTACACATATCTTATCTCAGAGTACTTCACCCTGCACAAGGGTCCCTCGTACACGTTGTCTATATCCGAGTACTTCACCCTACGCAAGGGTCCCTCGTACACATATCCTAACTCCTGGGTTTCTATTTTCTTTATTATTTCTCTTTCTTATTATTTTATCTTACTTTCGAAGTCTAGTTTCTATTCCTTTTCATTATTCCACTCCAATATATGTCCTTATTTCTCTTTGTTCTCAATATGAGTATTCAACCTTAGAGTTCCTAATCACTTTCTCACTTAGTATCTATTTAGTTATTCATTTCCTTTCTACTTATAAGCACATACCCTTACTTTTATAAAGCTACAATTGAATTCTTTCACTTTTTACCTAATACTCTTTTTATTATTAACATCAACTACCCTAAGGTTTTATACTCTACTTATCCATCTACCCCTAGCCATCACTATAACAAGAGAGAAACTACATCCTAAGTCAAGGTAACACCACCTTCTTACCTCCAACAAGAAGATATGATGAACCTCAAGCCCTAGCCTTACTCCTTGTGCCCTAGACTCCTTATTCCTTGTCCCTGTAACACTTAAGGCTTGAATCTCCTAGGTTTGACTTGAAAGAGAGTATAGGAATCCATTGTCATGGAGCTTAGGGAGAGAAAACCTCAAGGTTGATGTTGATGATGATGAGGTCGTGAGATGAGGATGAGGATGGGATGATGACACTTAGCCTTGTGATGATGATGATGTAAGTGAGGTTGAAGATGGGTGTTAGGGCTCTTGGAGCTTGGATAGAGAAAGCTTCATAAGCTATGGTGAGGAGAGAGAGAGAGAGAGGCGTGTGATTAGTGGTGGTGGTGGTCCGGTGGAGCTCTTGAGCTTACCATTGGTGGGTTTGATCTTAGGGCTTGATGATTAGTGATGGAGATGATGATGTTGGGTGATGAGCTCTTGATGCTCTTGGCCCTTGAGAGAAGAAGAAGAAGAAGAAAATGAAGAAGAATGATGGAGTATGAATGAATGAATGTTGGTATGAAGGGTTATTTGCATGTGTAGGGAAATGTGTGCTTGTGGGTTAATGGCTTCCTTGAGAAGCTTTGCAATATGTGGTTGTTGATTAGTGACTTCTTGGAGAAGCCTCATTGGAGTTGCCCCCAAGTCTTATTTTTTTTTCTAAGTTTTACGATTGGTAATCGATTACCTCAGGCAATAATCGATTACCACCCTAATTCTTCAACTAATTGTTTTCTCACAGAAGCCTGATAATCGATTACCTTCCCCAGGGTAATCGATTACTTCCCTTAAGTCAAATTTAGGGTTTATCACAGAATGATTGTAATCGATTACCACCCCAAGGTATTCGATTACATCACTAAACTTTCATATTTTGGTGGTTTCTAACTCTAAGGCATTCCTCTTTACTCCTACATGCACTTTGGCCATGATTAGATCACTCTAACCTTGTTTACTCTAGTCATTTTCATTAGTTTAACTTGGAATTATTCTAATTAGGCTTGGGATTAAATTAGGGATGTTACATTAAGAACCAAAGAAAAGTTTTCAAATGGAACTTATATATAAGACCTGAGGGAGTATTTATTATTGCTCTTTCTCTCATTTATTATTAATTGAGGGTAATATAGATAAAATATACAAATTATTACATTATTTACTCATTTATTAATCGATGTGTAATTTCTATAACAACATAACTTATGAGACGAATGGAGTATTAGAGCTCCCTAACAAAATACTCCTTCCGTTTCACTTTATTTGTCGTTTTACCATTTTTAACTTGTTCCAAATTATTGGTAGCTTTAGGAATTCGAGAGTGTATTAATTAATTTTTTCCATTTTTAACTTTGCTTTTAAATATTTTGAAATATGTGAAATGTGTGATAATTAATGTAGTGTAAGGACAGTATAGTAAAGTTGGCGTATTCTTCTCTTAAAATTTGAAGTATTAAATGACTTTTTTAATCTATGTGAAACTACTAAAATACTAACAGTTGTTAAAAACAGCTTAGCAATTTTCAATATTAATAATAAAAAAAATATGTGTCATAAACCAATAATTTCAGTCTCATTGATGTTTACTTGATCTCTTCAATCTTAATGTATGTTTTAGTTGAGAACTTTTTTTTATATGGATTTTGCTATATATGGTTTCGTGCTTCTCGGGTGACCTTCTCTTCAGATTGCGCCTTGGACTTTTACTTCTCTTTATAAGAGTACAACTTCTTCTTTGGGGTCACGCTCATTGGGGCCTCCTTTTGGGAATCTTAAGTACTCGTCGAGCCTCTTTCTTCAGAAAAATGTCACAATTCCATCTTTCAACAACTATGCACATTCATTATGCGTGTGCTTATAACTTCCATGTCAGTGACATCTCTTGTGTCTATTTTCTTTTGTAGGCGACTTTCTTAAAGGATGTGGTCTGTCAATCTCCATCAATTCTGCATTACCTTGCAAAGAATTTGGGCTCTTGAAACATTCAAGGGGGTGTAGTAGTCATATCTACCTTCTGGCTTTCTCCCACCAGACTCTTGTTTCCTCGAAAATTCTCCTTCTTGTTGTCCCTTTGTTCCACTCTTCGTAGGAGTGAAGAATTTTTTATCTTTTTCTTGCTATGTTTTTCATCCACGAGGCTGTCTTGTGCCCTTTGATACCCCTCCAAGTTTATGTACTTCTCAGCTTTCTCCATTACTTCATCCATTTTTCTAATCATGTGCATCACCAAGTGATCAATAAACTCTAGTGGCTTTAAAGTCCTCATCAACAAGTGGAGAGCGACTAACACCTCGATGTCACTTATGGACAAGTACTCTGTGTTAAACCACGTAAGGAAATACCTCTAAGACTCTCCATTTTTTTTGCATGATTTGAGAAAGGTGAGGCTCAGATTTAGGTTGGGCTTTGTTGGTTGTGAAATGTCCTAGAATCTAGAGGTCAAAATCTTTCCAACAACTAGTGAAGTTTGGCTCCAACTTAGAATACCATTGCAAAGTTGTCTTCTTCAAAGTTAATGAGAACATCTTACACTTGTAAGCATCCCTAACCCCTTGACATGCCATTGCTACCAAGAAACTGCTCACGTGCTCTTGTGGATTAGTATTCCCCGAGTATTGTTCCACATTCGCTGGGGCATTATGATTTTGGGGCACCGTATAGGCCATTATGGCTTCGAAGAACTAGTAGTCAACACCTTCACCTTCCTCATAGCCTGACACTACGAGTACTTCCTTACTCCCTTCATTTTGCCCCAAAGAGGTTGCTCCCATTTTCAACTCTGTAATTAATTTATCTTGTGCAATCAAACGTTTCCTTACATGCAAAAGCTTCTCATCCAAATTAGGCCTTCTCTTTGAACGTCTATTAAATGATCTCCTACTCACATGACAGGAGCGTGAGGGGCTTCCAATAGGAGATTGTTTTCGCAACTTATCTCGATCATTTTGAGTGAAAAAGTGCAGAAAGTTTTGAGTTGAGGATTGCATGTCGGTGATTTTTGGTTTAAATGATTTTTGGGTTTATAAGAACAAATGATTTTAATTGGTTTACTAAATTGGTGAAAAAGAATGATTTGTAGACTAATAAAGGTATTAACCAATTTGTTAAAGAAATAAAAATAGATCCCTGAAAAAAAATTGTTTTAAGTGCTTTATTTCTTTGGTTGGTTGAGTAAACTTAATTAGTTTGGATTATAAAGGGTTTTTGGTTTGCATGTTCGATGGTACAAATTTTTGATCAAGTACCAAAACTAATTTTGATAGTGTTGTGAGAAATGAGGATTTGTCTTTGAAATTTTATGTATTGGCCGAATTGGCCTTAGAAAAAGAAAAAGGATTCTAAACTTTATTTTAAGCTTTGATTCTTTGTTTTTATTAAAAAAAAGAAGGTGTATTAGAACTTTGATTTTATGTTGCATAATAATGGTTTTGTTTGTATGCTTATCGGGTGTTAAGAACAAACGGCTTATGTTTGGTTCTCATGGACTTTTGGTGTCGTTGAAGCCCTACCATATTCATATGGTAGGATATGGTAGGGCTTCATTTTTTTGTTTGATACTACATAATCTCATAGTTTATTCGTGCACCAATATATGTCAAACATAGATATTGAGATTCATTCTATTAATTTAAAGCACAAGATTCTTTTTTTTTAATTATTTTCTAAGCGTCAGCAACATCATATTTTTAAATAAAACTACTCTTTCTAAAAAATAGAGAGAATAAAATATTATGAGACAAATTTTTATATAGATACTACAAAAATAAAAAAATAGTAGTTGAGAACATATTATA
The DNA here is from genome assembly GCA_037953625.1 of Crotalaria pallida. Classification (NCBI taxonomy): domain Eukaryota; kingdom Viridiplantae; phylum Streptophyta; class Magnoliopsida; order Fabales; family Fabaceae; genus Crotalaria; species Crotalaria pallida. The sequence continues at coordinate 156,035,227 of CM075649.1, forward strand.
AACTCTATTGGTGATGTGTAGGATTTGTTAAATTATTTTGTTTAAATATACATACATGTTTTTAAGCAAAAAGATGTATATTATGTGAAGTTTTGATCTAAGCTCGTTGCAAATTTTCAAGTTACTAACAAAATATCGATTTGGTTTTGAAAAATAAAATCGAAATCTAATTCAATCCAATCGGTTTTCATTTTTTTTATTTGGTTCTTTTATTAATTTTTGGATATCCATTGGATCGATTTAAATATAAACACCCGGAAGGCCCGAATTTATACTCAAAACCAGAGGGTGTAAAAGCATTGATCTCCACAACATTTTTGGGTATGGCGAATTCTTCCAAACTTCCACCTTATCAAGTGGATTTTCCTCTTTTCAATTGCATCACCAAAAAAGAATTTTCTAAACATGCTATCTAGATTTTGACATGGAATTGCTAGTATGTCCCAAAATAGGTCTTGACATAAAAGGGAATAGACAGAGCCATAAACTTTACCAGGATCTCCTTTCCTACTCTAGAAAGACATCTCTCTTTCTTTTTTTCTTTTTTTTTTTTAACCTTCTTTCAAACTGTAATATCCGGATTTCTTAACTAGCAAAATAATGTATTTTGTTTATTTAAGAAAATATTTTTCAAAAAAAGGTTAAAGGAACGTACTAGATTTCCTAGTAAATAGTAATTTAAAAAAAAATTATAAAGAAATACAGAACATTTAATCAAATCTTTTACCATAACAAAGCATTACATATTTAAACATAACGCATAAGATAAAACCATTTATGAAACATGAACATTACAAAGTCTCCAATTACCAAAACGGATTGACCAAAAGATTTGCTAGACTTGAATAAAGAGTAAATATTCAGGTTAATTTCAGATTTTGTATGCATAAGTTAAATTAGTTGTGGCGAAATTTTAAATTAGTAGAAAGCTAAACGTGAGTCACAATGTTCACTGTTGTTATTGTTCCACAAATTCAGAAATTAATTTGATTAGTATCCATAATTTCAAAGACTAATTTGATTGATAATCAATAGTTTTTGCTTTTTTTTTTTTTTTTTGCCAAAACGACATCCACATTAAGAGTCGCTAATGACTATTAATGCCATAAAAATTAATGTGACTCATGTTTTTCTATCTCATTTAAACCAATTCAAAATTTTGAAATTCTCTATAACTACATTGATTAGTATTCATAAAATCAGGGATCAATCTCTCATATTACACAATTACTCGTTGAATAAACTTGTCCCTGTTTGACATTAGAGGCAAAGTCAAACTAAATTAAACATTTAAATTAAGAAACCAAATCAATCACGCTTAAGCAAAAAACGCCTCAAGTCCACTCTATTAGGCATGAGCCTCTCACTATCTTATAGTCTCTGAAAATTGAGGAAAAAAAAAAGATCACTGATTAACATCTCTATTCCACGGCTATGCTATTCTGCCTTGTCCTCCAAGCACCGTTAGTTTTGTTCTTATCTTCTCAAAAGGTGACTACTTTCTTCTTCTGTTCTTCCCAATTTGATTTCTCAAACAAAAAATCACATTTATTTATTTTTTGTAAACTGTAAGAAGATGGTTAGACAAATTGATGAATTTTGTGAGATACAACAGCTCAGTCTCTTCAAATGTTGACTTCTTTACTGAGCATCGCGAAATTCATTTTTTTTCCTTTTAACTTATTCAGGCTTCTGGATTGACAGTGACTCGATGTCATTGTATATATATCTTAGACTTTTAAGTTTTAATCTTTTATATATAAGTTGTCAACTCAAAATATTTTTAGGAGTAACCATCTCAACTTGTGAGATTCCTCTTCTGGTTTTGAGTATTTTAAGTTGCTGATTGTTAATACTCTCTCCGATCCTTAATATAAGAGGTACTTAACCATATTGTCCGGACTAAGGAAAGTAGTTACTTTTATGAATTCTATGAGAATATATTGTAACATTATAATTTTACCCTCTCAACTTTTCTTGGAAAAATTCACTCTCATTAATGAATAACAAAAAACACATAAATAATCAAAACATTTAATAAGGGTAAAAAAGAGAAAAAACAATCAATGATGCATAGGAAATATAACACCTCTTATAATTAGGACCAAGGAAACCTTCTAGAATACCTCTTATAATAAGGACCGAAGGGAGTATTGTGTAATACTAGTACCTATGCCAGTGCACCGCACGGGTCGGTGTTTGTTTGGGTTTTGTTAATTTAAGAGTGGGAAAAATTAAGTGTATATTGAATATTTGAGTGTGGTAGCAAAATTATTAATGATATTGTCAAAATTATGTTCATTAATTTCTATATTTAGAAATGAGTCTAATTAATTTCTATATTTGGAAATGAGTCTAATCATTCTCAAATACTTAAAATTCTTGATCTTTATGAATTATGAGTTATGACTTTAATGTCTTAAGTTTTCTTATGTTGTAAATATTTTCTTAATCATTAGACTTATTTCTAAATATTTCATTAACAGGGAACTCAATTGGCAAGTCTTAGAGGCATTTTCATACATTGTTTATTTAGAAACATATGTTTAATTTAATATTTGGAACGTTAATGTAAATTTTAATAGCATTTTGAGATTGCTTTATTTTTAGCTCCCGAACTGATTTAATATATTACCGATATAAGTTATATTCAATGACTTATTATTTCAAGATTCTAAATATTATATTTTATCAAGTTTGACATCATAATTGAGAAAATGTATTTATATTGGAATTTCTTTTTCTTACATAATATCTGTAAGGACCGGTAACTTTATTATTATTTCAAGATTCTGAATATCATATTTAATCAAGTTTGACATCATGATTGAAAAAATGTATTTACATTTGAATTTTGATACTTTTTCTTATGCAATAGTTATCTATAGGGATCTGTAACTTTATTATTTTTCAATCAGTTTTGAGTAATTAGAAATACAATATTAATATACTTAAATGTATTTTATTTTTAGGATCATCAAACTTTTAGTTATGATGCAAAACACCCACACACTTTAACCCATAAATGAGTAATAATAGTATTATTATGAAAAAAAAAAAAAAAAGAAGTGCTGAAACTTCTTGGAGAAGCTCATTTTTGACGGACTGTTGGGCTGGAAAGGAGAACCTGAAGTTTCTCCTATTTTATATATAGTGATTATATGTCAGGTAAGAATGTGTGTTTTTTACTTTTTTTTCTGCAATTTTCTTATATTTAGGCATTTAATTCTAATTTCTTATATAATATTCATATTTTTTAAAAATAATATTCCATCCATTCTCAAATGTAAATAAAAAAAATCAACTTCACACAAGAAAATTATTTGAGTGCATTTAATTTTCTCAAATTTATAAAAGAAAATAGACTATTTTAGGAAACTTGCATTGTGAATAAAACAAAAACAAAATGATACAACCAATAATTGTATTGAAAATATAAAGTTAATTAATTTTTGTTTATATTCGAGACCATTAATTAATAAAATGTTTTTATTGGAAATATGAATAATTTTCTTATATTTGAGACCTGTGATTGTTTTACATACTACTCTTCTAATCAACTCCTTAAATTAAGGAAGAATAATATAGTTATGTAAATAACTAGTATATTTTTTTCATTGTAGTTTGGTTTTTTCATGGATTAACACCCCTCATTTATATACATGTTTTGGTGAGTATCTGTTTTCGATTTTATATGCAAACTTATAGAAGAAATGCATGTGCAATGATATCCAAGTTTAAAAAAAGTGCTACTAATGTTTGTATTTTAGTAACGCTTTGTTTTTCATTTTTTATTATAATTGTTGAAGTGTTTTATAGCGTTTATGTTATAAATTTCATTAATTGTTGTTTTCTTTAGCGTTTTTGAAAACTCTTCCGCTGATGCCAGTACTTTTTAGTATACTTGTATATATAACGTTTCAAAATATGAAAAATAAATGCTAAAAAAACGTTTTTAATGTTACAGGGGTTATACATATCCAACTATGCTTTTGTTTTTTTAGAAATGGGTAAATGTCGATCAAGTTAGTCTTTGTCGTCATTATCACATGAACGTATTTGCTTTAAAATGGGATAAAGATAGGAACATATGTGAATTAAAATGAAATCTCATGGATTAAATTGCTATTTCGATAAAGTCAGGGACTAACTTGATCGACGCTTACAAAGTCAGAGACTAATCAGACATATTACTCATTCAAAATACCCAGCTAAATAAAGTATTAACTCCTTAGTTACATATAAGTAAAGTACTACATATATAAGTTCCTCATCTGTCGTTTTGATGATTTCAAGAAGGTAATAAATGTTATTTTTCATTTTACTCTTACTTAATAGGATATTGGTTTTCATAAGTAACAGAAAAAATAATAATTACAAAAATAAAAAGGATGTAATGAAAAAAATATAATTAATATATTGAAAATCCAAAATATATATTAGAAAAAATATATATGTTATTTGAAATAGAATAAATAAGATCTAACAAAAAAAAAAAGAATAAATAAGGATAACAAGAGGAGGGAGTATTTGAAGCTAATAGCACAAAATATTTGGAATGTGTGAAGGAGAAGGTGGAAGCATGGAGTGAGATACTGAGACGACTGTGCATAAGCAGACTAGCAGTGTTGACCGTTGAAATTTTGACCCTCAAACCGCGTTGTCTTCACGCGTAAACCCGCCTCCCGACACTCCTCCCCCTTATTGATTAGCTTATGCCTTATTGTACCATAGGATCTTGCTAACGCCTTTGTAATACTCCTTGAGTCCCCGTATACGTAAAAATATGTTTTGAAAACCGGATCGGTTATTGAACCGGTCAAGGTATTGGTTCAAGGTTCAATGGTTGGACTGTGATCGAACCATGGTCCAACCGGTCTTAATGTAGGCGTGTGTATATAATCATATAATTTAGTACTTTTTGTTTTTTCTCTGTTGATTATTGATACTGACTTCTTGTATGTCACTCACTGTTATTTCTTTTGCCTCTTTGGCTTTTTGATTTTTGATTTTTCTAAGTTCTAAAATCTAAAATTTTAATATTCTTTCTCGTTGAGATAAGAGCAAACGCGTAATTGAGACTCATATTGGTACCGTTTAAGTTTCCAACATATAGGATTTCGTTATTTTAAAAGAAAAATTAAAAAAAAAGACCAAATTTTTGCTGAATTTGGACTTCCAAATTCAAACCGGGTCAAACCGGTTTTCCACCGATTTTGATCGGTTTTGGCGGTTTAATACCGGTTCAACCGGTTTAATCCCGGTTTTTTAGAACGGTTTCTGGCTTATTCCGGACCGGCACCTCCACCGGTTCACCGGTTTTCCGGTTGAACCGGCCGGTCCGGTCCGGTTTTCAAAACCATGCGTAAAATTTACTCCCCCCGTTCATTAATACAGGGCACCATTTTGATAGAATTAATGTTCCTTTTTATAAGTAGTTATAGAATATCTACGTAATATTAAAGAGTTTATTTCAAATACACACCTCATAATTGCATAGGGGTGATAGAGTAATAATTACAATAGGAAGAGAAATGAATAGAGTTGTAAAGTTTTAAATAGGGTTAACCTTGAAATGAAAACATAGTTTTTTTATAAATTTGAGAATAATAATTAATTTTCTTAATCTGTGTGAATTAGGTAAAAGTGACTTATATTAAGGGACTGAGAGAATAGGTCATACTAAATCATACTCCATTATACAAATTAAGGAGAATAGTTAAGCTTTTTTTTTTTAATTTAAAAAAAAATTAATATTATAATTTTATTTTTTTAATTTACATTGAAAATTTTATAAATATATTATTTCATATTAATGAATAAAAGATAAATAAGATAAAAGATCAATAAATATTTCCTTAAAAATACGAAGTGACTTATAAATAGAATCAGACAATTTTTCTAAAATATGACTTATAAATAGAACCGAAAGAAATATCACAAAAGATATATAAAAAAAATCATAAATTTTAATTATTTTATCTTTGAAAAAGAAAACTTTGTTTTCTAATATGTTTTGCTATATTTGTTTTTTCTAATAAGTGCTTTAAAACTATCAAAAGGTTTTGCATATTTATTTTTATTTTTCTAATTTTAATTTTCATATTTTTCTTATTTTTTATGCAGTGCGTTCCATGGTAAAAATTCTTTAAAGACTTACCTATCATAGATTTCAATGATAAATATGGTTAATGAGAAATTAGTGGATGACACATATGTTAAATGGTAATCTTGTGTCGCACTAACTGAGAATTGTTCGAGCTTGACAAGTCTTAAACAATCAATTAAATACTTTTAGATGGACTTAAAACACACACTACTGCAGATTAGACATTTCACATCTGTTTTTTAAGACATTTCGCATCTGTTTTGGAAATGATGTCCTTGTGAGAGATGTAGATAGTTATGATTTTTCGCATCACTTTTTAAAACAAATGCGAAATGTCAGAACTTTCTGCATCACTTATATAACTGATGCGAAAAGTACATATAATTGATGAAAAAAGTATACTATCCGCATCATTTATTTTAAAACAGATGTATTGGAAATGGCGGCGATAGTGGTGAAGCGAAAAGAAGAGGAGCGTGAGTTGGATTGGCCACCGCCACCAAAGGTATTGGAGAATGCGATCGGAGTGGCTCTAGAGAACTTCTTCAACAAAGCAGCAGCAACCATTTCGATTACTGAGCTGAAGCAACAACACACAAACAAGGGTTTAACAATTGAACGAATTTATTACTTTTTTGATGTAGTGTGGCAAATCAAGAGGAAAATAGAGGAAAAGGGAACCCGAAGCAGAAGACTATAACAACTAAATGAAGTCTCTCTTAGATTGATGAAGAATAAGAACCAAATGGAGATTAGTTAGTTGAACAAAAAACCTAGAAAAATTAATAAGTAAACAAGAGAGAGAGAGAGAGAGAGAACCTAGAAAAATGGAAGAAAAGGAGAGAAGGAGGCGGCGGCGGCGGCTTTGCTGTCGGAGGAGGTGGCGGTTTTGCTGTAGGAGGCAATGGCGGCTCAGTGAAGAAGAAGACCAACGAAGCCGCGAGAGAAGACGAACTCGATCGTGCCGCCGCACGTGAGAAGAAGACGAAGTTGAAGGAGAACTCGAGGAGAAGACTCGTGAGAAGGCTCGTGAGAAGGATCATGAGAAGACGAAGTTGAAGAACCCGTGAGAAGAAAACTCGAGGAGAAGAAGAAGGAGAACTGGAGGAGAAGACGAAGTTGGCGCAAGAATGAATTTCTTTTGGCGCACTGGGTTTTAGTCATTTTGTAAGGACATTTCGCATCATTTATTTACAACATGATGCGAAATGTGATGCGAAATGTAGGAGACACAAGGACATTTCACATCATTTATTTATAATATGATGCGAAAAGTAGGAGAAACAAGGACCTGGAACTTATGATACACATCATCGCGCTCTGTCCAAAGCCTTTGAAACGACCTGGAACTACAACACTTGTTAGGACTTCGACACTCTCAAGTTGAAATTTTGCTGAGCCTAACATCATGTTTTCATTACGTTGACATCCAATTTTGTCCCCTAAAGAGAATTTAAAAAAAATATAAAATGAGAGAAAAGATTAAAAGAATAATAAAATAGAGAGCTTGAAAAAAAAAAGGAAAAGAGGCGAAAAAAAAGCTTAAAAAAGAAAAGAGAGAATGTAAGGAAAAGAAAAGCAAAATAATAAGAGATAAGTGAGAAAAAAATGCTAATTTTTTTTTTAAAATTCAACCTTTTTAATAAAGATCACTTTCGGAAAAGTGGATTTTTTTTAAAACTCGATTTTCAAGTGAAAAACCTTGCAGATTAACAATCATTACGAACATAGGTTGGGTTATCATTGTTATTACCAACGATGTTTTTGCAGTGCAAGTGAAGTTCTGTTGCTTGTTTACTCAGGGCATCTATACTATAATCGACAACCTTGTGATATTTTTCAAAAGTCGACACCTCGATTACCAATCTAATAGGATTTAGAGTCAAGTTGTCTCAATGTTTGTGTGCTGGATAATTTCATATCTCTTACAACCTTCTTTCTCCTCACATCATGCACAATGCATAGCTGGCTTCTCTTTTCCACCTTTCTATAATATATTTTTTGGAAGGCTTAAATATGTGTCTAGTCCTTGAATTTAGGGTCATTTTGTTACATGCCCTTATTCTTTTTTTTTTCAATGCCTAACTCCCCGAAATTACTTTTAGGTTAGCTATATACACTGTTACCAATTCCGGACAAATTTTGTTGTCATGTCACCCTAGATATATTTTCCTTGATAAATCTTCTATTTGTGAAAATAATCTTTGTGTGATCTCATCTTATTAAGCGGTGATCCCTTATACTTTGTAGAAAATCCAATGATAATCTTCTCTGATTGAGTTTTTTTATTTACCGGAGATTGATTTTAGGAATAAGCCTTGTGACTTATATATCCACGGGTTAAACCCATATTCAAGCTTTTCCGGACTGGCTTAGACTCTAAGTCCTTCATTATAGGTCATTTGAGGTCAAGTCTTATCTTAAGGCATTTCCATTATATCACAATAGTTCGTCCAAGGGCTATCATGCAGGGTAGATGTCTTTAACTCGTGACTAGTCCAGAACATAAGCCCCTAGGTTGTTCTCTGACATAAACTTCGAGTTACAAGCTATTCTAATGTTCAACTTAGCCCCTAGTGCAACACTGAAAATCGTTCCTCTTTCAAACTTGTCTGTTGGGTTGAGACCTTTCATAATCCTTCGTCTCTTGGGTTTTTGTGCATATTTCAAATTCTTCTCCATAGTCGCTACACCACGTTGTCAATAGTGTTATCTTGAAAGTTGTGCACATTAAACCCTGTCTAATCATATTGTCTTCGAGACGGTTGGAAAGTTGAGTTGGCAGTTGTACCCTTTGTTTATCAAACTATTATCTTTTTTTTTGTCCGTATTCCTTGCGAAACCACCGGTATCCTCAAGAACACCCTTAATACCAGGGAGCCCTTGAGACTAATCCGGATCAAACTTCGTGACTGGCTTTCCCAGTAGGATGTTTTTAGTGGAATCGAACACGGGACTACTAACACCCGTGTCCCATTCCCAAGATTTTAGTTGATGTCTTACACCAACTGAATCAAACCCCGTTGATTCCAAACCATTATCTCTAAATGTCAACATCTTCTATTTTAGAAAGTTTCACTTCCATTCCTCATTATCCGTATTTCCTAATTGAGCTTTGTGTTCCATTTCAAACTCTAACTCCGCGATCCCTTGCTTCTTTAAATAATTTTTCAATAATACCATGGCATTTACCGTAAAATAAACCTTCATTTTCGAATTATTTTGGAACAAAGGAAGAATGGAACTTAATCAAGTTTATCCCATTCATAGTAGCCAATAGCCATCTCCGCGTTATCATTGCAAATGATTATTATATGTTGTTGATTGTTGATTAAAGAAGAGATGCAGAATCTGCTTTTTGAAAAAGAATTTCACTCTTTATTATTTCAAAGTTAATAGTTAAGCAAATTTTTTTATTAAGAGTATTCTCTAACCGATAATCAAAGACTAATCTTTTCTGAGACGTAGAGATCATCGAAGTGAGTTGTTTTGCCTATACCAACTTTTTTCATACCAACAATAGTGATCATACCCTTGCATCATGCTTAAAGAATCTACCCATTTGCTTTTATTTTGTTGAAAATTTCAATCATTTACTGTTATGACATTTTTTTTTTTGAAGGGACTGTTATGACATTTAAAAGTATCAATTTAATCTTAAAAAGTGGAATATATAATATATTAAAAATCAAATTTTTTATTTTTTATATAGGTTTTACATATTTTATATATTTTGGTTGAACGTACTTTTTAAAATCTTTAAACATTGTCCCATATTAATTTTTTTATTTAAAAAAAAAAAACAGATGAAGATGATATTTGGTGTCACGTGCGGTGCCGATAGTGTTGTCCGACTCAAACCATGTTGAAAACTTAAGTCGCTTAGTCTCTTTACAACTCAACCTTATGGATAATCAATGGTGAGAATTATTGTGCTTCGGAGGGAGCCAGATCATGAATATTTTATTACGTGTATATTGTTTGTGCCGAATGCGTGAATAACCCATAAGAAAGCACTAAACGTTGATTAATTATGTTATGACTACTTATCGAATAAAAATTACTGTATGTTATTACTGTGACGTGACAAAGAAAAATAATCGAAATTACTAACAAAGTCCTGCATAGTTGGAAGATGACTGGATTCTTTAAACATGATGCATGTCAGAGATTCAATATCTATCGTGGGTATGGAAAAAACTTTGTTGATAGAGACAAAATTCATTTTGATGATCTCTACATCTTTAAGAGAATTAATCTTCGATTGTCGACAGGAGAATACCTTTGGTATTAAAAAAAATCGAAATTTGTTTATGATGAAAAATAATTTACTTTTATTATTTAAAATAGTAATATCTATCAGTTTTTATATCTATTAACTACAAGATTTTTCTAACATATACACGTATTTATAGGATAAACAACCATAAAAATAATAAAATTATATTAAAAAGCTAAAATTTTATTTTTGTATTCATTAAATATATATTTTTTATAAGCAACGGGCAAGAGCTAAAGAGATATTGATTACAAGCGAATTACACAGGGTATTCATTAAGTATATTATTTCCTCATAAAAATATATTTTTCAAGTTTTTTTTATATAAACAATTTTTAAAATTTGTTAATTTTACACATGTAATGCATAAATTAGAAAAATACCAAATACGATTATAAAATACATTACAATAAAGAGTAATCAATTCCTTTTATTTCAGTAAAATATACATACAAAAAAAAAATACATACCATCCAAATCCGAACAACACTGATAAGCTGGGTTGCATGAGTACGGGTACGGTACCGGTACCCGGTACGGGTACGGGGTACGGCAATTTCTAAAAAACTAGGGTACGGGTACGTTTATATATATATATATATATATATATATATATATATATATAGACACACACACATATATATATAATAATTTATTTTATTAATATAATTATATTTAAATTTTAAAAAAATGGAAAAAATAAAATCAGTAAGGTAAAAATTAAGTTAAAATTAATAATAAACACTTAAAAATTATTTTGATGTAAAAAAGAAAACATTAAGTTCAAATTAATAATAAACACTTAAAAAACTGTATGATACAATGAAAAAAAGAACAAGCTTCCGAAATCAGTATGATACTATGAAAAAAACTGAAAAATTACAAGATGCAGCAAATAAAATTCTAACTTTCCAAGATGCAACAAATCTCATTAGAAAAATAAGTAACAGAGTAGAAGTATAGAGGGGAGGCAGAGAGGGTTTGCTTCAAAACTCGACCTTAGGATAAGATTAAGATGTCTAAGGCTGAGAATAAAAAAAAAGAAAAAAAATTAAAATTTTTCAATTTTAGTGGTGTTGTGCCGTACCCAATTGGTGGGTACTGTACCCACCGTGTACCCCGGCGTACCCAAATATGTATCCAAGTTTTTTTTTTATTTTTTTTCGGGTACCCAGGCGTACCCAAGCCGTACCCGTACCCAAAAAGTACCCGGTACGTGTACGGCTCCTAAAACGGTGTACCCATGCTTCAGAGCTGATAAGTTATGAGTCCATGGCCAAATTAAATATTTTCTTTTCCATTCTTTTCTTGTTTACTTAAATTTTCACATAGAAATGCTATAGTCCCTTCCCCTTCCAAAGAGCTTTTACCATTACTAAACTGGAACATTATTGGTATATGATCTGCGTGCATGGCCATCACCACATCTTTTCATTACAAGTTTCATATGCAAATTAATAATTGCTCACCATAGCCATGTGAAAATGAATGGTAGTAATAAAAATCTGTATCGATCCATATATCTTGACATATATGAGGTCGTACTTGATAAGAAGACGCCAAATGCGTGCCAAAAATATGAATCACGAGGATGGGGCAAACGCTAGTGTTAAATCAAGAATTTTAATTAATTACGCAATAATCATTCTATGCGTTGAAGTAATTGGATTCTCGATGGCTAAAGAAAAAGTAGCTTGAAACATTATTTTCAAACTCTGGTTGCACTATTGGTCAAATCGTAAACGACCTTCATATTCTTACATAGTACTTCCTCCGGTCCTATATATAGGACACATTCTAGAAAGTTTTATTGGTCTTAATTATAAGTCACTTTATATTTTCTATGCATCATTTATTGATTTTTCTCTTTTTTGCCCTTATTAAATGATTTGACTATCTATGTGTTTTTTGTTGTTCATTAATGAGTGTGAATTTTCCAAGAAAAGTTAAGGGGGTAAAATTGTAATGTTACAATATATTCTTATAGAATTAATAAAACAAACCACTTTCTTTGGTATGTGTAATTCGGTTAAGTATGCCCTATAATAAAGACCGGAGGGAGTATTTTATTTCTTTTTCCACATCATCGTCATCTTTTCCTTTGTTTATTATATCGTATCATAATTAACTCCTATACTTTTTTCGGTACGGGGAAATAAAACAAAAAAAAAAAAAATCAAAAACAAACTAAGGATACTCATCTTTTATGCAAGAAGTAGAGGGGACAAATAACTCTAACAAACTCAGTATACTTGTGTTTCATGTTTCATAACTTAACAAGCTCAGTTAATTCTAACTTTGAATTTGATGGGAAAAAAATGCCCCCTAACTGCGAGAACATTTCTAGTTTAATTTTTTAAAGTTATTTCAAAATCTAAACCGCGGAGATGATTAAGATAGAGAAGCTATGAGCCTTGAGCCTTTAGTTATTAACTTATCAATGTTTTTATAAAATTGAAAACATACGTCATGTTCTCATTTTTTTTTAAAGAAAAAAAAGGAGAGGGTTGGGGGCCTGAGTTTTTTTAAAAAAAAACTACTAATATTTTTCGACATAAGATTTTCATCGTTAAAAAAAAAAAACCAACAAAAGATTTCCATAAGAAAATCTGAACAAAAACGTCATGATCATAAAATAATTTTTTTTTCAATGTTTTTATTTATCTATTTCATTACACAAAATTATTTCCTTTAAAAATATAATAATTATATTTATTTTCAATAAACTAATTTTGTTTTTTCGAATATACTCATTTTGTTTATGTAATCATTAAGTTCTCTACTATTAACATGAATCAAAACCATGTTGAATAAGAGTGAGTACATATATATATATAAAAAAGTCATATAACACCCCAAAAATTAATCCCCGATTATAAAATATAATTATATGTAATTACGTTAATTATTATAAAAATTATAATGTGATTATAATATAATTATGATGATTAGAATATAATTATGTTTTAAAAATAAATTAAGAAATAATTAAAGGAAATTATTTTATCAAAGTAATTATTTCTTTTTATGAAAATAAAAGAAGAATTTAAAAGATATTAAGAAAAGAAAAGAAATAAAATATAATATCTTTAGATTTTTTAGATTTGTGTCTTACTAACCGGTTAGTGACACGAGTAACTGGTTAGTGCTCTCAGACACCCATAACTGAGATTGTTCTGGACACAAATTGAAAAAGGGAAACACGTTTTTAACCCCAACACCAGCCACCTTAACTTGAAAACGCGTCTAATCTATGCTGTGAATGAGTGATCATGAAATTTGGTGACTTAACCCATTCTAAAGCCACACAAATCATTCCTAACATCTCATAAAACAAGTTCAGACTTCATTGCTATGGTGTGGCTGTGTTTGAGTTCGTTTTCTTCCTCTGAAGCACCAACACACATAAACTCTATATCAAAACAAAGCTCTCTGAACCTTCTTGAATTAGAAACAAACCCCACTTGATTTGATAAACCGTAGAGAAAGTTATAAGCTCTGCAATTTGACTCTGTTGATGCTGGAAAACAGAGCATAAATCAGTCTCTGGAGCCATCTTTGTTGAATTCGTGTGGTAAGCTCAAGCTACTTTAGAGTCTCAAACTTGTTTCAATCTTGAGTTAGTGTATCCTATTTTTGATTCTAATCATTTCTTACACGTTTATCCCACTTATTCGAGTTGAAAATCTCTGATCAATAACCCCTGTTGAAACTGAAAACAGAGTTGCAGCTGAGGTGTGGTTTTGTCCCAAAATCGTGTTAAGCTTTTCTCTTGCTTTCCAATCAGTCTCAAAAGCTTTAATAGGTAAGGGAGAAGATATTCATTTGCTAGAATGATTATTAAATGACTTGGAATGTAAAGGAGCTTTACAAGCTCAAGGGCCATAGGTTTTGAATTGGGACTTTGGTTTGGAGGCCAAAATAGGACATAAAACTCATTCAAGCAAGTCATATTAACTGAACATGAGCTAAAAGAACGATAAATTTGACTTGAGAAGCTCTGAAATTGAATTTGACATGTTAAGTGTTAATTATGTGATTTTATGCATACTTGAATAATTCTATATGAATCTCATGAAATTGATGTGTATAACTGGTTTGAACACGTTTAAATATGTCCATATATGTTCTGTGAATGATTGATAAGGATTGAAAATGAAAGGTTTTTGAATTGGTGTTAAAAAGTGACATTTCTGGACTGATGCTGCAGTGACTAACCGGTTACTGCAACTACTAACCGGTTAGTTACTGTAAAACTTGAAAAGAGGGAAATTTAAATGTGAATAACCGGTTACACGACTTTCTAACCGGTTAGACACTGTCCAGAACCTGAAAAATGTATTTTTCTTTAATCCAATATTTCCCTAATATTTTTAATTAATTCTTTTAAAATAAAAACTTTATTTTTTATTATTTAAAAGAATGTTTGGATGTCAATTCCTTTTTAACATCAATTCAATGCCAATTAAATAATTTGAATTCAATCCTAATAACTTGATTGTGATTGAAATCATGCATGGTGTTATGGAGCTAAGATAAGATAATAGGAAAAAACACATTCGATTTAATTAAATCGGTATGAGAATACGCGGAGATTAGGTTTATGACGGTGATACGTCAAATAACCGTGAGAATTAATTATAGGTAAAATAGTCCTATGATGAGTGGGTTCTGCAGACTCGACTCGGGATAATTTTACAATGACTATAATTTTATTCTATCGATCTCTCGGATATTTCGTGATTGCGGAGGACGGTCTTTAGTATAATTTACACATGGGTTGTAATTGTATACTTGGTGGAAAGACGTTTACTCCCAATTGCTTTTCCTATTTAGTATGATTGTTGGTACGTTGTCGTCAAACGTACGTGGAGCGTTTGAGCGTTTTCGTTAAAACGTAAAATTTGATCGTTTGAACGTTTTCGATAAAACGTAAATTGAATCGTTGAGGATGTTATCGATAAACGTGAATTTGCCAAGTGCATGATATTCGTAGAATATCACAGAGGAGATTGCATTGAACATTGCATCGCATTGCATTGCACATGCATTAGAAACATATATTATTGCTTGATAATTATTATTTAGTAATTATTAATTGATTATTTGAGATTGCTTATTTGCCTATGTGATTTTAATTGCTACTTGACTAATTGTGTTTGTTTATTCCTAGTTCATTTAATTATTCATTTGTACGTGAATGACACTGTCTTACTCCCTTTGCCCTAATTGTTTGTAGGTCATGGCTCAGAACCCCATATGCATTAAGATGAGGTTTCTCCCTGAGGGAGATTGGCACCGGAGGGGACATAGTGTAGTCCTTGAGGGAGTGGTGGAAGTTACTATCCGCCGTCTCAATCATCTCTCGCATATGCGTCCCCTCAGGACCAGAATTCCTGTGATCTTTATCATTCATCTTTTCCCTGATTAAGATGAATGTTATGCGACTTCCTATCATATTATATAGTTTTGTGGACTGCTCTGGGTTACACCTTATCATATATATATATATATATATATATATATATATATATGTATATGTGCATATGTGCACTGACTGAGTTTAGTAACTCAGAGTTATGATACAGTACCTTTTGACTGAAACAATGTGAAATGATGTACATTAAATTAAACTCCTTATGTGAAATATAAATGACGCAGTTTTATGAAAGTATTTGGTTTAAATTATTTCCTATTTTTATATACCATCATAAAAAACATCAATATCATTTCCTTAAATCGCATTAATAATATGCATTTATCATAACATAATTCCCGTGACGACTCCTCGTTACACTTATGGTATCAGAGCAATGGTCCCGACTCTTGGCTTTAGAGTATGGCCTTACATACTAACCATTAGAGTATGTTAGTATTAGAGTGTGTGTTTAGTCTTAAGATCGATTATTGATTCAGTTCATAGTGCAGGTTACTATGGCTGCTAGAAACAATAATCAACTTGCCGAAGCATTAGATCGAATCTTGAGAATATTCGAGAATATGCAACAGCACCCTACAGGACAGCAACCACCTAGGAACCCGGTTCCAGCTGAATTTCAAGGCATCTCGGAATTTCGTCAATGTGATTCGCCGAAGTTTGGAGGAGGACATCACCCAGATGAGGCTCAAAAGTGGATTCGTGATTTGGAAAAGATTTTCCGAACCATGAATTGCACTGATAATCAGAGGGTGACTTTTGCCACCTATGTGCTGACAAATGAAGCTGATGATTGGTGGAATCATACTGCTCAACTTTTAGCTGCTGAAGGTAGAGCTGTGACTTGGAATACTTTCGTAGAGAAATTCTTCGAAAGGTATTTCCCTGAGGATATAAGAAGGAAGAAGGAAATTGAATTCCTTAAGCTGACTCAAGGGGACATGACAGTGGGAGAGTATGCTGCGAAGTTTGAGGAACTGAGCAAGTATTCTCCATACTACCATCATAACCCTGATGAGCGTTCGAAGTGCATCAAGTTTGAAGACGGTCTGCGACCGGATTTGAAGTCTACTTTCAAATATCAGAATATTCGGAGTTTTCCAGCCTTGGTGAATCAATGCAGAATATATGAAGAAGACAAGAAAGTCGAAGAAGAGTTTATGCGAGCTAAAAGGAATCAGCAAGGATATGGACCGCAACGCCATAAGGGTAGGAATCAGCATGGTAAAGGAGGACCTTACCATCAGAAGAATAAGGATAAAGCTGATTCAGGAGTCAAGAACCCAGCCCCTCTGTGTGACAAGTGCAAGAAGCACCATTTTGGAACAACTTGCTGGACTCCTACTTGCTTCAATTGTGGAAAGCCTGGCCATATTTCTCGTTACTGCAAGGAACCAAGGAAGGTGGAATCTGGAAATGCTGACAGGAAACCAACCAGTTTTGGGAGAGTCTTTACTCTCAATAGCGTTGAAGCTAGCCAATCTGAAAACCTTGTCCAAGGTAACTTTCTTCTAAATGGCCAACCTTGTAACTTTTTGTTTGATTCTGGAGCCACACATTCATTTGTTTCATATGATTGTGCTAATCGCTTAAACCTAACCATAATCAATACACCCTATAAGCTTGAAGTGTCTACCCCTACCAATCCGGTAGTTGTTACTCTAAAGCCTGTTTGGGTTGTACCGTTCAGGTGTTAGACCGGATAACCCAAGTAGACCTTATTTGTTTGCCTCTGTCACAATTAGATGTTATCTTGGGAATGGATTGGATGTCCAAGAACCAAGTGCTCATTGACTGTGATAGAAAAACCATTATCTATCGTGAGGTGATAACCAAAGGATGCATCCAGTTAGCCTGTGCAAAGGTAGAGAAGGAAGTGAAAATCGAAGATGTCCCAGGGATAAAGGATTTTCCTGAAGTATTTCCAGAAGAAGTCCCTGGACTGCCGCCTAAGCGTGAAATTGAGTTTAGCATCGAGTTAATTCCTGGAACTGGTCCTATCTCAATTGCACCTTATCGAATGACGCCACCGGAGATGGCTGAGCTAAAGAAGCAAATCGAAGAGTTGTTGCAGAAGCAATTTATCAGACCATGTGTTTCCCCTTGGGGTGCACCGGTATTGTTTGTTAAGAAGAAAGATGGAAGCATGAGAATGTGTGTGGATTATCGGCAATTAAATAAAGTCACAGTTAAGAATAAGTATCCATTGCCGAGAATCGACGATTTAATGGATCAAGTTCGAGGAGCTTCAATCTTCTCTAAAATCGATCTGAGGTCGGGGTACCATCAGATTCGAGTTCGAGAAGAGGATATTCCAAAGACGGCATTCCGATCTCGATATGGTCATTACGAGTATGTAGTGATGCCGTTTAGATTAACCAATGCCCCTGCAGTATTTATGGATTATATGAATAGAGTCTTCCGACCTTATCTTGATTCTTTTGTAGTGGTATTCATTGATGATATACTAATCTACTCTAAGAATTCGGAAGAGCATGCAGTTCACCTTCAATTGGTGTTAGAAGTGTTGAAGGAAAAGCAGTTATATGCCAAATTCTCGAAGTGTGAATTTTGGTTGGAGAAGATTAATTTCTTAGGGCATGTGATTCCGAAAGATGGAATAGCAGTGGATTCAGCAAAAGTTGATGCTGTGTTGAAATGAGAAAGACCCCAATCAGTTACAGAAGTGCGTAGTTTCTTGGGGTTAGCTGGATACTATAGAAGATTTATTGAAGGATTTTCAAAGATTGCTCTTCCTATGACGCGTCTGACTCGTAAAGAGAAACCTTTCGTCTGGGACGAGAAGTGTGAAGATAGTTTCCAGACTTTGAAGGAAAGGTTAACATCATCTCCTGTATTAATATTACCTGATCCACATAAAAGTTTTGAGGTATTTTGTGATGCCTCAAAACAAGGATTAGGATGTGTATTGATGCAGGAAGGTAAAGTTGTTGCTTACGCGTCAAGACAGTTGAAGACCCATGAAGAAAATTATCCTACTCATGACTTGGAATTGGCAGCAATAGTGTTTGCATTGAAGATTTGGAGACACTATCTTTATGGAACCACATTCCAAGTGTTTAGTGATCACAAGAGTTTGAAATATCTCTTTGATCAGAAGGAGCTTAACATGAGGCAACGTCGTTGGATGGAATTTTTAAAGGATTATGATTTTGAGCTTCAGTACCATCCTGGAAAAGCCAATGTAGTAGTGGATGCGTTAAGCCGAAAGACCTTTCATTTGAGTGCTATGATGATTAAGGAGTTAGCACTAATCGAAGAATTCAGAGATCTGAGTTTAGTAATGCAACTAGAAGAAGACAACATTAAGTTGGGAATGTTGCAGATTACTAATGAGTTTTTAACTCAAATTAGTGAAATGCAGCAAAGGGATGTAGATCTCCAAGAAAAGAAGAAGTTATCAGCCGAAGGAAAAGAACCTGACTTTCAAGTTGGATCAGATGGAATCATTCGATTCAAAGGACGAATTTGCATTCCAAATGACCATCAGCTGAGGAGAATGATCTTGGAGGAGGCACATAAAAGCAAGATGAGTATCCATCCAGGATCAACCAAGATGTATCAAGATTTGAAGAAGATATTCTGGTGGTCAGGATTAAAGAAAGATGTAGCTTCTTATGTCACGTCTTGTCTGATTTGTCAAAAGGCAAAGATCGAGCATAAGAAACCTGGTGGAGAATTAAAACCTTTGGAGATTCCCCTATGGAAATGGGATAGCATCTCAATGGATTTTGTATCTGGATTGCGTAGAACTTCGTTGGGTCATGAGGCTATTTGGGTAGTCGTAGATAGATTATCCAAATCGGCTCATTTTATACCTATGAACATGCATTATTCCTTAGAGAAGTTAACCCAACTCTATATAAAGGAGATTGTCCATTTGCATGGTATACCTTCCAACATTGTCTCTGATCGAGATCCAAGGTTTACTTCAAGATTCTGGCAAAGTTTGCATCAGGCTTTGGGAACGAAGTTAAGTATGAGTTCTGCATACCATCCGCAAACAGATAGGCAGACAGAAAGGACTATTCAGACATAAGAAGATCTCCTGAGGGCTTGTGTTCTGGAATATCATGAAAATTGGGAACAGTTGTTGTCATTAGTGGAATTCACTTACAACAACAGCTACCATGCAAGCATTGGAATGACACCATTTGAAGTGTTATATGGTAGAAAATGTCAAACCCCACTATGTTGGTTCCAAGTGGGGGAGAACTCGATTATTGGTCCCGATAGTGTGCTAGAGACCACAGAGAAGATCAAGATGATTCAGGATAAAATGAAGACAGCTCAGAGTCGCCAGAAAAGCTATGCTGATAGGAGAAGAAATTCTTTGGAATTTAACGAAGGTGATCATGTATTTCTGAGAGTAGTACCAACAAAAGGAATTGGTCGTGCCCTTAAGCCGAAGAAGCTATCGCCAAAATTTGTTGGGCCATATCAAATCCTGAAGAGCGTAGGTCCAGTCGCCTACCAGATTGCTTTACCCCCTTCTCTTGCAAACCTCCATGATGTTTTTCATGTCTCGCAACTTCGGAAGTATATGCATGATCCTGAAGCTGTAATTCAGATTCAACCGGACATATTGCCGATCAAGGAGAATCTCACGCTCGAAGCTGGTCCAGTGCGAATCAAAGATCGAAGAATGAAGCAGCTTAGAGGGAAAGAGATTCCATTAGTTAGAGTTTTGTGGAATCGAGGCGATGTGTCTGAATCAACCTGGGAATTAGAAGAGCGTATGCGTAGGGAGTATCCTGAGTTATTTCAGTAAGTTGAATTTCGGGGACGAAATTCCTTTAAGTGGGGGAGAAGTGTAACACCCCAAAAATTAATCCCCGATTATAAAATATAATTATATGTAATTACGTTAATTATTATAAAAATTATAATGTGATTATAATATAATTATGATGATTAGAATATAATTATGTTTTAAAAATAAATTAAGAAATAATTAAAGGAAATTATTTTATCAAAGTAATTATTTCTTTTTATGAAAATAAAAGAAGAATTTAAAAGATATTAAGAAAAGAAAAGAAATAAAATATAATATATTTAGATTTTTTAGATTTGTGTCTTACTAACCGGTTAGTGGCACGAGTAACTGGTTAGTGCTCTCAGACACCCAGAACTGAGATTGTTCTGGACACAAATTGAAAAAGGGAAACACGTTTTTAACCCCAACACCAGCCACCTTAGCCTGAAAACACGTCTAATCTCTGCTGTGAATGAGTGGTCATGAAATTTGGTGACTTAACCCATTCTAAAGCCACACAAATCATTCCTAACATCTCATAAAACAAGTTCAGACTTCATTGTTATGGTGTGGCTGTGTTTGAGTTCGTTTTCTTCCTCTGAAGCACCAACACACATAAACTCTATATCAAAACAAAGCTCTCTGAACCTTCTTGAATTAGAAACAAACCCCACTTGATTTGATAAACCGTAGAGAAAGTTATAAGCTCTGCAATTTGACTCTGTTGATGCTGGAAAACAGAGCATAAATCAGTCTCTGGAGCCATCTTTGTTGAATTCGTGTGGTAAGCTCAAGCTACTTTAGAGTCTCAAACTTGTTTCAATCTTGAGTTAGTGTATCCTATTTTTGATTCTAATCATTTCTTACACGTTTATCCCACTTATTCGAGTTGAAAATCTCTGATCAATAACCCTTGTTGAAACTGAAAACAGAGTTGCAGCTGAGGTGTGGTTTTGTCCCAAAATCGTGTTAAGCTTTTCTCTTGCTATCCAATCAGTCTCAAAAGCTTTAATAGGTAAGGGAGAAGATATTCATTTGCTAGAATGATTATTAAATGGCTTGGAATGTAAAGGAGCTTTACAAGCTCAAGGGCCATAGGTTTTGGACTTTGGCTTGGAGGCCAAAATAGGACATAAAACTCATTCAAGCAAGTCATATTAACTGAACATGAGCTAAAGGAACGATAAATTTGACTTGAGAAGCTCTGAAATTGAATTTGACATGTTAAGTGTTAATTATGTGATTTTATGCATACTTGAATAATTCTATATGAATCTCATGAAATTGATGTGTATAACTGGTTTGAACATGTTTCAATATGTCCATATATGTTCTGTGAATGATTGATAAGGATTGAAAATGAAAGGTTTTTGAATTGGTGTTAAAAAGTGACATTTCTGGACTGATGCTGCAGTGACTAACCGGTTACTGCAACTACTAACCGGTTAGTTACTGTAAAACTTGAAAAGAGGGAAATTTAAATGTGAATAACCGGTTACACGACTTTCTAACCGGTTAGACACTGTCCAGAACCTGAAAAATGTATTTTTCTTTAATCCAATATTTCCCTAATATTTTTAATTAATTCTTTTAAAATAAAAACTTTATTTTTTATTATTTAAAAGAATGTTTGGATGTCAATTCTTTTTTAACATCAATTCAATGCCAATTAAATAATGTGAATTCAATCCTAATAACTTGATTGTGATTGAAATCATGCATGGTGTTATGGAGCTAAGATAAGATAATAGGAAAAGACACATTCGATTTAATTAAATCGGTATGAGAATACGCGGAGATTAGGTTTATGACGGTGATACGTCAAATAACCGTGGGAATTAATTATAGGTAAAATAGTCCTATGATGAGTGGGTTCTGCAGACTCGACTCGGGATAATTTTACAATGACTATAATTTTATTCTATCGATCTCTCGGAGTATTTCGTGATTGCGGAGGACGGTCTTTAATATAATTTACACATGGGTTGTAATTGTATACTTGGTGGAAAGACGTTTACTCCCAATTGCTTTTCCTATTTAGTATGATCGTTGGTACGTTGTCGTCAACGTACGTGGAGCGTTTGAGCGTTTTCGTTAAAACGTAAAATTTGATCGTTTGAACGTTTTCGATAAAACGTAAATTGAATCGTTGAGGATGTTATCGATAAACGTGAATTTTCCAAGTGCATGATATTCGTAGAATATCACAGAGGAGGGTGGCAATTAGGGTTAGAGGACGTACCTGAGCCCCATGTAGTACTGAGCTACTTATAGGGGGGAGCCGGTTGCCCTAATGGGCTTGCTTTGGGCCCAAGTAGGGCCAGCCTGTACTGAGCTAGGAGCGGATAAGGTTGGATGAGCTGTCCTTGTGGATAAGGTAGTGAGTTGTCCTTGTGGATAAGGTGATGAGCTGTCCTTGTTGATAAGGTAGTGAGCTGTCCTCATGTCCTAGATGTCGGACTTGGGGAGGTGTCGAACCTGGGTGTCGGAACTGAGTGGGAACACGACGTCGGCCTGTAAATGGCATCTGTTCGGCCGTTGAGCATTGAGCTCGGCCAAGCGCTCAGAAGGCTTCCTGAAGGGTCCTCAGGACTTCGGCGAGGCGGTTTAAGGACCTCGGCCAGGCCGAGTCCACCACATAAGCCCCCCAGCTCGGTCAAGGCTATCTGAGCCTTGTTCCGAGGTTCTGGTTTATGTCCTTTTCCCAGGTCCACCCCACACGGGCCGAGTTCACCATATAAGCCCCCCAGCTCGGCCAAGGCTATCTGAGCCTTGCTCCGAGGTTCTAGGGAGTTCGGACGATGAGTTGCCGGTAAGTTGGATCCAGCTGTTTCTGATGTCCTTTCATTATGACAGAGCAGGCTTGACAGTTGTCAAGTCACCCGTATCGATGTGACGTTTGATTTTACTGGATCTGACCCGTGTCAGAGATCACGACCTTCGAAGCGTCATCATTACTGTGACGTTGCTCGAGGTCCACTGTTTCAGCTGCTGCATGACGCGTATCCCAATTGGTATGGCTGCATGTTGGGTTGGGCCTTTTAGGCTTGGCCCAACTTTCGAAAGTGGAGGGAAGGTGGTTCCTCTTCCCTTATCTAGGCACAAACCGTTCTGCTTCTTCTTTCCACCACACGGCTGCACCTTCTTTCACTTACACGAGATCCACTCTCTCACCTTCTCTCGAGATTACATTCTGGAATTGTGCTCTTCTCTCCTTCTTTCTCCGCAGATAACAAATCACTCTCCACCCCCTTCGTTCTTCGCGGTTGCATACTTGAGGTATTCTCTTACTTCTTTTTCCCTTCTGTTTCTATAGGGGTGGTTTTTTCTGTCTGTTGGGTTTTGTGCTAGCCTTGGGGGATCCAATTGGTGGCTTATAAAGTTTCTGGGTTTGGAGCGTTTTAGGACTTGTTTAGCGGGTTTTTGCATTGCTTTTTCTTTTTCCAGGAATTGAAGGGATACACTGGGTTTATTATGAGTAGGGGACGGGTTAGGGAATGGTCTGTAATGACTTGCTTATCCCGTATTAGTAACGAGGAAGAGGACGACCCCTCTTCCTCCTCCTGCTCTTCCTTGGAGGTCGACGAGGAATATGAGTCTAACCTAGGGATAGGTTTTAGAGGAATATGAGGGATAAGTTTTAGGGGCTGATCCCGTTGAGGTAGCCTAACCTCGGGATTATTGGCGGAGGAAAGAGAGTGGATACGGCAGTACGCCTGGGCTGAGTTTGTTGACGGTAGGGAGCGTGCCGATTTCGAGAGGATGGAGAAGGAGGGAATGTACGAACGAGGGGTACCTGTGGTAGAGGGGAGATGCTCGCCCCTCGGAATTACTTCGAGGGGGTTCTCTGGGGGTTATTTTTCGTAACCCGCAAGACTAATACCGAGCTTCCTTGTTCTCCCACAGGTACCATGCCGCTCAGGAAGTGCGTCCGTCAACCTGAACTTTACCCTGCACCTTTCGACGCCGAACAGTATGAGTGGGTTGACGTGGAGCCCAAAGGAATTCAGTCCAATATTTGCTCCGAGGACAAGCTTGCCGAGGTAAGGAGGGCTGTGCTGCCTTGCCCAGGGGACACCACCGGAACTTCTTACGAAGTGCTCCCCTGTTCGGCAAATGACAGAATATGCAGCCGGACTGACAATAATTCTTTTTTCTTTTATGCCGATCTGATCCACAATCTCGGTGTGACCCTCCCCTTCACCGACCTAGAAATGAGAGTCTTAAACGAGCTCGGACTAGCTCCATCCCAGCTTCATCCTAATACTTGGTCATTCCTCCGAGCGTTCCAGAAGTACTGCGGTGCCAGACGTTTGGTGTGTACGGTTCGATTATTTTTGTGGATGTACAACCCGTTTGTCAGTAATAAAGACGGGGTTACTGGTCGTCTTTGGGTGTCGGCTAAAGCCCGAGCTCATTGTGGGTTGTTTGGCATGTTTTCCGAGTCTTGGAAGCGCTTCAAACCGAGATTCTTCAAATACAAGTATGTTGGGGCGGGGCTGCCTTGGTTTCGGTCCGAGACAGGACCGAAGTTCCCTCTGGAGTGGACCTCCGAGTTCTTCAATCGTCATTCCAGTACACCGCAGAGGTGGTCGGGTGTAACACTAGATGCCGATGAGTCTGTAACGGCTCACCATTTTCAAACAGAGTATCGCGCCCGGAAATTTCAACTCGATGTTGGAGTTTTCCTAAAGTGTCTTAACGATGAAGTCTTAACAAAGATTGGTAGTTACTTTTGCTCTTGCATTTGCGCCTTTTCTTTCAATTCTCTTATACTAATATATATATTTATTTTTATTTTTTTTTACAGAAGAACATTGGTCCGAGATGTCTTCCAGGGCGTTGAAAGCTGCTTTTGAAGCTCGGAGGAAGAAAAAGCCCGAGGTCTCTTCTGCCGACGCCGTGTCGTCCGAGGTTTCTACGGATACGCTATCGGCCGACTCTGGTCCCCTCCATCCTACCCCTCCTGCCGTTATTATTGCTCCTCCTCCTCCTACCTCGCCGAGTCCCAGCACCGAGGTAGCCCTTGTTGCAAATGTGCCGCCTCCAAGCACTGAAACTCAATCAAGGCTGCCAGCTACCCCCACCAAACCATCACTCAAAGACACTCTTGTCAAAATGTCAGGTGCGGAATGGAAGAAGAAAGCGGAGGAAATGGCTTGCCAGCTGAAGAGAGCCACTACTATGTTTAATGTGCTGGCCGAGGTAGCTGATGATGTGGCGGACGGTCTTTTGCCTGCTAAGAAAAAGGCTCGGTCGGCTATGGCGGCGGAGGTGGAAGAGCTGAAGAGTAGCAAGAGGTCAGCCGAACAAAAATTGGCTGAGGCTGAGGAGGAGCACCGTCGACAGATGGAAGAGCTCCGAAAAAGGCATGAAGAGGATTTGGCCCAAGCCAAAGCAAATGCGAAAGAGGTTGGTCGGCAGGAGGGCCTGGCCGAAGTGGAAAAGGTTAGGGGTCTGCTGAAGAAGAGGGCTGCCCAGGCTCTAAAGCATAAGGTAGCGGCTCGGGAGTCAGACTTCGACCTTGAAAGGGTGGCTGGCAAGGTTTTCACCAATGCGGTTGAGCAGGTTCTTCACATGAATCAGGGGCTCCGCATTCGGTACGTCGGCGCATCTGCCGGATTCGGAGTGGAGAATGGAAAGATGGTTGACTATGAAAATGGTGGAGCCAAGGTTGATTTGGACCAGCCTGAGGAGAATCTGCCCAACCCACTAGTTGAAAGGATGGATGAGGAGTTCGACCCGCGGTCGGTCGTCCTTTCTGATGTTGAGGAAGATGTAGCGTAAGTCCCTTATGCTGGGCAGCTTATACTTTGTCTATGTCCTTTTATAACATATCTGACAATGTTGACATCTATTTACTTATTGTAGCTCATTTATTTTATAAAGCAACCATTTTTAGTCTGTTGCGTGCCGTCGTATTTATGCAAGTTTATACACTAACTTGTTGCATACATCCGATGTCCGAGGTCGGAATTATGTCCGCCTTTTTGGGAACTCGTTGCATGAATGCGAGTTTATCATAATAAACTATTGCATGTTTATTCGTTCGACCTCGGGTTCGGTCTTTGATTGACTAGGTGGCCCCTAGGGAGATTTTTAAGAAAGGATGCAAGTGTTTGGAACTTGTTGCATGCTGAAACTGTTTATGCAAGTTCTTGTTTTAACTTTCGCATATATATTGCATCTGAGGTCCTTTTTTTTTTATTTTAACAAAGCTACTTTTGAGAATACAAGTCTTTTGCCGGCTTGTTGCATTTCGGCCTGATCGGACCTTAGGAAAACTTGTACCCAATCATTGGTGTTTGAAATATTAATAAATCAGAAGACTCAGTAAGTGCAGTAATCTTATAAGTTTTCCTCTGAATAAAGGTACTGTATATAAGTGCATACGGTAGGGAACTCGGATCTACCCATCTTAGCCGAGGTGGGTGTCCTCGGCCCCGATGTAAAAGAGAGTGCTGAGTGAAGCTATGTATAAACATTTCACAGCAGTCTGTTCTTTACCGGGTGTCCCTTGTACACTGTGCATATGAGTCGATCTTATCTGGGAGATGTTGGCTGTGCATAGCGCCATGCAACATTTAGGTGGCTAGTGCTAAATGAGAAGCTAGTACGTACGTATATAAAACTGTGGCACTTGAGTATGAGCAAGTTTGTACTTTTCATTGAATAAAATTATGAGTACACTGCTTTTTCTTTTGGAAGGTGAATATCTCACAATGAAAATGAAAGACATGAACGATAATTAGCAGGAAGGGAATTGAAAATAAAAGGAAGTTAAAATGAAAGACATTGAACATTGCATCGCATTGCATTGCACATGCATTAGAAACATATATTATTGCTTGATAATTATTATTTAGTAATTATTAATTGATTATTTGAGATTGCTTATTTGCCTATGTGATTTTAATTGCTACTTGACTAATTGTGTTTGTTTATTCCTAGTTCATTTAATTATTCATTTGTACGTGAATGACACTGTCTTACTCCCTTTGCCCTAATTGTTTGTAGGTCATGGCTCAGAACCCCATATGCATCAAGATGAGGTTTCTCCCTGAGGGAGATTGGCACCGGAGGGGACATGGTGTAGTCCTTGAGGGAGTGGTGGAAGTTACTATCCGTCGTCTCAATCATCTCCCGCATATGCGTCCCCTCAGGACCAGAATTCCTGTGATCTTTATCATTCATCTTTTCCCTTATTAAGATGAATGTTATGCGACTTCCTATCATATTATAGAGTTTTGTGGACTGCTCTGGGTTACACCTTATCATATATATATATATATATATATATATATATATATATGTATATGTGCACTGACTGAGTTTAGTAACTCAGAGTTATGATACAGTACCTTTTGACTGAAACAATGTGAAATGATGTACATTAAATTAAACTCCTTATGTGAAATATGTTGGTTTTGGCCTCAAAATCTCGAGAGGGGGGTGAATCGAGTTTTATTATGTATTGAAAAATTCGTACCAATTTAAAAAATAGTTTTGAGACGGAGAGATTAAGCGTTGTTATGGATCGCGAAAACGTTAGAAAAAATATAATCGAGTAGCGCGGAAACGTAAATAAAGTAAATGTGCGGAAAATAAAAGATAAGGGTTAGAAAAGCTTGCACCGGTGATTTTATACTGGTTCAGCCTTCCCGTCGAAAGGCCTAGTCCAGTCCCCAAGCGACTCGCCTGAGAGTTCTTATAACCAAGCAATAG
The DNA here is from genome assembly GCA_037953625.1 of Crotalaria pallida. Taxonomy (NCBI): domain Eukaryota; kingdom Viridiplantae; phylum Streptophyta; class Magnoliopsida; order Fabales; family Fabaceae; genus Crotalaria; species Crotalaria pallida. Next base: position 156,063,554 of record CM075649.1, read on the forward strand.
AGCCGCACCCTATTACAACCAAGAGCACCCCGCACACTACTAGGAACCTCCGTTCGCTAGGGGCCTCAATCACACAGCAGGGTTCCTCGCCCTACGACGTATCACAACGTCCACTAAGGGATTCTCTCCCTAATCACTAAGGTTTAGAATGAATGTGATTGCGATTACAATAGCTTTGTGTGTTCTCAAAACACAGATACAACAATAAGCTCTATGATAGTGAAGTAGTGGTTCTCTAGATGTTACTCAGCCAATAAAAGTTTGTTCTTCAAAAAGTATGAACAGTAAAAAGCACAAGTTTAGAGAAGAAGATGAAGAAGAAACGTGCAGCAAGAATGAAATGAAAAATTATCTCTTTATGAAAAATGTTGGAGTGTTTGATTTAAAAAGAAAAAAGTTTTGAATCAACAAATGATTTTGAATTAAGAAAAACAAATCAAAATAGAATAATAAAAGATTTGTAATAAGTTTTAAAATCAAAATAAAATCAAAACGATTTTCGAAATAATAAAAAGATTTGATTCTTAAAACCAAAAAGGAAACAATTCAAAATTTAAATTCATTTTCGAAATAAAATAAAATATATCAGAATCTTTTATATAAAAACAAATCAGGAAATAATAAAAATGATTCTGACACGTTTTTCAATAAATCAAGAAATAATCGATTACATAGAAGCAATAATCGATTACTTCTACAAAAATAGAAATTCTTAAAACATTTGAAAAAACATGTAATCGATTAGGCTAAGAATAGTTAATCGATTACATCACTCCTGTTCATTATGTGATGCAACTATAATAATCGATTACACTGAGGAGTTAATCGATTACTAAGCCTCTGGTTTGCATATGATGCAACATCATGTAATCGATTACTACAAACCTTGTAATCGATTACAAAGCCTCTGAAAAATATATGATGCAACAATTATAATCGATTACCTAGCAAATGTAATCGATTACTTCCATAAGAAAGTAACTGATTATCACAAATCACTTAATCGATTACAACCTCTCTGATTTTTCTATAATGCAACAAAGTTAATTGATTACTTTAGCAAATAATCGATTACTCCCTCTTGCACACATATAAATATACAGAGTTTTGTAACATCAATTATTTTACTAAGGTTAAATGCAGAAAATACATTTTTCATGCAAAAACACGTTTTTCTTCTTCTCTCTAAAATGAAAAACTTATTGGCTTTGTAACTACTTAAAGAAACAGAACTTCATTACCTTACATTTGATCTAAAGATAAGGCTTCTATTCTATGCTTGCTTGAGTCTTCAATCTTATAGACTTACACTTGTGAGCTTGAACTTGAGTTGGTTTGTTATCATCAAAACATATAATTGTATCCCTTTGAAGTCCGTAGAGAGTTTGAAACATGCCTTCCAACCAGCTTGACTTCCAACAAAATATAAATGACACAGTTTTATGAAAGTATTTGGTTTAAATTATTTCCTATTTTTATATACCATCATAAAAAACATCAATATCATTTCCTTAAATCGCATTAATAATATGCATTTATCATAACATAATTCCCGTGACGACTCCGGTCGTTACAAGTCAGGGTTTGAACCCTGTTGTGGTATGGAAAAGACTTTGTTGGTAGAGGAAAAATTCACTTCAGTGATTTTTACGCCTCGGAGGGGATTAGTCTTCGGTTGTCGGCTGAGAAATACCCTTGATGTATACCAAAAACAAAAATATAAAAAAAAACAATTTTTCTATCCCATGTACCCCAAACATATGATAAAAGAATATAAATAATAAAATTATATTGAAGAATTAAATAATTATTTTTTAATTCATTAAGTAGATTAATTTCTCAAAAAAATATTTACTTTTTAAAGTTCAATTAATATATGTACCTGGTGTATAGATTAAAAAGACCCATAAACAACAATTATTAAACGTTTGAACTTCTAAACATAATAAATAATTAAAATATATATTTTAAATAAGATAGATAAATAATGACATATCGATTATATGTTTATTTGATAGTACTCTTCTGTTTCTAAATAATTATCACTTTAGAAAAATAATTTTGTTCATAAATAATTGTCATTTTATAAACTCAATACAACATTAATTATTACTTTTATAACTCTATTATCATCTAATTTTTTTTGGTTTACACTCTGGTATTCAGCCCACTGGGCCTACTAATCCAGTTCGAGGGGGGTCACGGGTTAAGATTTTATTCCTCTCCCAACGTCGTTGCGAGGGATCGAACCGTGGTTCTCCCTACCAAGTGCAACCCCTAGCACCATTGCACCAACAGCTCGTTGGTTACCATCATCTAATTAATATGAGAAATAATAAGTGTAAAAAAATAACCAATTAATATAAAGAGATAAAGGGCAAAAATGATAAAGTAAGTATTAATTTACTATAAAAAAACATTAAATATATTTTTTAGTCTGAACATTATAATCTTAAACATCAATTATTTTAAAACTTATGGATGGAGTCTATACTAAATACTACGAATCAATAATGTTATTTGGATATTTACATTTAACATTCAACTCTAACATTTATCATTTTAAATAAAAATATGAAAAATAATTATAAAGATAAATTGAGATATTCACTATTCTTTAACCAAATAGTAAATATTAAGCTTACATATCAATAAATTTGCAAATAATACTCCCTAGACGTTAACCAAGTATTCTTTAACCAAGTATTATTGAATTAATCGCTTTTCTTTTTGATTCAAAAGAGGAATCATTTAGTCAGTGATAAAAGAAGAAAGTGGTCACTAATCCCTAGACGTTCGAACACAGCATGAAAAAGCAAAAAGGAGCAAGGGATTATAGTATTCCCTTCCTTTCCTTTCCTTTCCTTTCCTTTCCTATAGCAGACACACACAAGTAATCTGGGATTGCTGTGTGACGTTAAAGTGTAAGGGGATGGGTCCACTCCACGCGCAGAATGCTTGGTTAACGGAAGCATCCCCAAAGTTCCCAAATTGGTTTTGGTATCCCTCTCCTTTTGTACCTCCAACAACACTCAATCTTGGAAATTTCTATTATTCACGTAAGGAGTACTCTTCTAGCGATTAGTAAAACTCTTGCGGCAAAAAAAAAAATATCGCTACTCCCTCCGTTCATTTTAGATTTTTTAATTTGTTTCAAATTATTTGTCACTTTAAAAATTCAAGAGTATATTAATTGATTTTTTCCCACTTTAACTTTACATTTAATGTGTTGAGATAGGTGAAATGAGTGATAATTAATATACTTTGAGGATATTAGAGTAAAATTATCTAATAATTCTCTTGAAAATTGAAGCATTAAATGAGTTTCTTAATCCGTGTGAAATTTCTAAAGTGACAGTTAAATTGGAACGGATGGAGTAATACACATCCGTATGAGAATTAGTAATTTTGAAAAAGTATATCAAATTATATACTTTCAATACTATTAACCATATTAACTAACTTTTTTAATTAACGTAAAAATTCAGTTTAAATGCTTATATTTAAAAATGGAAGGAGTAATCTTCTAGATATTAGTAAAACTCTTGGTCTTGGGGCAAACAAAAATATTAGTACACATCACTTATGGGAAGCAGCAATCTTGCTAAACCTAGCAGCCTGATGACTCCTCATGTGGCCATGCATGGTCACCTCCCTTTCTAGTACACGCCTAGGAGCCACGTTTGATATTTATCTTATTAGTATCTGTTTGGACGTTACCCAACCATGTCAACTTCATTGAAGTCATGCCATAGATAGGAAAAGATGTGTTTCACATCCTCTATCAATTCATTCTAGCTGTTTTAACGTGTATGAAATGGTTTGGCCGTTGATATATATACTGTCTTATTCTTACAGAACATGTCAATTGGAGAAGGTTACTTTATTAATTAGGTTTTCAAAATTTGCAACCGGACAAAAGAGGATTGGTTAATTTCTTAATTAATTGGATTCGTATCATCACTATCAAATCGTTTTGCCAGCCCAATTTCTCTATGTTTAAAAACGAAAGGATGTTGATGTAGTGATATAGACACGCACGCTGTAATTCTTAAAAAGTTTAACTATGGAGAATAAGTTGTTTAACTATGGACTTCAATCCTTAAAAAGAATCCAACTTAGGAGAATAAGTTTAACTATGTTCAAGGAAGTAGTTACAGTATATCCTAATAATTGGATGTGAAACCGGGGAAATTTTGGATATGTGTGTGTTTTGTTTCCCTTTTATAGAAGGATATGCAGCTAGTTAACTTTATTAGCAATTTGGTTCGAGAACGGGGAAAGTTTAATTGAGACTCTAAATTTAATTTTTGTGTAAGTTGGCGAACTATGAAGGATTAATTTAAGTTGATTAAAAGCATCGTGTATGCCCGCCGAAAAAAGTAGTGAATTTATATATGTACATTAATCTTATTTTTGTTTCGGTTGATCATAAAAAAACTAAGAATTAACAAAGAATTAGTCTAATGACTTAAAGTAGCATAGTTGGATTCTTAAATATTGTAGACAATTTATATTATATAACCAAAATTTGGTTTATAATACAACAAGTATCATGTAAAAAATAAAAGTTTAATTTATTGAAAGATATTTGGAATTTGCTAGAAGTGAGGTCGCCACCTACCCATCCCAAAAGGGATTATTTCCTACCATTTTTTTGAGGAATACTGTAATACACTTGGTTAGAATTAAATAAGATATCCAACGTAAAAGGCTTCTCATAAGAAAAAAATGAGTGATTTGTTCGCGTAAGACAGCCCAGTTGGTGACCGTAGAGACACTTAGGATTTCCCCATTCCCAGATCATGGGTTCTAGTCTTAGACCTCTCACGTAAAAAAAAAAAAGAAAGAAAAAAATGAGTGATTTATAAGGATTGGGTGTCATTATTGAATAAATTTATCTTATGCTAATGTCAAACTCAAACATTATAGAGTCAAAAGCATCCCGGCATAACGCCTTGACATTGACACAGCTCGCAATGACGCAGAAGCCATACCGACAATAATGTTTTCTGGCTAAGCATAAACCATCCACGAAAAAACTTCTTTCCATTTTATATTTATATTGCCCTTTTTAGAGGCATTTTTTTTTAGTGTGTGTTTCTGATTAATAGTGGAAAATAATTACTAACTCTGTCCCTAATTATAAGGCTCTCTTGAGAGATTTCACGTCCATTAAGAAAGTGAAATAATTTAGTTAATTGTATTGGAAATGCGAACTTTTGATATGTATTTTTAAAATTACCCCTATTAATATTATTGGGAATCTAAAAAGTGTTAAATAAATAGGGGTGTTTGTGAAAAAAAAATAATTAATACTCATTGAAAATTGGTAAAGGACATTATAAATAGGAACAAAATAAAAGTGTTAAGAGGGTCTTATGACTAGGAACAGAGGGAGTATTTCTTTCAAGGTACTATAATAAAGATGACATGATTTTTGTCTTTCTCAACAAAATTTTAATCATATATCAAGAGTCAAACTTTAATATCTTTAACTTTAATTATGGTAACATGTTGGTGAAGCATGTATTTTTTGTACATTAGTAGTAATTTCTTGGATAGTTTTAAGACGCAATTTATATGCCCGAATTTATCCTCCCTCGGTCCCTTATTACAGGACATCATATTGGTAGAATTGATATCTTTTTTATAAGTTTTATAAGTCGTTTTAGAATATCTATTTAGTATTAAAGAGTTTATTCCAAATACACGTCTAATAATTTCATAAAGGTGATAGGATAATAATTGCAATAGAGAGAAAAATGAATAGAGTTGTAAAATTTTGATAGGGATAACATTGGAATAACAACATAGTATTTTTTGATAAATTTGAGAGTAACAATTACTTTTCTTAATTTACGTAAATTAAGTAAAAGAGATATACACTAAGGGACAGAGGGAGGTAGTGCTAGTGCCTTAGCTTCTCCTACTTGCAGCGTTAACAATGAAGAGGAGTTTCAATTTTTGGTCCTTCTAATTGAATTTTTTATCCTTATTTATTTTTAAAAAAATAAAATATTTTTAGAGTTAAATAATTTTTTAGTTTAGAATATCAAAAATTTTAAAAAAAAAAAACATTTTCGGTCTTTTTGAGCTCTGTCTGCTGTTTATCCTTCCTGCGTTCATTTTCCAACAATGAGGAAACGAACGAATGATGGAAAAATAAATCAGAAAACAACAATAAAATAAATGGAAGGTGGGGGCACAAGTTAATTAATTGCTACGAGAATAGGAACAGAAATGAATGTATGGAGCCATAGAATGAATGTAATACTTTCTCCTTCCCTAATTATAAAGTGCTTTTAATATTTTTATTTTGTCTCTATTTATAAGGCATTTTACCAATTTTTAATGAGCATTAATTATTTTTTTTCCACAAACACCCTATTTATTTAACACTTTTTAGATTCCCAATAATATTAACAGGGGTAATTTTGAAAATACATATCAAAAGTTCACATTTCTAATACAATTAACTAAATTATTCCACTTTCTTAATGAACGTGAAATCTCCCAAGATGGTTTTATAATTAGGGACGGAGGTAGTAAGTGACACTATTTTTTACTTTTATACTCCCTCCAATCCTATTTATAAGATCTTTTTTTGGGTTTTTCACTCCCATCAAGGAGAGTGGATAAATTAGTTAGTGACATTAGAAATGAGAAAATTTGATATATTTTTTCAAAACTACCCCTATAATTATTATTGGAACTCTAAAAAGTGTTGACTTTATAGGGGTGTTAGTGGAAAGAAGTAATTAAATGCTAGTATTAAAAAATTGAAAAAGGGTCTTATAAATATGACCAAAATAAAAACTGCAAAAAGGCATTATAAATAGGACCAAAGGGAGTACTAATGAGTCTAAACATATTTTTCATTGAGATATATTAAAAATTAAATTTTTTTTATTATTTTCAATATCTCGAAATCAAAAATTATTTAGTGCAAAGGATATTTGATTTGATTTTATTTTTTAAATAAAGACAAAAAATTACATGATGGAAACCAAAAATTAAAACTCACAAAGAGAGTAGTTGTAGTATCACAGATCCAGACACAGTAAGTGAATTATAGCTGGTCCAACTTTAAAATGCAACCCGAGTTTCATGGACCATACATTGTTCAAAATCATCTTACATTAAAAATTCAGAAAATGACATAATTTAATGGACTAAATTTTCTAATATCTCCTTTTTATGTGGTGCGTGACTTATCCAGTAGAAGAAAGAAAATTGAACGCATAAAAATTGAGATCGAAAAAGAAAAAAGAGTGCACGTTAAAAGTCATTCAAATATTCTTTTTGTTTTGTTTTGTTTTTTTCTTTTTTTTTTTCTATAAAAAGTTAAAGGGTGAAGATATAAAAGAGAAAAGGAGATGATAATGTATTGTATTGTATGCGTGCTAATGAAGGAAATGATATACGGAGTATATGTAAAGAACAAAAAAGCAAAAGAAAATGAAAGCTATTACTCCATCCGTTTTATATGTAGTGTGTTTTAAGATTATGCACGAATTTTAAGAAATGGTTAAATAATGTAAGTATTTGTTGTATTTTGACTATAATACCCCTATATAATCATTATTGAAGAGAGAGAAAACATTGAAAGTGAAAAAGAGAATATAATAAATAAGAATGTGTTTAAAAAAAGAGCATTAATTATGTAATTGGGTTTACTTGGTGGTAACATTCTTAGACTACGTCTAAGACCACCAAGCTAGAAGGCTTAGTTGGTAAAACAATAAGATTTATGAAACATAATACAAATGCTAAAACAACATTAGATGGAATATCTTTCTTACTCGTGATCAAAAACATGATCTGGTTTATTTTTAATCGATGATAATTTTTGAAATGGAATCTTCTTGTCTTCGCTTTTTGTGCAGGATTCAATTTAATGCTACTCTCTTTGCTCCTATACATATGACACTTTCTAGAAGAAATTTTTGGTCTTATACAGAGGACACTTTATATTTCCTATGTATCATTAATTATTTTTTTTTCTTTTTTGCCCTTATTAAATGATTTGATTATGTTTTTTTTTTTGTTATTCGTTAATGAATGTGAACTTTCCAAGTAGAGTGGAGAGGGTAAAATTGTAATGCTACAATATATTCTCGTAAAATTCACAAAACTAATCACTTTCCTTTATCCGGGAAATACGGTTAAATATGTTCTATATATAAGATCGGAGCGAATATCGTTGTGGCTCTGGCTATAGTCCCATTCTTTGTTTCTTGTGTTGATACACATTTCGTCGAGTAGGACTCGGAAATATCATGAAGTAAAAAAGATCATTATTTTTCAAGGTTTTGATTATGGATTTTTGATACACGTGGTCATGTAAGGCTTGCTGGCTTGGGAGTTGGGAAGTTCTAGGTTCAATCCTAAATTCCACTATTTGGTGGATTTAATTTCCCTTTATTTATAGTCATAAATTAAAAAGCCAATAAAAAACTATGGATTTTCATAAACACAAGAAAATGTTAAATAGAGTAAATTTGCATTAAAAAATTAGATATTTTTTTAAGGGAAATTGTATTTTATTCATAGATCAGAAACAATACAAGTAATGACAAACATGACAATTAAAAGTACAAGTATATTTCACACTAATAATAGTTAAAGGGAAAGCAAAATACATTACAACAACAGGCTCTTCCATGTGGACATGGATCATCAGCAACTTCCAAAACTGGACTCTAACAGGAGATTCAATAGCTTTTAATTCCAAGATAACAATCTCATTGATGCTGGAACTAAACTCAGTTCGGCGACAAGGAATCTCAGATCTAAAACGAGAGAGTCGTTGGACGATAGTCAAATAAATAGTCAGATCTAGAAAGTAGAAACTATCCAGAGGCATCCCTCCACTGGAAACACACAAAACAAAACAACTTGCACAAAGGCAAGACAAAACCCAAATAAACTGGGGGAAACAAACTCACACCCTTTCCCAAAGGAAGAGGAGGGACAGATCTTCCACCCTCTATCGAGAAACAGGAGATGAAAATAAGCAGGAGCAGAGGAAGGAGGAGGGGAGGGAAAATCCTAATTTATATGTTACGTTACTTTCAGATAAATATGGTGCTCGATCGTTGGATCTGTCAAAAAAATTAGATATTTAATACAATAAAGATAAGAAATTTATATTCCATATTTTATTTTATCATTTTATGACTTCTGAACGGTCAATATTAAACAATCTTTTAATTATTTATGTGGTAATATCTCCTAATCTTGTTTTATGCCAAATCACATGGTGACGTTTTTTTTTTCTTTTTAAAAAAATGCCATTACCTATTCACTAGATAAAGGATTTTATAAAATATAGCGAATGTTGGAAGTTTCATATCGCTTATCTAGTGGTATGGTTTTAATACACGTTATTGCTTATCTTAATATATGTGATATAGTTTTAATACATGTTGGACTACTTCTCTTATTACCAAATACTTTTGAGATGAAACCTTAAAATGATATTTGAGTCAGAACCAAATTTCTTTATAGTTGTTATGGACCAAAAGATATCCTTTCATTATGGGTCAAAAGTAACCATTTGTATGATTCGGCAAGCTATTGTGGAAAAGGAGTGTTGGAAACCTAACATCGCTTATATGTGATAAGGTTTAAAGGGCATATAAGTGGAGAAGGCGTGTTGCCACCCCACCCATATACAATGTCACCCCCATTATATAAAATATTTCAATTTATCCCTTTACTAAAAAATTTCTTCCTTCCTTTATCTTTTTTATTGTTATCCCTTTAACTCAGTCATGAGCACACCTCACGACCCAACGTTAATGCATTTCAAAATGCATAGGATTCATGATTTACTATATGATAATCATTGTTTAACTATAGATGCTTGATGTAATTAATGCTAATATATTATTTGAGGGTCAAGTTCATAGTTTCTACTCTACAAGTGAGGCATTTGTTATTGCGGCCTTTGGGTTACGAATTGGTCAAGGCTGTGAGCACCACTCATGACCCAAACTTCATAAGTTGTAAACCAATAAGCAAGGGTCGTGAGGCAACCCCATGACCAAATGATTAAATGTCCAGGTTGAGCTACTCTGGCAATTAGAAGGACGTGAACTGGTATTTTGACCTGGACTTGAGGAAATTCTAATTTTTTAAATGCATGCAACATCATTTGGTTTCTAATAAATTGCGCCTTGTGCAACAAACAAAGTAAACATAATCATGAACAATGAACAAAGAACGAATAGGATTGCAGTTGTTATGAAGAGAACGTCGATGTAGTCACCCCCTTTATGTTGTTGTAAGAGAAAGAGAAAATGTGTATGAAGAGAATAAAAATGAGTGTAGAAGATGAATAGTTGTAGGTGTTGCTAGTGTAAAGAGCAATATGAAGTTGTGAGAGTGGGTTTTGATATTATGGAAGGAAAAAAAAGAGAAGGGGAAAAAGGGAGAAAAGGGAAGGAAAGGGGAAAATTTTAAAAATTAGGGGTATTTAAGAATTTTCACAATTTTTTGGGTGGTATTGTATTGTTTTGGGATGGCAAAATAACCTCTCCCATGGATGCAGGGTAGACTTAGTAGAGTGGTCACGATGTGCTGTTATCCAAAACCCAACATGAAAAGGGGTGAAAAAAAATTTAATTTATTATGTCCACTTAAGGAATGGTGAGGAAAATGAGTCAGGTGTCACATGATATTTTTATGCAAGAGGATACCATATGGAAGTGGCATCCTGCGATTTTTTTTTTTGGTTGCATTTTACCCTTCTTATGTTAGGGGATAACATATGAGTTTTAACATTTTCATATATACACTAATCTTTGGAGTACCAATATTTTAGCCAAGTGCGTTGACCCTTAGCATATCAATAATTTTGCACATATGGTAAGGATTAGAGTTATATGTTTGATTTGAAAAGAAAAAACAATGTGTACATTGATAGTACAACATAAAACATCCAACGCAGGAGTAGAAAGCATGGATGAAATAGATGGATAGATGTTACTAATTTCTAGTTTCTGACATTTATTACCCTATTCTTCAATCCATCCCATTTTGAAACTACAACGGCCAAGTAGTAGAAATTGGGACTGAGAGAGAAAGAGCCAAAATTAATTGATTGATCTGAAAAGCAAACCCTTTTTGAAGTTAATTGGTTCGATACTTGCGACAAGATAGTAAAATTAATGTTGGATGTCCTCAATCTCCATCAGGGTATAAAATGCTGTGAGGAAATTGAAAAGAAACAAGGGTTCTGTGAAGCATTTTGTGGAACATGAGGTAATAGTCCCAGAGTGAACCTGTAATGGCTCCAATGCCTTGGTTTGGATTTTTAAGTTCAACCAATTTTTCCGATTTCCAACAAACGCCCACTGAGCAACGCATCCAGATATCTTCCTTTTATCTTGAAGGACAAGCTCTTGATTGGTTCCAATGGACGTTCAATAATGGCCTTTTGATATCCTGGGAGGCTTTCTTACTTGCTCTACAGCTTCGATTTGCCCCATCCCAGTTCGACGATTCGGTCACCTCTTTCTGCAAACTCACTCAAACCTAGATCCTTCAAGATTATCTCACAGAATTTGAGACCTAGGCAAACTGGATCTCAAACTTCCCACAAAGTTTCCACCCTCGCTATTTTCTTTTCGACCTAAAATCCCACCTCCGTTGCGAGGTAACCGCCCTTCAACCACCAGACCTCCCTCATGCAATCACCCTAGCCGAACTCCACAATGACAACCTGCTCTAATCCCCCCCCCCCCCCCCACACACACACACACAATTAAACCACTTTAGTTTAGTCGCACCCATCTTCCCCTTCCACCACTCACTTCAAACACACCTAGCCCACCAAAACTCCTTTCGCCACTATTACCCACACCACCCTTCAAACTTCTCGTTAAACGCCTCATTGAGATGCAGGCTAGGAGAGATAAGAATCTCTATTTTGATTGTGATGAGAGATACGCAAGGGGCCATCATTGTAAACCCCAATTCCTCCTCCTCACCACCTTTGATTCTGAAGATCTTATTAGCATTTCAACCACTGAGGATTTTCCCTCCTTCGATGACACACCTCAAAAGGAAATACTCAAAAATCCATCCCATTTTGAAACTACAACGGCCAAGTAGTAGAAATTGGGATTGAGAGAGAAAGAGCCAAAATTAATTGATTGATCTGAAAAGCAAACCCCTTTTTGAAGTTAATTGGTTCGATACTTGCAACAAGATAGTAATGTTAATGTTGGATGCCCTCAATCTCCATCTGGGTATAAGATGCTTTGAGGAAATTGAAAAGAAACAAGAGTTCTGTGAAGCATTTTGTGGAACACGAGGTGATAGTCCGTGAGTGAACCTGTAATGGCTCCAATGCCTTGGTTTGGATCTTTAAGGTCAACCAATTTTTTCGATTTCCATCAAACGCCCACTGAGCAACGCATCCAGGTATCTTCCTTTTATCTTGAAGGACAAGCTCTTGATTGGTTCCAATGGACGTTCAATAATGGCCTTTTGATATCCTGGAAGGCTTTCTTACTTGCTCTAGAGCTTCGATTTACCCCATCCCAATTTGACGATTCGATCGCCTCTTTCTGCAAACTCACTCAAACCTAGAGCCTTCAAGATTATCTCCAAGAATTTGAGACCTAGGCAAACTGGATCTCAGACTTCCCACAAAGTTTCCACCCTCGCTATTCTCTTTTCGACCTAAAACCCCACCTCCGTTGCGAGGTAACCGCCCTTCAACCACCAGTCCTCCCTCACGCAATCACCCTAGCCGAACTCCACAATAACAACCTGCTCTAATCTCCCCCCCCCCCCCCCTACCAATTAAACCGCTTTGGTCTCACCCGTCTTCCCCTTTCACCACTCACTTCAAACACACCTAGCCCACCAAAACTCCTTTCGCCCCTATTACCCACACCACCCTCCAAACTTACCGTTAAATGCCTCATTGAGATGTAGGCTAGGAGAGATAAGAATCTCTATTTTGATTGTGATGAGAGATATGCAAGGGGCCATCATTGTAAACCCCAATTCCTCCTCCTCACCACCTTTGATTCTGAAGATCTTATTAACATTTGAACCACTGAGGATTTTCCCTCCTTCGATGACACACCCAAAAGGCAATAATCATAAGCCTTCATACTTTTTTCGATCAATGGACCCCACGCACTTTCCAGGTTATCGGGTCAATAAAGGGTTATGCGATGTAGATTCTAGTGGATAGGGAGGCAACCCACAACTTCATACAAAACCATGTGGCCCAATTCCTCAACTTAACTACACGACCCACCCCAAGCCCGTTATGTGTGATGGTAGGTAAGAGTGAATTTTTATCCAATTACTCTTTTTGCCCTCAAGTCACCCTTACTTTAGATCAACAAGAATTCCCTATTGTTTTGTATCCATTAGAACTATCCGGAACAAATGTGGTTTTCGGTGTGCATTGGCTCTCTATGGTTAGCCCATTAGTGATGGATTATAATAGTCCATTCATGAGATTCACGTGGTATGAAAAATTGGTGGAACTAAAGGGGGACCGTGGCCCAAACCCTTCTCCTGCTGCTACTTTAACTGCTATTGGTTATGCTCAGAACTATGCAACACTCATCTCTCTTGCACAAGACCCACTTTCTGTTTCAATTTTTATGAATATTTTTCGACGGGATCCAATTGGAAAAAATTCATTTTTCATTAAGGTCCAGTCGATTTTTTTTTTTTTTTATGGAATTCAATCAGCAAAATGGCCTAAAACATTTTTTCGAATAATGGATATCGTAAAAAAAATTCCGACATCTCCATATCTTAAAAAATATATAAGTAATTGGTGTTTTGGTTTTTTACCACTTGAAATAATGTTCGATCTAATTTTATGGTTTCAAAATCCAGCACTCAATTAAGAATGGCCAAAGCCCAAATTCCAACCAACTAGAAAGGGTAAAGTGTAGTAGTTCTCAAACCGCATACTTTAGTCCTCAAATCTTTTTTTTTTCCTGACGATATTTTGTTGGAATTTTTTCCAAGTCGAAAAAAATGCATCTTTTGCTGAGGGTTGGTAACTAAAACTCAACGGTAAATAACCCCATCCAAAAAGCACAGTTTGTCCACTTGTTGGGCCTTAAAGTAATAGTAGAAGGGAATTAGTCTTCAAACCCCCATTTTATCCCTCAAACTCCACTTTTTTCAATAATACCTAAACTACCCTTCTTATAAACCCCTCATTCCCCTCATTCACTCCTCCTCCTCCTCCTCCTCCTCCCCCAAACTCCACTTTTTTCAATAATACCTAAACTACCCTTCTTATAAACCCCTCCCCCATCAAACATAAAATGGCCAAAGATCTTAGTTTAGGAAACAATGATTGACCACTTAGACCATACTAAACTTTGTTGGGATGATTTATATATGGAAAACAAATTGACATGTTCAGTGGAAATTACTATGTCTCAGGATTGATCTTTTCAGATTTGTCATTCCCCCTTTTGACAAAAACACTGTTAATATCATTACTGACATTTATGTTGAGGATGTCCCTTCTTTGGGTGTTCTTATACTTGCATGGTGGTATAGCCACTCAGCACCCACAAAAACATGTCTCTAAACCCCCAAGACCAAAACTAAAATACCACGATACAGTAGAGGACGAATCCACACCATAGGATCAAGGATATATTTGAAACTATTTTAGGTGTACTATTGTCTATTGAATGGGATGATGGTTAGAAGTTAGAACACATCATTTGGTATAAACCTAGACTTTCTATGGTTCCAAGCATCATGTGAATAATTCAAAAATTCTGGTCACAGGATTAAAGCCTGGTGTGCAGTGTCAACTGTCAACCTTACATCGACATACCCAAATTTACCTCTAAAGTGAAGGGTGCACTTTGGAAGATGTACATATGTATCTTATCATAATCTCAAACACTACATTAGCACTTTAGTGGAGCCATATTCAACATATCCATTAGGCTCCATGAGCTCAATACCTTTTTTAAATTACAAATTCAGAGACCACAATGTAATGAAAACAGGCAACCTTCAACAATTTCTTTCCCTTGCACGCTTACAGTGAGAAAGTACAGCTACCATGAAGGTTTATATGCCTTACAATAAATGACAAATGGCTTATTATGATTCTGATTAGTTGCATTAAACATGCACATATAGCAATTGATCTTTCAGTATTTTTCTTCCATACAACAATCACACCGACAAAAATCAAAATAGAAGAAAGCAAAGGTATAAATATTGGCAAACAACTAATTCAAATCCAAGGAGAGCAAAAATTAAGATCAACAAAGAAAAGTAGCTCAACATTCCAAATTCTAAAATTCTACTAAATCTGACCATTAATTAGTGAGCTCCATGATGGCAGCAACAATGTCACCATTAGCAGCTTTGAGAGCTTTGACAGCTTTGGGTCTCGACACACCTGCTTGAGTCATTACTAACTCTATGTCCTTGGGATCTACACCAGTCTCATCCACATCCCCATCCTCTTCATCTTGGGCAACACCAGATGATTCAGGCTCAGGCTTCAACCCAGCATTACTCAAATTAGGAGTCTTGAACTGCTCTGCTGCCTGACTTTGTAGCTGTGAGTTCAAGTCTTCAATCTTAGCTTCCCCAAATATAATGTATGTGTCGGAAGTTGGGCTCTTGAAAACATCTGGTTTCGAGATAACGAACAGGATCTAAACATACAGAATCCAAAATTTCAATTTAAACCCATACAAATAGAAGAAACCATGGCAAAACTAATCAGATTAAATAGATATACATCAAATACTAACATTCTTGCTCTTTTTTACAGTCACGCGGCTAACACCTGTGACTGGTTTCATTCCAAGTTTAAGCATAGCCTTGCGACTCTTCTTTTCACTTCTTGTCTGCTTAGACTTACCAGATGCATCACCGTCTTGTCCTGAAACAGCACACAAATTAAGAAATGTGAATTGCATCTATCATTGTAGCTTCATCAATTCACACAGGAGATCATCGATATTGAGTGTACTTTCATTTTTATTCTAATAGATAATAAACTTCCCTGTGAATTTCACCCAACCTCTCAATTACAGATTGCATGATCTAGTACAAGTTGAAATTGCAGTTTAACTTTGTGCATAATTAAGTCACTTCATAATTATGTCGCTTGAATCATCACACTAGTACTCTCTGTGTCATTTCAATGTCTAAATAATTTTATACCGTGGGAAGCCAAAAAAATATATATTTATTTTGTGTAATAAATGAATATTCGAAAACTATGTGAACGATTATGACCTTGTAAAGAAGACTCCTATAGATGAGAACAAAATCATAACATATTGACCATAGTTTGGAAGAGCATTTCCCAATTCTCAAAATGCATGCATGTCACTTCTAGAACAAAGGCAAATCAACTTCTTTTACTTTATACTTATTCCAACCAAACTGTTGGAAGAATGCTCCTAAGCCATTGCCAAATTCAGTTACTCTAATCTTATTCACCACCAGCTTACCCTCATCATCGTCATCTTCCTCATCATCGTCGTCGTCATCCTCATCATCATCATCCTCAACAACAGGCTCATCATGCTGTAAAAGATATTATTTATAAGTTAATAATAGAAGAAAACAGAGTGATCATTAGGTCATAAAATAAAGAGTAAGAAAGTATTTCAGCTTATACATTTTAACTACAAGGTAGCAATCAAAATATTATTTAGACAGTTCCCACTAGTTAAGACTTGAAACGTGATAATGTACTTAAACTAAACTCTAATTATTCTTCCATGACACCGGTAATATTTTCTCTAAATATTAAAAGGTTGAGTCCTACTTCTTCTATCTTCAATTTCAAAATTACACTCTTCTTTTCATACATATTGAAATTCATTCCATAGAAAAAAATGTTAACACTTGAACCAATTGAAATTCTCCCTCATTACATACAAATCCAAACTCCAAACTCAAATGTACCATCATCAAAACAAAAAAATGCAAACAGAATCTGAATCTTCTCAAATCAAACAAAAAATGCAGATCCTGAACACACTCATTTACAGTCACAAGCCACAAACCCATGAAACAGTAAGCTGATGAAGTAAAAAAAAAAAAAAACCTTAAATCATTACACACAATCAAATTGAACCAAATCACATTTAATCCCTATTCTGATCCACACTAATACCATTTCAAAAGTAAAATAAAATAAAAGCACAAAGGTTTAATCTTTCTGAAACCAACTTCAATAGCAATAAGAAATTCACATATGTAAAACACCAAAAAAAAAAAATTAATCATAATAAAATAAACTGATGAAAAAAATTCTTAAATTATTATACACAATCAAAATGAACCAAACCACATCTATAAACCCAATCATAACCAAGTCCATTTTAAAATTAAAATAAAATAACAACATAAAGGTGTAATCTTTCTGATGCCAACTTCAATATCAGAAAGAAATACAGTACATAAATGTAAAACACAAAATAAAAAGAAAAAAAACAAAAGACAGGAAAGTGGTTAAGAAACAGAACATGATGTGAAGTACATGGATCTTTTGTTGTTCGAGGTGGTCGGCGAGAAGCTCTTCCTGGGTCTGTGCAGTCATGGTGATTGATTAATTGGATGTGTTAGAAAATGGGTTGGAGAGTAGATCCAAACACAGCAATAACCTAAAACCCTACAACACTCAGTTTTTATACCCACACACGTCATGTCGGGTTCGGGTTCGGGTTGTAACTTAAGGGAAACTAGACTAAGGATGAAACTTGAAAGTGTTTTCATTATTCAACAACCTTGCTCGCTTACAATTCAAGTGCAAAAATTATTTCCCTTTATCATATATGTAAGATGTTTTGAGATTTTTGGCACTTTCATCGAGGAAAATACTCCTACTGTCCCTGAATATAAAGACCTTTAGATATTTTTATTTTGTCTTTATTTATAAAGCCTATACCAATTTTTAATGATCATTAATTACTTTTTTTCACAAACACCTCTATTTATTTAACACTTTTTAGATTCCCAATAATATTAATAGGGGCAATTTTGAAATTACATATCAAAAGTTCACATTTCCAAAACAATTAACTAAATTATTTCACTTTTTTAATGGACGTGAAATCCCCCAAAGAGGCTTTATATTTAGGGACAGAGGGAGTAACTAAGTTTTGCTAGTGGCATTTGAAGCGTGAAAGTTGGATATGCTTTATTTTTTAAAATTACCCATATAATTATTATTTTGGTTCTAAAAAGTGTCGAGTAGATAGAGTGTTTATGAAAAGAAGTAATTAAATGTGGTTGAAAATTGAAATGAAAAGAGACCTTGTAAATAAAACCAGAATGAAAATTCTAAAGAGGATATTATATATAGAATTAGAGGAAGTACTTTATTTGTCCATTAGATTTTGCGTGTAATTAATACGGTTAATAGCATTAAAAAATATAGATATTTGTTTTTTTTTAACATTACCGTTATAATTATTATTTCAACTTTAAAAATGTTAAGTAAATAAACGTGTTTGTGGGAAGAGAAAACTAGATATATTATTGAAAAGTGAAATAGGGTATTATAAATAAAGACAAAAAAATTTTCAAAATAGTGTTATATTAAGGGATGAATGGAGTAGTAATTTTGGACTCTTTTTTGTTGTCAAAATAAGAAAGACATGATAGAATAGAGGAGTTTTTTCTCACACCCCATCATAGATTAGCATTGTTGTTGTTCTCATAACACTTTCATTACTATCATCATCTTATCAATATCATCGTTATTTATTTGGTGTAACACCAAATACTAAACAAGATAAGAGTTATCTTGCCAATATCATATTATGATTTTATCATGTTTTTTATCTTATTTAACCACCAAATTAATCCTAAAAGTTTAAAGTAATTAATCTAGATTTTTTAATGTAAAATAATATAAGATGCCAAATATTTCAAAATCAAGTGTTATAAATAAAGAAAAGAGAAAATGGAGAATGCACCGATAGTGCATAGGTTTTTTACACCATCAGTGTATCATTCACCCTTCATCCATTTATAGTCTTTGACTTTTATATTTAAATAAAACAAATGAATGGTAGATGATGGATTGATGGTGTAAAAAATTTTACACTGTCACTACATACTCATTAATCTCTAAAGAAAAATGCAAAGATTTTATATCTCAATCAATGAATTTTTTATATTTTGGTATCCTCCCATAGTAGTATCAAGCAAAAGAATGTTTTTTTTTTAATTTATAAATTTTCCCACGTCTTATACTAATCCATCAGCTGTACTTAAGCTTGTCTTCACAACTAGTATTTTTACGAATCTTTGTTCTCCCTTTAAATGGTGGTGTGCCTTTATTAATATATCCCAATCAATGAATTTACATCATAATTAGATTCATATTTATGCACTTTAATTTCTAAAATGAAAAATCATAAATTCTTCTAATAAATTAACCCAAAAAATCATTCTAACCCTATGAAGTACTAACACCTCTCTGAAGTCCCAACAAGAGTGTCTCCATAACCGACATCGTCTCTCCATTAACATTCCATGCTCAATTTAAAATATAAAATATTTTTTCGATATTGACATTTGAGCAACACTTAACCAACACCCTAAATTGATCTGGACATCTCTTAAATATATGTCTAAAAATTTCTTTTAAAAAAATGAAAAGTTCAAAAGTCAATTCTTTTATTTTTTTTTTCTCGCACACTCCCCATCTCATTTCATTTTTCATCTTTCCTAATAGGTGTTGATCAACACTTTTTTTTTAATCAATTAGCATAAGAAAATAGCACATAAATATCGACTTTTAGTTTAGATCATATTCATATTTAATTTTTCCATTGGACATTATTTACACACATATATATAAATATTTATTTACTTATATATATAGTGTGTTGTTTGTGTGTCTTACATTATGGACATTGTTGGTGTCCAAATGTCCGAGGTGGTGTTGTGATGGGTCTAGTACCAATGTCCGAGTTGATGCTTTATAGTTGTAACCACATGAAGCTGACACGTCATTTTTAATCTAATTATTAATGAGGCGTATACTACAATATAACACATCATTCATGTGTATAGTTACTGGTTAAAAGAACTTTAGGCTAATTTATTAAGAGAATATTTGATTGCTTCTCTAAAATACAATCTACACTTTACGGTAATCACATCCCAAAAGGATGTTAGGAACACTAGATCCCCACCCCGCGCCACGCACGGGGCCAACACGGTAAGCAATAAAGTTAAGTTTGAAATTTTTATGGTTTGAAATAAATGCTTAGATTGATATAATTACCAACGTACTCGTTTTTGCAATACTGCAGTAGTGTTGTTGTGCTATTAATGAATTTAATTATCTTAAAATGAAGTCATAATTGGTTATGGTTGTCCATATTCCATATTTTATTAACATTGGATAATTTCTTTATTAGGTTATAATATGAAGTAAGTAAGATTTTAATTTTTAAAATAAGGATAATTTGTTTTACAGTGTAATATGTACATGCATCTTAGAGAGAATGACTTTTTTTTATTTATTTAAAATAAGGTAATGTTAATATCTACCAATTTGCAAAGTGAAGTACCTGCTTCATTTCAAGAAAAGTTCCTTCGACGGATGATAAACATTATAGTTGTAAAACTCTTAGTCATTTATGAATGACCTTTCTAAGCTGAATGTGTTTTAAAAAGAAGAGTGAGTAATTGCATAATATATTTCATGGGTATTTTAGGAGTATTTTAAAGTAAAAATGAAACAATTTAATATATTTGTGCTCTTGTATTAATTTTTGTCAATGTAATCTGTAATGGCAAAAAGTGGAATAAATTGGGATATGAAAGTTTGATGAAAGCATGCTAATAATTGTCACGGTATACTGGAATGGAACATACACATATTTTGAAAGCAACTTACATACTGGAAAGCCAGAATTGGAAATAAAGTAAACAAACAGAGGGTAGGTAGTGCTGGGTTGTAGGTGACATTACAATAATAGAACATTTAAAATAGAAAAAAACTAAAGTAGCAAACATATGTTGCACCATCAAAATGTGCAGATTCATGACTCCAACAGTCCAGTTCTGCCTTAGATTGCATTTCCTGCAGTTTGTGCAAAAATGAATGTGGAGTAATGGTAGCATGGAAGTGTTAATGTTATTTTTTTTAGTTATAGATTTGGTAAAGTTTAACCAACTTATATAAAATGTTACCTGAAAGTAGAATGGTTGAGCTTTTGAAAGGGGACACTGAATCATTGCAGGCCTATTTGGTTGCAATGCAAAATAAAGAATGCACAGTAAAGGTTAGCATATTTTTGTATGCTTAATTTGGTAATAAACTGAAATCACATATTGCATATAATATTGGATATGCATGTAGTGCAATTTAAATATAACTATGAATTAATAAAATAAGAAATTTGTACCAATGTAGTAAATATTTCCGATTTCGGAAAGATTTACAACCAGTTTGATGCGCTCTCCTCCTTGTAAATCATGTTCTGTGTAGAAATTACGCAGCCATCTGAAAGATATGCTTCATTTCGACTTCTTTCAGACTTCAATATCTTGCATTTGTTTGGTATTCCTTGTTCATCAATAACATTATAGTATCTTCTATTGGTTTGAAATGTTGCTGCCACAAATTGATATGATAATGGCTACAAAATTGGTGCAAAATAGTTTAGTAGTGCAATTATAATATGTGATTTTGGTAATCTACAGAAAATTGTATTGAAGATTAATTTTGTATACCAAAATTCCCTTTTGACATTGATAGCGGGTCAAAGTTTTCTCAGCTTCAAAGTCAAAACGTGGTGGCACATTTGGTTGCACATTGGGTGCAATTGTTGGTGGGACAATTGTTGGGGCATTGGGTGCAACATTTACTTCGACATTGGCTGGAGTATTTGCTGGAAGATTTGCTCGCACATTTCGTTGATGATTTGCTGAAATATAAGTAAATGTTAGAAAAGTTAAAATTGGATGAAATTTAGGATGTGTTAAAGTATGTACTTCATACCAAGAAAACAATATGGGCATCTGCAATCAGGAAAAATTGTTTCCCTGGTCGGTAGAGGGTATCGCATTTCAATGTCGTGAGTCTTGGTTATCACCAATTGGTATATGTCTTTGTCAGTTCGCAAGAAGTTGAAGAGGGTAAGTCCTCTTAAATCATAAAAATCCACCAGTGTGTCCAACCCTTGTGTTATTATCATTCTTCGAGTATCAGGTTTCCCTTGAAGTCTGATTTGGTGGGTGTTTCCAATTGGATCTCTCACTGTGATAGTTTTGCAAGGGGTGTAGCTAATGAACTCAGATTCAGTTCGGGAGAGCCTTTTTGGACCCTGCGCAATGAATAACGTTTCTACATTTAACAAAGCAAAGAATAGTAATGCAGTGAGAAATATAAATGTAGAGAGGAAGTGATATACCTCTCTTTTGATGTAGTAGAAACTGAATCCCGTCATATTGGAATTCCTTAAGGATTTTAGGAAATATGTATTTGTCAAAGAAACAAATAATCAATAGTTGTATTATATTCAAAGATGTACTACATTGTTATTGATGAGAATGAAATAAGTTGCATATTACATAAATTTGTCTTCATTTTCTTTTGTTATATAACTAGTAAGCAAGCCCGTGCACATGCACGGGCGAAAGAGGGAAGGGTATTATTTAGTAATTGAGTAACATATTAAATATTTATATTATATAAAAATTAAGAAAGTTTTTATTAAATATTATTTGATAAAAAGCGTGTTGTATATTTATTTATAAGTTGGGCTTTACCAAAAAAAATTTCACATAGGAAAGCTATCAAAAAAACTTCATAGCACATGTTGGACTTTACCAAAAAAATTGTTTGCAATTACTATTACCTCTGCACAACTAAAAAAGAGGTAGACTTTGGTATGTCTTCATTCCCAATATATTTAACCATCCACATAAGTTTTGGACATTCCGTTTCTTCAGTTAAAGTTGTTCAGTTAACGTAGTATACTGAACTTAGTTTCTGTTTGTACAGTATATCCATATCAAGTTAACATTGAATATGAATAACTAATTGAATTGCCAGCAAAGTAATTTCATACCCTTTACATTTTCATAAATTCATAATAATTTCATAAGTTGATAGCAAAACTTCAAATTAGGACATAAAAATCATAGTATTATGGTAAGAAAAACATAACTGAAACAGTGTTTTTGATTAAGGTTAAAGCTGCAATAGTGGTTGAAATGAATTAAGAAACCGAAAAATTTCAAATCAAACAATTCTTCTTATCTCAAAATTATAGTTTTATTTCAGAGATGGCAGAGTGTGCTGAATTTTTTTGCTTGAACCTGCAAAGTGAATGATAATATTTGTTACATATATACCTTATTATATCTGAATTAAAATATATTATTCTATTATATAACAATGGAAACTATTTGCTAAAAGCTTTGTATTATTTACCAAATCAAACACATTCATTATGCAACGAAAAATGCAGAAAGGTATCAGATATTGTAAACATATATATCTAACAGGAATGAATTTAGTTTCTTAACTTTTGGTTTTATGATTGAAGATTAAAATATATTCTTTTAGTTTCTTAACTTTTCGTTTTTTAGGTTTTTTTTATTCAATATTTTTTTCATAGAAATCAGTTACTATAAAAAAATCAGTTACTAAGAGAAGAAAAAAATCAATTACAAATTAGTTACTAAAAGTATGAAAATATGGTGTGATTCATTAATTAATAGAAGATAAATTTTTAATAGAAGAGAATTTAATGAGATCATTGAGAAAAACGAAATTAATGGCATTGAGAGACAAAAATTAATGAGATTATTGAGATCACAAATAGAAGAGAAATATTTACAATATTTAATACCGAAATTAATGGGATTATTGAGAAGACAAATAGGAGAGCAATGTCTCTAACATTTAAGATCGAAATTAATGGCATTGAGAAGACCGAAATTAATGGGATCATTGAGAAGATAAATAGGTGATAAATATTTACAACATTTAAGGAATATTTTCAAGTTTATTATTATTAATTAATGGTTTTTGTTATGCATTGATGCATAAGTTACGAAAATTTGTATTTCATTAAAAAATTTCAATTTTAGGTATTATATTATTTTTTTGAATGTAATTATTTTATTCCAAATCTGAAGCAAATCTTTTTAAAAAAAAAAACATAAAGAAATATATTAGGTAGTTATTATGATTGAAGATTAAAATATATTTTTTTTAGTTTCTTAACTTTTAGTTTTTTAGGTTTTTTTTTATTCAATATTTTTTCATAGAAATAAGTTACTATAAACAAAAAAAAATCAGTTACTAATAGAAGAAAAATCAATTGCTAATTAGTTACTAAAAGTATGAAAATATGGTGTGATTCATTAATTAATAGAAGAGAACTTAATGAGATCATTGAGAAGACCGAAATTAATGGCATTAAGAAGACCAAAATTAATGGGATTATTGGGTAGACAAATAGTAGAGAAATATTTACAAATATTTAATACCGAAATTAATGGGATTATTGAGAAGACAAATAGAAGAGCAATATCTCCAACATTTAAGATCGAAATTAATGGGATCATTGAGAAGACAAATAGGTGATAAATATTTACAACATTTAAGGAATATTTTCAAGTTGTTATTATTAATTAAAGGTTTTTGTTATGCATTGATGCATAAGTTACGAAAATTTGTATTTCATTAAAAAGTTTCAATTTTAGGTATTATATTATTCTTTTGAATATAATTATTTTATTCCAAATCTGATTCAAATCTTTTTCAAACAAAAAAACATGGAGAAATATATTAGGTAGTTATTATGATTGAAGATTAAAATATGATTTTTTTTGGTTTCTTATCTTTTGGTTTTTTAGGTTTTTTTATTCAATATTTTTTCATAGAAATCAGTTACTATAAACTAAAAAAAATCAGTTACTAATAGAAGAATAAAAATCAATTACTAATTAGTTACTAAAAGTATGAAAATATGGTGTGATTCATTAATTAATAGAAGAGAACTTAATGAGATCATTGAGAAGACCGAAATTAATGGAATGGAGAAAACCAAAATTAATGGGATTATTGGGAATAAAATTAGGAGAGAAATATTTACAAATATTTAATACTGATATTAATGGGATTGTTGAGAAGACAAATAGGAGAGCAATATCTCCAACATTTAAGATCGAAATTAATGAGATCATTGAGAAGATAAATAGGTGATAAATATTTACAACATTTAATGGTATTGAGAAGACCAAAATTAATGAGATTATTGGGAGCACAAATAGGAGAGAAATATTTACAATATTTAATACCGAAATTAATGAGATTATTGAGAAGACAAATAGGAGAGCAATATCTCTAACATTTAAGATCGAAATTAATGGCATTGAGAAGACCGAAATTAATGAGATCATTGAGAATATAAATAGGTGATAAATATTTACAACATTTAAGGAATATTTTCAAGTTGTTTTTTATTAATTAATGGTTTTTGTTATGCATTGATGCATAAGTTAAGAAAATTTGTATTTCATTAAAAAGTTTCAATTTTAGGTATTACATTATTTTTTTGAATGTAATTATTTTATTCCAAATCCGAAGCAAATCTTTTTCAAACAAAAAAAACATAGAGAAATATATTAGTAGTTATTATGATTGAAGATTAAAATATATATTTTTTTAGTTTCTTAACTTTTGGTTTTTTAGGTTTTTTTATTCAATATTTTTTTCATAGAAATAAGTTACTATAAACAAAAAAAAATCAGTTACTAATAGAAGAAAAAAAATCAATTGCTAATTAGTTACTAAAAGTATGAAAATATGATGTGATTCATTAATTAATAGAAGAGAACTTAATGAGATCATTGAGAAGACCGAAATTAATTTCATTGAGAAGACCAAAATTAATGGGATTATTGGGAATAAAATTAGGAGAGAAATATTTACAAATATTTAATACCGATATTAATGGGATTGTTGAGAAGACAAATAGGAGAGCAATATCTCCAACATTTAAGATCGAAATTAATGAGATCATCGAGAAGATAAATAAGTGATAAATATTTACAACATTTAATGACATTGAGAAGACCAAAATTAATGAGATTATTGGGAGCACAAATAGGAGAGAAATATTTACAATATGTAATACCGAAATTAATGTGATTATTGAGAAGACAAATAGGAGAGCAATATCTCTAACATTTAAGATCGAAATTAATGGCATTGAGAAGACCGAAATTAATGAAATCATTGAGAATATAAATAGGTGATAAATATTTACAACATTTAAGGAATATTTTCAAGTTGTTTATTATTATTTAATGGTTTTTGTTATGCATTGATGCATAAGTTACGAAAATTTGTATTTCATTAAAAAAATTCAATTTTAGGTATTACATTATTTTTTTGAATGTAATTATTTTATTCCAAATCTGAAGCAAATCTTTTTCAAACAAAAAAAACATAGAGAAATATATTAGTAGTTATTATGATTGAAGATTAAAATATATTTTTTTTTAGTTTCTTAACTTTTGGTTTTTTAGGTTTTTTTATTCAATATTTTTTTTCATAGAAATAAGTTACTATAAACAAAAAAAATCAGTTACTAATAGAAGAAAAAAAATCAATTGCTAATTAGTTACTAAAAGTATGAAAATATGATGTGATTCATTAATTAATAGAAGAGAACTTAATGAGATCATTGAGAAGACCGAAATTAATTTCATTGAGAATATCAAAATTAATGGGATTATTGGGAATAAGATTAGGAGAGAAATATTTACAAATATTTAATACCGAAATTAATGGGATTGTTGAGAAGACAAATAGGAGAGCAATATCTCCAACATTTAAGATCGAAATTAATTGGATCATTGAGAAGATAAATAGGTGATAAATATTTACAACATTTAAGGAATATTTTCAAGTTGATTATTATTAATTAATGGTTTTTGTTATGCATTTATGCATAAGTTATTTTTTTGAATGTAATTATTTTATTCCAAATCTGAAGCAAATCTTTTTTTAAAAAAAAAACATAGAGAAATATATTAGGTAGTTATTATGATTGAAGATTAAAATATATTTTTTTTAGTTTCTTAACTTTTGGTTTTTTAGGTTTTTTTATTCAATATTTTTTTTCATAGAAATAAGTTACTATAAACAAAAAAAATCAGTTACTAATAGAAGAAAAAAATCAATTCCTAATTAGTTACTAAAAGTATGAAAATATGGTGTGATTCATTAATTAATAGAAGAGAACTTAATGAGATCATTGAGAAGACCGAAATTAATGGCATGGAGAAGACCAAAATTAATGGGATTATTGGGAATAAAATTAGGAGAGAAATATTTACAAATATTTAATACCGATATTAATGGGATTGTTGAGAAGACAAATAGGAGAGCAATATCTCCAACATTTAAGATCGAAATTAATGAGATCATTGAGAAGATAAATAGGTGATAAATATTTACAACATTTAATGGCATTGAGAAGACCAAAATTATTGAGATTATTGAGAGCGCAAATAGAAGAGAAATATTTACAATATTTAATACCGAAATTAATGTGATTATTGAGAAGACAAATAGGAGAGCAATATCTCTAACATTTAAGATCGAAATTAATGGCATTGAGAAGACCGAAATTAATGAAATCATTGAGAATATAAATAGGTGATAAATATTTACAACATTTAAGGAATATTTTCAAGTTGTTTATTATTAATTAATGGTTTTTGTTATGCATTGATGCATAAGTTACGAAAATTTGTATTTCATTAAAAAGTTTCAATTTTAGGTATTATATTATTTTTTTAATGTAATTATTTTATTCCAAATCTGAAGCAAATCTTTTTCAAACAAAAAAAACATAGAGAAATATATTAGTAGTTATTATGATTGAAGATTAAAATATATTTTTTTTAGTTTCTTAACTTTTGGTTTTTTAGGTTTTTTTATTCAATATTTTTTTCATAGAAATAAGTTACTATAAACAAAAAAAATCAGTTACTAATAGAAGAAAAAAATCAATTGCTAATTAGTTACTAAAAGTATGAAAATATGGTGTGATTCATTAATTAATAGAAGAGAACTTAATGGGATCATTGAGAAGACCGAAATTAATTTCATTGAGAAGACCAAAATTAATGGGATTATTGGGAATAAAATTAGGAGAGAAATATTTACAAATATTTAATACCGAAATTAATGGGATTGTTGAGAAGACAGATAAGAGAGCAATATCTCCAACATTTAAGATCGAAATTAATTGGATCATTGAGAAGATAAATAGGTGATAAATATTTACAACATTTAAGGAATATTTTCAAGTTGATTATTATTATTTAATCGTTTTTGTTATGCATTGATGCATAAGTTATTTTTTTGAATGTAATTATTTTATAGCAAATCTGAAGCAAATCTTTTTCAAAAAAAACATAGAGAAATATATTAGGTATTTATTATGATTGAAGATTAAAATATATTTTTTTTATTTTCTTAACTTTTGGTTTTTTAGGTTTTTTTTATTCAATATTTTTTTTCATAGAAATAAGTTACTATAAAAAAAAATCAGTTCCTAATAGAAGAAAAAAAATCAATTGCTAATTAGTTACTAAAAGTATGAAAATATGATGCGATTCATTAATTAATAGAAGAGAACTTAATGAGATCATTGAGAAGATCGAAATTAATTTCATTGAGAAGACCAAAATTAATGGGATTATTGGGAAGACAAATAAGAGAGAAATATTTACAAAATTGATCAACCTTCCACCAAAATATTTACTAAGAACTTTGGTGTCAAATTGATCAACCTTAATTGGATTATTGTGACAGGAAGTGCTTAATTGCTTAAAATTTTTAGTACTATTAATTACTAAACCTCAATTTTGATCTTTGAGTCCACTTTTTTCTTAAAATCAGACACAGACCCATCATTTCATTCAATTGAAATATTTGAACTTTGTTGTCAAATTGATCTAACTTTTTTTCCCAAGTGCCCACGTTATTGTTAGATATCATGTAGCTAAAAGGTTAATACAAAATAATGCAAAACCAAAAAATCTTTCCAGCCCACCATTTTTTTCAGACAAAAGAATAAAAGAAAAGAGCAGATGACTCAGTCACATAATGTATTTCAAGATAACTAATCACTTCAATTGCAGTATATCGACATAACTAAAACGCCACCTGGAGTACATATTATCAGAGTATATTACAAAAGAGAAACTAAAACGGCACCTGACAAACGAAGCTCAATGTTTTCATCATTACGAATTGGAGTTTTATTATTTTCCAGAACGAAGTTCCCAGATCGAGATTTCAGCACGGAGGTTGGAGTCACAAAGCCTTCTGCAATGTCAAGTTAATCAACTCTATAGAGAAAGAAATGTTGGAAATCAAAAATAAAGATGAGTTAAAAATAATGAGTTTATTCTTGTATTGAGTATTGATTACCAGAAACATCGCTATTGAGTATTGATTGAGAAGAGCTCCCATCAAAGTTTCCATCTCTATTTTTCTCTGCACCATCCCCATTTTATAGCTAGGAGATTTCACTGCCCATTTTCGATACTAAGAATTCAATTCCACCCTTTTTTTCCCATCCGATATATTATATTTGGGAAAACAAATATATTTGGGCCACTAACTCAATAAACACTCACATAAACACTCACATAATAAATGCACTCTCTCTCATTAGACTTCTTAAGTCAAAATTGGCGGCTAAAATCATATTTTGGTCTCCTAATTGGAAACCATTATGGATTTATAATAATATTGATAATGTGATGCTTAAACTGCAAACAATCATGAAGTCAGTAACAATATAATCTAAGACATAATCTGCAGTGACTTAAGTAAAGGAGAACCATATTTATAAGAGTATGGTAAAAGCTAAAGCATATTTATAATATTGATTATATTAATCATATGCAAGAAAGCAATGTAAATTTTGGACATATTTTCTGCACATAAGGATTTCCTTCATATAATATTCTTACGAATACATGTTTTGTAATCTAAGAGTAAGATGAAGAAAATGTTTTTTATTTTTGATAGAAACAAATATGGAAGTATGTGGAATGATAAAGCCATTATCAGTATTGAGTATTTTGTAAGAGCAAAGATGGCGTGAGTTATTATTAAATAAAGGAGAAGTGCAATGGTAGATGAGTTTTACCTTATGAATGTTGGAGGAGCAATGCAGATCGCTCTGGTAGTCTCTGTGAAGAAGGAGTAAGGAAGAGTAAAGCAAAGAGTAGTTATTATGAAGGATAAGAAGAAGCAGTTGTAAAGTGATGAAGTTACCTTCCCACAGGTATTTAGTGTGTCACGTCTTTTTGTGTTGGTAGGATTGAATGGTACAGGCCATCTATTGTCCAGTAGCACACCACTCTTTTCAATTTGTTGACCATTGTTCCGTCTTCTATAAACCGCATACCCATCATCATTTATTCTTGTTTCTGGCTCAAAGCTTCTTGGATATAATTTTGAGCAACAACCTTCTATCATACATGGTGAATGCAGATTTGCTGCACCACACGGACCATGGATCATGTACTCTTTCACAGCTGCATACAGCTCAGGCTGTTCATTAGGAACTGGTATTTCAACACTAATTATTTTGTCAATATCTTCAGGTCTTGGATGCTTTGAGTCTTCTGCCAGGAATAACAATATATGTGCATGTGAAAATCCCCTTTTATGAAATTCAATTGTGTATATAACTACATGGAAGAAACATAATGACATTTATATATTGTAAATGTTAAACTGTGGACTAAGTGCTTAACTTTATTGACATATTGAAGTTTAGGGTGTATAGTATACCTGCTTTAACATTGCCAAATATTTTTCCAGATTGCAGGTCTTTCATCAATGCCTTCAACTTCATTCTAAAAACTCGAACAACAATATCCGAACGGTCCTTTGGTTTTAGTCTTTTTCCTTCCAGATAGATATCTTGGTCATTTCAGGCCTTTTCGGGTTGCAAGTGAAAGTTATAAATATATCTAGATAACCATACCACCTGCAAATGGCCATAGCATCTTGATAGTTTTGTACCGTGTAACATGGACCTCCTGTGAATGTTGATGGGAGGACAACTCGTTTACCAACTACGCAGCTTTCCGTTTCACCTTGAAACACAGCATCATCTAAACGGTTGTAAATTTCAAAGCGAAATCGTTTTTGGTGTAGCTTGTAAAATGACATTCTCCAACTCTCTATCATAGTGTATGAATCAAAAACTAATTGCTGAAATAGTCTCCTCGAAATCAACGTTATTGAATCATCACCATCCCTGTCTTGATATCGGAAAGCAAAATACTCCCTCAAAGTTGTGTTTGCTTCTTTTTCGTCTGGTAAATTTTGAACTAAGTTGTGTGGAATGTCATCGGAGAATCCGGCTTCCCCATTTGGATGTATAACAGGATATTGCAAAGGGAGATAAAGGGGATGCAACTCATGAATCCTTTTCAAATATCCAGCTTGACATTCTACGATTATGTCTCTATTATCATTAGTTTCGTCCACATGGCCGACCACCAGCGCAACAATTTCATCATCAATAGGCAAATCATAGACTCTAGAATCTTTTCTTCTTTTTCCAATCAATTTCAATTTCAAGTCCACAATTGGTTCTTCTTGGAGTCTATCCCTTGCCATTCTAAACACCTTGCATATGGGGTTATAGGTGTCCAACATTTCCTTCAAGTTTTCTACTATTTCGGGATCCAAATCTGATCGGTTTTGTTAAGCACTGCTTCTGCAATTAAGTTGTGAATTTGATTCAGTTATATAGTCATATAGAATTTGTATAATAATAATAACTTTAAATGAATTATAATAAACTAAGTATGTACATAATAATGTCTTCAAACCTGAACGAATTCATACGGTTATGCACTTCATTGTTGGTGTCATAAATGTAAAGTTGAGCAAAGCGGGGCACATGGCCTGTAGCTGGAAGTAAGCTTCCAATATGGTGATGATTTTGTCTTGATAGTCGATTTACAAACCGCCCTCTTCCATCATTTATTGTAGTATCAAGTTAGCCGCCCATTGATGTAAATGAAAACGTCATATTATAGGTTCTTATCTTCTCCTAAAAATGTTTCGCTTTGCTATTTTCGGAATCTGTTAGCAATGACAACAAATATGGTGGTGGTTTCTTAATTGGTGGGATTGTGATTTTCCCCTTTGCACAACATTAAGAATAAATGGAATTTTTTTTAGACGAAGACTTGATTAGTTCAGGCAGCCAAAATTTAGCACCACACCATCTACATGAGAATGAGGATCGCTAATATCATCATATGAGTATTTTGCTGGATCAAAAAGAGTAATGCAATCAACTCTGTTGTGTTTCGAATTTTCAGCACCTGTCTATGGTTTATATTTAAGAATGAGAGATGTACCACATCTACTTAACATGCATCAATAGTCATTAACTATTACCTCTGACATCTGATTCTGGAAGTTGTTTACGAAGATGTATGGATCTCCGTGCAGTCAAACATTCTACATAAAGATAGATAAATTTCAGCTTCTGAAATTCGCTACAATCATCTCTCAGATTTGATAATAAATAAGGTTTACTCAATATACCTGGTATCTCTGATTGAGCAGTGTTTGCAGCGTTTGATTCTGAAAGACGTTTACGAAGATGTCGTGATCTCTGGGCAGACGAACATTCTACATAAAGATAGATAAAATTTCAGCTTCTCAAATTCGCTACAATCATCTCTCAGTTTTGATAATAAATACGTTTTACCCAATATACCTGGTATCTTTGATTGAGCAGTGTTTGTAGCGTTTGATTCTGAAAGACGTTTACGAAGATGTCGTGATCTCCGTGCAGACGAACATTCTACATAAAGATAGATAAAATTTCAACTTCTCAAATTCGCTACAATCATCTCTCAGTTTTGATTAAAAAAAATAAGTTTTACCCAATATAGCTGGTATCTCTGTTTGAGCAATGTTTGCACTGTCAGGTACGGTGTTTTTTCATTATTGTTCACAATTTCTGCAAAGTTGAAATATGATTTAACTTGTTCTGAAAATTAATATCTCTTAAGGTATATTTGTTCCATGATGTTATAAAAACTGTACCTAGTTTCCGTGAATGAGGAGTGCTTATACCTTCGTGTGTCGTGTTTTTGACATTATTAAACACAGTCTCTGTATTGTGGGCATCTGAAATTGGTAATTCAAATAACCAAAAGTATAAGCAAATTTGATTTTCAACATTAATGAAGACAAAAATATACCTGCAGCATGAACAGGTATGTGATTACTGGTATTTATTTGGTTCTTTTCATGGCATCCCTCTGCTGATTTTGGTGGCAAAATGGAACTTTTCTTCTGCAGTACGAATTCGAAGGATTTTTCTGCTTGAGAATACTGAGCAGCATGGCTTGCTGGATCATGATCGTTGCATTCAACATCTAATATATTACTGCAATATTTTCTCAATGTTTCTACTTTATCATTTGCAAACAATACTTTAATTTTTTCACGACTTGAGGCAATAACATTAGTTATGTTTGACAAAGGAGTACTTGTCCTGAAGCTACCTGCAACTATTTGACAGAACCATTGACAAGGAATAATTTAAGAATTGTATTCATGAAATATCTATGATCATATATATATTTAGAATGTCATATTCCCTTGTTGTTCGTTCACTGCCATTATTTGTAAAAAAAAACATAATAGAACAAAATTTTGACATGTCACAGTGAATCGTGGAAAAATATATAATATCATGACTGATATAGTTCATATACCACTTAAGGGCACTTGTTGGTTTCCTGCACATGCTTTAGAATTTCCAACTTGTTTTAGGATGGTTTTCCCAGGTGTCAATTTCTTTAGCTCTGTTTGCTGGGTAGATCCATTGGCATGGAAATAAGGATTTCAGGTATAAAGAGTTTACTACTACTTGAATTATTGATATCACCATCAACGACACCATACAAAGCTCGCCAATAAGTTTTATATGAGAGAATACTTCATGAAGGTTTGACTCATCTATGGTTGATTCTTCATCTTTCAGCTTTCGAACATGTCGTGCACCACTTCCAACCGAATTGATTATATTGACTCCATTATTTATGTTGAGTGCATTCTCTACAGTTAGTCAATGTCATTGAAATGTATTCCTTGATTAAAACAACACACAAAATGAAGATAATTATAACATATTATACGATATTAAGGAAAGTTGACCTGAAAGTGTTAAAATTGACAATAGTTCATCAATATTTGAGTCGTCTATTGTTTGCGGAGGGTGACAACTATCTTTTCTGCCTTGACATAAGAATTCATTCTCTGTGCGCACTTTGCATAAAAAATTAAGAGTATATGCAAGAACTGACTTAAGAGTTAAGTGCAGCACAATGGTGTGAACAATTAAAAAGTATAATATAAATGGTAATAAATATTAAAGGAAGGAATATAATTGCTCATGCTCGGAGACACCATGCACTGCCTTTTTTTGTTGGATTCACACAAATCTAAAACTGAGCTTCCCTCATCACAACCATGACCTACCATACTTTCTCTCTTTCTAGAATTGAAGACACTTTGACATTTTATGGTCCATCCAAGTGGAAGAACTCTAACTTTGGTTTTCGGTTCAAGGTTGTTATCACCTTGAAAAACATGTGTGAATAAATAAATGCAAAAGCAAAATAAAAAATATACAATATATAAACAAAAATGACAATAGAGAAATTAATTAACTAATTAATAATTAATAAATATAATAGCAAAGGATCAAAGTCCATAGCAGCAAATTGTTAAGTACAAATTAATATATTCCATTTTATTTTGGAATTGCTTCCCAATTCGGTTCTTGGTGAATGCACACAAAACCTGTAACGATTTATCAGAATGAATTTGTTTTCCCTGAACAAAATCTAAGAAGCAACATTTCTCTTTCCTGAACAAAATTTAAGAAAAACACAGAGAAATGACATTAGTGAATATCTTAAATTTCGCCATGTCCCATGAGCCACATGATACCATTACGGGTTGGAAAGTTCAAAACCCAGGCACAGGGTATCCATTGCCCTAATTAGGATGGTCCTCATGATTGCTTCACCCTGCATTTAGCTTGAAATGTTTCAAGCTTTTAAACTGTAAAACTAACATAAAAGTTTCTTCAAACAAAATGAGAAATAATAAATGTTGAAATAAACTTAAAATCAAGGATGAAATATGGTGGTGGATACCTAATATCTCATCGAGTCTCAAACGCTTCTTCCTCAAAAGCTTGCTTTCATCATCCATGTTCATTTCTGAGCTGAGTCCGTCTCACAGCAACACCCACACGAAACACTTCATCCTTGTTTGCGTGAAGAGATGATTTTATCACAGTATTTGCTTTTGATAGAGATTGCTAAGAGAGAGAAGGGAAAGTAAGAATGAGTCTGAAGTAAAGAACAAAACACTACTTTACTCCTCCCTGTCTTAACACGTGACATTCACGTGAATTGGTTTGACCTTATGTCTCACAGCTGTACCTTTAATTTTTTCCCACTTCCAAATTCAAACCGGGAATGAGAGCCCCACTTGACAAATGTCCCGCCTAAACCACCACTACTCTTCAAGTACTTGTTAAGTACTCAGCATGGGGCCCACTACTACCTGGCTTTGTTGGTTTCCCGCTGGTGGTATACCCATGTGGGTGGAATACCCATGGAAATTTATATAGTATAGATTATGCATACTATCTTTAAGGTTCTTAATTATTATTCAAGTCTGGCTCGTTAAATTTTGATCAAACTGAGAAGGGTTATCATGGAGTGTAATGTCATTCAGATTCCCTTGAGGCTGTAAGGTTGGCGAAAGAAGCTGGTTGTTGTGCCTTGAGTGGAGTGCCACTTTGTCACATGTTCTTCGTGAAACTTACTATCTCGCGAAGCTAGGAGCATGTTGAGTACTAAGAGCATCTCCAGCAGTGAACAAGTTTTTCGTTCTTAAATGGATCTCACGCATTATTTTATTATTTTTCACACTTTTCAATAGTTAAACAACTCCAATTATTTTTTCACTCCACCCATGAACCTATTTTTTTCGTTCATAAATGGGTCCCACTACCTACCCCACACTCCTAATATTCTCTCTTCATCCTATTTTTTTAATTATTTTAATGGTGTGATAAAGTTATGAACGTTCACTATTTAGTGCATGGTGCTCTAGTTAGGGACGAACGAACGTGTGCTCCAGGGATCACGAACGTGATGAACCGTTCATAACCCCATGAACGAACGTTATGAACGAACGGTGGAGGTGCTCTAAACTCAAAATCTTGATGGCTTCAGTTGCAAGCAAACAACAACAACACTATAAGTAGCAACAGCTGCAACTCTGCTCCGACATAGCATAACTTAAGGACAACTGGATTCTCAACTGAATTGGTTGCAATTCAGTTATATTTAAATGTAATCTAGGCTTTAGTATCATTAGTTAGTTTAATAGCTTACATGTTAGATTACTTGGATTGCAAACTATCACGGTAAATTTGCTTTTGTACTTTCTCATTAGTTGAGTAATTCTTCTGTTTCGTTCAGTTTCTCTAAGCTCATTCTCATTCTTCACATGGTATCAATTGTTTCCAAGACAAAAGCCACATCACATTTTCTCTGATTTTCTGATTACTCAACTCAATTTCAATCTTGTGATTCTCATCTTCAATCTTCAATTCTCTCTCTTCCAATGAATTCTCAGTTTTGATAACCGATTCTGTGATTTTCATTTTCCATCTTCGATTCTCTTTCTCTTTCTCTTTTTGGTAATTGACAACTTGGTAAATTCTATTTTTTTTTAACTAACTTGGTAAATTCTAGAAATAGATGGATGAGGAAAAAAATTAACCCATTGAAATGGAAATCATATTTATTACATATTTCGATAGTTTTACTAGGGTATTCTCCCACTCTTTTACTTATAAGTTAGCATATTTTAACTCTTAGGTGACTGTTACAAGTACTCCATCCGTTTCACTTTAAGTGTCTTTTTAACATCAAAATTTTGTTTCAAAATAAGTGTCTTTCTACCAAATCTAGGCAACATTTAATACTGTTTTTCCTTATTTACCCTTACATTTAATGTTGTTTTAGTTTTGAAATTTGTAATACTAGTAATGATGCATTGACAAAATAAAAATATTAAATAGGGGTATTTTTGACAAAATACACATACTCCCTCCGTTTCACTTTAAGTGTCTTTTTAACATCAAAATTTTGTTTCAAAATAAGTGTCTTTCTACCAAATCTAGGCAACATTTAATACTGTTTTTCCTTATTTACCCTTACATTTAATGTTGTTTTAGTTTTGAAATTTGTAATACTAGTAATGATGCATTGACAAAATAAAAATATTAAATAGGGGTATTTTTGACAAAATACACATAAAACTTACAATAATCATCATAATCAACACTTTCTTAATCCATGTGCAAAAGTCCAAAAATACACTTAAAGTGAAACGGAGGGAGTAAAACTTACAATAATCATCATAATCAACACTTTCTTAATCCATGTGCAAAAGTCCAAAAAGACACTTAAAGTGAAACGGAGGGAGTAATAGTGTGGGAGAAAAATGGGGGGAAAAAGTAGCTTAGCGTGATGGAAAAGACCATACGCAATTTGTTGTATACTTGTATTTAAGTGATTGTACACCATTGGAAGTTGAAATAGTCAGGCCAAAAGAAAAGCAATCAAAAACCATACGTAGCACAATTATACTAGGTTCCGTTCATTATTCATAAAATGACAGTACAAAAAGTTGTTCTGTCTCTTGACTACTTGTGCTGTACTGTGTTACTTGTGCTGTTCTTGCTTTTATACAAATCAAACGGACCCAAGTAACTAATCTCATGGCAAGAGAAATTGAAAAAAGGCCAGCGAAAGTAGAATAGTAATTTAAAGCAACCAGAAAGCATGAAAGCAGTGTAACCATCGAAAAAGAAATAAGGAAGTAAACTTGAACTGAATTAAAATAAAAGCAAGCAAATTAAACTGAAAGCAAAGTAGAAAAAATGAGATGTGTACAAGTTGTTTTCAATGCCCTAATGTATTATTCGCTCGCAAGAGTATTCAAAGTAAAAAAAATGCAATTATTATTCTGACAAGAGACGTTAATGTATTCCAAAGTATCTCTATTTGTCTTTTCTTTGAATGTAAGGGATGCAGCAGCCATGCAGGTACTATAGCATAGGGCAGCAGCATCCTTCCTCACCTAAATCCATTCCTCCAGGTGCATGCAATTTCTTTCTGTTCCTCGGGAGACAACTACGTTCCTTTAGTAGAAGCTCTGTACCCCATACGAAAATAGAGTCAAATAATCCACCCATTATTACCACTAAAAGAACTACAAAAATATTACTATTAAGTTCGGCAAAATTTAAAACGTTCCATGGTGCATTCAAGTACATTTCTTCAATGTTAAATCTATTTACAACTAAATAACCAGTGCAAAAGTAGGCACTAAAGAAGAAATGAATTAACATTAAGTAACCTGCCAGCAGGTAAAGCTAAACTAAGTTCTCTGGATTCACCAACTTGCGCCAGCATTTCCAGACCCCCATCCATTCTCGGATGCTTTCTTGGAGCCAGTTCCCCAGCCAGAGCTTCCATGCTCAGCCTCACCTGAACCAGCACCAGTTCCCCAGCCACCATTGTCACCCGTACCAGCTCCACCTCCCCAACCACCAGGAAAAGCTTCCCTTCCCGGGGAATTTTGAACCTTAGCCCCAGGGAAATTGCTTAAACCAACATCCCTATCCCTCGCATTAGAACCTCCCCATCTGCCTCCACCATAGCCAGAGTCCTGCCTTTCATTATTGGAGCCATGTCCTCTGCTATCTTTATTGAAAGAACCTCGGCCACGGCCACGGCCACGTCCACCACCATATGGACGAGGCAGTCCACTAGGGTGTTCATCTCGACTCCCATTGTTTCTGTAATCAGCCCGTCCTGTAAAACAAAAGATAGACGAGTGTCATCAAGATTTTGTTTGGAATCAATTACCGGATCTGAATGAAAATATAACCAGTGAAAACAACTAGTTGGATGACGTGTAAGTCAAGACAACGAGAACAAAAGCCAAACAAAAATGCAGGCAAGGGGAAGGGAAACCAGTCACCATATTCAATAACAGAAAACTTCTGATCATTGAGCATGTATGGAGACATCAAGTTTGAACCTTTAATTTAGCAAAGATGTAAGAGTGAGTAGACTCAGTAACAAGACCTATATAATTAATCAGCTCAACACCAAACTAGTAACAACTGGAATGTGTCATGACTTAAAACTAGAGCTGAATTCAATACTAATATACCTGTCCTGGAACCAGGAGTAGAAGATCGATCCCTATCATAAGTGTGACCTCTCCAGCCACCCTCATTGTTTGAACTACCCCAGCCACTACCCCCAGATGCCCCTGATGAGCCGCCAGTAGCAGGACTTCGCATTGGTACCATAGCAGCTACAGATCTAATGGAGGGGGTTGAATCATGCTGGGGATCATCAATATGCCTCTGAAAATAAGCCACAAGACGATCAATGTTCTCAAACATCTTTTTCCGGAACCTGAATCCTTTTGGATGAAGCCCAATATACTCATGGTGTGGATTAGTACTTCTTATATAAGTTAATATAAATGTGCCAGGATGTTCATGGAAGATGCCAAAACTGTAGACTATGCGCATAGGATTCTCGGTTTTTTCTATCCTCAAGAGTTCATCAATTTCTGCTTTTGTGCCCATCCTGAACTTGCGATAGTTTAACATTGCCTTCAAGTGAGTCACCAAGGGATCAACATAACGGTCCATAACCTAAGCAATAATGAATATGAAAAAGTAAATCACATTGTCAAAAGAAAATCATCAACAAAACTATGGCGGTGACAAACCTCATCTAAATCCTCGAAAGTGTCATCTCCAATTTTTAGTGTTTTCCCAATTCGAAGTAAGCTAGTAATGTCCTTGCGTTCCTTTCCACCTTCAACAATTTCCTTGTGGGCATATACCCCATTATGGATTTTGAGAGTTAAAGTAAGACATTCTGGCCCACGTGAGCTAGGGCGGATAATGCTTTCTCCAGGATCTTTCTTAGACAAAATCTGAATCAATATAGAGGTAAAGCAAAGCAAGCACCTCAGTAATCATTAAATTTGCTACAGAGTAACAGAACAAATCTAATAAGTTTTTATTTATATGATTACTCCCTCAGAAGACCGCATAAAATCCTATCAAACTACAAATTTGTCAAACCAGAAACCCACACCAACTATGAGAACTAGAACTACAACTGATTCATTTGAATCTAGCATATCTAAGCACCAAACTTCTAGAGCAGAAAAACTCATTAGTTCAGTGAGTATCACAGGCATAATCTTGAAAACAAGCAGCAAATGAGAGAATTTAGAAGGAAATATAAATAAGGAGATAGCAGGGAAAGCCTGCTGTTGCTATTGCATAGTAATGGGAATAGAATGGTGAAGGCCAGGATAGCATCTATACACAACTAACATAAAATTTCATAAAACGGTTGGAAGTGTCACAGCAAAATCAATCCCTTAGAGACAACCAATGACTCAACCTGTTTAAGTCTAGGAGTCAGTCATCAGCAACATTTCTCTCCACCGATCACCCAGTTATCAGAAATGTTGGCAAATGCATACAGAGGGAACTAGAAAAAGGTCAATAAAGCACTATAAAATTACTCAAAAACAAACCTCCATTGCTTCATCTGCAGTTATGTTCTGAAAGCGGGGATGAACAATCATCCTTGGCTTGAAATGCTTCTTCGCAAGCTCTTTTTCTTTCCGAACTTTGTCTTGTTCACTCTGCAGACTGCTCCGGTCTTCATGATAATAGGGATCAAAATCACGGCTATTCTGAAGTCGATCACTTCTCATTTCACTATCCTTACAAGCAAGGAAGACTTGATACCTATTCTTTTGAATTGACTTGATTTTACATGCAAGGATGTCACCTTCATGTAGCCGATCAGATAATTCTATTATATCCCTGTAGTCATCGGAATAATCTTCTTTCATCAGAATTCCGGTCATTCCAGATTCAAGGCCACATATTGCTTTCTGGGCCTGCACTCTGCGAACTGTAGCTTGGACAATTTTACCTTCAGCAAGGGTCTCCTCAGTCTCACCAGAAATCATATAGAATTCCTCATCCTGACTTGGTTCTTCATACTGCTTACGCCAATCCTGAAAACCTTGAATCAATTCTCTCTTTATGTCGTACAATGTTTCAATTTTTTTAAGAAGGTTTACGCTTGGTTGCTGTTGCCTTGGTTGTTTATTCTTTTGTTCTTCTTTAGCTGAGGCATATTCCTCAACATCAAGGTTTTTCAAATAACTAGGTCGGTCTCTGACATGCTCTATGGCCATCTCCAATGCATCATCATCATCGGTTGCATCAGCTGTGCCATCCTCCCCATACACGTCTTTGGCCAACTCTTGTGCAAGACTATATGACTCTGGATGAATTCTCGTATCATCCAGCAAATCAATATATTGGCTGCTACTAGCAGCCAACCCACTTCGCCGGACACGCAAGAAACCACCCGCATTGACAAAAACCTTTTTACCCAGTTTATGTTCTGTCACGATGTCCTTCCTAGTAAAAATTGCACCAGCTCTTACCAAGGATCTCTGTAAGGATGCAGCCTTCCGTGGACCAAGCCCAGAAATAAATTGTAAAGGAGAAAATAACCACTCGTGACTTATTGCCAAATTAATGTCAACGCCAACCTGATTGGTCACGTCTACCATAACCTGCTCAACCATCCCAAATTTATCATCTGGGTTGAGAAAGCTCTCCAAAGAGCTCAGTTTCCATGATAATATTTCCCTTCTGGGTCCACATAATGTTGCAACCATTGCCAATGGGTTCTGGAGATATCGGCCAAGAGCAACAGCCCGCCTCACTATACCTTTCAATCCAACAAAACAAAAACAGATCAATTATTGGTTTCCTTAAAAAGAGGGGGCACTGTACAGTCAAAACTTTATATTTACCTTGCTGTGAAGGAAGTTGTTCAGAGGAAATCCGAGAATTTTCATAAAGACGGGGAAGAGATTCATCTCCATACACAATGCTGAGCCCATCCATTTCATGCCCAACATCTCTAGGGTTTTCTTCTACCATCTTAAAAATGACCTAAAAAAAGTAGAGCAAACCACATCAGATCCACGATGCAACAACAATAACAACAACAAAAGCCTTTTCCCACTAAATGGGGTTATATAGAGGATCAAATGAATTATAAGGAAAGAACAATTTGAACTGCAGACACCATGTCTAAGGCAATTCAGTATAGTTTAATTGCAAGTATCAAATATCAACAACTTATCCAGTAGGAAACATGAGTAGTAACTTTTGCTTATCAAATGGTTTTACACTTGATTCATACTACCACAAAATTCCATTAATGAAT
This sequence comes from Crotalaria pallida, assembly GCA_037953625.1. NCBI lineage: Eukaryota > Viridiplantae > Streptophyta > Magnoliopsida > Fabales > Fabaceae > Crotalaria > Crotalaria pallida. The sequence continues at coordinate 156,106,061 of CM075649.1, forward strand.
TCAATGCACAGATATTACAAGGCCACACTACAATTGCTTAGGATTTGAAAGTTGAAACAGTATTTGCTAGATTTGGAAAATTTGTGCATTTATACACTAAAGCACCGAGTATATGATTGGTAGGAGAGAATAGAATAGGACCAAAATAATGGTGTTAATAGGCTCACCTCATATAGATCTTCTTTCAAACGAGTGCAAGACAAATTTACTGCACCTAAAACAACAACATGTGGTTGGTGATCTGTCATAAACTTCAATACACGTTCCTGATCATTCTTCTTCCGTTGTTGGTCATGAGCATTCTGTGACCTTAAAGTAAGGGATCCAGTATAAAGCACATCTATCACTTCCCCTGATGAATCTAACATGACAAAAGTTGTTTGTGGCTTTCCAGGGCCCCAACAGCAGGCCATAACCCTAGGAGCAGCCTCTTCATCAGAGCTAAGATCATTTTCCTTCTGTTGATAGGGTCCCACAGAAACCTTATTCCACAAGGCCTTCCCATACTCCATAAGTAGCCAAATCTTTGCTTTGCTTGCTAAGGCACCTCTTGCCTCTTTTTCCATTGATGGTAAAAGAAGTCGAAAAATTGCATCCTGCAGTATCAACTTCCTCTGTTCATTCCACAATTGAGCAGATCTGCTAACACTGTCACTAATATAATATTCATTGAATTGGTCTATCAATTTATTAAGATTCTCTTCAGGAAGCTTAATAGTAACTTGAAGAAGTTTCTCCTCTTCTGCCTTCTGTATGAGGAGCCATTGCGCATCACCAAATTTAGACAAAGGCTTCTCTCGCAACCACTTTATCCCAGCAAACTCATGAAAAGAATCTATTACTACATTTCCATCAGCAGTAGGACAAGTTGACACCACGGCATGCTCAAGAAAGTGGCTACGAACATGTTTCCTAATGCTAGGCTCACAACTTATCTCAACAGCTGCCTGGAACAAAATAATTTTAGTATGAAAAAAATGAATCCTTATAAAGGATGATTGCAAAAAAAGGTTCATATGCATACCATGTGCCTAGCACACTTAAGTACTTCTTCAGGGGTATTATACATCGCGCATGTAAAGTTCGAAGCCATCTCGTCTGGTGTTTCCTTTGGATCTACCACCTCATGCTACAAAAGAGGGAAAGAAAAACAAACTTTAGTTCAAGGTCAAAACAATTATCAGTTCCAAATATAAGCAGCATACTTACCAGCTTCACTAAAGATAGGCATTTTCCAAGTTGCTCAGAACTACACCCAAACCTGTTTGCAACCTCCCACAGACCTGCCTTACAGAAAGTGCTATATATTGACTTCCTTTTAGGCCTCTTGTATTGTCCTTCGTCAACACCGGCTTCACCAGGTGGGAAATGCAAGTTGAACTTGGAGTCAACGTCATCAACCTCCCTCTCAGATTCTGCATCCTTCAAAGATCTCATAACTGATTCAAACAGTTGTTGGTTCAAGTTTAGTCTTGTTTCATCATAGACACGGCGGGACTCTTCTTCAAACCGTTTACTATAGTATGATTGTAGGGCACCCTTCCGCTTCTGAAGAAGCATCCACTTCCTGTCCAAGTCCTGAAGAGCCCAAAGTACCTAAACAGTGCACAGGTGATCCATTTGCAGAGTTTCAATTATGTTATCAACAATCAACAAACAGGTAACAAACAACACAAGCAAAGGTAGCAGACCTTGTGCCATTTCAGAGTAGGCGTCTTGTTATTCTTATCCCAATTCTCATCACCAGCTTCAGGTCGTTCCAGGTCTTTCAACAGGCTTAAGCACTCCTCCTTCCGATACATAGCAATAAAAGGAATCTAGACAAGGAAAAATTCCCTTTTAGGAAAAGAAAGATAAAACTAACAGGAGATAAATCTCGTAGATCAGGTAATACTGACATCTAATTTTTGCACATGATACAGTTCCAAAAATCTGAGAATATCATCCTTGTCAATTGGTAGGTTCGTTGCATCCTTTTGAGTGCTTGGGACTTTTTTGCAAATCCAAGGGACTGCTCCATCACTAAGCTGATTAACTATCCACTGGCTCTCCTCGTCTAGACTACTTTCATCCAGTGGAACACCAGTACTCTCCTCTGATATCTGCAACAAAAACAATAAAAACAGCTCATCTTGCAGGCTAGCAAATAGGTGATCAGGAAATTTTGGTCTATTGCCACAGTGACGTCACAAAACCTGCATTCTCTCAGGAAGATCAACCTCCCTAATCTGGTCATCCTTCTCAGTCATGTACTTCTCAGAAAGAACAATAGGCTCAAATTCATCTTCAAGTCTAGTCTCTCTATATTCATTCAAATTTAAACTATGCTTGCGATTCTGCAGCAACTCTTCAACATCGCCAAATAAGTCATGAGCTTCTTGTAAAGCTGAGGAAGAGATTCCAGCTGCCTGCCTAGTTTTTTTTCTCTTAGGCTCCCTTCGTCTATACAGAATTGGAACAACAGATCATAAGATCAAATAATAGAATTCCCAACAACAAAAAATAAAACACAGATTTTAAATAACCTCATAGGAGCTCCATTCTCGTCAACTTCATCTTCATCCACAATGAAGTCAGCCATTTCATCATCTTCTCCAATGTCTGCATCATCATCCTCTTCTCCTTGTTCCTCCTCTTCAGCAATATCCTCAAGTGGAGCTCCTGTAATTAATAGAAGGCAAAGTAAGCATGTGTATGCTTTATTGGTGCATGTTTGAGCACACAAGTTACTTTTGGCACACAAAACAGCATTCGACATTGGATTATTAGAATTTTATACTCCCTCCGTCCCACAAGGATGGTTAAAATTCAAAAGTCAAAAAATTAAGGAGACATGGATTTAATGGTTTGTCTAACACATCAACCAATTATCAAACAACTAATTTAATGCATTTTGCATGAATCAACCAATCACAATTCAAGGTTTACAATTTCTAAACTTTTCATTAATTATTTTAACTATAGTTCGGGACAAATTTTTTAACCATTTTTTACCATCCTTGTGGGACGGAGGGAGTATTTTTAATTCATCATGCTTTCTCAAATGCCAAGAAATTACATTGAAACCCCAAAATGACAAATAACTTTCTTACCTCCCACACATAATTGTATGATTTTTTCCTCATTAACATCTAAATATTATTTCAAAATAACTTCAAAACTATTTAGTAATTTCACGTTCAAAAACAGTTCACAGTATTCAAATCAAACTCTTGCAGTAAACACTTTCAAGCCAATAACACGTACATCCAAATTTATTATCTCTATAAACTATAAACTACAATGCATTCAAATTCAAAAGTAGTTATCCACCAAATACGAAAACAAGCACTGTCTGTCAAAACCAAAAACACAAACCAGTATAACTAAAGAATACCTTCATCATCACCAAATAAACGGTGTTTAAGCTTCTCCTCCGCAGATCGCCCAACTTTACCACTGCCATCATACTCTTCCTCATCATATAGCCCAGAAGACTCCCCCTCGGTATCCCTCTGGGCTTTTTTCAGCCGCTTGAACTTTTTACTTTCCTGGTGAATAGAAAATTTGTGTATAATTTTCCAAAAGGCAATACTAATCCAAAAATGAAAATGAACAGGACTTCCAAAACCTTCCGACGATGAATATTGATGTTATTGTCTTCAAGCAGCTCATAATCATCTTCGTCAAGCATATAACCGTCCCTTAAATAGTGAGAATAAATTTATCAAAATTTAGAATGAAGAAGGTAACATCATGCAAGTGTTTAAATTTCAAACAATACAACAGAGAAGAAATACACAAAAAGACTTTATTCAGTCCTATATCTCCACCTTCCTTCAAAGGGACAGGGGAAGAAAGAACCAAAAGGGCAGGGACAAAAAGAAAAAGACATAGGCTACACAATGTGCATGTCTATTATCATGCATGGCATACTTATAAAACATAGAAGGATCTATATATCATATAAAAACACTTCAACAGTTTCTTAAGAGGTAAACTTCTTAGGTACTTGGTGCAAGAGTGATTGTCAAATATGCATATAAACACAGATACAAGTTCATCTCAAATATATATATAGGGATTTGCTAACTTCCTCCAACCCTAATTTTAGTTGGAGGACTTTAGCAAGGTCCACCTAAATATCTGGACAAAATTGTCCTTCTCCTTTTAACTTGAAAAGCTTATTTTTTAAAGGGTGTCTATGTAATTTAATTATTTTTAATAAAATTAAAAAAATAAAATAAAAAAATCAGTTCCCCAAATGACCGAATCACTTGCACAGATCCAATATGAAAATTTAGAAAGAAAGATGCCAAAAGCTCTTCGTCTTCCTCTTGTTACAATCGGCCAAAAGCTCTTTCTCTTCCTCCAACTAAATTATTTTGGTTGTTCAAATTGAGATGTTGGCTTATTTTCTTTTGGCATCGGTGCTGTCCCATAGCTGCAGGGTCTATTTTGGTTGTTTTGTGGGTTACAATGGCGGGAGGCGATGGAGGTGACGGTGGCGTGATGGCAAGGGGCGTAACGGCGGGAGCGATGGTGGTGGTGAGACAGGAAGGACGCGACGGCAGTGGAGGAGGTAGAGAATGAGAAGCGAAATCAGAGAGGGAACTTTTGCCTATGCAGACTAAATGATAATCGATATTTTGGGGCTGATTTTCTTTTTTTTTATTTTAATTTTACTAAAAATGAGTAAATTACATAAACACCCTTTAAAAAATAAGCTAGTCAAGTTAAGAGGTGAGGGATAACTTTGTCCAGATATTTAGGTGGACATTGCTAAAATCCTCCAACTAAAATTAGGGTTGGAGGAAGTTAGAAAATCCCATATATATATATATATATATATATATATATATATATATATATATATTATATATATATATATAATCCATATTATCGACCACTATTCTTTCTTCTCTGAAGATATTAGTTCATCACTTCAACCACATGCACAAGTAAGAAAAAAAAAACACATTTAAGGACAACGAACTGTTTTTTTTTCCGCTTTTTCTTCTTCTGACGTTCCCCGTCACTTTCCACTCTCTCTTCTTCTTCATCCTGCTCCTCTTCATCTTCAATGTCATCAACTATAAATCCATCCTTCTCATATTCATCCTGCCCTTCTGAAGTAAGAGGGAAAGAAAGAGATTATCAGTAACAATAAGATGTACAGGAATAAGATGACATCTGCAGGATAATTTTATGCACATCATAAGCTGTCAGGAATAAGATGATATCTGCAAGATCACATTCATATAACGAGGAAAAAAACGGAAATGTGAAGAACATATACAACAACCGAGCCTAATTCCCAATTGATGGGGTCGGCTATATGGATCAAACGAGCCACAATGCTATGTCAACCTCAGCTCAGACAAATATGTGAAGAAGATATAAAAGAAATAAAATTGAAAAACTCAAAATTTCATAACCAAACATCACTCTTTCTAAGCAGGAACCACCATGTCAACCTCGGCTCGTAAAAATATGGTCCCCATCCCAGACACAAGCTTAAAAAAATTGAGGGAAGCCAGAGCTATTTCTAAGGAATCTTGCACTAGAAGTAGAAATAGAGAACAAAGACGAATAATAATGAACAAACAGCAATGGACACGATATAAAAATACAAACGCTCAATCCCCACAAATTCTCACTACCAAAACTGAACTTTCCACAGTACATATATAAAAGTTAAGTTTCCCGTTCCATAGCCGTTACAGTTACCTTAACGAAAATAACAATAAAATTGCCAACTTGTTTTTCGCTTTGAAACACAAATCACCAACCTACAAAAGAAAACCCCTTTTTTTTCCAATTACCTTATGCAACAGTTCTAACCAACACCAAACATGACACATGAGAAAACCCTAATTCAAAATCGAATCCTTAGTGCTTCAAAATCAATAACCCTAACATGGCCACCACCGTGGCACGGCATCAAAGATTCACAAATAACAATTGAAAAAGATGAAAAATTTTCAACTCCGAAACATCGCAAAGTTCAAAAATTCCACGAATCGAAGTTCGTTCATACCTTCTTCTTCATCTTCATCATCGTCGTCCACATCGCGACCCTCATCTAATTCATCCCCATCGACGGGTTCCCTATCTTCCTCGTCGAGTTCAACCTCATCTGCATCATCAAAATAAAATTAAAAAAAAAAATCAAAATTGCGACAATTTGAAGAAGAATGGGAACAAAACGCAGAGTGCGAATTGGGGGGAGATAGTTATCTAGGGTTTACCTTCGTCGTCTGAGATAACGCCCTTGGCCATGATTTGGAAGAGCTACGAAACGCAGGGAGCTTAAGAAAAACGACAGAAAATAATGGAAGTGCGAATAAGAAGAAAGAAAAACCGAAGGGATCGAGAGAGTTAAGTTTGTAAGTGAAGAATGAAAGAATGAACGAGGGGGAAGGAAGGGGGGTGTTGAGTATTTATATATTTGGTGTTGCTATGCTAAGTAGTACCACAAACAAATGGAACTACTACTGGGTTTTATTACTAATGACAACAATCATGCATTATACGGGCACCCGACCCGACCCGAACCGACCCGTTTTTAGAAATGATTCATGCATTACTGTGTATGTACTCCGGCTTGAAATATAAGAAAAAAAAAAAACATACATTTTTGGGCTTAAAATATAAGCAAAACTAATCAACTTTCTTAACTTTTATTTCATTCCCAATGTCACTTTTCAAAAACATCCTAGAAAATTGTTATCTTATTTAATTTTTGTTTCATTCTCAATGCAACTTTCCTAAAATACCTTTGTTCTTTTATAAATTTGAGAAAATTAAGTAAAATCAACTAACCTCCTTAATAAGCGTAAAATTAGTTGATTTTTCTTGTAATTCGAGCCGGAGGGAGTATATATATATTAAATTGTTTCGACAAAAAAAAAATATATATATATATATATATTAAATAATTTTTATGATAATAGATTGCAAATTATTTTTTTATGTAGCTCTAACTTAAGCATGTTATTGGAATTTTAAAATGCTTAATTATAAATTATTTTAAAAATAGAAGATCGTTGAAAAAACGAAAAGTTTAAGAATAAACATTGAGTGAAATGATCATTAATAAGGCATAGTAGAATCTAAGTATCAAGTGTGTGACTGGAATCAGAGGAGGGCAAAGTTAAGAATTCCAAGTGTTAGAAATCAATGTACAATTACTTTAGTATATAACTAGCTGTCCATGAACACTATTTGCATTTATATTGTTATGTTTTTTTTAGTAAAGAGTTGTTTATCATAAAACGTTATATTTGTTAATCAGCATTTTTATCATCATGTTATATGTTAAAAATAAATATGTTGATGTAGATTGAATTTATTAACTGTGTGCATTCTTAGGTATCAAGTTTCACAATATGGATCCACCTAATTTCAATTAAATTATTCATGTACAGTTATTTTGTTAAGAGATTAATGGGTATGAACTGATGGTGTAGAGTTTCTTACACCATCAATCTATCATCCATCGTTCATTTGTATTATTTTAATCAAAAGTCAACGATCATAAACGGATAAATGATGGATGATACACTGATGGTGTAAAAAACTTTTACACCGTCGGTGCATTCTCCATTTTCTCTTTTGTTAATCGCTTTTTTTTTTTACTAATTACTCCCTCTGGTCCTATTTATAGGGCATACTTAACCATATCACACAGACCAAGGAGGGTAGTTAAGTTTCTTGAAACTTTAAAAAAATACTTCAACATTACAATCTTACCCTCTTAACTTGCATTGGGAATTTCACAATGTATTACTTCACATTAATGGACAAATGGCAAATAAGAGAATATAGCAATAAATGCCTCCTAGAAAATACAAAGTGACTTATAAATAGGACCAAAGAATCCTTCTAGAATGTGACTTATAAATAGGACCGGAGAGAGTATTATGTTTGTTTAGATGCATGACATTGTAAAGTTAATATAATTACATAAAGAGTTATAATTTTCAAAAAAATAAATATAAAACTCCTCTTTTATTCTTGTTGATATTTACATGTTTTAAAAAACAATGTTAATGTTCACCAAAAAAAAATAAAAAACAATGTTAATTTTGTAAAGAGATTATAATTTTTAACTACTAAATAAATATTAAATTTTTACCAAATATGTCGTTATTTTTTTCTAAGATTTATCCATAGTTGACCCGATGAATTATTTGATGCGTAAATAATTTTTTTTTCATTAATTTTTTTTAAATTATCCAATCCAATTGAAAGATCAATCTATAACAAATTATTTATATTGAATTCTAATGATAGTTCCTACAGAATTTGATATGGTAATCAACATTATGCCATTATCTATTATAACCTGGCATTATACGGGAAAAAAACAATTATAATAAATTATAAGAAACTTTTTGCCATTAAATAGATGAACATAGTATTTATCATGAATTTGGTTAGCAATAGCGGTGTCACCAATGCACAATTTTCCCAAAATTTTCTTTAAGAGGCTACACAAATTTTGTAAACACTCTAAATTTCACATGTATCTCATATCCGGGAACCTTTAGCATGGTCCTTTCTTTATCACTAAAGAAGTATTGTAGGCACAACCGATTCGATTTACACTAGACAATTATAAAAAGTGTAAAATAAATAAAATAAAAATATATATAATAATAATAATAACAAATAAGTATTAAAAAAAAAAGAGCGAAGCTAAGCAGCTAAATCATTTTACAACAGTGGTTATTCTTTTCAATGCGATCTAAATTTAAAGTCTAAACTAACAAAAAGTAATAATAACAACAACAAAATACAAACATTCGAAGAAACAAAAACAAAGGAAGCTAATTCCACCTTGAGCATAAATACCTCATGAGCCTGCCTTCTCCACCATCTTAGTCCTTCCGCTCAGACAATTTGCCACAAGTGAAGCACAAACTTTCTTTCCATAATTCAAATTCAAAGTTAAACTCAAATCACACAACAACAATAACTTTTTAAACAAAAAAAATTAAAACCAAAACATGCAACTACCAAAACCAACAACATCAAATTTAAAAAACAAAACACAAAAATTATCAAATTTTCACCTCCTAGTGTCAGCGTCAGCATCAGCAGCTTGCAAGTAAGCAATCAATCTCTTCAACCAGACATTCGAATCCGCCTTAATCTTCTTAAAAAACGAACCTACAAAATTCAAAAACATCATGATCCAAATAAAAACGCACCGCAACAACCACCAACTCCACACAAAACCACATCCCGATTTGCAATGTCGAGATCAATAACAACACAAAATTCAATTTAAAAAACACTAACGAAGCGAAACATTGTACAGGGCTTTCTTTTCCTCACTTCAAATCATCCCTAGTATCACGGTAAGGTTTCTCGTTCAAGTTTTCTCTCATTAGGAACTCTCTCTAGTATCACACTAGGATTTCTCTTTATCGTCTCACTGTGAACTTTCTATCTCTAGCATCTCTTCAGGAACTCCTTCTCCCTAACATCCCACCAGGGATCCTCCAGCATCTTGCTGGGAATTCTCACTTCGGGACTCCTTTCTTTGAGAAAATGTTGTGGTGTTTGGCAATTGGTGCATGTGGCATACCAACTCTCACTTCGGAACTCCTTTCTTTGAGAAAATGTTGTGGTGTTTGGCAATTGGTGCATGCGTCATACCCTGATGCAATTTTTTCTCTCCTTGGAAAGCTCTGTTCATATAGTCTGGATTGGAGGCATTGACCTACCTCCCACTCAAATCGCTTGTTCAGTTGTTCTTCACTCTAAGTAGTTGGACATGCCTTCCAAGTGATTAACTTATTCTTCAAGTAACTTGACTTGCTTTCCAATTATTTTATTTTGGGCTTGCTTTCCTAATAATAACTCGGGTCTTTATCTTCAAGTAATATATTAGACTTATATCTCTTCTCATCAAATAAGAAATAAAATTCCAACAATCTACCCATTCTTGACTTATTTAAGGGGATGTCTTCAGTGCTGCTCCACTATAATTATCTTTGAGCTTTCTAATTGGAATTACCTTGGTCATCAATCAAACCAGTTGTCATCTATGATCGATAAAGTAACACATCTGTACAACCATGATTCTGCTCCCTTTGGAAATGAAGTTGGGTATCTATCGTCTCGTGAATATTAGCTTGTACAGTCGTTGTCTAGATTTTTCATCAATGGAACACACTGCTAGAACCACCTGGTCAGGAAGACTTTCGACACAAGAATCTCATCAAAGATCTGCTAATTGCTAGTTTCTTCAACACTCATTTGAGGTTTAGTTCCGCATCATATAACTTATTGGAGTGATCTCTCAATTCCAATGATATTTTGTGTTGGATATAAGTCTTTCATTGCAAAAGACTTGCTCAAAGGCATTTTCAAATAGCAATCTTGGTTTGGTCACGTCTTATGATTAACGCATCGTTAAAGAAAGCTAGTAACTTATTACCACCTCTTTGTGATTGATTGTTGGGTTTCAAATCTACACAAATACTTTCATTTGAAATATTGAAATATTTCATTGGACCTATACATTATATAATATAAAGTATGTATTTTGATTTAAAAAAAAAGATTACTTTTATTAATTTCTTGATAAAAATATTTACAATACTCGAGAATAAAATAGTGATTGGTACAATATACATGAGAATTGTAAAAGCATACCAACGGGTGCGCGCGCGCGCACACACACACACATATATATATATATATATATAGACACACACACACAAATAGCAGCACATATTGCATAACAATCCATTTACATTTTTTTTTGTGTAAATCATTTGGTACCCGGATCTGGTTTACCCAGAATCTGACTCATCCAGTCCGATCAAACTGAGCTCGCACTAAGCGGTAGGGGTCTCCCAGCGGGAGTTGCTCCATATCCAAGGCTCGAACTCGAGACAAATTGGTCAAGGGACCAAATGAGCTACCACTTCACCAACCCACGTTGGTTAACAATCAATTTATATACAATTACTAATCAAGCTCAACACAAACACACATGTGAAATAACTTCCAAATAAATTCACATGGTAAGACAACGAACAGTGCTATATTCCCAACTCAAAATAAAATAAACAACATGATCTAGATCCAAGTAATTGAATTCATTTGGTACTCGATTATCAACCATTACACATGTTAAAAGCTTCTTCCTTATCTTGGGATCCAGGCTAAGGATTTCATATCCATGACTTTATGAACACAATTAAACGTCCAGTTGTCGACACCAAGACCGACACCAACAACAAACGGGATCTATCTAACTCAATTTAACCAACAAGACTTTGGGGTACACATAGAAGATTGACAACACAAAGTTTGATTTAACATTCTTAAAAATATTTAAGTTATAATTTTTTGCTAATTAATTGTTGGTGACAGTAATAATCAATTAGAGGACTTTAAGTAGTTAGATTAAAATTGATTATTACAGGTGTTAATATATTATCATTCTCTGGACAATGTGTTAGAGAGTGCCCTAGTGGCAATCGTATTTTCTCTTTTACTTGTACTTATTTCATGTTTATGGATTATTACTATTAATAATAATGAGACATTTCACTTATTATATTTATGCTTTAATTGTTTAATTAAAATAGATGCAATAAAGTCCTTAGGATTATAAGTTCAATGTCATAAGAATATCAAGTACATGACTTGATAATGAGATCTTATTGATTGACAATTATCCTTAAAGATTCCCTAGTTGAGTATTACAGTTAATAAGGACAACTATAATACATCGAGACTAGTATGTGATAGACTGATGACTGTATCTCACCGGTCATGGATATGGGATATCAAGTCTTCACGTAAGTACACATTGGGACAATTATGTACTAGATTGACCAGCCATGAGAATGCTACATGGGTTATTAAGTGAGTGTCATAAGCGATTCTCATAGTGACAATGGTGTACATGGTCCTTCGACCTGAAGTTGCTACGGTTTCCAACATGAGGAATTATGTGTTTTCACGCAATCAAACGTCATCTTTAACCAGGTGATCATAACGATTATAGTCGGGTATATGAAAAATCATGTAGATGGATGTGAGTGGTGTAGATGGGATTTGTCCTTCCTTGTCAGTAGGAATTATATATCTGGGCCCCTTGACTGAGTGAGACAGTGAAATGTATGGCCATACTCAAGACAGTTAATATGAGATATTGACGAGACTTGTTTAGACGCGTCTACTCAAGGATCAAGAAACCATAGGTTACACTGTACATTGGTGACACCTTCCATGTCATGAGTGTAACTAAGATATTTGGACAAAGGGATTAAATTTACACATGATCATTGGTCACACTAAGGTTATGTCAGATCACAGACATTTCTGTCACTTGGGTAGCAATGACGTGTTGATAGATACCGCTCATTGCTTGTAAACTTAAAATGAGATTTTAACTTTACTGCCAACGTTACAGGAACCTATAGGGTCACACACTAAGAACAGATAGATTGGAGATATCACATTTGATAAAAATACAAAAGTTGTATTTTTATAAAATTTACGTCCGTGCGATGTACAGTATGACTGTGCGACGCATTCTGATATGTGTTGCCAAGCCAAGCCCGCTAGTCTAATACTATCATAACCTTAGGGTTTTGGTACGTGTGAGACACAGAACGGCAACCCTAGCCGTCCATATCAAAGAGTGAGTGATACACGGAATCTCTCTCTTCTCCGCTAGCACTGAGAAGAGAGACGCGACTCCAATTGGAAACCTGTTCGTGTGGATACCAATAGAGGCGCGACTACCTTGATGTGCTCATGATTGACGTGGATTGTTCGTGGACAATCTGACCGAGCGTTGTTCTCCTCTTCGCATCAAGAGGTAAAAATTTTCTATCTCGAATCATGCTCTCTCGCATGGATCCTGTTCTGGAAATAGGGTATTTCGTTTTTTTTCCGCTGCATATTATGATCCCTATTTTCAACAGAATGCACATTAACAACTTTAGAAAATCAAATTTCTGATACCTATCAATGTGATCATCTTGTTAATCGATTAAGAGATTCCTATAATTGATTAACATGACAATTTTTCTTAATATGTACATTTTTTAACCTTGATAATCAATTACCACATTGTGTTAATCGATTATCTCTTTAACACATTACAAAGATTCAGTGCAAATTCAGTAAATTAATCAATTGCCAAAAATAGTAATCAATTAACCTATAGATTTTTGCAGATTTTCAAAATCGATTTTTCCACTAAACAAGTTCAAAATCAACTTTTAATTAAAAGGTTTTAGCCCAAGATTCTTAAACATTTCTAGAAACATACACACAGAGGATTGAAGCTCAAGAACTCAAAAGTTTGGCTTTTAAGAGAGTTTTCCAACAAAAAAACTAAATTGCTTTAAAGTTCAAGCAAATTTTTGCATGCAAAGTGATATGAGTCCAGAATCAAAATCACAAGTGGATTGTGCACTAATTGAAGATTATGAGTTTACCCACACATATCAAAAAGGGGTTTTTATTTTGTCACCCCAAGGTTTATGCCTTCCATCCCAAATATTAAAATAATACCCATCATGCCCTTTAAAAAAACATATTTTAACACGGGTCGTAAGGGGGCACTACGACCATCAGGTCGTAACACCCCCTTACGACCCTTTAAAAAACAAAATTTTAACAGGGTCGTAAGGGGGTATTACGACCTGATGGTCGTAGTACTCCCTTACGACTAATTGAAAAACAAGTATTCTGATTGGGTCGTAAGGGGGTGCTACGACCATCAGGTCGTAACACCCCGTTATGACCCGTGTTAAAATTCAGTTTTTTAAAGAGTCGTAATGGGGTGCTACGACCTCGTAGCACCCCATTACGACCCGATCAGAAGTTAAGTTGCAGTATTCCCTCTCAGACTCGCACTTCTCACATCCCTCTCAGTCGTATTCTCAGTTCTCACTTCTCAATCGCGATCTCACTTCTACTCTCCACCGTTCTCTCTTCTCATCAGCCATCGCATACTGAGCAAGCTTCTCCTCCATCCTCATAGCTCAATCTCAGCATTAATCACTCATCTTCCTCAATCCTCATTCATTCCCAAAAATTCGAACCCTAATTCCCAAAATCAGGTATATCAAAAATTCGAACACTAATTTTATTCGAATTGCATTATTTAACTTCTTTTATCTTTTGCTTTTTAGTTTTTTCTTTTGCATTTTTTCTTTTTGCCACTGTGTTGCTGTAATTTGATAAAAAAAAATTGGATATCTGAAATGGATTGTTCTAATGTCAATCCTGCTTGCAAAGACATGAGCCAGCCATGATAGAAAGTATTGTAAAGGACATCATACTAGTTGTGTGTTGATGTTAGCATTTTTTTTATTATTTGTCGCAAACAGAACATCATACTAATTGTGCAGTTCAATTGAAATTAGGATTAGATTATTAGGTTATTGGATTTAATAGGAAAAAGCTTACTTACTATTTGTAGTTCAAGTGAAATTTATAGTCCCTATCTGTTGTTGCTATTAAGTATGGTTTTGTGAAATTTTGATGTAACTTGCTATGGTAGTGTTTGTTTTATTGCTTAAGTGAACCAGTTTTGTGTTATTTTGCTGAAATCTTAATTTAAATTTATAATATAATTTATATACTTTTCACGTGTATTGAGTTTCTAATATTTGCTCTGAGAATGTTATTGTTTGCTAACATTTGGTCAAACACAAAGTAGTTTGCTAAGTGAATTTACAACACTCTTCACGAAGGGTTGATATGCTACATGCTGGATAATCAAATACAATATATTGTAGTGGCCTTAGATATGCTGCCTCTTTTAGTATGCATGTGTGTAGGGAGGTTTGAAACTTGAAGGAGGGTAGTAGGGAGACACTCATCTATTACCAACCTAGTGATAACTGATAAGCAATCCAAAGGCTTGATGTCTGTGTTACAACAAAATAACAACCTAATATACAAGCAGCATTGGCTCTTCAAAGATGTCCTTCCCACGTTTTTAATTGCTTTGCTGTAACTGCACATGCCATATTTCTGATCATTTGATGCTAAGATAAATGTTTGTACTTTTTAGCTTTGCTGCTGTATTTTGCTTAGTCTTAACTTAGGTCAGATTAGTGTAGAGGACACTATAGTTTGGTCCTGGTGAGAACGTTAAAACTCTTTATATATATTTTGTTTTGTGTGAATAAAATTGTTTAACAACATTTAAGAGAGCAGGTAGAACTGGTTTTTGTGTTGACGACATTGTTAATTGGGTAGAGCAATTTGTTCTTAATGATTTGTTGCCTTTTTAGAACTGTATTGTGCTGTGATTATGTTGAGTTAATATTAAAGTTGTTTTTTTCTTTTCAGATGGCATCCCGCGATGACTCTCCTCCTCGTCCTCCTGCAAGAAACCGACCCAGTGCATCGAATCGTAAGCGTTATATGGATCAACGTGCTGCAGCACAGGCAGCGGCAACAGAGGCTGCAGAGGCAGAGGCGGCAGCAGCATCGGGATTCAAACGACGACGTGGACGACCCTCAGATTGAGACCCTTTTGACTACTTGCAGCGGCCACAGGGCCAAGCAGATATGGAAGGGCAATGTAAGTAATATTTATTTTAAATGTAATATCCTTTGTAATTTTTTTTAATTAAATTGCATAACTAATTATTATCTCCTACTTGCAGGATCCTGGTCCTATGAACCGGTTTCTTAACCGGATATTTGGGTTGAGGTCCTTAGCTCAGTTACCGGAACAAGTTCGTACACTTGTTCTAGGTTCTGGACTTGCGCCTCTGATCGATTCGTCATTTCACATGATGGATAGGCGCCTACTAAGCTCGTTTGTGGAGCGTTTTTATGGAGACACATGCACATTCCATCTACCCTGTGGCGATATCACGGTGACATTGAACCGTCGAAGCCTGAGGCAGTGGTTTTGTTGCACGAAGTTCTAGGAGTGTCTACAAAAGAGGCCACTGAAGAGGTGAATCGCACCAAAGGTGGTGCGGTTTCCTTCTCGGCATTGACCAGGTGATTGGAGCAGTTCATCGATCAAAATCGGTACGAGCACGCTGCAAGGTGCTATCTATTGTACCTTGTTGGGTCGACGTTTTTTATTGACAAGACTGTCAATTCCACCGGAGTTCAGTGGCTGCATGCGTTGGAGGATGTGCATGCTGTGAGACAATATGCATGGGGTGCGTGCGCGATGGCGTACTTGTACGATCGATTGGCTGACGCTGCGAAGAAAGGGAAGGTGCAGTGTGTCGGTTTCACTTCACTTCTTCAGGTAACATGTTTTATAATATAACTTATTTTATTTATAAATTTTTAAGCATTATATTCTAATTATCTTATTAATAACATGTCTTAACTCATTCGCAGGCTTGGATCTTGGAACATTTTCCAGGACTTGGATTTGGCACTCCAAAAGATGAATATAATGAAGCACATCCAAGGATATTCAAGTGGTTGTCCCCCAGAGCCCTAATGGTGCAGAAGCTACTTTCAGACATCACCTGGAGACCATTAGGGCTGATCAGATTGTATGGAAACCATTTCTCAATCATCGGGAAGTCAGGCCATTTGCCGAGATTGCTCTCTACTCCAGGTACATTCGATGTGGGAAGATTAGACGACCGTACCTTCCGGAGCAAGTGCTTCGGCAATTTGGCTATATCCAGCATATTCCACCTACACCACACCGGCTTTCTTTGTTTGAGGCAATTCAGGAGCGATGGGCTGAGTGGGGTGTTCATGTGGTCATTGCATTGCTGCTAGATTTCCCGAGGAGTGCGCGGAGGATTATCTAGACTGGGTGCACACTTACTCTCACTCGTATCTTTTTTCTACATCGACCAGGATGGATCTTCAAGTTGTTAATGTAAGTTATTTAATAATTTTAATTTATATTTTAAATAATTTCTATTTATTTTTTAGTAATAATTTGTAATTATTTTCGTGTGCAGATCGAATTAATATCAAGAATGCGTAGTATTATGCAACTTGTTGATATAGCAGACCGGGATCAGGTATACAACCCTGATGTTACCCATGACATCAGATTGTATGCTAGCACCCCTGCCATGCGTGAGGTTCAGGGTTTAAGGGTACGTGGGAGAGGGCGCAGAGGTGGTGGATCGACTCATATCATCTAATGCTTCTACTTGACGATATATCTCATCCACGTATGGTTTTGGATCAAAATCTGTTGGTGAAAAAGAGGTCTTTATTTTTTTCATTAAAAGACAAGTGTTGTCAATGATCGTGAACTACATCCAAAGGGATGGGTACTTCCTCTTTATAATATTGCAAGTTCACATTCGCATGGTAGACCGTGAGTTCTTCTGATTCTGCAATCACAATATAAGCTTACCCCTTTTGTTTGGCGAAGACTTTCCATGATCTCCCAAATACGTATTATCGCATTGCGCGAGACAAAGTAACGCAACTCCTTGTAGAAATCATTATTTACACGATGATCCACCTTGGTGATACTACTTTCAAAAGAATCTTTAATATCAGTATGTTGACATACCAGCATGTTCTCCATTGCCTCAAAGCTAGTGCACATATCTCCTTGACTATCTCTCAATAATCTCTTTGTTGGAAACCAACAAGAGGCTTAACAATCGAGTAGAGGGGAGGGGGGGTGAATAGGAGATTGAAAGAGATATGGCAATTTTTCGATTTCTTGAAAAATCTTAAGTTGTTGTTCTCGGTTTTGAATAGAGTTTAAAGACTATCCGAGTAGTCACGGTTAATTGATTAACCAAACAGATAAACAGAAAGGTTAATTGATTAATCGAGCTGTCGAGCAAACAATGTTAATTTATTAGCCAGAAGAATAAACTGGTTAATCGATTAACACAATTGCTTCACAACTAGTTTTTTCGAGCTACACTTAAAAACCGAGCAATAACAGAGTAAATTAAAAGCTTGATGCTTAAGCCAGCGGATAACCAGTCAAGCAAACCGAGCAATAGAAAGCAGTAAAGAAATAAAACTTAACACCACAGAATTATCCTGGTTCACTCTCACCCTGAGAGCTAGTCCAGTCCCCTCTAAAAACCTTTTAGAGAGCTTTCACTAAAAATCGATTTTCTGGGTTACAAAAGGATTTACAAGAGCCACCCCTCTAGACCTATCCAGTCAACCGAGTTTACCAAACTCGTGACAACCTACCCACGACAAATCTATGACCAAAGAACCTCTTTGGAACCTTTTCACCACTGAAAGGCTTTCTCGATCAGAGAACAACTTTCCACTCCAGCAAATACAATGAACAAGATTTATGAATGAGAATGGCTCTAATTCGAAACACTCTTCGAATGAGTATGACAGTATGAAGTTCAAAAGTGAGTCGATTTTTGTGAAGGGTATCACAGAGAAGAACTGAGTAGAACTTAGAGTTAGGATTTGAAAGTTTTGAATCTCTAAGTTCTTGCGAAAATCAAATGTTCTTCTCCTCTGTGATGGTTTGATTTCTGCTCTGTTTTTCGAATGTAAAAATGAAGGTTTTAGTTCAGAGAAAAATTGGTTGTGAAAAATCTTGTTATCCCCCTATTTGTTAACATTGAAGACCCCCCCATTTTTATAGCCTTCTCTTTTCTGCAGAAGGAGAGAAAGAGAACTGTACGGAATTTCCATGGGGTTTCCAACGGTAACATTTGACAGCAGAGCAGTGATGGTGACAGTTCACCAACCTTTGGTTTAACTCATTTTGAATTTCAAACTTGTCAGAGCATAGGAGCTAAACCTAGGACTTCTACCCAGACTCAACGGAAATAAAAAGTACGGAACAGCTGAGCAGAGTCTGAAGGTTGAAGACGACACATTGTTGAAGACGATGAACAGTGATTGCCGAGCTTTGCGCTTTGTTCGATCTTGGTGTTTCTGAGCTTGAACTGAGCGTGGAAATCAGACAAGTTGAGTGAGACCAACCCGAGCTTGTTTGCTCTTTTCTGATGCTGTGGCTATTCTAAGCTTAATCCGAGCGATTACCAAGCAAATCATCATCCGATCTTACTGCCTTGAGACGAGAAAACGAGCTTGCAAACTTGGATGAACTTAGCTTTGATCAAGAGCCGAGCCCATGCCGAGCTTTAGCTTCAAATGCTGACTTGTTGTAGATAGCTTAGAGTCCTAATTTTCCGAGCCTCCGCCGAGCCTATGTTTTTGACGGTACGCCGAGGAAAATTGAGGTTCCGAGCTTCTGTAGAACCTTTGCCGTTAGCGAATGCATGCGCTGATAGGTCTGTCGGCTTGGCATAAGTCTAGCTCATTTAATTGACCATTTATTTGACATCATCAAAAGTGTTTTGATTCTTCTTTGATTCTACACTCTTGAATGTGGCATGAGCGCTCTCAACCCTGGTAAAACAAAAAATAAACATATAACGTATTTTTCATAATTATTTTAAAACTCAATAGGTAAAAACACATCACTAAAATATACATAAAAAAATGTTTGGGTTTTTTTAACTCACCTATTAGTTGTGGTATTATCAAAATGCATCAATTGGTTTACCCAAACACCCACAAATTTCTCCTTGTTGTGTCGCAAGTAAGTACGTTCCACGTAGTCATAAATTATTATTCCGCACAAATCCTTAAATTTTTTCAAATAATCTGTATACTCTTGCAAGTCTCGAGGTTCTACGACTGCTTTCCAAGCGTCCATTATAGGTGTCTCATCTTTTGTCTCACAAACCTTCTGCTTCTCTCTATACTGCACGTTCTTTGAGATGTGAAACTTACATAGCAAGTGAGTAGAGGTTGGAAATACCTTCCTGACTGCCAAAATCAGAGCATCTTCTTTATCAGTCACTATGATCTGAGGCATGACATCATCACTTTCAATCAAGTTGCGAAGCCGCTCTAGAGCCCATGTGAAGTAGGAAGTCTTTTCAGCCTCCATATAACAAAAGGCAACATGGAACGTCTTCTCTGTCGATGTTTGACCTACGATCTCAAGAAGCGGATATCTGTATCTATTTGTTTTGTAGGTACTATCCATAACAAGAACAATACCGAACGAATGTAATAATGTTATTCCACTTGGATGTGCCCAAAAAATGGCCTTGACCACATCACTTTCTTCGTCTTTTACATAATTTGTCACATATCCAGAAGAAATCAATCTGTGTAATAAATGCTGCATCTGGATCCTGGGATGTCTGATACTTTTTCTAAATCGTTGACGCTCATTGTACATTTGTCTCAAGGTAGTAGTGTTGTTCTTGTTCCGTTCTTTCAAACTAATGAGAATTTCCTTCGGTTTGACCCCTGCCTTTGTCAAGTTCTCGATTAAATCCTTTTCCTCTTTGGTTGGCCTACCATAATGACCCTCCAAGCTTTCACATGGTTTGTGATTGTGGACGCCACATTTGACCGAAAGCATCCAACATTTTCCATTACCAAGATCCCAAACATTAATCCTGAAAGGGCATTCAGACTTGCGAGTACTAGATACACACATTACCTCACCTTTTGTTCTTTTCCTATATTTTCCACTTCTTTCGCAAGCCAAAAACATCCTAGGTCTTCTCTTATACGTCCCTCCGCATGTGTCTGACCGATATATAACGATCACATGTTTTTGTTCTTTTCCAACAGCTTGAACCCAACGGATCAAATCCTCTCTACTTGCAAAAATCTTATTATGTGAAAAGTCATCACTATAGTCTGCAATAATATTGTTAAATGAAAAAACAAAGTTATATTAGGATTTAAAATAAAAAAAAAAATTAAAATTAACATGTTACAAGGAATTTAAAATAAAAAATATGAAAAAAAACAGTGTTTCATTATGAATTTAAAATTAAAAAAACAATGTTACATTAGGAATTTAAAATAAAGAATTAAAAAAAACAGTGTTATAGGAATTTAAAATTAAGATCAAAAGTTGTATTACAAATTTTGCATAAAAAAATTTTATATTAGAACTTTAGAATAAAAAGAAGTTATATTAGAAATTTAGAATAAAAAATGTAATATTAGGATTTCAATAAAAAATGTTATATTAGATATTTAAAATAAACAAAAATTAATATAATAAATAATAATAATAATAATAAAAAGGATTATAAAAAAATTATAAAAAAAAAAAAAAACAGGTCGTAACCAAGGGTTACGACCCTAAAAAAAACACGGGTAAGTGTTACGACCCTAAAAAAAACACGAGTCGTAACACTGGGCTACGACCTGGTAAAAATTTTACAGATAATTTTTTTATTAAATAAACAACTCATAATAATTCATTAGTTAGGATACAATAAATTATTGAAAACATTAATCCTAACTAAACTTTATGAATGACATTTGAAAATTATCTTGTCTCTCAGATAATTCAGGTTCAACAACAGCCATTAAAACCAACTATAATTTTAGTATGATGAAGTATAAGATATGATGAAGTATAAGATTTGGTAAAAAAAAATTTCAGGTATGAATGAGTTTATATAAAAAAATAAGGATTTAACACGGGTCGTAAGGGTGTGCTACGACCATCAGGTCGTAATACACCCTTACGACCCTTTAAAAAATAAGATTTAACACGGGTCGTAAGGGGGTGCTACGACCATGTAAGGGGGTGTTACGACCTGATGGTCGTAGCACCCCCTTACGACCCAATCAGAATACTTGTTTTTCAATTGGTCGTAAGGGGGTACTACGACCATCAGGTCATAACACCCTCTTACGACCCTGTTAAAATTTTGTTTTTTAAAGGGTCGTAAGGGGTGTTACGACCTGATGGTCGTAGTGCCCCTTTACGACCCGTGTTAAAATATGTTTTTTTTAAAAGGCATGATGTGTATTATTTTAATATTTGGGGTGGCAAGCATAGACCTTGGGGTGGCAAAATAAAAACCCTCAAAAAGGATGTCCAACACTAAGATGAGATATTGACATCAAAGAGATTGCAGGTACCCGCTTCTGTCCTGAACCTGTCATATTATAAAAATCAAACAATTTATATTATGATAATAGTTAAATTGTAAAGTTAAACTAATATATTTAGTTAAAATTATGATTTAATTATTAGGTTTTTAATTATTATTGAAATTCGTGACTTTTTTATGTATTATTTTAATTATAATGAATTCTATATATGATTTATGTTTAAAATAGTGAAAATATTTTAAAAAATAATTGAAAATAATGGGACGGGTTACTCGCGGATTTCTTCGAAACTCGATAGGGATGAGTTTTGGTTTCACTTTTTCATATCGAAACCGCTCCGATCTTCAACCAAACTGCCCCTAACCTATACCGTTTCATTGCCTATATTTGATTTTTCAACTAAACTGAACTGAACCGCAATTAAATATCATGTTCGAATTGGATGACTTATTACTGTAGAACCGATCCAAACTGAACTACGAATACCTCAACTCACAATGGCAGTGGTATTCAAACTTCTGACATTTTGGGCTATGAATCACCTACTCAATTCGTTTGTGTTTAACTATCTCATTTAAAAAAAAATGTTCTTATTTACATCTTAACTACTTAAAAATTCAAGAGTGTAATAATTAATTATTTTTTAGTTTTACCTATATTTAATAAGTTCTTGATTTATGTAAGTAATAAATAAAAAAATAAATATTACATGAAGAGAAATGACATGGTAGGTTAAAAAATTAATTTATTAAAATCAAATCAATTATTACATTTTTTTAAATGGTGTGTTTATATATAATGAGATAGCTAAATAAAAAAAGGAGGGATTTATTTTTTTTAGGGTCTTGCTCTTGTATGTTGTTATTGTTATTTTAATAGGAAAAACAATCGTAAATTAGCATTAATTCTTTTCCTCAGAATCTCAAAAAATACATTTTTAAATAGTTTTTATCTCTTTTTAGTTGCATATCAATGACACTTGTTAGTATTTGTCTTTTTTTAAGGCAAATTAAAAACGTAATAAATTTTCAACTTAAAAAAAAAACACAATAAACTTACTATGACAAATATGACGTTTTGGTTAGTGATGTAAGTGGTCTCGGATCAGACAACATGATCAATAATATCAAATTAGACCGAACTCGAAATATCAAGTCGGATTTGATCTTTATTTTTCCACATTGTTACTCAATGCTTCGATCCACAATCTCACAACTTTTGACATGGTGAAGACTAGACTAGACCAATTAACTTATTTTTATTATTTTTTAAAATCATATTACAATAATTTTTAGAAATTATTTATTTATGTTGGAGCTTGTTTGAATTTTTACTTTCTAAAAAATGCTTGGATATAGTTGTTAGGAATATTGTTTGATGAAATTTTTTTGAAGGGAAATGTGTATTTTATTCATAGATCAGAAACAGTACAAGTAATGATCAACATGACAATTACAAGTACAAGATATTTCACACTAATAATAGTAAAAGGGAAAACAAAATACACTGCAACAACAGACTCTTCCATTGTTTGATGAAGTTGTTGTCAGAGCCGTCCCTGGGCTATGGCGAGAGAGGGCCCTATTTTGGGGCCCCCAAATTTTTTTTATCCATACTTGAATAAAAAAAATGTAAGTAAAAAGAAAAGGAAATAATGCTGTGGAGAGTATATGATAGGTACTTCCTCTGATCTCTAATGTAAGAAAAAAAGAACATACTTATTTTGATTTCAAATATAAAAAATTTAATTATCTTTATATTTTCAATACAATTATTTTTAAAATACTCCTGTAAAGTTATTGTGTCATTTAATTTTTGTTTTATTCCCAATGCAACTTTCCTAAAATAACTATTTTTTTATGAATTTGAAAAAATTAAATACACACAACTAAATTCTTTAATATTTTTTTTAAATGAACAAATTTCTTTAATAAGTGTGAAATTTGTTATTTTTTTTATAATAGAAATTGGGGAGTATATAGATGATTGAGGGTTAATGATAATTATGTAAGGGTGTGGTTTGACATGGTTTAAAAAAGAGAAATTTACATTATATGGAGTTGTGTTGTGTTTTTTTAATCTTGCTTGAATATGATGCATGCTTATTAAGCTTGTTGTGATTAACGAAATTTCTTAATTATAAAAGAAAATTGTTAATGTATTATGTTACGATATTGTAGTGTATATTACAAAAAATTTATATAAATTTTTTTATAAGATAGGGCCCTGTTATGGACCGGTTCCATAGACAAATAATAATCGGTATCACGGACCAACAAGCATCAATTCGGTATATCGGCAATCCAGCATCAATTGCCAATTAATACGTAATCGTTGTAACAACGATTAGTTATTATTGCTGCTCATCATGGCATCCATGGAGCCGTTACAACCGCCACTTTAATAGTCCATCATGACACATCATACCCTTCACCCTATAAATAGAGGTAATGGCCAAGGTATGAACTAGGCTTTCTCAACTCTCTCATTTTACACGGCACACACACCACCCCAAAATATTCTGACTCGGTGGCGGAGTTCTTTAACCGAGAACTCGTTATCATTGTCGTACATCAACAATGGCGACCACAGTGAGAGCGATATGTTGTGGGGTGTTATCCCACATGTATCGGCAAACCGGTTTTGTTGATGAAAAGGTGGTGGGAATTAGTTTGTCGCTCTCACATGTATCGGATAACACCCCACAACAATGACGACCACAGTGAGAGCGACAAACTAATTCCCACCACATTTTCATCAACAAAACCGGTTTGCCGATACATGTGGGATAACACCCCACAACATGCCCCTATTTTCAATTTTGCCCAGGGCCCTGAAAATGTTAGGAACGACTCTAGTTGTTGTTTGGACATGTTTAAAATATAATTGAACATAATTTTTTTTTAAATATAAAAACATTGAATTTACAAAATTTCAAATAAATTTAGTATGTAAATCGTTAGACCATATCAAACTAGACAAATTATATGCAGTTTGATCCAATTTGATTTTTGTGTAATGAATATTATTGAATCAAATAATAGGTATGCATTAATGATGTAAAATTTTTTACACCGTCAACTTATCATTTATCATCCATTTGTTTTATTTTTAGTTAAAAATTAATGCTAAGTAATACATGAGTGGTAAATGATATGTCAACGACCAACGTGAGGTTGGTCAAGGGTTGGTCAAGGGGTAGCTCACTTGGTCCTTTAACCAGCATATCTCGAGTTCGAGCCTTGGGTATGGAGGAACCCCGTTGGAAGACCCCTACCACTGCAAGCTCACTTGGATCAGACCGAATGAGTCGAATTCTGGATAAACTAGATCTGGGCACCAGTTAGTGTAAAAAAAAAAGAGTGAAGACCCACTTTGGTCCATGGCGATTTTGCACAATACCAATTTGGTCCCTGACAATTCATAATACCACATTTAGTCCCTCAAGAAAAATATTTCATACCAATTTTGTCCCTAACCTTTTTTCCATATCAATTTCGTCCCTTAATATTTTCTTCTACACCAACTTGGTCCCTCAATTTTAAGGATCAAATTGGTATATCTGAAAGTCTTGATGGACTAAATTGATATGAAAAAAAATTGAGGAACTAAATTGGTATGAAAGTTTTTTTTGAGGGACTAAATATGATATTATGAATTGTCAGAGACTAAATTGGTACTGTGCAAAATCGACAGAGATCAAAGTGGATCTTCACTAAAAAAAATTGATATGTCAACAACTATATAAAAACCTTTTACAATATCCATTTTCTCTCAAACTAAATAAGACCAAAGTAATTTGATTGCTATAATCCTCATTAAAAACTTGACCAAACCAAACCATTTCATTCATGATTTCGGTGTATTGATTCTACCTTATCTCTTCCACCGGTAGGAGATCATACATAGGACAAGAGAGAGAAGAAAACGTGATGCCCGTTAGCTTGGAAGAGTCAAAAGCTCATCTCACTCACTATTCACTAATCCATAAATGCTTCCTTCTTCATCACACCTTCTCCTTCCTATTTTTACTACCACTAGTGCGGTGTGAGTGCTCGGTTAAATAATAATAATTTAAATCCCACTTCTCCTTTTCCCTTCACTTTCAAAATTTTAAAACGAAATAACAAGCTGTCAGATTTTTATTTTTTATGTGGATGAAAAATAAGAAAGGTTTCAACCGAGCTTTATCCTCCTTGGTGGGTTGTTTTCAATTTTAAACCAATCAGATTGTAACATGACTTTGAGCAACAAGGGTCTCAGAATTATTTTCTTTTATTGTTATTTGAACAATTACCTTTTATTTTTCCTAGTGAAATGTGTTTAGTGTTAACGTAAATTTTTGTTTTTTTAATTATATGCACTTTTTATTTATTGAAGATAATTTATTAGAATCAAATATAATTACTTTAGGATTACAAACAAAAAAAATAAAATTACTTTATATGGTAAAAGTTTAATTTGATAAATATTTAATATCACTATTTTTTTTTAAAAAGATTTGAGGTCAAAATTTTAAGTTAAGCTAAAACAAACGTCAAATGATATATAAATAAATTTTATTACAACACATATTTTTTTACTGTACTCTATTTATGTGAGAAAATATTTACTGCAAAATTGATTTACCTTTAACAAGGTGTATAATTATGTAACAAACTTTTACTATATTTTTACAATTTTTTATTGAGTTTAATGGTGTGTATTGATAGTATCGATGATGTAAAATTTTTACTCTCACAATTCATCATTGTAATTTAATTTATTCATCAGTAATACATGAATGATGTATAATCTATTGATGATGTAAAGAATCTTTATACTCACAACACATTATTCATTTCCTCTTTTTTAATTTGTAAGTTTATCTTTTTTTTTTTACATCACATCATATCATCAATTATTTTTTTTGTTTTACCTAAACAAATTGTGAAAATATGTTTTTTAATTTAGTTTTTTTTTATAAGTAAAAAAAAAATAAAACTCAAAAAATAGACTTAAAAAATAAAAAAAGCAGTAGCACTAACACTAGTAGTACACCATCCTCTCCAAAAGAAAATGACACCAGTTGTCATTTTTGCTGTACAAGTTACTACTCCTTCACTCTTTCTCAACCATCTCCCTTTCATCTTCAAACCCTAATCAATTAAAACATTATTATTCTCTTTCCTCTTCTCTTCTCAACAAACCCAAACCTTCACACTTCAACATTCAACAACAACAACAACACTTAACCTCTCAAATCCCCCCAACAACAAAAAAAAAAAAAAAACTCTTTTTTTATTTTTTTTTAATTTCAAACTCTTGAAAATGGGTGCTTTGGGAGCACCCATTGAGAATGAACACTGACCTTGTTCTTCTTCAACCGCATTGTTCAAAATGGGAAAGCCAGAAGAGGAACCTTCCGGCGAGGATCCGCCGCAGAATGCGGCGGCTGCTGAGTGTCGGTGCCGGTGTTCTTGGATTCGGAAACTCGTTGGTTTCAGATGCATTCTCGTGTTGCTATTCTCTGTTGCTGTGTTTCTCTCTGCTTTGTTTTGGTTGCCACCGTTTCTTCACTTAGCAGATCAGAAGAATCTGAATGCTGATTCTATATACAAAGGTAGTTATTAAATTTTTAATTTTTGTTTTAATTTTTTTTGGGTTTGTGGGTAGTAGTGGCATTGTTTCGTGGGTGTAGATCTGTTTCTAATTTTGGGCTTAAAGTTTTATTTTTTATTTTTTTTAACAATTGGGTGTTTTTGCTATTTTGGAGGAATCTGAAGAAAATGCTTAGAAATTTAGAGAGTGGTGTTGTTGTATATAATATATAATATATAATTTATAAAATTTAATTTAATTTTTTCATAATTTGCTTAAATTTGTGTAGCTGAGCATTTAAAATGGGGTTATGAAGTGTATGTACTCCATATGGATAAATTTGGCTTTGAAATTACTTAATTGGGTCTATTAATTATTTGTAGACTCTCATTTAATGGTGTTTTTATTTTTGACTTTTTAATTATGCTTACTTTGTGGGAAAAAAAAGGCCTTGTTTGTTGGATACTTGGATTGTGTTTTCTTAATTTAGGAAATTATATTACTTTGCTCATGCCTATTTTAAGTAATGTTAGAGGATTTTGATCTTGTACACTTTCATTTTGAGAATGCTTTTGGCTCCAACCTTTTACATTATGTGCTTTATTTAGTGATTGCATTTTAACAATGTTAATTGACAAACTATGTGGTCAAACTTAGGGTTATATGCATTTTGATTTTGATAATTTTAAAGCCTTTAGAATCAGCCATGGTTATAGATTATGTAAGTTTAGAAATAGGTTCTCCATCTTAATGGCACATATGAATAGAACATTCTTTCTGTAGGCTTTGTAACAATGTTTAAGAATTGTGACATCATTCATCTTACTAGCTTGTGTCCGGTGGTCTGTCTCAGCATTATTGCCATTTGTGCCTTTAGTCTCTATCCCAGCTTTAGGTTTTATTTATAAAATTGGATTGGATATTGGGAATGTGACAATAAAGTTTAAACGATAGATGATAGGTTTCTTCTCAAAAGTTCTGTATTCTTTTGAAGCTTTTGCTTGATGAAGGAGATTTCATTGCATGAGCCATAGCATTACCGTGGCACTGTGGCAACATATGGCCAGCTGCTCCATCCATTACAGTTTGCATTATACCCGTGTTAAATGAACTTTTAGATGTTCTTCAAATAACATTATTATTTTTGTCTTTTCTTTGGCAAAATTACATTATATCTCACTTATTCATAGCACAAGCTTAACATGCTTTGTAGATGTTTTCTATTACTTTTATATATCTATAACTGTCGCAAGATTTGATCCTCAGTTTGTGTAAAAGTTTTTTATGCTATCGCTCAATCACACATTGCCACACCATTACAAGAATTTGACTATGACAACAACTACTGAAAAAGTCAACCTCTTTTGACTGTGAGACTGAAAAAGTCAACCTCTTTTAACTGTGTGAGAAAAATTTGTACTACTCTTTTCAATTAATGACATTGTTTGATTTTACAGGCCATGATATTGTTGCAACCTTTAATGTTAATAAGTCAGTCTCTTTGCTAGAAGACAACATCCTGCAGCTCGCAGATGAAATTTTTGAAGAGATAGAAGCTCCCTCTACCAAAGTACCTCTCTCTTAATAGCTTCCTTTCATGATCTTTATTGTCATTTACTTACTGACTTGTTGATGTTCTCTCTCTCTCCTTTTTTTAATTATTTTTTTTTTTTTTTTTTTTATAAAAAAATATCCAGGTGGTCATCTTGTCCATTGATCCCTTACCTAAGTCAAACATGACAAAAGTTGTGTTTGCGGTTGATCATGATGGTAAATACTCAGAGATGTCTCCAACGGACATTAGTTTGATAAGGGCATCATTTCAGTCCCTTGTTATACGCCAATCATATCTCCAGCTTACTTCTTCGTCCTTGTTCGGGGAGCCATCTTTTTTTGAAGTGCTGAAATTTAAGGGAGGAATTACTATAATTCCACAGCAGAGTGCATTTCCTCTGCAGGCAGTGCAAATGCGATTCAACTTTACTCTGAATTTCTCCATTTATCAAATACAATCAAATTTCAATGAGCTGACAAGTCAGTTAAAGTCTGGATTACGTCTGGAATACACTGAGGTTTGTCAACTCTTCTTCCTTTTGTTTCTGTTTCTGTTGGACATTCTTGATTGTAAACATTGTGCATAACACAGTTCTTATGTTTGGATTGGATTCTGTTATGGGGTCTCTGCCTGTTTCAATTCAAGCGAGCCATTTTTGGCTTTGCTCTATGTAAGCAGAAAGGACAATATGGCATGAAATTAAGGAAGGTTGTTTGCTAGTGCGCTAGGGTCTTAATTGACACTAAAAAACTGTTCTAAATGGGGGAATTCCTACATAATATGAAATTAATTGTTTTTGGTACTTCTGAAAGATTTCTGATAACATGCTAGTCATTGTCTTTGCCATGCTCATTTTGATTGATGTTCCTAAATTGATTGCAGAACTTGCAAGTCATCTTATCAAATTCTGAAGGTTCAACGGTAGCTGCCCCTACTGTTGTTCAGTCATCTGTTATGCTTGCAGTTGGAATTAATGCAACGAAAAAGAGGCTCAAGCAACTGGCACAAACCATCATGGGACCTCATAACCTAGGCTTGAATAACACTGAATTCGGTAGGGTAAAGCAGGTCCATCTTTCATCCATATTGAACCACTCCCTTCATGGCAGTGATGGTAGTGGCTCTGCATGGCCACCTTCTCCTGCTCCTCTGCCTCATCCACCACACCATCGCCACCACCATCATCAACATCGGCATCATCATCATCATCACCGCCACGATGCCCATCTAACTCCTGCAACCTCTCCTATACCTGCACCCTCAACTAGAGAGGGTGGAACTTCACCCGAGGTTGGTTCTCCTGCTGCTGCAAAAAGTGTGCCTGCACCAGGGAAAAGTTCTCACGCTCAGCCTCCTAATTGTCAATTGGGGCATAATCGGAGGTCTTCTCATAATGCTGGGAAGCATGCTCATCAAACACCCAGAGTTGCCCCTAGTGTTGCTCCACATTATCCTGTTCCTGTTTCCTCACCAAAGCCACAGGTTGAACCCCCTACACATGTCTCTCATTCTGTACCTCATCCTGTTCCTGTTGCCTCACCAAAACCACATGTTGAACCTCCCTCACATTCACCTGTCTTTCATTCAGTACCTGCTTTGAGTCCTCTTCCAAATGTAGCTTTTGCTCATGCTGAGCCCTTTCCTAGGAATGAACCAGCTGCAAAACATTCTCGCCCACAGTCATCAATAGTTTCATGTGAGTATGCTTATTTATATAGCTAGTTATTTGGTTCATAGCTAATGTTTTTATAGTGTTACTTTGAATTAAAGACAAGTTTTTGCATTTTGTTTTTCGCATATGCATGTTTTAAATTTTTTATGCCATTCATCATGTATCATGTATCATCTATCATGATATTAAAATTGTTGCGATTATCAATTTATGGAGAAATTAGAAATGGTTAGACAGATGAAGTTCGGCATAATGTGTATTTGGAAAGAGGTCCTTTCACATTCTATACTGACTCAAACTATTCCCAAAAAGATCTCTCATCTGTATGCTCACTCTTTCTAGGGCTTAATTGCTTAAATATGTTTTGGTCCCTGAAAGCTGAAAGTTGTCTTGGTTTCAGTGTAAGTCCCTAAAACTATTTTTGGACTGATCTTGGCCCTTGAATTTTTAAAAGTTTGGTTTTAGTCCTGGTCATTTGTTAAGTGATGATGGAGCTAACACTATCACTACCATGTGTCTTACATATTGATGATGTGACTAGTTGCGGTGTTGATATATCTTCACTTATGTGGCGACAAAAGACTAAAACCAAACTTTTGGAATATTTAAGGATGAAGACTGTTCAAAAAAAGTTTTTGGGATGAAGACCGATCAAAAAAAGTTTTTGGGACTAAAACAAAAATCGAGTCATTTTTTAGGGACAAAAACATAATTAAACATTTGTTTTTTCATACATTAAAATTTTTGGTCATGTCATATAGGCAACCACTCTAGAAAATTCTCTTATCCAAATTCTGCAAGGATTTGCATCTAATTCTAGGTTAACCACTAAACATGATGATTATTTAAGTTCTTAGTGCTATGCATCATTTCTTCATATATGCATGGCTATAAAATATTATTTCCTGAATACACTAATATCCTGTTTTTGCAGCTTCTGCAGGTTGTCTTGGAACTTCTAAATGGGCATCTATAATGTTTATAGTACTTGTGTTACACCTATAACTTAGTACTATGAAATTGTATCTTTCGGCCAAAAAATCTAGAGTACTATAAATGTGAGCTACGCAAAGGACGGGAGCTTCACATGTGAGTGGATATAAGTTGTCACTATGCATGTAAATAGTTGATTAAAAAAAAAAAAAGAGTGAAGTAAACTTAGTCCCTTATGTTTTTTCAGTGTACCAATTTAGTCTCTGGAAATTCATAATTACACATTTAGTCCCTCATAAAATCTTTAAATGTACCAATTTGGTCTCTAACCTTTTTTCCATACCAACTCTATCCCTCAAGATTTTCTTGCATACCAACTTGGTCCCTCATATTTTAAGGATCAAATTGGTACATCTGAAATTTTGAGGGACCGAATTGGTATGGGAGAAAGGTTGAGGGACCAAATTGTATGAATTTTTTTTTGAGAGACTAAATGTGTAATTATGACTTTTTCAAGGATTAAATTGATACACTGAAAAAACATCAAAGATTAAGTTGGTACTTCACGGAAAAAATCCACACGGGGTAAGCGTTTTCAGGTCAAAGTCTATAAGTGGCAGGCCTTGATTACATGCATTATCACTGTTTTGTGATGTAAGATGGCAAAAAAAAAAAAAAAAATGGAAAGGAAAGAAAAAAAAAAGAAAGTAAGAATTTCCTTTTTGTTGCTCATTTATTGCAATAATTTATTTTGTTTGTTTCTCGAAGATAGTAGAGAGGGTTATTATGTTGGCTAAGCTTGACAAGAAAAATGTTCATCCAATGATGGCAATTTATATCACGGTTTTGTTGAGATGTGAATGCTTCTACTTGTCCACTTTCCCTCTGCTTCTCTCTATGCACATGACTTGCCAGTATATAAAAAAGAATGAAAAACAATGTATATTCATCAATTAACGGATGTGGTAGATGGATCTGTTTCATGTTTTATTTTTCTTTCCCTTCATGATACATTACTAGTTGCTCCTAGCTAGGATAAGCCCTTTATTAAGTTGGTTAGTGTATTTGTGATATACAAGCATAATTCACATAAAGGATCATTTGTATTTTTTATGTTGGCACAAAGATATAAAAAGTACTCCATCCTTCCCTTGAAGATAGAAAAAGTTTGAATAGTCAACATAAATTAAAAACAAATGATTTTGATGTTTCACCTCATAAATCTATTAATCATCATGTTAATAATTTAATGCATGTTTTTTTTATAGATTATCCAATTATATATGATTTATGCGAATTTAAAACATTATTATTATTATTATTATTATTATTATTATTATTATTATTATTATTATTATTATTATTATTATTATTAGTAT
Organism: Crotalaria pallida; assembly: GCA_037953625.1. Taxonomy (NCBI): domain Eukaryota; kingdom Viridiplantae; phylum Streptophyta; class Magnoliopsida; order Fabales; family Fabaceae; genus Crotalaria; species Crotalaria pallida. The sequence continues at coordinate 156,139,047 of CM075649.1, forward strand.
TATTTTAAATTTGGAATAATATTGTTTACAGAAATTTTCTACTTTCAAGTAGTAATTGAAAGGTTGTAAATAATTGTATATGTTGTCGTGTTCAAAATTTATTCAGAGAACTAAATGGTAATTGAAGCACTTTCTTAGTATATTTTTTGGTAACCTTTTTTTAAAAAAAAATCAGAAATGAAATGTGGTTATATTCAAGTAAGAAATACTACTACTACAAGTCTACAACTCACGATCAAAGCAATAAAGATCCTCCCATGTGAGTGGTTTTTGACTTTTGGGATGGTTGAATAAATTTGGATTTGGATTATCAAAACATAATTGGTTAAAGTCCACTTATCGAGAAATGAGATTCATTTTATTTAGAAAACGGAAAAGGAAACTTTACCCCATACTTTTCAAACATCTAGTACTAATTTAACTTTGCAAATCTAATCTTGAAGTCTATAAATCATGCAAGTTGAACTTTTCGTTAAAATGGGGTTAAATCTAATGGTATTAATAACACCAGAGTATTTTAATGGACAAATACAATCTTCTTTGATTCTACTTAATGCATGTAAAAACAAATACTATTTTTTTTATCAGTTTCAAATTGTACCCCGAATCATTAAACACGTAATTAACAACTGAACATGGTAACAAACACAGCATCATGATTCAACAACAATAAACAATTGCAAATAAGCATACTTAACATGTTATTGCAACTGTACAAGTAAATAATTACATCATATTATCAAATAATCAAGTACATATGGTGGCAAACAAATCGCATACAATTGCATCATCCAATTAATGTCAAACATGATAGTGGATTACCACAAAAAATTATTGGGGAATTATGATTTTTGGTGCTCAACTCTCGATCAAATTAAACACGTATACACCTCCTCTTTTAGTGCTACCTAAACCTAGGTCGAAAAAATCAAGAGTACATGTATCTTATCGCTCTGGCTTCAAGGTTCGTGGAATTCAGCAAATCAATCAAATTTTCAATGGAATTGTTTGGGCGTGCCAAACTGGTATGGATGGATTTGATGCGGAGTGTGCCAGTTCGCCAATTCGGGCGAACACGAGTCGAAGGTAGGGTCGAAAGTATCAATCGATTGCGGGATTTGACTGATTAAATGATAATCTTGTGTCGGGATTGGGCTATTTTTGGGGATTTTTGTCTTTATCTTGGCGAAAACGTAAATGGGCTTGCGAAACGTAAATGACGGGAAGATAAATCGGCGGAAATGTAAATGAAAAGCAGTAAAGTGCGAGAACTTAAAGGTGTTGGAAACGTAAAGGCATAATTTAAATGTGTTGGAAACGTAAAGGCGAAATTTAAATGTGCTGAAAACGTAAAGGCGAAATTTAAATGTGCTGGAAAAGGTAAATGAAAGCAAAAAAAGGATTGCAATTGAATTTAAAAGTGCTGGAATGTAAGGTGGTTATTACAATGGCATTTTCTCCATTAATCTGCTTGCGGTGAGATGTTAGGATGATTACCAACGTGCCAACCTTGATTAAAAACAAGTAATTACCTATTTATAGTCCTAGAAATCAATTACCCTTACACTACGTTATTGGGCACGTTCTGCATAACTGCGACAGCCACGTTCTCACTAATAACTACCCACGAAACAACTACTCACGATGCAGTTTCTTCGTTTGTTCTTCTTTTGCCACGTGTCTTCGGTAGTCTTCGATTATTTCTTCGACAAGCATCTCCCCACAACTGAAATAAAGCCACTTTGTAACTCGGGATTTTTGACAAATCTTTGTCGACTTTGTCGAAGTGACATTCTCCTACCCATTGGGCTTCTAGGATCCCTGTCGACACTAAGCTCCTTTCGACAAGGTGTCGCCCTCTAATTGAATTAATTCCCTAGTCGATATTGGTGACATGATCATTGTCTTGGCCATATTTTTGGCCATCGACCTAACTAGTGATCATATTACAATCTCTCCTGAGGGATTATCCATAAAGGACTTTCTTTTTTTTCCTTATTAAATGGAAAGATACTCAAAGCTTCGCTTGGGAAAAGGTTTCAACTTTGAGTTATGAGAGTCTCCAAGGAACCACACAAGCTTACATTTCAGCTGGAGTGTGCCCTTCTTCCTGGGCATCTTACTCTTACTTCAAACGTAAAAAGTGAGCTCCATGTAATCTCATGTGTTTAATCTTTCACCATCAACAGGGAAAAGTGGGAATTCAGAGCAAAAATTTTGAAATTGTTCCTCTCTTCCGAATCCCCTTAATCTCACATGTTTAATCTTTGAGATTCTTCATCTTCATTCTTTTGAACAACTTCTCTTCTTTCCAAAAACCACAAAGTTTGTCCATCATTTCTAATATCAACACACTTTGGCCTTTTGAACGTTGTAAGTGACGTATTTATAGCCATGAAGAAGTGCATTAAATGTTGATGTGACTGTTCTCCTGTTCCCAATGCATCATTATTCCTTCTCTGACCTCCTTGGTTTTCACATTAGTGCTCTATCGACGACGTCCTCATTATGACTCTTCTATTTGTCGACATATGTTCATGTCCTTCGAAGTCACTTTTAAGCAATTCGCTTAAGTACACTTCCGTCGACATCACCTATATCGTCGACCTTTCCCATTCTGTCGGCACACGTACACATTCTTCGAAATCACTTTTAGGAAGGTCACCTAAGTACATCTTCGTCGATGTCACTTATGCGTTCGACATTCTTTCCACTTGTCGAAATTTGACTTCAAGTCAACAGGAATTCAAATGCAACACCACAATGTCGCATCACATCATGTTTAGAACACCCTCTCTATTGATCTAAAGTTAGTCAAGGAGGCGCCAATCGTCGTTTGAGTTCACTGTGTAGGACTATCTACGTCGTACAGACAACAACTAAAACTTTAATGGATCGTTGCACTTAGAAGATTTATGTTGGCTTCTTGTCAAATCACTATCATTGCCCTTCTTGACGACAAACTCTCTAGCCTTGGAGATTGTATGACTGATCGTCCTAGGTTTTGTTTATCAAAGGTCCTTAACCACCCTTCAATTGGTTAGACTGTGGCCTCCTTTAGGCTTGTAACAATGCACACTCTCACAAAGAAATCAAAACTAACAAAAATAAAATGTGCATGTCTCAAAAAAAGATAAAGATGATTATGAAATACATTGTGTTAATTGATTATCGATGGCTTATAATCGATTAACTCTCCGATTTTTTCTAGTATTTATATTTTTTTTATTTCCTGATATTATTTTTGTACTAAATTATTATTGATAATTTCAAGTTATATTAACTGCAATACAGAAAAAAATAATAGTTGATTGATAAAAACAAAAATCAATTCAAAATTGAAATTAGAGTGAAGTACTATTTTAATCCCTCATGTTTTTTTTAGATGAGACACTTTAGTACCTCAAAATGTAGAAATTAACTTTTAGTCCCTGAAGATTTTTTTTATGGGACACTTAAGTCCGTAGTTGAGGCAGTTGGCAAAGTGGTCGCAGGGACTTAAGTGTTCTATAAAAAAAATTCCATTGACTATAAGAGAATTTCCATATTTTGAGGACTAAAGTATCCCATCTAAAAAACATGAGGGACCAAAGTGATACTTCACTCTTAAAATAAATAGGTACAATGAGTTTAAAAAAAAAAAGTTATGCGCTATATTCCCATATTTTTTCACATCCATATTCATTTTTAAAAATAGGTAAAAAGTAATTCAAGGAAATTATAACTAATTCAATTATTTAATTTATATTTATCTTAATTTTTTTATAATTATTTATCTTACTTTTTCATTATTATTATTATTAAAAAATGAAATATAAATGAGTGGTATGAGAAAAAAGAGTGAGTAAAAAAAAAAAAACTAAGCCTTTAAAAGTCTTGAGTTGAATTTTTACATTAAGACACTCGTTAAAAAATCTCCACTAAATATTGTAAAAAACAATGTGTTATAAAAAAATATGATGTTAAAATTTAATATTTACTATAAACTATGTTAAGATTTTAATTTTAATATGATGCTATAATGGGGTTATAAACTAAAATACTTATCAATAATCTTTGGTTTAGTTGGTAAGGGTTGAGTTGGAAGTTGTGAGAAATTCTGGGTTTGATACTTACCGATGTGAAAACGATATTTGTGAATAATTTATAAATATTTTTTGAGCCTGAAGACATGCTCGAACCCAACTTACCTAATATTTTTCCTAAAAATAAATTAAAACCCTCATTTTATAACCTGTTTTGACCTTGGACCACCGATCTCTTCTCCTTTGATCTATCGTCGAAGCCTATACCATCTCTTTATTTTTCGAGACTCTTTTTGTACATTATTGCCTTTTTCCCTTATTAGACCTAGTGTGCAAGTGCATGATTTTGATAATGACAATGTTTTGGAGAAGCTCAACTATTAACAAGCTCAATCAAATGTCGAAGAACAAAAGCAACAATGATGAAGAGAGAGCAAGCTCAAGGACTTCAATGTGTATATTGTTTATATCTTTTGTTTTGAGTCTTAGAGTTTGGGTAGAGTTATTAGAGGGTAGTGAATCTCTATCAAGTGCATGATCATATTATATCTTGAGTATTTCACTTAACCAAAATTAATAGGTGGCTTAAAGTTTTTAGAGAAAAGGTTTACATTTGAGAAAACAAGTTTTTAAATGAATTTTTACAGGTCTTAATCAATTAAGACTTTGCTTAATCGATTAACAGAATTCTGCTACAGGTCTTAATCGATTAACCTGAAACTTAATCGATTAACCACTGCAGAACAGCTTTATAGAAAACGCCTTTTCACATTGCAAAATCAGTTTTAAGTTTTCTAAACTTTTGGGTATTCTATATAAACCTTTCCATAATCATTGTGATTAACCAATTTCATTTTTACATCATTTTAGAAAAGATTAAAGTCACACTATTCTCTCAACATTCTCTCTCACTTTTACAAAGATCAAAGTTCTTATTTTTATATCTTTGATCAAGAAGCTTTTGAATCTCAAGTTCTATTTGTTCATTGTTCTTGAAGGAGATTCAATAGGTGTTTTGTTATTCATTGAGTTGTAATCTTTGCATTGAGGCAAATCTTTCTACAACAAGAAGAAGTCTTGGTGTTGTTGTTCATCAAACAAACAAAGAAGATTGTTGAAATCTTGTTGTGAGGCATCAACAAGTAATTATGGAAGACTTGGTGTGGGGTATCATCAAGCAAGAGAAGAAGGGTAGATTAGAAGTTCAATAGGGTTGCAAGACAAGAGTGAGGTATCTCTTGGAGGCTATCAAGTGGGGTATCTTGAGAGACAATCACTTGTAATTTGAGAACCCTAATTCCTTAGCGAAGAAACTCTCTATATTGTGATAAAAGGGACTGGATGTAGCTCTCGGTAGTTGAGAGTGAACCAGTATAAATCTTTGTGCAAGCTTCTCTTCCCTTAACTCTTTAACTTTTGCTATTTCATATTGTTCTCGATTGAAAACCTAGAAAAGATTGATTTTCATATAATTGAATGAATTGGATTTTAATAGTTCAAATTGATTTGGAGAAAACCTTTTTCATAATATATGTAATCATTAACAATCTTTGTGTTAATCAATTCCGCACTATCTCTGATATTCTATGATATTTGATTGATTTTCGTTTTCGATTGAAAAGCGATTTTTCTCTGTTCTACAGTGATTAATCGATTAACTGAGGAGCTTATCGATTAACCTTGTGTATGCTCTCAAGTGTTAGTCGATTAACCTTTTGCCTAATCGATTAAGAGCCGTTGTTTTTGTGAAAATCATTTGTTTTAATTGTTTCAATTTGTTTTGTGCGAAAATCTTTCAAGGTTTCTTTAACACCTATTCAACCCCCTTTTAGGTGTTCTCCTTGTGTTCTTTAGTTTATTTCTCCACCGATTGTAGTCCCTACACCCCTAAATAAAATACTTTATAATGTGTCTTAAAAAATATGTACAATTTAGAAAAGTTAAAAGAAAAAGGAAATAAGGAAAATTCTTTTATGCTACCATTTTCAAATAGAATTCATGCACCCGTTTTCATTTTTATTCACGAGAATTCTTTTGTATCCCAACTTTCAAATTTCAACTTCATATTCCATCTATTTTCATCCTATTGCAAATAGTCTAACACCACTCGCCTTACTCCAATATTGTTGTCGCCACATCCAGATTCACTTATAGTGGTTGTTCCACTAATGTAGTAACATTCTTGACCTCAATAATCTTCTAGAAAATAATGACAAATGCTTTTATCTCCTACTTACCTTAAGGTTAATGTTATTATTTATCATTATTTTAACTTTTAATTCTAGTCATCAAAAATTTTAAGAGAAAATGGGTAATGCACCGACAGTGTAAAGTTTTTTACACCATCAGTACATCATCCACCATTCATCCATTTATGATTGTTGACTTTTAAATTAAAGTAATCCAAATGAATGGTGGATGATGGACTGATGATGTGAAAAACTTTACACCATCAGTGCATACCCATTAATCTCAAATTTTAATTAATAAGCCATTGATATTAAATATTGAAACAAAATCAGTTAGAAAAATCCTTAAATATTTGCAATTTTTAAGCATTATTGAAATTAGGGTCGGAGTCGAAAGAGGGATATCTCGTATCTCGTTCAAAGCTTTTAACCACCAAGTCACTCCCTCAGCTCTTTATATTGCATGAGCTGCACATGTATATCTCTCTCTCTCTCTCTCTCTCTCTATATATATATATATATATATATATATATATATAGATAGATACATACATACTTCATCCGTTTCATATGTAATGTTGTTTTATCATTTGTATTATGTTTCATATATCCTGTTGTTTTATAAACTCAATACATAATTAATGCTATTTTTCCCAACACACCCTTATTTATTACACTATCTTTTTCACTTCCAATATCTTTCTCTCTCTTCAATAATGATTATATAGGGACATTATAGTCAAATTACAACAAATTCTTACATTATTTAACTATTTCTTAAAATCCGCGCATAATCTTAAAACACACGAAGAAGGGAGTATTAGAAAATATGAGAGGAATCCATCTGTTCTCAAGAAAATCTGTCTCGGACTCTCGGTAAAGGAGAAAAAAAATATCTAATGCATTTATGAGTTTTTAATGGTAATAAGTACCCAAAAAATATTTATAAAAAATTTTAAAAAAATATTAATAATCAAAGTTCTACATTTCTTTGAATTCATGTGATATATTAGATTGATTTTACATGCTCAGACTAATATTCATTCAACTTTGCAAGTTATGAACGGTATAACACTTTCTAAAAATTGTTGGTTCATGATCGAATCTTATTTATTGGATTTAGAATTTCTTTTAACATTCAACTAATTTTCATTGGACCAATCTACCTCGATAAAGTTAGGTGGAACGAGATATTTTTCTATTATATATATATATATATATATATATATATATACACTTATTTATGCTTTTAGTACCTGAAAGTTGAAGGTGTTTTAGTTTTGGTCCCTAAAAGTTTTTTTTGACCTTGATTAATCTTTAACTCTTTTGAAAATTTGGTTTTAGTCCATGCCGTCAGGAAAATCATTAACGACTGATGTGGTTAGCGAAATGCCACATCAACATACACGTGTTGCATGTCATCGATATGATGGCTTGGATGATCCGGATTCGCAGCACATGTGTATTGTGATGTTCCGCTAGCCACGTCAGCCGTTAACAGATCTTTTCTAACGACAGAGACTAAAACAAAATTTTCAAAATAATCAGTAAAAAAACTTTCAAATACCAAAACCAAAACACTCACAACTTCAGGGACTAAAGACATAAATAAGCCCCACAGACACATATATTATTAATTTTTTTTTTTAATTTTTTGTTGAGAAAGACAACTTTCACCGTATAAAAATATCTGTTCTTTTTTTTCCTCAACTTATAAACTTTGATATCTTTGATCTCTCCCAAAGCCACCATCCAATCGTGAATATACACGAATCTTTACCGTAAGTTCTAGCTGCTTATTCAACTACACACAGTTCTGTCACATTCACATGCAACTGTGAAAGGAACATTCATATTCATGCCCCATACCACCCCCATCACGAAAAGAAAATTGTTAATAATATCACAATTTCATATGAGCCAGAAACGTCTCTCTTTCTATTACTATCTTAGCTCTCAAATTGCACTCTCCTTTTTTCCCCTTCAAAATATCTCTCCCATTCATCACTTCACATAACCTCATAACAATCTCTCACCACACACATTTCCTTTATTGCTTCTAATCAAATAATCACTCACTATCCTACTCATCTTCTGGTTGAAGCAAAGGTGAGTTGAACTAGCAGCCTCTTTTTATTTTTATTTTTTATTTTTTATTTTTTTATTCTTTTATTTGTTTAAATTTCACCTACCCATTTTTTATTCATACAAAAAGATTAGATTTTTGCTGAATTTGTTTAAATTCAGTGACATTTTCTCCTTCTGGTTTCTCTCTCTCTCTCTCTCTCTCTCTCTCTCAAATTATGTTTTATTGAATTCTGGTCAATGACTATGTGGTGTTTGATTTAGAAAGCAAGACCCACCTTTTGTTTGCTTAAACACAACTGAAGAAAATTGTATGGACTGTTAAATGGGAGGGGAGAAAAAAGGGTCAGAAATTGAAGCATTTTCAACAAACAAAAATGGGGTTTTATTGTTACTGTGACTGTGAGTCCTAGAACATGGGAGCTTAGTCCCCAGAATTTTGTAACTTTGTGACTTGGAAACTTCTTATATGGTGGATTTGTCTGATCTGATCTTTCATATGTACTGCTAATTGTACTTTTTTTTTGGGTCAAAAATTGATTTTGTTTTTCTCTGCCAAGACCATTTTGGAAGATATGGTGGGTCCTGGATTGTTTTCTTTGAGCAAGTCCACGAATTCGGTGAAGATAAGCTTTCGGTTACCGTATTTTACTAATTGGGGTGAGAGCTTGCTGGTGTGTGGCTCTGTACCGGTGCTTGGTTCCTGGAATGCGAAGAAAGGAATGGTGCTCAGCCCCTTTCATCAAGGGGATGAGCTCATCTGGGGTGGAAGCATCACAGTGCCGGCAGGGTTCCAATGCCAATACAGCTATTATGTTGTAGATGATAGCAGAAATGTTCTGAGAGCTGAGATGGGAAGGAAGCGCGAATTGGTACTCCCTGAAGGTATTCAGAGTGGCCAGGAGATTGAGTTCCGCGATCTTTGGCAGGTGCTGCCTTGCTCCCTTTCCACATTTTTCTTGTTTTAATTAATTATTTGGTAGCTTTTTTTTTTTTGTTTCTTCTGTGGAGATATGTCATAGTTTTGTTGCCATTCCTAGTATATTTAGATTCATTTTGTTAAAATGATATTGAACAACAGTAGAACCCTTCAATATTGTACTTTATTTGCAGCTGAAAGACTGAAAAATATATTCATAGCAAAAATGTATGTGGTGCTTAAGTCATATTGAGAGAATTGTGCAGATTCTAAACTCATTTCGCTTTGAATCCACATGGTTCAATAGTTTGATATTTCTCATTACAATATGATTGTCTGTTTAAAAGCAAAAGTCCTCATAAACTTATGTGCAAGATTTTCTTAGCAGATACCTTACACTTCATCCATGATCTCGTGCAAAAGTCACTCTTTGTATCGAGGTGACCATTCATATTGTTAAAAATATAAAAAAGATACAGGTAGTTAGAAACTGAAGAAATAGATTTGGTGCTTATTCTATCCGAGCTCTGTGGAGGGTGTAGTTAGCACATATAACTTCTTAAGGTGTAGATTTTAGGGGAAATGATATGACTGCTGCTTTAAGGCTAAAATAATTCAAATTATGTGTTCTTTGTACTCTGTAAACACCATAACGCTATATAACTTAGAAACGCTTTTGCCCAATAAACATTCAAGAATGATATGATCTTTTAAGTTGCTTCATTTATCTGAGTCTTATTTCTGGATCTTTCTGCTTAGAGTTTTGCCAAACTACTTCTTCCCTTGAAGTCTTCAACTTTCTTGTTTCCAAAGATGTCAATTTTCAAAATTACTTCTAGAAGCTGAACATAAATCTCTTTCCTGACATAATTGATTATGTTTTACATAGTTAAGATAGGAATATTAATTTTCTAAAACATCTTCTCAATATCTTTCCTTGTTTTATATTGAAGTCCAGACTGGCTCAGATGCTATCCCTTTCAGAAGCTCTTTCAGAGATGTCATTTTTCGGCAAAGCTGGGATTTGAGCAAAGAAGCAACCATAGGAGCCAACCACATTAAATTTGTGCCGGAAGGTAACTTTTGAAAAATTTCATTTGTAACATTTTATTTAATTTTTTTGTATTTATTTTCTGTAAAGTGTGTGTGAAGTGTCAATTTAATATTTTGTTGATTACTCATGCACTATGATTTCTGATGACCAGCGGAATCCATCGTCGTCCAATTCAAAATTTTATGCCCAAACATTCAAAACGGCACATCAGTGAGACTTTTTATCCCTGAATGACTAATGTTTATCTGCACGGATTTTTAATTTACTAAAACGAAGTTTGACTGCATATATCTGAAGGATTTTTAAATTAAAGGTTGGCACTTAACATTAATTAGTGACCTCTTGAACTTTTTGAAGATATATGTGATTGGTAGCAATACAAAGTTGGGGAGTTGGAAGGTTGAAAATGGACTAAAACTCAGCTACTTTGGTGAATCTGGCTGGCAAGGTGAATGTCTGATGCAAAGGAGCGATTTTCCAATAAGATATCCTTTTTGGACTTTTCATCCTAGACAATATTATGAAGCTATGGTGTTATTAATTTCACATGTTGCTTCTATAAAAAAATTAATTTCACGTATTCCTACCAATCTTCTCATCACACCTCACAATTTTTCCTTAATAGGAACTTCACATATAGGTATGGCAAATATGACAGGGCTGGGAACTTTTCTATAGAGAATGGTTCAAATCGAGAAGTCTCCATTAACTCCTCAAGGAATGAGGCGAAATATATTATTCTTTCAGATGGCTTGATGCGGGTAGCTGCTGAATTTACATTATGAGTGATTAAGTAGAGATTGTCCTTCTCTGCATTTTTATGGTTCTAACTAGTTGTTGGTTTGCTTTACTAGGAAGCACCTTGGCGTGGTGCTGGCGTAGCCATCCCCATGTTTTCTGTTAGGTCGGATTCTGATCTAGGAGTTGGAGAGTTTCTTGACCTTAAGTTGCTAGTTGACTGGGCTGTAGCATCTGGTTTTCATTTAGTTCAGCTTTTACCAATAAATGATACCTCTGTTCATCAGATGTGGTGGGATTCTTATCCATACAGGTATAGCAACAACACCTTCAAAATCATAGAAGACATTATATAAACATATAAATACCATGTATATATCATTATATCTGTAGCATTGAATAGTTTATACTCTGCATTAACTGCACTATTGGAAATTCAGGCAAAAGTGCAAAAAGAAAACATAACTGGTAGGAAATTCAATTTTCCAAAATTACTTGAAGTTACTCAGCTTTGATATACTTACAACTTTGAGATGGTATGAATTCATTTTTGCTTTGCATTCATATAAGATATAAACAGCAAGCAGCATATCATACAATGTTGAATCTGATACCGTTATCTCAAACAATTCATATACTAAGTAATTGTTAGAGACTCGAAGTTGTTATCTCACATATGCTTGCATTTCAGTTCACTCTCGGTATTTGCATTGCATCCATTGTACCTGAGAGTACAGGCACTTTCAGACAACATACCAGAGGAGATCAAGGTAATGATTAGGAATTTTATTTTCTATTCTATAGTATTGATAGCAACTTTGAAATGCTGATATTTTAAATGCTTTGTTTCTCCTTTAAACAGCAAGAGATTGAGAAGGCAAAACAGCAATTGGATGGGAAGGTAATGTTATCAAATGTTTATAAATATTGACATCACGAAGAAAGGTTCTCTGATTTTTATATGTATGCATCACCAACATAAATGCTCTGACAAAGTGTTATGAACCCAAGAAAGAGAGTTATGAAATTGATAGAATTTGAGAGAGAAAATGAAAACCTAATGATGGATTGAACCTGAACAGAAAAAGGAGAAAAGCGGAGCTAATGCTCGGTTTCCACAAACTAACAATTCTCAGTATCCCATCTTCGACCTTTTCCACCCCTATTTAAGGTTACTAATTTAATTGATCCCTCTAACTAATCTAACTGCTTTATCATTCCTTTATTTTTCCTTGCTTTGCTCCCTTTTATTCTTCCGAGCACATACCCTTCTAGGTCTTATCACAAGCTAAAGAGTTTGTCTTTCAGTGATTCCTAATATTGCGTTTTTTTAAACAAAACACCATGTTCTGGATATATACCTCTACAACCGGATTGTATTTTGCATATTATAAAGGGGAGGTGCCGCTAGGGTTGGAAAGATTGATGATGGATTGTTCTCAGAGTTCAATGTCACTCTACTCACATTCATTTCTTTAAAAATGCAACAACTGTTTTCAATGAAAATTCAATTGCCACAGCTAGTTGACTAGAGTACTTGTTGGATTCTATTCCAGGTTTGAAATGCTTATATGATGTTGCGCTTTTACTTTTACCTGTTGAATGTAACTGAGTACTTTTGAAATTAAGCCACCTATTTTTTTATGGCTATATTTTCTGTAGACATGTTGGTGCTTTCATCATTTTTATATGCAAACGCTTCCTTGGATGACAACTTCTTTAGTGTTGAATATTATTTTTTTGTCTTCACAGGATGTTGATTACGAGGCTACAATGGCTACTAAACTATCAATTGCCAAGAAAGTTTTTGCTCGAGAAAAAGATTTGATACTTAATTCAAGTTCCTTTCAGGAGTTCTTTGCTGAGAATGAGGTCTTACTACTACTGCATATCATTACTGCTTAACATGTTGGCAACTGACCTTATCAATCTCATCTTTGTGTTTCTCTCACCCGTTTTTCCCTTTTATATTTGATCTTTCTATTGTTAATCATTTCTTATATTCTCATTTATTTAAATTGGTGCACTGACTTGGCTATGTTCTTGATGGTGTAGGGTTGGTTGAAGCCCTATGCTGCCTTCTGTTTCCTGCGGGACTTTTTTGAAACATCAGATCGCAGTCAATGGGGTAATTTTGCTCATTACTCGGAAGTTAAGGTATATGTCCCTTTTTTACAATTATTATCTGTTTAAATATGGTCATGTTGGAGATGAGTTATTTTTGTGCCATTTTATATGCAGCTGGTTCCTAGATAAAATATTTGGGGTGTTGCTATTGACACCCATGATTTCAGTTTCGCACCCATCCAGTGACCTATCCGACAGTGCAAAATTTTCGATACTGTCAGATAGCCTGTCCGAAAATTTGAATGGGTGTGCAACTAAAAACATGGGTGTCCATAGAATTTGTCAAATTGATGTGCATTAATTCCTATCTCTTGTGTCCTGGTAACATATTTCCTATTGATCTACAGGTAGAGAAACTTGTGTCAAAAGAAAGTCTGCATTACGAGATAATTTGCTTTCATTACTATGTTCAATACCATCTACATATACAAGTAAGTCAAAGACAGTGATTCCTATTTTGGAACTTCTTCATGGCAGTCAAATCACTTAATGAAGAGAATCTTATCATTTGCTTTCTTCTGACTTTGATAGTTATCGGAAGCTGCAGAATATGCAAGAAAAAAGGGAGTGATACTAAAGGGAGATCTTCCTATCGGTGTTGACAGAAACAGCGTGGATACCTGGGTTTATCCAAATTTGTTCCGAATGAACACTTCTACCGGGGCACCTCCAGATTATTTTGATAAAAATGGCCAGAATTGGGGCTTTCCTACATATAATTGGGAAGAAATGTCAAAAGACAACTATGCTTGGTGGCGAGCTCGGTTGACGCAGGTTTTGGTTTTGAATTCTTAGTTTTGTCATTAATTGGGTAATAGTCTATCCAAACTCAAGCATAGAGGCTGGAGATTAATTTTCTTTGTATCCACGACAGATGGCAAAATATTTTACAGCTTACAGGATTGACCACATATTGGGATTCTTCCGAATCTGGGAGCTCCCGGATCATGCCGTGACAGGTCTGGTTGGAAAGTTTCGACCATCAATTCCTCTAAGTCAGGTATCCTTATGTTCTTTTAAATTGAAAGGGCACTTGCTGTGGTGAACACATGCTGGACTGCTCTATCAGGCAAAAAGAAATTATTTGTTTTATATTTTAATCAATGTATAATCTTGTTATGTCTAACGTAGGAAGAACTTGAAAGAGAGGGAATATGGGACTTTAATCGACTGAGTCGCCCATATATTAGGAAGGAACTGTTAGAGGTTGGTTGTGTACCTTTAAGGCTACAACTGAATTTCTATAATACGTGAATTATTTACCTGCAGGTTGCTATCTGGCTCTTTATAATGTCTTGTAGACGCTCTTTTTTGGGGTAAGTTATACTAATATTCTTTTCGTTCTTGTTTCAGGAAAAATTTGGAGCTGCTTGGACATTTGTGGCAACAACTTTTCTGAATGAATATGACAAGAACTGCTATGAAGTGATTGTCCTTTTCTCTATACATTTTCTTTTAAATATTTTTTGATATTTGTAGAGGCCTAGAGGGTGAGCATCGACTCAAAAGTAAGGTTGTTGCTTAGTATCCAAGTGGTCATAGGTTCAGATCCCGGAAACGGCCTTTCTGCTTGCGGTGATAAGGCTGCATACTGCATACATCTATCCTCCCCAGACCCACTAGGGGGGAGCCTCATGCATTGGGCTTCCCTTTTATTTATTTATTGATATGTGAATTCTTGGTAATACTAGGGGGAAATGTATTCTTAATAATACTCGTGGGAAAAGGCTTGGTGGTTGTTGTTTTACCTTATTTTGGTCACAAGGAAACAACTTTTTTGAATGTATGAGAATTGAGAAGCACTACTTTAGATGGTCATCCTTGTTTTAAGTAATCAATATTTCATTACCAACTCCTGTAGAATATAGCATATTTTTAGGTTTGGTCATAAGTTTAAGTTTCTTCCATTATTTGCTAAATATCTTTAGTCAATTTAACTTATAGGATTTAGTGACACCAATGTGAGGTTTAGAGATTTTATCATGTTCGATGTGAAAATGTAATGTCCACTCATGTTGGTTAATTCTAAACACGTCATTTATGTGATTAAATTCATTGTCATTTTTGTCTTGATCGTACATGAGTGGCAGCTCAGGAAGAAGATGGTGGAATTGTGCCTAAGATAGTTTGGACATGTGAGAAAAAGACCAATGGAAGTCCCAGCTAGAAGGGGAGAGATAGACCAAGAAAAAACTCAAGGCAAAACCATCCAGAAGGATTTAGACCTAAATGGCCTACTAGGGATTTGACATTTGATAGAGCATAGATGTCATTTGATCATGTAGCCGAACCCACCTTGTGAGGAAAGGCTTTGATTGATTGATTGATTGATGTCAGAGTGTTGAAGTGTCTTACTAAAAAAAATATTTATTTTCCATAAATGGTTCCAGTTTAAGGAAGATAGCAACACAGAGAAAAAAATTGCATCCAAGCTGAAAACTTGTGCAGAAAGTTCCCTCTTGTTGGAGAGTGAAGACAAACTTCGACGCAACCTATTCGATCTTTCACAGGTAGCATTACCAAATTTTTCCTTCATGTTTCTCGTTCTCTATCCCCACTCTCTGTTCTAATATTTACACCGAAATGTGAAACCATAAAATGTTTGATTTAATTTTGATGACTAACATGTATAAAGAGTGTTACACTATCAGGAAACCATATGGTTTCATTGATTTAAGAAACGCCGGAAATTCCACTGCTAGGGAACTTACTACCATGGCATGGCACTTTCTTATTAGCTTATAGTGTTCAAGGTTTCATACTGACATTGGATCAATTTTACATTCATCAATTTTTGGCATGAGTTTCTTTTATATATTTTGAATCTTTTTCTGTCTTCTTATCTGTGTTCTCTTGGTGTTACATGTCCTACATTATGTTCTATTCATTTGTCTTGCAGAATATTGTTCTAATCCGTGATCCAGAGGATCCAAGAAAATTTTATCCTCGTTTCAACCTTGAAGATACGTCATCTTTCCAGGATTTGGATGATCATAGGTAGTTATCTCAGCTTGTATTTATACATCCATGGGGGATGGTTCCTACTATTTTGCTGGTTTTTAAGAATATTTTAACCCTGAAAACTGTATTTCTGTATCTAGTACAAAATTCTTTTGATATTTTTACATCGTTGAGATATCATCTCACAATCTCTTACTGCCATCATGTATTACAGTAAGAATGTTCTCAAAAGATTATACTATGACTATTATTTCCAACGTCAAGAGAATCTTTGGAGGCGAAATGCATTGAAGACCTTACCTGTCCTTCTAAACTCATCGAACATGCTTGCCTGTGGGGAAGATCTGGGACTCATTCCTTCTTGTGTCCATCCTGTATGTCCATTGAATCCTTCCTTCCCGCTGAAACACATTTTGATTAATCCCAAAGGTATTGAAATGACTGGATTTTTTGCTAATGTAGGTTATGCAAGAACTGGGATTAGTTGGTTTGCGCATTCAACGCATGCCTAATGAATCTGATCTGGAATTTGGTATTCCTTCCCGATACAGCTACATGACGGTAAGGTTTCTGTGTGATATTGCTCGACTTTAGTGTCTTTGGCTGAACTAATGGAGACATGTTGGCCTTTTCTATTTCTGTACAGAGGCTTGTTGGATTAAAAAAACTATGGAACCATCTAAGGGATGATAAATCCTCAGAAAAAAATAAAAAATCTCAAGTGTTTAGAAACCCTAACTAAACCTTATCTGGTTTTGTTTGTGCTCCTTCAAAAATGTCTTAGTTTTATGCTGTGAAGAATGAAAGTTAATGGTTTTGGGTGGTGCTTCTAGTTACATGGTTCAATAGGGCATGTTATTGGATATTTAGGGAATCTTTGCTGTATTATGCTAAATATGAGTTCGGCTTTACCGAGAACTACTGTCACTTTTTGAAATTTGGGAGCTTCTGTAAGCATGTCATTTAATTGAGTTATGACTATGCACAGGTATGTGCCCCATCATGTCATGACTGTTCCACCATGCGTGCTTGGTGGGAGGAAGATGAAGAAAGAAGGCGGCGGTTTTTCAAGAATGTGGTGGAATCTGATGAGTTACCACCTGATCAATGTGTTCCTGAAGTTGCACATTTTATTATAAGGCAACATGTTGAAGCCCCATCAATGTGGGCAATTTTCCCTCTTCAGGTATTCTTACAGATTTGTTATCATGACACTTCAAAGAACACAATTTCTAGATTCTTTTCGGCACTGGTTGTTCTATGGCTGTCAGGACTTCATTTTAGTTATTTCTACACAAATGAAAATCGCGCTCATTATCTGGTTGACAGGACTTGTTGGCATTAAAAGAAGAATATACATCACGCCCTGCAGTGGAGGAGACGATCAATGACCCAACGAATCCGAAACACTATTGGAGATTCCGTATGTGAACTTTTTCTTAAATTTTACTCTTTGCAAGATGATCTGTGATTACTAAACTGCTGTTTAGGAAACTTATGAACCAATTGTGCCTTGGATTTCTGTCAGGTGTACACGTGACTCTGGAATCCTTGAATAAGGATAATGAGCTTAAAACGATCATCAAAGATCTTGTACGTTGGAGCGGAAGATCAATTCCTCTGGACGACTCTGAAGTGGAAGCGAGCCTAGTGCCAGCATCATCTGCGGCGGAAACTGTCTCTCAGAAGCGGCAGTTAGCCAGTGCTGGGGAAAAGATCCGTCTTCCTTCTGAATCGAACGGAGTTGCACGAAAGGATGCTTTGGCTGTCAGCTGAAATTGTCCACACCAACCTTCCAATTGATATTATTACATATCCTTCAACAATGAAGAAAACAATAAGGATCCATCCATGTATTGCACTTGAAGTTCCGTTTGTATGCTTAACTTTTTCATTATAAATTAAGTTATAATTTCAGTCAAGGCATATGCGCCTATGGGATGTAGAATTGTAGCCATTATAAGACCAGTAACCAGTAATAATAATTTTTCTTCTGAGCAGCTAGAAGAGGTAATCTTGATTTAAGTATGAAGAAATTCATATAAGGTTTGACTTTGGGCTTTTCTCCTTAATGATCACTAGATTTAGGCATTTACTTCTCTCACCACGGCTGCCCCAACACCACCTCCTCCACTTAACCACTGCAGTCCTAGCGCTTCTTACACGCCGATGGGTAGTGGCTGGTGAGAGGGCAGAAGGATCAGAAGCCTCTCTAAAAAGCTCTCCAGAAAATCAAAGGTTTGTTTTGTTTTGTTTTCTTATTGTTTTGAGTGTGTTCTTCTTCTTCTCTTCATTTCTCATTTATGATGGATTTATGTATGTATGTATGTGTGTTGTGACTGGTGGGAGGGCAGAGCTAGTTGATGCTGTTGGGTTTTGTATCACTTTTGTTGATGGAAAACATTTCCGACCGTGGATTGTCGAAAAAAAATTGAACGAAAATGGCAGGGAGATGCCGGAGAGAAGATAGAGGCACGAGGTGGTGGTTTGGGAATTTAGGATTTGGAATTTAGGAGTTTGGTGGTGGTTTGGGATTTAGAAGTTTGGTGGTGGCGGTGACTATGGGGCTTGGGGTTTGGTGGTGGCGGTGACTATGGGGCTTGGGGTTAAAAGAAGATGAGAGTTGGAGTTTGAAAGATTGGTTTTACAATTATGGATATTTTAATATTTTATAATCAAAATGGAATTTAGAGATAATACATGAAGTTTGAATTCCTGAACTCATCTTTTCGCGTACATGGTATATCTATAATGAGTAGTAGTCTACAAATCCCACATTTTAGGTTCCAAATCCCGTTTTTTTCCGATGGGATTCTATCGGAATGTTTTCCGATACCTCGAGTCGGAAAAATGCATTTTTTTTCGAAAACTTGTTTATTAAAAATTCATTTTTGAAGTCTGAAAATGCATTTTTCCGACACGGGGGTATCGGAATATATTATGATAGAACCGAATCGGAAAAAACGGGGATTGAAGATTAACAACATGTCTAAAGTGTGGGGTTTGTAGACTAATCTTCATAATTATCTATAGGATACCTTGGGCCTTCCATCCGTGCCTGGATTATCTGGAATTTGAATCAAAGAAGACTTAAAAAGTAACATTAAAAACTTCTATAAATTCTTTAAAACTATGATTTATGAGATGCTACGGGATTTTGAATTGAGTTTAATTTATATGTATTGTAGCATTTTTTACACAGTTAATTCATTATACATTTTGTCATTACTTTTCTTAGAAGTCAATAACAAAAACCTACGAATGATGGATAATTTTGAATTGAGTTTAATTTATATGCACCGTAAAATTTTTAACATTGTTAGTTCATTATCCATTGTACATTTTCATTACTTTTTCTTAGAAGTCAATAACAATAAACCCATGAATGATGGATAATATCTGACAATATAAAAAAACTTTTACACTTATTTACACTGTCACCAAATAACCTATTTTTTCTTTTGAATTTCATATATAATATAATATGTAAAATGATTTTCTCCCCAACAAAGCTAAATGTGTAATAGAGATTGATTTAGTTGGTAAGGAATCATATTTTATTCTACAAGGATGTTAGCTAAAATCTATATCATTGATGTATAATTTGTGAGCTTTTCTTTAAGCGTTATTAGAATTGTGAGATATGCTATAACCTTTATAACCTCCGAAGATTCATGTCACTTAAACTTTCAGCAACAAGAAAAAGTGAGGCTAAATATGCAGCTTTTATGTAGCAACCAAGGATGGACCCGTGTGTTCCTTTGAGGGGGTTATAGCTCCACGATCTTCTAATTTAATACAGGGGTTTGCTAACATATATAAATGATAATTAGTACTTTAATGACATTTGTTAAAGAAGAAAAATAAGAGATTTTGTTTTGGGAAATGACTCATCTAGCATTTCCAAAAGTGTTAAAGTTGTTTTTCCAATGTTTAAATACTTGTTTTGTCTTTTTTAATTAGTGTTTTTAGAGCACTCATTAACAAAACTCATATTTATTTATTTTGATAAACATGGTATTATATTAGGATTTTATATATGTTTTATATTTTGTAAGAGTAGAATGCAGTTGCAAAACTCATATATAATTGTTGGCCAGAGCTTAACAGGACTCATATATGTTTTATATTTTGCAAAGCTTTCAGCAACAATTATTTAATGCAGTTGTATTCCAAGATATTCAAACATGAGACCTCTCATTAAGCTACACTCCTCAGCGGTTGATTTACTTGCTCATTGGTTTTATTGTTTTCCTTTTGTTCATGATCAATCAATAAATAAATTATTTCATTAGCAAAATGAGTCATATTCCTTTAAAATAATGTGCCATATTGAATAAAAAATGGTCTCACGAGCAAGCTCACTAGGTTCATGGAAAGATTTGTTTTATAATAATTCTTTATTTTCTGAAAATAAACAATTCCAACTTCGCACAAATAGATGATCATGTTAGACCAAATCTCAGCCGGTTACAGCGCAACAAATCAAGCGCAAAGTTCAGGAGAAAATAACCTCTGTGGCAGGGAAAACTTTTAGATAGGCACACAATAATTAAAGGGAAAGGGCGCTTGCAATTTTAAGAATTTGACCACATCTTATTTTTTGGTCATGCCAGGTGTCACATTCGGACAGTGCCACGTACCAAATAGCGGTTACATTTTAAGGAAGTTAATTAGTTATTAGTTAATACTAAATAAACACGTTTCATACACATACATATTATTTTAGTATGCATTACTATTCAATATTATTTACTTTTACTATTAGTATATTTGTGTATGAAATTATGCCAAGTGTTGATGTGGGAGTGCAAGAGCAAAAATAGTAATGTTGAGAGAAGGAATGAGGAAGGAAGAAGGCATAGAATAAGAAGAGGAGAGGGTGGAAGAGGTGAAGGGTTTGTGCTTAGAAGCTGGGGATATTAACATTTTAGGAGTGGGGGTGGGAGTGGAAGTGGAGTTTTATTTCGATATTACTCCGGTATCGACTGTTTGATTCTCTCGCGCTCCCTTTGCTTCTTGTTTCCCTGAATACCTTCAGAACGTGTTCAGGGTACGCTTTCTTTTTATTTTATTCAGTAATTGATGATAAAAATGTGTTTAATTGAGAACATGATATGTAAAAAGCGATGGTCTGTTTAGTTTATTTCTTTTTCTATGCCTTGCCATGCACGTCATAGTTTCTTCTATGCAAATCATCAAGGAAAAACATTTTTTTTTTTAAATCATAGCACTTTTTACACTGAAACCCGAATCATCTATTATTTACTGTGTTGTTATTTCTGATGCAAAACGAACTCTTTTCATCGATGATTATAAAGTATATCTGAAAACATTGTAAAGAAAAGTGGCCTGGAAAAATCATGATTCAATCATCAATGAATGCTGCCTAGATCTGATGATGATTTTGACATGTGATTGTTGGCCGTTTGTGTTCGTGACATAACAGTGTACTGCGTTTTTATGGTTTCTAATTTTGTTTCTAAGTTCAGATATGTGGAGAAAAGGAAAAGTGTAATCTATCATATAGAAGGATTTAATGGTGGTTGAAGTGTAAACATTACATGCAAGATGATATTTCAATTTTGGCAATTTTTGCAATCACATATACTACATTGTGATAGGATATGATCAACCATATTTTCTTGCAATTATGTGTAATTATGATAAACACAACGAAAATATACCAGCGTAATCAATGTTTAAAATCGATGATTATATGATCTAGGGTTCATAAAATATTGGAAGTTTATGTGCAGATGCTCAACTGAAGTTTGTTTTCTCTGTATTTCATTCTATGATGAGATACATACTTGTTCATTTTATTTCTTTAAAATTTATTATTTGCATTTTCTGGTTTGCAGGTTATAAGGGATTCAAGAAAAAAATGTGCAGAAGTTAGCCTGCTTTTTAGTTAATTTGTCATCCGAAGTTAAAGCGATGAGCCCAACACTTGAACTTTCCCCTTAAATTCAATGCTAAGTATGAAATTTGGATGCATTTTAATTGCTTTATTAGTCAGGCTTCATTTAGTGTTCATGTGATAATGTTGTATGATAAAAAGGGAAAGACAATCTTAGGAATGAGAATATGACCTCTTTCTTTTAGTACAATATATACGAGTATATGATCCTTTAGAATCTTATTTCTTCCATTTATTGATAACCTGATTCCGCTTCGGGAGAGGCTTAACTCTTACGCTTGTTTGGAAGTTTGCAGATGTCATCGCGTTCAGGAAACTAACTTTCAGGGGATTTGTTGAGATAGTATTGTCCTTGCAATTGGAATGCCCTGCTGCCATTCTCATCTGAATGAGATTGTTTAAAATGGCTGTAGCCATCGACCAACATCATGGAATTAAGCCGTTTAGCCGATCCCAGAGATGCAAACTCCAATCCTTTGGTCACCTTGATCACAACATTCTAGGACTCACCCATACCAGCTTTTCCAACTCCATTGAACAAGTATTTGAAGCTGACAACATTCACCGAAGTTTCTCCACTCCATGCCTACCTCTAACTACATTATCCGGCGAAGACCTTAGTAGTTCTCATCCAAGAATTGAGATAGTTAGTGGAAGTGGAGCTCCCGTTCATGCTCTTGTTGTTGAGGTTGCCATAGCAATGGCCTCAGGTGTTCATCCTAAGCCGCTTCCGAGTGGCCTAGGCGGTGCCTATGTTTTTTGCAACAAAAGTGGTACCAACATTGCCGTAACAAAGCCAGTAGACGAAGAACCGTTAGCCTTGAACAATCCAAAAGGCTTAGGGGGTCAAATTCTCGGTCAACCTGGCTTGAAAAGCTCAATTAGGATAGGTGAAACTGGAATACGCGAATTAGCAGCATATCTCCTTGACCATGGGGGCTTCGCCGGTGTGCCTCCTACCGCTCTAGTGAAATTCTGTCATGCTCCCTTCTTTGCTAACGATGATGCTGCCGCTACCACAGCTCCTCAAATGCCTAAACTTGCCTCGCTCCAACGCTTCATTGGTCATGGTTTTGATGCAGGGGAGTTAGGCCCTTCTTTCTTCTCAGTTGCTTCGGTCCACCAAATTGGTATTTTGGACATTAGGCTTCTAAATCTAGATAGACATGCAGGGAATATGCTTGTGATGAAGCATAACCAAAAGAGTTATGTTGCCGAAGTTGCTACTGACCTTGTTCCAATTGACCATGGTTTTTGCCTACCCGAGTGGCTTGATGATCCGTATTTCGAGTGGCTGCATTGGCCACAAGCCTCCACTCCTTTCTCGGAGTACGAATTAGAGTATATTTCCCACCTTGATCCATTTAAAGATGCAGATATTCTAAGAGCCGAGGTTCCTTCGTTGCAGGAGTCATCTATAAGGGTTCTTGTTGTTTGCACCATTTTCTTGAAGCAAGCTGCTGCTGCTGGCCTTACTCTTGCTGATATAGGCCAAATGATGACCAGGGGGTTTTGTGGTGCTGAAGAAATACCAAGCAAATTGGAAACTATTTGTTCACAAGTTAAGGCTAGCATCCTTCTTATTTCCAATGATGAGAATAATAATGGCAAAGGAGAAATTGGAGAAGAGTCTAGTTGTGAAATTAGTGGCATTTCTTTTGGAGACCTGAACCAAGGCCAATGGGAATCGTTTTTGGAAATTTACAATAAGCTTTTGCTTGGAGTTTTTTAGGATAAAAGGTGCCGGATTTGATGCAAAAAAATTTGAGCATCATGAAAAATTGAACATCATGGAAGTTGATGAATGTTATTAAGAAAGGTTACCAAAGCCAGAGATGAATCACTGTCGCTTGTAATTGTACATTAATGCCTTAAGATTAATTGTTAGTATAGATTGTAGATACAAGCTAAAGTTTTCTTTGATAAGTATAGGATGGAATAGGGATAGGTGAGTTGCTAATGCCATCCATTCCATTATGCGACTTTGTTTTTTTTTTTTTCTATTTCTCTTTCTTCATCAAAATAGGGTTGTACACTATCTAAGTGATTTTTTAACCCATACTATGTAAATTTTTTTATTTTATTTTGGTGATTCATATTGTAATGGAAATTATATGTATTGATTATGTTAATTCTTTTAAATATTCTGGTTAATGTTGTATATATACACTATTGCACATCACTTCAAAAATTGCACCTACATAAATTTACTTATTCAAGCTAGACTTTTTTCTCTCCATTTTAGTTTACATTTTCTATATAATATTATTTTTTTCATTTACTTGGTTTTTACTCCATCCGTTTCATATGTAGTGTGTTTTAAGGTTATGCAGGGTTTTAAGAAATAGTTAAATGATGTAAGGATTTGTTGTATTTTGACTATAATGCCCCTATATAATCATTATTGAAGAGAGATAAAGGTATTGAAAGTGAAAAAGAGAGTGTAATAAATAGGGGTGTGTTTGGAAAAATAGCATTAATTATGTATTGAGTTTATAAAACAACAAGACTTATGAAACATAGTACAAATGCTAAAACAACAAGACTTATGAAACATAGTACAAATGCTAAAACAACACTACATATGAAACGGAGGGAGTAAATATTATCAAATATATTGATTATTTTATATTAGAGATATATTAAAATTTAAATAATATATCTATATTATAAAAACTCATTAAATAGATGAATAAAAAAAATTGATGTATAATTAATTTAATGTTAATAGCCACATAGGTTCCCGAAAGATACTTGTGGAATTAGTAAGGCCCCTGAAAGATTTGTGAAATCTCTTAAACTTCCCAAAGATCAATGTGGTGTCACGTTAGTCCCCCATCCAATTTCGTTAGGAGAGACCTAACGGAATCCTACGTGACACGTTAAATGTTGTAGTGTCCTTGAACACTTTATGTCCTTAACCCTCTGAGCCCTCAGGATTATGGTAATCAGGAGTTCACCAGGAGGTTAAGTATCTATGTATGACCTTATGGTTTTTCTGCAATTCCAGTTGGGAAAGGCATGATCTCCCCAGTCAACTAGTGTGTGCAGAATGTCAACTTAGGGATGAGAGTACGTACCTGAAACCCTAGCTATTGTGAGCTATTTATAGGGTTTGGAGGAAGTTGATGTGGGCCGTATAGGCCTCGTATCAAGGTGAGCTGAACCGGGATTCTGTGAGGGAATATAGGAGATTTATTCCCTTAGAGTCCGGATAGGATCAGCTCACGATCCCATGTAGAGGCTGTTGCGAGATTCTAGGAGATATGGGTAGAAGTGATAGGAAGCCTTGGTGAGACTGAGTCAACCTACCAGCCGACGTTATGTCTCGGTTCTAGAATCCCGAGCCGATAGAGTGAAGACCGTTGTTGAGGCTCGGTCCCATAAAGTCCGAGCCTGGTCTTTTCGTACGCTCGGAATGAACGTGTCCGAGCGTGGGACGTTTAAGCAAACCGAGGGAAAGGTCCTTGAAAAATCCTTTATATAGGACTGTAATTTTTATACGGTCGGCAGACCCTACAAGCCCCCCAGCTCGTAAGACTTTGAAAAGTCTGTGACGAGGTAATGAGCGCTTAGGATAAACTTTCCCGCATGCCCCGTGACAATTGTAATCGTGCCGACCGCTTCGAGGTGACGTTTTGGGTTCTCGAGATACGGCGCGTTTCCTTGTAAGTTGTGCCAAATCATTGCGTTTTTGAAATTTGAAAAAGTACCTTTTAGAATTGCCACGTCTCTCCCTATGATTGGTTGCATGCGTCCATGGGCTTTTGGCCCAAATGGGTGAGACAGAGGGAAACTGAAAAGTTTTCTATTTTAACTAAAACTTACCCTTTCTCTGCCTCATTACTCACTCTACTCCCAAAATTTCTCCGAATCCCCTTATTCTCTCTTCGAGTTCCACTTTGCTATCTCCGTTCCCAAATCAAGATCCCCCAAATCCTTCTCCAATTTTAACAACTTCACACAGGTAACCCCTTCTACTCCTCTTATTTCCATTCCTGCAGTTTTCTTTATTCGTTTGGGGTTGTTTTTCTTTTGGAGTGATTTTTTCTTTGTAAACGGGTTTTCTGGTTTCGGGATTTTGCAGGGGTTTCTGGGTAGAGTTTCTGGGTTTCTTTTGTTTTTAAGTGAGTGGGGTTTATACCTCAATTTGTTTGAATCATGAGAGGATGGAGAGGTTTTAGGGAAGTTTATCGTGAACTCTGTAGGAGATTAGGAGAAAATCCATCTAGTGACAGTGAATCAAGTTCTTCATCCTTTCCTGGGGTTTCTGAAGATTTTGGGAACGAAAGAAGTCCATGTTCGGAAAGCTCCACGCCTATCCCTACTATTCCCCTCCTCAATTCGGGTTTTTCCGAGTTAAAACCATTAACAGTAGAACATCCGTTGAATCCTGCCGACGAGACTAAGTGGTTATTAGCCTATAGATTTGCTGAGCGTAGAGCCCAAGTTAGACTTAGCCCCGATCAAGATATGGGGGAAAAAGAACCTGCAGGAAATCCATCTGAGATGGGTGTAAAAAGTTCGGGGCTCGGCATTAGATTTAAAGTAAAAACTCGTGCTGTAAAAAATCCTAACGCCGAGCCTTTTTCTTTTTCCCCAGAAATGGTGGAACGCAGGTGTTTAACCAACCCTGAAGAATATCCTCTACCGCCTAATCATGCGCAGTACGATGCTGTCTTTGATCGGGAAGTACTGGGGACGAGACCTTCATTGCTGACAACAAATAGTCTTAATCATCTCCGGCCGATATTGACACCTCCGAGAGCCGACGGAAATACCTCAGATTTCGTATTGAGACCTTTGGGAATTGACGATCGGATTTGCTTCGAAGTGCCGGAAAATCGTCAATATTTTTACTTCTATGAAGAAGTAGTAACCAAAGTCGGTATCCGCTTGCCCTTTTCCACCTTCGAGGTTGAGGTCCTCACTCATTTAGGAATAGCCCCAAGCCAATTGCATCCAAGTGGGTGGGCTTTCGTCCGAGCCTTTCAACAATTCTGCGATGTTGAAAACTTTGTCGCGTCGGTACGGTCCTTCTTTTGGTTATATGCTCCCCAAGTAAATAAGTTTGGTGATTCCAAGGGTCTTTGGGTGTCCCTAAAGGCTCGGAGGGGACATGCCCTTTTCGCCAAGGTGACAGACTCTTGGAAATCTTTCAAACCTCTCTTCTTCCAATACGAGTATACTGGGGCCGAAGTATGTTGGTTCATGGAACAGGTTGAAGAAGATGGAGTGATGAAGGTCATGCCTCGGTTTCCGTTGGGTTGGACGACGAACATTTATAACCGAGGATCCTCCTTGTATCAATTCGACTATAAGTCAGATTTAACAAAAGCCGAAAGGCGATTATGCGACCACGTTTGGGAGTATCTTCAAGCAAATGGTCAAATTGATTCAAAACGAATTCTGCTGAAAGATACGCGAGACGAAGTGAAGGCGGAGCTGGGTATTTTATTTTATTTTATTTTTTTTTAATTTGATCCATTTTTCTTGCAGAAGTGATGGGGAAGAAAGCAACCAAGGCCAAGAAGAGTGAAGCTCGCGCAGCTAGAGTGTCACAGCTAGCAGCACTCAAAGAGTCTGCGTCCGGTTCTCCAATTAAGGGTCAATCTTCTGAGCCGACCCATCCTGAAAGGCCGACCGTTGTCCCCAATACCACCCCCACTGTCAGGGTTACTGGTGTTGAACAGGTGATCAGAAAGGGCCGCGTTGTAGATGCGGTGAATATCGAAGTAGAAGCTCATTCATCTCCCCAAGACGTTCCCGAGCGTCCCCTCAAGAGGACTCGGCTAGATAAAGGAAAAGGTCTCGCTGGAGACTGGTTCAATTTGAGCAAGTCCAACAAAGGGATTGAAATTCCCGAGGGTAAAGAAGATGCAGCTGCCAAGACGGTGTGGGGTAGGAAGATGTCCGACTCATTCATTGCCACCGTCTTTCCTCCTGAAAATGCTGAGGTAATCGAGTCTTGGACCCCTGGGACTTGGGAAAATAATTGTAAAGCGTTGGTGAAAAGCTTCTTACGGGGCGCGAGCATTTTCCATCACCTTGGTCATCATGGTGATGATGCTTATGCTGGATTGGCTCCCGAGGAAAAGAAGAAAAGATATGAAGCCAACGAGCGGGGAGATTACTTGGAAATTCAGGTCCAAGGTCTGAATAAAAGGATACAAGAAATGGCGGCTGAAAATGAGAGGCTTCAAAAGGTGGCACAAGATTCGGAGGGGGCCAAAGTTCGGGCCGAGACAACACTTCAAGCTGCCGAGGCACAGATAAAGAGGTCGGAAGAGATTCAGAAAAAGGCTGAAGAGGATGCTGCTGCTCTTCTGGTGGCTACGGAGAAAGCTCGTTCGGCCGAGCAAGCTGCTGCAGTGGCTCAGGATCAACATGAGTATGCTAAGGACGAGATACTCAGGCTCCGAGCTTCCTTGGAGAAGATGAGCGCGAAAGCGCTCAAGCATAAGAAAGCAGCTAAGGAGAATCTGTTCAATTGGGACCATGCAATTGAAGATTCTTTCTACAATACTGCCGAGCAACTCCGTGTTCTGAATCCCGGGCTTGTGACCAAGGGCGCTGATCCTAATTTTGCTGTGAAAAAAGGTCAAATTGTCGGTCCGAGTGGAGTTCCCATAGATCTGAATAACTCCGACCTTCCGGACCATTTGGCCGAAGACTCTGAAGGGGAAGGAACCGAGGATGCCGAAGGTGAAGAAGAAGAAGAAGACACATTCAATGCTGACAACATCGTATTGTCCGATTTAGAATAGTTTGATCTTTTTTTTTTCAGTATTGGGTTTTTGTAACCGCCTCAGTAGTGGGTTTGAACTTTTTCTATGCTTCTTTGCTCGAAATATTATGAACGATTATGGTATTCGCAGTGAACTGTTTGCTTCTTTTTATACTTTGTGTTAAGAATTCAAGTGTCAAGACCTCGGAACTCCAACGCTTTAGCCAAGGTGGGTTCCTCTATCCGCGATGTAAAATGATTTTAATAAACCATGTTTGAATCGGGAGTGTTAGTAGAATACTTGACGAGTTATAAGCTCTTGTTTGAGCTGTTTATAATCGTTCGCGTCATACACGGTGGCTAATCGAATATGAGGAAAAGTACGTGATACAATGAATTCAGTAACAGTCTTTTTATTAATCAGAAGCAGAAAGTACAAGGGGCTCGGAGTTCCACCGAGCGTACACCATCATTAAACAAAAATGGATGAAACTAACAATTCTAACAAGAATAAATGAAACTATGAAACTATAACGAAAGAAAGATTCTAACTGTAATATCCTCTGAGCTTCGCCACATTCCATGAGTTGTTGATAGGAGCTCCCGAGAGAGTTTCAAGTTTGTAGGCTCCTGTCCCGGTTTTGAATGTGACTCGGTATGGTCCTTCCCAGCTTTGGGCCAGTTTTCCGTCCTTCGCATTCTTAAGACCAATATCCGCCCTTCTTAAGACAAGGTCACCTATCTCGAACTCTCTGGGGTTAACCGAGCGATTATATCCCTTCGCCTGCATCCTTTTAGCGTGCTTTTCTCGCTCGGCAGCCAAGTCCCTGACCTCCTCCGACAAAACAAGATCCTCACACAGCAAAGTGTTGTTTAGAGGATTTGGCTGCTGCATAGCTCGGAAAGAAGGGATAATTTTTTCAATGGGGATGACTGCGTCGCAACCGTAAGTGAGCCGATAGGGCGTTTCACCCGTTGAAGTTTGGATGGTGGTGCGATATGACGAAAGCACCTCATGAAAGTTTTCCACCCAATTCCCTTTTGCTCCTTCAAGTCTTCTCTTGATCCCTTGAATGATGGACCTGTTTACTGATTCCACCTGGCCGTTGGTTTGAGGATGCTCAACCGAAGAGAAGTAATGTTTAATATCCAAAGCACTGACCAAATCTTGGAATGCCCTTGCCGCAAACTGGGTTCCATTGTCGGTTACCAATATCTGTGGCACCCCAAATCGAGCCACAATTTGCCTCTCAAAAAACTTTTGCACCTTTGCCGAGGATATGGTTGCCAAAGGCTCGGCCTCAACCCATTTTGTAAAATAGTCTATGGCCACGATCACCCACTTCAACTGTCCTGGTGCGGTTGGGAACTGCCCAATCAAATCCATTCCCCATTGGTAAAAGGGATAGGGAGATGAAAGAGAATGAAGTTCCTCGGCTGGTTTCAGATAAACGTCACTGTGAAATTGGCATTTATCACACCTTTTCACATGGTCTATCGCATCTTGTTGAAGGGTAGGCCAGTAGTACCCTGCCCTTAGGACTTTTCTAGCCAGTGACTTCCCCCCAATGTGGTGGCTGCCTATTCCTCCATGAACTTCTTCTAGTGCTAGCTTTGCTTCGGCGGGGTCGAGACATCTGAGCATTGGACCGTTGATCCCTCGGCGAAAGAGTACTCCCTCAGCCAGTGCAAATTGAGATGCCTTCCTGACAAGTTTCCTAGCTTCCACCAAGTCGGTCGGCAAGGTCCCTTGTTCCAAATAGCTTGCAATTGGGCTAATCCAGCTTGAATTCAGTGATATGGAGAGGACAACGCTAGGTCCATGCACCATTTCCTGAATTAAACTCTTGTTGTTTTCAGAGTTTTTTGTTGAGGCGAGTTTGGAAAGAATATCCGCTCGGCTATTGCTTTCCCTCGGTATGTGACAAATTTCGACTTTCACAAATTCGGATGATAAGAATCTTACTTTTTCCAAGTATTTTTGAAGGATTGGCTCCTTCGCCTGATATTCACCCTTGACCTGTGATACCACTAATTGAGAGTCGCTGAGAATTTTCACCTCTCGGGCTCCCACTTCTTTTGCCATCCTCAACCCCGCCAAAACAGCTTCATACTCCGCCTGTTTGTTGGATGTTGAAAATCCGAACTTCAAGGAATATTCAAGGGTGACTCCCTCGGAGTTCTCCAGAATTATTCCTGCTCCTGCCCCCATCTTATTGCTCGATCCATCCACATAGATGTTCCAATCCGAGTTTGAGCTCGTCAATGGCTCAGTGAACTCGTTAAGGAAATCAGCCAAAGCTTGAGACTTCATCGCCTTTCTCGGTTCGAAAGTTATTTCAAACTCAGAAAGCTCGATAGCCCACGTCACCATCCTTCCCGCCAAATCAGGTTTCTGCAATATTTGTCGGATCGGTTGAGCCGTTCTGACCGTGATGCGGTGGCTGTGGAAATATTGGCGCAATCGCCTGGCAGTTATTACTAAACAGAAGACTAATTTCTCCACTTTTTGATATCTGATTTCCGGTCCCTGGAGAGCTCGACTCACAAAGTAAACCGGAGACTCTTTACCTGATTCCTCCCGTGCTAAGACCGAACTTATCACTGAATCTCCAACCGACAAATAAAGGAAAAGAGTTTCGCCATGGCTCGGACTAGACAAAATGGGAGGCGATGCCAAATAATGTTTAAGGTCAGTAAAGGCCTTTTCACATTCTTCATCCCATTCAAACATTTCCTCCTTCTCTTTCCTCAGCAGCTTGTACCATGGAAGGGCCTTTCTAGCTGACTGAGACAGAAACCTTGAAAGAGCTGCGACCTGACCTGTTAGCTGCTGAACCTCTTTGATGTTCGAGGGACTTTTCATCTCCAAAATGGCTCTGCACTTGTCTGGATTGGCCTCTATTCCACGCTCTGTAAGCATAAACCCGAGGAATGATCCTGCCGGAACTCCGAATGTGCATTTTTCCGGGTTCAGCCTCATATCAAACTGTCTCACCCTTCCTAAGATTTCTTTTAAGTCTTTTGCATGATCTTCCTCTTTTAAACTTTTCGCAATCATATCGTCTATATAAACCTCCATCCTCGGCCCAATCAGAGAACCAAAAACCTTGTTCATCATGCACTGGTAAGTTGCCCCAGCGTTCTTCAATCCGAACGGCATAACATTATAGCAATAAGTAGCGTTTTCTGTGATAAACGAGGTTTTTACCTGGTCCGGGGGATACATTGGGATCTGATTGTATCCCGAGTAAGCATCCATAAAGGACAATCTTTGGTAGCCAGCCGAACTATCCACCAATTTATCGATGCATGGTAGTGGGTACTGATCCTTCGGGCACATCTTGTTGAGATCTGTGTAGTCCACGCACATCCTCCATTTCCCGTTGGACTTCTTGACTAGCACAGGATTGGCCAACCAATCAGTGTATACCACCTCTCTAATAAATCCAGCTTCTAAAAGCTCAGCTACCTTCTCTTCTTCTGACATACTGGCTTGGCGCCAGGATATACACTCAACTTGTGGCAGATGAAGTTAGGATCAATTCCCGGCATGTCTGCTGAGGTCCATGCAAACAAATCCTTGTTTTCAATTAGAAGTTCAGTAAGCTCTTCTTCTAGCTTTTCCGACAGGCCAACCCCTATCTTGACGTAGTGAGATGGCTCGGGGCCGAGGATTACTTTTTTAAAGTTCCCTTGCGGAATTGGTCGAGTTTCATCCTCTTCTCTGACGTCAAGATCGGCCAAGTTGACGCTTCCTTTATTCAATGGTTCCTTCATAATTTTCTCATCATCTAGTTTCAGCTTTGCCAAACTGATGTTATAGCATTTTCGGGCCAACTCCTGATCAGACCGTACTGTTACTACCTTGTCATCCGACCCCGGAAACTTTATGGCCAAATGCACTGTCGAAACGACGGCACCGAAAGATTGGAGTGCTGTTCTTCCTAAGATAGCGTTATAGGCCGAGGGAGCTTGGACAACGAGCCACTTTACCATTTCCGTTCGGGCGGAAGGTGGTTCACCCATTGTCACTGGGAGGTAGATATGGCCTAATGGAACGATCGTGTGTCCCGTGAAGCCAATCAAGCTTCCCTCGAATGGAGTAAGATCCGACCTTTTCAACTTCAATTTCTCAAACAGATCAAGGAACATGATGTCCGCCGAACTCCCTTGATCAACGAGAATTCTTCTTACTTCATAGTTGCCCATCCGAACTGTGACGACCATTGGATCATTATGGTCTTGCAGGATGTCTTCAAAGTCTTCATCACTAAAACTGATTACAACATTCTTCTTTCTCGGTTTCTGAATCGATCGGCTTGCCACCGGAAGAACTTGCCCCACGTACTTCTTGCGGTCACACTTCTTTTCCCCACCACCAGCAAATCCTCCAGCAATAGTACCGATAAGGAAGTCATTTGCCTTCTCGGATTGTTGTATTGGGGCTCCGCTTGCAGGTGGTGAAGGACTTTTATTCCTCTTCTGCTCGATTTTGGGGGGCGAGGGGCTCTTCCTTCTAGAACGCTTGCGCAAGG
Source organism: Crotalaria pallida (assembly GCA_037953625.1). Taxonomy (NCBI): domain Eukaryota; kingdom Viridiplantae; phylum Streptophyta; class Magnoliopsida; order Fabales; family Fabaceae; genus Crotalaria; species Crotalaria pallida. The sequence goes on from CM075649.1 coordinate 156,172,333, forward strand.
CTTCCCCGATGTAATGCTGAAGCTTGCCATCCCTTACCATCTCTTCAATTAGATCTTTCAGTTGGATACATTGGTCGGTGGTATGCCCCCATCCACCATGGTGATCGCAATACTTCGATTTATCCTTTTGGGTCGCCTTTCTTAAGGCTGGTGGCCGAGTGATGTTGCGCATTTCAGTATGCATGGTCTCACGAATGATTTGACTCCTCGGGACCGTTAATTGAGTGTATTCCTCATACCTGCCTTTGGGAGGCAGTTTATCACCTCTTTCTTGTTCCCTCTTGTCTTTCCTTCCTCTTTCCCGAAAACGATCACTCTGACGAGCCTCGTTTTGGCGAGGCCGTTGCTCCTGTCGTCCTTCAGTACCCCTTACCGCAGTGCTTATCCTTCGGAACTCCTCTAGGTTGACATATTTCCTGGATCTTTCTCTAAGTTCTGCCATGTTATGAGGTGGTTCCCCGATCAAACAATCTTTGAAATCTCCATCCAACAATCCCTGAGTAAGTAGGAGAACGGATACCCCCGACTGTAAACCAGATATGCCACTGACCTCTTGTTGATACCGAGCCAGGTAGTCACGTAAAGACTCGCCAGGTCTTTGTGCGACTCCAGCTAAAGAATGATCCGACTTGGGCTGTGACATGCTTGCTGTATACCGATTGAGGAAAACCCTCCGAAGCTCAGCCCAAGAACTGATGGAATTTGCCGGTAGGGAATTGAACCATATCAGCGGCGCCGGGCCTAACGTCATTGAGAAAGCTCGGCATTTCATTTCATCTTCTTCTCCATAAAACATCATGGAAGACTCATAAGATGCAATGTGATCCATCGGGTCAGTCGTCCCATTATAGCGAGAGACGTTCTGATGGCCCATGAAAGCTTGTGGAGTCCGAAATGCCATGATTGCGGCTGTGAACGGGTGTCCCGGATGCGTTTCAGCAGTAGCAGGTCCGGCAGCCTCATTCAAAGTAAAGGGTGGAGGCAAGGGAAGGTTACTTGGGTTGCCAAGGGCCATGCGAGTGCCTTGTTCGGCAAGCCTAGCCATGCTTTGCTGCTGTAAAGTCGCGATAGCTTGGTTTTGCTTTTCGATTAATGAAGTTTGAGTCCTCAAAATTTCCATAATTGACTCTTCTCTTCTCCTAGCTGAGGAGGTCGTCATGTAAGATCTTCCCTGAGACTCGGAACGTTCACCACCCTGAAGTGTTCCAAAGCGCCCTCTAGCAAATTGCGGTACTCCCCTAAACAAGGGTATTTCTCTTCCAGACCGCTCGTTTCGGGAGTTCTCTCGAACATGACGTTCAGCTCGTCGCTCCTCCCCAGTTCGGGATCCAGCAGGGGCTCTTCTCGACTGGTGTGGTCCAGAATCCGCAGTATCACGCCATTCCGACACATGACCATCAGAAACATGACGTGACTGAGAACGTCGTTCATGGCCCTCCATAGCCGGAATGACGGCGGCTTGCGGTTGGACCTGAGGAACAGGCGGATCTACAGGGTGGACTACTGGAGGAACTTGGGGGTTCTCAACCTGATTACCCTCAGGGGGGGCCAGTCTGTCCCTAACATTCCTGCCAGCAGCATTCCTAGGTCCGGCGTTCTTTGGTGGTCTTCCTCTAAGGCGACGGCGGAGATCACCTCCTCCTTGGTTGTCATCGTCGTTGTTTGCCATTTCGTGCAGTGAGCGGTGGGAATACTGGTTATTCGTCCCCACAGACGGCGCCAATGTAGTGTCCTTGAACACTTTATGTCCTTAACCCTCTGAGCCCTCAGGATTATGGTAATCAGGAGTTCACCAGGAGGTTAAGTATCTATGTATGACCTTATGGTTTTTCTGCAATTCCAGTTGGGAAAGGCAGGATCTCCCCAGTCAACTAGTGTGTGCAGAGTGTCAACTTAGGGATGAGAGTACGTACCTGAAACCCTAGCTATTGTGAGCTATTTATAGGGTTTGGAGGAAGTTGATGTGGGCCGTATGGGCCTCGTATCAAGGTGAGCTGAACCGGGATTCTGTGAGAGAATATAGGAGATTTATTCCCTTAGAGTCCGGATAGGATCAGCTCACGATCCCATGTAGAGGCTGTTGCGAGATTCTAGGAGATATGGGTAGAAGTGATAGGAAGCCTTGGTGAGACTGAGTCAACCTACCAGCCGACGTTATGTCTCGGTTCTAGAATCCCGAGCCGATAGAGTGAAGACCGTTGTTGAGGCTCGGTCCCATAAAGTCCGAGCCTGGTCTTTTCGTACGCTCGGAATGAACGTGTCCGAGCGTGGGACGTTTAAGCAAACCGAGGGAAAGGTCCTTGGAAAATCCTTTATATAGGACTGTAATTTTTATATGGTCGGCAGACCCTACAAATGTTTTGTTGGCCCCAATGCCATGTTGGACTGTTAAGAAGGAGTCACGTTTGGGCCAACAAAGCATTTAACGTGCAACATAGGATTCTGTTAGGTCCCTCATGAGGGATTAACGTGATGCCTAATTGATCTTTGGAGGGTTTAAAAGATTCCACAAATATTTCAGGAACCTAACTGATTACAAAATGATCTTTGGGGGTTTAAGAGATTCTACAAATCTTTCATGTACTTAACTGATTCCACGTGTATCTTTTGGGGACCTATGTGATTATTAAAATATATTGCACGAGCACACATTTAGATGAGTATTATAGAGTTAAAAGTCACTTTGGTCACTGATGAAAGTTACATTAGTTATCAATTTAGTCCTCAAAATATTTTTTAGATCAATTTAATCTCCAAAAGATCAACAGGGCATTACATTGGTAGTATTTTTTTTTTTGCTTCTGTTGTATTCTGGTTTCGAACCAGTATCTTGAAGGTTGAAAGCCATGCTCCAAACCAACAAAGACACTAGAGGAAAGCAACACATTGGTAGTATTTTTAGGGACTTATTTGGTGACTAAATAAATCTTTCGCGGACCAAAATTTATACTTTGTGATGTCATTTTGATCTTTGGGAAAAAATTGATGTAAAAAAAATCTTTTAGGGAATAAATTAGTGACCAGTGTATCTTTCGAGGACCAAAGTGACTGTTAGATGAATCTTATATCAATGACCGATTGGTTCATTTGGTACATACATGCTTCCTTTTGAGCAAAGTCTAGAGTTTGAATTTACCTATTAAAAATAAAATCTTATTGGCTTAAATATCAAATTGTTCCCTATAAATATGGGTATCTTTGAAATTCGTCCCTAATTTTTTTTGTCTGGGTTTTGGTTCCTGTTTTTCGTTTCATATTGGTTCTCGTCCATGCTGTTAACTTTGGGTGTTGAAGTGGCTTGACGGTATAGGGATCAAAACCAAAATGAAATGAAAAATTGGGAATCAAAACCAAAACGAAACAGAAAAGTTATGACCAAAAACTCCATACAGTAAAAATATGGGGACCAAAATCAGAACTACATTTGGATTAGCTTAAATCATAGTTGACGTCAGGGGCCAAAACCAAAACATAGCGAAAAAACAGGGACTAAAAAAAATGTAAGAACTAATTTCAAAGAGGTCAATATTTATAGGAACCAATTTGATATTTAAGTCAATCCTCTATATGGAAAAAAGACTTAAATAAGTAATTGGTCCTTGAAACATTATCGTGTGCTAGTTTTAATTCTTATATTTTTTTCAACCCTTACTATTAGTATTTTATTTTAACTACTGATGTGATTAATGAAAAGCCGCATTACCTTACCACATGTCTTGGTTGCATGTGAGGTGGCACGATGATGTGGAACATACCAACTAAAAACTAACTTATACGCCCAATTAGATAATTGCTAAAGTAAGGGAAATGACAAAATATAAAAGCTTAAGGTTAACTAAGAATAAGCAATATACGGCTGAATTTTTTTCATGAAAATGCCATTATTTTGGTGTTTGATCCCTACCTCTTACGAATGTAAGAGGCCTTATTGGGACAATCGCCCGATAAGCCAATTGCCGGTACTCGAAAGAATTAATTAATTACCTTGCTCGTGTAGGCGGTGGATACCTTGAAAAAAAAATGCCATTATTCTAAGACTTATTCACAGTCCAATGACTGCAAACCCTAAAATCTGTTTTTTTTTTTATTTTTTTTATTTTTTATAACATAGGATAACATTTTATTGAAAGTCAATTTTGGCACAAGATGTACACCGGGGCATATAATATTACAGTAAGAAAAACATACCCCAATAGTCCTTCGATACTAACCAATATGAAACCACACCAATTCTTCCAGATTCTACCTAAATAATAATACTAAAGGCTTTAACACTGCACATAAACAGGAGCAGAACCTAATTACCATATAGAACTAACAATGAGCTCTAAAATGTGTTTAATACTTCTTTATGAAATTGGAAATATAAACTCTTATTTTTGTTGTCTACTTAAGATGGAAAAAGTCTATATTCAAATTTGCTGGTTTCTCTTTTCTGAATTAGAGGCTAATTTGATTTTATCACATAATCATGTTTCACAAATTATAAACAACAGAATTGGCTCCCGGAATTTTCCATCTCAAACTTTCAATATTTCATATCCGAGGTTTGTTAGTACCCCAGATGCTATAAAGTTCCGTTTTGATGATAAAATTAGACATGCAGCTTTCCATCTTCCAACGTGTCTCTAAAATTAAAAAAATATACAAAAGGAAGATTATGAGAATGTTTAGGTGCACCATATTAAATGTAAAAGAATTATTGTCAAAATCTCTATATAATCTCACAAAGTTGAAACAGAATAGGGATATTTTGAATAAGTATAAACGAATCATCCAATGGCCGTTACTGTCTTGGCACCCCATACATTTAGTTTTGTTTAACCAATCGAGAACGTGAATTAAAAACTTTCAAATAAAATTGAGGCAATAAAATAATAAACCAAATCAATTACATTTTTTATAAGAGATTAATGGGTATGCATTGACGGTAAAGTGTTTTACACAATCAGTCCATCATCCACCATTCGTTTGTATTACTTTAATCTAAAAGTCAACAATCATACATGAATGAAAGATGAATGATATACTGATGGTGTACAAAACCTTCGCATTATCGGTGCATTCTCAATTTTCTAGGCTGTATCTAATAAAAGCTTTCCACATGTACGGTATGTGCACCTACTCAGGATTCCCACTTTTAAGGGTTCCACAAATTTTTTTGTCCTTTATATTACTTTTTACTATACTTCTAAATATTAAAAAAATATTTATGTTATTAAACGAACCTATATTTAATTATTATTAATATAATTAATATAATTAAAAATTAAAAATACTGAAATATAAAATCTTATTTAACATATAGCTTAGCATTAATAATAAAAAATATTGTCACTAATATTTCTCATAAAAGTGGCTACCTAGAAATTAGTCACAATAACTTTATTTTCACTTACCAAATTATATTGTCACAAATAACTCTTTTCTAATATTCCTTCCGTTCACTATGTTTGGCCTTTTAACCTTTTTTTTCTTGTTTCATATTGTTTGACTTTTACATTTTCAATACACAAACATATTTTTTTTTCAATTTTAAGCTTTCATTCAATCATTTTTCTTACTCCTCATTAATTCTATTTTTATCATCTCTCTTATCTCTAAACCACTATACATTAATTTATGGACACACATACTAAAAAAAATGAAATAATATTACAATTTTCAATAAGGATTAAATAAGAGCGTTTTGGACAAACTATAGTACATAATACTCACAATAATTAATACTTTCTTAATCGATGTGTCCAAGTTTAAAATGCCAAACATAATGAAAGGGATGAGCAGTATGCATGCATACCTGCGACTAGGCAATGATTTAGAGCATTTATTAGGTGGTCCGGGATCACATGGTCTAGGAGAATCACCACCATCCATTATTTAATTTTTGAATTTTTTTAATTGAAAATTAAACTATCAACGGTTGAGATGTACCTGGACCACATGATCCAGGAATAACTAATAATTTTCCCAATGATTTATCATCATAATTTTATAACTAGTGATCATGAGAACACGTGTCGCCCCTTAACCCTGAGGGAGATGTCACGAGAGGCTGAAAGTAAGAATGAAAATAATAAAATAAAAAAGGAAAATGCTAACAAGTGCCCTTAAGACACTTGTTAAGAAGCTAATTATGGTTTATAAACATTGAATGTTGAAGTTTTTTAAGTTTAAGAGATAAGAAAGACTTGAGACTTGTGATGTTTTTTCTAATTCTAAAAAGCTTAACAAGACAAAAAAAAATTCCACTCTTGCTCGTTAAAACAAAAAACCATTAATCCTTTTATTTATACATCAGGAATAGCACAATGCTTTAATTATCATTCAGAGACACTTTCACTTTGTTAGATAACACGACTTTAATTTCCAGTTCCCAATATCATCGATTTGATCAGTTCCTTATGAAGCACCCAACTTCGAAAGATGGCCCGACCAAACAGAGCAAAAAAATTAGAGAATTCTTTCCAAAAGGAAAAGACGGAACATTTGATATTTTGAATTATGTAAAGTTGCATTATTATTATTATTATTATTATTATTATTATTATTATTATTATTATTATTATTATTATTATTATTATTATTATTATTATTATTATTAAAAATAAGCAAAAAAAAGTTTCTCGAAATTAAAAAATGGGAAAATTTTACTTGCGTTTTCCAATGTCACATGAAAAGTTAAAAGGATTAGCGTTAATAACAATTGAGAATTGTATCTTAAAAAAAGTTGAATACAATGTTATATATAATTGATGATTTTCAAGTGAAAGCTAAAAGAATGACACTTTTCAAGTGAAAGACACTTTTAGTTTTGAGCGTGTGTTGAAAAGTTTTCTCAATAAAAACATTTGACTTATTTATGGTTTTGGTCTTTAAAAGTTCAACGTGTTTTGGTTTTAGTCCCTAGAAGTTATTTTTATCGGGACTAGTCCTTATTTTTTCAAACATTTTGGTTTTGGTCCCTCCGTTACAAAAAAATCAGTTATTTGCTGACATGGTTAAGGAAAATTCACACCAGCTGCCACGGGGTGTGAGATAAAACCAAATAGATAATGTGACATGAATAATTTAGGCCTATGAACTCAAAATTTTGCGTACGGAACCATTTTGCGTCCGTGGATTTGTATCATCCACGTTATATCACATATTTGGTTTCACTTGAGACCATATGGACTGTTGATGTGATGTTTCGCTAGTTACACAAACAAATAACAAATTTTTACAAACGGAGGGGACCAAAACCAAAATGTTTGAAAATTTAAGGACTAGTCCCGGTCAAAATAACTTATAGGGACTAAAACCAAAACACGCTGAACTTTCAGGAACTAAAGATATAAATAAGCCAAAACATTTTGTATACAACAATTAAATTATATGATATATATATATATATATATATACATTAATTTATATATTGAAATCCTCCGCCCTCCGGCCTTTGTTATACGAAAAATAAAAACTAATTTCATACTTATATATTGAAAATCCTATGCGGAATGTGCTTTACACATGCATGATTCCCACTTTTAAGGGTTCTCAAATTTTTTTTCCTTTATATTACTTTTTACTATACTTCTAAATATTAAAAAAATATTAATGTTATTAAACGAACCAATAATTAATTAGTTGAGTGCTTTTAATTTTATCAAATTGTTAAAAAATAAAGCTACTTTAGAAAATTGTATTGAGAATGAAATAAAATTTAAATTAGGCAACACTTTTTAGAAATAATTTCATATAGAGATTATAAAGGTTGGGAGTGCATGCATACATGCATATATATATATATATATATATATATGTAATATATATGTATGTATGTATATAACTAATTAATTTACTTTTTTGATTTTCAAATAGACAAAATTATTTATTTTCGTGGTATATATCATTTTATTTACATTTAGCAAAATGCACGAAATGACTCATAACATGTCTAAGCATGTTGCGTATTAAAAAAAAAAAAAAACATGTTTAAGCATGTACTTTTCTATATACTTTTCTCACGCAGTTACATTAGTAGCATAAGATCCTATCTACCCGGAATGGAGAATATTCTATATTCATCATGAGTTTACGAATCATATATATGATATCAGAATATTCTCATGCTTATCCTTTCGTGACCATGATTTTATTAGTACATTGTTTAAGACCTAGAAGCTAGATGAATCAAATAAGGAATGAGAAAGAAAATCCAAGTTCACAAAATTCTAGGGCGCTCGTTTAAATATCTTCATATACTATAAGACAAAATATATAGGTAGCAGAAGAGATGTGGCTCATGTGGCACAAAAGCTAGTCTCATTATCTATGAGTACCAGGCTCGAATCCATTCGAGTGGTCGTTGTGTTGCAATGAAGATAGGATTTCCATCATATTAAAAAAAAAAAAAAACATAACAGTTGTTAAATGTGAAGCATGAGTTGTCTTTTATTCCTTTTTAAGTTTGTTACCTTGCTCAGCCATAGCGCTTCTCCTCGCACATATATTTTCATTTTACAAAAATAGCAACAATCACTCTTTCTCTTTATAAATAGTCTTTCTTCTGTTATGCTAAAGTCACACAACAACTTTCTTCACAAAATACCTATCTTCTCTTTTGTGGGTTTTGTGAGTTTCTCCCATTAATGTCTATCAAATTATCATGTCCACTGTAAATATTGAGCACAATAAGCTCAAGCGCAAGATGGAGGAGGCACCAAATTTGGATGTTGCTGATTCCAAGCCCCCAAAAGACTCTGACACTTGGTAATAGCTCCGTACTTGGTGAAAACACTAATGAATGTGAACCCAATAATAATGTAGAAAACAAGGAAAACATGTCACTTGATATCCCTTGCAAATTGTTAAAAACGATGGAAACCGAGGGAACGGTCTTAACAATCTACTGGAGGGGGGGGGGGGTGAATAGTAGATGGAAACAATAATACCAATTTTTCGTGATGTATTAAAATCGGTCGAATAAAGCTAGTTGATCAGAGTAAAAATCCTGACTTTGAGTCGAGCAGTTCTTGATAACCAGTTTCTAGACCGAGCACTGATTATCCGAGCTGCACACTCAAAGGATCAGGTTTGCTGCGGAAAATTACTAGCACAGTTCGAGCGTTAAGTTAGAGTTAAAACAGTTCGATCAAATGCCCAGAAAGTAAATGAAAGCAGTAAAGAAAATGAGACACCGAGATTTATCCTGGTTCACTCACCAACACGGTGAGCTACGTCCAGTCCCCCTTAAAACCTTTAAGGAGCTTTAATAGAATAAAATAGATAGAGATTACACGGGATCAATTAACCCACCAAGAGAGTACCAAACTCTTGGCTTCTACCTACTGATACAAAATGCCGAGCACAGCGTCAGACTTTCACAGTCTTGAAACCTTCAAGACACCTTGAAACCTTCAAGGATTTTCACCAAAGAACCTCCTTGGATTTTTGCTCAGGAACCTCCTAAGACTTCAATCGCCAAGAACCTCTTGAACGAACTTGGAAACCTTCCAAGATTTTCCACCGTGCTTGAGAACAACTCAAGACTTGAAGAAATGGTTGAGTGAAAATGATGGCTCCAACCCAAAACTCAAGTATATAAGATTCTGAAGGTTTAATGAACAAATGAGTTTTGGTTAAGTGTTTGAGAAAGGCTTTTGAGGATGTAGAGAACTGATTTGAGGCTTGTTTTATGAGTATGAAAGATTTGCACTCACACTCTCAAGGTTCTCTTTTCTGCGGTTTGAGCACTTGTAAAATAGAGAATGAATATGAAAGTTTTTGGCTTTTGTTCTCTGTTCTTCGTTTTCTTTCTCTGTGTTCGTGTGTCTTCTCTTCTGTTTGGAGAAGCTAAGACTCTCCTTTTATAGTGAGGTACCAACGTATGAGATAGGAAAGAGAGGAAAGATTATTTTGGAATATGCCTTGATGCTCCAACGGATAAACAGAACATTTTCTGCCATTTTTCTGCAAGTTCTGCTTTGTCTGTGCTTTATCAGACCAGTCCAAAACTGTCCCTTTCTAATTTTGAAATTTGAAGCTTGATGACAGTTGGGCACCGTTGAGATGAGGACAAAACTGCCAGCCACGCATAGTACTAATACGTAATTAATGAGGTGCATGCGGGTTGTACTTGCTGCAGGTTGAATATGATGAACAGTGTTGCTGAGCTTGACGACATTCCGAGCTTGGCATCTTGTTTTAGCTTGACATCTTTTCGAGCATGGGAACTTTGAGAGGTAAAATCGATTTTTCCCTTGCTGAGCTAATCCCTCGGGCCGACTGATAGACTCTGAGCGATGGCTCGGATTGATCACTTCCGAGTTCGTCTGAGCTTAAGATAATTAACTCCGACTTCATTTACAACGGTCGGATCCACTTATCCTTCCGAGCTAGATGTCTAGAGCACCGAGCGTGTCTTCGGAATTTTGACTTCTTTGTTATTCTGGTCGGATTCACTTTGTTTCCGTCGGTGGCCGAGATCAGAGATACTTCACGCTGAACTTGTTCATTTGTCATTCATTTGTCGTCATCAAAATCTTTGATTCAACAATCTCCCCCTTTTTGATGATGACAAATGCTTGTTGATTTTGTACGAATGTGTGAAGATCTTGATCGGTTTTTCTGAATGTAAGATTGAGAAGATACTCCCCCTGAACATCAGGTCTTCAGAAACCGAGCCATACAACTATCTTTCTCCATTACACAACATTGTTCCTTTCTTTTCCTCGATATCAATTGTTAATTAATTAATTTCCTTGATACCATTTTGTTGATACATTTCTCCCATATGAAAAACAACAAAAACAACAACTACCTTTCTCCCCCTTTTGGCATGATAAAAAAGGAGCCAAAATATTAAGCGCATTTGCCAAAGGAGTATAGTAAATAGTTAATTGAAAGTTGGAAATATATATGCCTGATACCAATTGTTGCAAAAAAATCAACAATCTCCCCCTGAACATAATGTAAAAATTCGAATTTTCTCCAGAAAGAGAATAGGCAATTTTATATGCGGCCAAGCTATCCGAGTGAACAATCTTTCTCCTCCGAAAAGAATATGAAGGATGAAGAGGAGAGGTACAATCTTTTGAAAGATTTAGACGCAGAGGAAATCCGAGTGGTTTGACATTGACATAAGACAATGAATTTTGGTGACTGAAAAACACTGACCGAGCAGTTAGCTTATACTGAATTCGTCTAGTATACCGAGCTCTCTTACGATATGAAAATGAGTGTCTCTCGGCAAGGGTTTTGTAAAAATGTCAGCTAATTGATTTTCAGTGCTTACAAATTCAATAACACAATCACCTTTTTGAACATGATCTCTCAGAAAATGATGTCTTATTTCAATGTGTTTTGTCCGAGAGTGATACACGGGATTCTTAGTTAGGTTGATTGCACTTGTGTTGTCACATTTAATAGGAATGTGATTCAATTTTAGACCGAAATCCGACAGTTGCAACAACTTCCGGCAGCTATGTATTCGGCTTTTGCGGTGGAAAGAGCAACACAAACCTGCTTTTTAGAAAACCAAGACACTAGAGAACTTCCCAGAAGATGACAAGTTCCACTAGTGCTTTTTCGATCAAGCTTGCATCCCGCAAAATCCGAATCGGAATATCCGACCAAACTAAGACTTGTATCACTTGGATAAAACAGACCATTGTTCTCGGTTCCTTTTAAATATTTAAAAATTCTCTTAACAGCAGTAAGATGAGATTCTTTTGGATTAGCTTGAAACCGTGCACACATACAGACGCTAAACATAATATCAGGCCGAGATGCAGTTAAATATAGAAGACTTCCTATCATGCCTCTATATTTACTTACATCTACGGATTTACCTGATTCATCCTTGTCGAGATAGTAGGAGGTACTCATCGGTGTTGCAGCAGTCTTGCAATTTTCCATGCCAAATTTCCTCAGAAGCTCTTTACAGTATTTTGCTTGATGTACAAAGATGCCTTCGTCGGCTTGCTTAATTTGAAGACCGAGGAAGAATGTAAGTTGTAACACCCTCACAATAATTTAGTTAATTTAGGATTTTATAAAAATTGGTACTTGAAAATTTCGATAAAAATTCGGAAGAGTTCCCTCTGTATTTCGGACTTTACCAAAATTTCCTGTTTGCACCTGTTCAGATCAGAACAATTTTAAAACATAAACATTTAATTTTTATCCAGAAACAGATCCTAATGCCCCAAATATCACAAATAGGGGCATACAACTAATATATATCTTTAAATTACAAAATAATAGTTTTTAACATAGCTAAAACTACAGTCCACTCCTAAAATAATAAACCGACACTCCACGTAGTGGAGGTTCAACATGCTCGGCCAGAAAACTGTGCAAGCTCCAAGCTCAATACCTGAAAAATGTTTGTAAGGGTGAGCTTTACACATGAAGTAGAAAGTAGTGTCTAACTAGACATAATGACCTACTAAGCCAAACACATTTAGCCATATAAGTCACATAATCAGATAAAGCATTCCCATACCAATTTCAAGTACTTTCATATCAATAGTAAATTAGTTCCAGTTGTTCAGTTTCATTATTTCATACATTCAAACTTATGAACATTTTATTACTTTTCTCATATCTTATTTAAATTCACAATCTTTTTTTTTTCTATTCATATACTCTTTGAGCTTTTACAAAGAATTTTAGAAAAGAATTTTAGAATTTATTACGTGGATTTCCATCATTGCGTACAGTCTCCTTCGGACAACGTCTTACAGCAGCGCATCAAGTGCGTCTTACGCGATCAATGCGTACAGTCTCCTACGGACAACGTCTTACAAGATCTGGATTCCACAATCGGAAGGTGCATCCATCATTGCGTACAGTCTCCTTCGAACAACGTCTTACAGCAGCGCATCAAGTGCGTCTTACGCGATCAATGCGTACAGTCTCCTACGGACAACGTCTTACAAGATCTGGATTCCACAATCGGAAGGTGCATCCATCATTGCGTACAGTCTCCTTCGGACAACGTCTTATAGCAGCGCATCAAGTGCGTCTTACGCGATCTAGGCGTACAGTCTCCTACGGACAACGTCTTACAAGATCTGGAGAGGCACAACCCAATTATATCATTAATTTATATATGGTGTGTGTCCATAATTGCGTACAGTCTCCTACGGACAACGTCTTACAGCAGCGCATCAAGTGCTTCTTACGCGATCAATGGGTACAGTCTCCTACAGACAACGTCTTACAAGATCTGAATCACACACTCTTTGTTCTTTAAATCTTTTAATATCTTACTTCACATCTTTCATTTCTTTAAAAACACATTCAGTAACTTATCAATTTCACCCTCTATATTTATGAATTCCAATCATACAGGGAACTTCCAACCAGATAGCCATTTCCATTTTCAATTAATCATTATCCTTTCATATTCCAAATTCCAATATATATTAACAAACACCACATCACCCATTCAAATATAAATCACCGTGATCATTCACAAAATAGCACAACTCTATACTTTTTCTAACATACGTAACAACTATCAAATATAATCATTTATAGTTACCAACCAAGTCTCCATATATTTCAGTTAGGCATAAATAATGACATTTAGCACTTAGCATACTCAATTTATCACATATATCAATTTAACAACTATTTCATTTAATTTTATTCTTGATTGTTAAGCCTATAATAACTATCTAAATCCCAAACCAAATATATACATATACTCTTAGCAAGCACTATGAGCTAATTAGAAAATACTCCCTAAAGCAAGGTAAAGAACCCCTTACCTCAAGGGTTCTACCAAAACCTGTTTCGTACGACGGGGCTATCCTGCTCCGGCTCACAACGCTACGCGGTTTGTTGTTCGCATCACAGCGATTCCTAAAATCCTTCGTCGACTAACCATGTCATACGAATTAAATATCATCAATATAATGCGTTTTACGAAAAGGGGCTTTAACTTGAAAATCAAACAAGTTAATTTCGAAAACCTTTAATTAAAATTCATGAATCAAAGTCAAATAAAATTAGAACCATAGTCCCTTAAATAAAGCTTTTTCTTGAAAATATATTAACTTTCAATACCAACATAATAGTCAAAAATACATTAAAGTTAAGTAGTTTTAGCTTCAAGCCTCAAAATCAAATGCCAGTACTTGACTCTATTAATTCCGAATTAAAAAGAAGTGTCCACGGTTCAAAATAAGTCCAAGTCACAATTATAACTTTTAAATAATTGCACTTCTCTTCAATTTGAAATTAATGTTCAACGTTTTGACTCGAATTAATGTTATGCCGAATATCTCAGGTTCCTAATTAACTGAGGTATGGTTTAGCCTAGGGACAATCCCACTAAGCTAAACGACAGCTCACTTACTTAGGGACCCAACACATTTAACTAAAATACCCTTTAAACTCATCGTTCGACATAATGGTCAACTCGGTATTATACAAATCAGAGTAACTAATCAAAATCATTATCAATAATCAATAATAGTTTAAATAGTAGAATTAAAACTTAATACTTAATTCAAATACTATTTATTTTCTAAAACAACATAAACATTCAAAAACAACTTAATGTTATAATTATCACTAATTAATATTAAAATTAGTATTACTATTAGTATTAGTATCGTTGTTATTATTAAAGCATAACACAGAGAAATTAACAAGGTACTAGGGATTTACCCTCAAATTCGGCTTTGGAGAAGCGGAGAGATCAAGACTGGATTGGTCAGCCCCAATCCATACCATTTATGGCACCACAGAGATCAGTTGACAACTGAAAAACGGTCGGTTCGGTTTGACACCGGTTCAATGCAAGGTTGACAAGTTCATGGCATCACCGCAATGGGAGGACCAGCAGACATGGAGGTTCAGTCATGTGGCGTCGTCGCCGGTGCTAGGCGAAGGTGGAGGCTCCCGGTTCGCGGTCTGGTGCACATCCACAAGAAGGGCGCACAACACGTGGAGGAGACGAAGGCTGGTTTGATTTGAACCCCAATCAACAACGCACCGCGCAATGAGGCGATGGCTGGACAGGAATCACGTATGTGACAGAGGCACAAAGGTGGAGATCGCAAGTCTTGGGCGGCTCCGTCGTCGTTGCGAACCGCGTCACGCAGTGAGGACGCGAGAGAGGGAGCGCGAACCAGAGACACGGAGAGGGAGAGAGAGCGACTGAATGAGGACGGAGAAAGGGGCTAAGGGCGATGGTGGCTTGAGCGGCGGCGTGAATGGAGGCCGACGGAGGGAGAAGGGCACGGGTGAGAGACCATGAGAGGGGGAGGGTGGCGGCGCTACACAAGGGAATTAGGGTTCCCTTTCATACACAACACCCACACACGATTTACTTCTTCTTTACCTTTTTTTTTTCCCTCTCACTTTTATTATTTATTTGTCAACCCAAAATAAATATTAATAATAGGATTTTAGTATCATATAGCCTCATATAGGAAAGCTATAAGGTTAAAAATGAGTTAGATATTAGGAAATAACAAAAATTTATTTAATATTGTATTCTTTACAAATACCAAAGTAAAGATTAGAAAGTCTATTTTTCAAATAGGGTAATTGCTTCAAATGAATCTAGTGTCAAATATATAAATAAAATATACTTTCGTTAATAACATAATTTATTTAATGAAAATACTCAACACTTAAATCGATAAATTTTGGGAAACAATTATTTAATTCAATAAAACTTATAATTATATTAGGAATTAAAATTAGGGATGTTACATAAGTTCTCCCATCATTGACATCTCGAATTCACCTTTCATTAGTGCTGAAAATTTCTTACATAAAGACTCATTAGTAGCACCGAAAATTATGTCATCAACATAGATTTGTACTAATAAAATATCTTTGTTAGATTTTAAAATGAATAAGGTAGTGTCAACCTTCCCTCTTTCAAATCCTTGTTCTAAAAGAAAAGAACTCATCCGTTCGTACCAAGCTCTTGGAGCTTGTTTCAGACCGTACAGAGCCTTTTTAAGTTTGTAAACATGATTTGGAAATTCATGACTTTCGAAACCAGGAGGTTGTTTCACATACACTTCTTCATTTATAAATCCATTTAAGAAAGCACTTTTGACATCCATTTGATGCAGAGTGAATTTCATGATAGATGCAAAAGCAAGCAAGATTCGGATTGCTTCAAGCCAAGCAACCAGAGCAAAGGTCTCGTCATAATCGATACCTTCCTCTTGGTTGTAGCCTTGAGCAACTAATATCTCTTTGTTTCTTATAATTACTCCTGATTCATCCATTTTATTTCTAAAAATCCATTTCGTGCCGATTATAGAATGATCATCAGGCTGAGGAACTAATTCCCAAACATCATTTCTGAAGAACTGGTTCAGTTCGTCTTGCATAGCAATGGCCCAATGTTCATCCTCAATCGCTTTACTAACAGAATCAGGTTCAATTTGAGAAACAAAAGAGACGAAATTGCAAAAATTTTGAATTGACCAACGAGTTAGAACTTCCTTAGATATATCTCCGAGCACATTCTCGATTGGATGGTTCTTGTTTGTTTTCCAAGCAGGAGGGAGGTAATCCCTCGAAGCTTCGATTACAGCGTCGTCTTGATGATACCCATTGTTAGAAGTGTTGTCTTGACGAGCTTCTTTTTCAATTAAGATTGGGTCATCATCATTTTTCTCGTCTTTTGAGTTTTCTTTGATTCCTGCACTTTTTACACAACTCAAAGTGTCCCCTCTTGGATACTCATCAAATACCACATGTATAGATTCTTCCATAATGGAAGTGCGTTTATTGAACACTCGGTAAGCCTTACTCCGAGTAGAATAGCCCAGAAATATACCTTCATTAGCTTTTGAATCAAATTTTCCAAGATGATCTTTTCCATTATTTAAAATAAAAACTTTACATCCAAAAGCATGAAAATAAGATATATTGGGCTTTCTACCCTTGTAAAGCTCATAGGGCGTTTTCTTTATGATTGGTCGAGTAAGAACACGGTTCAAAACATGACAAGCAGTGTTAACTGCGTCCGCCCAGAAATAATGAGGAATTTCAGATTCATTCAGCATAGTCCGAGCAAGTTCCTCAAGTACTCGGTTTTTCCGTTCCACGACTCCGTTTTGCTCGGGAGTCCGAGGAGCTGAAAATTGATGCTCAATGCCGAACTTAGAACAAAACTTATCAAATTTGTGATTCTCGAACTCGCAGCCATGGTCTGTTCGGATAACAACAACTTTTTGGTTAACTTGGTTTTGAATTCGTTTGACTAGCTCTTTAAAACTTTGAAAAGTTTCACTTTTTGCAGTTAAAAATAAAGTCCAAGTAAATCGAGAAAAGTCATCAACAATCACTAGGGCATAGAAGTTACCCCCAAAGCTTTTTACTTGAGATGGTCCGAGCAGGTCCATATGAAGCATTTCTAATGGCCTTGTTGTGGATACCATCTTTTTGGATGAAAATTTACTTTTGGTCAGTTTACACTTCTTACAGGAAGTGCAAACACCTTCTATATCAAATTTTAGCTTTGGCAGTCCGACCACTAGGTCTTTGGATTGAAGTTTCTTTAACTGATTTACATTTATGTGAGAAGTCCGACGATGCCATAACCAAGTATCATTCTCTCGGCATGTAGAGACCAGAGAGGAAATTTCATTTAAATCTACCAAATAAGTATTGTTTGACCTTTTTCCCACAAATTTGATTGAATTGTCTTTGTCACTTTTAATTAGACAGTGAGTGGAGGTAAAAACAACATGATTACCGATATCACAAAGTTGGCTTATGCTCTAAAGATTGTGTTCCAATCCTTGAACGAATAAAACATTTTCGATAATCAAGTCGGAAGAATTTCCAATTTTACCTTCAACCAAAATTTTACCTTTCTTGTTGTCTCCATAAGTGTCGTATCCTTTCTCGGTTGGAGTAAGCTCGATGAAGTGCTGCTTATCTCCAGTCATGTGCTTCGAGCAACCGCTGTCCAGATACCACCGTGTTTCCATTGCTCGATAGCACACCTACAAAACGTGTTACTTGTTCATCTTGGGTACCCAAACAGTTTTGGGTCCCTGTCGGTTAGTGCTGGGATTTACTCCCTTAACAATCTAAACAAAAGAGCCATCGGCTACACCATAGCGTCGGATCCTGCATTCATTAGGTGTATGTCTGAGCATGCCATAGTAAGAGCACGTCGGCTTTTTAGCATGTTTAAAATTTGAGAACGAGCCGATTTCACAAAAAGTTTTCTTTTTGGCATTCTTGTAGCCGAGACCAGTTTTGTTTGAACTGCTTCTCTGTTGAACAAGTAATCGGTCCAACATCCTATCACTTTGTGAGAAAGTTGCATAAGTGGTTTTCAAATTTTTAATTTCTTTTTCATACTTAATGCAATCTTCAAACTTTTGATCTTTCAGAGAAGT
Source organism: Crotalaria pallida (assembly GCA_037953625.1). NCBI lineage: Eukaryota > Viridiplantae > Streptophyta > Magnoliopsida > Fabales > Fabaceae > Crotalaria > Crotalaria pallida. The sequence goes on from CM075649.1 coordinate 156,190,716, forward strand.
GATAGTGGATTCTAAGGAATCATTGTTGCATTTTAAAATTTCAATGCGTTTTTCCAGTTCAAAAACTTGCTCTTTATAATTTAAAATATTTCTTTTCAACTTAGCATAGCTCTTAGCTAGTTTTTCAAACTCGGATTGCATTTCAGTTGTAGGCAGTGTATAATTCCTCATAATCATCAAGTTCGGACTCAGTATTAGATTCGGTATCCGAGTATACCTCATTTTCATGTGTAGTTGAGTCGAACGCCGAGCTAGGTGAAGCTTTTTCATCATGTCTTCCCCTTAGGCACAGAATCTTGCTTTCATGCTCGGTTGAGGATCCAAGTCTTCCCATTAAGCACAAGTGGTTGATTTCATCTTTGGTGGTGCTGAGGTTCGAGCTTGTTGAGGCTTCCTCAGTGAATCTACCCATTAAGCACAAATTAGCTATTTCTTCATCGTCCGAGGAGCTTGACACAGATGATTCATTCTGCTCGGGTGCATCCCAAACGATGTAAGCTCTCTTTGGTTTGGGTTTCTTGTCTTTCTTCTTCTCGGTACTGCTTCTTCTCTGCAACCTGGGACAATTTGGTTTGATATGTCCAGATTCACCACATTCATGGCACTTGACTTTGTCTTTTGAGCTCGTGCCTAGATTTTTAAAGTTTCTTCTGTTTTTGAAGAATTTTCCGAACTTCCTGACTACGAGGCCGAGGGTTTCGTCATTCATGTCTGAGCTAGAGTCGCTGTTCGAGGAGACTTTGGTCGACTTAGTTGAGGCCTTGAGTGAGATCCCTTTCTTCTTTTTGTCGGATTCTTCATGCATGGTTAGTCTTCTGAGCTCCATCTCGTTCTCCTGCAATTTGCCGAACAAAGTTGCTATGTCCATGGTATCTAGATCTTTTGATTCCATGATGGCAGTAACCTTCGGTTGCCATTCTCTGCTAAGACATCTCAAAACTTTGTTAATAACCTCGATATTTTGAAAATTTTTGTCGAGAGCAATAAGATGGTTTATAATATGAGCAAATCGTTTCTGCATGTCATTTACATATTCGCTCGGCAGCATACGAAATAACTCATACTCATGCATCAAAGTGTTTAATCGAGCTCGTCTAACTTCACTTGTCCCTTCGTGAGTCAGTTGTAGAATATCCCACATTTGTTTAGCATTTTTACAGTGAGATACTTGGAAAAATTCATCATAGGACAGGGCCGAGGTGATGATGTTTTTAGCTTTTAAATCGTAAGAAACTTTTCTTTTATCATCATCATCCCAGCTTGTCCTTGGAATTTCTACAACATCATCTCCGATTTTCCTTCTCGGAATATGAGGGCCGTTTTCAATCGCATCCCAAACATCAATATCAATTGCTTCTATGAAAATTTTCATTCGAGCTTTCCAATAAGTATAACCATCACCATTGAATAGTGGTGGTCTGTTTATTGAAGATCTTTACCTCCGAATGGATTGTTAGAGCCCATGGTTTCCTTGGACCTTTTTCGAAAAGCGGTTAAGCTCGATCTTTCGACCGAGCTCTGATACCAATTGTTAAAAACGATGGAAACCGAGGGAACGGTCTTAACAATCTACTAGGGGGGTGAATAGTAGATGAAAGCAATAATACCAATTTTTCGTGATGTATTAAAATCGGTCGAATAAAGCTAGTTGATTAGAGTAAAAATCTCGACTTTGTGCCGAGCAGTTCTTGATAACCAGTTTCTAGACCGAGCACTGATTATCCGAGTTGCACACTCAAAGGATTAGGTTTGCTGCGGAAAATTACTAGCACAGTTCGAGCGTTAAGTTAGAGCTAAAATAGTTCGATCAAATGCCCAGAAAGTAAATGAAAGCAGTAAAGAAAATGAGATACCGAGATTTATCCTGGTTCACTCACCAACACGGTGAGCTACGTCCAGTCCCCCTTAAAACCTTTAAGGAGCTTTATCAGACCAGTCCAAAACTGTCCCTTTCTAATTTTGAAATTTGAAGCTTGATGACAGTTGGGCGCCATTGAGATGAGGACAAAACTGCCAGCCACGCATAGTAGTGATACGTAATAATGAGGTGCATGCGGGTTGTACTTGCTGCAGGTTGAAGATGATGAACAGTGTTGCCGAGCCTGACGACAGTCCGAGCTTGGCATCTTGTTTTAGCTTGACATCTTTTCGAGCATGGGAACTTTGAGAGGTAAAATCGATTTTTCCCTTGCTGAGCTGATCCCTCGGGCCGACTGATAGATTCTGAGCGATGGCTCGGATTGATCACTTCCGAGTTCGTTTGAGCTTAAGATAATTAACTCCAACTTCATTTACAACGGTCCGATCCACTTATCCTTCCGAGCTAGATGTCGAGAGCACCGAGCGTGTCTTCGGAATTTTGACTTCTTTGTTATTCTGGTCGGATTCACTTTGTTTCCGTCGGTGGCCGAGATCAGAGATAATACTTCACGCTGAACTTGTTCATTTGTCGTCATCAAAATCTTTGATTCAACACAAATATTTTGGGAAATAATTTTTAAGTCTCCAAGCACTTGGAGGTTACCAAAATGTTTACAAGAGAGTCACAAAAGGAGAAAGGGAAGCACTTCTCTCCTAAATAAACAAAGGCATGACAAATTATTTCAATTTAATAATAAGAAATCACGTCGAAGATCCTACTAGCGTAACTTTAGCACCTCAAGCCTCATAGGAGCTGCACTTGATTCTCAAGCATAACTTTTCCTAGCTGCTAGGCATTAGGGTTATTGTTCTAATATGATATTGTTTCCATAGTTTGTTTGTGTACTTTTGATTTATCATTGCATTGTTGTACTACAATTTCTTGTATTTGCTTGTCTTTTTTTATTTTAAATAATTATGCTCTTGAATGAAATATATCTTTCTTTGTATGGTCTTGTGTTTCACCTCTTTTGTACTTGGTTATTTTCTATAATTTATCTATGTATTCTATTTATTAATTCATGAATGTTTAAAACTTGTACATTAATCTCTTTTGTCTTAGATATTTTATTTTTAAACTTTGTTGATGAAGGTCTAATATATGATGTTTTAAGGCTTAATTTCACTTCCTTTTGCTTGGGTTTTAGCTTGTTTCTCTTGTAAATATAGGTATTTTGTATTAGTTTTAGGAATTTTTAGTTTATTAGAATCCTTTGAACGTTTTGATCCATTTTGGGTATGTTTCAGGTGTTTCGGAGCCTTAATTGGAGAAAATATTATTGGAGCTGAAAAGAGCATAAGAAGACCTTGAAAATGGCACAAGAACGGAGAGAAACGGAGTCGAAAGTTACCTGGCACGCCCAGGCGTGGGATCATCGCGCCCAGGTGCGCTAGCCACGTTAAACAACTGGGAATCAGATACAGCGCGTCCAGGCGTGCTGATCTACACGCCCAGGCGCGCGAAGTCCGAGAAAGCCCAATTGGGCCAATTTCTGATCAGTTTTGAAGGATTTTGATAAGATTAGGATTTTAACTATTTCGTTTAGGATTAATATGAGTTTTAGAGTGAGTTTTCAGGGAAGAAGCATGAGATGAATAATCATTAGGATTCGATAGTTAGTTTTAGAAAGGATTTTTGCACACTTTTGGGAGTATTCGAAGGAGGAATCCGGAGAATATTGAAGATTCAAGGCACGTATCTGTGGTAATTTAGGAATAAATATCATAGTTATTTGTTTTCTCTTCTCTTTCATTATGTGTAACTAAACCTTTTGTGTTAGGAACATGGTGGATTTGTATTTGTAATTTATTTTTATGAATTAATGTTTTTCGGATTTAAATCAAGTGTTTAATTGTGATTTTATTGTTATGCATAGAAGTAGCTAATCTATGTTTTGGATTTCTAAATCTGAATTGGAAAATTAGGATTTAGAATAGGTCATGCAATTGAACAATATAATGATTCAACTTGTAGGGATGCTTTTGGATTATTATATAACTTGATAAATTCACTGTTCTTAATTAAGGTTATTCAATGATTTAAATTTCTAAAGAATTAAGATTTAATAAATTGAATAATAAACATTAATTTCATAAGAGGAATCTAGGAATTGCTATCTTCTGAGTTTGTTCTTGATTTGAATAGAAAAATATTGATTCATAATAAATAAATGAACATACAATGATACTAAGTTCCTAACCATGTTTTCCCATTTAAATTTCTATTCTATTTTATTTTCCAGCAATTAATCCTTCTTTTTATTTTAATTATTTAATTTTAAATTTTGTAGTCAAATAGATTTTATTCTAGATTTTACCTTAGGTAGAGATAGATTGAACAATTCTGAGTCCCTGTAGGAATGATATCTGGTCTTAACCGACTATATTACTTTGCGATCTAGTATACTTGCTAGAGAGTGATCAAGTTTTTGGCGCCGTTGCCGGGGACTTGAATTAGTTTAATCTGTTTTGGCACTAAGAAGTAATTTAGAGTGAAATATATTTTTGTTATTAATTGAAATGTATAATAATGATTTGTGAAGAGTTAGAATTTTTTGATTTCATTTTAGCTTCACATCCTCTTACTTATGATGCAAATACCCCTATTAGTGAGATTGAAAAGTTTTATAAGAAATCTTTCATAGAAAAGATAGTACAAGAGTTGCCCATCAAGGAAAACTTAAGTACTACTTTCTCTGAAAATTTTGAGGAAAAAGAAATTAAAGTGCATCATGAGGTAGAAGAGGTGAAACAAAACAAAACAAATGGGAAAAGAATAATAATAGAAAAATTTGACTCAACCCTGCTTGCTGAAATTTCTGAACTTAAAAGTTGTGTTAAATCCCTTGCATGTGTGGATGATTCAAAATTTTTCAATTATGTTCGACCCTTAAATTTTTATGATGTTTTCCCAAAACATCATCACAAATCATTGTTGTATACAGGGATGAATAAAGATCCTAAAAAATTTGTTTTTCTTGTTTATGAAATTAATACCTTCATGAATGGGGAAAAAGAAAAATTTTCGAAGATGATGCATGAATTAAGGAATGTACCTTTTGATCCTGGAGGGATTGAATTTATTTTTAAACTTTCCTTATTTCATCTTCATCCCAGTTCATTCCTATGGGACATGGGAGTAACTTGTTATTTCTATATCACATGGGAATTGAGCCATAGAATTTGGGATCCTGGTGGATTCTTTGTAATTATGTAGTAGTGTAGGTTTATTTTTTTTAGTGAAATAAGGAGTTGAAACTTTCTGCAAGTGATTTCTAATGAAGTGCTTTATAGCACTATTTTTAGTTGATCATGTGACACAGGTAATTAAAATTTGGGAATTTTCTCCATGGTTGCATTAATAGAAAAAGCTGTGCTCCAAAGGTAAGTTTCTGAACTCCATGTAATATTTAATTCGATTTTAGGAAATTAGTTTAGGATATAGGTAATTTTAATTTAGTTGATTTCTAATTTTATTTTTTTTATTTTTTTTATTATTCTGTAAAAAAAATAAAAAATAAAAAATAATAGCAGCAGCAGTACCCCCGCGCCTGGGCGCGGAGGACCGCGCCTGGGCGCGATGCACGCGTTAAGCAGTTCAGAAGGGCTGTTTTCTCCCATTCTTCCATCTTCTTCAAACTCATTTCTTCCCCAATTCAAACCCTAACCCCCAATTTCTTAAATTCAACCAAAAATCTCCATTAAATCCTCAAATTCTTCCAACCAAATTCAAAACTCCTCCTTCCTTCTTCACTTTTCTTCCATATTTCTCAAGAAATTTCAAGTTTTTTCTTCTCATTCTCTACCTCTCCTTTCAATTCGGTTTTTCCTTCTCTAGAGCAAAGGAGCACGAATTTCTTCAGTGTTGTGGGTAAGAATCATTTTCTTATACTCCCTGGCACTGTTGTGATTGATTTTGGAGTTTAGAGTTAGTGATTTAGAGCTTAGTTTTTGAGTTTTAAGGAGTGCTCACCAAGTGTTCGATCATTTGCTTTTAGTTGATTTTGAGCTTTTAAGTATGCCTAGGGGAAAAAGACCAGCTGTAGGGAGTACTAGTAGTGATTTGGAAAAGACCTTCGAGCATTCGAGGGTCCACACCTATTATGAGGGAAAGATGGTGAAGAGGGGCATAACCCCAAAGACAAGTATGTTATATGAGAGTGAGGGGCCGATAGGGAGGCGAGTTATTGGAGTTAGTAGTGTGGAGGAGGTGAAGGAGACCCTGTTGATTAACAGGTGGTTGAGTTGGATTAGGGAACCCGATGAGGTGTTTAGCAAATTCCTGGTCTGGGAATTTTATGCTAACGCCTGGTGGAGGGCACAGAGGTACGAGTTGGATAGTACTCATAGGAGGATTTCGTATGTCCGAAGAGTTGAGGTTCCTTATGATCCTGACACTATTGCTTCTGTCATGGGACTTCAGTCTTACCCCGTGGAGGCGGCTCCTGCTATGTTTACTGTGGCGAGTTTTGATAATGAGGAGGAGTACTTGCTGCACTTGGTGAAGGATGCTCTATTTCTGGTAGACAAGGATTGGAACTTGACTACATCTGGAGTAGTCAAGCATGTTTATCAGAAGAATTTGAGGGGAGCGGCCAGGTTTTGGGTCAGATTCATTATGCATAATTTGGACCCACATTCACACGACACTGAGGTACAGCCTGTGATATGTAGACTGATATATGCCCTTCACTGTGGTATCGTAGTAGATGCTGCATCTATTATTTCTGATAGGATGCATCGTTTTGCTAGGAAGGAGGCAGGGTATGTGGGCTTTCCTTGGGTGATCACCCGATTGTGTGCTGCAGCCGGTGTTGATTTTCGTGGGGATGTGCGGGATCTTAGGAGGACCCCGAAGATGACCAGAGCTACATGGGATATGTTTATTGGTAGATCTATAGAGGTAGCTAGGACCGGTCCACCCCAGTCACAGAGCCAGATCCCAGTTCAGCAGCCTCAGGATGAGGCAGGTCCTTCCATCCAGCCAGCTCAGCAGGGGGGAGGTGATGATGGGAAGATCATTGGGATGTTACAGCGTTTGCTTCGGAGGCAGAGCAGAGCAGCTGAGTTCCAGCGCAGAGAGATGCACAGGAACCAGGCTAGAGACTCATTTTTGAGCAGTATCGGAGCAGCGCAGGGTATGCCCTATGATGTACCACCATACACGGATGAGGATCATAGTTTACTGGATGCATCTCCTGAGGAGGAGGATGAGGAGTAGTTTAGGGGATTTTGATTTTTATTGATATATTTTGTATCCCTTCCCCTATTCGGACTTGTATTGTTGCTATTGCAAAAACATGTATTGCTTTCTAGGATTTGTTTTTAGTTTTATTGCATGACTATTTATTTGGACTATTTATTTATGAGCATCTAGTTCTATTATGTCTGACAGGTGTGATTTGATATATTTTCCCATTAGAGGTGCTATTTTTGGCACTAGGTTCTAACGCTTGCAGGTATTAAGTTTGGGGGAATATCTATCACGTTTGTTAGTAATGAGCATTTTTGGTGATGTCGTAGTAAGTATTCCAAATTTATTTCATGTAATTTTTTATTTTGTAGTTAGGTAATTTTAGTTTAGTTTGCTTGAGGACAAGCTAACCTTTAAGTTTGGGGGAGTGGACAAAATAAAAAATTAAATTTTTCAGATCTGAATTTTTCTCCCATTTTTGGTGTTGGTTTGTGTCTTAGGTAGAGGTTTTGTAATTATTCTAGACTTAGGATTATTTTTCTGATGATAGGTGTATATACTTAGTTTAGGATTAGACTCATTGATTCATGTTATTTATTTGTTGAGCTGTAAATATTTTTGAAATTTGGTTATTTTGACAAAGTTTTTCAGAATTTGAAATTAGTGAACTGACTTTAGCTTAGTGAGACTTTGAGCCTATTTGATGGGGTATGTGAATAATTTGAAATATTTTGATTTGAGACCCCTATTTCTTTCATGAGTGTGTTCACTTTAGTTTTGTGTTCTAGAACTTGACCGGTGACCATTTTGGGATTGATAATTGATTACATGCATGAATATGATTAAGGCACTTAGGATGTGTTTTTGTGGCCTTCAACTGTTTTGTATTGATAATGTTCCCTTAGTTGCCCATTTTGAGCCTAATGATATTATGATTTTTCTTTGGTACCCTGCATTTATTGAAATATTCTTTGTTAGTACCTTGGGAATTTTGAATGAGCAATTGAGAGGAATGAATAGGAAAAGAGAAAGTAATTGGTGAAAAGTGTATGAGTTCTATTTCTGTTCCAAGTATGAAAAAAAAACAAAATAAAAAAAAAGGAAATAAATGTAAAAGGAAGAGAATAGAAGGAAGAATAATGAAAAAGAAAAGAAGTTTGAAATAGTTGTGATGTGAGTGTGAGTTTTCATATTATTCATTGCTCATTCATAATTTTTAGAGGGAAATTTGTTTTGCATTTTAGCCCTTTGTTTTATCCATTCTTTCTTTTATCCCACCTTAACACTTTTAGCCATGGCCACGTTACAACCAAATTAAAGACCTTTTGATTTATGCATGTTTTTAATAATTTCAGTGGAGATTTGGGTCTATGGTCAAGCTTATGGTAACACTTTACTATTGAATGAACTTGAGTGAATTGATTTTTGTGACACTCTCAAAATATAACTTTATTAATATTAAAATAAAGTATATTTATAGAATGTTTGTTAATCATATAGTAATTTCATGGAAAATTTTTTCCTTTTATACAACAAAGTTTCACATCAAAACCCTTGACTCGAAAATATATTTATTTCAAAATAAACGGTTGAGTACCTGTTTTGTACTTTCAGCGGAAACGATTTTCAAAACGATTAATGTGGTTGCAATAATTTTAAGGATCATAACAACCATGCAACCATAGCCCATATATATAAAACCCAGGTACCCAAGTAACAGAGATAAAAGTCGAGGTAGCAAAGTATAAGGATACAGATCAGCAAATATAAAATAACAACTCTCATAGACCCTCTCAAAACTATATACAATATAACACAAGTCAAAATAAAAGAGTCTTCGAGAGCTGAGCTATGATCCCCCCACGCTGATGCCTGATCCCTGGTCCTCCAAAAGCTGAACACTACATCCTACCATGGTCCCCATACTGCACATACTAAGAAAGTCACCACATCATTGGCTATCAGTAGCTGCCCCATCCACGTCCTCTACGGGGTCCTCCTCCTCCTCCTCATCCGACACCATAGGAATAGCCGTGCGACGCACTGGCTCAGGTGAGGGTGCAAAACGTACCCTGGTGGTCGGACCATGACGAGGAGTGGCCGTAGCAGTAGCCTCATCAGAAGTAGAAGGACGAGTACGGGTAACAGGGCGTCTGACACGTAAGTTATAAAAACGACGGCCAGGACGTGGGGGTGGAGTACCAAAACGATAAGTATAAGCCAGGGGAATGTGCAGTATGTAGATCATGGGGATGCGAAGTCTACGAGGTCGCACTCGAGCAAGGGGGTTAGGGTGGCGAAAGATCACGTCAACCTCACCCTCGAACACTGCTCGGTGCTCCTCGTAGTCCCACACTCCTCTACGGAGTGGGCGCAACTCCATGTATGTCAGGTAACGAGCCATCACCTACAAGGTCATAGGGAGTCAGCATGTACTAACACATAATCAAATAGACAGAGTAATACTTAAATAGTTGAGTCTTTATTTAACAATAATCATTAATTCCTTTTCTAATCAATTATCATTTTCCATTAATCAATTAACATTCCCTTGATAATCAATTTTAAGTTTTCAATAATCAAATATCATTCATTAATAATTAATTACACATGTTAAACATCAACACCAAGACATAATCATAAATAATCAATAACATGTGCAGTCACGATGTATCTCATCTTATTAGTGCATGATTGTTGGCCAACTACAACAGATAGGCTTCCGTGGCACCTTTAAAAACAAACATGCCTGGTACCCATAATGAGTACCTCATCTAACTCGGCCCGCAAATAAATCAACACCCCTAGAGCTGTTAGAAATGTTGCCGACGTATCCCGTAGGATTACGCCTCATCGAGTCCGGCATCAAATGACATGCCCACACGCACGTGTGTATTTCCGGAAACAGAAGGTGCAACCCCGGTCACCGACACTCCCCCGTGAACCCTTTGGAGCAAACACTCACACAAGTGTTCCTCGAGTTCAACCAAAAGGGATGTGCCCACGCCTCACGGACGTGTCTCCATCAGCTCATCGCTGTGGGAAACCATAATGCATATGCTATGCATGATTTCATCAAATCAATAATGCCCAGTGTCATTTAAGTTGTTTGAGGTTTGTACTTGGCATAGTTGACCTTTATTTTCCATTAAACTTACTTCAATTCAATTCCGTTTCAGCCTTTAATTGATTTTCACACTTTGATAATCAATTAAGTAGTTAAATTCTGATCATTATTGCAAAAATTCAGTCAATAATCGATTAAAGGAATCTGTTAATCGATTATCCCTTTGTACATTTCAAACTGATCAGAATTTCAACGTGTTAATCGATTAACAGCTCGTGTTAATCGATTAAATAGTGCAGAAAAACACTGCTGAACTGGTTTTTATGTATCAAACTCATGCCAATCCAATTTTAACCAAAACTAACCTTCAACCCAACTTAAATACAGTATATTAAACTTGTTCATAGCATCAATTACATTAAATAACATCAACATCACAGAATCATCATGTTTTTCCCCAATTTTAACCTAAAACACAACTTAACATATCAAATTATTAACCACTCAATTTCAGATCAAATTGAAGGTTCATTTAGCTTTAGATACCATCATCTAACATGTTCCAATTCTGGTTTTTGGTCAAATTGGCCTCCAAGCCATTGTCCTCTATCCTAGTGCCCTTTGAACCTCATAGTGGTTCAACCTATACTCAATTCAATACCACAATCTATTCTAGCGTTAGTCAAGCTTCTCCCTTACCTTGTTGAAGCTATTTGGATAGGTGCATCACAAAGAAACTCACAGAATCACCAAACTCCAATTGCTCTGTTTTTCGGTTTATGACAGTTTTGAATGAGCAAGTTCAGGCGAGGATTCGACAAACCAAACGTGCATAAAAACGAATAAACTTGGTCAATAACAAAACTAGGAAGTGTGAACTTGAAATAGAAACAGATTTGGTACTAATTGGTGCCCCAAGCTTACCACACTTTAAGCTCAAAGTCACCACCTCGAGTCTAAAATCACAGCACTTCAGTTTCAAGAGCCCAACTTCCAGCTGCAATATCTCCTCACTCAAGTGACCAAAATTCATGATCTTAATATGGATAGAAAGCTCTTTCTACAAGCTCTGATAAGATGCAAAGCTTGTAGTGTGTATGGGTTTGTGGAAGGAAAACGAATGTGAAGAACAGAGGGTGTTTGAGTTGAGAATTTGAAAGAGTTTCACTAAGGTATCAACTTCTTCATGCAATTCTTCAACTCAAGACCCCAATTTATAGGCAAATCCAGTGCCCATGCAAGCCTACACGCGTCCCACTACCAAAATGAAGTGGTGGAAGGCGGTGCAAGGTGGCAAAGTGGTGGTTCCAGCTGGGAGAGTCATCATCTTCCACTATCTTTGGCCACTGAACTCGTGTTAATCGATTAACACTTTCTGTTAATCGATTAACAGCTTCAGTTTTTGAAAAATTACTATTTTATTCACTTTCCCTCCAAAAATCTTTCTAATATTGCCTCTTAGATCCTTCCCAAGGACTAAACTGCAAAAATCCTTATTTTTAAAGTCCAAATTATTTTCTCTTATTTTTCCTTGGATTATCCCTTTAATATAACCATAATTTAATAAACAAAACTAATTAATTCCATATAATTAATTTTGTTTAAACTATATTCTTTTTATTTATTTGGGAAACAAAAATCGGGGTATTACATTTATCCCCCACTTATAAGAATTTCGTCCCCGAAATTCCGCTTACATAAACAACTCAGGATAATCCTTTCTCATTTTATCTTCTGATTCCCAAGTCGCTTCAGATACATCCGCATTTTCCCAAATAACTTTAACTAATGCAATCTCTTTTCCCCGTAGCTGCTTCATTCTTCGATCTTCAATTCTGACAGGGATTGTCTCAAAAGTGAGATTCTCTCTCAAAGCCACATCATCAGGTTGAACTTCAATTACCGAGTGTGGATCTGACGTGAACTTCCGTAGTTGCGAAACATGGAAAACATTGTGCAGATTAGACAACGACGGAGGTAAAGCGAGTTGATAAGCAACTGGACCGGCACGCTTGAGTATCTGATAAGGACCAATGAATCTTGGTGTAAGCTTCCTTGTTTTCAAAGCTCTCCCAACACTAGTTGTCGGTCTTACGCGAATAAAAACATGATCGCCCTCTTCAAACTCCAAGGGTCTTCTTCTTTTATCTGCATAACTTTTCTGTCGGCTCTGCGCTGTCTTCATCTTCTCTCTGATCATCTGAATCTTCTCAGTTGTTTCTTGAACAAGCTCAGGTCCAATAATCGTTTGCTCCCCCACTTGGAACCAACACAGGGGAGTTTGATACTTCCTTCCATACAATGCCTCAAACGGTGCCATTCCAATACTAGTATGATGACTGTTATTGTAGGTAAACTCTACCAGAGGCAAGAGTTTATCCCAGCTTTCCTGACTTTCCAACACGCAGGCTCTTAACAAATCCTCAAGAGACTGGATAGTCCTTTCTGACTGACCATCAGTCTGAGGGTGATAAGCAGAACTCATCCTCAACTTTGATCCCAGAGACTGCTTTAAACCCTTCCAAAACTTCGAAGTAAACCTCGGATCTCGATCCGAAACAATACTTGAAGGTATACCATGCAGGCGAACAACCTCCTTGATGTACAACTCAACAAACTTATCCATGTGATAGCGCATATTAACGGGAATGAAATGCGCCAACTTGGTCAATCTATCAACGATTACCCAAATTGCATCATACCCTCCAATAGTCCTTGGTAATCCAGACACAAAGTCCATTGAAATGCTATCCCATTTCCATACAGGGACATCCAAGGGTTGTAGTTCTCCGCCTGGCTTATTATGCTCAGCTTTCGCCTTCTGACAAATCAGACAAGAAGCGACATACGAAGCAACATCTTTCTTTAACCCAGACCACCAAAACAGCTTCCTCAAATCTTGATACATCTTGGTTGATCCCGGATGGATACTCATCCGACTTTTATGTGCTTCGTCCAAGATCAGTCTTCTTATCTCCTGATCTTTTGGAATACAAATCCGATCTTTGAATCGGAGAATTCCATCACTTCCAACTTGGAAGTTTGGTTCCTTTCCTTCCAACATTAGCCTTCTCTTTTCTTGCAGTTCTTCATCTACCTGCTGTGATTCCCGAACTTGGATCAGGAATTCATTGGTAATTTGCAACTTACCAAGCATTATGCATCCTCGTTCCACTTGCATCATCACGCTTAGATCGCAAAACTTCTCGATTAAAGAGAATTCCCTGATCATCATCGAGCTCATATGAAGAGTCTTCCGGCTTAAAGCATCAGCTACTACATTTGCTTTACCGGGGTGGTATTGAAGCTCGAAATCATAATCTTTAATAAACTCCATCCAACGCCTTTGTCTCATGTTCAACTCTTTCTGGTCAAACAGATACTTCAAACTCTTATGGTCACTATAGACCTTGAACGTAGTGCCATAGAGATAGTGTCTCCAAATCTTCAGAGCGAAGACAATAGCAGCGAGCTCTAAGTCATGCGTCGGATAATTGGCCTCATGCACTTTTAACTGCCTTGATGCGTATGCTACCACTTTTCCATCTTGCATCAAAACACATCCACGAACGAGTCCAAATAAGGTCTGAAGATTCTGTTCATGTAATCCATGAAGATAGCAGGAGCATTTGTTAGCCCAAACGGCATAACCACATACTCATAATGCCCATATCTCGATCGGAAAGCCGTCTTCGGAATGTCTTCATCCCGAATTCGAATCTGATGATATCCCGACCTTAGATCGATCTTAGAAAACACTGAAGCTCCTCGAACTTGATCCATAAGATCATCAATCCTTGTCAGAGGATACTTGTTCTTGATCGTGACCTTATTCAGCTGACGATAGTCTACGCACATCCTCATACTACCGTCCTTCTTCTTAACAAACAACAACGGAGCTCCCCAGGGCGAAACACTTGGCCTTATCATTTGCTTCTGCAGCAATTCTTCAATCTGTTTCTTCATCTCGGCCATCTCCGATGGTGCCATCCTATACGGAGCAATAGAGATAGGTCCGGTTCCAGGTACGATATCGATTCCAAACTCAATCTCACGCTTTGGTGGTAATCCTGGAATTTCTTCTGGAAATACTTTCGAAAAGTCTCTAACCACCGGAATATCCTCAATCTTTACTTCCTTCTTCTCTTCCACAGTTGAGGAGAATAGACAAACATACCCCTTAGGTTCAAAACTTAGGGATTCATGGTTTCGGAATTGGATCGTCTTTTCATCACAGTTTAAGATGACTTGATTTCGGTTCAACCAATCCATTCCTAGGATCACATCTATTTTGAGCATGGGTAAACAGATCAAATCTACTAAGGATGTATGGTTTAGGACCATTATCTTACAATCCTTGCAAACCTTAGAAACAACACAAGGATTGTTGATGGGGGTTTCAAGCTGTAGTTGATAGGGTGACTCAGATACTACTAACTTCAAACGATTTATACACTCATAAGACACAAAAGCGTGTGTGGCTCCGGAATCAAACATAACAACACAGGGTTGGTCATTAAGAAGATAGATACCTTGGATCAGACCAGGTGATGGGGTTGGTTCAGTTCCACTTAAAGCAAACACTTTTCCAGCAACAGTGGGTTTGCTTGTTCCCTCCTTCTTTACTGGCTCCTTACATTCGCAAGAGTAGTGCCCTTTCTTTCCACAGTTAAAGCAGAGACCATGTTGAGCAGCATAGCAGTTGGTTCCGAAATGGACACGATTACACTTCTCGCACTTACGATTGCTTGTTTGAGGAGTACCCTTACCACCATTCACTTCCTTTCCCTTTCCTTTATGAGGATAAGGACCCCTTACTCCGATTGTTGAAATTTTTCTTCTTGATAGGTCCAAACCCTGATTGACTCCTCCTTTGTGCCTCTTCCTCTTTCTTATCATATTCATAAACTCGGCACATCTCAACTAAAGCAGGAAAACTTCTAATCTTCTGATACCCAAAAGCAGACTTTATTTCCGGCTTGAGTCCATTCTCAAACTTGATACATTTGGACCTCTCGTCCGGATTGAGTTGGTAGTACAGAGAATACTTGATAAGTTCCTCGAACTTCGCTGCGTACTCCCCTACACTCATGTCTCCTTGTCTCAGTTGCATAAATTCCAACTCCTTCTTTCTCCTTTGATCCTCAGGAAAGTATTTATTGAGAAATTTCTCAACAAACACATCCCAAGTAATCAACCTTCCTTCATAATTCAGAAGTTGCATGGTGTGATGCCACCAATTCTCAGCTTCACCACATAACATGAAAACTGCGAACTTCACCTTTTGAGCATCAGTGCATTCCATAGCACGGAAGATCTTGTTCAACTCCTGAATCCAACGATTCGCTTCCTCAGGTTTATGACCTCCTTCAAACTTTGAAGGTTTAAAGCGTAGAAATTCCGAGAAAGTCTTTGACTCCTGATTTTCCTTTTGCATAGGCTGAGGTGGCGGATTAGCTTGTTGTTGTTCTTGACGCATACCCATTAACACATCCGTCAACCTTTCTATGGCCTCGGCCATATGGTTGTTATTGTTTCTAGCAGACATCTTAAACATGCACTAAAGATTCTATATCAGGCTAAAATCCTAACAAAAAGTATGCATAACGCACCTCTTTTCAATTCTAAAACTAACCAAAGCAGATACTAAGGCAAGCATCCAGGACAGGTATTACCTTTTGGAGATCACAGATCAGCATCAGTTCGCAGGATCACAGCTCTGATACCAACAAATGTGACACTCTCAAAATATAACTTTATTTATATTAAAATAAAGTATATTTATAGAATATTTGTTAATCATATAGTAATTTCATGGAAATTTTTTTCCTTTTATACAACAAAGTTTCACATCAAAACCCTTGACTCGAAAATATATTTATTTAAAAATAAACGGTTGAGTACCTGTTTTGTACTTTCAGCGGAAACGATTTTCAAAACGATTAATGTGGTTGCAATAATTTTAAGGATCATAACAACCATGCAACCATAGCCCATATATGTAAAACCCAGGTACCCAAGTAACAGAGATAAAAGTCGAGGTAGCAAAGTATAAGGATACAGATCAACAAATATAAAATAACAACTCTCATAGACCCTCTCAAAACTAAATACTATATAACACAAGTCAAAATAAAAGAGTCTTCGAGAGCTGAGCTATGATCCACCCACGCTGATGCCTGATCCCTGGTCCTCCAAAAGCTGAACACTACATCCTACCATGGTCCCCATACTGCACATACTAAGAGAAAGTCACCACATCACTGGCTGTCAGTAGCTGCCCCATCCACGTCCTCTACGGGGTCCTCCTCCTCCTCCTCATCCGACACCACAGGAATAGTCATGCGACGCATTGGCTCAGGTGAGGGTGCAAAACGTACCCTGGTGGTCGGACCAGGACGAGGAGTGGCCGTAGCAGTAGCCTCATCAGAAGTAGAAGGACGAGTACGGGTAATAGGGCGTCTGACACGTAAGTTATAAAAACGACGGCCAGGACGTGGGGGCGGAGTACCAAAATGATAAGTATAAGCCGGGGGAATGTGCAGTATGTAGATCATGGGGATGCAAACTCTACGAGGTCGCACTCGAGCAAGGGGGTTAGGGTGGCGAAAGATCACGTCAACCTCACCCTCGAACACTGCTCGGTGCTCCTCGTAGTCCCACACTCCTCTACGGAGTGGGCGCAACTCCACGTATGTCAGGTAACGAGCCATCACCTACAAGGGCATAGGGAGTCAGCATGTACTAACACATAATCAAATAGACAGGGCAATACTTAAATAGTTGAGTCTTTATTTAACAATAATCATTAATTCCTTTTCTAATCAATTATCATTTTCCATTAATCAATTAACATTCCCTTGATAATCAATTTTAAGTTTTCAATAATCAAATATCATTCATTAACAATTAATTACACATGTTAAACATCAACACCAAGACATAATCATAAATAATCAATAACATGTGCAGTCACGATGTATCTCATCTTATTAGTGCATGATTGTTGGCCAACAATAACAGATAGGCTTCCGTGGCACCTTTAAAAACAAACATGCCCGATCACCATAATGAGTACCTCATCGAACTCGGCCCGCAAATAAATCAACACCCCTAGAGCTCTTAGAAATGTTGCCGACGTATCCCGTAGGATTACGCCTCATCGAGTCCGGCATCAAATGACATGCCCACACGCACGTGTGTATTTCTGGAAACAGAAGGTGCAACCCCGGTCACCGACACTCCCCCGTGAACCCTTTGGAGCAAACACTCACACAAGTATTCCTCGAGTTTAACCAAAAGGGATATGCCCACGCCTCACAGACGTGTCTCCATCAGCTCATCGCTGTGGGAAACCATAATGCAGATGCTATGCATGATTTCATCAAATCAATAATGCCCAGTGTCATTTAAGTTGTTTGAGGTTTGTACTTGGCATAGTTGAACTTTATTTTCCATTAAACTTACTTCAATTCAATTCAGTTTCAGCCTTTAATTGATTTTCACACTTTGATAATCAATTAAATAGTTAATTTCTGATCATTATTGCAAAAATTCAGTCAATAATCGATTAAAGGAATCTGTTAATCGATTATCCCTTTGTACATTTCAAACTGATCAGAATTTCAACGTGTTAATCGATTAACAGCTCGTGTTAATAGATTAAATAGTGCATAAAAACACTGCTGAATTGGTTTTTATGTATCAAACTCATGCCAATCCAATTTTAACCAAAACTAACCTTCAACCCAACTTAAACACAGTATATTAAACTTGTTCATAGCATCAATTACATTAAATAACATCAACATCACAGAATCATCATGTTTTTCCCCAATTTTAACCTAAAACACAACTTAACATATCAAATTATTAACCACTCAATTTCAGATCAAATTGAAGGTTCATTTAGCTTTAGATACCATCATCTAACATGTTCCAATTCTGGTTTTTGGTCAAATTGGCCTCCAAGCCATTGTCCTCTATCCTAGTGCCCTTTGAACCTCATAGTGGTTCAACCTATACTCAATTCAATACCACAATCTATTCTAGTGTTAGTAAAGCTTCTTCCTTACCTTGTTGAAGCTATTTGGATAGGTGCACAACAAAGAAACTCACAGAATCACCAAACTCCAATTGCTCTATTTTTTGGTTTATGACAATTTTGAATGAGCAAGTTCAGGCGAGGATTCGACAAACCAAACGTGCATAAAAACGAATAAACTTGGTCAATAACAAAACTAGGAAGTGTGAACTTGAAATAGAAACAGATTTGGTACTAATTGGTGCCCCAAGCTTACCACACTTTAAGCTCAAAGTCACCACCTCGAGTCTGAAATCACAGCACTTCAGTTTCAAGAGCCCAACTTCCAGCTGCAATATCTCCTCACTCAAGTGACCAAAATTCGTAATCTTAATATGCATAGAAAGCTCTTTCTACAAGCTCTGATAAGATGCAAAGCTTGTAGTGTGTATGGGTTTGTGGAAGGAAAACGAATGTGAAGAACAAAGGGTGTTTGAGTTGAGAATTTGAAAGAGTTTCACTAAGGTATCAACTTCTTCATGCAATTCTTCAACTCAAGACCCCAATTTATAGGCAAATCTAGTGCCCATGCAAGCCTACACGCGTCCCACTACCAAAATGAAGTGGTGGAAGGCGGTGCAAGGTGGCAAAGTGGTGGTTCCAGCTGGGTGAGTCATCATCTTCCACTATCTTTGGCCACTGAACTCGTGTTAATCGATTAACACTTTCTGTTAATCGATTAACAGCTTCAGTTTTTGAAAAATTACTATTTTATTCACTTTCCCTCCAAAAATCTTTCTAATATTGCCTCTTAGATCATTCCCAAGGACTAAATTGCAAAAATCCTTATTTTTAAAGTCCAAATTATTTTCTCTTATTTTTCCTTGGATTATCCCTTTAATATAACCATAATTTAACAAAAAAACTAATTAATTCCATATAATTAATTTTGTTTAAACTATTTTCTTTTTATTTATTTGGGAAACAAAAATCGGGGTATTACAATTTTTACCCTTGATACACATGAGAGATATACACTGAGAGGTTGAGAGTGTTCACTAGTTCTGAGTTCTGACTTGTTTTGTTTCTTTAACCAAGTTTTGATATGCGAATAGCTTGTGTAAATACGTGGCTGTGTTGATGAGTCGAAGTCTTAGATCAAGTATTGTACATTTTGATTTAGAAGGTAGTCTTGTGTTTATGAATTTTTATTTTACTTTTTCGTGGGACATGCAAAATGCTAAGTTTGGGGGTGTGATGATGGTCTAATATATGATGTTTTAAGGCTTAATTTCACTTCCTTTTGCTTGGGTTTTAGCTTGTTTCTCTTGAAAATATAGGTATTTTGTATTAGTTTTAGGAATTTTTAGTTTATTAGAATCTTTTGAACGTTTTGATCCGTTTTGGGTATGTTTCAGGTGTTTCGGAGCCTTAATTGGAGAAAATATTATTGGAGCTGAAAAAAGCATAAGAAGACCTTGAAAATGGCACAAGAACGGAGAGAAACGGAGTCGAAAGTTACCTGGCACGCCTAGGCACGGGATCAGCGCGCCCAGGCGCGCTAGCCACGTTAATCAACTGGGAATCAGATACAGCGCGCCTAGGCGTGCTGGTCTGCACGCCCAGGCGCGCGAAGCTCGAGAAAGCCCAATTGGGCCAATTTCTGATCAGTTTTGAAGGATTTTGATAAGATTAGGATTTTATCTATTTCGTTTAGGATTAATATGAGTTTTAGAGTGAGTTTTCAGGGAAGAAGCATGAGATGAATAATCATTAGGATTCGATAGTTAGTTTTAGAAAGGATTTTTGCACACTTTTGGGAGCATTCGAAGGAGGAATCCGAAGAAGATTGAAGATTCAAGGCACGTATCTGTGGTAATTTAGGAATAAATATCATAGTTATTTGTTTTCTCTTCTCTTTCATTATGTGTAACTAAACCTTTTGTGTTAGGAACATGGTGGATTTGTATTTGTAATTTATTTTTATGAATTAATGTTTTTCAGATTTAAATCAAGTGTTTAATTGTGATTTTATTGTTATGCATAGAAGTAGCTAATCTATGTTTTGGATTTCTAAATCTGAATTGGAAAATTAGGAATTAGAATAGGTCATGCAATTGAACAATATAATGATTCAACTTGTAGGAATGCTTTTGGATTATTATATAACTTGATAAATTCACTGTTCTTAATTAAGGTTATTCAATGATTTAAATTTCTAAGGAATTAGGATTTAATAAATTGAATAATAAACAGTAATTTCATAAGAGGAATCTAGGAATTGCTATCTTCTGAATTTGTTCTTCATTTGAATAGAAAAATATTGATTCATAATAAATAAATGAACATACAATGATACTAAGTTCCTAACCAAGTTTTCCCATTTAAATTTCTATTCTATTTTATTTTCCAGCAATTAATCCTTCTTTTTATTTTAATTATTTAATTTTAAATTTTGTAGTCAAATAGATTTTATTCTAGATTTTACCTCAGGTAGAGATAGATTGAATAATTCTGAGTCCCTGTGGGAACTGTAGGGTCTGCCGACCATATACGGACCCGAGTCTCACCAAAGGGTTCTTCTAAGGGCATTTTGCTAGGTTTACCTATCATGAAAGTCCTTCGCTCGGACTCGTGGGATCCGAGCATACGAGAGGGCCAGGCTCGGACTTGATGGAACCGAGCCTTACGATCGGTCCCCAATCCATCAGGCTCGGGACTCTAGGACCGAGACATACCGTCGGCTCGTGGATAAGCTCAGCCTTGCCGAGGCTTCTTATCCCTTCCGCAAATCTCTCCTAGATTCTCGCAACAGCCTAGACATGAGATCTTCAGCTGATCTTATCCAGATTCTAGAAGCATAATCTTCCGATATTATCTCACAGAATCCTGGTTAAGCACAACTTTGATACCGGGCGCAAAGGGCCCATATCAGCCTCCTCCAAACCCTATAAATAGCTCATCACAGCTAGGGTTTTAGGAAAGTAATCTCATCCCTAAGTTGACACTCTTCACACACACGTTGACTAGGGAGATCCTGCTTTTCCGAACTGGAACTGCAGAAATACCATAAGTCATACATCAATACTTGATCCTCTCCTGGGCTCCTGGTTGCCATAATCTTGAGCACTTAGAGGGTTAAAGACATATAGTGATTAGGACACTACATTTGGCGTCGTCTGTGGGAACCGAATAACTAATATTCCCACATCCACTATTTTCATGGAAAACAACGTTAATGAAGGAGATCTCCGTCGTCGCCTCCGTGGGAGGCCACCCAAAAACGGAAGAGGAAATATCAGGGACATGATCGCTCCGGGAGGGCTCCCTGAAGGCAATCAGGATCCTCCTTTTAACCCTCCCCCTCCAGTTCCTCCTGAAAATCCCCTTCAGGCACAGGTTAATGTCCCTCCCCTTATTGAAGGTGGCGGAGGACGATATAATTCTCACACTGTTCCTGATGGTCATGTTTCAGAGTGGCATGATACTGCAGATTCTGGACCACACGTATCTCGGAGGGCCCCTTCTGGATCACGAACTGATGAGGCCCGTCGAGTAGAACGTTTCGCTCGTCATGATCATTCCCGAGCCGATAGATCCCAACGAGAAGTACCTCACTTGACGAGGGGCCACTTTGGAACGCTTCAAGGTGGACCACGTTCCACTGAAACTGAGGGCAGGTCTTACATGACTACCTCTTCGGCTCGAAGGCGAGAAGAGTCAATCATGGAAATTTTAAGAACTCAGACTTCCTTGATCGAGAGACAGAATCAGGCTATTGCTGCTCTTCAGCAGCAGAGCATGGCAAGGACAGCCGAGCAAAGCTCTCGCGTGGCTTCCGGCAACCCAATCAACCTTCCTCCTCCTCCACCTTTCAACCCGAGCGTGGTTCCCGAGCGCATTACCGGGGAACCTCATTCTGGCCATCCTTTCACAGCAGAGATCATGGCATACCATACCCCGTAGACTTATGTAGGACATCAAAAAATTCCTCGCTATACCGGGACAACCGATCTGATGGACCATATTGCGGCTTACGAATCCTCTATGATGTTTTATGGAGGAGGGGACTTCATGAAATGCCGCGCTTTCTCGATGACTTTGGGCTCGACGCCCTTATGGTGGTTCAACTCCCTACCTGCAAATTCAATTCACTCTTGGGCTGAACTCAGAAGAAAGTTCTTGAATAGGTACACTGCCAGCATGTCACAACCGAAATCCGATCATTCATTAGCTGGAGTTGCACAGAGACCAGACGAGTCTCTACGAGACTACTTAGCTCGGTATCAACAAGAGGCTAGTGACATATCGGGTTTACAATCTGGAGTATCTGTTCTCTTGCTTACTCAAGGGTTACGAGACGGAGATTTTAAGGATTCTTTGATAGGAGAACCACCTAAGGATATGGCCGAGCTCAGGGAAAGGTCCAGGAAGTTTGTAAATTTGGAAGAGTTTCACAGAATCAGTACTGTGGCGTGTGGTAAGGAAGAGCGTCAAGAGCATCGTCCTCGGCAGAATGATCGGTTTCGAGATGGTAGAGGGAGGAAGGATAAAAGAGAGAGAGAAAGAGGAGAAAAACTGCCTCCAAAAGGCAAATATGACGAGTATACTCAGCTTACAGTACCAAGGAGTCAAATCCTTCGTGAGACTATGCACACCGAGATGCGCAATATTACTAGACCTCCAGCTTTGAGAAAAGTTGCTCAGAAATATAAGACCAAGTATTGTGACCATCATGGTGGATGGGGACACACCACTGACCAGTGCACCATGTTAAAAGACTTGATTGAAGAAATGGTGAGGGACGAAAAACTCCAACAGTACATTGGCGAAGCAATGCGGAAGCGTACTAGGAGAAAAAGCCAGTCCCCACCCAAACCCGAGCAGAAACAAAGAAATAGGAGCCCCTCACCACCTGCGGGGGGAGCTTCTACCCTACTGTCCGAACAGGATAAGGGTCGAGAGGGTTTTTTGATCAACACCATTGCTGGAGGATTTGCAGGTGGGTCAAGTTCTTTCTGTTGCTAGCCGACCAATTCAAAAGCCTAAAAAGAAGAATATCGTCATCAGCTTCAGTGACGAGGACTTCGCTGAAATAATCTGAGACCACAACGATCCCATGGTAGTTACGGCTCTGCTCGGTAATTATAAAGTGAAGAGGATTCTTGTTGATCAGGGAAGCTCAGCAGATATTATGTACTTGGATTTGTTTGAAGACCTGAAGCTGAAAAGGTCTAATCTAACTCCGTTCAAAGGAAATTTGATTGGCTTTACGGGCCATTCGATTGTTCCCCTAGGCCATATCCACCTCCCAGTCACCCTGGGGGAACAACCATCCACTCGAAAAGAGATAGTAAAGTTTTTGGTCGTCCAGGCTCCGTCGGCATACAACGCCATCCTCGGTCGTACTGCACTCCAGTCTTTTGGCGCTGTTGTTTCAACTGTCCACCTAGCTATGAAATTTCCAGGGTCTAACGACAAGGTGGTCACGGTGCATTCTGAACAAGAGCTGGCTCGGAAGTGCTATAATATCAGCCTGGGTAAACTGAAGATCGAAGATGAAAAAATTATTCAAGAGCCACTAAATAATGGAAGTGTTAACCTGGCAGATCTTTATGTAAGGGAGGATGACGAAACCAGACCAACCCCTCAGGGGGACTTCAAGAAGATAATCTTGGCTCCGATCCATCCCGCGGTGTTAAGATTGGTGTTGGTCTTGCCGAGGAAGTTGAGAAAGAGTTGACAGAACTGCTCATTGAGAACAAAGATCTATTCGCCTGGACCTCGGCAGACATGCCAGGCATTGACCCGAATTTCATCTGCCACAAATTAACTGTCTATCCTGGCGCTAAACCAGTTTGCCAGAAGAAGAGGCGGGTCGGAACCGAAAAAGCTCAAGCCACAGAGGAAAAGGTTGTCGAGCTGCTTGAAGCAGGGTTTATCAGGGAAGTGGTATACATTGATTGGCTGGCTAATCCCGTACTGGTCAAAAAATCTAATGGAAAGTGGAGAATGTGCGTAGATTATACAGACCTGAACAAGGTCTGCCCCAAAGACCAATATCCACTTCCTTGCATAGACAAATTAGTGGACAGCTCGGCAGGATACCAGAGACTATCCTTCATGGACGCTTATTCTGGCTACAATCAGATTCCGATGTATCCTCCGGATCAGGTGAAAACTTCCTTCGTTACTGAAAACGCTACGTACTGTTATAATGTTATGCCCTTCAGACTCAAGAACGTTGGGGCAACTTACCAGTGAATGATGAATAAAGTGTTCGGCCCACTTATCGGGCCCAAAATGGAAGTGTACATCGATGACATGATTGCCAAGAGTTTGAAGGAAGAAGACCATGCCAAGGACTTGAAGATTTTTCTTGACAGAATTCGGCAGTACGATATGAGGCTGAATCCTGAAAAATGCACCTTTGGGGTTCCCGCTGGATCATTCCTCGGATTTATGCTTACTGAACGAGGAATCGAAGCGAACCTCGAAAAATGCCGAGCTATCCTCGAGATGAAGAGTCCATCTGACATTAAGGGTGTATAGCAATTGGCAGGTCGGGTAGCAGCTCTTTCCAGATTCTTATCCCAATCAGCTCGGAAGGCCCTACCATGGTACCAATTGTTGAGAAAGGAAAAGTAGAAGGCGTTTGAGTGGAACGATGCATGCGAAAAGGCCTTCACTGACCTTAAGCAATATCTGGCACCCCTCCGATCCTATCTAGCCCTGTAATTGGAGAGACTCTATTCCTATACTTGTCAGTGGGTGATTCAGTTGTCAGTTCAGTTTTAGTTCGAGAAGAATCAGGCAAGGAATCCCCCGTTTATTTTGTTAGTCGAGCGCTTCAAGGACCAGAACTGAGATACCAAAAGGTGGAAAAATTGGCTTTCTGTTTGGTCATCACGGCCAGAAGACTGCGTCAGTACTTCCAGAGTCATCACATTAAGGTCAGAACAGCTCAACCTATCCGCCAGATTCTCCAGAAACCCGATTTAGCAGGAAGAATGGTAACTTGGGCCATTGAACTTTCCGAGTTCGACATCGCTTTCGAACCAAGGAAGGCAATGAAGTCTCAGGTTCTAGCTGATTTCCTCACCAAGTTTACTGAGCCACTGACGAGCTCAAACTTGGACTGGAGCATTTACGTTGATGGATCGAGCAACAAGCTTGGGGCAGGTGCTGGTATAATCCTGGAAAACTCCGATGGTGTTACCCTTGAGTATTCTTTGAAGTTTGAATTTCCTACTTCAAACAATCAGGCAGAATACGAAGCTGTAATGGCTGGTCTCAGGATGGCAAAGGAGGTAGGGGCCCGAGAACTCAAGATTTTCAGTGATTCTCAGCTGGTGGTCTCTCAAGTCAAAGGAGATTATCAAGCCAAAGAACCCATCCTCCAAAAGTATCTTGAGAAGGTGAAGTTCTTGTCTTCAGAGTTTGCCAAAGTTGAATTCTGTCATATTCCAAGGGAAAGCAATGGCCGAGCAGACATTCTTTCAAAACTTGCTTCAAAAAAAGGCCCCGAAAAGAACAAGACATTGATCCAAGAAACGGTGCACGGACCTAGCGTTGTCCTCTCCGTTTCGGTGGATCCAAGTTGGACTGCTCTGATCACGAGTTACTTAGAACAAGGAACTTTGCCTACTGATCCAACTGAGGCTAGGAAGCTCATCAGGAAAGCGTCGCAATTTGCTCTAGTTGAAGGAATTTTGTTTCGCCGAGGGGTCAGTGGCCCTATGCTCAGATGTTTGGATCCCACTGAAGCAAAACAAACACTTGAAGAGGTTCATGGAGGAATCGGAAGCCATCATGTTGGGGGTAAATCATTGGCCAAAAAGATTCTAAGGGCAGGATATTACAGGCCGACCCTTCAGCAAGATGCAATTAATCATGTGAAAAGATGCGGAAAGTGTCAATTCCATAGCGATGTGTACCAGAAGCCGGCCGAGGAACTCCACTCACTTTCATCTCCCTATCCTTTCTATCAATGGGGAATGGATTTGATTGGCCAGTTCCCCACCACACCAGGACAGCTGAAATGGGTGGTAGTTGCCATAGATTACTTTACCAAATGGGTAGAAGCCGAGCCTCTAGCAACTATCTCCTCTCCGTTTCGGTGGATCCAAGTTGGACTGCTCTGATCACGAGTTACTTAGAACAAGGAACTTTGCCTACTGATCCAACCGAGGCTAGGAAGCTCATCAGGAAAGCGTCGCAATTTGCTCTAGTTGAAGGAATTTTGTTTCGCCGAGGGGTCAGTGGCCCTATGCTCAGATGTTTGGATCCCACTGAAGCAAAACAAACACTTGAAGAGGTTCACGGAGGAATCGGAAGCCATCATGTTGGGGGTAAATCATTGGCCAAAAAGATTCTAAGGGCAGGATATTACAGGCCGACCCTTCAGCAAGATGCAATTATTCATGTGAAAAGATGCGGAAAGTGTCAATTCCATAGCGATGTGTACCAGAAGCCGACCGAGGAACTCCACTCACTTTCATCTCCCTATCCTTTCTATCAATGGGGAATGGATTTGATTGGCCAGTTCCCCACCACACCAGGACAGCTGAAATGGGTGGTAGTTGCCATAGATTACTTTACCAAATGGGTAGAAGCCGAGCCTCTAGCAACTATCTCCTCTGCCAAAGTTCAGAAGTTTTTTGAAAGGTAGGTCATAGCTCGGTTTGGAGTTCCACAAGTTCTGGTGACTGAAAACGGAACTCAGTTCGCAGCAAAGGCGTTCCAAGACTTGGTCAATGCTTTAAACATCGAGCACTATTTTTCCTCGGTTGAGCATCCTCAGACCAATGGGCAAGTGGAACCGTGAATCGAACCATCATCCAGGGAATTAAGAAGAGACTTATTGGTGCAAAGGGAAATTGGTTGGATAATCAGCATGAAGTACTTTGGTCATACCGCACCACAATACAAACCTCGACGGGGCACTACAACATTTTTTAGTTTAGGCAACACTGAATGTTTCAACGGTTGAAAAACCGTTGCTTATACATGGAATAGGCAACGGTTTTTTTCGTTGCCATTTAAAATGAAATAAGCAACGGTTTTTAGTTTAGGCAACACTAAAGGTTTCAACGGATGAAAAATCGTTGCTTATATACGGCATAGGCAACGGTTTTTTTCGTTGCCATTTAATATGAAAAAAGCAACGGTTTTTACATAGAATCAGCAACGGTTTTTTGTGTATAATCAATTGATAAGAATAAGCAACGGTGTAGCAAATGTTGATAAAAAATGCCACATTTTCATAAATGTTGCCAAAAATTTCATTCATAAAACCGTTCCCGAAGATTCTTTTACTTGGCTGAAAATAAAAGTCCTTGAATTAAACCCAGGGAGTAGGGAACCTAATATAATAAGCCATACATATCTTCTAAAAACGCAAAACAACTCATTCTTCTTCCCTTCGAACTGCAATCCTTCCACTCCCATTCTCACTCATTCTCTCAAACTGCAATCCGGGATGGAGCCCAAGCAGGAAGCTCGCTCGCCGCCGTGACACGAAGCTCGCTCTCCGCCGTGACACAAAGCCAGCGCCGCCCTTATCCCTCTAGTTCTCATCGCTGTTCGCGTCGCCGCCTCCATGGACGAAGCTCGTCTCCGCCTCCTAGCGTCGCTGGCGTCCGCTGCGGGTTTGGATCGAATCACAGCTCGGTGCACCGTTCCAAACCCTCACTCCACTCACTTCGTCCTCAACCATTACCGTTGTCGACCACCAAATCGTCACGGTGAGGCTCCATTGTTGCTCTCGACCACCGAACCCCACTCACCATTGTTCTCACATCCTCCCACGACACCGAGCCACCACTCCAACACCGAACCACTTCCTTGTCACGCCGTTGAGTTGTAGCCTCCTATGAAACCCTAATTTCACTCACTCCATCGAGTTCTCTTCATTCACTTCTCACTCCCGTCGTTCTCTCTCACTCTCTCTCACTGGTGTCATTCTCTCTTTTAGTCTGAAGCTCTTCAAAATCCTGAAATGGCGATTTTAATCTCTGGTGGTTCGATTTGGCAGAGAAATTGGGATTGAGATTGTTATGGACTGAAGTGGTGACTCCATAGTAGTTCCGACGAGCAAAACCGTGGTTCGGTGTTGGCTCGGAATGAAGGTAATTATTATAGTTACCATATCTAGTATCTATCCTACGGGTTTTAGTGTTGGCTACTTTTCCATTTGAACGTTTTATTCTTTTTTTTGTTTCTCTGCATACTCAGTAAACTACCCTATTAAATTGGGGTTTGAAGAGGTTGCGGTTTGGTGGTGGGAATAGGATGTGAATTTGAAGGAGATAGATTTGAAACTGGTTTTGTTCAAGGTAATTTTTCTGCATCTTTTTCTTTGTGGTATTCTATCATTCACAATTACTAGTACAATATAATCCAAATCTAGTTTACTTCTCCAATAAGTGATTGAAGTCTTTTTCACCCGGAATATTACAAACTAATTTTGTTTGATATTTAAGAACAATAAAAGGTAGCTGTGAAGTTGTCTGAAGCTATAGAGCCTCTCGTGACTACTGTAGCAAAACAGAAATGAAATCATGAGCTTTTAGTAAAGCTATCTTGATTGTATAGTAAAAGGTTAAGAGTTTCAAAATAGAAAAGGTTAAGAGCCTCTCCCATCTATATTTGTTGAGAGGGATTCAATTTTGTTCTGCTATCTTTGTTGCAGAATGTGAATTGGTTAGGTGTTTTGGGAATTAGAATTACATATGCTATGTAGGTGGACTATTGTTGGGAGGGGTTCAATTTTGTTATGTTAGCTTTGCTGCAGAATGTGAATTGGTTAGGTGTTTTGGGCATTATAATTACATATGGTTGGGAGGGGTTCAATTCTGTTATGTTAGCTTAGTATATAGTTTTTTCAATTTTAAGTCACAACAAGGGAAGCTTGAATGTGGTTTAGTAATTGGTGCAATTTTTTAGTCTGTGATAATGTGCTTTTCTATGCTAATTGCTGCAGTAATTGTTTCTTTCTTATGCTACATTGCATCAGTTTCTATGATTAAACTTTTCATGAAATCTCATGATATGGTTCAAATGTAGTTTTGGTATGTATATCATACTTATATTCAATTATGTTATTGAATTATTGTGTTAACTTCATGGTAGGGAGATTGAAAAGTTAAAGCTTGCTGATATGACTTGCCGTCAGGGAGTTATTGAGGTAGCCAAGATGTAAGTATCATGGTTATTGGCTATATAGTATTCGTAGTTATTTTGTTTATTGTATTATTATATTTATATTATTATTAATCCATGAGTTGCTTAGTTTTGCGTTTTAAAGCATTGTTTAGGGTGCCCAAGCAGTATTGCTGTATCAAACTGGTAATGGTACTTTTTAGTTGATGGTGAAGATGTGATGACTTTGTTTCCGGAATAAGGTTTCATCCTAATTGTTAGAATTATCAGTGTAGCTGCTTCTTATTCCTAGTCTTGGTAGGTGTTTTGTCCTTCACTGAATCAATATGTACTTTGGGGTTAGAACACAGAAGAACTTTATTGCACAATTTGATTCACATTCAGGTTTTCCCTTATGCCTCGGTTAAAATTTTCTTTTTCACATACAACAGTTCAGATTGTGATTTACTTATGTGTAAGGGCTGCTCTGTAGATCAAATTGATATTTTCTTTTTATTGCTTTTTTTATATACATTACTGCTTCCTGTCTTTTTCCTCCATGCTCTGAATATGCAAGGTATAGTTATTTGTCAATGATCATATTGAAGGGGGGTTTTCTGAGAAGGAAGTTTGGCATTACCATTAGCTTTGCTTACGTTGAATTTTTCATAATTTAGATTTGAAAATGTCATATTTTGACACTGTTGGTTCTTGATAGGGGCCTATTTGAAATTGTATCTCTGTCAGGTTCTATACGACCACCTGAAAATGATAGTGGTTATAGCAAAATGTGTAACATGAGCGTGTCCCTCACAGGGCCTGATGGACGAGTTTTGGGTGGTGGAGTTTCTGGAGCGCTCACTGCAGCTGCACAGGTACAGGTATTGCTCGCTATAGTAAAAAAAGAAACAGTTGTAAACAATCAATGAATCTAGAATAAACATAGTTTTTAGGTTTCGATTCTTCTGGCAGGATCTTGGACTCCTCTTCACGCTGATGTTTTCAGGTCCTATAGCTGGTCCTCAAATGTCTGTGGAAAGGAAAAATGGCTTTTTCTATATCCTTCCCAGTGTCATCTTGTATTTGACAGGCATGAGTGCATTTCTTTTGCCAAATAGAAATAGAAATTAATAAACATTGTTTCCAAATACTTTGACGTAATATCTTTTTGTTTAGTTGTTAGAACTAAAATGTTTTCAACTTTTATTCAGGAATATGAAAAGCAGTGTATATAATATCTTTGATGAAGTATCTGACTCAAAATTTCTTGGTTTTAAAAAGGTTAATCTCTAGTTTCATTTTTGTCTTAAATCTTATTGGTTCCAGTAGTCTTCTACTTCAGTTTCCAGTGAATGTATGCAGGCTGTCTGGTAAGAATGTACACAAGAAGCAGGTGAAGTTATTTTTGTTCCCAGCGGCTGGTATCATCAAGTTAATAATTTGGTATGCTCTGATTACCCATGTGAATTGATGTTATATTCATAGGAGTTGGAAGGGTTGTCCTTAAAGTAGGAGTAGACATCTAGAATGCATATTTGAGAGTAAAGTTCAAGGGTGAATTTAATTGAACATAACTTAATTCATGATTTTTCATGCTATGACAGTGGAATTTACTTCTAAAGGACTACAACGAGGCCAAGGAATACATAGAAGACATCAAGGATATATGCGACGATTTTGAAGGTCTATGCCAGCGCAATCTTGCTGCTAACACAGGTGCAGTATATATGCTGGCTGATTGCTTTTACCTACCAGGTGTCGTGATATATTCGCATGCTGTTGGGGAACTTATAGATTTAGTCATTCATTATTGAAGGGTTTTCTAATGATCAATTATGATTTAAGGGTCATGGTGTTTTTTCTTATAAATTCTTAATTTCAATACTCAATTACATGTATCTCTTTTTTTTTCAAGCATTCTTGCTTACTGGTGCAATTAGCCTATAGCCCCATGATGCCTATGCTTGCTACCTTAGTTAAACTGATTTTACTTTTAACATATATATATATTTTTTTTATAGTAATGATGTTTAGATTCTTTATTCTTAACATATATAATTTTTTTTCCATATTGCAGCAAAATTTGAATGTTGAGGAAGATCAAGCTGAAGATGAATGAGAATGATGTCATTGGCAATGCAAGAATATATATATATATATATGGATTATTTTAGCTTTGTTTTTTTTTTTTGAACTTTAGCAAAAAAATTATGTTAATTAGCAAGTACTTAATTTGGTCTTGTACTCTTTGGATTATGTAACAATATAATCTTTCATTATAATCTTATGTTATTTTGGTATTTATGGTGATTATAATTTAATTTCATTATATATATATACACACACTATTCAATATAATTTTATTAAAAGTGTTGCATATAGAGTGAACCTAAAATAAGTGTTGCCTATGGGAAGTTGACAATAGCTATATAACTGTTGCTGAAACATAATGCAACGGTTTTATCAGTGTTGCATATGCTATAAATGAATAAAACCGTTGCTGTTTAAAAGACAAAGGGCAACGGTTTTCTTAATAAAATCGTTGCATATTCTGAACAAAGAAACCGTTGCTGTTTATAGTAAAACCGTTGCATATTATGTACCAAGAAACCGTTGCTATTTGTAAGTTAAAGGGCAACGGTTTTCATAAAACTGTTGCCAAATACAAAAAACCGTTGCCTTTGACAATAGGCAACACTCACCTAGAGAACAGTTTGAAAACCGTTGCCTATACTTTCAGCAACGGTTTTTGTGCTTTAAGCAACGGTTTTGTGCCGTTGCAGAAAATTAAAAATGTTGTAGTGGGGGAAACTCCTTATCGGCTTACCTACGGCTGCGACGCGGTCATCCCGATGGAAAGGATCATCCCCTCATTTCGAACCATACAACAACCAAACCCCCTCAACAACACTTTACTGTGTGAAGACCTCATTCTATCTGATGAAGTCAGAGATCTAGCCGCTGAGCGAGAACGACATGCCAAGCTAATGCAAGCAAAAGAGTATAATCGCTTGGTAATACCCAGAGAATTCGAAGTAGGTGACCTCTGTAACACCCCAATTTAGAAATAGAATTTTCACTAAAAATTTGCGCCATTTTTTTTATAAAACATTTACATGATACTATTTAAAAAGTGAGTTTACATATCAACTTAGTTTCGAAAATATTTTTCAACTTAGTTTTCAAAAAGGTTTACTTAACTTGACTTAGTTTTTTTTTTTTTTTTTGAAAAGGTTACATAATTAACTTAGTTTCTAACTCCTATTAATAACTTGGTTCATAAAAAGGTTTTCCTCAGTCTTTCAAACCTTATTCTATTTACCAAAGTGAAGTGTCACTTATCCATTCCATTCCAAAACTCAATATTTCAAAATGCGGAATATAATTATCCTTAGATTAATTCCAAAATCAACATTGTAAAAATTGTTTAGGCTTAACAGCCAATATCCGAAATACCAAATAACAAAATAGATAAAACATCCACTGGGGTAACATAGTGATAAACAAAGGGTCCGTTATCCAAGACTACCAAACAAACAGAGATCAATATTACTAAGGAATAAACTAATCGTCCTCTTGCACATCCTCGTCCGGGTCTTCCTCTGGGTCTTCTTCCTCCTCTGGATCCTCTTCCTCCTCTGGGTCCTCTTCCTCCTCTGGGTCCTCTTCCTCCTCGCTGTTCTGATCAACGGGCGGAACATCATGGAATGCTCGAGGTCCATCTGGCATAAGATCCTTAAGACGATATCGCACTTCCTCACGATCGGTGGCTACTCCTCTTAGTGTGTGATCTCGATCAGTAATGGTGAGTCTTGTTGGTCCCTCCCAAATCCATCCATGTGCGGTTCTAAGCCAATGTCCCCCCACCAAAGGAGACATTTCCACTTGAATTAATCGGTCCGCCATCTAATATATTTATCATGAACAAAGACAAGAACATACAGAAGAATATAGAGAGTTAGCTACCAGACGGGCAAAGCGTCGACGGCATGGGCTTAATCCAGGGGTCACATTAGAACTAACACAAACATAATATCCTTATCACATCATTATTATCATTGAGTCTTATATCTTTATCATATTTATCATTACTCAAGGATTCCATCTATAACTTCCATAAGTCTATCATCATTGAATCATTAGGGATGGAAACTATCGGTTAAAGGTAAATTAGCACACTCGCTACATCTCCTCCTTCAATATCCAACCTCGTCCTAGTTCGAAAAGCAGATGGGATGCACAGGAGTCCTAACCATGCTGACATCGAAGCCAAAGGGTACGTACCAGCTGAAACCACGCCAGTTGGCCAGCAAAAATAAAATCAATCATCAATTCATAAGTTCATCAAAAATAATCGATGGCTTCTAGTCCCATTCGGATTCCCTCTACACCATCCATGATTTTCTCAAGGGGGCGACAGCTCTATCCCTAGTTCGCGTTGTAGTCCTCGCCACGACCAACGACCAGCAGGTGCCCTTGATCACTGTAGCATCGTTCCACCTAGGGTAGTGCTCTTAGGCTTCTTGACGAATCACCATCATTGCCCTCCCCTATCGCAATCACCACTTGGCCGAATGCCCGACCTCCAAGTATACGGTATCTTTCCTCTCCACTACTTCACTCTCAACGTAGTTAGAAAGGATTGGGTCCTAAAGTCTTTTAAGTCATTTTAATCTTTTAAAGTCTTTTATTAATCCTAAGTTTGGTCGACCCATTCTAAGCCGCGCTTCTAACGGGCCTCGACCTCTAAGGGACCACAACAAAACTTCATCATTGTACAGTGGAATCCACAAGACGTAATCATGACATACTCATTCATGTGATTAGTCACTCAAAGGGAAAGAATTTCAATGTTATTGTGCCACGATGCACCATCACTGTACACAAACATCATTATCGCATATTATCAAAACTTAATCATTTCGTACTTCTTTCAAGCGCAATACAACTTGTTCCAAGGGTTCTTTCAAATTCCCATAACTATCATTTCTCATCAATTCCAACATTTCTAAATCATACATTTCTTTCAGAAGATTTACAACATAACCATCAACATTCTCCAAATCATTAACAACATTCCTCATATACTCATGCAAGCATAATATAATATAACCACAATATATCAAATAATAAAATAGAGTCACTGTCTCAACGAAGGACGACTAAACACATTCTACACTCAATCGTCGTCTCGTATATTGACTTGTAACCCGGATTCCGACTTTTGAGATGGTCGAAATCATTCTAATGATTACCATGGTGCCATTGTGTCTAAAGGTTGCTACTCTCTCACCTTGATGCGAAGAACTAATGTGAGCTTGATTTCCGGTCTCGCTATTCGTTCCCAATTGCAAACCTTTTAAACCAATTATTTTCACAAAATAACCTTTATAAATATTCACACTATCTTGAAGGGAATAAATCAATATAACATTTGAAAACTTTACTTTCTCAAAGCCTTTGAAGTTTTGAAAACATGTAAATACTTAGAAAATAAATCATTTTTAAAACAAACACTAACACAACTTTAAAATTAAATATCTATTCAATATTTCTTTTTCAAGAATATACTTCAATCATTCTTTACATTTTATACAAGTACAAACAATATTTTATTCAACACATGTACTACCTTATTTATAATTATTAAAAATTGCTTTAAAAAATTCATTTTCTAATCCTTAGCACTCATACTTTAAAATCAACATAAAATCTACATATCTAATCATCCAAGAACAAATCATAACATAAATACTACACATTCCTCATTTTTGGACAGCATACATATACAAACTTAAAAATTCAATTTCTCTTAACCAGAATATCGAAAACACATGCCGATTTTTCCTAAATTCTTATTATAACTTCTACTATAATAAAATGACTAAATTCAAACAAAATAAAATAGTTGCATCTGCTGTACAGCCACATAAAAAGTTGCATCAATTCAATACGTTCAAGTAAACAATCCAAAACAATCATATACAATTATACACAATTCCTACTTAAGCTACAACTTTAAAAATACCAATATTTCAAATAAAATATTACTTTTTCACTATTTAAAAATTCTGGACAGCAACTTAATTTTTTATAAAATCAAAGTAATTAATCAAAAACACTTATTTCTATTTGTTTCTACATTACATTTGCACATATAAACAAAGTACTACTAACACTCTCAAAAATAATCACTTGGGGTCTTAAATAAATAAATTTTTCAGAATAAAGATCAAATTTCCAGAATTAAAATGAAACTTTCAAAATTAATCTTTTATAAACATATAATATTTTCCATAAACATACTAAAGCAATCATCAAGTCAATTAGAAAAATTCAATAAATTAAATTTCTTTTTCTCTAAAATTCGACTAGCATATAGACAACTTAGAAAAATATTTTTTTATTCCTAAAGCATCTATATAATATAATCACATCATTACGTATACTAAAAAGATATTTAATCATTAATAAAATATAAAATAAATCTCTTTTAGAAAAATAATCACTTTTTCCAGCAAATAACTTTTACAAACATATCAACCACATACTCATACATGTTCTTATAGATTTATAACAACTACCATTTATTCCTTTTTCTTGTAAACAATCAACTATAATTTAATTATACATCAAACAATCAAACAAATTACAAAAAATAATTTTAAAATAATGCTGTAGTGTCCTTGAACATTATATGTCCTTAACCCTCTGAGCCCTCAAGATTATGGTAATCAGGAGTTCAAGAGAAGGTCAAGTATCTATGTATGACCTTATGGTTTTTCTGCAGTTCCAGTTGGGAAAAGCAGGGTTTCCCCAGTCAACAAGTGTGTGCAGAGTGTCAACTTAGGGATGAGAGTACGTACCTGAAACCCTAGCTGTTGTGAGCTATTTATAGGGTCTGGAGGAAGTTGATGTGGGTCGTATGGGCCTCGTATCAAGGTGAGCTGAACCGAGATTCTGTGAGGAAATATAGGAGATTCATTCCCTTAGAATCCGGATAGGATCAGCTCACGATCCCATGTAGAAGCTGTTGCGAGATTCTAGGAGAAACATGCGGAAGAGATAGGAAGCCTTGGTGAGACTGAGTCAACCTACCAGCCGACGTTATGTCTCGGTTCTAGAATCCCGAGCCGATGGAGTGAAGACCGTTATTGAGGCTTGGTCCCATCAAGTCCGAGCCTGGTCTTTTCGTATGCTCGGAATGAACGTGTCCGAGCGTGGGACGTTTGTGTTAAGTAAACCGAGGGAAAGGTCCTTAGAAAATCCTTTATATAGGACTGTAGTTTTTATACGGTCGGCATACCCTACAAGCCCCCCAGCTCGTAAGACTTTGAAAAGTCTGTGACGAGGTAATGAGCGCTTAGGATAGACCTTTCCGCATGCCTCGTGAAAACTGTAATCGTGCCGACTGCTTCGAGGTGACGTTTTGGGTTCTCGAGATACAGCGCGTTTCCTTGTAAGTTGTGCCAAATCATTGTGTTTTTGAAATTTGAAAAAGTACCTTTTGGAACTGCCACATCTCTCCCTACGATTGGTTGCATGCGTCCATGGGCTTTTGGCCCAAATGGCTAAGACGGAGGGAAACTGAAAAGTTTTCTCTCTAATTGAAACTTACCTTATCTCTTCCTCCAAACACTCACTCTACTCCCGAAATTTCTCAGAATCCTCTCATTCTCTCTTCGATTTCCCTTTTGCTGTCTTCGTTCCCAAATTGAGATCCTCCAATCCTTCACCAGTTTTAGCAACTTCACGCAGGTAATCCCTTCTACTCCTCTTATTTCCATTCCTGCAGTTTTCCTTATTCATTTGGGGTTGTTTTTTTTCTTTTGGAGTGAGTTTTTCTTTGTAAACGGGTTTTCTGGTTTCGGGATTTTGCAGGGATTTCTGGGTAGAGTTTCTGGGTTTGTTTTGTTTTTAAGTGAGAGGAGTTTATACCTCAATTTGTTTGAATCATGAGGGGATGGAGAGGTTTTAGGGAAGTTTATCGTGAGTTCTGTAGGAGATTAGGAGAAAATCCATCTAGTGACAGTGAATCAAGTTCTTCATCCTTTTCTGGGGTTTTTGAAGATTCTGGGAACGAAAGGAATCCATGCTCGGAAAGTTCTACGCCTATCCCTACTATTCCCCCCATCGACTCGGGTTCTTCCGAGTTAAAACCATTAACAGTAGAACATCCGTTGAATCCTGCCGACGAGACTAAGTGGTTATTAGCTTATAGATTCGCTGAGCGTAGAGCCCAAGTTAGATTTAGCCCCAATCATGATACGGGGTATAAAGAACCTGTAGGAAATCCATCTCAGGTGGGGGGAAAAAGTTCGGGGCTCGGCATTAGATTTAAAGTAAAAACTCGTGCTGTAAAAAATCCTAACGCCGAGCCTTTTTCTTTTACCGCAGAAATGGTGGAACGCAGGTGTGTGACCAATCCTGAAGAATATCCTCTGCCGCCTAATCATGCACAGTACGATGTTGTTTTTGATCGGGAAGTACTGGGGACGAGACCTTCATTGTTAACAACAAATAGTCTTAATCATCTCAGGCCGATATTGACACCTCCGAGAGCCGATGGAAATACTTCAGATTTCGTATTAAGACCTTTGGGAATCGACGATCGGATTTGCTTCGAAGTGCCGGAAAATCGTCAATATTTTTACTTCTATGAAGAAGTAGTAACTAAAGTCGGTATCCGCTTGCCCTTTTCCACCTTCGAGGTCGAAGTCCTCACTCGTTTAGGAATAGCCCCAAGCCAATTGCATCCAAGTGGGTGGGCTTTCGTCCGAGCCTTTCAACAATTCTGCGATGTTGAAAACTTGGTCGCGACGGTACGGTCCTTCTTTTGGTTATATGCTCCCCAAGTAAATAAGTTTGGTGATTCCAAGGGTCTTTGGGTGTCCCTAAAGGCTCGGAGGGGACATGCCCTTTTCGCCAAGGTGACAGACCCTTGGAAATCTTTCAAACCTCTCTTCTTCCAATACGAGTATACTGGGGCCGAAGTATGTTGGTTCATGGAACAGGTTGAAGAAGATGGAGTGATGAAGGTCGTGCCTCGGTTTCCATTGGGTTGGACGACTAACATTTATAACCGAGGATCCTCCTTGTATCAATTCGACTATAAGGCGGATTTAACAAAAGCCGAAAGGCGATTATGCGACCACGTTTGGGAATATCTTCAAGCAAATGGTCAAATTGATTCCAAACGAATTCTGCTGAAAGATACGCGAGACGAAGTGAAGGCGGAGCTGAGTACTACAATTTTTTTTTTTTTACTGGCGTGTTAATCCATTTTTCTTGCAGAAGCAATGGGGAAGAAAGCAACCAAAGCCAAGAAGAGTGAAGCTCGGGCAGCTAGAGTGTCACAGCTAGCAGCACTCAAAGAGTCTGCGTCCGGCTCTCCAATCAAGGGTCAATCTTCTGAGCCGACCCATACTGAAACCCCGACCATTATCCCCAATACCGCCCCCACTGTAAGGGTTACTGGTGTTGATCAGGTGATCAAAAAGGGCCGCGTTGTCGATGCGGTGAATATTGAAGTAGAAGCTCATTCGTCTCCCCAAGAATTTTCCGAGCGCCCCCTCAAGAGGACTCGGCTGGATAAAGGAAAAGGTCTCGCTGGAGATTGGTTCAATTTGAGCAAGTCCAACAAAGGGATTGAAATTCCCGAGGGTAAGGAAGATGCAGCTGCCAAGATGGTGTGGGGTAGGAAGATGTCCGACTCATTCATTGCCACCGTCTTCCCTCCCGAAAATGCTGAAGTAATCGAGTCTTGGACCCCTGGGACTTGGGAAAATAATTGTAAAGCGTTGGTGAAAAGCTTCTTACGGGGTGCGAGCATTTTCCATCACCTTGGTCATCATGGTGATGACGTTTATGCTGGATTGGCTCCCGAGGAAAAGAAGAAAAGATATGAAGCCAACGAGCGGGAAGATTACTTGGAAATTCAGGTCCAAGGGCTGAATAAAAGGATACAAGAAATGGCAGCTGAAAACGAGAGGCTTCAAAAGACTGCACAAGATTCGGAGGGGGCCAAAGTTCGGGCTGAGAAAACACTTCAAGCTGTCGAGGCACAGATAAAGAGGTCGGAGGAAATCCAGAAAAAGGCTGAAGAGGATGGTGCTGCTCTTCTGGTGGCTACGGAGAAAGTTCGTACGGCCGAGCAAGCTGCTGCAGTGGCTCAGGAGCAACATGAGTATGCTAAGGACGAGATACTCAGGCTCCGAGCTTCCTTGGAGAAGATGAGCGCGAAAGCGCTCAAGCATAAGAAAGCAGCTAAGGAGAACCTGTTCAATTGGGACCATGCAATTGAAGATTCTTTCTACAATACTGCCGAGCAACTCCGTGTTCTGAATCCTGGGCTCGTGACCAAGGGCGCTGACCCTAATTTTGCTGTGAAAAAAGGTCAAATTGTCGGCCCAAGTGGAGTTCCCATAGATCTGAACAACTCCGACCTTCCGGACCATTTGGCCGAAGATTCTGAAGGGGAAGGAACCGAGGATGCCGAAGGTGAAGAAGAAGAAGAAGACACATTCAATGCTGACAGCATTGTATTGTCCGATTTAGAATAGTTTGATCATTCTCTTTTTTTTTAATCGCCCCAGTAGTGGGTTTTTGTAACCGCCCCAGTAGTGGGTTTGAACTTTTTCTATGCTTCTTTGCTCGAAATATTATGAACGTTTATAGTATTCGCAGTCGACTGTTTGCTTCTTTTTATACTTTGTGTTAAGAATTCAAGTGTCAAGACCTCGGAACTCCAGCGCTTTAGCCGAGGTGGGTTCCTCTATCCGCGATGTAAAATGATTTTAATAATCCATGTTTGAATCGGGAGTCTCAGTAGAGTACTTGACGAGTTATAAGCTCTTGTTTGAGCTGTTTATAATCGTTCGCGTCATACATGGTGGCTAATCGAATATGAGGAAAAGTACGTAATACAATGAATCCAATAACAGTCTTTTTATTAATCAGAAGCAGAAAGTACAATGGGCTCGGAGTTCCACCTGTAAGTACCATGATGAATGTTTTGATAATGACAGTGTTTTGAACAAGCTATCATGTGATGATCAAGTTCAAGTTCAACAAGCAACAACAAACATCAAGTGAAGAAGAGAGAACAAGCTCATGAAGACTTAAGTTTGAGTGTAATTGTTTTTTGTTTTATCTTTTGCCTCTCAAGCTTCATAGGTTTTCATTTGGGTAGTTTATTTAGAGGGTAGTGAATCTCATTCATAAGTCATGATTTAATCATAATTTGAGTTTTCACTTAACCTAGAATCAATAGGTGGCTTAAAGGTTTTAAAGGAAAGGTTGGTTTTTGAGAAAACAAGTTTTAATCAAGTGCAGTATAGTTTTACTCGAGTATGAGTTTGTTTAATCGAGTACTACTCGAGTATGCTGCAATTTACTCGAGTAAACACTGCAGAACTGATTTTTAAAATACGATTTTCACTTCTCAAAATCAGTTTTCAAGTGCCATAACT
The DNA here is from genome assembly GCA_037953625.1 of Crotalaria pallida. NCBI lineage: Eukaryota > Viridiplantae > Streptophyta > Magnoliopsida > Fabales > Fabaceae > Crotalaria > Crotalaria pallida. The sequence continues at coordinate 156,231,533 of CM075649.1, forward strand.
TTTGGGTATTCTATAAAAACCTTTTCCTAATCTTTGTGATCATAACCCATCATTTTGATATTCATTTTACAAAGAATCAAGCCACTCTATTCTCTCTCAATTTCAAAGATCAAAGCTTTTCTATTTTCATATTCTTTGATCAAGAACCTTTGAATCTCTTGTGTGATTTGTCATAGCTATTGATTGAGATTCATTAGGATTGTTATGTGTATTCATTGAGCTGTAATCTTTGCAATAAGGCAAGCCACTACAACAAACAAGAAGCCTTGGTGTGTCGATTATCATCAAGCAACGTTCATTGAAGAAGAAGAAGTCTTGGTTGTGAATCAAGCAAGGAGAAGCCTTGGTGTGTGGATTATCATCAAGCAATTGAAGACTTGTTGTGTCGATTATCAACAAGGGGTAGAGGTTAGATTAGAGAGAAGATCAATAGGATTACAAGGCAAGGGTGTCGGTTATCTCTTGTAGGCTAGCAAGAAGGAAGTCTTGTGAGGCAATCACTTGTAATTTGAGAACTCTAATTCCTCATAGTGAAGAATCTCTCTTGGTTGAAGAAGGGACTGGATGTAGCTTTCAAGCGGGTGAAAGTGAACCAGGATAAATCGCTGTGTCGTATCTCTAAACCCTTACTCTTTATATTCAAGTCATTTGATTGCGTTCTTGATTGAAAACCTAGAAAGATTGATTTTCATAATTGATTGAATTGAATCTTTAATTGTTCAAATTGATAAAGGGAAAATCATTTTCATAACTAGGATAATCAATAAGAATATAGGTGTTAATCATCTCCGCTAAATCTCTGATCTTTCATGTGAATTGATTGATTTTCGTATGCGAATGAAAACTTGATTTTTCTGGTTTCTGTCAGATATACTCGAGTAAACGAGTCTTTAATCGAGTACTACTCGAGTACTCTGAAATCTACTCGAGTAAACCTGAGAGTTTTTGGAAAAATATTTTGTTTTAATTGTTTCGATTTGTTTCGTTCGAAAATCTTTCAAGGTATCTTGTACACCTATTCAACCCCCCCTTCTAGGTGTATTCCTAGGGTTCCTTTGTCTCTCCAACCACCAATTGCGGTTTCCTCAATTGGTATCAGAGCTCGGTCGAAAGACACGAGCATAAGAGCTTTTTCGTAAAGATCCTTTAAGAAAATCGCAATGGGATTCGTACCCTTTGGTGGTGAAGGTGCTTCAATAAGTCGTCCTCCATTGTTTACCAGAGAAGGCTATGCATATTGGAAAGTTAGAATGAAAATCTTTATCCAAGCCATAGATAGTGAAATTTGAAAAGTAGTTGAAAAAGGTCCTCATATCCCCTCTAGTTTAGTTGAAGGTGTAGAACAATTGATCCCCGAGGATAAGTGGAAGGATGATGATAGAAAGAAAGTACAATATGATTATAAAGCAAAGAATATCATTACCTCCGCTTTATCCTATGACGAGTTCTTTAGAGTTTCTCAATTTTCTAGTGCTAAGGAAATGTGGGACACTTTACAAGTGACTCATGAAGGAACTAGTGAGGTTAGGAGAGCTAGATTGAATGCTTTAATGCATGATTATGAATTGTTTCATATGCTTCCAAATGAATATATTAATGATATGCAAAAGCGTTTTACTCATATTATAAATCTTTTACTTGCTCTTGGTAAAACGTTTCTACAAGGTGAACTTTCTAACAAAGTGTTGAGATGTTTAGACAGGAATTGGCAACCAAAAGTAACGGCTATCGTTGAATCTAAAGATTTGGATGCTATGGATCTAGCAACACTTTTCGGAAAGCTTCAAGAACATGAAATGGAGCTTGGACGCTTGAATATCAATGAAGATTTGGATAAAAACAAAGAAAGAAAGGGACTTGCTCTTAAAGTCAAGAGTAGATCTTACAAAAAGAAAGAGAGTTCCGATGATGATGATAGTGTAGATTCCGATTCCGATATTGATGAAAAAGACATGAAACTTTTGCTAAGAAAGTTTGACAAGTTTCTAAGGAGAAAAGGAAGGTTGAACAAGGATAAAAGTAAAGAGAAAGATTCCCCACACTACAAGACCAAGACATCAAAAGAAGGTGTAGTTTGCCATGAATGTGGAAAACCGGGACATCTCAAGTATTCATGCTCTAGATATCTCAAGAAGAAGGAGAAAGACAAGAAAAATTCTAAATCTAAAAGAGCATACATAGTTTGGGATAGTGATGAAGATAACAAGAAAAGCACATCGAGTAGTTCATCGGATAATGAAGAAGCAGCTAATCTCAACTTGCTTGTTCAAGTCGATGAAGAACAAAGTTCAAATGATGAATCAAGTTATCAAAGCGAGGAAAGCGATGTAAGTCATACTAAATCCGAAATTTCTTCTAAATATGAATTGTTATATAATGCTTATGAAGAAATGCATGAACAACTTGAAAAACTAGCTTTGAAAAACATTGAAAGAAAGAAGCTCATTTTGAAACATCAAAAAGAGATTTTAGAACTTCAAAAACAAGTTGATGAGCTTAATCTTGAAAATGAAACTCTTGATCTTATATATGCTAGTTCTTCTTGTGATTGTGCTAGTAGAGTGAATATTGTGGTTGATTGTGAGAATTGCAAGTTGCTTAAAGATGAAAATGCTATTTTGAAAAATAAGCTTGCAAGTTTCACAAGTGGTGATATTAAATTGTGCACATTGTTAAATTTTCAAAGAGAAAATTCAAACAAGTTTGGTTTGGGTTATACTAATGCTAAGAGTAAATCTCATAGAAATATTGTTGATTTTTCTAAAGTTGATTTTTCAAATGCACCAACATGTTTCTATTGTGGTACTCATGGACATACTTCAAATGTGTGTTATATTAAAGTGCATGGTATACCTAAAGGAGACTTTGTTTGGATGAAAAAGGGTGAGAGTCCCTACACTAACAAAAATGGATCCAAAACTATTTGGATACCAAAAAGCATAGCATGATTGTTTTGTAGGTATGATTGAAGAGCAAAGAGAGCTTACAAGTGTTATTCATATTTGCATCTTCAATTGGTATCAAAAGAAGTCCTACAATATGGTACAAATGTTATGGTTAGTTTGTGAACTTCATATGGTATCTTCTCAATTGGTATTACTTTTCTAAATGTTTAATTAAATCATTTGGTATCATTGAGTAGATTCATAGATGGTTATCATGATATAGTGACATGCTTTGGTTGTTATTAAAGAAATATCACAATTGGTATCAAATATTTGTTGATATATGTACTTCTTTACAATTGATATCTTCTTTGTTAAGTGATATTATGATATTTTAGTTTTCAATTGGTATCATATTTCATTGTTATATTCTCTTGCCAATTGGTATCACATTGCAAAGTATAGTTCTATTGTATTTGTTTAATTGGTATAAATGTTGTAAAGAAATGATCATTGATTTCTTACCTTGGCTTAGATGTTATATTTCAATTGGTATATATTACTTTTTGATAATGCCAAAGGGGGAGAAATATGATGTTTTGAATTGAATGGAATGTTTCTCAAAGGTGGAGAAATGATTGTTGGAGAAATAATATGTTTTTTGGATGTTTGTTTGGAGAAAGGTTGTTTTTGTTGTTTTTATGTAGGTTGAGCTAAGTTTTTGAAGATAGGGGGAGAATCAAGCTTCTATCAATTGGATTCAAATGTCAAAAGCATTTATTGAAGGGGAGCAAGAGTCTCACCAAGTGATCAAATTGTTAAAGCATCAACAACTTCAAAGAACTTTTGAAGAACTTCAAAACATGGTTTGTCATTTTCAAAAAGGGGGAGATTGTAAGTTCCATGATGAATGTTTTGATAATGACAAAGTGTTTTGAACAATCTATCATGTGATGATCAAGTTCAAGTTCAACAAGCAACAACAAACATCAAGTGAAGAAGAGAGAACAAGCTCATGAAGACTTAAGTTTGAGTGTAATTGTTTTTTGTTTTATCTTTTGCCTCTCAAGCTTCATAGGTTTTCATTTGGATAGTTTGTTTAGAGGGTAGTGAATCTCATTCATAAGTCATGATTTAATCATAATTTGAGTTTTCACTTAACCTAGAATCAATAGGTGGCTTAAAGGTTTTAAAGGAAAGGTTGGTTTTTGAGAAAACAAGTTTTAATCAAGTGCAGTATAGTTTTACTCGAGTATGAGTTTGTTTAATCGAGTACTACTCGAGTATGCTGCAATTTACTCGAGTAAACACTGCTGAACTGATTTTTAAAATATGATTTTCACTTCTCAAAATCAGTTTTCAAGTGCCATAACTTTTGGGTATTCTATAAAAACCTTTTCCTAATCTTTGTGATCATAACCCATCATTTTGATATTCATTTTACAAAGAATCAAGCCACTCTATTCTCTCTCAATTTCAAAGATCAAAGCTTTTCTATTTTCATATTCTTTGATCAAGAACCTTTGAATCTCTTGTGTGATTTGTCATAGCTATTGATTGAGATTCATTAGGATTGTTATGTGTATTCATTGAGTTGTAATCTTTGCAATAAGGCAAGCCACTACAACAAACAAGAAGCCTTGGTGTGTCGATTATCATCAAGCAACGTTCATTGAAGAAGAAGAAATCTTGGTTGTGAATCAAGCAAGGAGAAGCCTTGGTGTGTGGATTATCATCAAGCAATTGAAGACTTGTTGTGTCGATTATCAACAAGGGGTAGAGGTTAGATTAGAGAGAAGATCAATAGGATTACAAGGCAAGTGAGGAAACTGCAATTGGTGGTTGGAGAGACTTAGGAACCCTAGGAATACACCTAGAAGGGGGGGTTGAATAGGTGTTGAAGCTACCTTGAAAGATTTTCGAACGAAACAAATCTAAACAATCAAAACAAATGATTTTTGCAAATTCTACAGCACTTAATCGATTAACCTGCAATTTACTCGAGTAGTACTCGATTAAACTTGAACTTAATCGATTAAATATGACAGAAAACAGAAAAATCAATTTTTCATTCGAATACGAAAATCAATCAATTCACATGCAAGATCAGAGATTCAGCGGAAATGATTAACACCTATATTCTTATTGATTAACCTAGTTATGAAAATGATTTTCCCTTTATCAATTTGAACAATCAAAGATTCAATTCAATCAATTATGAAAAACAATCTTTCTAGGTTTTCAACCAAGAACGCAATCAAATGACTTGAATATAAAGAGTAAGGGTTTAGAGATACGACACAGTGATTTATCCTGGTTCACTTTCATCCACTTGAAAGCTACATCCAGTCCCCTCTTCAACCAAGAGAGATTCTTCACTATGAGGAATTAGAGTTCTCAAATTACAAGTGATTGCCTCACAAGACTCCCTTCTTGCTAGCTTACAAGAGATAACCGACACCCTTGCCTTGTAATCCTATTGATCTTCTCTCTAATCTAACCTCTACCCCTTGTTGATAATCGACACAACAAGTCTTCAATTGCTTGATGATAAACCACACACCAAGGCTTCACTTGCTTGATTCACAACCAAGACTTCTTCTTCTTCTTCAATAAGAATGCACTTGCTTGATGATAAAATCGACACACCAAGACTTCTTGTTTGTTGTAGTGGCTTGCCTTCTTGCAAAGATTACAACACAATAGAAAACACAAAACAATCCTATGAATCTCAATCAAGAGTTATGACAATTCACCATAAGAGATTCAAAGGTTCTTGATCAAAGAATATGAAAATATGAGAACTTTGATCTTTAGAAAAAGAGAGAGAATAGAGTGGCTTGATTATTTGTAAAACTTGTATGAAAATGATTCTAACTCATCACAAATAATAGGAAAAGGTTTATATAGAATACCCAAAAGTTGTAGCACTTGAAAACTGATTTTGAGAAGTGAAAAACGTATTTTAAAAATCAGTTCAGCAGTACTTAATCGATTAAGCAAGTCGTGTACTCGAGTAGTACTCGATTAAGTTATCACTTAATTGATTAAGTTGGTACTGCACATATTCAAAACTTGTTTTCTCAAAATCCAACCTTTCCTTTAAAACCTTTAAGCCACCTATTGATTCTAGATTAAGTGAAAACTCAAATTATGATTTAATCATGACTTATAAATGAGATTCACTACCCTCTATAATAATCTACCCAAATAAAAAACCTATGAAGCTTGAGAGGCAAAAGATAAAAGAAATACAAATACACTCAAACTTAGGTCTTCATGAGCTTGCTTTCTCTCTTCTTCATTTGATGTTTGTTGTTGCTTGTTGAGCTTGAAACTTGATCAACACTTGTAGCTTGTTCAAAAACACTTTGTCATTATCAAAACATTCATCATGTTCATCATGGAACTAACAATCTCCCCCTTTTTTAAAATGACAATCCATGTTTTGAAATCACTTGAAGTTGTTGATGCTTGAAACATTTGATCACTTGAGAAGACTCTTTCTCCCCCTCAATCAATGCTTTAACACTTGAATCCAATTGAGATAGAAGCTTGATTCTCCCCCTATCTTAAACAACTTAGCTCAACCTACATAAAAACAACAAAACAACCTTTCTCCAAACAAACATCTAAAAATCATATTATATCATATTATATTTCTCCCATGTTTCAAAACATACCATTTCTCCCCCTTTGAGAAACATTTCATTCAATTCAAAACATCATATTTCTCCCCCTTTGGCATTATCAAAAAGTAATATATATACCAATTGAAATATAACATCTAAGCCAAGGTAAGAAATCAATGATCATTTCTTCACAACATTGATACCAATTGAACAAATACAATAGAGCTTTACTTTGAAATGTGATATCAATTGGTAAGAGAATATAACAATGAAATATAATACCAATTGAAAACTAAAAAGATCATAATATCACTTAACAAAGAAGATATCAATTGTAAAGAAGAATCAATAATCACAAAAACATGATAATCAACTAATAATCTCTCAATGATACAAATTGAATTAACTAAACATTTAGAAAAGTAATATCAATTGAGAAGATACCAATTAAGATAATATATCAATATCAAATATTACCACTTTGTAGGACATTCACTTGAGATGCAAGTGTGATACCAATTGAAAATGTGAATATAGACATTCATAGTTGAGACCAATTGAGAACATGTGTCATTCATTTGCATCTTCAATCAAACCTACAAAACAATCATGCTTTGCTTTTTTTTTTGGTATCCAAATGGTTTTGGATCCATTTTTGTTAGTGTAGGGACTTTCACCCTTTTTCATCCAAACAAAATTTCCTTTATGTATACCATGCACTTTAACATAACACACATTTGAAGTATGTCCATGAGTACCACAATAGAAACATGTTGGAGGATTTGAAAAATCAACTTTAGAAAAATCAACAACATTTCTATGAGATTTACTCTTAGCATTAGTATAACCCAAACCAAACTTGTTTGAATTTTCTCTTTGAAAATTTAACAATGTGCGCAATCTAATATCACCACTTGAGAAACTTGCAAGCTTATTTTTCAAAATAGCATTTTCATTTTTAAGCAACTTGCAATTCTCACAATCAACCACAATATTCAATCTACTAGCACAATCACAAGAAGAACTAGCATATATAAGATCAAGAGTTTCATTTTCAAGATTAAGCTCATCAACTTGTTTTTGAAGATCTAAAATCTCTTTTTGATGTTTCAAAATGAGCTTCTTTCTTTCAATGTTTTTCAAAGCTAGTTTTTCAAGTTGTTCATACATTTCTTCATAAGCATTATGTAACAATTCATATTTAGAAGAAATTTCGGATTTAGATTCACTTACATTGCTATCCTCGCTTTGATAACTTGATTCATCATTTGAACTTTGTTCTTCATCATCTACTAGAGTTATCAAGTTGAGACAAGCGGCTTCTTCATCATCCGATGAACTACTCGATGTGCTTTTCTTGTTATCTTCATCACTATCCCAAACTATGTATGCTCTTTTAGATTTAGAATTTTTCTTGTCTTTCTCCTTCTTCTTGAGATACTTAGAGCATGAGTACTTGAGATGTCCGGGCTTTCCACATTCATGGCAAACTACACCTTCTTTTGAATTTTTGGTCTTATAGTGTGGAGAATCCTTCTCTTTACTTTTGTCCTTGTTCAACCTTCCTTTTCTCCTTAGAAACTTGTCAAACTCTTTTAACAAAAGTTTCATGTCTTTTTCATCAACATCGGAATCAGAATCTTCACTATCATCATCATCGGAACTATCTTTCTTTTTATATGCACTTTTGACTCTAAGAGCAAGTCCTTTCCTTGATTTGTTCTTATCCGACTCTTCATTGATACTTAATCGTCCAAGCTCCATTTCATGTTCTTGAAGCTTTCTGAAAAGTGTTGCTAGATCCATAGAATCCAAATTTTTAGATTCAACAATAGCCGTTACTTTTGGTTGCCAATTCCTGTCTAAACATCTCAACACTTTGTTAGAAAGTTCACCTTGAAGAAAAGTTTTACCAAGAGCAAGTAAATGATTTATAATGTGAGTAAAACGCTTTTGCATATCATTTATAGATTCATTTGGAAGCATATGAAACAATTCATAATCACGCATTAAAGCATTCAATCTAGCTCTCCTAACCTCACTAGTTCCTTCATGAGTCACTTGTAAAGTGTCCCACATTTCTTTAGCACTAGAACATTGAGAAACTCTAAAGAACTCGTCATAGGATAAAGCGGAGGTAATGATATTCTTTGCTTTATAATCATATTGTACTTTCTTTCTATCATCATCCTTCCACTTATCCTCGGGGATCAATTGTTCTACACCTTCAACTAAACTAGAGGGGATATGAGGACCTTTTTCAACTACTTTCCAAATTTCACTATCTATGGCTTGGACAAAGATTTTCATTCTAACTTTCCAATATGCATAGCCTTCTTCGGTAAACAATGGAGGACGACTTATTGAAGCACCTCACCACCAAAGGAATTCGTAGAACCCATTGCGATTTTCTTAAAGGATCTTTACGAAAAAGCTCTTATGCTCGTGTCTTTCGACCGAGCTCTGATACCAATTGAGGAAACTGCAATTGGTGGTTGGAGAGACTTAGGAACCCTAGGAATACACCTAGAAGGGGGGGTTGAATAGGTGTTGAAGCTACCTTGAAAGATTTTCGAACGAAACAAATCTAAACAATCAAAACAAATGATTTTTGCAAATTCTACAGCACTTAATCGATTAACCTGCAATTTACTCGAGTAGTACTCGATTAAACTTGAACTTAATCGATTAAATATGACAGAAAACAGAAAAATCAATTTTTCATTTGAATACGAAAATCAATCAATTCACATGCAAGATCAGAGATTCAGCGGAAATGATTAACACCTATATTCTTATTGATTAACCTAGTTATGAAAATGATTTTCCCTTTATCAATTTGAACAATCAAAGATTCAATTCAATCAATTATGAAAAACAATCTTTCTAGGTTTTCAACCAAGAACGCAATCAAATGACTTGAATATAAAGAGTAAGGGTTTAGAGATACGACACAGTGATTTATCCTGGTTCACTTTCATCCACTTGAAAGCTACATCCAGTCCCCTCTTCAACCAAGAGAGATTCTTCACTATGAGGAATTAGAGTTCTCAAATTACAAGTGATTGCCTCACAAGACTCCCTTCTTGCTAGCTTACAAGAGATAACCGACACCCTTGCCTTGTAATCCTATTGATCTTCTCTCTAATCTAACCTCTACCCCTTGTTGATAATCGACACAACAAGTCTTCAATTGCTTGATGATAAACCACACACCAAGGCTTCACTTGCTTGATTCACAACCAAGACTTCTTCTTCTTCTTCAATAAGAATGCACTTGCTTGATGATAAAATCGACACACCAAGACTTCTTGTTTGTTGTAGTGGCTTGCCTTCTTGCAAAGATTACAACACAATAGAAAACACAAAACAATCCTATGAATCTCAATCAAGAGTTATGACAATTCACCATAAGAGATTCAAAGGTTCTTGATCAAAGAATATGAAAATATGAGAACTTTGATCTTTAGAAAAAGAGAGAGAATAGAGTGGCTTGATTCTTTTTAAAACTTGTATGAAAATGATTCTAACTCATCACAAATAATAGGAAAAGGTTTATATAGAATACCCAAAAGTTGTAGCACTTGAAAACTGATTTTGAGAAGTGAAAAACGTATTTTAAAAATCAGTTCAGCAGTACTTAATCGATTAAGCAAGTCGTGTACTCGAGTAGTACTCGATTAAGTTATCACTTAATTGATTAAGTTGGTACTGCACATATTCAAAACTTGTTTTCTCAAAATCCAACCTTTCCTTTAAAACCTTTAAGCCACCTATTGATTCTAGATTAAGTGAAAACTCAAATTATGATTTAATCATGACTTATAAATGAGATTCACTACCCTCTATAATAATCTACCCAAATAAAAAACCTATGAAGCTTGAGAGGCAAAAGATAAAAGAAATACAAATACACTCAAACTTAGGTCTTCATGAGCTTGCTTTCTCTCTTCTTCATTTGATGTTTGTTGTTGCTTGTTGAGCTTGAAACTTGATCAACACTTGTAGCTTGTTCAAAAACACTTTGTCATTATCAAAACATTCATCATGTTCATCATGGAACTAACAATCTCCCCCTTTTTGAAAATGACAATCCATGTTTTGAAATCACTTGAAGTTGTTGATGCTTGAAACATTTGATCACTTGAGAAGACTCTTTCTCCCCCTCAATCAATGCTTTAACACTTGAATCCAATTGAGATAGAAGCTTGATTCTCCCCCTATCTTAAACAACTTAGCTCAACCTACATAAAAACAACAAAACAACCTTTCTCCAAACAAACATCTAAAAATCATATTATATCATATTATATTTCTCCCATGTTTCAAAACATACCATTTCTCCCCCTTTGAGAAACATTTCATTCAATTCAAAACATCATATTTCTCCCCCTTTGGCATTATCAAAAAGTAATATATATACCAATTGAAATATAACATCTAAGCCAAGGTAAGAAATCAATGATCATTTCTTCACAACATTGATACCAATTGAACAAATACAATAGAGCTTTACTTTGAAATGTGATATCAATTGGTAAGAGAATATAACAATGAAATATAATACCAATTGAAAACTAAAAAGATCATAATATCACTTAACAAAGAAGATATCAATTGTAAAGAAGAATCAATAATCACAAAAACATGATAATCAACTAATAATCTCTCAATGATACAAATTGAATTAACTAAACATTTAGAAAAGTAATATCAATTGAGAAGATACCAATTAAGATAATATATCAATATCAAATATTACCACTTTGTAGGACATTCACTTGAGATGCAAGTGTGATACCAATTGAAAATGTGAATATAGACATTCATAGTTGAGACCAATTGAGAACATGTGTCATTCATTTGCATCTTCAATCAAACCTACAAAACAATCATGCTTTGCTTTTTTTTTTGGTATCCAAATGGTTTTGGATCCATTTTTGTTAGTGTAGGGACTTTCACCCTTTTTCATCCAAACAAAATTTCCTTTATGTATACCATGCACTTTAACATAACACACATTTGAAGTATGTCCATGAGTACCACAATAGAAACATGTTGGAGGATTTGAAAAATCAACTTTAGAAAAATCAACAACATTTCTATGAGATTTACTCTTAGCATTAGTATAACCCAAACCAAACTTGTTTGAATTTTCTCTTTGAAAATTTAACAATGTGCGCAATCTAATATCACCACTTGAGAAACTTGCAAGCTTATTTTTCAAAATAGCATTTTCATTTTTAAGCAACTTGCAATTCTCACAATCAACCACAATATTCAATCTACTAGCACAATCACAAGAAGAACTAGCATATATAAGATCAAGAGTTTCATTTTCAAGATTAAGCTCATCAACTTGCTTTTGAAGATCTAAAATCTCTTTTTGATGTTTCAAAATGAGCTTCTTTCTTTCAATGTTTTTCAAAGCTAGTTTTTCAAGTTGTTCATACATTTCTTCATAAGCATTATGTAACAATTCATATTTAGAAGAAATTTCGGATTTAGATTCACTTACATTGCTATCCTCGCTTTGATAACTTGATTCATCATTTGAACTTTGTTCTTCATCATCTACTAGAGTTATCAAGTTGAGACAAGCGGCTTCTTCATCATCCGATGAACTACTCGATGTGCTTTTCTTGTTATCTTCATCACTATCCCAAACTATGTATGCTCTTTTAGATTTAGAATTTTTCTTGTCTTTCTCCTTCTTCTTGAGATACTTAGAGCATGAGTACTTGAGATGTCCGGGCTTTCCACATTCATGGCAAACTACACCTTCTTTTGAATTTTTGGTCTTATAGTGTGGAGAATCCTTCTCTTTACTTTTGTCCTTGTTCAACCTTCCTTTTCTCCTTAGAAACTTGTCAAACTCTTTTAACAAAAGTTTCATGTCTTTTTCATCAACATCGGAATCGGAATCTTCACTATCATCATCATCGGAACTATCTTTCTTTTTATATGCACTTTTGACTCTAAGAGCAAGTCCTTTCCTTGATTTGTTCTTATCCGACTCTTCATTGATACTTAATCGTCCAAGCTCCATTTCATGTTCTTGAAGCTTTCTGAAAAGTGTTGCTAGATCCATAGCATCCAAATTTTTAGATTCAACAATAGCCGTTACTTTTGGTTGCCAATTCCTGTCTAAACATCTCAACACTTTGTTAGAAAGTTCACCTTGAAGAAAAGTTTTACCAAGAGCAAGTAAATGATTTATAATGTGAGTAAAACGCTTTTGCATATCATTTATAGATTCATTTGGAAGCATATGAAACAATTCATAATCACGCATTAAAGCATTCAATCTAGCTCTCCTAACCTCACTAGTTCCTTCATGAGTCACTTGTAAAGTGTCCCACATTTCTTTAGCACTAGAACATTGAGAAACTCTAAAGAACTCGTCATAGGATAAAGCGGAGGTAATGATATTCTTTGCTTTATAATCATATTGTACTTTCTTTCTATCATCATCCTTCCACTTATCCTCGGGGATCAATTGTTCTACACCTTCAACTAAACTAGAGGGGATATGAGGACCTTTTTCAACTACTTTCCAAATTTCACTATCTATGGCTTGGATAAAGATTTTCATTCTAACTTTCCAATATGCATAGCCTTCTCCGGTAAACAATGGAGGACGACTTATTGAAGCACCTTCACCACCAAAGGAATTCGTAGAACCCATTGCGATTTTCTTAAAGGATCTTTACGAAAAAGCTCTTATGCTCGTGTCTTTCGACCGAGCTCTGATACCAATTGAGGAAACTGCAATTGGTGGTTGGAGAGACTTAGGAACCCTAGGAATACACCTAGAAGGGGGGGTTGAATAGGTGTTGAAGCTACCTTGAAAGATTTTCGAACGAAACAAATCTAAACAATCAAAACAAATGATTTTTGCAAATTCTACAGCACTTAATCGATTAACCTGCAATTTACTCGAGTAGTACTCGATTAAACTTGAACTTAATCGATTAAATATGACAGAAAACAGAAAAATCAATTTTTCATTCGAATACGAAAATCAATCAATTCACATGCAAGATCAGAGATTCAGCGGAAATGATTAACACCTATATTCTTATTGATTAACCTAGTTATGAAAATGATTTTCCCTTTATCAATTTGAACAATCAAAGATTCAATTCAATCAATTATGAAAAACAATCTTTCTAGGTTTTCAACCAAGAACGCAATCAAATGACTTGAATATAAAGAGTAAGGGTTTAGAGATACGACACAGTGATTTATCCTGGTTCACTTTCATCCACTTGAAAGCTACATCCAGTCCCCTCTTCAACCAAGAGAGATTCTTCACTATGAGGAATTAGAGTTCTCAAATTACAAGTGATTGCCTCACAAGACTCCCTTCTTGCTAGCTTACAAGAGATAACCGACACCCTTGCCTTGTAATCCTATTGATCTTCTCTCTAATCTAACCTCTACCCCTTGTTGATAATCGACACAACAAGTCTTCAATTGCTTGATGATAAACCACACACCAAGGCTTCACTTGCTTGATTCACAACCAAGACTTCTTCTTCTTCTTCAATAAGAATGCACTTGCTTGATGATAAAATCGACACACCAAGACTTCTTGTTTGTTGTAGTGGCTTGCCTTCTTGCAAAGATTACAACACAATAGAAAACACAAAACAATCCTATGAATCTCAATCAAGAGTTATGACAATTCACCATAAGAGATTCAAAGGTTCTTGATCAAAGAATATGAAAATATGAGAACTTTGATCTTTAGAAAAAGAGAGAGAATATAGTGGCTTGATTCTTTGTAAAACTTGTATGAAAATGATTCTAACTCATCACAAATAATAGGAAAAGGTTTATATAGAATACCCAAAAGTTGTAGCACTTGAAAACTGATTTTGAGAAGTGAAAAACGTATTTTAAAAATCAGTTCAGCAGTACTTAATCGATTAAGCAAGTCGTGTACTCGAGTAGTACTCGATTAAGTTATCACTTAATCGATTAAGTTGGTACTGCACATATTCAAAACTTGTTTTCTCAAAATCCAACCTTTCCTTTAAAACCTTTAAGCCACCTATTGATTCTAGATTAAGTGAAAACTCAAATTATGATTTAATCATGACTTATAAATGAGATTCACTACCCTCTATAATAATCTACCCAAATAAAAAACCTATGAAGCTTGAGAGGAAAAAGATAAAAGAAATACAAATACACTCAAACTTAGGTCTTCATGAGCTTGCTTTCTCTCTTCTTCATTTGATGTTTGTTGTTGCTTGTTGAGCTTGAAACTTGATCAACACTTGTAGCTTGTTCAAAAACACTTTGTCATTATCAAAACATTCATCATGTTCATCATGGAACTAACAGCAAGGGTGTCGGTTATCTCTTGTAGGCTAGCAAGAAGGAAGTCTTGTGAGGCAATCACTTGTAATTTGAGAACTCTAATTCCTCATAGTGAAGAATCTCTCTTGGTTGAAGAGGGGTGATCGAGGTCGTACCCGATACAAATAAAAACAGTTTAAGTATAGTACTAGGAAGTGACTCCTAGGTCGTCTCCCAAGGAATATCTTATCAAGCAAAAGGTCGAACACATAGTATGCATAGAAAACAGGGGGTTTTTTTTTATTGAATATTGAATAATTGAAATTAAAACAGAATTAAATTAAAACGAAGAAACAGATAAGGAAAAGCGGATAAACCCCTTTGGCTCGCGTTCACAACTCTATCATCGGTCACAAAAGATCAATTTCTTCCCTCTTCACTGTCCAACTCGTGAGAATTAAATACTAAGCGAAAATTCAATTCTCACCCCAAAACCCAAACCTCTAATTAAGCATTAAAAGCCAAAGCATGGAGTTTTTACGAGTTTGCATAAATTAAGCATTCATACACATGGATTATCTCTATAGAATGGAACTAAGCGAACCATAACATATCAATAAGCATGAAAACAGTGAATAAAAACGAAATAGCATTAAGAACAAAACCTCAAGAGTATGTGATACATTACCAAAGGGATTTAACCTAAGAGTTTAGCCTTCCATGAAGAAAAATACCAAAAAAAACGTGTAGAAAGGGAAGAGAGAGAAACCCTAGCAGCCACCACAAGCTTGGAGAGCAAAACTAAGCCTTCTCTATGAGAGAGAATGTAAAAAACGTGATTGGAAGGTCTCCCAAGGTTTACACGAATTTGGCTTTTTTAAATCACAAAACGGGCCTAAATCATGGGCCCAAATCCTAAGGAAAGCTTATCTCTAAATTAAATCTAAAAATATCTTATAGATAAAATCTAAATCTTAAAAGATATAACTAAATCTCAACTAATCCTAAAGATAGATTACAATCTTCACTTCATCATATATCTTCTCTTCCAAAATTAAATCTTCATTCCCAAAATGTCCAAAAAGCCCTTGAGCCAAATATGACCTGAAAATAGAAATAGAATTAATTAGGCTAAATAATCCCAAATTAAACAATATTCAGAATAGTAGTCCAATAAACTCTAAATCACTAAATCAAGCTAAACAATGTCAAATAGGCAACAAGTATCAATAATAGGAGTAAAATAATGCAAGGAAAAATGGGAAATAAAATGCTCATCAAATACCCCCACACTTATCCTTTTGCACTCCTGGGCAAAACTAAGAATTAGGACTGAGAAAATCAATATGCACCAAAGTGAATCATGTAACAAGATTACTAAAACTAATGAATGCAAACCTAAGAGATTACATACTTCACAATGAATTCTAGGAAATGCAAAGAAATGGGCAAAATCGAGCACACGAAGAAAATAAGGACCAAAGAATCAAGGCATTCATGAACATCATCCAATTATTTCAAATATGCAAAGAAAACCAATGACATCAAGAGGGTAGTCACAAAGATGGTAGAAACTCACAAGGATCACTCAATAGTGTTTACACTCAAGTGTTTAAGGTTAATCAGTGTTTACACTCAAGGCACATCATGAAAAACAAACACAACCATAAGCTTGACAAGCCTCTAACATCAACAATCAAAACACATGCACATTAAGATCAAAAGGTCTTTTCAGGGTTGTAATGGGGCCAAGGACAAGGTAGGATAAAAATATGGGAAATGTAGCTAAAACCCAGGGAATAGAGGAGCAATGGGGAACAAGTAAAAAAATAAGCACAATCCACCCCAGAATTAAATGGTAAACATAACAACAACCTCTAATTCCAATCCTCCATGCCTCAATCAACCTTTTATTCCATTTTTTTTTCTTTTTCTTCTTCTTCTTCTTTTTTTTTTGAATTGCATTACATTGCAGAACTTCATGAACGAAAGAAAAGAAGAAACAATAAAAATGGCATAATGAGATAAAGCCATAATTACATCACCGACCATAGAGGCAAAACCCAGAACTCACAAGAGATGAAGAACAAAGCACCCTCGCTTACTTAATACCCATTCCCAAAACAATTCCAAAGCTCCAACATTCCCTAAGGTTAGGACAATCATGGTTTTTCAGTCATAGGCTTGTAATGAGCTAAAGAACAAAGAAAAGGGATATAAAGGCTCAAAGGGGCTATCAAAGGATAAATTCATTCAAGGTAGGCTCATATGGCTAGTGGCTTATTCAAGAAAAACAATGCCTAAATCATTTCAAAATGTGCATGGGAATATCAAGTATCAACAAGAGTCAAGTCAAGTTCTAGAGTGCAAGTAATCCAGAGTGCAATCACACATGAAAGAAAAATTAGGTGGCATATATAGCAATCCACCCACAATTAAGGCTCAAATCCTCACAAAAGGGACAATTCTATCACAGTGTTACCACCTCTTAATTATCAAAAGCAACTTTACACACAGAAATGCATGAATTCAGACACAAGATACCAAGACTCTACTAAAATGAAGCAAAAACATGCAAGAAAATGCCCAAAACTTAGCAAAACCTAAAAAATCAAAGCAAAAATATGCAACCTAAACTACTCTCCCCCCCACACTTAAATCACACATTGTCCTCAATGTAAAACAAATAGTAGAATCAGACAGATATAGACAAGTGGAATAAAAGTAGTAAAGAAGGAGAAAAGAAGACTCCCTAAATCATGGTGGGTCAAAAATGGGGTCGACCAATGAGGCTTCCTCCACAGGTGCATCATCCAAAGAAGGGGTAGTGAGGAAAGGCTTGAGTCGGTGACCATTGACTTTGAAGCTCTTGTCTGTGGACTCACTCTTGATCTCCACAGTGCCATAAGGAAACACCTGGGTGACTACAAACGGTCCAATCCATTTAGAGCGGAGCTTTCCACTCATGAGTCCAAGCCTAGAGTTGTAGAGCAACACTTTTTGACCAACCAAGAACACCTTTCTGGAAATTGAGCTATCACGGAGCTTCTTGGTCTTCTCTTTGTAGAACTTGGAATTCTCACAGGCCTCCAAACGGATCTCATCTAGCTCACTCAACTGCAGCTTCCTCTCCTCACCCGCTTGATCAAGAGCTAAGTTGCATTGCTTCACAGCCCAATATGCACGGTGCTCTATCTCCACAGGCAGGTGGCATGCCTTACCAAAAACAACCCGATAAGGTGACATCCCTATGGGTGCCTTGTAAGCAGTCCGATGGGCCCATAGAGCATCCTCCAATCGTGTGCTCCAATCCTTTCTATTAGGCTTCACCATCTTCTCCAAAATCCGCTTGATCTCTCTGTTTGAAATCTCAGCTTGCCCATTGGTTTGGGGGTGATATGGTGTAGAAACTTTGTGCACAACCCCGTACTTCTTGAGCAAAGCTTGCATGGATCTATTGCAGAAGTGTGTGCCTTGATCACTGACTATGGCTCTAGGTATGCCAAACCTGCAAAGGATATTAGTCCTGACAAAATCTACAACAACCTGAGCATCATTAGTCCTGGTGGCCTTAGCTTCCACCCATTTGGATACATAATCCACAGCAAGTAAGATATAATAAAAACCAAAAGAAACAGGAAAGGGACCCATGAAATCTATACCCCAGACATCAAACACCTCACAGAACAACATAGGTTGTTGCGGCATCTGTTGCCTCCAAGATAGGGTGCCTCCTGCCCTTTGACATTGCTCACATGAGCTGCAGATTTTGCTTGCATCCTTGAAGATGGTAGGCCAATAAAATCCAGAATCCAGCACCTTTCGTGCTGTCCTTTGAGTGCCAAGGTGGCCTCCAACTGGTGAAGCATGGCAAAATTGGAGAACCGATTGGATCTCCTGGTCTGAAATGCACCTGCGAATGACCTGATCACTGCAAAAACGCCACAAATAGGGGTCATCCCATACATAATACTTGGCATCGCTCTTCAATTTGTCTCTTTGAGCTTTGGATGCCAAGGGTGGAAAAACAGATGCAACTATATAATTTACAATATCAGCAAACCAAGGAATAAGGGGAGGGGGATGTGAAACATGCAAAACTAAAAGCTGCTCATCCGGGAAGTCATCCCGGATAGGAAATGCATCCTCCTCTCTCTCTATTCTGCTCAAGTGGTCTGCGACCAGGTTATGTGCACCACTCCGATCCTGAATCTCAAGATCAAACTCCTGGAGGAGCAACATCCACCTAATCAACCTAGGTTTGGAATCTGTCTTTTTCAAAAGATACTTCAGGGCAGCATGATCAGTATACACCACAACCTTAGAACCTAACAGATATGATCTAAACTTATCAAGTGCAAAGACAATGGCTAACAGCTCTTTTTCAGTTGTGGTGTAATTAACTTGTGTTGAATCTAAAGTCCTAGATGCATAATAAATCACATGAGACATCTTACCAACCCTTTGGGAGAGAACTGCTCCCAAAGCATAATTCGAGGCATCGGTCATGAGCTCAAATGGGAGAGTCCAGTCAGGTGGTTGGATGATGGGAGTGGTGGTGAGTTCTCTCT
The DNA here is from genome assembly GCA_037953625.1 of Crotalaria pallida. Classification (NCBI taxonomy): domain Eukaryota; kingdom Viridiplantae; phylum Streptophyta; class Magnoliopsida; order Fabales; family Fabaceae; genus Crotalaria; species Crotalaria pallida. The sequence continues at coordinate 156,250,931 of CM075649.1, forward strand.
TTAGCTCATCAAATGCCTTCTTGCATTGGTCTCCAAACTCAAATGCGGTATCCTTTTGAAGCAAGTTGGATAGTGGAAGGGCTATCTTGCTAAAGTTCTGAATAAACCTGCGATAGAAACCTGCATGGCCAAGAAAAGAACGCACATCTCGCACGCAAGAGGGGTAAGGCAAATGTGATATTACATGCAGCTTAGCAGGGTCAACCTCTATGCCCTTATGCGAAATAATGTGCCCTAAGACTATGCCTTGTTCTACCATAAAATGACATTTTTCAAAATTCAAGACAAGGTTAGTCTCAATGCACCTATTAAGCACCTTAGACAAACTATCAAGACATGCATCAAAAGAGGAACCATATACACTAAAATCATCCATGAAGACCTCTATGCAATGCTCAAGTAAGTCATTAAAAATACTCATCATACATCTTTGAAAAGTGCCAGGAGCATTGCATAGGCCAAAAGGCATCTTCCTATAAGCAAATGTACCAAAAGGACAAGTAAATGTGGTCTTATGTTGGTCCTCTGGTGCAATACAGATTTGGAAATAACCAGAGAAACCATCTAAGAAGCAATAGTGAGATTTACCTGCCAGGCGCTCCAACATCTGATCAATGAAGGGAAGAGGAAAGTGATCCTTGCGGGTCGCCTGGTTGAGCTTCCTATAATCAATGCAGACTCTCCAACTGTTCTGCACTCTAGTGGGAATCAGCTCATCCTTCTCATTTTTGACAACTGTCACCCCAGACTTCTTGGGAACTACTTGAACCGGGCTTACCCAAGTGCTGTCTGAAATGGGGTAGATAATGCCAGCTTGCAGCAGCTTGGTGACCTCTTTCTTCACCACATCAAGAATCTGGGGGTTCAACCGTCTCTGGGGTTGTCTCACTGGTTTAGCCCCATCCTCCAATAAAATCCGATGCATGCACATGGAGGGGCTAATACCAGGTATGTCTGCCAAAGTCCATCCTATTGCCCTTTTGTTTGCTCTAATCACATCCAGCAGCCGCTTCTCTTGATCAACAGAAAGGGAGGTAGAGATGATCACTGGAAGTTTCTGCTCAGCCTCCAAGTAAGCATATTTGAGATGAGGAGGAAGGGGCTTCAGGTCCAATAAAGGTGCCTGCATCACAGATGGAACTAAAGGAGCAGCAGAATTGGATTCTGCCGCCTGCACCTGAACAAGTGAATTAGACTCATGCAAAACAGAAATGGGGTTAGCATGATCTGAATCTATATCATATGAATCAACAGATGCAGTAGCAGAATTTAAAAACTGGTCAATTTCAATGCATGCAGTGCACATTTCAGAATCAGAACATGCAGAACAAGTAAATGAGCTAGTGAAAGATGGCAAATCATAATCATGCAAAAAGTCTAGAACATGCTCATCAATCAGAGCATCAATCAAGTCAACATGAAAAACAGAGTGGTCATCAGAAAAATGTTTCATAGCATCAAAAATATTGAATCGAACCACACTGTCATCAAATTCCATGGAAAGTGTACCTGCATGCACATCTATCTTGGTTCGGGCTGTTTTCAAAAATGGTCTCCCTAATATGATAGGGACAGCACTACGAGAGGTGTCCTCTTCCATATCAAGAATATAAAAATCAGCAGGAAAGATAAGCTCTTCAACCCGAACCAGGACATCCTCTATCAAACCTGCGGGGTAGGCAGTAGATCTATTTGCCAAGTGAATAACCACACCCGTAGGTTGAAGGGGTCCAAGTGAAAGAGACTTGAAAACAGACATAGGCATAACATTAATAGATGCTCCTAAATCTAGCAAAGCATTCTCAAATTTAGTATTACCTATGATACAAGGCACAGAGAAAGTTCCAGGATCCTTACACTTTTCAGGAATATGAGGGACGGGTTTACCTATAAGAGCAGAGACATTTCTTCCCATGCTGATCCTCTCATTGCCCTTGAGCTTCCGTTTGTGTGTGCATAGATCCTTCAAGAACTTTGCATACCTTGGAATTTGCTTGATTGCATCAAGAAGGGGTATGTTGACTTCCACCTTCCTGAATGTGTCAAGTATCTCTTTGTCAATCTCTTCCATTTTCTTGCTTTGAGTCACCCCCCTTGGTGGGAAAGGAAGAGGAATGGGGGGTGGTTGTTGGGCAGCAGCAGGTGTTGTGCTTGTGGAAGGCTGAGCTGGATTGGATTTTCTGGTACTTGTGTGCTCACTCTCCTCGACCATTTGGGTCTTCTTGTTGGGTGAAACTAGATCATCTTTGTTGAGGTCAGATTCTGGTGTGAGTGTGACAATCTGCTTCCCTGACCTTAGACTAATGGCATTCACATTCTGGTTTGGATTGATCACTGTTTGGGATGGCAACTTGTTAGAATTCTGAGATTGCATAGTGTTGATTGCTGTTGCCATCTGTCCCATCTGATTGGTCAAAGATTGAATTGAGGCCTCTTGTCTTTGAATGGATGCTCTAGTTTCCTGTTGGAATTGGAGATTTTGCATGGTCATCTGTTTCATCAGCTCTTCCAATGAAGGCTGCTGCTCAGTACTAGGAGCTGGTGGTGCAGAATTAGCCTGTTGTTGTCTCTGTTGCTGGACTGGAGGAGGTACATATGGTGGTCTAGAATTGTTCTGAAATTGAACCTGTGAAGGTTGCTGCTGATCAGACCATCTCAGGTTGGGATGGTTCCTCCAACCAGGGTTGTATCTATTGGTAGAGAGATCAAAGTTCTGTGGCTGCTGGTTTCTACTGTTGAAGATGTTGGCGGCATATGCCTCAGGTTGGTCAGCACCAGTTGTTGGTTGCTGCTGCTGCACAGAAGGGCATGCATCTGTGGGGTGCTCAGCGGATGTGCATATGCCACATAATCTAGCAGGCAGAGACAACTTCTTCTGGTTGATGGCCAATTGAGTGATCAAAGTTGTAAGTGAATCTATCTTCTGTTCAAGCTTCTCAACCTTACCAGAACTTGTGCCAACATCATTTACTCCTCTCACTATGATTGCATCGCTGTTGCCCCTTGCATGGAATTGTTGACAATTGGAAGCCATCTTCTCAATCTTGACTCTGGCTTCTAAAGGTGTCATGTCTCCTAGGGCACCACCACTTGCAGCATCAAGCATGTTTCTCTCCATGAGGTTGAGACCTTCATAGAAATATTGAATAAGCAGCTGCTCTGAGATCTGATGGTGGGGGCAGCTCGCACACAGTCTCTTGAATCTCTCCCAATACTCATAGAGACTTTCTCCACTTTGTTGCCTGATGCCTGATATATCCTTTCGGATTGCTGTTGTTCTGCATGCAGGGAAGAATTTCTCCAAAAATGCCCTCTTCAGGTCATCCCAGACTGTGATAGAACCAGGGGCCAGATCGTACAACCAATCCTTGGCTAGCCCCTCTAGGGAGTGTGGGAATGCCTTAAGACAAACATGATCCTCTTGCACATCATGTGGTTTCATAGTAGCACAGACAATATGGAACTGCTTGAGATGTTTATGAGGATCCTCACCTGCAAGACCATTAAACTTGGGCAACAAATGAATTAGTCCAGACCTTAGCTCATACGGGTCATCGGGATACTGGATGCACAAATCTTCAATAGTGAAATCAGGTGCAGCCAGCTCCCTCAATGTCCTCTCACGTGGTGGAGGTTGAGCCATATTTTCAGAATAATCAGAATAAGAATCAGAATTTATAGGAATAGAAGAAAAAGAAGCAGACTCACTATGTAAAGACTCAATAGACTCACTACCTATGGACTGGTTCCTATTTTGTCTAACTAGTCTGTGATAAGTTCTATCAATTTCAGGGTTATATGGATGCAAGTAGCTTTTGTTGCCCCTAGTCATGTACTGAACAGAACACCATGTAGCATAGCAAACTGTCACTAATATACATGACCAAAATAGGCAACAAAATTTTTTATTTTTTAAAATTTTTTCCTTTATTTTTTTCAGTACCCTAAAATCATGAAAACATACCACAAAAAGTTTGAGGACAAAATTCAAAAGGGAACCAAGTCAAACAATTAAATCAGAGACCAAAAACTAAGAAAATAAAACTTGTAAAATAAAAAAGAAATAGTAAAACGGCTTTTTCAGGATCCAGACGAAGGAGTTTTCTAACAAAGTGAGAAAAATCAGATTATTCAGAAAATTCCCTTCGATTTGATATAAAATTCGTCAAATTCCGAGTTACGGGTCAAAAGTTGCGACGATTTGAAGAAAGTGCTGCTAAAACTTGGAAAATTTTTCTGGAACTCACAACCAGTGATGATCTGAGTGATCGTGGTGCCTCAAAACCTTTTTATATGATAAAAGTAGTGTGGATATAAATTTTCGTGCAAAAATTCCACCCACAACTATGTGAACTAGCAACCACAGAATCAATCAAATACACTAATTGCAACAAAATAGCAAAACAGCAAACAATGCAACTTCAACCGGTTATCAGAATTGACTACTAGACCCTAAATCAGACACGACACACTATAATAACTATACTAACTACGACACTAACTAACTACTAATGACCTTTGGTAAGAACCGATACTCCCCGGCAACGGCGCCAAATTTGATCGAGGCCGTACCCGATACAAATAAAAACAGTTTAAGTATAGTACTAGGAAGTGACTCCTAGGTCGTCTCCCAAGGAATATCTTATCAAGCAAAAGGTCGAACACATAGTATGCATAGAAAACAGGGGGTTTTTTTTATTGAATATTGAATAATTGAAATCAAAACAGAATTAAATTAAAACGAAGAAACAGATAAGGAAAAGCGGATAAACCCCTTTGGCTCGCGTTCACAACTCTATCATCGGTCACAAAAGATCAATTTCTTCCCTCTTCACTGTCCAACTCGTGAGAATTAAATACTAAGCGAAAATTCAATTCTCACCCCAAAACCCAAACCTCTAATTAAGCATTAAAAGCCAAAGCATGGAGTTTTTACGAGTTTGCATAAATTAAGCATTCATACACATGGATTATCTCTATAGAATGGAACTAAGCGAACCATAACATATCAATAAGCATGAAAACAGTGAATAAAAACGAAATAGCATTAAGAACAAAACCTCAAGAGTATGTGATACATTACCAAAGGGATTTAACCTAAGAGTTTAGCCTTCCATGAAGAAAAATACCAAAAAAAACGTGTAGAAAGGGAAGAGAGAGAAACCCTAGCAGCCACCACAAGCTTGGAGAGCAAAACTAAGCCTTCTCTATGAGAGAGAATGTAAAAAACGTGATTGGAAGGTCTCCCAAGGTTTACACGAATTTGGCTTTTTTAAATCACAAAACGGGCCTAAATCATGGGCCCAAATCCTAAGGAAAGCTTATCTCTAAATTAAATCTAAAAATATCTTATAGATAAAATCTAAATCTTAAAAGATATAACTAAATCTCAACTAATCCTAAAGATAGATTACAATCTTCACTTCATCATATATCTTCTCTTCCAAAATTAAATCTTCATTCCCAAAATGTCCAAAAAGCCCTTGAGCCAAATATGACCTGAAAATAGAAATAGAATTAATTAGGCTAAATAATCCCAAATTAAACAATATTCAGAATAGTAGTCCAATAAACTCTAAATCACTAAATCAAGCTAAACAATGTCAAATAGGCAACAAGTATCAATAATAGGAGTAAAATAATGCAAGGAAAAATGGGAAATAAAATGCTCATCAAGGGGACTGGATGTAGCTTTCAAGCGGGTGAAAGTGAACCAGGATAAATCGCTGTGTCGTATCTCTAAACCCTTACTCTTTATATTCAAGTCATTTGATTGCGTTCTTGATTGAAAACCTAGAAAGATTGATTTTCATAATTGATTGAATTGAATCTTTAATTGTTCAAATTGATAAAGGGAAAATCATTTTCATAACTAGGATAATCAATAAGAATATAGGTGTTAATCATCTCCGCTAAATCTCTGATCTTTCATGTGAATTGATTGATTTTCGTATGCGAATGAAAACTTGATTTTTCTGGTTTCTGTCAGATATACTCGAGTAAACGAGTCTTTAATCGAGTACTACTCGAGTACTCTGAAATCTACTCGAGTAAACCTGAGAGTTTTTGGAAAAATATTTTGTTTTAATTGTTTCGATTTGTTTTGTTCGAAAATCTTTCAAGGTATCTTGTACACCTATTCAACCCCCCCTTCTAGGTGTATTCCTAGGGTTCCTTTGTCTCTCCAACCACCAATTGCGGTTTCCTCACCACCGAGCGTACACCATCATTAAACAGTAATAAACAAATCTAACAATTCTAAAAAGAATAAATAAAGCATGAAATTATGAAACTATGGAAGAAAGATTCTAACTGTAATATCCTTTGAGCTTCGCCGCATTCCGTGAATTGTTGATAGGAGCTCCCGAGAGAGTTTCAAGTTTATAGGCTCCCGTCCCACTTTTGAAGGTGACTCGGTATGGTCCTTCCCAGCTTTGGGCCAGTTTTCCATCCTTAGCATTCTTAAGACCAATATCGGCCCTTCTTAGGACAAGGTCACCCACCTCGAACTCTCTGGGGTTAACCGAGCGATTATATTCCTTCGCCTGCATCCTTTTAGCGTGCTTTTCTCGTTCGGCGGCCAAATCTCTTATCTCCTCCGACAAAACAAGATCCTCGCAGAGCAAAGTGTTGTTGATGGGGTTTGGCTGCTGCATAGCTCGGAAAGAAGGGATAATTTTCTCAATGGGGATGACTGCGTCGCAGCCATAAGTGAGCCGATAGGGCGTTTCTCCTGTTGAAGTTTGGATGGTGGTGCGATACGACCAAAGTACCTCGTGCAAGTTTTCCACCCAATTTCCTTTTGCTCCTTCGAGTCTCCTCTTGATTCCCTGAATGATGGACCTGTTCACTGATTCCACCTGACCGTTGGTTTGAGGGTGTTCCACCGAGGAGAAGTAGTGTTTAACCCCCAATGCACTGACCAAACCTTGGAACGCCCTTGCTGCAAACTGGGTTCCGTTGTCGGTCACCAATATCTGTGGCACCCCAAATCGAGCCACAACTTGCCTTTCAAAAAACTTTTGCACCTTTGCCGAGGATATGGTTGCCAAAGGCTCGGCCTCAACCCACTTTGTAAAATAGTCTATGGCCACGATCACCCACTTCAACTGTCCTGGTGCGGTTGGGAACTGCCCAATCAAATCCATTCCCCATTGGTAAAAGGGATAGGGAGATGAAAGAGAATGAAGTTCCTCGGCTGGTTTTTGATAAACGTCACTGTGAAATTGGCATTTATCACACCTTTTCACTTGGTCTATCGCATCTTGTTGAAGGGTAGGCCAGTAGTACCCTGCCCTTAGGACTTTTCTAGCCAGTGACTTCCCTCCAATGTGGTGGCTGCCTATTCCTCCATGAACTTCTTCTAGTGCCAGCTTTGCTTTGGCGGGGTCGAGACACCTGAGCATTGGACCGTTGACCCCTCGGCGAAAGAGTACTCCCTCAGCCAGTGCAAATTGAGATGCCTTCCTGACAAGTTTCCTAGCTTCCACCAAGTCGGTCGGCAAGGTCCCTTGTTCCAAATAGCTTGCAATTGGGCTAATCCAGCTTGAATCTAGTGATATGGAGAGGACAACGCTAGGTCCATGCACCATTTCCTGAATTAAACTCTTGTTGTTTTCAGAGTCTTTTGTTGAGGCGAGTTTGGAAAGAATATCCGCTCGGCTATTGCTTTCCCTCGGTATGTGACAGATTTCGACTTTCACAAATTCGGATGACAAGAATCTTACTTTTTCCAAGTATTTTTGAAGGATTGGCTCCTTCGCCTGATATTCACCCTTGACCTGTGAAACCACCAATTGAGAGTCGCTGAGAATTTTCACCTCTCGGGCTCCCACTTCTTTTGCCATCCTCAATCCTGCCAAAACAACTTCATACTCCGCCTGATTGTTGGATGTTGAAAATCCGAACTTCAAGGAGTATTCAAGGGTGACTCCCTCGGAGTTCTCCAGAATTATTCTTGCTCCTGCTCCCATCTTATTGCTCGATCCATCCACATAGATGTTCCAATCCGAGTTTGAGCTCGTCAATGGCTCAGTGAACTCGGTAAGGAAATCAGCCAAGGCCTGAGACTTCATCGCCTTTCTCGGTTCGAAAGTTATTTCAAACTCAGAAAGCTCGATAGCCCAAGTTACCATCCTCCCAGCCAAATCAGGTTTCTGCAATATTTGTCGGATCGGTTGAGCCGTTCTGACCGTGATGCGGTGGCTGTGGAAATATTGGCGCAATTGCCTGGCAGTTATTACTAAGCAGAAGGCTAATTTCTCCACTTTTTGATATCTGATTTCTGGTCCCTGGAGAGCTCGACTCACAAAATAAATCGGAGACTCTTTACCTGATTCCTCACGGACCAAAACCGAACTAACCACAGAATCTCCAACCGACAAATAAAGGAAAAGAGTTTCGCCATGGCTCGGACTAGACAAAATGGGAGGCGATGCCAAATAATGTTTAAGGTCAGTAAAGGCCTTTTCACATTCTTCATCCCATTCAAACATCTTCTCCTTCTCTTTCCTCAGCAGCTTGTACCATGGAAGGGCCTTTCTAGCTGACTGAGATAGAAACCTTGAAAGAGTTGCGACCCGACCTGTTAGCTGCTGAACCCCTTTGATGTTCGAGGGACTTTTCATCTCCAAAATGGCTCTGCACTTGTCCGGATTTGCCTCTATTCCACGCTCTGTAAGCATAAACCCGAGGAATGATCCTGCCGGAACTCCGAATGTGCATTTTTCCGGGTTCAGCCTCATATCGAACTGTCTCACCCTTCCTAAGATTTCTTTCAAGTCTTTTGCATGATCTTCCTCTTTTAAACTTTTCGCAATCATATCGTCTATATAAACTTCCATCCTCGGCCCAATCAGAGGACCAAAAACCTTGTTCATCATACGCTGGTAAGTTGCCCCAGCGTTTTTCAATCCGAACGGCATAACATTATAGCAATAAGTAGTGTTTTCTGTGATAAACGAGGTTTTTACCTGGTCCGGGGGATACATTGGGATCTGATTGTATCCCGAGTAAGCATCCATAAAGGACAACCTTTGATAGCCAGCCGAACTATCCACCAATTTATCTATGCATGGTAGTGGGTACTGATCCTTCGGGCATACCTTGTTCAGATCTGTGTAGTCCACGCACATCCTCCATTTCCCGTTGGACTTCTTGACTAGCACAGGATTGGCCAACCAATCAGTGTATACCACCTCTCTAATAAATCCAGCTTCTAAAAGCTCAGCTACCTTCTCATCAGTCGCTTGCGCTTTCTCGGTTCCGACCCTTCTCTTCTTCTGACATATTGGCTTGGCGCCAGGATATACACTCAACTTGTGGCAGATGAAGTTAGGATCGATTCCCGGCATGTCTGCCGAGGTCCATGCAAACAAATCCTTGTTTTCAATTAGAAGTTCAGTAAGCTCTTTTTCTAGCTTCTCCGACAGGCCAACCCCGATCTTGACGTAGTGAGATGGCTAGGGACCGAGGATTACTTTTTTAAAGTCCGCTTGCGGAGTTGGTCGGGTTTCATCCTCTTCTCTGACGTCAAGATCGGCCAAGTTGACGCTTCCTTTGTTCAATGGTTCCTTCATAATTTTCTCATCATCTAGTTTCAGCTTTGCCAAACTGATGTTATAGCATTTTCGGGCCAACTCTTGATCAGAACGTACTGTTACTACCTTGTCATCCGACCCCGGAAACTTCATGGCCAAATGCACTATCGAAATGACGGCATCGAAAGATTGGAGTGCTGTTCTTCCGAAGATAGCGTTATAGGCCGAGGGAGCCTGGACAACGAGCCACTTTACCATTTCGGTTTGGGCAGAAGGTGGTTCACCCATTGTCACTAGGAGGTGGATATGGCCTAATGGAACGATTGAGTGTCCCGTGAAGCCAATCAAACTTCCCTCGAATGGAGTAAGATCCGACCTTTTTAACTTCAATTTCTCGAACAGATCAAGGAACATGATGTCCGCCGAACTCCCTTGATCGACGAGAATTCTTCTTACTTCATAGTTGCCCATCCGAGCTGTGACGACCATTGGATCATTATGGTCTTGCAGGATGTCTTCAAAGTCTTCATCACTAAAACTGATTACAACATTCTTCTTTCTCGGTTTCTGAATCGGTCGGCTTGCCACCGAAAGAACTTGCCCCACGTATTTCTTGCGGTCACACTTCTTTTCCCCACCACCAGCAAATCCTCCAGCAATAGTACCGATAAGAAAGTCATTCGCTTTCTCGGATTGTTGTATTGGGGCTCCGCTTGCAGGTGGTGAAGGACTTTTATTCCTCTTCTGCTCGGTTTTGGGAGGCGAGGGGCTCTTCCTTCTAGAACGCTTGCGCAAGGCTTCCCCGATGTAATGTTGAAGCTTGCCATCCCTTACCATCTCTTCAATTAGATCTTTCAGTTGGATACATTGGTCGGTGATATGCCCCCATCCACCATGGTGATAACAATACTTCGATTTATCCTTTTGGGCCGCCTTTCTTAAGGCTGGTGGCCGAGTGATGTTGCGCATTTCAGTATGCATGGTCTCACGAAGGATTTGACTCCTCGGGACCGTTAATTGAGTGTATTCCTCGTACCTGCCTTTGGGAGGCAGTTTATCACCTCTTTCTTGTTCCCTCTTATCTTTCCTTCCTCTTTCCCGAAAATGATCATTCTGACGAGCAACGTTTTGGCGAGGCCGTTGCTCCTGTCGTCCTTCAGTACCCCTTGCCGCAGTGCTTATCCTTCGGAACTCCTCTAGATTGACATATTTCCTGGACCTTTCTCTAAGTTCTGCCATGTTATGAGGTGGTTCCCCGATCAAACAATCTTTGAAATCTCCGTCCAACTATCCCTGAGTGAGTAAGAGAACGGATACCCCCGACTGTAAACCAGATATGCCACTGGCCTCTTGTTGATACCGAGCCAGGTAGTCGCGTAAAGACTCGCCAGGTCTTTGTGCGACTCCAACTAAAGAATGATCCAATTTGGGCTGTGACATGCTCGCTGTATATCGATTGAGGAAAACCCTCCGAAGCTCGGCCCAAGAACTGATGGAATTTGCCGGTAGGGAGTTGAACCATCTCAGCGGCGCCGGGCCTAGCGTCATTGAGAAAGCTCGGCATTTCATTTCATCTTCTCCTCCATAAAACATCATGGAAGACTCATAAGATGCAATGTGATCCATCGGATCAGTCGTCCCATTATAGCGAGAGACGTTCTGATGGCCCATGAAAGCTTGTGGAGTCCGAAATGCCATGATTGCGGCTGTGAACGGGTGTCCCGGATGCGGTTCAGCAGCAGCAGGTTCGGCAACCTCATTCGCAGTAAGGGGTGGAGGCAAGGGAAGGTTACTTGGGTTGCCAAGAGCCATGCGAGTGCCTTGTTCGGCAAGCCTAGCCATGCTTTGCTGCTGTAAAGTAGCGATAGCTTGGTTTTGCTTTTCGATTAATGAAGTTTGAGTCCTGAGAATTTCCATAATTGACTCTTCTCTTCTCCTAGCAGAAGAGGTCGTCATGTAAGATCTTCCCTGAGACTCGGAGCGTTCACCGCCCTGAAGTGTTCCGAAGCGTCCTCTAGTAAATTGTGGTACTCCCCTAAACAAGGGTATTTCTCTACCAGACCGCTCGGTTCGGGAGTTTTCTCGAACATGACGTTCAGCTCGTCGCTCCTCCCCAGTTCGGGATCCAGCAGGGGCTCTTCTAGACTGGTGTGGTCCAGAATCCGCAGTATCACGCCATTCCGACACATGGCCATCAGAAACACGACGTGGCTGAGATCGTCGTTCATGGCCCTCCACCCCCGGAACGACGGCGGCTTGCGGTTGGACCTGAGGAACAGGCGGATCAGCAGGGTGGACAACTGGAGGAACTTGGGGGTTCTCAACCTGATTACCCTTAGGGGGAGCAAGTCTGTCCCTAACATTCCTGCCAGCAGCATTCCTAGGTCCGGCGTTCTTTGGTGGTCTTCCTCTAAGACGACGGCGGAGATCACCTCCTCCTTGGTTGTCATCGTCGTTGTTTGCCATTTCCTGCAGTGAGCGGTGGGAATACTGGTTATTCAGGTTCCCACAGATGGCGCCAATGTAGTGTCCTTGAACACTATATGTCCTTAACCCTCTGAGCCCTCAAGATTATGGTAATCAGGAGTTCAAGAGAAGGTCAAGTATCTATGTATGACCTTATGGTTTTTCTGCAGTTCCAGTTGGGAAAAGCAGAGTTTCCCCAGTCAACAAGTGTGTGTAGAGTGTCAACTTAGAGATGAGAGTACGTACCTGAAACCCTAGCTGTTGTGAGCTATTTATAGGGTCTGGAGGAAGTTGATGTGGGCCGTATGGGCCTCGTATCAAGGTGAGCTGAACCGAGATTCTGTGAGGAAATATAGGAGATTCATTCCCTTAGAATCCGGATAGGATCAGCTCACGATCCCATGTAGAGGCTGTTGCGAGATTCTAGGAGAAACATGCGGAAGAGATAGGAAGCCTTGGTGAGACTGAGTCAACCTACCAGCCGACATTATGTCTCGGTTCTAGAATCCCGAGCCGATGGAGTGAAGACCGTTATTGAGGCATGGTCCCATCAAGTCCGAGCCTGGTCTTTTCGTATGCTCGGAATGAACGTGTCCGAGCGTGGGACGTTTGTGTTAAGTAAACCGAGGGAAAGGTCCTTAGAAAATCCTTTATATAGGACTGTAGTTTTTATACGGTCGGCAGACCCTACAAATGCAATAGACCTCACGGTCTATTCTTTTTATTATTTTTCCAGAAAATTTATTTTTTTGCTTATTATCTTAATTCATTGTTCTTATTAAACTTAAATCCTAACAAAAGAAAATCAAATACAAACAAACAATAACAATTACATAAAATTTCCATAAATTACCATTCCATACACTTTAAGAACATTACAAATTTCCAGAATTTATTTTATTTTCAAAAATCATTTTTTTGATCCTTTAAATCATTTTCATTTCATTTCTACTTTTAAGAAAATACCTATTTGTTTTCATTCTTAACTATAACTCAAATACACATGAAATAACAACAATTATCATACAATATATATATATATACATATATACATACACGTCCAGAAAAGAAAATAAAATAAAACCAAAATAAAAATTCATTTTAATCTTTTTATTCATTTCCATACTCTTTTATTTTATTAAACAACAATACAATACACATACTAAAATACACAAATCAATCCTCAATTTTTTTTGTGTCACGGTTCATATATATATATATATATATCAGAAATTAAAATTTTTCCATTATTATTTACTTATTGATTATTATTTCTTAATACAAAGAAATAAAACAATTAAAAAGACAATGAATACAAACTTATTTGCTCATACAAAATTCTCCACCATTCTCATGTTCTAAAGATTAAAATAAACCCAGAAAATAAATAAATCAAACACATCAAAACATTTAGCCATCTTAAGAATTAAAGAAAAGGGGAGATAAATCCCTTTAAACACCCTTTTTGTGTCCCTTTTCTCATTCTTAATTCATATGACTCAAGAACAATATCACTTATGTTGGAAAGCAACAAGCGGCTCAATATAGTCTAGAGGGGGGGTGAATAGAATATAGAAGCCTTATTACAGATTTTTCGTCCACCTAAGAGAATGATTTTATGAAAATAAAATTTCTTAAAAAATTCAAGTCAGATTACTCGAGTAACTCAAGACTTCACTCGAGTAATACGCAAGCAAAAATAATTTCACTCGAGTATTAAGCAAATCACTCGAGTATTACGAAAGCTATTTTTAAATCACTCGAGTAACAAAAAACCTACTCGAGTATTGTTCATAAACTGAAAGCAGATTACTCGAGTGACAAGAACTTTACTCGAGTAAACTGGGTAAAATTCAATTAAAACTCAGTTTTCAATGGAGTTCTTCAAGAATAACAATGCTATGATGATTCAACAAATTATGAATGATTAATATGAACAATTTTAAGTAATATTAACATGCAATTTTAGATCAATTGAGTAGAATTAAGAAAACCCCAATTCTAACCTAAAAATGCAATTGTTAATGAATTAATGCAATACAAGGAATGAAAATAAAAGAGACACAAAGATTTATCCTGGTTCACTTTCACCCACTTGAAAGCTACTCCAGTCCCCTCTTGAATCAAGAGAGATTCTTCACTAGAAATCTTCAAATGTAGATTTTACAATGTTTTAAGATGCAACTAGATTCTTAGTTCTCCTATCTTAAAACCCAACTCAAAGTGTGTACCAAACACTTTGATCTAATCTACCCCTTTTGAGAATTCTAGATTTCCTTGCTAATTGATTGAAGATGCTTCCAACCAATCCTCTTTTCTTGCTTTGATTTGATCCTCAAAGTCTTCCTTGTGAGATTCTTCACTTGTGTTGAAACTTCAATGATGCAATCACAAATTGCAAATCTTCAACAACCACTAAGAACAAAATTATGATCTCAAGAATATTTTGAACAATGAGAGAAATAGAGTGAAGAATGAAAAGTTCTTTGTTGAATCTTGATAGCTCTTGAAAGATGTAAAATAGCTCTTGAATTGCTTTTCAAAGTGTATAGAAAATTGTAAGTATGGGTGTGTATCATATGTGAAAGAGAAAATTAAGTCCTTTTATAATTTTCCAAACACTGATTGAATTACTCGAGTAAACCATATAACTTCACTCGATTAAAACATGTCAGATTAAGTTACTCGAGTGATGTGTAAACCATTACTCGATTAACCTGTCATGACATAAATTACTCGAGTGACCCAATACTCATTACTCGAGTAAACTGATCAGAATCTGAATAAAAACAAGGTTTTTCTAAAAGGATTTTCACAAAACTTTTAATAGAGCTATTTAATCAAGATTTAAAGTATCTACACTCTTAATCAAACATTATTTAAATATTCTTAAAATCACCTAAGCTACCCACACCAATGAGATGCATTGCATAAAAATAAAGATTACATTGAAATAGAATTAATAAAAATCCTAATTCTAATCTTCATGTGGTGTAGCTTGCTTGTTGCCAATGTTGTTGCTTGGAGAGAGATTGTTAGCATCAAAACATGAGAATCCTACAAACTCCCCCTTTTTGATGATGACAAACCTCCTTTTCAATTAAGCACTAAGTTTTAACATACTCCCCCTAAATGTAAAACACCTAGGAAAAATATAATAAAACTTAACCTACAAGAACAACATCAACAAAATATTCTCCCCCTTTTGGCATCATTAAAAAGTTAAGAAAGTTGAGAAAAGTCCTTTGCCAAAAGTTGAAGGTAAGTAGTTCACAATGGTATAAAAAAAATATAACAATAAAGACAATACCAAAATAAACCACAATAGTGCCACAACGAATATAAACGCACAACGAATATAGCACCATAATCCATAATATCAGAGTATCACACTATGCAGCAAATCATAGTGTAAAGCAAAAAGACATCAACCATAGCAAATAATCAAACGAAACTAACAAACTAGACCATACACAAGGCCCGAAAACATAGTAGCAACAGAGTCATAAACATGAAACAGAAACATAAACATAACATAGTCAGAAATATGCATATGAAACATGAAACAGAAAACAATCAGCAAAACATCATCAGCATCCACAGGTCTAGAAATCAGGTGGAGGAGGAGGGAAATGGTGAGAAAAGAGGCCAGACATATAATCCATTAAACGATGCTCCATGGCAATATTCTTCACATCCTGTCTCATCTCCAACTGAGTAAATTGAGCATTGATGTGTTCAACCAATGACTCATGAGCAGCCTGTGCATCAAATGGAGTACCAAGATTGTCCAAATTTATATAGTCCGCAACGCGATTGGTATCCATCGGATCAGTAGAAGAAGGAGGAGCAGAAGAAGATGCACCAGCCCTATCACCAAGAAAAGTCCTTTTCCTAGAACCTGAAGCTCTTGCAGTCTTTGCAGCTTCAGCCATTTCCTTAATCTGTGATTTCCATAACCAAGTGTGACTTTCCCTATGCCAAGCAATTTTCATATAACTAATGTATGAATCATTAAGACACCAGTTATTTTTCTTTTCCGTCACAGCTGGCTCATCATCAGGGATTGGAACACGGTAATACCTCATGATTTTGGTGACATGCATAGGATATGGCAAGAATTGGGTAGGAGGAGATTGAGCAGCAGCTTCCATACGAGCTAAAAACATTTTATTCCAATTCATCTCATATCTCTTTTTGATCCCATGAAACAAAATAAGATCATCATCTCCCAATTGTGCATAATTTTGATTGCATTTTGGAATCAAACAATAAGAAACAATGTACATGAGCACTCTATCCACAGCATGCAAAGGTGATACAGTTCTAGTAGACCTATCACTCCAAGATTCACCAGTACGCAACAAATCAGTATAAATCTTATTAGTATCCACATCCAAATCCAGACAGTCATCATCACCAATAAAAGTTCCCTTGTTTTCTAAACCAAACAACATTGTCAAATCTTCAGGCTTTATAACAAAATGATGTCCTCTAACCATTGTTTGATACTCACAATCCAGCTTAGTAAAATTCTGATAAAATTGTCTGACAAGCCTAGGGTAATAATGAGTCTCAAATTCTAAAAACCTCTTCAAATTCTGAAATTCTAAATCCTCTACAAATGGAAATTGCTCCTTATGCAACCAAGCAAACTTAACATACCGTGTAAGACCAAAAGAGCGATTGATAAATGTTGGTTCCCGCAAGTCTCGGTTGATTCCAGAAAACCAGGGATCATTACGGCCTGCTCCTTGCTTTGCTTTCTTTCGAGGAGGTTGAGATTGTGAGGAAGAAGACATTGATTCAGAAAGTTCAGATTCGGTTTTGGGGTTAGGGTTTTGGTTTGGGAATTTTCGGATTTTGGGTATAATTGGTGAAAATGATGAATGAAATGAGTAGAAATGATGATATAATGATGAAATATGGAAGAAATTTGTATGATTTGAGAAGTTTTGTGGCTGAAAATGATGATTTGATGAAGAACCATATGAGAGAGAAGAGAGAAATACGAACAAGAGAGAGAAAGAAACGTGAAAAATGATGCAGTTTTCAACAGTTCAGATTTTAAAATCACGTAAGTTACTCGAGTGATGTTCATGCGTTACTCGAGTGATTCGAGCAGTAATCGAGTGAAAAGAAATGTTACTCGAGTATGCCGAAGATTAAAAAATTTTTACTCGAGTGATGGATGAACTAATCGAGTGATACGAAAGTCATTTTAAAATTAATCGAGTGACAAACAGAATTACTCGAGTAATACGAAAGAGATTTTAAAATTACTCGAGTGAAATATCTGTTACTCGAGTGAACTGTCCAGAATTTTAAAAATTTCAATTTTTCATGCAAAAACATTTTTCATACACAAACACATAGAAACACTTAGCATTTAGCAAGTAACACACATACAAATAAAGCAATTAACATATTATAGAAAACATACACACATAACTACATATCACAAAAAATAAAAAACACTTTAATAAGATACAACAACTCAAAATACAAATCACATTGAAATAGGCTTGAAGGTGATTTCGAAAAGCATCAAATACAATTAGCTAATAGTTGATTCATCAAAAATACCAAGTTCTCTTCGAATTTTATAAAATGTGTCCCTTGGTAATGGTTTTGTAAAGATATCAGCTAATTGATCCGAAGTTTGAACAAACTCAATAACACAATCACCTTTTTGAACATGATCTCTCAAAAAGTGATGCCTAATTTCAATATGCTTTGTCCTTGAGTGTAATACTGGATTTTTAGTCAAATAAATTGCCGAAGTGTTATCACACTTTATAGGGATTTTTGTCAAATTTAAACCAAAGTCAGATAATTGTTGTTTCATCCATAAAATTTGTGCACAACAACTACCTGCAGCTATGTATTCGGCCTCCGCGGTTGATAAAGCAACACAGTTTTGCTTTTTGGAAAACCACGATACAAGTGAATTACCAATTAAATGGCATGTTCCGCTTGTACTTTTTCGCTCAACTTTACAACCGGCAAAGTCAGAGTCCGAATAACCTATAAGTTTTAGAAAAGCATCCCTAGGATAATAAAGTCCAGTATTCGTTGTACCCTTTAAGTATTTCATTATTCTTTTGACAGCAGTTAGATGCGACTCTTTCGGTTTTGCTTGAAAACGTGCACACATACATACACTAAACATGATGTCAGGCCCAGATGCAGTTAAGTATAACAAACTACCAATAATACCACGATACTTCGTTACCTCTACCGCTTTTCCAGCCTCATCTTGATCTAGGTAGCATGCAACGCTCATTGGTGTAGAAGCGGATTTGCACGAATCCATCCCAAAACGTTTGAGAAGCTCTCTACAATATTTACTCTAATGAATATAAATGCCATCATTAAGCTGCTTTATTTGAAGGCCAAGAAAGAATGTAAGCTCTCCCATCATCGACATCTCGAATTCGCTTTGTATCAAGTCTGAAAACTTCTTACACAAGTTATCGTTAGTAGCACCAAATATAATATCGTCAACATATATTTGAACCAATAAAATATCCTTACCAGAACGTTCAATAAAAAGTGTAGTGTCAACAGTGCCTCGTTTAAAACCTTTTTGTAATAAAAAATTGCTTAGTCGGTCGTACCAAGCTCTAGGAGCTTGTTTCAAACCATACAAAGCCTTTTTCAGTTTGAAAACGTAGTCCGGATGCTCAAAACTCTCGAATCCGGGAGGTTGTGACACGTAAACTTCCTCTTGAATGTATCCGTTAAGAAAGGCGCTCTTAACATCCATTTGATACAATTTAAAATTCATTATCGAAGCAAAAGCGAGAAGAATACGGATAGCTTGTAGTCTAGCAACAGGAGCATATGTCTCATCGTAATCGATTCCTTCTTCTTGACTATAACCTTGTGCTACCAACCTAGCTTTATTCCTAACAATAATACCCGATTCATCTAACTTATTCCTATAGATCCACCGAGTACCAATTACAGGACGATCATCGGGTTTTGGCACAAGCTCCCAAACTTGGTTTCTTTCAAATTGATTTAATTCTTCTTGCATGGCCATAATCCAATGATCATCTTGAACAGCCTCTTTGATACTCTTAGGTTTTATTTGAGATACAAAGGCAACATAATAACAAAAATTATTTAAAGTGCGTCGGGTTACCACTCCCTTCGCAATGTCACCTAAGATGTTAGAAATCGGATGATTTTTGTTTGATTTCCAAGCTATTGGTAATTGAGATTGAATCTCTTGTGCTAAGTCTTTATCTTGTGCTTGCACCTCTCCATCTTCAATTTGATTCTCTTCCATTTGTTGTGAAGTTGACTTCTCATGATCCAAATATGTACCTATATTATCATCATCACAAGAAACAACACAATCTCCTTTCGAAGATTCATCAAATACAACATGCACGGATTCCTCAATGGTTAATGTTCTTTTATTGTAGACTCTATATGCTTTGCTATGGGTTGAATAACCTATGAATATGCCTTCGTCGGCTTTGGAGTCAAACTTGCCGACCGGTTCCTTTCCGTTATTTAAAACAAACACCTTACACCCAAAAACATGAAAATGTGAAATATTTGGCTTTCGCCCTTTTAAAAGTTCATAAGGTGTTTTATTTAAATGCGGACGAATAAGAACCCTATTAAGCACATAACAAGCAGTGTTTACCGCATCGGCCCAAAAATATTTAGGAACATTTGATTCTTTCAACATAGTACGAGCAAGTTCCACTAATATTCTATTTTTCCTTTCTACAACTCCGTTTTTCTCCGGAGTCCTAGGGGCCGAAAATTGATGATCAATACCAAACTTATCACAAAACGCATCAATCCTAGTGTTTTCAAACTCACCTCCGTGGTCACTTCTAATAGACACAATTTTCAAACTTAGTTGATTTTGGATGAGTTTGGCAAACTTTTTAAAACATTTATAAACTTCACTTTTTGCGGATAAAAATAAAGTCCATGTGAATCTAGTAAAATCGTCTACTAAAACAAATCCATAGTAATTGCCACCTAAACTTTTAATTTGTGAAGGGCCAAACAAATCCATATGGATTAGCTCCAAAGGCTTTGTTGTGCTTATCACATTTTTAGGTTTAAAAGAACTTTTAACTTGCTTGCACTTTTGACAAGAGTCACAAATGCCATCAAGCTTAAAGTTTAGTTTAGGCAAACCAATCACTAAATCTTTTCGCAAAAGTTTGTTTAACTGATTCACATTCACATGAGCAATTCGTCTATGCCAAAGACGAATTTCAACATCAAAAGATTTGAAACATTTTGAAAATAGTGAAGTTATCTCATCCAAATCAATTAAGTAAGTGTTATTAGAGCGACGACCAACAAACTTAACACTATCATCTATAGAAGACTTAATGAAGCATAATTCCGGAGTAAAAGTCACATAATTGCCCATATCGCATAGTTGGCTTATACTAAGCAAGTTGTGTTCTAAGCCTTCTACGTATAGGACATTTTCTATGACAATGTTAGATACGTTACCGATCTTCCCGACTCCTAGAATTTTGCCCTTGTTGTTGTCGCCGTATGTCACAAATCCACCATTTTTCGGAGTAAGTTCCATGAAGTGCGTTTTGTCTCCCGTCATGTGTCTCGAACAACCACTATCCAAGTACCATTTGCGCTCTTTGGTTCGAAGACACACCTACAAGAAAGATATCATTTGGTTGACTTAGGTACCCAAGTGGTCTTGGGTCCTTTGTTGTTAGCATGGGGAGAAGTCCCCTTAACAATCCAAATATATTCTCCGCTTGGTATACCAAATTTCTTTATATTACATTTATTCGTGGTATGCCCAAAGATCCCACAATAATGGCAAGTTGGGTTTTTAGAAATCTTATTCTTTGAAAATCCACCAACTTTGCGATAATTGCGTTTCTTAGGTTTGGTATAGCCAAGACCGAATCTATTGCTATTGTTCCTTTGAGTTGAAAGCAAATGATCTAATGAAGTATCTCCTTTCATGAGCCTTGCAAGTCGATCATTCAAATTAAAAACTTCTTTTTCCAAAGACTTGCAATTTTCACAAGATGGAGTCTCATTTGATTTCAATTCACAATTGCATGTAGAGTTTGCATAAATGAGTTCAAGAGTTTCATTTTGAAGCTTAAGTTCTTCTAAATCTTTTTGAAGTTCAATTATCTTTTCATGTTGCTTCATTATGAAATTCTTTCTTTCAACATTTATTTTAGCAAGTTTCTTCAACTCTTTATGCATCTCTACATACACATTGTACAACTCATTGAATGAAGGAGAATTAGAACTAGAGCTAGCATCGGAAAGATAATCTACCTCATTGACGTTGTCACTTGATTTAATGCTCGAAGATTCCTCTTCATCAAGCTTCGTCATCAAACATAGATTTGCAAGTTCTTCATCATCCGATGAGCTAGATGTTGATTGACTCTCCTCTTCATCCCATACTATGTAAGCCCTTTTTCCTTTAGATGAGTTGAACTTAGAGTTGTCACCTTCCGACTTCTTAGAATGAGTTGGGCATTTTGATCGATAGTGACCAAGCTTTCCACACCCATGACACTTGATGTGATCCTTGTTAGTCTTATTTCTTGGTTGAGAGTCCTTAGAATCTCTTTGTCTATTCTTATTAAAGTTTCCCTTTCTCTTAAAGAACCTACCAAGCTTTTTAACTAGCAAGCCAAGGGTCTCATCATCTATATCGGAGTCCGAGTCATCCACTTGAGAGTTTTCCTCTTGTGCCTTAAGAGATTTTGAAGTTGATTTAAGAGAAATCCCCTTTTTCTTTCTATCGGCAACTTCATTCATGGATAACCGTCCAAGCTCCATTTCATGCTCTTGAAGCTTTCCGAATAGAGTTGCTAAGTCAATTTGATCCACGTCTCTAGCTTCCATAATGGCCGTCACCTTAGGTTGCCATTCCCTGCTAAGACATCTCAAAATCTTATTAACAACTTCACCATTAGTAATAACTTTTCCAAGTGCAGAAAGATGATTTATGATATGAGTGAACCGCTTTTGCATGTCACCTAAGTTTTCATTAGGTAGCATACGAAAGAGTTCATATTCATGCATGAGTGTATTTAGCCTAGCCCTTCTAACCTCCGAAGTGCCCTCATGTGTGACTTGTAATGTGTCCCACATTTGTTTAGCATCAACACATTGAGATACTCGAAAGAACTCATCATAAGAAAGAGCGGACGTGATGATATTTTTAGCTTTTAAATCAAATGCAACTTTCTTCTTATCATCATTGTCCCAACTCGATTGTGGTTTGATCGAAACAACATCATTTACTTTCGTTTGAGGAACAAAAGGTCCATTCTCTATGGCGTTCCAAATTTCCATATCTATGGCTTGAATAAAAATTTTCATGCGGACCTTCCAATAAGCGTAACCCTCACCATTGAATAGTGGAGGACGATTAATGGAAGTTCCTTCACCACCAAAAGGATTTGAAATTGAGCCCATTGTTTCCAAGTAAAAGGATCTTTTCGAAAAAGCTTTTTAAGGCTCGGATTTTTCGTCCGAGCTCTGATACCACTTGTTGGAAAGCAACAAGCGGCTCAATATAGTCTAGAGGGGGGTGAATAGAATATAGAAGCCTTATTACAGATTTTTCGTCCACCTAAGAGAATGATTTTATGAAAATAAAATTTCTTAAAAAATTCAAGTCAGATTACTCGAGTAACTCAAGACTTCAATCGAGTAATACGCAAGCAAAAATAATTTCACTCGAGTATTAAGCAAATCACTCGAGTATTACGAAAGCTATTTTTAAATCACTCGAGTAACAGAAAACCTACTCGAGTATTGTTCATAAACTGAAAGCAGATTACTCGAGTGACAAGAACTTTACTCGAGTAAACTGGGTAAAATTCAATTAAAACTCAGTTTTCAATGGAGTTCTTCAAGAATAACAATGCTATGATGATTCAACAAATTATGAATGATTAATATGAACAATTTTAAGTAATATTAACATGCAATTTTAGATCAATTGAGTAGAATTAAGAAAACCCCAATTCTAACCTAAAAATGCAATTGTTAATGAATTAATGCAATACAAGGAATGAAAATAAAAGAGACACAAAGATTTATCCTGGTTCACTTTCACCCACTTGAAAGCTACTCCAGTCCCCTCTTGAATCAAGAGAGATTCTTCACTAGAAATCTTCAAATGTAGATTTTACAATGTTTTAAGATGCAACTAGATTCTTAGTTCTCCTATCTTAAAACCCAACTCAAAGTGTGTACCAAACACTTTGATCTAATCTACCCCTTTTGAGAATTCTAGATTTCCTTGCTAATTGATTGAAGATGCTTCCAACCAATCCTCTTTTCTTGCTTTGATTTGATCCTCAAAGTCTTCCTTGTGAGATTCTTCACTTGTGTTGAAACTTCAATGATGCAATCACAAATTGCAAATCTTCAACAACCACTAAGAACAAAATTATGATCTCAAGAATATTTTGAACAATGAGAGAAATAGAGTGAAGAATGAAAAGTTCTTTGTTGAATCTTGATAGCTCTTGAAAGATGTAAAATAGCTCTTGAATTGCTTTTCAAAGTGTATAGAAAATTGTAAGAATGGGTGTGTATCATATGTGAAAGAGAAAATTAAGTCCTTTTATAATTTTCCAAACACTGATTGAATTACTCGAGTAAACCATATAACTTCACTCGATTAAAACATGTCAGATTAAGTTACTCGAGTGATGTGTAAACCATTACTCGATTAACCTGTCATGACATAAATTACTCGAGTGACCCAATACTCATTACTCGAGTAAACTGATCAGAATCTGAATAAAAAAAAGGTTTTTCTAAAAGGATTTTCACAAAACTTTTAATAGAGCTATTTAATCAAGATTTAAAGTATCTACACTCTTAATCAAACATTATTTAAATATTCTTAAAATCACCTAAGCTACCCACACCAATGAGATGCATTGCATAAAAATAAAGATTACATTGAAATAGAATTAATAAAAATCCTAATTCTAATCTTCATGTGGTGTAGCTTGCTTGTTGCCAATGTTGTTGCTTGGAGAGAGATTGTTAGCATCAAAACATGAGAATCCTACAAACTTATTCGAAAATTAAAATGAAAATAAAAATTTAGAACTTGACTATAGAAGAAATTGAGAAGATTTAAACAAAAATATAAACAAAACAACTTAAAAATAGCTTAAATAAATAAGTGATTTTGGGTTACCTCTACTCCTTAAGCTTTTTAGAAAACTTCAAGCAACAAAGCAACTCTTCCCTCCTTCCTTAGCTTACTCGTCCCTCTCTCTCTCTTTTTCTCTTAGAATTTTATTTTTTTCTCTTGCAAAACTATCAAGTGTTTGTGTGTGAAAAATGTGGGAACTAAGGCTATCTATTTATAGGTGTTGAGGATGCATTCCCCTCCATTTTTCAGAGCAAAATTCTTCCCCCCTTCATCAAGTCTTAGTCAAAAATTTTCAAACACTACTTGGAACATGAACTAGCATTAAATGGGATTTTGTTGTTTCCTAAAGCATTTTAATTCATGGTTTATTCTCACAAACTTCAGAACTATTCCTCCCCTCTTTCCACCTTATTTTTGACGGTGCATATATATTAAAATAGGAGAGAAAATTTTTCATTGGTTCATTGTGGAGGTGCCTACATAATTATCCCATCATATTAACTATCAAAATTTGATTTTCTACCTACTGTACAAAAAATTTTCGTAAATATTAAAATAAAAATTTTATTTTTACATATTAAGATTCTACATTTTAATACGATCATTTTCATATAAAGTTTGTAATTTTTGGACTTACGGTTTGAAAGTTATGAATTTTTGAAGTCCTAAGATCATTTCCTTCAAAAATACACTTTCTAACCTTTCAAATAATTTTAAAAATAATAAAAATACGAAAATACAATTAATTTGAATAATAGTACATTATACAACTTCAGAAATTTATTTTCATTTTCAAAATAAAATATTCTTTAGTCAAAAGGTTATTTTAATGCATTAAAACCATACATTGGTTCTTAAAACTCAAAAATTCGTTTACTACTGTAGCAGTGATAAAATTTCTAAAACTCTAAAATAAAAATCAAAGCTTTAAATTTTCATAATCTAGATTTCGATACGATCGTTTTGACATATCATTTGTAATTTTTCGACGTACGGTTGAAAAGATATGAATTTCTAAAGATAGGGTACTCTAATCCATCAAAAATCATTTCATCTTTTAAAATCATTTAAATCAAATACTTTACCTTAAAATATTTCATTTAAATAGGCTAGGGAAAACATTGGTATATAATATATATACCTATATATGTCACGTGTATATATATATTTTCATATATATATATATATATATATATATTAAATCCAGACATCAAAATCAAGCATAATTTCCTAATTTCAATTATAAAGTCACAAATAATTTGGGTAAAATTGTGGGTCTCACAATCCTCCCCAACTTAGAGATTTCTCGTCCCAAGAGAAATACGCACCTGATTCGAACAAGTGAGGGTACGATTCCCTCATGCTACTTTCCCGTTCCCAGGTAGCATCTTCCCCATGATCTTGGCTCCAAATGACTTTGACCAACGGAATCTCTTTTCCTCGTAACGTCTTAATACTAAGACCATCGATCCGCAGAGGCAATGTTTCATACGTAAGATTATCCTTGAGTTGTATCGAGTCAGGCTCAACAATGTGGGTTGGGTCACTAATATACTTTCTTAGTTGAGATACGTGAAAAACATTGTGTAGGTTTGAAAACATAGGGGGTAAGGCTATCTGGTAAGCTACCGGTCCTACACGTTTTTGGATTTGATAGGGTCCTATAAATCTAGGGGTTAACTTTCTGGTTTTGAGCACTCTGCCAATGCCGGTAGTAGGCACTACCCGCATGAATACATGATCACCTTCCTTAAACTCCAACGGAGTCCTCCTCTTGTCATGATAACTCTTCTGCCTACTTTGCGCGGTTCTCATCTTTTCTTGAATTACTTTGATCTTGTCTGTCGTTTGTTGCACCACCTCTGGTCCTAGCTGTAATTGCTCTCCGGTCTCGAACCAGCACAACGGAGTTCTACACTTCCTTCCATACAGTGCTTCATAAGGTGCCATTCCTATGCTTGAATGGAAACTATTGTTGTAGGTAAATTCAATCAATGGCAAGAAAGGGGGAGAATATTTTGATTGACCATTCTGATTGACCATCCGTTTGGGGATGATATGCAGAACTCATACTTAGGCTTGTCCCCATTGCAGTTTGTAAACTTTCCCAAAACTTTGAAGTAAAACGCGGATCTCTATCTGACACTATATTCGAAGGTACTCCATGTAGTCTTACTACTTCCTTGATGTACAACTCCGCCAGCTTCTCCAAAGGATACCTCATGTTGATCGGGATAAAATGTGCTGTCTTAGTAAGACGATCCACTACTACCCAAATAGCATCACACCCTCTTTGAGTTCTTGGAAAACCAGACACGAAGTCCATGGATATACTATCCCATTTCCAGACAGGTACAGGTAACGATTGCAATTCTCCTCCAGGCTTTTTGTGATCAATCTTTTCTTTTTGACATGTTAGACATCTCGATACATACTCCGCCACTTCTCGTTTCATTCCTGACCACCAGAAAATCTTCTTTAAATCTTGGTACATTTTTGTTGCTCCGGGGTGAAAACTCAATTTGCTCTTATGTGCTTCTTCCAAAATCATTTCCTTAACTTCTCGGTTGTCCGGAACACAAACTCTTTCCTTGAATCGTAGAATTCCATCTGTTCCTAGCTGAAATTCCACTTCCTTTCCTTTATCTGACAGTTCCTTCTTTTCTTGTAACTCCGGATCTGTTGCTTGTAATGCCTTCACTCGCTCCATGAATTCATTGTTCACCTTCAAAGTTCCCAGTACCATACTCCTTGAGTTAAACTCCACTGCCATATTCAGATCTCTAAACTTCTCTATCAGCTCCAACTCCTTTATCATTAAAGCAGACACATGCAGAGATTTTCTACTTAGCGCATCAGCTACAACGTTTGCCTTTCCCGGATGATACTGTACTTCAAAGTCATAGTCCTTTAGGAATTCTAGCCACCTCCTTTGTCTCATATTTAGCTCCTTCTGCTCGAATAGGTACTTCAAGCTCTTGTGATCGCTGAACGCCTCTATCCTCACTCCATATAAATGATGTCTCCAAATCTTCAATGCAAACACTACGGCTGCCAGCTCCAGGTCGTGAGTAGGATAATTCTGTTCGTGAATCTTCAGTTGTCTTGAAGCATACGCCACCACTTGGCCATCTTGCATTAGCACACATCCTAATCCTTTCTTCGACGCATCACAGTATACACAAAAAGTCTTTGTCGGATCGGGTAAAACCAATACCGGTGCAGATGTTAACCTCCTCTTTAGCTCTTGAAAGCACTCCTCACACTTCTCCGTCCAAACGAACGCTTGTCCTTTTCTAGTTAACTTGGTCAATGGTAGTGACAATCGAGAGAATCCTTCGATGAACCTACGGTAATAACCAGCAAGTCCAAGAAAACTCCGGATTTCAGTCACCGTTGTTGGTGCTTTCCACTCCAACACTGCCTCCACCTTTGCGGGGTCCACCGCAATTCCATTCTTGGTTATCACATGCCCTAGAAAATTCACTGACTCCAGCCAAAAGTCACACTTTGACAACTTGGCGAATAGCTTCTTTTCCTTCAGTATGCCTAACACCTTCGCTAAATGCTCTGTGTGTTCCTCTTTACTCCGTGAATAGATTAAAATATCGTCGATGAACACAACGACAAAAGAATCTAAAAACGGGTGAAAGATTCTATTCACGTAATCCATGAATACTACGGGCACATTAGTCACTCCAAAAGGCATGACCAGATATTCATAATGACCGTATCTCGTTCTGAAAGCTGTCTTGGGGATATCCTCTTCTTTCACTCTGATCTGATGGTAACCTGATCTCAAGTCGATCTTTGAAAATACTGTAGCTCCTCTTAATTGATCCATCAAATCGTCAATCCTTGGTAAAGGGTATCGATTCTTGATAGTAACTTTATTCAATTGATGGTAGTCGGTGCATAATCTCATACTTCCATCCTTCTTTTTGACGAACAAAACAGGTGCTCCCCACGGTGAAACACTTGGTCGAATGAATTGTTTTCCAGTAACTCTTCCAATTGCTTCTTTAATTCCACCAACTCCATCGGTGCCATGCGATAAGGTGCTTTTGAAATCGGTGCCGTTCCAGGAATCAAGTCAATTCCGAACTCCACTTCTCGCACAGGCGGTAATCCAGGGATTTCCTCAGGAAACACTTCAGGAAAATCTTTGACAACAGATAACTCCTCCATCTTTTTCTCCTCCTTGATGTCTAAAGAAGCAAGAAACATGTATATCATGGCTCCATCTTCCCATGAAGCTTTGATTTGATTGGCAGTTACGTGCTCGGGTTCTAAGATTTGGGGTACTCTAGGTCTTAAGTTATTGAAAATAAGAGTCTTTTCGGCACAATTTAGGAGAACATGATTAGCAGTTAACCAATCCATGCATAAAATTATGTCGAGTTGGGTAAGGGGTAAGACAATTAAGTCCACTAAGTACTCTCTATCTTCTATTCCTATCGGGCATTTAGAAACGAAAGTTGACACCATGACTGGGTCACTAGTAGGGGTAGACACAATTAAATCAAAAGGCATAACATTCACTGGCAAATTTAATCTCTCAACCACATTAAGAGCAATAAACGAGTGCGTAGCACCCGAATCATACAACACATTCAAGGGTATCTTACGAATGAAACACCTACCTTGGATCAGATTAGCGTTGTTAGCAGCTTCCGCTCCGCTCATTGAGAAAACTCTTCCTTGTCCACGGGGTCTAGCCACATTCATAGCATTGACTTCTCTCTTGGGTTCAGGACAATTCCTTGAGATGTGTCCAGGTCGGTTGCAATTGAAGCAGTTGGGATTGTTCCATGGGCAATTTGGTCCAAAATGATTCTTGTTACACTTGTTGCAGAATGGAGGTGCACTTACTTGTCCTCCAGCAGCATTCCCATTGTTACGAAATCCACCAGCATTCCCATTGTTTCCTCGATTTCCACCACTGTTATTGTTCTTGTTTCCTCTGAACTGGTTGTTGTGATTGTTGTTGTTTCGGTTGTTGCCACGATTCTGGTTGTTGTGATTGTTATTCCGGGGATGATTCTTGTGGTTGAAATTACCATGAAACCTTGATCGATTGTCCCTAGGTCCACTCCTTTGTCCATAAGGACCTTGATGTCTTGCTCCACTGTTCGGGTTTCCATGTCCTGGAGAGTGCCTCATCGGACCACCACTTGAGACTTGTACAGCTACCTTTCCAGTATAGTTCCTTGATTTCAGGCCGCTTTCCACAATACTTCCCTTGTTCACCAGAGTTGTGAACACAGCAATCTCCATAGGAGCTAACGCTTGCTTGATTTCCGGCTTCAGTCCGTCCAAAAATTTTGCACACTTAGACCTTTCATTCGCCGCTTCTCCATAGTAAGGCATAAACTTTGCTAGATTCTCAAATTTTGCAGCATACTCCCCCACCGTCATGTTTCCTTGTTCCAATCGCAGAAATTCTAATTCCTTAGCTGTCTTCAGATGTTCCGGAAAGTATTTCACAAAAAGTCTGTCCTTGAACTGATTCCAAGTCAGCGCTCCAAGCTCTCCTCCTAAGGCTTGTTTCTCATTGCGCCACCAATCGGCCGCTTCTCCTACCATCATGTATCCAGCATAGGCGATCTTTTGCTCATCGGTGCACTGCATCATTCCCCCGAATATCCTTTCCAAACTTGCTATCCAGGCCTCAGCCTCTTCCGATGCGAAACCTCCAACGAATTCCTTTGGATTCCTACGACAAAACTCGTCGAGTCCTTTGATTCCTTGCCCACCAGCGTTCATATTCTGATTCTGCTGAAGTTGTTGATGCATCAGGTTCATGTTGTCCCTTACTCCTGCCAAGACCGCAACTGTCTGAGCCAAAACAGCAGCTGGTTCCTCATTCCCTTGTCGACGTGCCATCTTGCTTCTGTACATACGTAGGATTGGAGTCTCAGACCAAGCAAAGGGTTGCACAGGGTAAGCATATTAGGCTATGCTCAAGCCGAAAGGGTAACTATACTATAACTACCAAACAGAGTCACACAATGAAAGCATATAAGGCTATGCTTAAGGCCACTAAGGATAACCTTTGCTCTGATACCACCAAATGTAACACCCCAATTTAGAAATAGAATTTTCACTAAAAATTTGCGCCATTTTTTTATAAAACATTTACATGATACTATTTAAAAAGTGAGTTTACATATCAACTTAGTTTCCAAAATATTTTGCAACTTAGTTTTCAAAAAGGTTTACTTAACTTGACTTAGTTTTTTTTTTTTTTTGAAAAGGTTACATAATTAACTTAGTTTCTAACTCCTATTAATAACTTGGTTCATAAAAAGGTTTTCCTCAGTCTTTCAAACTTTATTCTATTTACCAAAGTGAAGTGTCACTTATCCATTCCATTCCAAAACTCAATATTTCAAAATGCGGAATATAATTATCCTTAGATTAATTCCAAAATCAACGTTGTAAAAATTGTTTAGGCTTAACAGCCAATATCCGAAATACCAAATAACAAAATAGATAAAACATCCACTGGGGTAACATAGTGATAAACAAAGGGTCCGTTATCCAAGACTACCAAACAAACAGAGATCAATATTACTAAGGAATAAACTAATCGTCCTCTTGCACATCCTTGTCCGGGTCTTCCTCTGGGTCTTCTTCCTCCTCTGGATCCTGAGGATCCTCTTCCTCCTCTGGGTCCTCTTCCTCCTCGCTGTTCTGATCAACGGGCGGAACATCATGGAATGCTCGAGGTCCATCTGGCATAAGATCCTTAAGACGATATCGCACTTCCTCACGATCGGTGGCTACTCCTCTTAGTGTGTGATCTCGATCAGTAATGGTGAGTCTTGTTGGTCCCTCCCAAATCCATCCATGTGCGGTTCTAAGCCAATGTCCCCCCACCAAAGGAGACATTTCCACTTGAATTAATCGGTCCTCCATCTAATATATTTATCATGAACAAAGACAAGAACATACAGAAGAATATAGAGAGTTAGCTACCAGACGGGCAAAGCGTCGACGGCATGGGCTTAATCCAGGGGTCACATTAGAACTAACACAAACATAATATCCTTATCACATCATTATTATCATTGAGTATTATATCTTTATCATATTTATCATTACTCAAGGATTCCATCTATAACTTCCATAAGTCTATCATCATTGAATCATTAGGGATGGAAACTATCGGTTAAAGGTAAATTAGCACACTCGCTACATCTCCTCCTTCAATATCCAACCTCGTCCTAGTTCGGAAAGAAGATGGGATGCACAGGAGTCCTAACCATGCTGACATCGAAGCCAAAGGGTACGTACCAGCTGAAACCACGCCAGTTGGCCAGCAAAAATAAAATCAATCATCAATTCATAAGTTCATCAAAAATAATCGATGGCTTCTAGTCCCATTCGGATTCCCTCTGCACCATCCATGATTTGCTCAAGGGGGCGACAGCTCTATCCCTAGTTCGCGTTGTAGTCCTCGCCACGACCAATGACCAGCAGGTGCCCTTCATCACTGTAGCATCGTTCCACCTAGGGTAGTGCTCTTAGGCTTCTTGACGAATCACCATCATTGCCCTCCCCTATCGCAATCACCACTTGGCGGAATGCCCGACCTCCAAGTATACGGTATCTTTCCTCTCCACTACTTCACTCTCAACGTAGTTAGAAAGGATTGGGTCCTAAAGTCTTTTAAGTCATTTTAATCTTTTAAAGTCTTTTATTAATCCTAAGTTTGGTCGACCCATTCTAAGCCGAGCTTCTAACGGGCCTCGACCTCTAAGGGACCACAGCAAAACTTCATCATTGTACAGTGGAATCCACAAGACGTAATCACGGCATACTCATTCACGTGATTAGTCACTCAAAGGGAAAGAATTTCAATGTTATTGTGCCACGATGCACCATCACTGTACACAAACATCATTATCGCATATTATCAAAACTTAATCATTTCGTACTTCTTTCAAGCGCAATACAACTTGTTCCAAGGGTTCTTTCAAATTCCCATAACTATCATTTCTCATCAATTCCAACATTTCTAAATCATACATTTCTTTCAGAAGATTTACAACATAACCATCAACATTCTCCAAATCATTAACAACATTCCTCATATACTCATGCAAGCATAATATAATATAACCACAATATATCAAATAATAAAATAGAGTCACTGTCTCAACGAAGGACGACTAAACACATTCTACACTCAATCGTCGTCTCGTATATTGACTTGTAACCCGGATTCCGACTTTTGAGATGGTCGAAATCATTCTAATGATTGCCATGGTGCCATTGTGTCTAAAGGTTGCTACTCTCTCACCTTGATGCGAAGAACTAATGTGAGCTTGATTTCCGGTCTCGCTATTCGTTCCCAATTGCAAACCTTTTAAACCAATTATTTTCACAAAATAACCTTTATAAATATTCACACTATCTTGAAGGGAATAAATCAATATAACATTTGAAAACTTTACTTTCTCAAAGCCTTTGAAGTTTTGAAAACATGTAAATACTTAGAAAATAAATCATTTTTAAAACAAACACTAACACAACTTTAAAATTAAATATCAAATCAATATTTCTTTTTCAAGAATATATTTCAATCATTCTTTACATTTTATACAAGTACAAACAATATTTTATTCAACACATGTACTACCTTATTTATAATTATTAAAAATTACTTTAAAAAATTCATTTTCTAATCCTTAGCACTCATACTTTAAAATTAACATAAAATCTACATATCTAATCATCCAAGAACAAATCATAACATAAATACTACACATTCCTCATTTTTGGACAGCATACATATACAAACTTAAAAATTCAATTTCTCTTAACCAGAATATCGAAAACACATGCCGATTTTTCCTAAATTCTTATTATAACTTCTACTATAATAAAATGACTAAATTCAAACAAAATAAAATAGTTGCATCTGCTGTACAGCCACAGAAAAAGTTGCATCAATTCAATACGTTCAAGTAAACAATCCAAAACAATCATATACAATTATACACAATTCCTACTTATGCTACAACTTTAAAAATACCAATATTTCAAATAAAATATTACTTTTTCACTATTTAAAAATTCTGGACAGCAACTTAATTTTTTATAAAATCAAAGTAATTAATCAAAAACACTTATTTCTATTTGTTTCAACATTACATTTGCACATATAAACAAAGTACTACTAACACTCTCAAAAATAATCACTTGGGGTCTTAAATAAATAAATTTTTCAGAATAAAGATCAAATTTCCAGAATTAAAATGAAACTTTCAAAATTAATCTTTTATAAACATATAATATTTTCCATAAACATACTAAAGCAATCATCAAGTCAATTAGAAAAATTCAATAAATTAAATTTCTTTTTTCTCTAAAATTCGACTAGCATATAGACAACTTAGAAAAATATTTTTTTATTCCTAAAGCATCTATATAATATAATCACATCATTACGTATACTAAAAAGATATTTAATCATTAATAAAATATAAAATAAATCTCTTTTAGAAAAATAATCACTTTTTCCAGCAAATAACTTTTACAAACATATCAACCACATACTCATACATGTTCTTATAGATTTATAACAACTACCATTTATTCCTTTTTCTTGTAAACAATCAACTATAATTTAACTATACATCAAACAATCAAACAAATTACAAAAAATAATTTTAAAATAATGCAATAGACCTCACCGTCTATTCTTTTTATTTTTTTTTCCAGAAAATTTATTTTTTTGCTTATTATCTTAATTCATTGTTCTTATTAAACTTAAATCCTAACAAAAGAAAATCAAATACAAACAAACAATAACAATTACATAAAATTTCCATAAATTACCATTCCATACACTTTAAGAACATTACAAATTTTCAGAATTTATTTTATTTCCAAAAATCATTTTTTTATTCCTTTAAATCATTTTCATTTCATTTCTACTTTTAAGAAAATACCTATTTGTTTTCATTCTTAACTATAACTCAAATACACATGAAATAACAACAATTATCATACAATATATATATATATATATATATATATATATACATACACGTCCAGAAAAGAAAAGAAAATAAAACCAAAATAAAAATTCATTTTAATCTTTTTATTCATTTCCATACTCTTTTATTTTATTAAACAACAATACAATACACATACTAAAATACACAAATCAATCCTCAATTTTTTTTTGTGTCACGGTTCATATATATATATATATATATATATATATATATATATATATATATCAGAAATTAAAATTTTTCCATTATTATTTACTTATTGATTATTATTTCTTAATACAAAGAAATAAAACAATTAAAAAGACAATGAATACAAACTTATTTGCTCATACAAAATTCTCCACCATTCTCATGTTCTAAAGATTAAAATAAACCCAGAAAATAAATAAATCAAACACATCAAAACATTTAGTCATCTTAAGAATTAAAGAAAAGGGGAGATAAATCCCTTTAAACACCCTTTTTGTGTCCCTTTTCTCATTCTTAATTCATATGAATCAAGAACAATATCACTTATTCGAAAATAACTTTAAAATGAAAATAAAAATTTAGAACTTGACTATAGAAGAAATTGAGAAGATTTAAACAAAAATATAAACAAAACAACTTAAAAATAGCTTAAATAAATAAGTGATTTTGGGTTACCTCTACTCCTTAAGCTTTTTAGAAAACTTCAAGCAACAAAGCAACTCTTCCCTCCTTCCTTAGCTTACTCGTCCCTCTCTCTCTCTTTTTCTCTTAGAATTTTATTTTTTTCTCTTGCAAAACTATCAAGTGTTTGTGTGTGAAAAATGTGGGAACTAAGGCTATCTATTTATAGGTGTTGAGGATGCATTTCCCCTCCATTTTTCAGAGCAAAATTCGTCCCCCCTTCATCAAGTATTATTCAAAAATTTTCAAACACTACTTGGAACATGAACTAGCATTAAAAGAGATTTTGTTGATTCCTAAAGCATTTTAATTCATGGTTTATTCTCACAAACTTCAGAACTATTCCTCCCCTCTTTCCACCTTATTTTGGACGGTGCATATATATTAAAATAGGAGAGAAAATTTTTCATTGGTTCATTGTGGAGGTGCCTACATAATTATCCCATCATATTAACTATCAAAATTTGATTTTCTACCTACTGTACAAAAATTTTTCGTAAATATTAAAATAAAAATTTTATTTTTACATATTAAGATTCTACATTTTAATACGATCATTTTCATATAAAGTTTGTAATTTTTGGACTTACGGTTTGAAAGTTATGAATTTTTGAAGTCCTAAGATCATTTCCTTCAAAAATACACTTTCTAAGCTTTCAAATAATTTTAAAAATAATAAAAATACGAAAATACAATTAATTTGAATAATAGTACATTATAAAACTTCAGAAATTTATTTTCATTTTCAAAATAAAATATTCTTTAGTCAAAAGGTTATTTTAATGCATTAAAACCATACATTGGTTCTTAAAACTCAAAAATTCGTTTACTACTGTAGCAGTGATAAAATTTCTAAAACTCTAAAATAAAAATCAAAGCTTTAAATTTTCATAATCTAGATTTCGATACGATCGTTTTGACATATCATTTGTAATTTTTCGACGTACGGTTGAAAAGATATGAATTTCTAAAGATAGGGTACTCTAATCCATCAAAAATCATTTCATCTTTTAAAATCATTTAAATCAAATACTTTACCTTAAAATATTTCATTTAAATAGGCTAGGGAAAACATTGGTATATAATATATATACCTATATATGTCACGTGTATATATATATTTTCATATATATATATATATATATATATATATATATTAAATCCAAACATCAAAATCAAGCATAATTTCCTAATTTCAATTATAAAGTCACAAATAATTTGGGTAAAATTGTGGGTCTCACAACCTCGTCCTAAGAAGAGCTGACATTGGTCTGAAAAACGCTAAAGACGGGAAACTGGCTCAAAACTGGGAAGGGCCCTACCGAATAGCTTCCAAGATGGGAACAGAGGCCTACAAACTCGAAACTCTCTCTGGTGCTCTCGTCAATAACACTTGGAATGTGGCAAAGCTTAAAGCGTATTTCAGCTAAAGTTTTTCATCCCTATTTCAATTCTGTTTTTAGTTTCATTGTTACTTTTGCTAAGTGATAGGTCTGTTTATTTTTGATAATGGTGTACGCTCGGTGGAACTCCGAGCCCATTGTATTTACTGCTTCAGTTAAATGAAAGTTCTGTTTCTGAATTCATTGTATTTACGTACTTTTCCTCATAACCGATTAGCCACCGTTTATGACGCGAACGATTATAAACAGCTCGAACAAGAGCTTATAACTCGTCAAGTACTTTAAAAGATTCTCGATTCAAACGTGATTGGCATAAAATCATTTTATACATCGCGGATAGAGGAACCCACCTTGGCTAGAGTGTCGGAGTTCCGAGGTCTTAACACTTGAATTCATAACTAAAAGAATAATATGAAAGAAGCAAAAAGTCATAACGGATATTATAAATATTCAAAGTGGTTACAACAAAAGGTCCAAGCCCATCTAATGGGGCAAATACATAAGTTGAAAAGCAAAAGGGTAAATCTACTCTATATCGGACAACACTATACTTTCGGGATCAAATTTATCATCCTCTTCTTCTTCGGCAGCAGCTTCTCCTTGTTCACCCTCGGCCCCGTCTTCTTCGGACTCTTCAGCAAAGTGGTCAGGCAGATCGTTTCCACCTATGTCAATTTCGACTCCGTTCTCACCCACGATCCGACCATCTTTAACACTGAAGTTGGGGTCAACACCTTTGGTAATGAGGCCAAGATTCAGGATACGAAGCTGCTCGACGGTATTGAGGAAAGAGTCTTCAACTGCATGATCCCAGTTATAAAGATTCTCTTTGGTTGCCCTTTTGTGCTTAAGAGCTTTCGCTCTCATTTTTTCTAGATATCCTCGGAGTCCGGCAGCCTCATCCTTGGCATCCTCGAGTTGCTCTCGAACCACTGCAGCATCCTCCTCGGCTTTCCGAGCCTTCTTTGTAGCCTCCCGCAGAGTTGTGGCATCCTCTTCGGCCTTCTTCAGGATCTCCTCGGCCCTCCTCATCCTCTCATTGGCCTCCTGAAGTGTTTTCTCAGCCTTCTCCTTGTCAGCCTCGGCTCTTGCCATGGCATCTTCAGCCTCTTGCTTACCCTTTTGCAGTCCTTCGTTCTCTGCAGCCAATGTTTGAAGTCTTCTTTCAAAGGCTTCTACTTGGAGGTTTAAATAATCCTCCTGAGCGTTAGCTTCTTGTCGTTTTTTCTTCCCTTCGGTGGCCACGCCAGCATAAATATCCTCACCACGCTTACCAAGGTAGCGAAGAATGCTCACACTCCTTAGAAGACTCTTTACCAAGGCGGAACAGTTGTTTTCCCAAACCGATGCAGGCCAGGCATCCATCACTTGTGCATCTTCAGGTGGGAAGACTGTTGCATTGAAGCCATCAGGAGTCTTCTTCGCCCACACTGTTTTTGCAACAATGTCCTCCCTGCCCTCAGAGCCTTGAATCCCTTTGTGGGATTTACTAAGGTTAAGCCACTCCCCAGCTACCCCTTTTCCCTTGTCCATCCGAGGCCTCTTGGGGGCACGCTCGGGAGTACCTTCGGCACTCGGCTGAGCCTCCGCGTTAACTTCAGCAACTTCGACAACACGGACCCCCTCGGCAGGGGCAGCACTGGGAGTAACGGTTGGACTGTCAGTTGGTGTTGGCCCAGAGGATTGGCTCCTACTTGATGAACCAGAACCTGCCTTCATCGCAGCTAGTTGAGCCATCCTAGATGAGGCAGCAGCACTCTTCTTGGCCTTAGATACTTTTTTCACCATTTTCTCTGCAACAGAAAGAGTATGTCAGTATTATACCGAGCAAAGAAAAATATAATTGATACCCAGCTCGGTCTTCACTTCACCCTTTGTTCTCTTCAAAAGTATTTGTTTCGTATCAATCTGGCCTTTTTCTTGGAGATATTCCCAAACCCGATCACATACACGTCTCTCGGCCCTACTCAAATCCACTTTGTAGTCGAATTGGTATAAGGAGGCTCCTCTCTCATAAATATCGCCCGACCAGCTTAGCGGGAACTGAGGCACAACCTTAACTTCTTCTCCATCTTTAACTTGTTTCATGAACCAGCATACCTTGGATCCCGTATATTCATACTTGAAGAAGCGAGGTTTGAAGGATTTCCAAGAGTTAGTAACCTTAGCAAAAAGGGCATGGTCTTTCCGAGCTTTCAGCGACACCCAGAGCCCTTTGGAGTTACCAAATTTGTTTACTTGAGGGGCATATATCCAAAAAAAGGCTCGTAACGTCGCGACCAGACCCTCAGCATCTCAAAATTGCTGGAATGCTCTGGCAAAGGCCCACCCGCTCGGATGCAGCTGACTCGGGGCTATGCCTAGATGATTGAGGACCTCTATCTCGAAGGTGGAAAATGACACACGAATTCCGACCTTCGTGGCTATCTCCTCGTAGAGGTAGAAAAACTGTTGGTTTACTGGCACTTTGAAGCATATGCGGTCCTCTATGCTCACATGCGTCAAAGCATATTCTGAGGCATTCCCGTTTGCGTTCGGAGGGGTCAGAATAGGTCGAAGATGGTTCAAACTATCCATCGTAAGCAAAGAGGGCCTCGTCCCGAGTACTTCTCGATCGAAAGTTTCGTCATACTCCGCATGGTTGGGTGGTAAAGGGAATTCTTCGGGATGGGTCACACACCTGCGCTCCACCATATCTGGGGAAAAAGTAAAAGGCTCGGCGTTAGCATTTTTCATTGCAGGTATTTTAATTTTAAACCTAAGGCCGAGCCTTGGACTTTTTCCCCTCACGCTCATGGGTTTTCCCCAAAACTCTTTCCCTCTTGTAAAGCACTCTGGGCTAGTCCTAACTTGAGCCCGACGCTCGGCAAACTTATAAGCTAGTAGCCTCCTACTTTCCTCTGCGGGATCGCTGGGATACTCCGTGGTCAAAGGTTCTACCTCGAGTGACTCGTTTATCCTTTCATCACAAGGGGGGTAGGAGGATTTACAGTTTTATTACCAGTATTAGTAGTGTCATAACCAATTTATAGAGGAACGGATTCAACCTCATAATCCCCAGAATCCCCAGAGGAACTAGAATCATTGGAAGGCTCTTCGCCTAATCTCTCACAGAGTTCATGGTACACCTTCCTCCAGTATCTCCAACCCCTATAATTGAGAAATCCTAATACCAAACCCTTTAACTATCAACCTAGAACTAAAACCCCAAATCCCTGCAAAACCCAGAAAAAGCAAAACCCTCTCAAAAAGAAGAAATGACAGAACCAGAAGTAGTTGTTTGAGTCAGAAGGGAAGAAAAGATTACCTGTTTTTGGTTGTTGCTTGATCTTTGTGAAAGAATTCGATTGCGATGATTGATCGTGAATGAGTTAAGGAGATGCACATACAGAAATGTGTTTGGAGTTAGAGAATGAAGAAGATTTCTGGTTTATGAAGTTGCAAATGAGTGTAAAGTAGTGAAAGGGTATGAATAAAGGGTTTAAATACCCCTCAAAACCCCTCAACTTCCCTCCTTCCACGATGCACCGGTTGGGCCAAAGGCCCATTAACCCGCTTAGCCACCCACAGGGAAAGACGTGGCAGTTATTGGAGTTACTTTTTCAAAATTCGAAATTTGAAATGATTTGGCACAACTTCCCAGGGCACGTGTCGTACCTAAAGAACCTAAAACGTCACCTCGAACAGGCTATATGGTTAAGGTTGGAAACAGTTGTCACACACTTCGGAACCAAGACATGCTAAAGGTCAACCCTAGCCACTTGTTACCTCGCCACATACTTTCCAAGTCTTACGAGCTGGGGGGCTTGTAGGGTTTGCCGACCATATACGGACCCGAGTCTCACCAAAGGGTTCTTCTAAGGGCATTTTGCTAGGTTTACCTGTCATGAAAGTCCTTCGCTCGGACTCGTGGGATCCGAGCATACGAGAGGGCCAGGCTCGGACTTGATGGAACCGAGCCTTACGATCGGTCCCCAATCCATCAGGCTCGGGACTCTAGGACCGAGACATACCGTCGGCTCGTGGATAAGCTCAGCCTCGCCGAGGCTTCTTATCCCTTCCGCAAATCTCTCCTAGATTCTCGCAACAGCCTAGACATGAGATCTTCAACTGATCTTATCCAGATTCTAGAAGCATAATCGTCCGATATTATCTCACAGAATCCTGGTTCAGCACAACTCTGATACCGGGCCCAAAGGGCCCATATCAACCTCCTCCAAACCCTATAAATAGCTCATCACAGCTAGGGTTTCAGGAAAATAATCTCATCCCTAAGTTGATACTCTGCACATACACGTTGACTAGGGAGATCCTGCTTTTCCCAACTGGAACTGCAGAAATACCATAAGTCATACATCAATACTTGATCCTCTCCTGGGCTCCTGGTTGCCATAATCTTGAGCACTTAGAGGGTTAAGGACATATAGTGATTAGGACACTACAGGAACGATATCTGGTCTTAACCGACTATATTACTTTGCGATCTAGTATACTTTCTAGAGAGTGATCATTTGTCAATGATATATATAATTTTGAAGGAATACATCATAGTAAGCTTATAAATTCAAAAGAAGTAATATATTCATAAAAATAAACATTGGGGAAATAATCTACACATTGGGGATCTATTAAGCCTCATAGTACACATGAACCCCACCTTCTATGAAGGGTTTGAACATGGCTACACGATCATGTGCTCAAATAGACCAAAATCAACCAAGAGTGAAATACACGAGTCTACCTCATGGGGATGTGAAGCAATAATTATAAATCAAAAGCAACAGAAAACAAATGACTCGAACACTGCCTATCAAGGCATTACTAGGATCCCTACCTCCTTAAAAACCTTGATTGAAAAAACCCAGTGGGAAAAATCCTAATTAAGAGAAAAAGAAGGTAAAAATTCTTCATGCATTTATTACGATATTTTCTATGCCACAGAAGGTAAAAATGAAATGTTTAGTATGATAATTAAAAAAAATGAAGTGTTTTAATTAATATGAAGATTTTTAACTATATAAATCCTAACAACTTTCCTTTTCTATGAAGCATTTATTATCAAACTATATACTCCTATAGTACAACATAATAAACTAATGACACTTATTCCTTTTTCATAATATATATACATTCAAATTTATCTCTATTTACTATTTTATTACTTTCAATGTGTAAAAAAATTTATATCTTTTAAATGTTTATTATAAATAAAAATTTATATTCAGAATTAAATAAAATCGTCAAACAATTATTCATGCATTTATTACCATATTTTCTATGCGAAAGAAGGAAATGATGACATGTTTGGCATGATAAAAATTAAAAAAAGTAACTTGTTTAATATGAAGATTTTTAACTATATAAATCCTAACAACTTTCTTTTTCTTTGAGTCATTTGTTATCATACCATATACTCCTATGGTACAACATATTATTGGATTTACATTGATGCAGTTAATTTGCCTACAAATAGCCTTTCTTCTATTATCCTAAAGTCACACAACAATTATCTTCACAAAATACCTATCCTCTCTTTTGTGGGTTTTTTGAGTTTCTCCCATTAATTTCTAATACAATATCATGTCCACTATAGATATTGATTACAATAAGCTCAAGCGCAAGATGGAGAAAGCACCAACTTTGGATGTTGTTGAATTCAAGCGCCCAAAGACTCTGACCCTTGGTAATAGCTCCGTACTTGGTGGAAACACTCATGAATGTGAACCCAATAACAATGTAGAAATCAAGGAAAACTTGTCTCTTGATTTCGCTTGCAAATATTTTGGGAAAAAATTCTCAAGTCTTCAAGCACTTGGGGGTCACCAAAATGCTCACAAGAGAGTCACAGAAGGAGAAAGGGAAGCACTTCTCTCCTAAATAACTAGTAGGTTAATCAGAGGCATGGCAGGTTATTTTAATTTAATAACAAATCATGTCGAAAATCTTACTACGTGACTTAAGCACCTCAAGCCTCATAGGAGCTGCACCTGATTCTCAATCATAACTTTTCCTAGCAGCTATGCATTAGGGTTATTGTTCTAATATGATAGCGTTTCCTTAGTTTGTTTGTGTACTTTTGATTTATCATTGCATTGTTGTACTAGAATTTCTTGTGTTCGCTTGTCTTTTTTATTTTAAATAATTATGCTCTTGAATGAAATATATCCTTCTTCATATAGTCTTGTGTTTCACCTCTTTTGTACTTGGTTATTTTCTATAATTTATCTATGTATTCAATTTATTAATTCATGAATATGTAGAACTTGTACATTAATCTCTTTTCCTCATATATTTTATTTTTAAACTTTGTCAATGATATTTTTGAAGGAATACTTCATATGAAATTTCCTATGAAATTTGTGGATTGGATTATGACTTGTATATCCTCTGTTACCTTTAAATTAGTTTTGAATGGCAAATCCTTTGGTTGTATTAAAAGC
The DNA here is from genome assembly GCA_037953625.1 of Crotalaria pallida. NCBI lineage: Eukaryota > Viridiplantae > Streptophyta > Magnoliopsida > Fabales > Fabaceae > Crotalaria > Crotalaria pallida. The sequence continues at coordinate 156,293,630 of CM075649.1, forward strand.
CAGAGAGGGCTTAGACAGGGTGATCCAATGTCGCCCCTCCTGTTTGTTTTGGTCATGGAGATGCTTACTAGAAAGCTTCAGGTTGTTTCTAATTCCAGAGATTTCAGGTTCCACCCTCTGTGTAGGAATTTGAAGCTGGTTAATCTAGCTTTTGCAGATGATATTATGTTATTTTGTAATGGCAGTGAGACTAGTGTCAAGATCCTTATGAATGCTTTCAATCAGTTCCCCACTAGTTCTGATTTGTTTGCGAATAATGCCAAATCTCAGATTTATATGGCTGGGGTTTCAGAAACTAATCAGGATATTTTGCAACGGGTTACTGGTTTCTCTAAGGGGACGTTTCCTTTTAGGTATTTAGGCTTGCCTATAGCTACAAGGAAATGGACTCCTCATACTTGTCAGTTGCTTGTGGATAAGGTAACAAAGAGGATTAATTCTTGGAAGACCAGGCACCTCTCTTATATGGGGAGGGTTCAGCTGATTAATTCTGTGCTTCTTTCGCTTCATGTCTATTGGGCTAGTGTTTTCATTATCCCAAAATCTGTGATGTATAAAATTGAGCAGCAGTGCAGATTGTTCCTTTGGGGTTCTAATCAGGCTGGAAGAGCTAGATCTGCTGTGGCTTGGGATATTTGTTGCAAGCCTAAGAAAGCAGGTGGTTTAGGCTTTAAAAATATCATCATTTGGAATCAGGCTGCTTTGGGAAAGCAGGTGTGGCATCTGGCTCTTAAGAAGGATATTCTCTGGGTTAAATGGATTAGCTCTGTTTATCTGAAGGATATTGAGTTCTGGGATTATCAGGCTGGCAATCAGGACAGTTGGCATTGGAAACAAATTATAAAAGTCAGAAATAGCTTCAGACAATCCTATATGCATGGCGTCTGGACAGGGGTGGAATATACAATTAAAAATGGGTACCAGTGGCTTCTTGGCAACCAGGGCACTATAATCTGGCATAACACAGTGTGGAATTCAGCTTCTATTCCTAAACACTGTTTCATCTTTTGGTTGGCTATTCAGGATAAACTCAAAACTAAAGCAAATATGGCAGCATTTGATGATTCTGACCCCACTTGCATCTTGTGTAATGACAATTATGAGGACAGGGATCACTTGTTCTTCGATTGTGCTTGGAGTAGAGAGCTCCTGGAACTGGTTTGCAACTGAATTGGTATTGATGGTTGGCGCCACAACTTTCATTTATGGACCCATTGGTTGACATATGACTTTAGACACAAGAAAAGAAGACAATTTATTCGAGCTGCTCTGGCTGAAACTTTGTATCACGTTTGGATGGAAAGAAATCGCAGGATCTTCTCAGAAAAGGCTCGAGCTCCGTATCATGTTTTTAATGTAGTGAAGAGGGATATTGCTATTAGACTTAGTATTTATTTCCCTAGTTTAAATTCTTGCTGCAAAAATGTAATAGCTTCTAGAATTTTAGCTGAACTTTAGCTTATGCCTTTGTTCTTAATTGCAACCCTACATAGTAGGTGGGTAGTTAAGAATAAATGTGCTTTTATTTTTATTTTTTTTTTTGGGATTTGATGTATAATTTCGTTGCTGTTTGGTTAATGAATTTTTTTGTTTACCAAAAAAAAGAAGGAATACTTCATAGTAATTTTATAATTTCAAAACAAGTAATATATTCATAAAAATAAACATTGGGGAAATAATCTACAACTGAATGAAGACTTTAGAGTTTTTTAATAAAAGTTGAGGAGACATGAGCTCTGGGGGTTACCAGGGTCAGGGCAGGCCTCTAGGCTCAAAGACCGCTTACACATCCATCAACACCGTTCTCACACCGGTAGGTATCAAACTCGAAATCTCTCATAACCCTAGACTCAACCCTTACCAACTAAGCGAACGATTGTTCCTTTATTTCTTGTTTTACCGATGATAAATTGGATAAAAATAAAAAAAACAATTAATTAAGAAATATTGGAAATCAAAGGGTTAAAATATTTTTTTGGTAAAATAAAAAATATTATTAAACCACAAGCAAAAAACAAAAATTCATACAAATCACTCCATGGACCCAATGCCACCTTCTAGGAAGGGTTCACCAGACCAGGAGGATTAAACCAAAGAAAAAGAACACCGGCCCACAACCAAGCCAGCCCAAACCAAAACAAAACAAAGAAAAAACACTAAAGTTCAGACCAGATTCGGTCAAATAACGCCCTGTCCTTCCAGTTCCTGAAATTGGGAAAGCAGAAAGCTATCCTCAAAGCCATCTCCTTCCTCAATGCATGCAGCACACCAGCCATAGATCTATAATTACCATTAAGGTTTTTCCCCTTTTTTTTAGACTATTTTAATTTTAACGACCATTCATAATATTCCATCAGTCCCGTTATCTTGGTAAAAACCAATTGATTTAATGGATTATTCACTCATTAATTATAAATTGATATTACACAAATTTAATATCATTACAATTAATACATGTTTAACAAATCTTCCATAACAAAACTAAGATTTTAAAATGAATGGATCATTGCTTCTTTTTTTAAATTAAATTTAAAATATACAATCTTTAAGATTTTTCATTTCTTATTTTTAATTTAATTTGGGACAAAAATTTTGCAATTTTTTTTACCAAGATAATAGGACAGAGAGAGTACTAAATTAATGTCATTAATTCTTGTTTGATACTCCCTCTGTCCCACAAGGATGATAGCAAATTGGATTAGTCAAAAAAATTAAGAACTCGTGCTATTAATAGTTTGTTAAACACATCAACCAAATATCAAACACCTAATTTACTGCATTTTTTATTGATCAACCTATCACAATACAAAGTTTACAATTTATAAGCTTTTTGTTTATTACTTTAAATTTAGTTTGAGATAAAAAATTTTGCTATTTTTTACCATCCTTGTGGGATGGATGGAGTAATATATACTATATCTAAATTTGGATATCGTTGAGTTGAATTTTGATTCAAATTTATCTTTATTTACTATCTTATTGCTTTCAAAGAGAAAAACAAAAATGATTTTTAGACCTACAAATAAACCTACACCACGAAGAAATAGACATGTCTCACTTGCTTACTAATGATTGGTTAAGAAGTGACACATGGCACTTTTTTGTGGGGGTATTTGATTTCTAGATTAATTTTGTAGTCCCATATATAATTGCTCAGAGTAAAAATATTTATAAATTTTAAATTTTTATGATAAATGAAAATTTATCTAAAAATTAAATGAAATCGTCAAACAATTCTTCATGCATTTTTTTTATAAGCAAATGAAAATTTTATTCAACACAAGGGATCTATTAAGCCTCATAGTACACTTGAACCCCACCTTCTATGAAGGGTTTGAACACGGGTACACTATCATGTGTTCAAATAGACCAAAATCAACCAAGAGTGAAATACATGAGTCAACCTCATGGGGATGTGAAACAATAATTACAAATCAAAAGCAACAGAAAACAAATGACCCGAACACTGCCTATCAAAGCATTACTAAGATCCCTACCTCCTTAAAAACATTGGCAGGAAAAAACCCCGTGGGAAAAATCCTAATCAAGAGAAAAAGAAGGTAAAAATTCTTCATGCATTTATTACGATATTTTCTATGCCACAGAAGGTAAAAAAGAAATGTTTAGTATGATAATTAAAAAAAATTAAGTGTTTTAATATGAAGATTTTTAACTATATAAATCCTAACAACTTTCCTTTTCTATGAAGCATTTATTATTAAACTATATACTCCTATAGTACAACATATTAAACTAATGAAATTTATTCCTTTTTGATAATATATGTATATATATGAATTTTGATTCAAATTTATCTCTATTTACTATTTTATTACTTTCAATGAGTAAAAAAAATTATATCTTTTAAATGTTTGAATAAAATGAAATCGTCAAATAATTATTCATGCATTTATTACCATATTTTTTATACGAAAGAAGGAAATGATGACATGTTTGGCATGATAAAAATTAAAAAAAGTAACTTGTTTAATATGAAGATTTTTAACTATATAAATCCTAACAACTTTCTTTTAATTTGCGTCATTTGTTATCATACCATATACTCCTATGGTACAACATATTATTCGATTTACATTGATGCGGTTAATTTGCCTATAAATAGCCTTTCTTCTATTATCCTAAAGTCACACAACAATTATCTGCACAAAATACATATCTTCTCTTTTGTGGGTTTTGTGAGTTTCTCCCATTAATGTCTAACACAATATCATGTCCATTGTAGATATTGAGCACAATAAGCTCAAACGCAAGATGGAGAAGGCACCAACTTTGGATGTTGCTGAGTCCAAGCCCCCAAAGACTCTGACACTTGGTAATAGCTTCGTAGTTGGTGAAAAAAATCATGAATGTGAACCCTATAACAATGTAGAAATCAAGGAAAACATGTCACTTGATTTCACTTGCAAATGTTTTGGGAAAAAATTCTCAAGTCTCCAAGCACTTGGGGGTCACCAAAATGCTCACAAGAGAGTCACAAAAGGAGAAAGTGAAGCACTTCTCTCCTAAATAAGTAGTAGGTTAATCAAAGGCATGGCAGGTTATTTTAATTTAATAACAAATCATGTTGAAGATCCTACTACGTGACTCAAGCACCTCAAGCCTCATAGGAGCTGAACCTAATTCTCAACCATAACTTTTCCTAGCAGCTAGGCATTAGGGTTATTGTTCAAATATGATAGCGTTTCCATAGTTTGTTTGTGTACTTTTGATTTATCATTGCATTGTTGTACTAGAATTTCTTGTGTTCGCTTGTCTTTTTTATTTTAAATAATTATGCTCTTGAATGAAATATATCCTTCTTCATATAGTCTTGTGTTTCACCTCTTTTGTACTTGGTTATTTTCTATAATTTATCTATGTATTCAATTTATTAATTCATGAATATGTAGAACTTGTACATTAATCTCTTTTCCTTAGATATTTTATTTTTAAACTTTGTCAATGATATTTTTGAAGGAATAATTCATAGTAATTTTATAATTTCAAAACAAGTAATATATTCATAAAAATAAACATTGGAGAAATAATCTACAACTGAATAAAGACTTTAGAGTTTTTTAATAAAAGTTGAGGAGACATGAGCTCTGGGGTCACCAGGGTCAGGGCAGGCCTCTAGGCTCAAAGACCGCTCACACATCCATCAACACCGTTCTCACACCGGTAGGTATCAAACTCGAAATCTCTCATAACCCTAGACTCAACCCTTACCAACTAAGCAAACGATTGTTCCTTTATTGCTTGTTTTACCGATGATAAATTGGATAATAATCAAAAAACAATTAATTAAGAAATATTGGAAATCAAAGGGTTAAAAAACTACCATTACGGGTTTTCCCCTATTTTTTAGACTATTTTAATTTTAACGACCATTCATAATATTCCATCAGTCCCGTTATCTTGGTAAAAACCAATTGATTTAATGGATCATTCACTCATTAATTATAAATTGCTATTACACAAATTTAATATCATTACAATTAATACATGTTTAACAAATCTTCCATAACAAAACTAAGATTTTAAAATAAATGGATCATTGCTTCTTTTTTTAAATTAAATTTAAAATATACAATCTTTAAGATTTTTCATTTCTTATTTTTAATTTAATTTGGGACAAAAATTTTGCAATTTTTTTTACCAAGATAGTAGGACAGAGAGAGTACTAAATTAATGTCATTTATTCTTGTTTGATACTCCCTCTGCCCACTAGGATGATAGCAAATTGGATTAGTAAAAAAAAATTAAGAATTCATGCATTTAATAGTTTGTCAAACACATCAACCAAATATCAAACACCTAATTTACTGCATTTTTTATTGATCAACCTATCACAATACAAAGTTTACAATTTATAAGCTTTTCGTTTATTACTTTAAATTTAGTTTGAGATAAAAAATTTTGCTATTTTTTACCATCCTTGTGGGATGGATGGAGTAATATATACTATATCTAAATTTTGATATCCTAATTAGTTGAGCTGAATTTTGATTCAAATTTATCTCTATTTACTATCTTATTGCTTTCAAAGAGTAAAACAAAAATGATTTTTAGACCTACAAATAAACCTACACCACGAAGAAATAGACATGTCTCACTTGCTTACTAATGATTGGTAAAGAAGTGACACGTGTCACTTTTTTGTGGGGGTATTTGATTTGTAGATTGATTTTGTAGTCCTATATATAATTGCTCAGAGTTAAAATATTTATATATTTTAATTTTTTATCATAAATGAAAATTTATCTAAAAATTAAATGAAATCGTCAAACAATTATTCATGCATTTTTTTTATAAGCAAATGAAAATTTTATTCAACACAAGGGATCTATTAAGCCTCATAGTACACTTGAACCCCACCTTCTATGAAGGATTTGAACACGGGTACACTATCATGTGTTCAAATAGACCAAAATCAACCAAGAGTGAAATACATGAGTCAACCTCATGGGGATGTGAAGCAATAATTACAAATCAAAAGCAACAGAAAACAAATGACCCAAACACTGCCTATCAAAGCATTACTAAGATCCCTACCTCCTTAAAAACATTGGCAGGAAAAAACCCGGTGGAAAAAATCCTAATCAAGAGAAAAAGAAGGTAAAAGTTCTTCATGCATTTATTACGATATTTTCTATGCCACAGAAGGTAAAAAAGAAATGTTTAGTATGATAATTAAAAAAAATTAAGTGTTTTAATATGAAGATTTTTAACTATATAAATCCTAACAACTTTCCTTTTCTATGAAGCATTTATTATTAAACTATATACTCCTATAGTACAACATATTAAACTAATGAAATTTATTCCTTTTTGATAATATATGTATATATATGAATTTTGATTCAAATTTATCTCTATTTACTATTTTATTACTTTCAATGAGTAAAAAAAATTATATCTTTTAAATGTTTGAATAAAATGAAATCGTCAAATAATTATTCATCCATTTATTACCATATTTTTTATACGAAAGAAGGAAATGATGACATGTTTGGCATGATAAAAATTAAAAAAAGTAACTTGTTTAATATGAAGATTTTTAACTATATAAATCCTAACAACTTTCTTTTTCTTTGAGTCATTTGTTATCATACCATATACTCCTATGGTACAACATATTATTCGATTTACATTGATGCGGTTAATTTGCCTATAAATAGCCTTTCTTCTATTATCCTAAAGTCACGCAACAATTATCTTCACAAAATACATATCTTCTCTTTTGTGGGTTTTGTGAGTTTCTCCCATTAATGTCTAACACAATATCATGTCCATTGTAGATATTGAGCACAATAAGCTCAAACGCAAGATGGAGAAGGCACCAACTTTGGATGTTGCTGAGTCCAAGCCCCCAAAGACTCTGACACTTGGTAATAGCTCCGTAGTTGGTGAAAAAAATCATGAATGTGAACCCAATAACAATGTAGAAATCAAGGAAAACATGTCACTTGATTTCACTTGCAAATGTTTTGGGAAAAAATTCTCAAGTCTCCAAGCACTTGGGGGTCACCAAAATGCTCACAAGAGAGTCACAAAAGGAGAAAGTGAAGCACTTCTCTCCTAAATAAGTAGTAGGTTAATCAAAGGCATGGCAGGTTATTTTAATTTAATAACAAATCATGTCGAAGATCCTACTACGTGACTCAAGCACCTCAAGCCTCATAGGAGCTGCACCTAATTCTCAATCATAACTTTTCCTAGCAGCTAGGCATTAGGGTTATTGTTCTAATATGATAGCGTTTCCATAGTTTGTTTGTGTACTTTTGATTTATCATTGAATTGTTGTACTAGAATTTCTTGTGTTCGCTTGTCTTTTTTATTTTAAATGATTATGCTCTTGAATGAAATATATCCTTCTTCATATAGTCTTGTTGTGATGTTCTAGACTGAGAGGATCTCAAGGTTAGGGAAGAAGACCTTAAGGAAGCCTCTGTCTAGGGTTTATCTGTGATGTTTGTGGGTGTCCTTAGGTGGCAAGGTAGAGAGCCAAGAAGTAACCCTAATCACTGGTGTGTGAAGGTGACAATTAGGGTTAGAGGACATACCTGAGCCCCATGTAGTACGGAGCTACTTATAGGGGAGAGCTGGTTGCCCTAATGGGCTTGCTTTAGGCCCAAGTAGGGCCAGCCTATAATGAGCTATGAGTGGATGAGCTGTCCTTGTGGATAAGGTGTACACGTCATCCTGTCCTTGGTATCAGAATCCCTGCATGGTGTCGGACAAGGAAGTCGGACCTTAGTAGGAGCATGAGGTCGGCCCGTGTCTGGTGTCTGTTCGGCCGTTGAGCTTTGAGCTCGGCCAAGCACACAGAGGGCTTCCTAAAGGGGCCTCAGGCCCTGAGTGAGGGCTACGTGGAGCTCGGCTAGGCCGAGTCCACCACATAAGCCCCCCAGCTCGGTCAAGGCTATTTGAGTCTTGTTCCGAGGTCTCAGTTCAGGTCCTGTTTCCAAGTCCACCACATAAGCCCCCCAGCTCGGTCAAGGCTATTTGAGCCTTGTTCCGAGGTTCTGGGGAGTTTGGAAGATGAGTTGCCGAGAGCTGGGTCCAGTTGTCCCTAACGTCCTTTCACTTTGACGGAGCAGATTTGAAAGCTGTCATTTCACCTGCCCCGACGTGACGCTTGCCTTCTCCAGATCTGACACGTGTCAGAAATCACGTCCAACGAAGCGTTGCCATTATTGCAACGTTGCTCGAGGTTCAGCATTCCATTTGCTCTACTCCACGCGTCTCAGCGTGTATGGCTGCATGTTGGGTTGGGCTGTTGGGCCTAAGCCCATCAAGCAGAAATGAGAGGGAAACTCAAAGTTTGACTTTACCCTTCTCTCACAAACCGCTCTCCTCCCCGAAACCGTTTCTTCTTTTCCTCTATCATTTGCTTCTCTGCAACTTCGTTTTCTTCTTCTCCTAACACCGAATCCAAATCTCTTTCTTTGCATTTCCTTTTCTTCCTCTCCCTTACAGAATTATTTGATCTTACAAGCTCCATTTTCCTTCACGCCTCTAATCTCAAGGTACTGACTCTTGCCCGTTCCTTCTTCTTCGTCATTTCTTTTTCTTCTTTTATCGTGTTCTGGTTTGCCTGGAAGGGATTAGTATTTTGGTTTTTTAAGGAAATGGGGTGGTTTTCCCCTGATTACTTCGTGTTTTGTGGTTAAAATCCTAGGTTTGAGGTTTTGATTTTGGGAAATAATATTGGGGGTTTTGGCGCTCCTGGGTTTGGGGTGCTTTAGGCCTTTGGAGAGTTTTTGATTTTTGCTTTTGTTCTTTGTTTTTCAGAAACCCAGAGGAGAGGATTGGGGAAGTAGGAAGATGAGTAGGAGTAGAGAGTGGTTTAGGAAATGGGTAGGGGTAGTTTTGCTGTCAACTAGCAGTAGTGAGGAGGAGGACGACTCCTCCTCCTCGTCCTGCTCCTCAACAGAGGAAGACTGTTGGAAGTCAAGCTGGTTGGAAGGCATGCTTCAAACTCTCTATGGACTTCAAGTTTAAGGCAAATATATGTTTTGATGATAACAAGCCAACTCAAGTTCAAGCTCACAAGTGCAAGCGTCAAGATTGAAGACTCAAGCAAGCCTAAGAATAGAAACCTTCTCCTTAGATCAAATGTAAGGTAATGAAGTTTTTGTTTACTTAGAAGTTTCAAAGCCAACAAAGTTTTTATTTTTGAAGAGAAGAAGAAAAACGTATTTTCTGCATATAAAATGTTTTTTCTGCATTTCATCGGAGTAAAAATAGTTGATGTTACAAAACTCTGCATATTTATATGATTGCAAAAGAGAGTAATCGATTATCTCTTGTAGTAATCGATTAACTCTGTTGCATCATAGAAAAATCAGAGAAGCTGTAATCGATTAACTGAATTTTGTTAATCAGTTACTTTCTTATGAAAGTAATCGATTACAACAGTCAAGTAATCGATTATATTTGTTGCATCATATATTTTTCAGAGGCTTAGTAATCGATTACAAGTCTTGTAGTAATCGATTACATGATGTTGCATCATATGCAAACCAGAGGCTTAATAATCGATTAACTCCTCAGTGTAATCGATTATCATAAGTTGCATCATACAAAGAACAGGAGTGATGTAATCGATTAACTATTCTTAGCCTAATCGATTACATGTTTTTCAAATGTATTTAAGAATTTCTATTTTTGTAGAAATAATCGATTATTCCTTTAAAGTAATCGATTACTTCATGTTTTATTGAAAAACGTGTCAGAATCATTTTTATTATTTCCTGATTTGTTTTTATATAAAAGATTCTGATATATTTTATAAAATTCGAAAATGATTTTAATTTTGAATTATTTCCTTTTTGGTTTTAAGAATCAAATCTTTATTTTATTTCGAAAATCGTTTTGATTTTATTTTGATTTTAAAACTTATTTCAAATCTTTGTTTATTCCTTTTTGATTTTGTTTTATTAATTCAAAATCGTTTTTGATTCTAAAATGTTTTTCTTTTTAAATATAGATCACTCCAACATTTCAACAAGTTTTTTAGTTTTTACGTTCAGACATTTTCTAATTTCACGTTCTCTCTTCTTCTTCTTCTCAAAGTGTTCTGCTTTTCTTTGTTCTAACTTTTTGAAGAACAAACCTTGTTGGCTGCGTAAACTCTAAGACAAACTTCTTCTTCATTATCATAAGAGCTTATTGTAGAATCTGTGTTTTTGAGAACACGTGATACTTATTGTAATCACTCACATCAATTGTACTCAACCTTAGTGGTAGGGAGAGAATCCCATAGTTGAACGTTGAGGCGTTCGTAGGGCGAGGAACCCTGCTGTGTGATTGAGGCCCCTAGCGAACGGAGGTTCCTAGTAGTGTGCGGGGTGCTCTTGGTTGTAATAGGGTGCGGCTCTATTGCTTGGTTATAAGAACTCTCAGGCGGGTCGCTTGGGGACTGGACTAGGCCTTTCGACGGGAAGGCTGAACCAGTATAAAAATCACTGGTGCAAGCTTTTCTATCCCCATCTCTTTTACTTACTGCATATTTAATTTTTTACGTTTCCGCGCTACTCGTTTATCATATTTCTATCATTTTCGCGATCCGTTTCGAGCGTTTAATCTCTCCATCTCAAATCAATTTTTTAATTTGATACGAATTTTTCAATACATAATAAAACTCGATTCAAGAGTATCAGAGCTAGTCTCTTGTGTTAAGACTTAACCGTCTCAAGAGTATGGCTTCCAACTCTCTGTTTAGAGGTGAAGGGAGTTCTATTAACCGTCCTCCCATGTTTGATGGGGTAGGGTACGCGTATTGGAAAGCCCGTATGAAAATTTTTATTCAAGGAGTTGGATTAAAAGTTTGGGATGCTGTTGTAAATGGTCCCTATGTTCCTACCTATGTGGTTAATGGTAACACCGTCGAAAAGCCTATGGCTGAATGGACGGAGGAGGAGGAACGTAGAGTCCAATACGACTTGAAAGCGAAAAATATTATAACATCTGCTTTGAGCTATGATGAGTTTTTCAGGATATCAACATGCGAGACAGCACAACAAATGTGGGATACGCTGGAAGTCACGCATGAAGGTACAACGGAAGTAAAGAGGTCAAGGATCAATACGTTGACTGGTGAATATGAGCTACTCAGAATGAAAGATGGAGAATCGATTCAAGAGATCCAAAAGCGATTCACAATGATTGTAAATCAACTAACGACATTGGGGAAGAAGTTCACCAATGAGGATCTCATCAACAAAGTTCTAAGGTGTTTGGGAAGAGATTGGCAACCCAAGGTGACGGCAATTGTTGAATCAAGAAATCTCTCAACAATGACGCTGGCAACTCTGTTTGGAAAATTACAAGAACACGAAAGTGAACTAAAAAGGTTGGCTCAGCATGAAGAAGAGAACAAGAAAGTTAAAAGTTTGGCATTCAAGGCTGAAGCACCTGCACCAGATAGTGACTCGGACAAAGAATTATTGAATGATGAACACATGAGTCTATTGGTGAAAAAGTTCGGGAAATTCCTGAGAAAGAAAAATTTCAACAAGAGAGACAACAATAAAAGTGGAGGCTCAACCATCACATGTCATGAGTGTGGCAAGCCTGGTCACATTAGAGCAGACTGCTATCAATTGAAAAAGAAAGAGAATTCAGAAAAAGGCACCTCAAGTTCAAAGAAGGGGAAGCAAGCATACTTGGCTTGGCTGGACAATGATGGAAGTTCGGATGAGGATTCAGACGAACAAGAGGAGATTGCCAACCTATGCTTGATGGCTCACGACAATGAGGTTACTCCGGAAGGAAGGAAGGCATGATGGTACTTGGAAAGCGGATGCTCAAAATATATGACTGGAGATAAATCTAAATTCTCGCATCTCGTGCCTAAGGACCAAGGACATGTGACTTTCGGAGATAACAATCAAGGAAAGATTATCGGAATCGGTAAAATTGGTACACCTCCTAACCCTTGCATTGAAAATGTTTTACATGTTGAGGGCCTAAAGCACAATTTGCTAAGCATTAGTCAATTGTGTGATAAGGGCAATAAGGTTATATTTGATTCTGATAGATGTATTATCGAGGGAAAAGTTGATAATCTTATTAAGCTAATTGCTCGCAGGATAAACAATGTGTATGTTATTGATTTTGATTCAATTCCCTCAAATGATGCGAAATGTTTATTATCTAAAGAGGATGAATCGTGGTTGTGGCATCGTAGAATAGGTCACATCCACATGGCTCATTTAAATAAAATTTCTTCTAAAAACTTAGTAGTTGGTTTGCCAAAGCAAAATTTTTCCTTTTCTGAAAATTGTGATCCTTGTTCAAAATCAAAACTCACAATGGCTACTTTTCCGTCTAAAAATCTTGTTTCAACTCAAAGGCCCTTGGAACTTTTACATATGGATCTTTTTGGACCGTGTCAAACTAAAAGCTTTGGTGGCAACTATTATTGTTTAGTTATTGTGGATGACTATTCTAGGTATACATGGACGCTTTTTATTACTCATAAAAATGACGCGTTTCATGAATTTAAAAAGCTAGCCAAGATTATTCAAAACCAATTGCATTTGAGCATTGCATCCATTAAAACTGATCATGGTGGAGAATTTGAAAATCATCTTTTTGAAAAGTTTTGCGAAAAACATGGAGTTAAGCATTATTTTTCCGCTCCAAGGACTCCAGAGCAAAATGGAGTTGTGGAGAGGAAAAATCGTTCATTAAAAGAGCTTTCTAGAACAATGCTTAATGACATGAATTTGCCTGCATATTTTTGGGCCGATGCAGTAAGTACAGCATGTTATGTTATGAACCGTGTTTTGATTAGGCCTATTTTAAAGAAAACCCCCTATGAGCTGTACAAGGGGAGAAAACCAAATATTTCCCATCTTCGAGTTTTTGGATGTAAATGTTTTGTGCATAATAATGGTAGAGAAAATCTAGGAAGTTTTGAGGCTAGAGCTGATGAGGGTATATTCCTTGGATATTCTGCTTCGAGCAAAGCATATAGGATTTACAATAAATCTCGTAATACTATTGAAGGATTTATTCATGTATCATTTGACGAATCCGATCCCAGAAGGTTGGGAAAGGTATCTGCTAATGACATTTCAGGTATTCTTGGAGATTTATTCATTGACGAGGATGAGGAGCCAAATGCCAAAGAAAAGGAGCATTCCGAAAGCAATGGAAAATCAGTCGAACCTGTTGAGGAGAAAAATCAAGAACAATCTATGGAACTCAACGCTGATTTGGCTAAGGAATGGAGAACATCGAGGCACCATCCTATAGATCAGATTATCGGGGATATCTCAAAAGATGTAAGTACTCGCAACTCTATTAGCAATCTGTGTAACTTCTTTGCATTTGTTTCTCAAGTAGAGCCAAAGAATTGTTCTGAGGCTATGCTTGATGAGCATTGGCTTTTGGCAATGCAAGAGGAATTAAACCAGTTCGAAAGAAATCAGGTGTGGGAACTTGTTCCTAGGCCTGAGTCTCATCCGATTATTGGAACTAAGTGGATTTATAAAAATAAACTTGATGAGGCTGGTTTAATTGTTCGAAACAAATCTAGGTTAGTTGCGCAAGGTTACAACCAGGAAGAGGGGATAGATTATGAGGAAACATTTGCCCCTGTTGCTCGGTTGGAAGCCATAAGACTGCTATTAGCATTTTCATGTATTCTAGATTTTAAATTATATCAAATGGACGTAAAGAGTGCCTTTCTTAATGGTTTTATAAATGAAGAAGTTTATGTGTGTCAACCTCCTGGCTTTGAAAGTTATGAACACCCTGATTATGTTTATAAATTGAAAAAGGCTTTGTACGGTTTAAAACAAGCTCCAAGAGAGTGGTACGACCGTCTTAGCAAATTTTTGTTGGAAAATAACTTTGAAAGAGGGAAGGTTGATAACACACTTTTTATCAAAAAGAAAGGAAAGGACATTCTTTTAGTTCAGATTTATGTTGATGATATTATTTTCGGTGCTACTAATGAAATCCTTTGCAAGGAATTTTCTAGTATGATGCAGAAAGAGTTCGAAATGTCTATGATGGGCGAGCTGAACTTTTTCCTGGGATTACAAATAAAGCAAGCGAAGGACGGAATCTTCATTAGTCAAACCAAATACTGCAAAGAAATACTGAAAAGATTTGGCATGGATAAGGCCAAGGCAGTAGCAACACCGATAAGCACATCATGTTACTTGGACAAAGATGAAGGAGGTAAATCCGTAGAAACTACAAAGTATCGAGGTATTATCGGATCACTTCTTTATTTAACGACAAGTAGGCCGGATATCATGTTTAGTGTATGTTTGTGTGCTCGGTTCCAGTCGAATCCAAAAGAAACGCACATGGTTGCTGCCAAGCGAATAATGAAATACTTGTCTGGCACAACTGATATGGGTTTATGGTATCCCAAAGGTTCGTCTTTTAATCTTGTTGGGTATTCCAATTCTGACTTTGCTGGTTGCAAAGTAGATAGAAAAAGCACTAGCGGCACTTGTCATCTTCTTGGCAATTCATTGGTTTCATGGGCTAGTAAGAAATAGTCTAGTGTGGCCCTATCTACAGCTGAGGCTGAATATGTAGCCGCGGGTAGTTGTTGCGCCCAAATTTTAAGGTTAAAACAGCAACTCCTAGACTTTGGTGTAAGTCTAGATCACATTCCTATTAAATGTGATAATACCAGTGCTATTAGTATTACCAAAAACCCAGTGCAACATTCTCGCACGAAGCATATAGAGATTCGACACCATTTTATTTGTGATCATATTCAGAAGGGTGATTGCATTATTGAGTATGTTGATACTTCGCGGCAGTTGGCTGATATCTTTACGAAACCGCTTCCAAAAGAAAATTCCTTTTTATTCGTAGAGAAATTGGTTTAACTTCTGCCTCTCACCTTTTTTGAATATGTGAATCTTATATCTCTCATGTTATTATTGATGCATCTTCTTAGTGTTTCAGGGGGAGATTGCACATTTTTTTGATGATTACAAAAGCGGGAGAGAGATTCTGATATATAATGGCTAATACATTCAGGGGGAGATACTCTGAAGGATGCTTTTTGTCTAAAATGATATATGTTATTTAAGCATTCATACAGGGGGAGAAGAATTAATCCATTATATTTCCTGTATTTAGTGATTCTAAGGAAGGTTTTATCATTATATATCTATTTTTGCTTGTGTAACACTTGTGATGCAGATAATAAAGAGCATATCAGAATGGTTGTTTGTCATCATCAAAAAGGGGAGTGTTGGAAGTCAAGCTGGTTGGAAGGCATGCTTCAAACTCTCTATGGACTTCAAGTTTAAGGCAAATATATGTTTTGATGATAACAAGCCAACTCAAGTTCAAGCTCACAAGTGCAAGCATCACCAAGCAAGCCTAAGAATAGAAACCTTCTCCTTAGATCAAATGTAAGGTAATGAAGTTTTTGTTTACTTAAAAGTTTCAAAGCCAACAAAGTTTTTATTTTTGAAGAGAAGAAGAAAAACGTATTTTCTGCATATAAAATGTTTTTTCTGCATTTCATCGGAGTAAAAATAGTTGATGTTACAAAACTCTGCATATTTATATGATTGCAAAAGAGAGTAATCGATTATCTCTTGCAGTAATCGATTAACTCTGTTGCATCATAGAAAAATCAGAGAAGCTGTAATCGATTAACTGAATTTTGTTAATCAGTTACTTTCTTATGAAAGTAATCGATTACAACAGTCAAGTAATCGATTATATTTGTTGCATCATATATTTTTCAGAGGCTTAGTAATCGATTACAAGTCTTGTAGTAATCGATTACATGATGTTGCATCATATGCAAACCAGAGGCTTAATAATCGATTAACTCCTCAGTGTAATCGATTATCATAAGTTGCATCATACAAAGAACAAGAGTGATGTAATCGATTAACTATTCTTAGCCTAATCGATTACATGTTTTTCAAATGTATTTAAGAATTTCTATTTTTGTAGAAATAATCGATTATTCCTTTAAAGTAATCGATTACTTCATGTTTTATTGAAAAACGTGTCAAAATCATTTTTATTATTTCCTGATTTGTTTTTATATAAAAGATTCTGATATATTTTATAAAATTCGAAAATGATTTTAATTTTGAATTATTTCCTTTTTGGTTTTAAGAATCAAATCTTTATTTTATTTCGAAAATCGTTTTGATTTTATTTTGATTTTAAAACTTATTTCAAATCTTTGTTTATTCCTTTTTGATTTTGTTTTATTAATTCAAAATCGTTTTTGATTCTAAAATGTTTTTATTTTTAAATATAGATCACTCCAACATTTCAACAAGTTTTTTAGTTTTTACGTTCAGACATTTTCTAATTTCACGTTCTCTCTTCTTCTTCTTCTTCTCAAAGTGTTCTGCTTTTCTTTGTTCTAACTTTTTGAAGAACAAACTTTGTTGGCTGCATAAACTCTAAGACAAACTTCTTCTTCATTATCATAAGAGCTTATTGTAGAATCTGTGCTTTTGAGAACACGTGATACTTATTGTAATCACTCACATCAATTGTACTCAACCTTAGTGGTAGGGAGAGAATCCCATAGTTGAACGTTGAGGCGTTCGTAGGGCGAGGAACCCTGCTGTGTGATTGAGGCCCCTAGCGAACGGAGGTTCCTAGTAGTGTGAGGGGTGCTCTTGGTTGTAATAGGGTGCGGCTCTATTGCTTGGTTATAAGAACTCTTAGGCGGGTCGCTTGGGGACTGGACTAGGCCTTTCGATGGGAAGGCTGAACCAGTATAAAAATCACCGGTGCAAGCTTTTCTATCCCTATATCTTTTACTTACCGCATATTTAATTTTTTACGTTTCCGCGCTACTCGTTTATCATATTTCTATCGTTTTCGCGATCCGTTTCGAGCGTTTAATCTCTCCATCTCAAATCAATTTTTTAATTTGATACGAATTTTTCAATACATAATAAAACTCGATTCACCCCCCTCTCGAGATTTTGAGGCCTAAACCAACAAAGACGAGATGTTTCATCGCCAAAAGGAATATAGGCAGAGGTATGAGAAACAAGTCCTGGAGGTCGATCCCCTTGAGGTCGTCTATCCTCGGGATGGGAAAGAGCAGAGAGAGTGGATAAAACAGTATGCCTGGGCCGAGTTCGTTGATGGTAGGGAGCGTTGCGATTTTGAAATGATGGAGAGAGAGAGACTGTACGAACGGGGGGTTCCTGTGGTAGAGGGGAGATGCTCGCCCCTCAGAACAACTTCGAGGGGATTTTCTGGGGGGTTATTTTTCGTAACCCGTAGGACTAACGCCGAGCTCCCCTGTTCTTCCACAGGTAACATGCCACCCCGAAAGTGCATCAACCGACCTGAGCTATACCTTGCACCCCTTGATGCTGATCAATACTAGTGGGTTGACGTTGAGTCGAAAGGAGTTCGGTCCAGCTTAGACTCCGAGGACAAGCTTGCGGATGTGAAGAGGGTCGTGCTTCCATGCCCTGGGGACACTACTGGAAACTTGTATGAGGTTTTGCCCTGCTCCGCGAATGATAGGATATGCTCGCGGACCGACGACAACTCTTTCTTCTTTTATGCCGACTTGTTACACAACCTCGGCGTGACCCTCCCCTTCACCGACCTAAAGATGAGGGTTTTAAACGAACTCGGACTGGCTCCTTCGCAGTTACACCCCAACACTTAGTCGTTTCTTCGAGCCTTCCAAAAATATTGTGGAGCCAAAGGGCTAGTGTGTACAGTTTGGCTCTTCTTATGGCTGTACAACCCCTTTGTGAGTAACAAAGATGGTGTAACTGGTCGGCTTTGGGTGTCGACTGTAACACCCCTAATTTTCGTCTCCCGGATAATAAGAAATTAATAATAAAAGTTTTATTATTAATTTAAATGAATTTCCAAGTTTATGTTTTGTATTTAATTAGCCGGAAATATAAAAATAAATTGAGATATTTTTATATGGCAAATAAATGCAAAATATAAGAATATTGCATTTTAGTCCCTGGATTAGGACCTAAATGTAATATTTAAAGGTTCTTGGAGGTAAAGATTTAAAAATATTAATTTTTAAATTTTGTACTAATCTAACCGGTTAGTAATGCCCTGTAACCGGTTAGACGATGAACCCAGAAACTGTGTTAGTGGATTTTGATGAGTAATCACTTGATTAATCACGGAATCGCCACGATTACAGCCTTAGATGAGTGGAAAAACACGCGTCAATGTGCATGTTAATCCTGTTGGTCTATAAATTGTTGAATCCCTGAGGTGTTGAGGTTGATTTTTGCATTTTTTGGTTGAAGAAGGGCTATTAGGGTTTCAGATTCGTCCAGAGAAATTCACCTCCTTCTTTGAGAGTTAGAGAGCGAAACACACATTTCTGAAAAGCTTGAATCAAGGGCTTTTCAGTGATATACACTTTGTGAGTTGAGTTTTCGTGTGGGAGGAGAAATCAATCTTAGAAGCTAAGAGTTGGAGACTGAACACTGTGTTCTTCTTGTTCTGGAAGCTGGATTTCAGCTTTGATTTTGGTAAGAACAGTCTATCATTAAGCCTCAAATCTCTTTGATTCTCTAGTGCATGTTACCTATATTGAGTCCTAATTGTTTTCCCCAATTTCTTTGGCCAATTGTTATGTCAAATCTTCTGGTCTTTGGACCCTGTTGATGGAAATCGTGGCTGAGAGCAGAATCTAGGATTTGTGGGATTCTGTGGATTGTTCCTCAAGATCAGTGTTAATTCTCATCAAATTCAACTTTGAGGTATGAGAGAAGTCTACCTTATACTAGATTTAGACTAAAAATCAAGTGAATTAGGATTTGAGTTAACAAAACTCAAAAAGGGCATTATGTGTGTAAAGCACAAGGGCTTGGAGGCCAAATTTCAGCTCAATGTTGTTTTGAGCAAGTTTATATTGATGCATGCAAGTGATTCTAGTGTTAATATCAGAAGCTAAATGTATAAAATGTGATTTGGTGTGTTGAATTGTGTTTGTATTGATTTTTATGCAATTTGATGCACTAAACCAATGCATGCAAAATTATATATGTTTCTGTGCTTAAACATATTTCTTGAAGGTATATGGACTCTATTAAAGGTTGAAATTTGGTTAGATTTGAGTAGTGAAGAAAATGGTTTGTTAAAACTTATGTTTTAGTATCTGACTGCATAATCTAACCGGTTACTCGAGATTCGTAACCGGTTAGACACTGTAAAAATGCAAAAGAAAATAAGTTTACAAAATCAGTACTGTGGTGTTATACATCCTACTCAAATCTAGGCCTCAATTTCATGGAAAAACAATCTGAAAAACCAGTTGATCTCACTGTTATAGTTCAGATTGCAATCAAAGAGTTAATACCTTAGTGTAATGAGATAATTTCAAGAGGAAATTAGGCTCATTGGAGAATGAAGTGTGATTTAGACTTTTGAATGATAAAAACAGTGGTTTTTGAGGCATAAAACAATGTTAAACTTGTTTATGGATTGGGTAGAGAATTCAAGAAAAAGGGTTTTTCTGAATTACAATGGTAAACAGTTCAGGTCTGTAATTCTAACCGGTTAGCCTGAAACTGTAATCGGTTAGTACCTGAATCTGAAAAATAAAAAGTTAAGTTTTTTGAATACCATTGGTTATGTTTTTCCCAATCTAAGTTTAAGGGCATGTTTTGGAGATAATTCAAAGAAGAATTTTGTGCCAAAGATTATGCCTCAGATAAATCATTCAAAAGGGAAATTAGAATATTTCTAAATCACATTAATTAATATAAATATAAAAACCAACCCTAATAATTGTGCATCCATATAGAATGGAAGTTTGGTTGGTAGGAACGTTTATCATATTCTGGGAATATGAGGAGGGTACTCCGGGAGTACCAAATTATAACCTACTTGATGACACATTATAGATATGTGGCCAGTGTCTGGGACCTGGTTTTTATGCGTTCTGGGAACGTATGCGTTCTGGGAACATGGTGCACACTCAGGGAGTGATGCTTATTATCCAAGTATGGTTCGGCATTACGTTCTGGGAACGAATGTCGGTGTTCCGAGAACACAAGGATGTATTGGATGGACGTCCAAGATGGACTTTAGAGGCCTCGGTTGTGGATAGAAAATCATGCATCATGCCACTTGCATTATAAGAGATATAATGATGAAAATTGGTGTGATCATATGTACTTGCATTGTTATCTGTCCATGATATATTTGTGTTTGTAATTTTAGTCTTTATCAATTATGTATATGTGTATACTTACTCCCTGTGCCCTGTTTAGGTGATGGCCAGATACCTAGCTTGCATCGAGATACACCCTATCCCTAGTGGTATATGGACGTATGAGGAGCACCGTGCCACTTTTGAGGGGGAGGTTGAGATCACTCTCTACCACCCTAACCCTCTGGTGCGAGTGCGACCTCGTCGATTTAGGATCCCATTAGTCTATACTATGCATGTTCCACCCTTTTATACATATAGAGGACCACCCCCGGCTCGACCTATGCGTCGTTTTCATAGTTTTCGTTTTAGAGCTGCCACTCGTTCACATCCTTCCTCCCATAGAGTTGTCACTGAGGAGACTCCTTCTCCTGGTCCGACTGATTTCGAGAGGATTGCTTCTGCAGATCCTAGACCTAGTGGTAGGGTCTCCACTCAGTTGGGTGAGGTCGAGGAGGACCCTGTGGAGGATGAGAGCGAGGAGGAGGTGTATGTCGAGCCGACTGTTTCTGCTAGAGGTGGACTCGCTGGTTCATAGGAGCCTGCATAGCGTAGATGTCGGCACGCTGCAGAGATGGTCGGGAGCAACACTTGATGCCGATGAGGCGATAACGGCCAACCACTTCCAGTCCGAGTACCGGGCCAGGAAGTTCCAACTTGACATCGGAGTGTTCATGAAGTGTCCCGATGACGAAGTTGTTACAAAGATTGGTAGTTATTTTTACTCTTGTATTTGCATACTTTTTTCTTTCAACTTTCTAAATGATTTTGTTTTATTCTTTTGTTTTCAAACGAACACTGGTCGGACATGTCGTCCAAGGCTCTCAAAGCTGCAATGGAGGCCCGCAAGAGGAAGAGGACTGACAACCCTTCCAATGAAACAGCTTCTGCCGAAGTCTCTACCGACACGGCCTCCACTGACTCGGCCCCTCGGCCGTTACCTACTCCTCCTTCGGTGATCCTGGCCCCTCCTCCTCCTCCGTCTCCGAGCGCTATCGCCGAGGTGGTTGCTACTGTTGATGTCCCCCTTCCTCGTCCGATCCGAGGAAGGGGACTGACATTCTTCTGAGGCTGCCGACCACAACTGCCAAACCTTCGGTCAAGGAAACTTTGATAAAGATGTCCGGGGCTGAATGGAAGAGAATGGCTGAGGAGCTGGCCTGTCAACTGAAGAGATCGACCACCATGTTTAATGTTTTGGCGGAGGTCTCGGATGACGTGGCGGAGGGTGTATTGTTAGATCCAGAGAGAATGTTTTGATAATGACAAAGGTTTTGAACAAGCTACAAGTGTTTGTGATCAAGCTCAAGTATGAAGAAGTTCATCAATCAACAACAAACAACAAATGATGAAGAGAGAGCAAGCTCATGAAGATTCAATTTGTGTTTAATTGTAATATCTTTAATTTGAGTCTTTTATTTTAATGAGTTTGGGTAGAGTCTTTAGAGGGTAGTGAATCTCTATTAAGGTCATGATTATATCATAATTTGAGTTTTCACTTAACCTAAAAACAATAGGTGGCTTAAAGGTTTGAAAGAAAAGGTTTAGTTTTGAGAAAACAAGTTTTTAATTGACTTTAGCAGTGGTTAATCGATTAAGAGGAATGGTTAATCGATTAACATGTTTTTAACAGTGTTTAATCGATTAACATGATGAGTTAATCGATTAACACCTGCAGTACTGGTTTTTAAAATACGTTTTTCACTTCTCAAAATCAGTTTTTAATGTTACTAACTTTTGGGTATTCTATATAAATCTTTTCCTAACCTTTGTGAATATTAGAACACATTAGAACAACTTTCATATCAATTTTACAAAGATCAAACCACACTATTCTCTCTCACTTTCATAGATCAAAGCTTTCAACTTTTACATTCTTTGATCAAGAATCTTTGAATCTCTTATGTTGATATTTTCATAGCTATTGAAAGAGATTCATAGGATTGTCATTGTTTTCGTTGAGTTGTAATCATTGCAAAGGAGGCAAACATTCTACAACATAAGGAAGCCTTGGTGGTTGTTCATCAAGCAAAGTTATCTTGGAAGTCTTGTTGTGTTAACAAGCAATTGGAAGTCTTGGTGTGAGGCATCATCAAGCAAGTGGAAGTCTTTGAAGCATCTCAAAGCAATTGGAAGACTTGTTGTGGGGATATCGGCAAGCAAGGGAAGAGGTTAGATTAGATTCAATAGGGTTGCAAGACAAGAGTGTGGTATCTCTTGGAGGCTATCACGAAGGGAGTCTTGAGAGGCATTTACTTGTAATTTGAGAACTCTAATTCCTCATAGTGAAGAATTTCTCGTGGTTGAAGAGGGGACTGGATGTAGCTTTCAAGTGGATGAAAGTGAACCAGGATAAATCTCTGTGTCGTATCTCTAAACTCTTAACTCTTTACATTCAAGTCATTTCAATATTGTTCTTGATTGAAAACCTAGAAAAGATTGATTTTCATAATTGATTGAATTGAATCTTAATTGTGAAAATTGATTTGGGGAAAATCATTTTCATAACCTAGGTAATCATTAAGAATATTGGTGTTAATCAATTCCGCTTTATCTCTGATCATATGTGTTAATTGATTGATTTTCGTATTTGATTGAAAAGTGATTTTTCAGTTTTAACAGTGATTAATCGATTAACTAAAAGTGTTAATCGATTAACCAAAATCAAGCTTTCGTAAATAATCGATTAACATGTTTAATTAATCGATTAACTAAGTGTTTTTAAAGGGTTAATCGATTAATAAGCTTTGTTAATTGATTAAATGCTGAGGTTTTTGTAAAAATCATTTGTTTTAATCGTTTCGATTCGTTTCTTTCGAAAAGCTTTCAAGGTTTCTCTAACACCTATTCAACCCCCCCTTCTAGGTGTTCTCCTAGTGTCTCCTAGTTATTTCACCCACCGATTGTAGTTCTTACATGTATCACCTGCTAAAAAGAAGGCCCGAGTTGAGCTTGCGGCCGAGGTGTCTGCTCTAAGGAGTAGTAAAAATTCCGCCGATCAGAAACTGGCTGAGTTGGAAGAGAAGCACCGACAGCAAATGGAGGAGCTTCTCAAAAATCATGAGGAGGCACTGGCCCAAGTCAAAGAGGATGCTCGAAAAGCGGAGGAGGCTGCTAAAGAAGCAGGTCGGCAAGAGGGCCTTGCCGAGGTTGAGAGAGTCCGCTCCATGCTGAAGAAAAGGGTTGCTCGAGCACTTAAGCACAAGATAGTTGCGGCTGAGGCAACCTTCGATTTTGAGAAGGGGGGAGCAAGATCTTTGCTAGTGCTGTTGAGCAAATTCAGTTTCTGAACAAGGAGATCCGACTTCGGGTCATCGGAGCCAGTGCTGGTTTTGGGGTCGAAGACGGGAAGATGGTGGACTTCGAAAAAGACGGAGCCGAGGTGGATCTCGATCAACCTGAGGAGAACCTGCCTAACCCCTTGGAAGAGAAACCCGAGGAGGAGTTTGATCCGACCAAGGTCCATCTTTCCGATGTTGAAGATGACGCAGCATAAGTCCCTTATGCTGGGCAGCTTGCAATTTGCCAATGTTCTTGTAAAACATGTTTGACCATATTTTATTTTGCTGGTTCTGTATAACATTTTCCTTAGTTTAATGCAAGTTCTTTTCTGTTTAACTTGTTGCATCATGCCGTTTTTATGCAAGTTTTTCGTTTTAACTTGTTGCATATATGCTATGTCCGAGATCGTTTTTATACAAGCCTTTTCTTTAACTTGTTGCACAATGCGAGTTTATATTGTTAACCCGTTGCATGTTTGCCATCGATACCTCGGATCCGAATTGCGATTAGATGTCGGGTC
This sequence comes from Crotalaria pallida, assembly GCA_037953625.1. Taxonomy (NCBI): domain Eukaryota; kingdom Viridiplantae; phylum Streptophyta; class Magnoliopsida; order Fabales; family Fabaceae; genus Crotalaria; species Crotalaria pallida. Next base: position 156,318,121 of record CM075649.1, read on the forward strand.
ATCAAGGAAATTTGTTCTGTTAAAAACGCGAGTCATTGATACTTGTTGCATTTTGTTTAGTTGCCTATCGTGATCGGTCGTAGTCGGACCTGAGCTGTGGTCAGCTGTTTAGATAACCAAGTAAAATTGTTTTTAAGAATACAAGTCCTTTTTTACTTGTTGTATTCGGATTTAATCGGAACTGAAAAACTCATGATAAAGACACTTGTGCTGTCCTTTGTTAAAACTTAAATATAAATAATTAGGTTAAGCTCGGACAACTCAGTAAGTGCAGTAATCTTATAAGTTTTCCTCTGAAAAAAGGTACTGTATATAAGTGCATACGGTAGGGATCTCGGATCCACCTACCATAGCCAAGGTGGGTGTCCTCGTCCCCGATGTGAAAGAGGTTGCTGAGTGAAATTATGTGAGAACATTTCATAGCAAGCTGTACTTTATCGGGTGTCCCTTGTACACTGTGCATATGAGCCGATCTTATTTACAAGATGTTGACTGTACATAGCGCCATGCAACATTTAGGTGGCTAGTGCTAAATGAGAAGCTAGTACGTACGTATATAAAACTGTGGCACTTGAGTAAGGGCAAGTTTGTACTATTTCATTGATCACAAATATGAGTACATTGCCATTTAGGGAATTGAAAAAGTGAGTATATAACAATGGAGCAAGATGTGAATAAAGGAAGCAGAAGTAAAGACTAACAGAAACTAAAATGGACTTAAACTTGAACTTGAGCTGAAGGTGTCGGTGATTACTGATAATATCCGAGGTAATCCTAGCTGAAATAGGTTCTCAACTTCGCAACGTTCCAGGAATTATTGAGCTCGACTCCCTCGAGGGTTTCTAACTTGTATGCCCCAGAGTATGTTTTTGAAACGACTCTGTAGGGGCCCTCCCAATTCTGGGCAAATTTTCCATCCCTTCGATTCTTGAGACCAATGTCTGCTCTTCGAAGTACGAGGTCTCCGACCTCGAAGGACCTGGGTTGCACTGACTTGTTGTATTGCTTGGCTTGTCTTTCCTTCGCTTTCTTCTCTCTAACTGAAGCGGCTTCTCGGATCTCCTCGTCCAATACTAGGTCTTCTTTGATCAGATTCTCATTTTCTTCCTCGGGCCTATCCCTCATTCGGAAGGTATGGATCCTTCGTTCGATGGGGATGACCGCATCACAGCCGTAAGTGAGTCTAAAAGGGGTCTCTCCTGTTGAGGTCTGTACTGTGGTCCTGATCGACCAAAGGACCTCAGGTAGCAGATCGGCCCATACTCCCTTAGCCTATGTAATTCTCTTTTTGAGGCCATCAACAATAACCCGATTGGCAGCTTCGGCTTGCCCATTAGTCTGGGGGTGCTCGACCGAGGAGAACCGATGAGAGATTCCGAGGTTTTCAGCCAATACTTGAAAGTTGTTGGCAGCAAACTGGCTACCATTGTCAGTAATCAGAGTGAGTGGAAGTCCGAAACGAGAAATGACTTGTTTTACAAAAAAAATTTGGATTCTTGCAGAAGTGATGGTTGCTAATGGTTCAGCCTCAATCCACTTAGTAAAGTAGTCTACTACTACCACAATGAACCTTAGCTGACCTGGAGCTGTTGGGAACTGTCCCACAATGTCCATTCCCCACATACTGAAAGGCCAGGGGGAAGCTAGAGAATGGAGTTCCTCAGCAGGTTTCTGATACACATCACTAAAAAATTGGCACTAAGGACACTTTCTGACATGATCGATGGAATCTGTTACCAAGGTAGGCCAAAAGTAACCAGCCCTCAATATTTTCCTTGCTAAAGACTTGCCTCCCACATGGTGGCTCCCTATTCCTCCATGAACCTCGTTCAAGGTTTCTTGTGCTTCCTCGGAGGTGAGACATCGGAGGAGTGGGGAAGAGATTCCTCTCCTGTAAAGGATTCCATCAACAATAACATACTCGGCTGCTTTTCTGGTCAGCTTCTTTGCTTCCTTCTGGTCGGCTGGGAGTATTCCATGTTCTAAATAGGCCCTGATCGGATGCATCCAGTTCGGTGCTACAGCAATAGCCATTATTATACTAGGAGCCGAAATCTGTTCTGGAATGAGGCTTCTGTTATTCCCTGCTCCTTTCGTGCTCGCCAGCTTGGAAAGCACATCGGCGCGGGAATTTGAGCAACGGGGAATGTGGGTGATAGAGAACTTGGCAAAGTCCTGAGCTAGAGTCTTAACTTTATCAAGATACTTTTGCAGAATAGGCTCTTTCGCTTGGTAATCTCCGATGACTTGGGCAACTACCAACTGGAAGTCGCTTAGTATTTGAACTTCAGTTGCTCCGAGCTCTTTAGCCATACGGAGGCCAGCAAGGACCGCTTCATACTCAGCCTGATTATTCGAGGTTAAGAACTCGAATTTCAGGGAATATTCAATGTTGATACCTTCCGCATTCTCCAAGATCACCCCAGCTCTTGCTCCCTTCTGATTGCTTGAACCATCAACATATATTACCCAAGTGTCTGAGCTAGAGCTTTGGTGGGGCTCTGTGAACTCGGACACGAAATCTGCCAAGGCTTGTGATTTAATTGCCCTCCTCGGTTCGTAGGAAATATCGAACTCGGAAAGTTCGATTGCCCACGCCATCATTCTTCCGGCGAGGTCGGGCTTCTGAAGGACTTGCTTAATGGGCTGGGCGGTTCTTACGACAATGGGGTGACTTTGGAAGTATTGTCGTAGCCGCCGTGCAGCGAGAATAAAACAAAATGCAAATTTTTCAACCTTGGAATACCGGAGCTCGGGACCTTGTAGAGCTCGGCTTATGAAGTAAACGGGAAACTCATTTCTGCCCTCGTCTCGGACCAACACCGAACTGAGGGCTAAATCACCAACAGATAAATAAATGAAAAGAGTCTCTCCTTGCAGGGGGCTGGAGAGAACTGGAGGAGAAGCAAGATACTCTTTAAGTGCCAGGAAAGATGCTTCACAGTTTTGATTCCAATTGAAAGTTGTTCCTTTTTTCAAAGTTGGTACCAGGGTAAAGCCTTTTTTGTGGCTTGAGGGAGAAACCTTGACAATGCTGTCATTCTGCCTGTTAACTGTTGCACCGCTCTAAGATCGGCAGGACTCCTCATCTCTAAAATAGCCCGGCACTTGTCGGGGTTTGCTTCTATCCCCATCTCGAATAGCATGAAGCCGAGGAAGGCGCCCGCAGGGACCCCGAAGGTGCACTTTTCTGGGTTCAGCCTCATACTGTGCGCCCTTACCCTTTCCAGCACCATGGTCAGATCTCGGACATGGTCCTCCTTTTTCCTGCTCTTTGTAATCATGTCATCAATGTAAACCTCCATGGTGGTGCCAATGATACCATCAAAGACCTTGTTCATCATTCTTTGATAGGTTGCTCCTGCATTCTTAAGACCAAAAGGCATAACAGTATAGCAATATGTCGTCTTTCCAGTCGTGAATGTGGTTTTATCTTGGTCGGGAGGATACATCGGGATCTGATTGTATCCTGAATAGGCATCTGTAAATGACAACAGTTGGTAGCCTGCTGAACTATCAACGAGCTGATCTATGATTGGCAGCGGGTACTGATCCTTGGGGCAGGCTTTATTGAGGTCGGTGTAATCCACACACATCCTCCAACTGTCGTTTGCCTTCCTTACCAAGACTGTGTTTGCAACCCACTCAGCATATGGCACCTCTCTAACGAATCCCGATTCGAGTAACTCGGCGACCTTCTCCTGAATCACTTTTGCTTTTTCTGCTCCCACTCTACTTTTCTTTTGTGCTACTGGCTTTGCTTTCGAATCCACGCTGAGCTTATGACAGATGAAGTTAGGATCAATCCCCGGAATGTCGGCCGAGGTCCAAGCAAACAAATCTCGGTTGGCCCTTAGCAGGTTGATGATCTCGACTTGGATTTTCTGAGGGAGGTCGGCTCCCACCTTAACAGTTTTGTTGGGATCAGAAGGATCAATGGGAATTGCCAACCACTCCCCCTGAGGGGAAGGCCTAAGATCATCTTGTTCGGCCCGAACATCCAGCTCAGCTAATAAAACTCTTCCTTTGGCCAACGTCGGACCAGCCAGCTCGTCTTCTTTTTTCTTTTTTATTTCCAGTAGACTCGCGTTGTAGCAGAGTCGGGCCCTGACCTGGTCGGCTTTGACAGTGACGACCATGTCGTTAGAACCAACAAATTTCATAGCTAAATGCACCATTGAAACGACCGCCCCAAAGGCTTGCAAGCAAGTCCTTCCCAATATCACATTATAGGGGGATTCAGAATTGACAACTAGAAACTTAATGATCTCCGTACGGGCCGAAGGCTGCTTACCTAAGGTCACCGGGAGGTGGATGGCTCCTAGGGGGCGAATCGCCTCTCCCGTGAAGCTAATAAGATTGCCTTCAAATTCGACGAGGTCAGCTGACCTCAACTTTAGTGCTTGAAAAGTGTGTAGAAAAAGAATGTCGGTCGAGCTTCCTTGATCAATGAATACTCGGGCGACTTCAAAGTTACCAATCAACGCCGTGATCACCATTGGGTCGTTGTGATCCGGGATGATGTCTTCCATGTCCTGATCGGAAAAAATGATGGGGATGTTCCGAGATGGTTTCTTACAGATGGGTTTATGATGAACAGCTAGTACTTGGTTGACATACCTCTTCCTTTCTGATCTTTTCTCACCACCACTGGCGAAGCCTCCCGAGATGGTTTCGACTCTGAAATTTTCCAGTGATTTATCCAAATCCTGTACCACAACCATATTCACTCGTTGTGGCTCTTCGGTTTTCTTTTCTGGAGATGGGTCAGCCTTGGCTTTTTCCTTTGTCTCTATTCGGGCTCCGAGACCGTCTTCGGCCTCTTCTCTCCACAGCTTCTCGTACGCACTGTTGCAACTTACCATGTCTCACCATGTCTTCGATAACGTCTCGAAGCCAGGTACATTGGTCGGTATGGTGGCCATACCCATCATGGAAGTTGCAGTACTTAGATTTGTCTCTGATGCTATTTTGGTTTCTAAGGAAAGGTGGCCTGGATACATGTCTGAGTTCAGTCTGCATGGTTTCCCTCCATACTTGCGACCTCGGAACTGTCAGTGGGGTGTAATTATCATACTTGGTGACATAAGGACGTCGGCGGTCATCCTGCTGGCCGATCGGAGGACGTCGTCGGTCACCCTGGTCCACCCTGGTCCACCCTTCCACCTCTGTCATCCCTGTTTCCTCGAGGGCGACCTCGAGGAAGGGCATTCTGCGAAGCAGCTTGGGCTTTCTCCATCCTGCTTGTTTGACCTTTGCTGAACTCCTCCAAGTTGATGTACTTGTTGGATCTTTGTCTGAGCTCGGCCATATCTCTTGGTGGCTTACCTATTAGTGAGTCTTTGAACCCACCCTCTGCAAGACCTTGAGTAAAAAGGAGGACGACCACTTCGGGAGATAGGTTGGGAACCGAGCTGGACTCGTTAGGAAACTGATGTATATAAGCACGTAGTGATTCGTCAGGTTTTTGTGTCACTGTTGCTAATGTGTGGTCGGATCTTGGTTGCACACAGCTAGCAGTGTACCTATTGAGAAACGCGCGTTTCATATCTGCCCAGCAGTTAACAGAATTCCTAGGTAATGTCGCATACCATTGGAGAACTGGAGCTTGGAGGGTCATGGAGAAAGCTCGGCACTTGAGCCTATCTCCACCGCCGTAGAAGTTCATAGCTCCCTCGTAAGAGAGTATGTGCTCTTGAGGATCAATCAAGCCATTATACCTAGGTATGTTGCTAGGTCCGAGGTATCCTGGTGGTGGTTCATAAGACATAACAGCTGCTGTGAAAGGGTGTCCGGGGTGAGAATCATCTAAGTCGGGTTGTTGATGGTCATGGAGAGGTGGTGTATGTGTTAGTTGGGTGATGACGGTATGTGGTGTTGTTAACGTTTGTGGTGTTAACGGTGGCGGAGGTGGTGGTAAGTTTTGAGCTGGGGGTACCAGAGTGCCCCGTTCAGCTGGAAGTCCCAAAGGTTGCTATGGCTTGGCCTTGCTGCTCTATGATCCTCATTTGCTGTCTCATCATGGCCAAGACCTCTTCGTCTCGAGAGCGTGAAGATTGACGTGAGTGAGAACGGTGTGTAGTACTGATGAAGTGGGCACGTTCGCCGTGTCGGCGGTGGTGCTCTGTGTTGGTTTCCCCAAGTTGGGAGCGTAGCTGAACGCACCGACCTCCCTCCTGGTGCTGAGTTGGAGTTGAGGTATCTCCAGTGTGGATGGTGTAAGGTCCACTATGGGTGTGGGTAAACTCAGGGGGTGGGGGGGTGGCGGTGGTGGTGGAGGGGATGGTTGTGGGGACCTTGCTGCTCTATTGGCTTCAAGGTGGAGGCGCAGGTCCTCTGTTGTTGGCACCCTCCTTGGACGGTCCATCCTCCTCCTCTGAACTGGTGGTATATCAGTCATGGTAGATTCTTTGGGTGGGGATGAAGTTTCTCTTTTCCCACAGACGGCGCCAATGTGATGTTCTAGACTGAGAGGACCTCAAGGTTAGGGAAGAAGACCTTAAGGAAGCCTCTGTCTAGGGTTTATCTGTGATGTTTGTGGGTGTCCTTAGGTGGCAAGGTAGAGAGCCAAGAAGTAACCCTAATCACTGGTGTGTGAAGGTGACAATTAGGGTTAGAGGACATACCTGAGCCCCATGTAGTACGGAGCTACTTATAGGGGAGAGCTGGTTGCCCTAATGGGCTTGCTTGAGGCCCAAGTAGGGCCAGCCTGTAATGAGCTATGAATGGATGAGCTGTCCTTGTGGATAAGGTGTACACGTCATCCTGTCCTTGGTATCGGAATCCCTGCGTGGTGTCAGACAAGGAAGTCGGACCTTAGTAGGAGCATGAGGTCGGCCCGTGTCTGGTGTCTGTTCGGCCGTTGAGCTTTGAGCTCGGCCAAGCACACAGAGGGCTTCCTAAAGGGGCCACGTGGAGCTCGGCTAGGCCGAGTCCACCACACTTGTGTTTCACCTCTTTTGTACTTGGTTATTTTCTATAATTTATCTATGTATTCAATTTATTAATTCATGAATTTGTAGAACTTGTACATTAATCTCTTTTCCTCAGATATTTTATTTTTAAACTTTGTCAATGATATTTTTGAAGGAATAATTCATAGTAATTTTATAATTTCAAAACAAGTAATATATTCATAAAAATAAACATTGGGGAAATAATCTACAACTGAATAAAGACTTTAGAGTTTTTTAATAAAAGTTGAGGAGACATGAGCTCTGGGGGTCACCAGGGTCAGGGCAGACCTCTAGGCTCAAAGACCGCTCACACATCCATCAACACCGTTCTCACACCGGTAGGTATCAAACTCGAAATCTCTCACAACCCTAGACTCAACCCTTACCAACTAAGCGAACGATTGTTCCTTTATTTCTTGTTTTACCGATGATAAATTGGATAATAATCAAAAAACAATTAATTAAGAAATATTGGAAATCAAAGGGTTAAAATATTACCATTAAGGTTTTTTCCCCTATTTTTTAGACTATTTTAATTTTAACGACCATTCATAATATTCCATCAGTCCCGTTATCTTGGTAAAAACCAATTGATTTAATGGATTATTCACTCATTAATTATAAATTGCTATTACACAAATTTAATATCATTACAATTAATACATGTTTAACAAATCTTCCATAACAAAACTAAGATTTTAAAATAAATGGATCATTGCTTCTTTTTTTAAATTAAATTTAAAATATACAATCTTTAAGATTTTTCATTTCTTATTTTTAATTTAATTTGGGACAAAAATTTTGCAATTTTTTTACCAAGATAATATGACAGAGAGAGTACTAAATTAATGTCATTTATTCTTGTTTGATACTCCCTCTGCCCACAAGGATTTTTTTTGGTAAAGAAAAATCTTATTACCACGAACAAAAATAAAACTCTTACAAGTGTAAACTAGTCAAAATCCCCACCTACTATGTAGGGTTTGATTTTAACTAGTTTACTAATTATAATATTAAATCTATGCTAGCACCCTATCAGCTATATGAACTTTAATAAGAGTTTTTACATCATAAAAAACATTAAATCTATATGAGAGCTCCTTCTTAATAAGTGAAAAAACTTGATGTGGTTGCTTGTCTTGTCTTGTGAAAATTCTTCTATTTCTTTCCATCCAGATGCTATAAACACACGCAGCTAGTGTTGCTACAACAACTTGCTGCCTCTTCCTATCCTTAAAGCCATATTTCACCCACTTTGTCCAGTTTGTATATTTGTAGAAAGCAAAATCCAGCCTTATCCAATTGCTTAAAAGCTCCAGAAGTTGCCTACTCCATTGACATTCAAAGAAAAGATGGTCACGCGTTTCATTCTCCACCATACATAATCCACATCGAGGATCCAGATGCTGGAATCTACACATGTTTTCCTTCGTTTGCAACTTATCATGTACCATGACCCAGAGAATAAAGTTGTGTTTCTGAATTGAAGCTGAGTTCCAGATCTGCCTGTATAAGGGAAAAATTTGTCGATTACCCATGAGGAAATCATACCCATCCTTAATCACATACTGCTTGTTCAAGTTTAGAGTTGTCAGAAGAAGGTTCTTCAATTTGTCACGAGTTTTCAGGACCTGTTTCCAATGCCAGCTCTGGTTCTGCTTGGGGTTTGCATCCCAAATGTTCGATTGCTGTAAGTATACTGTTCCAACCCAGCGAATCCACAACATATCTTTGTTTAATACTAGATGCCACACCTGTTTGCCCACCGACGCAATATTCCATAGCCCCAGATTGTGAAAACCGAGGCCTCCATGCTTCTTGCTAGAACAAACTGTATTCCAAGCCACTTTTGCCCTTGTTCTACCTCGTTGATCAATTCCCCAGAGGTACTCTCTACATTTTCTATCAATTTCTTTAATTATTGCTTTGGGGATGATAAAGACATTTGCCCAGTACACATGCAGGGAGAGCAGCACCGAATTCACCAGTTGAGCTCTGCCTTGAAAGGATAAGGATCTCGTGGTCCAAGAATTAATTCGTCTTGCTACACGATCTACCAAGCTTCTACACGTATCAACCGTCCATTTCTTGGCAGTAATTAGCAAACCCAGGTAAGTAAAAGGGAAATTCCCTCTTTCAAACCCAGTTATTTGCTGCAATCTATGCTGAGTCTGTTCATTTACCCCTGCTATATAGATTTTTGATTTATTAAGATTCGCATATAGGCCAGAACTATCTGAGAACTCCATCATTGCATTAGAAATTAGGCTCACACTTCTATCGTTAGCCTTGCAAAAAATCATTAAGTCATCCGCAAAGGCCAAATTAACCATCCCAATACCCTTACAAAGAGGGTGAAATCTGAAACCTGTCTTAGTAGCAGCATTCATTAGTTTTCTGGTGAGCATTTCCATTTCTATAACAAAAATCAATGGGGACATTGGGTCCCCTTGTCTCAAGCCCCTAGTACTCTTGAAATTTCCATGTCTCACACCATTTATGATTAAACTGAAGGAAGTTGTTCTGATGCATTCCATAACCCAATCTACAAATTTCTGATGGAATTTGAGAGCTTGCATACTGATTTCAATGAAGTTCCAGCTTAGACTATCATAGGCTTTCCTTATATCTACTTTCATCAAGCATCTAGGGGACACAGCCTTTCTCCTATATAACCTTAATAGATCCTGACTAATTAGGATATTATGAATGATGGATCTATCCTTTACAAATGCTGTTTGATTTTCATGCACAATGTCTGGCAAGCAACTCTGCATTCTGTTACTCATAATTCTAGCAATACATTTGTAAATTGTGTTGCAACAGGCAATAGGTCTAAAATCACTTACCAAATTAGGACAATCAGATTTAGGAATAAGCACCAGGTTTGTCTAATTAGCTTCTTTTAACATTCTCCCTTTATCAAAGAACTCCTTGACAGCTTCAATGACATCACTCCCAATAACATGCCAAGCTTTGTTGAAAAATCCAGCCCCATAGCCATCTGGCCCAGGGGTTTTGTCCGCATTCATATCTCTAAAGCTCTGCCTTATTTCCTCAGAAGTGACAGGTTTTATTAGATTAATCTGTTGAGAGGTATTTAAAACCCTTCCTTGTCTGATATCATCCTCATTAATCCCCCAAGGAGTGTAATCTCCAGAAAGGAGTTCCTTATAATAATCTTCAAAAGATTTAGCAATCTGATCTTGGTCTGTGAATACCTGACCATCCATATTTTGAATCCTTAAGATTCTATTCTTATATCTCCTTTGCTTGATAGATTCATGAAAAAATCTGGTATTTTGATCTCCATCCCTTAACCAATCTTGTTTTGCCTTTTGTCTCAAAAAACTCAAGGCAGCCTTATACACATTCTGAGAGTCCCTGTTAGCTTCTCTTTCCATCTTCTGGACATGAACATTCAGAGGGTCCTGTTGAAGAATGCCTGAATTGTATCCAGCTTTTCATGGTACATGATCTCTTTCTTGTCTATGTTACTATATTTTCGATTGTTAAGGTCCCTGAAAGGCTGTTGAAGCTTCCTTAGGTTCCTCATTAAACGAAACATAGCATAACCATCACCCTCCTTATCCCAATTATCCTGAATGATAGATAGAAATTCATCATCACTAGCCAGCATATTCAGGAATTTAAACCCTGAGGGACTTCTTCTACTCTCACATCTCCAATCAATCACCATAGGACAATGATCAGAAATCCCTTCATTATGAAAAACTGTTTCAACTTCTGGCCATGATCACACCAAGCATTATTAACTAACACTCTGTCAATCTTACTGTATATCATGTCAACACCCTCTTGCTTATTGTTCCATGTGTAGAAGTTCCCACTATACTTCATATCTTGCAACTGGCAATGGTACACACAGTCCCTGAATTGCTGCATACTATTGTCATCAATGGGCTGACCCCCAAGCTTCTCATTCCTATTCAAACAACAATTGAAATCACCTCCTATAATCCAGCACATATTCATACTCTACTGAATATCCCTCAATCCATTCCAAAGTACTTCCCTGTCTGATGCCTCATTACTAGCATATATGAAAGTAGCATAAAAACTGAAATGCTGGATTTTATGAGTTATGTAGCAATGCACTAGCTGGCTTGAACTCTGCACAATCTGAATGTCAAACATATCACTTCTCCACACCACCCAAATTCTTCCAACTGGGTGATCATCTAAATTAATAAAGGATCCCCATCCATTAAACATCCTGCTTTTCACCATATCATAAGAACTAGCTCTCAACTTATTTTCAACTATTGCAAAAATGCCTATATTAAATTTCAGAATCAACCTTTTTATTTCTTTTTGTTTTTGAGGGTGGTTGATCCCTGTAACATTCCATATGGCTAATTTATCCATTAAGGTGCAGAGTAGAACTCTCCCCCTTCTGATTAACATACCTCACTTGTGCTTTACTTCTAGTCTCCACTGTAGTCCACTGCTCTTTCTCCACTTCAATTTCATTTTCCTCCCTGCCAGCTGCATTCTCTTGTTGAGTAATAGTAACAGCTAGTTGGTCCAGTTCTTTGATAGCCTCCAAAGCTGTCCTTCTATTTTCATCAGGAATGGTATCCTCCTCCAGGGACTTTTTTAGTTTCAAGATATCATCAACCTTTTCAATATCTTCTCTTGATGGTTTCTTTTTCTCAACCCAAACCTTCTTAGTTTGTTTCCTACATGACTTACTGTCATGTCCATACATATCACAGGCTGCACAACGAACAGGCTTCCACTCATAATCTACCTTTTGAGCAATGACATTTTCCTTATCATCCTCAAAATATATCTCCTCTGGCAATATAGTGGGATTGACATCCACATGAATTCTGGCATAATTAATTCGATTTCTGTCCTTTGTCACTTGGTCCACCATTATTGGTGTCCCTACCAAGCTTGCTATCTTGCTTAGAGTCGTGGCTCCCCAAAACTTGAGATTCAGATTTGGAAGTTGAATCCAGACAGGTACACAATCTAGATGACTTCTTGTCACAGGCCTTCCAGTCCAAGGGGCAATAATCAGAGGTTTCCTGTCAAAGTGAAAAATCCCTATTTCAAGGACTTTATTTCTGGCTTCCATATCATTAAATCTAACAACCACCGTGCCATCATTGTTCATTAGGATCTTGTCTATCCCAAATTGTCCCCAAATTTTCTTCAAATAACCACTAATAACAGAGTATGGGGGCCTTGCTCCAAGAACATAACAAACTAGGGCTTGCTGCCAGAACTTCTCTTCTTGTTCAACATCTGCCATATCAATCTTTCCCATGGCTACAGCTTCCTTCACTACTGGTTGAACAAAATTCAATTTTTCTCTAGCATTTCTTAATTTTGTTATATCAAAAGAGTCCCACACAGAAGGGGGCTTTGTAAAATTAGGAACTGTTGTTGTCTCTGCCTCCTTATTGTGTACTTTCTGATTATTATCTGCTACCTTCACTGATGAATCTACTGTTTTTCCTTGCAGCTTTGTACGGATCGCATCCAGATTTCTCAACATTCTTTCAGCTTGCTTGGGGGACAATCCATCTATGTCAGCCAAATCTTCCTCGTCAAGATCCATAAGATCAAGACCTTGCTTTTGTGTTTCATTTATTGTTGATGTGGGAGGATCAGGGGTTTTAGGATTAGGGGTCTTAGGGGGTCTTCCCCTTTTTTTTGGCATAGCTACCGGCGGTAAGGCAAGATACCACCGCAGTAGAGGAGAGGAGAAGAAACCCTAGCAGAGCTAATCCTATTTTCCGCGGTATACTTTTAATATTTGTTCTTTCTGCCCACAAGGATGATAGCAAATTGGATTAGTCAAAAAAAATTAAGAACTCATGCATTTAATAGTTTGTCAAACACATCAACCAAATATCAAACACCTAATTTACTGCATTTTTTATTGATCAACCTATCACAATACAAAGTTTACAATTTATAAGCTTTTCGTTTATTACTTTAAATTTAGTTTGAGATAAAAAATTTTGCTATTTTTTACCATCCTTGTGGGATGGATGGAGTAATATATACTATATCTAAATTTTGATATCCTAATTAGTTGAGCTGAATTTTGATTCAAATTTATCTCTATTTACTATCTTATTGCTTTCAAAGAGTAAAACAAAAATGATTTTTAGACCTACAAATAAACCTACACCACGAAGAAATAGACATGTCTCACTTGCTTACTAATGATTGGTAAAGAAGTGACACATGTCACTTTTTTGTGGGGGTATTTGATTTGTAGATTGATTTTGTAGTCCTATATATAATTGCTCAGAGTAAAAATATTTATATATTTTAAATTTTTATCATAAATGAAAATTTATCTAAAAATTAAATGAAATCGTCAAACAATTCTTCATGCATTTTTTTTATAAGCAAATGAAAATTTTATTCAACACAAGGGATCTATTAAGCCTCATAGTACACTTGAACCCCACCTTCTATGAAGGGTTTGAACACGGGTACACTATCATGTGTTCAAATAGACCAAAATCAACCAAGAGTGAAATACATGAGTCAACCTCATGGGGATGTGAATCAATAATTACAAATCAAAAGCAACAGAAAACAAATGACCCGAACACTGCCTATCAAAGCGTTACGAAGATCGCTACCTCCTTAAAAACATCGGCAGGAAAAAACCCGGTGGGAAAAATCCTAATCAAGAGAAAAAGAAGGTAAAAATTCTTCATGCATTTATTACGATATTTTCTATGCCACAGAAGGTAAAAATGAAATGTTTAGTATGATAATTAAAAAAAATTAAGTGTTTTAATATGAAGATTTTTAACTATATAAATCCTAACAACTTTCCTTTTCTATGAAGCATTTATTATTAAACTATATACTCCTATAGTACAACATATTAAACTAATGAAATTTATTCCTTTTTGATAATATATGTATATATATGAATTTTGATTCAAATTTTTCTCTATTTACTATTTTATTACTTTCAATGAGTAAAAAAAATTATATCTTTTAAATGTTTGAATAAAATGAAATCGTCAAATAATTATTCATGCATTTATTACCATATTTTTTATACGAAAGAAGGAAATGATGACATGTTTGGCATGATAAAAATTAAAAAAAGTAACTTGTTTAATATGAAGATTTTTAACTATATAAATCCTAACAACTTTCTTTTTCTTTGAGTCATTTGTTATCATACCATATACTCCTATGGTACAACATATTATTCGATTTACATTGATGCGGTTAATTTGCCTATAAATAGCCTTTCTTCTATTATCCTAAAGTCACACAACAATTATCTTCACAAAATACATATCTTCTCTTTTGTGGGTTTTGTGAGTTTCTCCCATTAATGTCTAACACAATATCATGCCCATTGTAGATATTGAGCATAATAAGCTCAAACGCAAGATGGAGAAGGCACCAACTTTGGATGTTGCTGAGTCCAAGCCCCCAAAGACTCTGACACTTGGTAATAGCTCCGTAGTTGGTGAAAACAATCATGAATGTGAACCCAATAACAATGTAGAAATCAAGGAAAACATGTCACTTGATTTCACTTGCAAATGTTTTGGGAAAAAATTCTCAAGTCTCCAAGCACTTGGGGGTCACCAAAATGCTCACAAGAGAGTCACAAAAGGAGAAAGTGAAGCACTTCTCTCCTAAATAAGTAGTAGGTTAATCAAAGGCATGGCAGGTTATTTTAATTTAATAACAAATCATGTCGAAGATCCTACTACGTGACTCAAGCACCTCAAGCCTCATAGGAGCTGCACCTAATTCTCAATCATAACTTTTCCTAGAAGCTAGGCATTAGGGTTATTGTTCTAATATGATAGCGTTTCCATAGTTTGTTTGTGTACTTTTGATTTATCATTGCATTGTTGTACTAGAATTTCTTGTGTTCGCTTGTCTTTTTTATTTTAAATAATTATGCTCTTGAATGAAATATATCCTTCTTCATATAGTCTTGTGTTTCACCTCTTTTTTATTTTGGTAAAATAAATAATTTTATTAAACCACAAGCAAAAAAATGAATCATACAAATCACTCCATGGTCCAAGTGCCACCTTCTAGGAAGGGTTCACCAGATTAAGAGGATTAAACCAGAAAAGACCACCACCGGCCCAAACAACAAAGCCAGCCCAAAAACAATACCAACCCAAACAACCAAAAGGAAAAGGAAACTATAGTTCAGACATAATTCTATTAACTAAGGTTCTGTCTTTCCATGTTCTGAAATTGGGAAAGCAGAACGATATTCTCATCACCATCTCCTTCCTCAGCGCATGCAACACCACATCAATCGATCTGCTAGCACCCATGAAGATTCTTTTATTTCTCTCAGTCCACACTGCATAGAGAACTGCTGAATACAAGGTAAACAAACACTTCCTCCTTGATTTATCCTTGAATGCATGAATAATCCATCTGCTCCAATTCATGAACTTATAAGGCCAATTGTTGATACCTATCCACGGGCAAGCTGATTCCAGAAGCGCTTGCGACCAAGGACAATCGAAGAAGAGGTGATTCCGCGTCTCATCATTTCCATTACAAAGAACACAGGTATGGTCTTGCATAAACAATCTATCTTTTGTTTTTAATTTATTGTGAACAACTAGCCATGAAATAAACATGTGTTTAGGAATCGAGGTAGAATTCCAAACAAAATGGTGTAAATGAAATGTAGGAACAGATCCTAGAAGGAATAGATAGCCACTTTTGATAGTATAGATCCCTGTAGTGTTAGCATTCCAACAATCACCAGAAAATCCAGAAACTAACTTATTCTTTACCTTAACAATTTGTTTCCAGTGCCAACTATCCCCTTGCCTTGTGTCAGTCTGCCATAAATCTCTGTCTTTTAAGTAAATGGAGCTTATCCACTTAACCCAAAGATACTCCTTTTTAGCACCAATATGCCAAACTTGCTTCCCTATAGCAGCCATATTCCACAAAATAGCATTTTTAAAACCCAGCCCTCCATTCTTCTTAGGCCTACACACTGTTTCCCAAGCCACTAATGCATGATACTACCCATCTGAATTCACACCCCATAAAAATTCCCTACACTTCTTCTCCACACCCTTAAACACTGCTTTAGGAATGATAAAAATAGAGGCCCAGAAAGTGTGAAGAGACATTAGCACAGAATTAATTAAGGTGCACCTTGCTTGATAAGAGAGGTTTTTAGACCTCCAAGAATTGATCCTGCTACTGATTTTGTCAATTAGGATAGAGCATGTAGAGTTTGACCATTTCTTAGCTGATATAGGGATACCCAGATATCTGAAAGGAAAACCCCCTTTCTGGAATCCAGTGATATTAAGAATATCACTCTCCCTAGCTTGATTAACCCCTGCCATGAAAACTTGGGATTTTTCCCTACTAGGCTGCAATCCTGAGCTGTCAGCAAACTCCTTAATTGCTGAACATACAATGCTCACACTGGCTGGATGCCCCTTGCAAAAAACCATCAGATCATTAGCAAAAGCAAGGCTGATTAATCTATGGGTTTTGCACAATGGGTGGAATCGAAAATTCCTATGGAGAGAAGCCTTCTGTAAACCTCTAGTTAGCACCTCCATTGCTAAAACAAATATAAGAGGAGACAATGGATCACCTTGTCTTATCCCTCTAGATCCCTTAAAAACCTCTGAACTCTGGCCATTGATGCAAATAGAATAGGAAGTAGTAGTAATGCAAACCATTACCCATCTCCTAAATTGCATAGGGAATTTGAAAGCTATAAGCATATCTTCAATAAAGCTCCAATCAAGAGTGTCATATGCTTTCCTGATGTCTATTTTCATTAGGCATCTAGGAGAGCTATTTTTCCTACCATACAATCTTAATAGCTCCTGAGTAATCAATATGTTATGAATAATGCTTCTTTCCTTGATGAAGGCAGTCTGATTCTCCTGAATAATGCTAGGTAAAACCACACTCAACCTTGAGCATAAAAGCTTAGAAATACATTTATAGAGGAAGTTACAGCAGACAATAGGTCTGAAATCCTTTACCGGAGAAGGCATGTCCACCTTTGGAACCATCACCAAAGTTGTAGCATTAAGGCTTTTAGGCATTATAGAAGTTCTGAAAAAATCACTAATAGCCTTAATACAGTCCTCACCCACAATATTCCAAGCAGACCTATAGAAACCAGCACCATAACCATCAGGCCCTGGAGCCTTATCCTTATGAATAGAGAACACCACCTCTTTTATTTCCTCATGACCTCAACAGATAGAACAGGACCACAATCAACAATCCCCTCATTCCACTGATAAAATTGCTTCCTGGTGAAAAGGCTAGAGTAATACTTAGTGAATTGCTCAGAGATTTCCTTCTGCCCTGAAAAGTAATTACCTCTCTCATCAGAGATTGAAATGATTTGATTCCTATACATCCTCTGTCTGATGGTTGATGAAAGAAGGCAGTGTTCTGATCCCCTTCTTGAATCCAACTAACCTTAGCCTTCTGCTTAAGGAAAGAAAAGGCTGTTAAGCTAGCTTTCCTGTGTAATTTAGTAACTTCCTTCTCTTCTTGCTGTAATAAGACATTTGCTGGATCTGTACTCAAAAGAGACTGAACAACCTCTAATCTTCCTCTAATCTCCTTTTCTTTATTAACAATGTCAGCATAGCTAGATTTATTAAGATTAAGAAAATCCTTTCTTAAAAAGGATAGCTTCTTTATGATTTGCACCATAGGACAGCCAGTAACATGCTTACTCCACCCAGCCTGAACAATAGCTAAGAAATTATCATCCTCGGTCCACATATTGAAGAATTTGAACTTAGGTCTTACAACTTCAACATTCTGGTTCCACTCAAGAACAATAGGACAATGATCAGATAGCCCTGGATTCATGAAGTTTGCTTCTGATCCTGGCCAAGCATCAATCCATCTTTGATTTACCACCATCCTGTCCAGCTTAAAATAGATTCTACTATCACCATCTTGCTTGTTACACCATGTAAAATAGTGCCCTGTAGACTTCAGATCCACCAAGTTGCAGTCATTTAACCAGTCCCTAAGATCTTCATACTGACTCACATCCAGAGGGACACCCCCAAGCTTTTCCTCAGGCTGAAGCATTGTATTAAAATCACCAAGAATAATCCAAGGTAAATCAACAAACCTTTAAACTCCTTTTAGAACCCCCCATAGCTCCTTCCTTTCCAAGAGATCATTTGAGGCATAAATGAAAGTGGCATAAAAGGATCTGTTGGCAATTCTCTCAGTTATCAAACAATGAGTATATTGCCCTGATCTGGCCATCACCAAAACATTAAACATATCTTTCCTCCACATCACCAGAATCCTCCCAATAGCACAAATATCAGAGTCTGCAAAGAAACCCCAACCTGGTGCAATATTCCCCATCACATAGTCAATAGCATCACTCCTAAGCTTATTTTCTAAAACTCCTAGTAATCCTACCTTATTCAAATTAAGGAAGTTCTTCACTTCCTTCTGTTTAGAGGGCCCATTAAGCCCTCTAATATTCCAACTAGCAATTTTATCCATGGTGCTGTAGGTGAGAACCCTCACCCCTCAGCTGAGTCCTGCTTCTTGTTTTTACTGCAGTCCAAGGACCTCCCTGATCATTCTCAGAATTTGCTATAGGCTTATTACCACCATTTCTCATACTAGTTTTTGAATTGCTGCCAGTAGTCACCATTTGCATTTGACTCCCTCCAGCTTCACTCATTTTTCCTGGTCCCGGATTTCTAGCATCCCCTGACTCTTCAGCAGTAGATTTAGTAGGAGCTGAAACCACTGCCCCCTCTGTTTGGATAATATTTCTTCCCATATTCTCCTCAGTATTAACTTCAGTCACCTGAGCTTGGAGCTTAAGCCTGTCATCCAATTCCTCAATTTCCTCTCTTGATGGCTTCTTCTTCTCCACCCATTGCTTCTTCACATTCCTTCTACACATCTTACCATCATGTCCATACATTGAACACTTAGAACATAGAACAGGTTTCCATTCATAAGTTACCCCTTGAGTAATAATATTCCCTTTATCATCTTCAAAAAAGACTTCTTCAGGTAAAACCGCAGGGTCAACCTCCACTAAAACTCTGGCAAAATTTATTCTATTTCTTTCCTGGGTAATTTTGTCAACCATAATTGGGCTACCCACCAAACTTGCTATCTTGCTAAGAGCCCCAGCACCCCAGAAACGAGGGCTTAGATTAGGGAATTGAATCCAAATAGGCACACGGTCAATAAAGCTCTTTGACATAGTCCTACCAGTCCATGGGGCCAGAATTATGGGTTTTTTTATCAAAGTGATAAACCCCTATCTCTAGGACAGTATTCCTTGCCTCAAGGGAATTAAATCTAACAACAATTGTCCCATCACCATTCATAAGAATTTTATCTATGCCATATTGACCTCATGCCTTTTTTATAAACCCACTAATTACTGAGTAAGGAGGCCTAGCACCCAACACATAACACGTTAGGGCAGACTCCCAGTATTTTAGTTCTGGTTCAACATCAACTGACTCAATTTTCCCAATGGACACACCCTCCTTTAATTCTGGCTGTATAAAAGACAGTTTCTCACCTGAATTACGTAGTTTTGTGATATCAAAGGAGTCCCATACAGATGCTCTCCTTCCTTGATTAGCACCAGAGTGATTGGCTGTAGTAGTACCATTATTCTCAGCATCTTTATCAATCGCACTATCTTCCGCTATTGTTTTTCCTTTTATTTTTGCTCTAATCAGGTCAAGGCTTTTCAACAGGTCCTCCGATTGCTTGGCGCTCAAGTTTTCCAGTTTTGCAAGGTCTTCTTCATCAACATTCGAGAAGTCCAGAAAAGGATCATTATCATCTTTTTGTTTCCCAGCAGGAGAAGGGGAGGCAGGGGGCCTTCCTTTTTTCTTTGCCATCACGGCGCAGGCGGCGGCCTATGAGACCACCAAGAGAGGAAGAGAAAAGGGTTGCTCTGCTAGGGTTTGTAGAACTTTTGTTTTAATAATGTTTTGGTTGTTGTTGTTGTGAATTATTATGTTTCACCACCTCTTTTGTACTTGGTTATTTTCTATAATTTATCTATGTATTCAATTTATTAATTCATGAATATGTAGAACTTGTACATTAATCTCTTTTCCTCAGATATTTTATTTTTAAACTTTGTCAATGATATTTTTGAAGGAATAATTCATAGTAATTTTATAATTTCAAAACAAGTAATATATTCATAAAAATAAACATTGGGGAAATAATCTACAACTGAATAAAGACTTTAGAGTTTTTTAATAAAAGTTGAGGAGACATGAGCTCTGGGGTCACCAGGGTCAGGGCAGGCCTCTAGGCTCAAAGACCGCTCACACATCCATCAACACCATTCTCACACCGGTAGGTATCAAACTCGAAATCTCTCATAACCCTAGACTCAACCCTTACCAACTAAGCGAACGATTGTTCCTTTATTTCTTGTTTTACCGATGATAAATTGGATAATAATCAAAAAACAATTAATTAAGAAATATTGGAAATCAAAGGGTTAAAATATTGCCATTAAGGTTTTTTCCCCTATTTTTTAGACTATTTTAATTTTAACGACCATTCATAATATTCCATCAGTCCCGTTATCTTGGTAAAAACCAATTGATTTAATGGATTATTCACTCATTAATTATAAATTGCTATTACACAAATTTAATATCATTACAATTAATACATGTTTAACAAATCTTCCATAACAAAACTAAGATTTTAAAATAAATGGATCATTGCTTCTTTTTTTAAATTAAATTTAAAATATACAATCTTTAAGATTTTTCATTTCTTATTTTTAATTTAATTTGGGACAAAAATTTTGCAATTTTTTTTACCAAGATAATAGGACAGAGAGAGTACTAAATTAATGTCATTTATTCTTGTTTGATACTCCCTCTGCCCACAAGGATGATAGCAAATTGGATTAGTCAAAAAAAATTAAGAACTCATGCATTTAATAGTTTGTCAAACACATCAACCAAATATCAAACACCTAATTTACTGCATTTTTTATTGATCAACCTATCACAATACAAAGTTTACAATTTATAAGCTTTTCGTTTATTACTTTAAATTTAGTTTGAGATAAAAAATTTTGCTATTTTTTACCATCCTTGTGGGTTGGATGGAGTAATATATACTATATCTAAATTTTGATATCCTAATTAGTTGAGCTGAATTTTGATTCAAATTTATCTCTATTTACTATCTTATTGCTTTCAAAGAGTAAAACAAAAATGATTTTTAGACCTACAAATAAACCTACACCATGAAGAAATAGACATGTCTCACTTGCTTACTAATGATTGGTAAAGAAGTGACACATGTCACTTTTTTGTGGGGGTATTTGATTTGTAGATTGATTTTGTAGTCCTATATATAATTGCTCAAAGTAAAAGTATTTATATATTTTAAATTTTTATCATAAATGAAAATTTATCTAAAAATTAAATGAAATCGTCAAACAATTCTTCATGCATTTTTTTTATAAGCAAATGAAAATTTATTCAACACAAGGGATCTATTAAGCCTCATAGTACACTTGAACCCCACCTTCTATGAAGGGTTTGAACACGGGTACACTATCATGTGTTCAAATAGACCAAAATCAACCAAGAGTGAAATACATGAGTCAACCTCATGGGGATGTGAAGCAATAATTACAAATCAAAAGCAACAGAAAACAAATGACCCGAACACTGCCTATCAAAGCATTACTAAGATCTCTACCTCCTTTAAAACATTGGCAGGAAAAAACCCGGTGGGAAAAATCCTAATCAAGAGAAAAAGAAAGTAAAAATTCTTCATGCATTTATTACGATATTTTCTATGCCACAGAAGGTAAAAATGAAATGTTTAGTATGATAATTAAAAAAAATTAAGTGTTTTAATATGAAGATTTTTAACTATATAAATCCAAACAACTTTCCTTTTCTATGAAGCATTTATTATTAAACTATATACTCCTATTGTACAACATATTAAACTAATGAAATTTATTCCTTTTTGATAATATATGTATATATATGAATTTTGATTCAAATTTATCTCTATTTACTATTTTATTACTTTCAATGAGTAAAAAAATTTATATCTTTTAAATGTTTGAATAAAATGAAATCGTCAAATAATTATTCATGCATTTATTACCATATTTTTTATATGAAAGAAGGAAATGATGACATGTTTGGCATGATAAAAATTAAAAAAAAAAGTAACTTGTTTAATATGAAGATTTTTAACTATATAAATCCTAACAACTTTCTTTTTCTTTGAGTCATTTTTTATCATACCATATACTCCTATGGTACAACATATTATTCGATTTACAATGATGCGGTTAATTTGCCTATAAATAGCCTTTCTTCTATTATCCTAAAGTCACACAACAATTATCTTCACAAAATACATATCTTCTCTTTTGTGGGTTTTGTGAGTTTCTTCCATTAATGTCTAACACAATATCATGTCCATTGTAGATATTGAGCACAATAAGCTCAAACGCAAGATGGAGAAGGCACCAACTTTGGATGTTGTTGAGTCCAAGCCCCCAAAGACTCTGACACTTGGTAATAGCTCCGTAGTTGGTGAAAACAATCATGAATGTGAACCCAATAACAATGTAGAAATCAAGGAAAACATGTCACTTGATTTCACTTGCAAATGTTTTGGGAAAAAATTCTCAAGTCTCCAAGAACTTGGGGGTCACCAAAATGCTCACAAGAGAGTCACAAAAGGAGAAAGTGAAGCACTTCTCTCCTAAATAAGTAGTAGGTTAATCAAAGGCATGGCAGATTATTTTAATTTAATAACAAATCATGTCGAAGATCCTACTACGTGACTCAAACACCTCAAGCCTCATAGGAGCTGCACCTAATTCTCAATCATAACTTTTCCTAGCAGCAAGGCATTAGGGTTATTGTTCTAATATGATAGCGTTTCCATAGTTTGTTTGTGTACTTTTGATTTATCATTGCATTGTTGTACTAGAATTTCTTGTGTTCGCTTGTCTTTTTTATTTTAAATAATTATGCTCTTGAATGAAATATATCCTTCTTCATATAGTCTTGTGTTTCACCTCTTTTTTACTTGGTTATTTTCTATAATTTATCTATGTATTCAATTTATTAATTCATGAATATGTAGAACTTGTACATTAATCTCTTTTCCTCAGATATTTTATTTTTAAACTTTGTCAATGATATTTTTGAAGGAATAATTCATAGTAATTTTATAATTTCAAAACAAGTAATATATTCATTGTGGTGGACTCGGCTTGGCCGAGCTCCCCGGAACCATCACTCAGGGCCTGATGACCCTTTAGGAAGCCCTCTGTGTGCTTGGTCGAGCTCAAAAGCCCAACGGTCGAACAGACACCAGACACAGGCCGACCTCATGCTCCTACCAAGGTCCGACCTCCTTGTCCGACACCTCGCAGAGAGTCCGACACCAAGGACAGGATGACGTGCGCATCTTATCCACAAGGACAACTCATCCACTCATAGCTCATTACAGGCTGGCCCTACTTGGGCCTCAAGCAAGCCCATTAGGGCAACCAGCTCCCCCCTATAAATAGCTCTGTACTACATGGGGCTCAGGTATGTCCTCTAACCCTAATTATCACCTTCACACACCAGTGATTAGGGTTACTTCTTGGCTCTCTACCTTGCCACCTGAGGACACCCACAAACATCACAGATAAACCCTAGACAGAGGCTTCCTTAAGGTCTTCTTCCCTAACCTTGAGGCCCTTTCAGTCTTGGACATCACATTGGCGCCGTCTGTGGGGAGAGAAAAACTTCATCCCCACCCAAAGAATCTACCATGACTGCTATACCACCAGTTCAGAGGAGGAGGAGGGGCCGTCCAAGGAGGGTGCCAACAACAGAGGACCTGCGCCTCCACCTTGAAGCCAATAGAGCAGCAAGGTCCCCACAACCATCCCCTCCACCACCACCACCTCCTCCACCACCCCCACCTCCACCTCCGCCACCGCCACATCCACCTCCCCCACCACCCCCAGAGTTTACCCACACCCACAGTGGACCTTACACCATCCACACTGGAGACACCTCAACTCCAACTCAGCACCAGGAGGGAGGTCGGCGCGTGCATCTACGCTCCCAACTGGGGGAAACCAACACAAAGCAGCATCGCCGATTTGGCGAACGTGCCCACTTGGTTATTACTACACACCGTTCTCACTCACGTCAATCTGCACGCTCTCGTGATGCAGAGGTCTTGGCCATGATGAGACAGCAAATGAAAATCATAGAGCAGCAAGGCCAAGCCATAGCAGATCTTCAGCAGCTAACCATGCACCGATTGGCGGAATGAGCTGTCATACAAGCTTCAGCCCCAAACGAACTTGCACAACCTCTGGGACTTCCACCTGAACGGGGCACTCTGGTACCCCCAGCTCAAAACTTATCACCACCTCCGCCACCGTTAACACCACAAACGTTAACAACACCTCATACCGTCATCACCCAACTAACACATACACCACCTCTCCATGACCATCAACAACCCGACGTAGACGATTCTCACCCCGGTCACCCTTTCACAGCAGCTGTTATGTCCTATGAACCACCACCAGGATACCTCGGACCTAGCAACATACCTAGGTATAATGGCTTGACCGATCCTCAAGAGCACATACTCTCTTACGAGGGAGCTATGAACTTCTATGGCGGTGAAGATAGGCTCAAATGCCGAGCTTTCTCCATGACCCTCCAAGCTCCAGTTCTCCGATGGTATGCGACATTACCTAGGAATTCGGTTAACTGCTGGGCAGATATGAAGCGCGCGTTTCTCAATAGGTACACTGCTAGCTGTGTGCAACCAAGATCCGACCACACGCTAGCAACAGTGACACAAAAACCTGACGAATCGCTACGTGCTTATATACATCAGTTTCATAACGAGTCCAGCTCGGTTCCCAAGTTATCTCCCGAAGTGGCTGTCCTCCTTTTTACTCAAGGTCTTGCAGAGGGTGGGTTCAAAGACTCACTAATAGGTAAGCCACCACGAGATATGGCCGAGCTCAGGCAAAGATCAACAAGTATATCAACTTGGAGGAGTTCAGTAAAGGTCAAACAAGCAGGATGGAGAAGCCCCAAGCTGCTTCACAAAATGCCCTTCCTTGAGGTCGCCCTCGAGGAAACAGGGATGACAGAGGTGGAAGGATGGACCAGGGTGACCGGCGACGTCCTCAGGTCGGCCAGCAGGATGACCGCCGACGTCCTTATGTCACCAAGTACGATAATTACACCCCACTGACAGGTCTGAGGTCGCAATTATGGAGGGAAACCATGCAGACTGAACTCAGACATGTACCCAGGCCACCTTTCCTTAGAAACCAAAATAGCATCAGAGACAAATCTAAGTACTGCAACTTCCATGATGGGTATGGCCACCATACCGACCAATGCACCTGGCTTCGAGACGTTATCGAAGACATGGTGAGACAGGGTAAGTTGCAACAGTACGTACGAGAAGCTGTGGAGAGAAGAGGCCGAAGACGGTCTCGGAGCCCGAATAGAGACAAAGGAAAAGCCAAGGCTGACCCATCTCCAGAAAAGAAAGATGAAGAGCCACAACGAGTGAATATGGTTGTGGTGCAGGATTTGGATAAATCACCGAAAAATTTCAGAGTAGAAACCATCTCGGGAGGTTTCGCCAGAGGTGGTGAGAAAAGATCAGAAAGGAAGAGGTATGTCAACCAAGTACTAGCTGTTCATCATAAACCCATCTGTAAGAAACCATCTCGGAACATCCCCATTATTTTCTCCGATCAGGACATGGAGGACATCATCCCGGATCACAATGACCCAATGGTGATCACGGCGTTGATTGGTAACTTTGAAGTCGCTCGAGTATTCATTGATCAAGGAAGCTCGGCCGACATTCTTTTTCTTCACACCTTTCAAGCACTAAAGTTGAGGTCAGCTGACCTCGTCGAATTTGAAGGCAATCTTATTAGCTTCACGGGAGAGGCGATTCGCCCCCTTGGAGCCATCCACCTCCCGGTGACCTTAGGTAAGCAACCTTCGGCCCGAACGGAGATTATCAAGTTCCTAGTTGTCAATTCCGAATCCCCCTATAATGTGATACTGGGAAGGACTTGCCTGCAAGCCTTAAGAGCGGTCGTCTCAACGGTGCATTTAGCGATGAAATTTGTTGGTTCAGACGACAAGGTCGTCACTGTCAAAGCCGACCAGGTCAAGGCCCGACTCTGCTACAACGCGAGTCTACGGGAAATAAAGAAGAAACAAGAAAAAGAGCTGACTGGTCCGACGTTGGCCAAAGGAAGAGTTTTATTAGCTGAGCTGGATGTTCGGGCAAAACAGGATGATCTTAGGCCTTCCCCTCAAGGGGAGTGGTTGGCGATTCCCATTGATCCTTCCGATCCCAACAAAACTGTTAAGGTCGGAGCCGACCTCCCTCGGGAAATCCAAGACGAGATCATCAACCTGTTAAGGGCCAACCGAGATTTGTTTGCTTGGACCTCGGCTGACATGCCGGGAATTGATCCGAATTTCATCTGTCACAAGCTCAGCGTGGATCCAAGAGCAAAGCCAGTAGCACAAAAGAAGATAAGAGTTGGAGCAGAAAAAGCAAAAGTGATTCAGGAGAAGGTCTCCGAGTTACTCGAAGCGGGTTTCGTCAGAGAGGTGCCATATGCTGAGTGGGTCGCAAACACAGTCTTGGTGAGGAAGGCAAACGGCAGTTGGAGGATGTGTGTGGATTACACCGACCTCAATAAAGCCTGCCCCAAGGATCAGTACCCGCTGCAGATTATAGATCAACTCGTTGATAGTTCGGCAGGCTACCAACTGTTGTCATTTATAGATGCCTACTCAGGATACAATCAGATCCCGATGTATCCTCCCGACCAGGATAAAACCACATTCACGAATGGAAAGGCGACATATTGCTATACTGTTATGCCTTTTGGTCTTAAGAATGCAGGAGCAACCTATCAAAGAATGATGAACAAGGTCTTTGATGGTATCATTGGCACCACCATGGAGGTTTACATTGATGATATGATTACAAAGAGCAGGAAAAAGGAAGACCACGTCCGAGATCTGACCATGGTGCTGGAAAGGGTAAGGGCGCACAGTATGAGGCTGAACCCAGAAAAGTGCACCTTCGGGGTCCCTGCGGGTGCCTTCCTCGGCTTCATGCTATCCGAGAGGGGGATAGAAGCAAACCCCGACAAGTGCCGGGCTATTTTAGAGATGAGGAGTCCTGCCGATCTTAAAGGGGTGCAACAGTTAACAGGCAGAATGGCAGCACTGTCAAGGTTTCTCCCTCAAGCCGCAAAAAAGGCTTTACCCTGGTACCAACTTTTGAAAAAAGGAACAACTTTCAATTGGGATCAAAACTGTGAAGCATCTTTCTTGGCACTTAAAGGGTATCTAGCTTCTCCCCCAGTCCTCTCCAGTCCTTTGCAGGGAGAGAGTCTTTTCATTTATTTATCTGTTGGTGATTTAGCCCTCAGCTCGGTGTTGGTCCGAGATGAGGGCAGAGATGAGTTTCCCATTTACTTCATAAGCCGAGCTCTACAAGGTCCCGAGCTCTAGTATTCCAAGGTTGAAAAATTCGCATTTTGTTTGATCCTCGCTGCACGGCGGCTACGACAATACTTTCAGAGTCATCCCATTGTCGTAAGAACCGCCCAGCCCATTAAGCAAGTTCTTCAGAAGCCCGACCTTGCCGGGAGAATGATGGCGTGGGCAATCAAACTTTCCGAGTTCGATATTTCCTACGAACTGAGGAGGGTAATTAAATCACAGGCGTTGGCAGATTTCGTGTCCGAGTTCACAGAGCCCCACCAAAGCTCTAGCTCGGACACTTGGGTAATATATGTTGATGGTTCAAGCAATCAGAAGGGAGCAGGAGCCGGGGTGATCTTGGAGAACGCGGAAGGTCTCAGCATAGAATATTCCCTGAAATTCGAGTTCTTAACCTCAAATAATCAGGCTGAGTACGAAGCGGTCCTTGCTGGCCTCTGTATGGCTAAAGAGCTCGGAGCAGCTGAAGTTCAAATACTAAGCGACTCCCAGTTGGTAGTTGCCCAAGTCATCAGAGATTACCATGTGAAAGAGCCTATTCTGCAAAAGTATCTTGATAAAGTTAAGACTCTGGCTCAGGAATTTGCCAAGTTCTATATCACCCACATTCCCCGTTGCTCAAATTCCCGCGCTGATGTGCTTTCCAAGCTGGCGAGCACAAAAGGAGTAGGGAATAACAGAAGCCTCATTCAAGAACAGATTTCGGCTCCTAGTGTAATAATGGCTACTGCTGTAGCACCGAACTGGATGCATCCGATCAGGGCCTATTTAGAACATGGAATACTCCCAGCCAACCAGAAGGAAGCAAAGAAGCTGACCAGAAAAGCAATTGAGTATGTTATTGTTGATGGAATCCTTTACAGGAGAGGAATGTCTTCCCCACTCCTCCGATGTCTCACCTCTGAGGAAGCACAAGAAACCTTGAACGAGGTTCATGGAGGAAGGGGGAGCCACCATGTGGGAGGCAAGTCCTTAGCAAGGAAGGTATTAAGGGCTGGTTACTTTTGGCCTACCTTGGTAACAGATTCCATCGATCATGTCAGAAAGTGTCCTCAGTGCCAATTTTTTAGTGATGTGTATCAGAAACCTGCTGAGGAACTCCATTCTCTAGCTTCCCCCTGGCCTTTCAGTATGTGGGGAATGGACATTGTAGGACAGTTCCCAACAGCTCCAGGTCAGCTAAGGTTCATTGTGGTAGCAGTAGACTACTTTACTAAATTGATTGAGGCCGAACCATTAGCAACCATCACTTCTGCAAGAATCCAAAAAATTTTCCTGAAACAAGTCATTTCTCGTTTCGGACTTCCACTCACATTGATTACTGACAATGGTAGCCAGTTTGCTGTCAACAACTTTCAAATATTGGCTGAAAACCTCGGAATCTCTCATTGGTTATCCTCGGTCGAGCACCCCCAGACTAATGGGCAAGCCGAAGCTGCTAATCGAGCTATTGTTGATGGCCTCAAAAAGAGGATTACACAGGCTAAAGGAGTATGGGCTGATCTGCTACCCGAGGTCCTCTGGTCGATTAGGACCACAGTACAGACCTCAACGGTGGAGACCCCTTTTAGACTCACTTACGGTTGTGACGCGGTCATCCCCATCGAACGAAGGATCCATACCTTCCGAATGAGGGACAGGCCCGAGGAAGAAAATGAGAATCTTATCAAAGAAGACCTAGTATTGGCCGAAGAGATCCGAGAAGCTGCTTCAGTTAGAGAGAAGAAAGCGAAGGAAAGACAAGCAAAGCAATACAACAAGTTAGTGCAACCCAGGTCCTTTGAGGTCGGAGACCTCGTACTCCAAAGAGCAGACATTGGGCTCAAAAATCGAAGGGATGGAAAGTTTGCTCAGAATTGGGAAGGCCCCTACAGAATCATTTCAAAAACGTACTCTGGGGCATACAAGTTAGAAACCCTCGAAGGAGTCGAGCTCAAGAATTCCTGGAACGTTGCAAAGTTGAGAACCTACTTCAGTTAGGATTACCTCGGATATCATCAGTAATCACCAGCACCTTCAGCTCAAGTTCAATTTTAAGTTCATTTTACTTTCTGTTAAAGTCTTTATATCTGCTTCCTTTATTCACATCTTGTTCCATGGTTATACACTCACTTTTCAATTCCCTAAATGGCAATGTACTCATATTTGGGATCAATGAAACAGTAAAACCTGCCCTTACTCAAGTACCACAGTTTTATATACGTACGTACTAGCTTCTCATTTAGCACTAGCCACCTAAATGTTGCATGGCGCTATGTACAGTCAACATCTTATAATTAAGATCGGCTCATATGCACAGTGTACAAGGGACACCCGATAAAGTACAGCTTGCGGTGAAATGTTCTCACATAACTTCACTCAGCAACCTCTTTCACATTGGGGACGAGGACACCCATCTTGGCTAAGGTGGGTGGATCCGAGATCCCTACCGTATGCACTTATATACAGTACCTTTTTTCAGAGGAAAACTTATAAGATTACTGCACTTACTGAGTCACCCGAGCTTAACCTAATTATTTATATTAAGTTTTAACGAAGAACATACAAGTGTCTTTATCATGAGTTTTCCAGGTCCGATTAAATCCGAATACAACAAGTAAAAAAGGACTTGTATTCTTAAAAACAATTTTACTTGGTTATCTAACTGATGACCACGGCTCAGGTCCGACTACGACCGATCACGGTAGGCAACTAAACAAAATGCAACAAGTCTCAAGGACTTGCGTTTTTAACAGAACAAATTTCCTTGATGACCTGACATCTAATCGCAATTCGGATCCGAGGTATCGATGGCAAACATGCAACGGGTTAACAATATAAACTCGCATTGTGCAACAAGTTAAAGGAAAGGCTTGTATAAAAACGATCTCGGACACAGCATATATGCAACAAGTTAAAACGAAAAACTTGCATAAAAATGGCATGATGCAACAAGTTAAACAGAAAAGAACTTGCATTAAACTAAAGAAAATGTTATACAAAACCAGCAAAATAAAATACGGTCAAACATGTTTTACAAGAACATTGACAAATTGCAAGCTGCCCAGCATAAGGGACTTATGCTGCGTCATCTTCAACATCGGAAAGCTGAACCTTGGTCGAATCAAACTCCTCCTCGGGTTTCTCTTCCAAGGGGTTAGGCAGGTTCTCCTCAGGTTGATCGAGATCCACCTTGGCTCCGTCTTTTTCAAAGTCCACCATTTTCCCGTCTTCGACCCCAAAACCAGCACTGGCTCCGATGACCCGAAGTCGGATCTCCTTTTTCAGAAACTGAATTTGCTCAACAGCACTAGCAAAGATCTTGCTCCCCCCTTCTCAAAATCGAAGGTTGCCTCGGTCGCAACTATCTTGTGCTTAAGTGCTTGAGCAGCCCTTTTCTTCAGCATGGAGCGGACTCTCTCAACCTCGGCAAGGCCCTCTTGCCGACCTGCTTCTTTAGCATCCTCCTCCGCTTTTCGAGCATCCTCTTTGACTTGGGCCAGTGCCTCCTCATGATTTTTGAGAAGCTCCTCCATTTGCTGTCGGTGCTTCTCTTCCAACTCAGCCAGTTTCTGATCGGCGGAATTTTTACTACTCCTTAGAGCAGACACCTCGGCCGCTAGCTCATCTCGGGCCTTCTTTTTAGTAGGTGATACACCCTCCGCCACGTCATCCGAGACCTCCGCCAAAACATTAAACATGGTGGTTGATCCCTTCAGTTGACAGGCCAGCTCCTCGGCCATTCTCTTCCATTCAGCCCCGGACATCTTTATCAAAGTTTCCTTGACCGAAGGTTTGGCAATTGTGGTCGGCGGCCTCGGAAGAATGTCAGTCCCCTTCCTCGGACCGGACGAGGAAGGGGGAGCATCAACAGCAGCAACCACCTCGGCGATAGCGCTCGGAGACGGAGACGAAGGAGGAGGAGGGGCCAGAATCACCGAAGGAGGAGTAGGTCGCGGCCGAGGGGCTGAGTCAGTGGAGGCCGTGTCGGTAGAGACTTCGGCAGAAGTAGTTTCATTGGAAGGGCTGTCAGTCCTCTTCCTCTTTTGGGCCTCCATTGCAAGTTTGAGCGCCTTGGACGACATATCCGACCAGTATTTGTCTGAAAACGAAAGAATAAAGAAAAATTAGTTAGAAAGTTGAAAGAAAATATACAAGGGCAAGAGTAAAGTTAACTACCAATCTTTGCAACAACTTTGTTGTTAGGACACTTCATGAACACTCCGATGTCAAGTTGAAATTTCCTGGCCCGGTACTCGGACTGGAAGTGGTTGGCCGTTACCGCCTCATCGGCATCAAGTGTTGCTCCCGACCATCTTTGCGGTGTGCCGACATGGCGAGAAAAGAACTCCTGGGTCCATTCCAGGGGGAACTTCGGCCCCGTCTCGGCCCGAAACCAGGGTCGCCCTGTGCCCACATACTTGTACTTAAAAAACCTTGGCTTGAAATTCTTCCAAGAATCCGTGAACATGCCGAAGAGCCCGAAATGACCTCGGGCCTTGGTCGACACCCAGAGCCGACCATTCACCCCTTCCTTGTTACTCACAAAGGGGTTGTACAACCATAGGAAAAGTCGAACTGTACATACCAATCCTTTGGCTCCGCAGTACTTTTGGAAGGCTCGAAGAAACGACCAAGTGTTGGGGTGTAATTGGGAAGGAGCCAGTCCGAGTTCGTTTAAAACCCTCATCTCCAAGTCGGTGAATGGGAGGGTTACGCCAAGGTTATGTATCAGGTCGGCATAGAAGAAGAAAGAGTTGTCATCGGTCCGCGAGCATATCCTATCGTTCACGGAACAGGGTAGAACTTCTTAAGAATTTCCAGCAGTATCTCCAGAGCACGGCAGCACGACTCTCTTTACATCTGCAAGCTTGTCCTCGGAGTCTAGGCTGGACCGAACTCCTTTGGGCTCCACATCAACCCACTGGTAGTCAGCAGCATCAGGAGGTGCGGGGTAAAGTTCAGGTCGGCTGATGCACTTCCGGGGTGGCATGTTACCTGTGGAAGAACAGGGGAGCTCGGCGTTAGTCCTACGGGTTACAAAAAATAACCCCCTAAAAAATCCCCTCGAAGTTGTTCCGAGGGGCGAGCATCTCCCCTCTTCCACAGGAACCCCCCGCTCGAACAACTTTTCTCTCTCCATCATCTCAAAATCATAACGCTCCCTACCATCGATGAACTCGGCCCAGGCGTACTGTTTTATCCACTCTCTCTGCTCTTGTCCGTCCCGAGGATAGACGACCTCAAGGGGATCGACCTCCAGGACTTGTTTCTCATACCTTTGCCTATACTCCTTCTGGCGACGAAGCGCCTCGTCTACCTCCGTCGAGGAGCAGGACGAGGAGGAGGAGCTGTCCTCCTCCTCACTACTACTGGTTGACAACGAAACTACCCCTACCCATTTCCTAAACCACTCTTTACTCCCACTCATCTTCCTACTTCCCAATTCACTCTTCTGGGTTTCTGAAAAATAAGAATAAAAACAAAAATCAAAAACTTCCAAAGGCCTAAACACGCCCAACCCAAGAGCGCCAAAACCCCAATATTATTCCCCAAAACCAAAATCTCAAAACCCAGGACTTTAGCAGCAAAGCACAAATCAACCAGGGTAAAATCACCTTAGTTCTATAAAAACATAAACGAATACAAAAAGTATTGACCCCTCCCACGCAAACCAAAATGCAGTAAAGGAAGAGGAAAAAAGAAAGTGACGAAGGAGATGAAGTGAGTACCTTAGGAGAGCAGAAACGCTGCAAGGAAGGAAGTTGCAGTGGTTTCAGAGAGGAAGAGGAACGGTTCGTGTGAGAGGAGGAAGTTGCAGCAGTTTCAGAGAGGAAGAAGAATGGTTCGTGTGAAAGGAAGAAGAACAGTGTCTGAGAAGAAGGGGAACAGTTTGTGTTTGTGTGAGAGAGGGAAAGGTGGAAGATGAGGAACCGTTTTCCCCTCTTTTCCGAATATGGGCTTGGCCTAAAAGCCCAACCCAGTGTGCGACCATGTACACAGAGACACGTGGCACAAAGCGAGTGGAACGGTGACCTCGAGCAACGTTGCAATAATGGCAACGCATCGCTCAACGTGATTTCTGACACGTGTCAGATACGGAAAAAGCAAATGTCACGTCGGAGCAGGTGAAAGGACAGCTTTCAAATCTGCTCCATCAAAGTGAAAGGACGTCAGAGACAGTTGGATCCAGCTCTCGGCAACACCTCTTCCGAACTCCCTAGAATCTCGGAACAAGGCCTGAATAGCCTTGACCGAGCTGGGGGGCTTATGTGGTGGACTTGGAAAAAGGACCTAACCCAAGACCCCGGAATTAGGCCTGAATAGCCTTGACCGAGCTGGGGGGCTTATGTGGTGGACTCGGCTTGGCCGAGCCCCCCGGAACCATCACTCAGGGCCTGATGACCCTTTAGGAAGCCCTCTGTGTGCTTGGCCGAGCTCAAAAGCTCAACGGCCGAACAGACACCAGACACGGGCCGACCTCATGCTCCTACCAAGGTCCGACCTCCTTGTCTGACACCTCGCAGAGAGTCAAACACCAAGGACAGGATGACGTGCGCATCTTATCCACAAGGACAGCTCATCCACTCATAGCTCATTACAGGCTGGCCCTACTTGGGCCTCAAGCAAGCTCATTAGGGCAACCAGCTCCCCCCTATAAGTAGCTCCGTACTACATGGGGCTCAGGTATGTCCTCTAACCCTAATTATCACATTCACACACCAGTGATTAAGGTTACTTCTTGGGTCTCTACCTTGCCACCTGAGGACACCCACAAACATCACAGATAAACCCTAGACAGAGGCTTCCTTAAGGTCTTCTTCCCTAACCTTGAGGCCCTTTCAGTCTTGGACATCACATTCATAAAAATAAACATTGGGGAAATAATCTACAACTGAATAAAGACTTTAGAGTTTTTTTAATAAAAGTTGAGGAGACATGAGCTCTAGGGGTCACCAGGGTCAGGGCAGGCCTCTAGGCTCAAGACCGCTCACACATCCATCAACACCGTTCTCACACCGGTAGGTATCAAACTCGAAATCTCTCATAACCCTAGACTCAACCCTTACCAACTAAGCGAACGATTGTTCCTTTATTTCTTATTTTACCGATGATAAATTGGATAATAATCAAAAAACAATTAATTAAGAAATATTGGAAATCAAAGGGTTAAAATATTACCATTAAGGTTTTTTCCCCTATTTTTTAGACTATTTTAATTTTAACGACCATTCATAATATTCCATCAGTCCCGTTATCTTGGTAAAAACAAATTGATTTAATGGATTATTCACTCATTAATTATAAATTGTTATTATGCAAATTTAATATCATTACAATTAATACATGTTTAACAAATCTTCCATAACAAAACTAAGATTTTAAAATAAATGGATCAATGCTTCTTTTTTTAAATTAAATTTAAAATATACAATCTTTAAGATTTTTCATTTCTTATTTTTAATTTAATTTGGGACAAAAAATTTGCAATTTTTTTTACCAAGATAATAGGACAGAGAGAGTACTAAATTAATGTCATTTATTCTTGTTTGATACTCCCTCTGCCCACAAGGATGATAGCAAATTGGATTAGTAAAAAAAAAATTAAGAACTCATGCATTTAATAGTTTGTCAAACACATCAACCAAATATCAAACACCTAATTTACTGCATTTTTTATTGATCAACCTATCACAATACAAAGTTTACAATTTATAAGCTTTTCGTTTATTTTTTTAAATTTAGTTTGAGATAAAAAAATTTGCTATTTTTTACCATCCTTGTGGGATGGATGGAGTAATATATACTATATCTAAATTTTGATATCCTAATTAGTTAAGCTGAATTTTGATTCAAATTTATCTCTATTTACTATCTTATTGCTTTCAAAGAGTAAAACAAAAATGATTTTTAGACCTACAAATAAACCTACACCACGAAGAAATAGACATGTCTCACTTGCTTACTAATGATTGGTAAAGAAGTGACACATGTCACTTTTTGTGGGGGTATTTAATTTGTAGATTGATTTTGTAGTCCTATATATAATTGCTCAGAGTAAAAATATTTATATATTTTAAATTTTTATCATAAATGAAAATTTATCTAAAAATTAAATGAAATCGTCAAACAATTCTTCATGCATTTTTTTATAAGCAAATGAAAATTTTATTCAACACAAGGGATCTATTAAGCCTCATAGTACACTTGAACCCCACCTTCTATGAAGGGTTTGAACACGGGTACACTATCATGTGTTCAAATAGACCAAAATCAACCAAGAGTGAAATACATGAGTCAACCTCATGGGGATGTGAAGCAATAATTACAAATCAAAAGCAACAGATAACAAATGACCCAAACACTGCCTATCAAAGCATTACTAAGATCTCTACCTCCTTAAAAACATTGGCAGGAAAAAACCCGGTGGGAAAAATCCTAATCAAGAGAAAAAGAAGGTAAAAATTCTTCATGCATTTATTACGATATTTTCTATGCCACAGAAGGTAAAAATGAAATGTTTAGTATGATAATTAAAAAAACTTAAGTGTTTTAATATGAAGATTTTTAACTATATAAATCCTAACAACTTTCCTTTTCTATGAAGCATTTATTATTAAACTATATACTCCTATAGTACAACATATTAAACTAATGAAATTTATTCCTTTTTGATAATATATGTATATATATGAATTTTGATTCAAATTTATCTCTATTTACTATTTTATTACTTTCAATGAGTAAAAAAATTATATCTCTTAAATGTTTGAATAAAATGAAATCGTCAAATAATTATTCATGCATTTATTACCATATTTTTTATACGAAAGAAGGAAATGATGACATGTTTGGCATGATAAAAATTAAAAAAAGTAACTTGTTTAATTTGAAGATTTTTAACTATATAAATCCTAACAACTTTCTTTTTCTTTGAGTCATTTGTTATCATACCATATACTCCTATGATACAACATATTATTCGATTTACATTGATGCGGTTAATTTGCCTATAAATAGCCTTTCTTCTATTATCCTAAAGTCACACAACAATTATCTTCACAAAATGCATATCTTCTCTTTTGTGGGTTTTGTGAGTTTCTCCCATTAATGTCTAACACAATATCATGTCCATTGTAGATATTGAGCACAATAAGCTCAAACGCAAGATGGAGAAGGCACCAACTTTGGATGTTGCTGAGTCCAAGCCCCCAAAGACTCTGACACTTGGTAATAGCTCCGTAGTTGGTGAAAACAATCATGAATGTGAACCCAATAACAATGTAGAAATCAAGGAAAACATGTCACTTGATTTCACTTGCAAATGTTTTGGGAAAAAATTCTCAAGTCTCCAAGCACTTGGGGGTCACCAAAATGCTCACAAGAGAGTCACAAAAGGAGAAAGTGAAGCACTTCTCTCCTAAATAAGTAGTAGGTTAATCAAAGGCATGGCAGGTTATTTTAATTTAATAACAAATCATGTCGAAGATCCTACTACGTGACTCAAGCACCTCAAGCCTCATAAGAGCTGCACCTAATTCTCAATCATAACTTTTCCTAGCAGCTAGGCATTAGGGTTATTGTTCTAATATGATAGCGTTTCCATAGTTTGTTTGTGTACTTTTGATTTATCATTGCATTGTTGTACTAGAATTTCTTGTGTTCGCTTGTCTTTTTTATTTTAAATAATTATGCTCTTGAATGAAATATATCCTTCTTCATATAGTCTTGTGTTTCAACTCTTTTGTACTTGGTTATTTTCTATAATTTATCTATGTATTCAATTTATTAATTCATGAATATGTAGAACTTGTACATTAATCTCTTTTCCTCAGATATTTTATTTTTAAACTTTGTCAATGATATTTTTGAAGGAATAATTCATAGTAATTTTATAATTTAAAAACAAGTAATATACTCATAAAAATAAACATTGGGGAAATAATTTACAACTGAATAAAGACTTTAGAGTTTTTTAATAAAAGTTGAGGAGACATGAGCTTTGGGGGTCACCAGGGTCAGGGCAGGTCTCTAGGCTCAACGACCGCTCACACATCCATCAACACCGTTCTCACACCGGTAGGTATCAAACTCGAAATCTCTCATCACCCTAGACTCAACCCTTACCAACTAAGCGAACGATTATTCCTTTATTTCTTGTTTTACCGAGGATAAATTGGATAATAATCAAAAACAATTAATTAAGAAATATTGGAAATCAAAGGGTTAAAATATTACCATTAAGGTTTTTTCCCCTATTTTTTAGACTATTTTAATTTTAACGACCATTCATAATATTCCATCAGTCCCGTTATCTTGGTAAAAACCAATTGATTTAATGGATTATTCACTCATTAATTATAAATTGCTATTACACAAATTTAATATCATTACAATTAATACTGTAGTGTCCTTGAACACTATGTCCTTAACCCTCTAAGTGCTCAAGATTATGGAATCAGGAACCCAAGAGAGGATCAAGTGTTAATATGTGACTTTGTGGTGTTTCTGCAGTTCCAGTTGGGAAAAGCAGGGTCTCCCCAGTCAACAAGTGTGTGCTGAGTGTCAACTTAGGAATGAGAGTACGTACCTGAAACCCTAGCTGTAAGGAGCCATTTATAGGGTTTGGAGGAAGCTGACGTGGGCCGTCTGGGCCCTGTATCAGGGTTGAGCTGAGCCAGGATTCTGTGAGATAATATCGGAGGTTTATGCTCTTAGAATCTGGATAGGGTCAGCTCAAGATCTCATGTCTAGGCTGTTGCGAGAATCTAGGAGAGATTTGCGGAAGGGATAGGAAGCCTTGATAAGACTGAGTCTATCTACCAGCCGACGATATGTCTCGGTCCTAGAGTCTCGAGCCGATGGGTTGAAGACCGTTTGTGAGGCTCGGCCCCATCAAGTCCGAGCCTGGTCCTTTCGTACACTCGGGCCAATGAGTCCGAGCGAGGGACGTTGTGCTGAGTAAACCGAGGAAAGGGTCTTAGAAGAGTCCCTTAAATAAGACTTGAGTCCTTATGCGGTCGGCAGACCCTACAAGCCCCCCAGCTCGTAAGACTTTAGAAAGTCTGTGACGAGGTAACATGTGTTTATGGTTGAACCTTCTGGACATCTTAGTTCGAACGCGTGACGACTGTTAGAGGTGACGTTTTGGTTTCTCTAGGTACGGCGCGTTATCTTGTAAATTGTGCCAAATCATTACAATTTTTGAAATTTGAAAAAGTACCAGTTGGAACCGCCACGTCTCTCCCAACGAGTGGTTGCATGCGTTAACGGGCTTTCGGCCCATATGTGTAAGATGGAGGGAAACTGAAAAGTTTCCTTCATTAGTTCGAATTACTCCAATCTCTTTACTACCCTCCTTCATTTTTCCTTTCCTCACTCCAGAATCTTCTTCTCAAATCAGAATCCCACTATTTTCTCTTGTCAATCTCCTTCCCATTATCCCTGCTTTCGAGTCTGCAACCTTCTCCTATCATCATCCTTTCCAGCAACTGAAAATAGGTAATTCCTCTACTCTTCTTATTTCTGCTTCTGCGACTTCCTCTTTTTGTAAAAGGGGTTTTTGGTTTTGGGTTTTGCAGGGGGTTTTGATTTTGGGGATTCTGGGTTTCGTGGTTCTGGGTTGTTGTTCTGGGTAAGTAGCGTTCAAGATTCTTTACATTTAGATCATGAGAGGATGGAGAGGTTTGAGGAGAATTTACCGTGAACTTTGTAGGAGATTAGGAGAAGAACCTTCTAGTGATAGTGACTCAAGTTCTTCTGGGAATTCTGGAGATGAGAGAAATTCTGGGGATTCTGACATTGATGATCTTGTACACCCTTCTACTCCCCCTTTTGGCCCAGGATCCATCGAGACGGAACCGTTAGTCGTAGAGTATCCATCGAATCCCGCAGAAGAGAATAAGTGGTTGTTAGCTTATAGGTTTGCCGAGCGTCGAGCTCAAGTTAGGATAAGCC
The DNA here is from genome assembly GCA_037953625.1 of Crotalaria pallida. Classification (NCBI taxonomy): domain Eukaryota; kingdom Viridiplantae; phylum Streptophyta; class Magnoliopsida; order Fabales; family Fabaceae; genus Crotalaria; species Crotalaria pallida. The sequence continues at coordinate 156,357,620 of CM075649.1, forward strand.
CCGATCGTCATACCGTGGAGGAAGAAACTTTAGGAGAACCACCGAGGGAGGGGGGAAAAAGTCCATGGCTCGGTCTTAATTTTAGAATAAAAACATGTGCTGTAAAAAATCCTAACGCCGAGCCTTTTGCTTTTTCCCCAGATATGGTGGAGCGCAGGTGTGTTACCAACCCTGAAGAATATCCTCTGCCGCCCAATCATGCGCAGTACAACGCCGTTTTTGATCGGGAAGTGCTAGGGACGAGACCTTCATTGCTGACAACAGATAGTCTTAACCATCTTCGACCAATTTTAACACCTTCGAGCGCTGATGGAAATGCCTCAGAATTCGTATTGAGACCTTTAGGAATCGACGACCGAATATTTCCAAGTACCGGAAAATCGTCAATTTTTCTATTTCTACGAAGAAATAGAAACTAAAGTCGGCATCCGCTTACCCTTTTCCACCTTCGAAATTGAAGTCCTCATTCATCTAGGAATAGCTCCTAGCCAACTGCATCCAAGTGGGTGGGCTTTCATCCGAGCCTTCCAGCAATTCTGTGACGTCGAAAATTTGGTAGCGACTGTACGATCTTTTTTCTGGTTATACGCTCCCCAAGTAAATAAGTTTGGTGATTCCAAGGGGCTTTGGGTGTCTCTGAAGGCTCGGAGGGGGCATGCCCTCTTCGCCAAGGTGACTGATTCTTGGAAGTCTTTCAAACCTCTCTTCTTCCAATACGAGTACACTGGGGCTAGAGTATGTTGGTTCATGGAACGAGATGAAGAAGGTGGAGTAATCAAGGTCGTGCCTCGGTTTCCACTGGGTTGGACGACTAACATTTATAACCGAGGACCCTCCTTGTATCAATTCGACTTTAAGGCGGATTTGACAAAAGCCGAAAGGCGATTATGCGACCATGTTTGGGAATACCTTCAAGCAAATGGTCAAATTGATACCAAAAGAATCCTGCTAAAAGAAACACGAGACGAAGTGAAGGCCGAGCTGGGTACTATATATATATATATTTTTTTTTTTTTTGTACTGATCCATTTTTTCTTGCAGAAACAATGGGGAAGAAAGCAACCAAGGCCAAGAAAAGCGAAGCTCGAGCAGCCAGAGTATCACAGTTGGCTGCAATCAAAGCTACATCTGGCTCCCCAAACATGAGTCAATCCTCTGAATCGACCCCTTCTGAAAGTCCGACCATTATCCCCAATGCCACTCCGACTGTTAGGATCAAAGGTGTTGAGCCGGTGATCAAAGGGGATCGTATCGTCGACGCTGTAAACGTTGAAGTGGAGGCTCAAACAACTCCTCAAGGCACTCCCGAGCGTCCCCTCAAGAGGTCTCGGCTGGAAAAAGGAAAGGGTCTTGCTGGAGATTGGCTTAATTTGAGCAAGTCAAATAAAGGGGTAGAGATTCCAGAGAGAAAGGAGGAAGCTGCTGCCAAGACAGTGTGGCACCGAAAGATGACTGATACACTTGTTGCTACTGTCTTTCCTCCCGAAAATGCTGAAGTGATTGAGGCCTGGACCCCTGGGACTTGGGAGAACAACTGTAAGTCGTTGGTGAAGAGTCTCCTGAGGGGTGCGAGCATACTTCATCACCTCGGTCATCATGGAGACGACGCTCATGCTGGGATTGCCCCCGAGGAAAAGAAGAAAAGGACCAAAGCAGCCGAGCGGGAGGATTATTTACAACTTCAAGTTGAAGGTCTTAACAAGAAGTTGCAAACCTTGGCAGCTGAAAACGAACGGTTGCAAAAGGTGGCACAAGATGCTGAAGGTGCCAAGGTTAGGGCCGAGGAGACACTCCAGGGGGCCGAAGAGAGGATAAAGCGCTCGGAAGAGGTTCTGAAAAAAGTTGAAGAAGACGCTGCTGCTCTCCGAGCGGCGATAGAGAAAGCTCGGAAAGCGGAGCAGGCTGCTGCCGTGGCTCAGGAGCAGCATGAGTATGCTAAGGATGAGATTCTGGGGCTCCGAACTTCTTTGGAGAAGATGAGAGCAAAAGCTCTCAAACACAAGAAAGCAGCCAAGAAGCATCTATACAACTGGGATCATGAAGTTGAGGATTCTTTCTACAACACTGCCGAGCAACTCCGCATTCTGAATCCTGGGCTCTTGACCAAGGGTGCTGACCCTAATTTTGCTGTGAAAGATGGTCGAATTGTCAGCCCAACTGGGGCTCCCATAGATCTGAACAGCGCCGATCTGCCTGACCATTTGGCCGAGGATTCCGAAGGGGACGATGCCGAGGATGCCGAAGGTGAAGAAGAAGAAGAAGATAAATTTGACGCCGACGGCATTGTACTGTCCGACTTAGAGTAGCTTTATCATTTTGCTTTCCCTTTTGTAATTGCCCCAGTAAATGGGTTTAAACTTATATTGTTGTGTTTCGTTTGGAATATTTTATAATATTCGTAATCGTGTTATGCTTCTTTTTACACTCTTTGTTAAGAATTCAAGTGTTAAGACCTCGGAACTCCAGCACTTTAGCCGAGGTGGGTTCCTCTATCCGCGATGTAAAATGATTTTATGAAATCATGATTTAATCGGGAGTCTTATTTAAAGTACTTGACGAGTTATAATCTCTTGCTAGAGCTGTTCATAATCGTTCGCATCATAATCGGTGGCTAATCGGTTACGAGGAAAAGTACGTGATACAATGAATTCAATAACAAGAACTTTTATTCATTTGAAGCAAATTACAATGGGCTCGGAGTTTCACCGAGCGTACACCATTATCAAAAAAAGAAACAATTCAAAAAGCAAATGTAATGAAACAACTGAAACTATTGAAAACGAAATTGAAACAATGAAAAACTAACTGTAATAAGCTCGAAGTTTCGCCATGTTCCATGTGTTGTTGATGAGGGCACCCGAGAGAGTTTCGAGCTTGTAGGCTCCTGTTCCAGTCTTGGAGGCAACTCGGTATGGTCCTTCCCAGCTTTGGGCCAGTTTTCCGTCCTTTGCATTTTTGAGACCAATATCAGCTCTCCTCAAGACAAGGTCGCCTACCTCGAACTCTCTGGATTCGACCGAGCGATTATACCCTTTTGCTTGCATAATCTTAGCATGCTTTTCTCGTTCAGCCGCTAAATCCCTGACTTCTTCCGATAAAACAAGATCCTCACACAATAAAGTGTTGTTGAGGGGATTCGGTTGTTGCATAGCTCGGAATGAAGGGATGATCTTTTCAATGGGGATGCCTGCGTCGCAACCATAAGTGAGCCGATATGGTGTCTCTCCTGTTGAAGTTTGTATGGTGGTGCGATACGACCAAAGCACTTCGTGCAAGTTTTCCAACCAATTCCCTTTCGCGCCTTCAAGTCTTTTCTTGATCCCTGGATGATAGATCAGTTTACAGATTCTACTTGGCCATTAGTCTGAGGGTGTTCGACCGAGGAAAAGTAATGTTTTATGTTCAAAGCATTGACTAAGTCTTGGAACGCCTTTGCCGCGAATTGCGTTCCGTTGTCAGTCACCAGCACTTGTGGCACTCCAAACCGAGCCACAACTTGCCTTTCAAAGAACTTCAGCACCTTGGCCGAGGAGATGGTTGCAAGAGGCTCGGCTTCCACCCACTTGGTAAAATAATCAATGGCCACTATCACCCACTTTAGCTGTCCTGGAGCGGTGGGGAACTGTCCAATCAGATCCATTCCCCATTGATAGAAGGGATAGGGAGATGAAAGTGAATGGAGTTCCTCAGCCGGTTTCTGATACACATCACTGTGAAATTGACACTTGTCGCACCTCTTCACATGGTTGATCGCATCCTGTTGAAGAGTCGGCCAATAGTATCCTGCCCTTAGAACCTTTCTAGCCAGTGACTTCCCCCCAATATGGTGACTTCCAATGCCCCCATGAACTTCCTCCAATGCCTGTTTTGCTTCGGCAGGGTCTAAACATCTAAGCATTGGGCCACTGACCCCTCGGCGAAACAAGACTCCATCAACTAGGGCAAACTGTGAAGCTTTTCTAACGAGTTTCTTGGCCTCTATTGGATTACTTGGAAAAACCCCTTGTTCCAAGTAGCCCGTTTTCGGAGCGATCCAGCTCGGATCCAGTGAAATAGAGAGGACAACGCTAGGTCCATGCACCATTTCTTGGATCAACGTTCTGTTGTTCTCAGGACTTTTCGTCGAAGCAAGTTTGGAGAGAATATCCGCTCGGTTGTTACTCTCCCTTGGGATGTGGCAGAATTCGACCTTAGCAAACTCCGAGGATAGGAACTTCACCTTCTCCAAATACTTTTGAAGGATTGGTTCCTTAGCCTGGTAATCTCCCTTGACTTGTGAATCTACCAACTGAGAATCGCTGAAAATTTTCACTTCTCGGGCCCCTACTTCTTTTGCCATTCTCAGCCCGGCCAATACGGCTTCATACTCCGCCTGATTGTTCGAAGTTGAAAATCCAAACTTCAAAGAATATTCGAGGGTAACCCCCTCGGAGTTCTCCAAGATTATTCCTGCACCAGCCCCAAGTTTGTTACTTGATCCATCAACATAAATATTCCAATCCAAGTTTGAGCTCGTCAATGGCTCAGTAAACTCGGTGAGAAAATTAGCTAAGGCCTGAGATTTCATTGCCTTCCTCGGTTCGAAAGTGATTTCAAACTCGGAAAGCTCAATGGCCCACGTCACCATTCTTCCTGCCAGATCAGGTTTCTGAAGTATTTGACGGATCGGCTGAGCTGTTCTGACTGTGATATGGTGGCTCTGGAAGTATTGACGTAATCGTCTAGCTGTGATAACCAAACAAAAAGCCAATTTCTCCACTTTCTGATACCTCAACTCTGGTCCCTGAAGAGCTCGACTGACGAAATAGATGGGGGATTCTTTGCCAGATTCCTCTCGGACCAAAGCCGAACTTACTACAGAATCACCCACTGATAAGTAAAGGAACAGAATTTCTCCATTTACTGGACTAGACAAGATCGGGGGAGAAGCCAAGTACTGCTTAAGGTCAGTAAAGGCCTTTTCGCATGTCTCGTCCCATTCAAATGTCTTTTCCTTTTCTTTCCTCAGCAGTTTGTACCAGGGGAGGGCCTTCCTAGCTGACTGAGACAGAAACCTCGAGAGAGCCGCAACCCGACCTGTCAGTTGTTGGACACCCTTGATATCTGATGGACTCTTCATATCAAGAATGGCTCGGCACTTTTCTGGATTTGCCTCGATTTCGCACTCGGTAAGCATGAATCCGAGGAAAGACCCTGCTGGAACTCCAAACGTGCATTTTTCCGGGTTCAACCTCATGCCGAACTGTCGGATCCTTCCCAAAATTACCTTCAAATCCTTAGCGTGATCTTCTTCTTTCAAGCTCTTTGCAATCATATCATCTATGTATACCTCCATTCTCGGCCCAATCAAGGGGCCGAACACCTTATTCATCATCCGCTGGTAAGTTGCCCCAGCGTTTTTCAATCTAAATGGCATCACATTGTAACAATATGTAGCATTTTCTGTGATAAATGAAGTCTTCACCTGATCCGGGGGATACATTGGAATCTGATTGTACCCCGAATAAGCATCCATAAATGAAAGCCTTTGATAACCCGCCGAGCTATCCACAAGTTTATCGATGCAGGGAAGTGGGTATTGATCCTTAGGGCAAACTTTGTTCAAGTCTGTGTAGTCCACGCACATCCTCCATTTCCCATTGGACTTCTTCACTAGCACGGGATTGGCCAACCAATCAGTATACACCACCTCCCTGATAAATCCTGCTTCTAGTAGCTTGGCTACCTTCTCATCTGTTGCTTGTGCCTTCTTAACTCCGACTCTTCTTTTCTTCTGACACACTGGCTTAGCTCCAAGATACACGCTCAACCTGTGGCAAATGAAGTTCGGATCGATTCCTGGCATATCTGCCGAGGTCCAGGCAAACAAGTCTTTGTTTTCCACCAGCAATTCAGTCAGTTCTTTTTCCAATTCCTCAGAAAGGCCAACCCCCATCTTGACGCAACGAGAAGGATCGGGGCCTAAAATCACCTTTTTGAAGTCCCCTTGAGGGGTCGGCCTAGTTTCATCCTCTTCTCTTACGTCAAGATCTGCTAAGTTGACACTTCCCTTGTTAAGTGGTTCTTGCATGATCTTCTCATCATCAAGCTTCAACTTGCCCAGGCTGATATTATAACATTTCCGAGCCAACTCCTGTTCGGACCGCACTGTTACTACCTTGTCATCAGACCCTGGGAATTTCATGGCCAAGTGGACCGTCGACACAACAGCACCAAAAGATTGGAGTGCAGTTCGGCCAAAGATGGCGTTGTATACCGAGGGGGCCTGGACAACTAGCCACTTTATCATTTCAGTCCGAGCAGAGGGTGGTTCCCCCATGGTCACTGGGAGATGGATGTGGCCTAAGGGAACAATTGAATGTCCCGTGAAGCCAATCAAACTTCCCTCGAATGGGGTGAGATCAGATCTTCTCAACTTCAATTTTTCAAACAGATCCAGAAACATGATGTCTGCCGAACTCCCCTGATCGACAAGAATCCTTCTGACTTCGTAATTGCCGAGCCTGGCTGTAACTACCATTGGGTCATTATGGTCTTGTAAGATGTCCTCAAAATCCTCATCACTAAAGCTGATGACTATGTTTTTCTTCCTGGGCTTTTAGATTGGTCAGCTGGCCACCGAAAGGACTTGTCCCACATACTTCTTGCGATCACACTTCTTTTCCCCTCCACCTGCAAATCCTCCAGCAATGGTGCCGATGAGAAAAGAATTCTTTTCCTTCTCGGATGGTTGGGTAGAGGCTCCCCCTGCAGGTGGTGAAGGGCTTCTAGTTCTTTTCTGTACGGTTTTGGGTGGTGAAGGACTCTTTCTCCTGGAGCGTTTGCGCAACGCTTCGCCAATATATTGTTGAAGCTTACCATCCCTTACCATCTCTTCGATTAAGTCCTTCAACTGGGTACACTGGTCGGTGGTATGCCCCCATCCACCATGATGATCGCAGTACTTTGTCCTATCCATTTGAGCTACCTTCCTTAAAGCTGGTGGCCAAGTGATGTTACGCATCTCTGTATGCATAGTCTCACGAAGGATTTGACTCCTCGAGACTGTCAACTGGGTATATTCATCATACTTGCCTTTTGGAGGCAGTTTTTCCCCTCTCTATCTTTCTCTTTTGTCTTTCCTTCCCCTATCTCGAAAACGATCATTTTGCCGAACGTCGTTTTGACGAGGACGTTGCTCATGTCGTCCTTCGCCACCCCTTGCTGCAGTACTGATCCTACGGAATTCCTCTAGATTAACGTATTTCCTGGATCTTTCCCTAAGTTCGGCCATGTTCTTAGGTGGTTCCCCAATCAAGCAATCCTTAAAATCTCCATCCTGCAATCCTTGAGTGAGCAAGAGAACAGATACTCCTGATTGCAGACCTGATATGTCACTGGCCTCTTGTTGGTACCGAGCTAGGTAGTCGCGTAGAGACTCGTCGGGTCTCTGTGCAACTCCAGCTAGTGAGTGGTCTGATTTGGGCTGTGACATACTGGCTGTGTACCTGTTTATGAATGCTTGTCTAAGCTCGACCCACGATCGGATCGAATTGGCGGGTAGAGAATTGAACCATCTCAAAGGCGTCGAGCCCAGAGTCATTGAGAAAGCTCGGCACTTCATAAAATCCCCTCCTCCATAAAACATCATAGAGGACTCGTAGGCAGCTATGTGGTCCATCGGGTCAGTTGTTCCATTGTACCGAGGAATATTCTGATGACCCATATAAGTCTGCGGGGTTTGGAAAGCCATAATCTCAAGTGTGAAAGGGTGTCCAGGATGAGGTTCCCTAGTGATACGTTCTGGGATTAAGTTTGGGTTGAGGGGTGGAGGTGGGGGAAGATTGCTCGGATTACCATAGGCCGCGTAAGGGCCTTGCTCGGCAATCCTTGCCATGCTCTGCTGTTGAAGAGTAGCAATGGCCTGGTTTTGCTTTTCAATTAAAGAAGTCTGAGTCCTCAAGATCTCCATGATCGACTCCTCTCTCCTTCGTGCCGAAGAAGTAGTCATGTAAGATCTGCCTTCCGTTTCAGAACGCTGACCACCTTGAAGAGTTCCAAAACGACCTCTAGTCAAATGAGGTATCTCCCTGTTGGACCTGTCAGCCCTGGAATGATCACGCCGATCGGCCCGTTCAACTCGCCGATCCTCATCAGTTCGTGAGCCAGCAGCAGCCCGACGAGACTGATGTCCAGAATCAGCCGTGTCACGCCATTCTGAAACGTGGCCATCAGGGACGGTATGAGGGTTAGACTGCCCTCCGCCGCCCTCAACGAGAACTTGGCCAACTGGAGGAACCGTGGCTTGTGCCTGATTCGTCGTTGGAACTGGCGGAATTGTCTGAACGTCAGCCTGATTACCTCCAGTTGGTGCTCCCAGAGCAATTTTGTCCCTCATGTTTCTCCCGGTCTTGGGTGGCCTCCCACGGAGGCGACGGCGGAGATCTTCTTGATTACCATCATTATTGTTGTTTGCCATGAGATCAGTGGGTGGGAATACTGGTTATTCGTTCCCCACAAACGGCGCCAATGTAGTGTCCTTGAACACTATGTCCTTAACCCTCTAAGTGCTCAAGATTATGGAATCAGGAATCCAAGAGAGGATCAAGTGTTAATATGTGACTTTGTGGTGTTTCTGCAGTTCCAGTTGGGAAAAGCAGGGTCTCCCCAGTCAACAAGTGTGTGCAGAGTGTCAACTTAGGAATGAGAGTACGTACCTGAAACCCTAGCTGTAAGGAGCCATTTATAGGGTTTGGAGGAAGCTGACGTGGGCCGTCTGGGCCCTGTATCAGGGTTGAGCTGAGCCAGGATTCTGTGAGATAATATCGGAGGTTTATGCTCTTAGAATCTGGATAGGGTCAGCTCAAGATCTCATGTCTAGGCTGTTGCGAGAATCTAGGAGAGATTTGCGGATGGGATAGGAAGCCTTGATAAGACTGAGTCTATCTACCAGCCGACGATATGTCTCGGTCCTAGAGTCCCGAGCCGATGGGTTGAAGACCGTTTGTGAGGCTCGGCCCCATCAAGTCCGAGCCTGGTCCTTTCGTACACTCGGGCCAATGAGTCCGAGCGAGGGACGTTGTGCTGAGTAAACCGAGGAAAGGGTCTTAGAAGAGTCCCTTAAATAAGACTTGAGTCCTTATGCGGTCGGCAGACCCTACAAGCCCCCCAGCTCGTAAGACTTTAGAAAGTCTGTGACGAGGTAACATGTGTTTATGGTTGAACCTTCTGGACATCTTAGTTCGAACACGTGACGACTGTTCGAGGTGACGTTTTGGTTTCTCTAGGTACGGCGCGTTATCTTGTAATTGTGCCAAATCATTACAATTTTTGAAATTTGAAAAAGTACCAGTTGGAACCGCCACGTCTCTCCCAACGAGTGGCTCCATGCGTTCACGGGCTTTCGGCCCATATGTGTAAGATGGAGGGAAACTGAAAAGTTTCCTTCATTAGTTCGAATTACTCCAATCTCTTTACTACCCTCCTTCATTTCTCCTTTCCTCACTCCAGAATCTTCTTCTCAGATCAGAATCCCACTATTTTCTCTTGTCAATCTCCTTCCCATTATCCCTGCTTTCGAGTCTGCAACCTTCTCCTATCATCATCCTTTCCAGCAACTGAAAACAGGTAATTCCTCTACTCTTCTTATTTCTGCTTCTGCGACTTCCTCTTTTTGTAAAAGGGGTTTTTGGTTTTGGGTTTTGCAGGGGGTTTTGATTTTGGGGATTCTGGGTTTCGTGGTTCTGGGTTGTTGTTCTGGGTAAGTAGCGTTCAAGATTCTTTACATTTAGATCATGAGAGGATGGAGAGGTTTGAGGATAATTTACCGTGAACTTTGCAGGAGATTAGGAGAAGAACCTTCTAGTGATAGTGACTCAAGTTCTTTTGGGAATTCTGGAGATGAGAGAAATTCTGGGGATTCTGACATTGATGATCTTGTACACCCTTCTACTCTCCCTTTTGGCCCAGGATCCATCGAGACGGAACCGTTAGTCGTAGAGTATCCATCGAATCCCGTAGAAGAGAATAAGTGGTTGTTAGCTTATAGGTTTGCCGAGCGTCGAGCTCAAGTTAGGATAAGCCCCGATCATCATACCGTGGAGGAAGAAACTTTAGGAGAACCATCGAGGGAGGGGGAAAAAAGTCCAGGGCTCGGTCTTAATTTTAGAATAAAAACATGTGCTGTAAAAAATCCTAACGCCGAGCCTTTTGCTTTTTCCCCAGATATGGTGGAGCGCAGGTGTGTTACCAACCCTGAAGAATATCCTCTGCCGCCCAATCATGCGCAGTACGACGCCATTTTTGATCGGGAAGTGCTAGGGATGAGACCTTCATTGCTGACAACAGATAGTCTTAACCATCTTCGACCAATTTTAACACCTCCGAGCGCTGATGGAAATGCCTCAGAATTCGTATTGAGACCTTTAGGAATCGACGACCAAATATGCTTCCAAGTACCGGAAAATCGTCAATTTTTCTATTTCTACGAAGAAATAGCAACTAAAGTCGGCATCCGCTTGCCCTTTTCCACCTTCGAAATTGAAGTCCTCATTCATCTAGGAATAACTCCTAGCCAACTGCATCCAAGTGGGTGGGCTTTCATCCGAGCCTTCCAGCAATTCTGTGACGTCGAAAATTTGGTAGCGATTGTACGATCTTTTTTCTGGTTATACGCTCCCCAAGTAAATAAGTTTGGTGATTCCAAGGGGCTTTGGGTGTCCCTGAAGGCTCGGAGGGGGCATGCCCTCTTCGCCAAGGTGACTAATTCTTGGAAGTCTTTCAAACCTCTCTTCTTCCAATACGAGTACACTAGGGCTGGAGTATCTTGGTTCGTGGAACGAGTTGAAGAAGGTGGAGTGATCAAGGTCGTGCCTCGGTTTCCACTAGGTTGGACGACTAACATTTATAACCGAGGACCCTCCTTGTATCAATTCGACTTTAAGGCAGATTTGACAAAAGCCGAAAGGCGATTATGCGACCATGTTTGGGAATACCTTCAAGCAAATGGTCAAATTGATACCAAATGAATCCTGCTGAAAGAAACACGAGACGAAGTGAAGGCCGAGCTGGGTACTATATATATATATATATATATTTTTTTTTTGTACTGATCCATTTTTTCTTGCAGAAACAATGGGGAAGAAAGCAACCAAGGCCAAGAAAAGCGAAGCTCGAGCAGCTAGAGTATCACAGTTGGCTGCAATCAAAGCTGCATCTGGCTCCCCAAACATGAGTCAATCCTCTGAATCAACCCCTTCTGAAAGTCCGACCATTATCCCCAACGCCACTCCGACTGTTAGGATCAAAGATGTTGAGCCGGTGATCAAAGGGGACCGTATCGTCGACGTTGTAAACGTCGAAGTGGAGGCTCAAACAACTCCTTAAGGAACTCCCGAGCGTCCCCTCAAGAGGTCTCGGCTGGAAAAAGGAAAGGGTCTTGCTGGAGATTGGCTTAATTTGAGCAAGTCAAATAAAGGGGTAGAGATTCCAGAGGGAAAGGAGGAAGCTGCTGCCAAGACAGTGTGGCACCGAAAGATGACTGATACACTTGTTTCTACTGTCTTTCCTCCCGAAAATGCTGAAGTGATTGAGGCCTGGACCCCTGGGACTTGGGAGAACAACTGTAAGTCGTTGGTGAAGAGTCTCCTGAGGGGTGCGAGCATACTTCATCACCTCGGTCATCATGGAGACGACGCTCATGCTGGGATTGCCCCCGAGGAAAAGAAGAAAAGGACCGAAGCAGCCGAGCGGGAGGATTATTTACAACTTCAAGTTGAAGGTCTTAACAAGAAGTTGCAAACCTTGGCAGCTGAAAACGAACGGTTGCAAAAGGTGGAACAAGATGCTGAAGGTGCCAAGGTTAGGGCCGAGGAGACACTCCAGGGGGCCGAAGAGAGGATAAAACGCTCGGAAGAGGTTCTGAAAAAAGTTGAAGAAGACGCTGCTGCTCTCCGAGCGACGATAGAGAAAGCTCGGAAAGCGGAGCAGGCTGCTGCCGTGGCTCAGGAGCAGCATGAGTATGCTAAGGATGAGATTCTGGGGCTCCGAACTTCTTTGGAGAAGATGAGAGCAAAAGCTCTCAAACACAAGAAAGCAGCCAAGGAGCATCTATACAACTGGGATCGTGGAGTTGAGGATTCTTTCTACAACACTGCCGACCAACTCCACATTCTGAATCCTGGGCTCTTGACTAAGGGTGATGACCCTAATTTTGCTGTGAAAGATGGTCGAATTGTCGGCCCAACTGGGGCTCCCATAGATCTGAACAGCGCCGATCTTCCTGACCATTTGGCCGAGGATTCCGAAGGGAACGATGCCGAGGATTCCGAAGGGGACGATGCCGAGGATGCCGAAGAAGCCGATGGGTTGAAGACCGTTTGTGAGGCTCGGCCCCATCAAGTCCGAGCCTGGTCCTTTCGTACACTCGGGCCAATGAGTCCGAGCGAGAGACGTTGTGCTGAGTAAACCGAGGAAAGGGTCTTAGAAGAGTCCCTTAAATAAGACTTGAGTCCTTATGCGGTCGGCAGACCCTACAAATACATGTTTAACAAATCTTCCATAACAAAACTAAGATTTTAAAATAAATGGATCATTGCTTCTTTTTTTAAATTAAATTTAAAATATACAATCTTTAAGATTTTTCATTTCTTATTTTTAATTTAATTTGGGACAAAAATTTTGCAATTTTTTTTACCAAGAGAATAGGACAGAGAGAGTACTAAATTAATGTCATTTATTCTTGTGAGATACTCCCCCTGCCCACAAGGATGATAGCAAATTGGATTAGTAAAAAAAATTAAGAACTCATGCATTTAATAGTTTGTCAAACACATCAACCAAATATCAAACACCTAATTTACTGCATTTTTTATTGATCAACCTATCACAATACAAAGTTTACAATTTATAAGCTTTTCGTTTATTACTTTAAATTTAGTGTGAGATAAAAAATTTTGCTATTTTTTACCATCCTTGTGGGATGGATGGAGCTAGTAATATATACTATATCTAAATTTTGATATCCTAATTAGTTGAGCTGAATTTTGATTCAAATTTATCTCTATTTACTATCTTATTGCTTTCAAAGAGTAAAACAAAAATGATTTTTAGACCTACAAATAAACCTACACCACGAAGAAATAGACATGTCTCACTTGCTTACTAATGATTGGTAAAGAAGTGACACATGTCACTTTTTGTGGGGTATTTGATTTGTAGATTGATTTTGTAGTCCTATATATAATTGCTCAGAGTAAAAATATTTATATATTTTAAATTTTTATCATAAATGAAAATTTATCTAAAAATTAAATGAAATCGTCAAACAATTCTTCATGCATTTTTTTTATAAGAAAATGAAAATTTTATTCAACACAAGGGATCTATTAAGCCTCATAGTACACCTGAACTCCACCTTCTATGAAGGGTTTTAACACGGTTACACTATCATGTGTTCAAATAGACCAAAATCAACCAAGAGTGAAATACATGAGTCAACCTCATGGGGATGTGAAGCAATAATTACAAATCAAAAGCAACAGATAACAAATGACCCGAACACTGCCTATCAAAGCATTACTAAGATCTCTACCTCCTTTAAAACATTGGCAGGAAAAAACCCGGTGGGAAAAATCCTAATCAAGAGAAAAAGAAGGTAAAAATTCTTCATGCATTTAATAGGATATTTTCTATGCCACAGAAGGTAAAAATGAAATGTTTAGTATGATAATTAAAAAAAATTAAGTCTTTTAATATGAATATTTTTAACTATATAAATTCTAACAACTTTCCTTTTCTATGAAGCATTTATTATTAAACTATATACTCCTATAGTACAACATATTAAACTAATGAAATTTATTCCTTTTTGATAATATATGTATATATATGAATTTTGATTCAAATTTATCTCTATTTACTATTTTATTACTTTCAATGAGTAAAAAAAATTATATCTTTTAAATGTTTGAATAAAATGAAATCGTCAAATAATTATTCATGCATTTATTACCATATTTTTTATACGAAATAAGGAAATGATGACATGTTTGGCATGATAAAAATTAAAAAAAGTAACTTGTTTAATATGAAGATTTCTAACTATATAAATCCTAACAACTTTCTTTTTCTTTGAGTCATTTGTTATCATACCATATACTCCTATGGTACAACATATTATTCGATTTACATTGATGCGGTTAATTTGCCTATAAATAGCCTTTCTTCTATTATCCTAAAGTCACACAACAATTATCTTCACAAAATGCATATCTTCTCTTTTGTGGGTTTTGTGACTTTCTCCCATTAATGTCTAACACAATATCATGTCCATTGTAAATATTGAGCACAATAAGCTCAAACGCAAGATGGGGAAGGCACCAACTTTGGATGTTGCTGAGTCCAAGCCCCCAAAGACTCTGACACTTGGTAATAGCTCCGTAGTTGGTGAAAACAATCATGAATGTGAACCCAATAACAATGTAGAAATCAAGGAAAACATGTCACTTGATTTCACTTGCAAATGTTTTGGGAAAAAATTCTCAAGTCTCCAAGCACTTGGGGGTCACCAAAATGCTCACAAGAGAGTCACAAAAGGAGAAAGTGAAGCACTTCTCTCCTAAATAAGTAGTAGGTTAATCAAAGGCATGGCAGGTTATTTTAATTTAATAACAAATCATGTCGAAGATCCTACTACGTGACTCAAGCACCTCAAGCCTCATAGGAGCTGCACCTAATTCTCAATCATAACTTTTCCTAGCAGCTAGGCATAAGGGTTATTGTTCTAATATGATAGCGTTTCCATAGTTTGTTTGCGTACTTTTGATTTATCATTGCATTGTTGTACTAGAATTTCTTGTGTTTGCTTGTCTTTTTTATTTTAAATAATTATGCTCTTGAATGAAATATATCCTTCTTCATATAGTCTTGTGTTTCACATCTTTTGTACTTGGTTATTTTCTGTAATTTATCTATGTATTCAATTTATTAATTCGTGAATATGTAGAACTTGTACATTAATCTCTTTTCCTCAGATATTTTATTTTTAAACTTTGTCAATGATATTTTTGAAGGAATACTTCATAGTAATTTTATAATTTCAAAACAAGTAATATATTCATAAAAATAAACATTGGGGAAATAATCTACAACTGAATGAAGACTTTAGAGTTTGTTAATAATAGTTGAGGAGACATGAGCTCTGTGCGTCACCAGGGTAGGCCCTCTAGGCTCAAAGACCGCTTACACATCCATCAACACCGTTCTCACACCGGTAGGTATCACACTCGAAATCTCTCATAACCCTAGACTCAACCCATACCAACTAAGCGAACGATTGTTCCTTTATTTCTTGTTTTGCCAATGATAAATTGGATAATAATCAAAAAACAATTAATTAAGAAATATTGGAAATCAAAGGGTTAAAATATTACCATTAAGGTTTTTTCCCCTGTTTTTTAGACTATTTTAATTTTAACGACCATTCATAATATTCCATCAGTCCCGTTATCATGGTAAAAACCAATTGATTTAATGGATTATTCACTCATTAATTATAAATTGCTATTACACAAATTTAATATCATTACAATTAATACATGTTTAACAAATCTTCCATAACAAAACTAAGATATTAAAATAAATGGATCTTTGCTTCTTTTTTTAAATTAAATTAAAATATACAATCTTTAAGATTTTCCATTTCATATTTTTAATTTAATTTGGGACAAAAATTTTGCAATTTTTTTACCAAGATAATAGGAAAGGGAGAGTACTAAATTAATGTCATTTATTCTTGTTTGATACTCCCTCTGTCCCACAAGGATGATAGCAAATTGGATTAGTCAAAAAAATTAAGAACTCATGCATTTAATAGTTTGTCAAACACATCAACCAAATATCAAACACCTAATTTGCTGCATTTTTTATTGATCAACCTATCACAATACAAAGTTTACAATTTATAAGCTTTTCGTTTATTACTTTAAATTTAGTTTGAGATAAAAAATTTTGCTATTTTTTACCATCCTTGTGGGATGGATGGAGTAATATATTCTATATCTAAATTTTGATATCCTAATTAGTTGAGCTCAATTTTGATTCAAATTTATCTCTATTTACTATCTTATTGCTTTCAAAGAGTAAAACAAAAATGATTTTTAGACCTACAAATAAACCTACACCACGAAGAAATAGAGATGTCTCATTCGCTTACTAATGATTGGTTAAGAAGTGACACGTCACTTTTTTGTGGGGGTATTTGATTTGTAGATTAATTTTGTAGTCCTATATATAACTGCTCAGAGTAAAAATATTTATATATTTTAAATTTATATCATAAATGAAAATTTATCTAAAAGTTAAATGAAATCGTCAAACAATTCTTCATGCATTTTTTTTATAAGCAAATTAAAATTTTATTCAACACAAGGGATCTATTAAGCCTCATAGTACACCTGAACTCCACCTTCTATGAAGGGTTTGAACATGGGTACACTATCATGTGTTCAAATAGACCAAAATCAACCAAGAGTGAAATATATGAGTCAACCTCATGGGGATGTGAAGCAATAATTACAAATCAAAAGCAACAGAAAACAAATGACCCGAACACTGCCTATCAAAGCATTACTAAGATCCCTACCTCCTTAAAAACATTGGCAGGAAAAAACCAGGTAGGAAAAATCCTAATCAAGAGAAAAAGAGGATAAAAATTCTTCATGCATTTATTAGGAGATTTTCTATGCCACAGAAGGTAAAAATGAAATGTTTAATATGATAATTAAAAAAAATTAAGTGTTTTAATATGAAGATTTTTAACTATATAAATCCTAACAACTTTCCTTTTCTATGAAGCATTTATTATTAAACTATATACTCCTGTAGTACAACATATTAAACTAATGAAATTTATTCCTTTTTGATAATATATGTATATATATGAATTTTGATTCAAATTTATCTATATTTACTATTTTATTACTTTCAATGAGTAAAAGAAATTATATCTTTTAAATGTTTGAATAAAATGAAATCGTCAAATAATTATTCATGCATTTATTACCATATTTTTTTTTGCGAAAGAAGGAAATGATGACATGTTTGGCATGATAAAAATTAAAAAAAGTAACTTGTTTAATATGAAGATTTTTAACTATATAAATCCTAACAACTTTCTTTTTCTTTGAGTCATTTGTTATCATACCATATACTCCTATGGTACAACATATTATTCGATTTACATTGATGCGGTTAATTTGCCTATAAATAGTCTTTCTTCTGTTATCCTAAAGTCACACAACAATTATCTTCACAAAATACATATCTTCTCTTGTGTGGATTTTGTGAGTTTCTCCCATTAATGTCTAACACAATATCATGTCCATTGTAGATATTGAGCACAATAAGCTCAAACGCAAGATGGAGAAGGCACCAACTTTGGATGTTGCTGAGTCCAAGCCCCCAAAGACTCTGACACTTGGTAATAGCTCAGTAGTTGGTGAAAACAATCATGAATGTGAACCCAATAACAATGTTGAAATGAAGGAAAACATGTCACTTGATTTCACTTGCAAATGTTTTGGGAAAAAATTCTCAAGTCTCCAAGCACTTGGGGGTCACCAAAATGCTCACAAGAGAGTCACAAAAGGAGAAAGTGAAGCACTTCTCTCCTAAATAAGTAGTAGGTTAATCAAAGGCATGTCAGGTTATTTTAATTTAATAACAAATCATGTCGAAGATCCTACTACGTGACTCAAGCACCTCAAGCCTCATAGGAGCTATAATTATGCTCTTGAATGAAATATATCCTTCTTCATATAGTCTTGTGTTTCACCTCTTTTGTACTTGGCTATTTTCTGTAATTTATCTATGTATTCAATTTATTAATTCATGAATATGTAGAACTTGTACATTAATCTCTTTTCCTCAGATATTTTATTTTTAAACTTTGTCAATGATATTTTTGAAGGAATACTTCATAGTAATTTTATAATTTCAAAACAAGTAATATATTCATAAAAATAAACATTGGGGAAATAATCTACAAGACTTTAGAGTTTGTTAATAAAAATTGACGAGACATGAGCTCTAGGGCTCACCAGGGTCAGGGCAGGCCTCTAGGCTCAAAGACCGGTTACACATCCATCAACACCGTTCTCACACCGGTAGGTATCAAACTCGAAATCTCTCATAACCCTAGACTCAACCCTTACCAAATAAGCGAACGATTGTTCCTTTATTTCTTGTTTTCCCGATGATAAATTGGATAATAATCAAAAAACAATTAATTAAGAAATATTGGAAATCAAAGGGTTAAAATATTACCATTAAGGTTTTTTCCCCTGTTTTTTAGACTATTTTAATTTTAACGACCATTCATAATATTCCATCAGTCCCGTTATCATGGTAAAAACCAATTGATTTAATGGATTATTCACTCATTAATTATAAATTGCTATTACACAAATTTAATATCATTACAATTAATACATGTTTAACAAATCTTCCATAACAAAACTAAGATATTAAAATAAATGGATCTTTGCTTCTTTTTTTAAATTAAATTAAAATATACAATCTTTAAGATTTTTCATTTCATATTTTTAATTTAATTTGGGACAAAAATTTTGCAATTTTTTTACCAAGATAATAGGAAAGGGAGAGTACTAAATTAATGTCATTTATTCTTGTTTGATACTCCCTCTGTCCCACAAGGATGATAGCAAATTGGATTAGTCAAAAAAATTAAGAACTCATGCATTTAATAGTTTGTCAAACACATCAACCAAATATCAAACACCTAGTTTACTGCATTTTTTATTGATCAACCTATCACAATACAAAGTTTACAATTTATAAGCTTTTCGTTTATTACTTTAAATTTAGTGTGAGATAAAAAATTTTGCTATTTTTTACCATCCTTGTGGGATGGATGGAGCTAGTAATATATACTATATCTAAATTTTGATATCCTAATTAGTTGAGCTGAATTTTGATTCAAATTTATCTCTATTTACTATCTTATTGCTTTCAAAGAGTAAAACAAAAATGATTTTTAGACCTACAAATAAACCTACACCACGAAGAAATAGAGATGTCTCATTTGCTTACTAATGATTGGTTAAGAAGTGACACGTCACTTTTTTGTGGGGGTATTTGATTTGTAGATTAATTTTGTAGTCCTATATATAATTGCTCAGAGTAAAAATATTTATATATTTTAAATTTATATCATAAATGAAAATTTACCTAAAAGTTAAATGAAATCGTCAAACAATTCTTCATGCATTTTTTTTATAAGCAAATTAAAATTTTATTCAACACAAGGGATCTATTAAGCCTCATAGTACACCTGAACTCCACCTTCTATGAAGGGTTTGAACACGGTTACACTATCATGTGTTCAAATAGACCAAAATCAACCAAGAGTAAAATACATGAGTCAACCTCATGGGGATGTGAAGCAATAATTACAAATCAAAAGCAACAGATAACAAATGACCCGAACACTGCCTATCAAAGCATTACTAAGATCTCTACCTCCTTTAAAACATTGGCAGGAAAAAACCCGGTGGGAAAAATCCTAATCAAGAGAAAAAGAAGGTAAAAATTCTTCATGCATTTAATAGGATATTTTCTATGCCACAGAAGGTAAAAATGAAATGTTTAGTATGATAATTAAAAAAAATTAAGTCTTTTAATATGAATATTTTTAACTATATAAATCCTAACAACTTTCCTTTTCTATGAAGCATTTATTATTAAACTATATACTCCTATAGTACAACATATTAAACTAATGAAATTTATTCCTTTTTGATAATATATGTATATATATGAATTTTGATTCAAATTTATCTCTATTTACTATTTTATTACTTTCAATGAGTAAAAGAAATTATATCTTTTAAATGTTTGAATAAAATGAAATCGTCAAATAATTATTCATGCATTTATTACCATATTATTTTTTACGAAAGAAGGAAATGATGACATGTTTGGCATGATAAAAATTAAAAAAAGTAACTTGTTTAATATGAAGATTTTTAACTATATAAATCCTAACAACTTTCTTTTTCTTTGAGTCATTTTTTATCATACTATATACTCCTATGGTACAACATATTATTCGATTTACATTGATGCTGTTAATTTGCCTATAAATAGCCTTTCTTCTATTATCCTAAAGTCACACAACAATTATCTTCACAAAATGCATATCTTCTCTTTTGTGGGTTTTGTGAGTTTCTCCCATTAATGTCTAACACAATATCATGTCCATTGTAGATATTGAGCACAATAAGCTCAAACGCAAGATGGAGAAGGCACCAACTTTGGATGTTGCTGAGTCCAAGCCCCCAAAGACTCTGACACTTGGTAATAGCTCCGTAGTTGGTGAAAACAATCATGAATGTGAACCCAATAACAATGTAGAAATCAAGGAAAACATGTCACTTGATTTCACTTGCAAATGTTTTGGGAAAAAATTCTCAAGTCTCCAAGCACTTGGGGGTCACCAAAATGCTCACAAGAGAGTCGCAAAAGGAGAAAGTGAAGCACTTCACTCCTAAATAAGTAGTAGGTTAATCAAAGACATGGCAGGTTATTTTAATTTAATAACAAATCATGTCGAAGATCCTACTACGTGACTCAAGCACCTCAAGCCTCATAAGAGCTATAATTATGCTCTTGAATGAAATATATCCTTCTTCATATAGTCTTGTGTTTCACCTCTTTTGTACTTGGTTATTTTCTGTAATTTATCTATGTATTCAATTTATTAATTCATGAATATGTAGAACTTGTACATTAATCTCTTTTCCTCAGATATTTTATTTTTAAACTTTGTCAATGATATTTTTGAAGGAATACTTCATAGTAATTTTATAATTTCAAAACAAGTAATATATTCATAAAAATAAACATTGGGGAAATAACCTACAACTGAATGAAGACTTTAGAGTTTGTTAATAAAAGTTGAGGAGACATGAGCTTTGGGGGTCACCAGGGTCAGGGCAGGCCTCTAGGCTCAAAGACCGGTTACACATCCATCAACACCGCTCTCACACCGGTAGGCATCAAACTCGAAATCTCTCATAACCCTAGACTCAACCCTTACCAAATAAGCGAACGATTGTTCCTTTATTTCTTGTTTTACCGATGATAAATTGGATAATAATCAAAAAACAATTAATTAAGAAATATTGGAAATCAAAGGGTTAAAATATTACCATTAAGGTTTTTTCCCCTGTTTTTTAGACTATTTTAATTTTAACGACCATTCATAATATTCTATCAGTCCTGTTATCTTGGTAAAAACCAATTGATTTAATGGATTATTCACTCATTAATTATAAATTGCTATTACACAAATTTAATATCATTACAATTAATACATGTTTAACAAATCTTCCATAACAAAACTAAGATTTTAAAATAAATGGATCGTTGCTTCTTTTTTTAAATTAAATTTATCATATACAATCTTAAAGATTTTTCATTTCTTATTTTTAATTTAATTTGGGACAAAAATTTTGCATTTTTTTTACCAAGAGAATAGGACAGAGAGAGTACTAAATTAATGTCATTTATTCTTGTTTGATACTCCCTCTGTCCCACAAGGATGATAGCAAATTGGATTAGTCAAAAAAATTAAGAACTCATGCATTTAATAGTTTGTTAAACACATCAACCAAATATCAAACGCCTAATTTACTGCATTTTTTATTTATCAACCTATCACAATACAAAGTTTACAATTTATAAGCTTTTCGTTTATTACTTTAAATTTAGTTTGAGATAAAAAATTTTGCTATTTTTTACCATTCTTGTGGGATGGATGGAGTAATATATTCTATATCTAAATTTTGATATCCTAATTAGTTGAACTCAATTTTGATTCAAATTTATCTCTATTTTCTATCTTATTGCTTTCAAAGAGTAAAACAAAAATGATTTTTAGACCTACAAATAAACCTACACCACGAAGAAATAGACATGTCTCACTTGCTTACTAATGATTGGTTAAGAAGTGACACATGTCACTTTTTTGTGGGGTATTTGATTTGTAGATTAATTTTGTAGTCCTATATATAATTGCTCAGAGTATAAATATTTATATATTTTAAATTTATATCATAAATGAAAATTTATTTAAATATTAAATGAAATCGTCAAACAATTCTTCATGCATTTTTTTTATAAGAAAATTAAAATTTTATTCAACACAAGGGATCTATTAAGCTTCATAGTACACCTGAACTCCACCTTCTATGAAGGGTTTGAACATGGGTACACTATCATGTGTTCAAATAGACCAAAATCAACCAAGAGTGAAATACATGAGTCAACCTCATGGGGATGTGAAGCAATAATTACAAATCAAAAGCAATAGAAAACAAATGACCCGAACACTGCCTATCAAAGCATTACTAAGATCCCTACCTCCTTAAAAACATTGGCAGGAAAAAACCCGGTGGGAAAAATCCTAATCAAGAGAAAAAGAAGGTAAAAATTCTTCATGCATTTATTACGATATTTTCTATGCCACAGAAGGTAAAAATGAAATGTTTAGTATGATAATTAAAAAAAATTAAGTGTTTTAATATGAAGATTTTTAACTATATAAATCCTAACAACTTTCCTTTTCTATGAAGCATTTATTATTAAACTATATACTCCTGTAGTACAACATATTAAACTAATGAAATTTATTCCTTTTTGATAATATATGTATATATATGAATTTTGATTCAAATTTATCTCTATTTACTATTTTATTACTTTCAATGAGTAAAAGAAATTATATCTTTTAAATGTTTGAATAAAATGAAATCGTCAAATAATTATTCATGCATTTATTACCATATTTTTTGTAGTGTCCTTGAACACTATATGTCCTTAACCCTCTAAGTGCTCAAGATTATGGTAACCAGGAGCCCAAGAGAGGATCAAGCGTTAATGTGTGACTTATGGTTTTTCTGCAGTTCCAGTTGGGAAAAGCAGGGTCTCCCTAGTCAACGTGTGTGTGCAGAGTGTCAACTTAGGGATGAGAATACTTGCCTGAAACCATAGCTGTGATGAGCTATTTATAGGGTTTGGAGGAGGCTGATATGGGCCGTTTGGGCCTGTATCAGAGTTGTGCTGAACCAGGACTCTGTGAGATAATGTCGGATAATTATGCTCTTAGAATCTGGTTAGGATCAACTGAAGATCTCATGTCTAGGCTGTTGCGAGAATCTAGGAGAGATTTGCGGAAGGGATAAGAAGCCTCGGCGAGCCTGAGCTTATCCGCGTGCCGACGGTATGTCTCGGTCCTAGAGTTCCGAGCCTGATGGATTGGGGACCGATCGTAAGGCTCGGATCCATCAAGTCCGAGCCTGGCCCTTTGGTATGCTCGGAGTCCATGAGTCCGAGCGAAGGACTTTCATGACAGGTAAACCGAGGAAAGTGCCTTTAGAGAATCCCTTTGGTAAGACTCGGGTCCGTATATGGTCGGCAGACCCTACAAGCCCCCCAGCTCGTAAGACTTTGGAAAGTCTGTGATGAGGTAACAAGTGTCTAGGGTTGACCTTTTCGGATGTCTTAGTTCGGGACTGTTTGACAACTGTAACCATGGAGCCTGTTCGAGGTGACGTTTTGGGTTCTCTAGGTACGGCGCATATCCTTGTAAGTTGTGCCAAATCATTATAATTTTTGAAATTTGAAAAAGTACCTTTAGTAACTGCCACGTCTCACCCTGTGAGTAGCTGAGTGGGTTAGTGGGCTTTCGGCCCACATGTGCATCGTGGAGGAAAACTGAAAGGTTTTTGAGGGTTATTCGGACCCTTTACTCCCCCTTTCCTCACTCTTCACTCATTTCCACTTTTCACAAACCAGAAACCCGTATTGTCACTTGCTCCAAACGCATTCCTTTTCACTAATCAGACACTTTCATTCTCATTTGCTTCAACACTTTCCCTCTACTCTCCTCCACACTTTCACGATCATTCGTTGCTATCGGCTTTTTCCAGAGACCAACAATCAAAAGCAGGTAACATTTCTTCTTCTTCTAACCCGAATAACTGATTCTTGGTTTTGTTCTTTTTTCTATTTTTTTTAGAGGGTTTTGCGTTTTGTGGGTTTTGCAGAAATTTGGGGATTTTTGTTCTGGATAAGTAGTTGGAGTGTTTGCATTTCCTAATCATGAGAGGTTGGAGAGATTGGAAGAAAATTTACCATGAACTCTGTAGGAGATTAGGTGAGGAACCTTCCAGCGACAGCGATTCTGGTTTTTTTGGGAGTTCTGGGGATTCTGGGGATTCTGGGAATTCTGGGGATCTTGAACGTGAAATTAGTTCTAATACCCACGATACAGTAAATCCTCTCATCCCCCTTGTGGTCAAGGATCTAACGAGTCAACCGAGGTAGAATCGTTAACCATAGAGTACCCTTCTAATTCTGTAGAAGAAAATAGGTGGTTGTTGGCTTATAGGTTTGCCGAGCGTCGAGCTCAGGTTAGGACTAGCCCCGAGCGTTTTACAAGGGGGAAAGAGTGTTTGGGAGATCCTATGAGGGAGGGGGGAAAAGGTCCAAGGCTCGGCCTTAGTTTTAGATTTAAAAGATCTACTATAAAAAATGCTAACGCCGAGCATTTTACTTTTTCCCCAGATATGGTGGAGCGCAGGTGTGATACCCATCCTGAAGAATATCCTTTACCTCCCAACCACGCGCAATACGATGGAGTCTTCGATCGCGAAGTACTTGGAACGAGGCCTTCGTTGCTGACGACGGACAGCCTGAACCACCTTCGTCCAATCCTAACACCTCCGAACCCGGATGGGACTGCTTCGGAATTTGTTTTGAGACACGTAAGCATAGACGACCAGATATGCTGCCAAGTGCCGGAAAACCAACATATTTTTTACTTTTACGAGGAGGTAGTGACAAAGGTCGGAATCCGCACGCCCTTTTCTACCTTAGAAATAGAAGTCCTCAACCACTTAGGTATAGCTCCGAGCCAGCTGCATCCGAGCGGGTTGGCCTTTGTCAGAGCTTTCCAACAATTTTGCGATGCTGAAGGTCTGACGGCGACGTTATGAGCCTTCTTCTGGTTATATGCCCCCCAA
This sequence comes from Crotalaria pallida, assembly GCA_037953625.1. Lineage (NCBI taxonomy): Eukaryota > Viridiplantae > Streptophyta > Magnoliopsida > Fabales > Fabaceae > Crotalaria > Crotalaria pallida. The sequence goes on from CM075649.1 coordinate 156,382,705, forward strand.
GTAAATAAATTCGGAGACTCCAAGGGGCTTTGGGTGTCATTGAAGGCTCGGAAAGAGCATGCCCTTTTTGCGAAGGTAACCGATTCTTGGAAATCCTTCAAACCACGCTTCTTCCAATACGAGTATACTGGAGCCGAAGTATGCTGGTTTATGGAGCAAATTGAGGAAGAAGGGGAAATTAAAGTCGTGCCTCAATTCCCATTGAGCTGGTCGAATGCTATTTATAACCGAGGAGCCTCTTTGTATCAATTTGATTATAAAGTTGATTTAACTAAGGCCGAGAGATGATTATGCGACCGGGTTTGGGAGTATCTCCGAGAAAAGGGGCAAATTGACACCAAACAAATTCTGTTGAAGAGAACACAGGCTGAAGTGAAAGCCGAACTTGGTACAAAATATTTTTTTTTTCTCGGTATAACATATTTTTTCTTGTTACAGAAAAAATGGGCAAGAAAGCATTCAAGGCCAAGAAGAGTGCTGCTGCCTCGTCCAGGATGGCTCAGCTGGCTGCTGTGAAGGCAGGCTCGGGCTCTTCGACTAAAAACCAGTCCTCCGAGCCAGCGCCAAAGAGTAGTCCAACTGTTGCTCCTCAGGCTATCCCTGCCGAGGTGATTTCGGCCGTCGAAGGCATCGAGCAAACAATCAACTTGGAGGCTCAACCAAGCGCTAGGGGTACCCTCGAGCGTCCATCCAAGCGGCCTCGGATGGACACCGGAAAGGGGGTGACTAGAGATTGGCTCAATTTGAGTAAGTCCCACAAAGGGATTCAAGTTGCTGAAGGCATGGAAGACATTGTCGCCCAAACAGTGTGGGCTAGGAAGAATTCTGATACCTTCAACGCGACTGTCTTCTCTCCCGAAGATGCGCAGGTGATAGGTGCCTGGACCCCAGGTACCTGGGAAAACAATTGTTCTTCTTTGGTGAGGAGTCTTCTAAGAGGTGCGAGCATTCTTCGTTACCTCAGTCAGCGTGGCGACGACATTCACGCTGGTGTGTCTACCGAGGGAAAGAAAAAACGAAGTGAAGCTGATGCTCGGGAAGACTACTTACAGCTTCAAGTAGAGGGCCTTAATAAAAAGCTTCAAGCATTGGCTGCCGAGAATGAAAAGCTGCAGAAGGGGAAGCAGGATGCTGAAGATGCCAAGGCTAAAGCCGAGGCTGACAAAGAGAAAGCAGAAAAAACACTTCAAGAGGCCACTGAGGGGATGAGAAAGGCTGAAGAGATCAAAAATAAGGCCGAGGAAGACGTCGCAGTGGCTCGGGAGCAACTCGAGTATGCCAAGGACGAGGCCGCTGGGCTCCGAGCTTCTCTGGATAAAATGAGAGCGAAAGCTCTTAAACATAAAAAGGCAGCCAAAGAGAATCTATACAACTGGGATCATGCGGTTGAAGATTCTTTCCTCAACACCGCCGACCAACTTCGCGTCTTGAATCCTGGCCTCGTGACCAAGGGTGCTGACCCCAACTTTTCTGTTAAGAATGGTCAGATCGTGGGCGAGAATGGGTTCCCAATAGATATGGGTGGAAATGATCTTCCTGACCACTTGGTTGAGGAATCCGAGGAAGAAGGGGCCGAGGGTGCTGAGGGTGACGAGGAGGAAGAGGACAAGTTTGATCCTGAAAGTGTAGTACTGTCTGACCTAGAGTAGATTTTTCCTTTGCTTTTTAACTTGTATTTGCCCCGATATATGGGCTCGGATCTGTTGCTGTAACTAATTTCGAATATTTATAATATCCGCTATTATTTTGTACTTCTTTTTGTTCTTTTTTTTAAGAATTCAATTGTTAAGACCTCGGAACTCCAGCACTTTAGCCGAGGTGGGTTCCTCTATCCGCGATGTACACTACTACAAAATTGCTAATTAAAGGCGGTATTTTGAGGACGGTTCCTTAACGGAACTGCCCTCTTTAGCTAAAAACTTTTAAGAGAAAGGTTCCTTACTCTAACCAGCCTTAAAAATATTATTTTCAAAGGAGGTTCCGCTTAAGTACCACCTTCGTATATTTTATTTAAAAAATGTTAAAATTAAACAAAGTTCAAAGCGTTTTTGAGAAAAGTTTATTTGTTAAACCGCCTTTGTTTATTACTTAATTCAACTGCCCTCTTAAATCATAAATTTTAAAAAAAAAATTGAACAAACCCTTTTTGCCTTTTGCCCCCACTCAGCCCCCACGTTGGTTCTCCTTCTTCTTCATTTGTCCCTTCTCTCTCTCCCTCGTTTTTTATTCTCTCCTCCGTCCCTTGCTCCCTCTCTCTCGGTCGCTACCCAGCCACCATTGTTGGGCTCTCCCCCTCTCCTTCTCACACGACACACTCTCTCGAACCGGAATCCAAGATGGAGCCCAACCGCGAAGCTCTCCCGCCGCCGTGACACGAAGCCAGCCCTGCCCCTATCCCTCTAGTTCTCGTCGTCGTTCGCGTCGCCGCCTCCATGGACGAAGCTCGTCTCCGCCTCCTCGCGTCGCTGGCGTCCGCTGCGGGTTTGGATCGAATCACAGCTCGGTGGTTCACGGCTTGGTGGTTGCTGGTTCGCTGCTAACGGAGGTGAAGAGGAGCGAAGGCCATATCCCTGGCGATGAAGAAGAGCGAAGGCCATATCCCTAACTGCTCTGCTATTGCCAAATCTAAACGTAAGGGTTTTTCATTTTAACTTTTCATTTTCATATTCTTGTTGCCGTTAACTTTTCAAAACAAGATTGAGATCTGTTGAATTAACATACTTTGATCATGGAAAACCATGACTTGTTGTCCGCTTAGTTCAATTTCCTTCTTCTGTATAATCAATCTGACTTTAAGTGTTATTCTCTTAATGATTGACAGGGATTGGCATATGTAGAAAAACTAAAAGATGTTAAAGTTGTCGTTGCATTAAAACAACTTCAGAAAGGAGGAGAAAGATCATATTATATTAGAGTAGCAGCAAAAGGTCATATTATATTTGTAATTTTGCAATTTTAACCATATTATTCATTCAGTTTACTTATTATTTGAAAATCGTTACCAATAAAGCCCAATGCTGCTGGTAAATAGCTGGGCTTCGATTCTCGCAATGTGTATGGAAAAAGCTTTCTTGTGAGAGACAAAACTCACTTCGATGATCAGTAGCCTTAAAAGAGATTAGTCCTTGGGCTATCGGCCGGGAGAACCTTGGTGCACACCCCAAAAAAGAAATCAGGATTTCAAGCACCTAGTAATGCTATATTGGATGCTGTATTTAGTTACTTTCCTAGAATTGGTTAACGGATTGATTTTCTAAACTCCTGTACTGCAAATAAAACTTTACTAGATATGTTGAGTGAAATCACTTCTCATGGTCAAGCTGATCTTTCTCATTTCTCTAGGTACTTTACTGGTCTGTTATCACCTTGGAAAGGCATTCTCCTTTTTGGTCCCCCAGGAACAGGAAAGGTTTGTATTAATATTTCTTCACAAATATTTATATGATTGCCTCTTGAGTGTCCTTAAACTTGTAAAAAAAAATGGTATTTTGTGAATAAAGTTACATAAACTAAAGAAAATCATGTTGAATGAATGATATACCTTTTCTATTTTGATGGTCCTGAACTCCTGATTCCTGAATGTCAAATTGAAATACTATTATAACCTTTGGTTTGAATATTGCAGACAATGCTTGCAAAGGCAGTTGCTACAGAGTGCAAGACTACATTTTTTAATATTTCAGCATCATCTGTTGTCAGCAAATGGCGAGGCATGTTACTAATAATTTCTCCCCCTCTTTTCTGTCTCTTCTGTATTCCTTAACTTAGGTCGTATTGGTGGGGCTGAGAAATACCACTAAAGTTACTACTCATTTGTAAACCTTATAACAAAGAGGGCTTTTAAATACTCATTCTTCTTCTTTCTCTTTGTTGTAGTTTGTCATATTGAGAACATGTACATTTACAAAGTTATTTTATATTGCAGGTGATTCAGAAAAGTTAGTGAAGGTGCTGTTTGAGCTTGCAAGGCACCATGCGCCCTCAACTATATTTCTTGATGAAATTGATGCAATCATTAGTCAACGTGGTGAAGCACGTAGTGAACATGAAGCAAGCCGACGGTTAAAAACCGAGCTACTCATTCAGGTGATGCTTGTTTCTCACATTGAACATACTTACAGAATGATAAATTTACTAATTGGATGGTAGTGATACATAATTTGCTAAAAGAATTTCAGCACTCTAATGGATTGTTTTGTTACTTCCCATTTCTCTCATAGTCCTGAACTTCCTGTATTTCCCTTGCCAGATGCAGGAAACTCCTGCAATGTCTCATTCATAATATGAACAGTAAACACAGATTAGATAGAGATTATTTCTCTTAATATTTTACTTTTGCTAGCTATAATGATTAAGTTTCCTATCATGATTGACGTTTGAAACTTCTATTGATTTTTCTTACAACTAGGGACTTTGGGCCCTCTGCAAATGATGTCTTAATTCATTTTAGTAAGATAATATGCATTAACAATTTACAATGGAGTAGCATATGCGTTCTATTGTGCTTTCTCAAAAATTAATCATTTGGATTAGATTGCAGATGGATGGTTTGACAAAGACGGATGAACTTGTTTTTGTTTTGGCGGCAACAAATCTTCCCTGGGAGTTGGATGCAGCCATGCTCCGACGTCTTGAGAAGCGAGTATCCTTCCAATATATATCACCTTATTATTTATAATGTTCACGATAATTGAATAGGTCAAATTGTTCTGGTCGTCTAAATGACATTTTACTTCACATGCTAGGAAACTTGGGGAAGAAACATGCACAAAATATATGTTTAAGATTTATTTGGAGTATTGGATAAATTATACGGTATTTGCTATCACCTGATGTATCTTACTTACTACTAGAATTATTAATATTTTTAAACAAACAAACCTGGCATTGCATATTTCTATCCAGGCTGCTTGGTTTGTAATAATATATCAAATTAATAGTAATCGTTGCATTGTACCTAAAAGCATATCCTCCACAGCTATATATAGATTATTGGTTCATGTACGAATCACCTAAAAGTTATGTAACATATGAATTGGTAATCACTTGATTAAAGTGATGAAAACAAAACTGATTGGTAGATATATTACCTTTTAATTTATGTGTGCAGGGAAACTGGACCATTGAATATACAAGACTCAAGGCAAAGATCGACCTTTTGCAGAGAAACCACAGGTATAGATGAGATGATACTGACCCTATATCTATATCTATATGCAAGCTTTAATTTTCCTTTTATTGTTTGATTCGATCACTCATCATTAACTAGTAGTGTCTCTTATATCTATTGTATTAACTATTAGTAACTATTGTATTTTGTTATCCAAAAGCATTATCTGTGCTTCTAGCTATTTTGAAATGAATCTTTTTCTTATAAAAAAAGCTATTAATAATATTAATATGGTACCTAAGGTTAATAAAAAGCACTAACATTTAAAGAACATTTAAAGAACATTTAAAGCTGATACCTAGGCATTTTTTTAGGTTACAACTGCTTATGTTCATTCGTTTGCAGGGTTAGAAAAATGCAATTTTAACTTAGGTAAACTATGAAATGGTTTTGACTTTATATGGCCCAAAAATTTTTATTCTGTCTTTATTTGTGAATTCCTTGTTTTTGCTATTAGTTACCGGTGATATTTCGTCATATCCTGGTCATCATTAACAAACATCTATTATGTTCTACATGTATTTCGTCATATCCAGCTCAGAGTAAATTTCAGTCTTCCTGGAATGTAATATAGATTGGAGTTTCAGAATATGATGTCATTCAACCTCCCCTTCTCTCTCCTTTATCTGCCTTTTTTAGTGGGGTCTAATCTGGTAGCTTTCTGTGAATATTATGAAGGAATATTCAGCTAGGTGCATTTATCTTTCATATGTGTTAATTCTCAAGCACCATCTTGAAAAAAGCCTACACTATGATCATATAATTAGAATTTCTCTCTTTGTTCTTTACAATCATGAAATTTTATTGTACATGGTGAATCATGTAATTAAATTAAGTTTGGCATAGAAAATTTGTTGTTAGTTTGTTTGACTGAGCCAAATTTGAGATGTGATTATGCATGCTTGGTTCACTATAACATTTAAAGCTCCCGACAATGTTAAGTATCCATCCATGAATCTTGGCTATGCTGCTGGCCGTGTTGGAGGCACCATGAAAGGAGTTCTTAGTGCAACAACTAAGAAACTTATAACATACCTTTCCAAGTAGTATATAGAAAACTATTGTATTATATCTATATGTTAGAATCTTGTATATTGAACAAATATATATAACACTCTTCCTTGACTACGTATGATTGGATTTTTATGTATATCACTTGCCTTTAGAGGCTTTAGAGTCCAACAATGAATATGACATGTTATAAAATTAGGGTTTGATGAAAAAATATAGCCACAACTCAAGCTGTGCATATTAAAAAAAAATAAAAAATCTATTTTGGAAAAAAATAAAAAATCTATTTTGGCCACAGTTTAAAGTGTGGCTAAATATTTTTTTTTTAAAAAATATCTTATTTAGTCACGATTATAACTGTGGCTAACTAATAAAACCAGATTAAAGGGGGCAATTCTGAATAATCTTTTTTGAAGACAAAAGAGGGTGGTTCAGAACCAACCTCATTGAAAAAAAGATTTCAAAAAAGAGGGCGGTTCCGAACCTCCCTCATTTTAATAAGTATTTTTAAGGGCGATACATTTAAGGGGGGTTTGGAACCGCCCTCTTTTAGCTTAAATAACCTCCTTCAAAAGGCTTTTTTGTAGTAGTGGTATAAAATGATTTAAAGACAAATCATGTTTGAATCGGGAATCTTTTTAAAGTCCTTGACGAGTTATAAGCTAAGCTCTTGTTCGAGCTGTTTATAATCGTTCGTGTTATAAACGGTGGCTAGTCGGTTACGAGGAAAAGTACGTAAATACAATGAATTCAATAACAGAACTTTTATTTATTCGAAGCAGTGAATACAATGAGCTCGGAGTTCCACCGAGTGTACACCATCATCAAAAATAAACAATCCTAATAAAGCAAAGTTAATAATGAAACTAAAAACGATGAAAAATAGAACTGAAACAGGGATAAAAAATTTAGCTGAAATATGCTCTAAGTTTTGCCACGTTCCATGTGTTGTTGATGAGAGCACCCGAGAGAGTTTCGAGCTTGTAGGCTCCTGTTCCTGTTTTGGAAGCTACTCGGTATGGCCCTTCCCAGTTTTGAGCCAGTTTCCCGTCTTTAGCGTTTTTGAGGCCAATGTCAGCTCTTCTTAGGACGAGGTCACCTACCTCGAACTCTTTGGGTATCACCGAGCGATTGTACCCCTTCGCTTGCATAAGCTTGGCATGTTTTTCCCGCTCGGCGGCTAGATCTCTGACCTCATCCGACAGAATAAGGTCCTCACACAGTAAAGTGTTGTTGAGGGGGTTTGGTTGTTGCATGGCTCGGAATGAAGGGATGATCCTTTCTATCGGGATGACTGCGTCACAACCGTAAGTAAGCCGATACGGAGTCTCTCCCGTCGAAGTCTGTATTGTAGTGCGATATGACCAAAGTACTTCGTGCAAGTTGTCCAGCCAATTTCCTTTTGCACCGATGAGCCTCTTCTTGATCCCCTGGATGATAGTTCAGTTCACTGAGTCCACTTGTCCATTGGTCTGAGGATGCTCGACCGAGGAAAAATAATACTCAATGTTTAAAGCATTAACCAAGTCTTGGAATGCCTTTGCTGCAAATTGAGTTCCGTTGTCAGTCACCAAAACTTGTGGCACTCCAAACCAAGCTATGACCTGTCTTTCAAAGAACTTCTGAACCTTGGCCGACGAGATAGTTGCTAGAGGCTCGGCTTCAATCCACTTGGTAAAGTAATCAATGACAACTATCACCCATTTTAGCTGTCCTGGTGCGGTGGGGAACTGGCCAATCAAATCTATTCCCCATTGATAGAAAGGATAGGGAAATGAAAGTGAGTGGAGTTCCTCGGCCGGCTTCTGATACACATCGCTGTGAAATTGACACTTTTCACATTTCTTCACATGATTGATTGCATCTTGCTGAAGGGTCGGCCAGTAGTATCCTGCCCTTAGAATCTTTTTGGCCAGTGATTTCCCCCCAACATGATGACTTCCGATACCCCCATGAACCTCTTCCAGTGTCTGTTTTGCTTTAGCGGGATCTAAACATCTGATCATAGGGCCACTGACCCCTCGGCGAAACAGAATTCCTTCCACCAGAGCAAATTGTGATGCTTTCCTGACAAGTTTCTTGGCCTCGATTGGGTCAGTCGGCAAGATTCACTGTTCCAAGTAATTCGTGATCGGAGCCGTCCAACTTGGTTCCACCGAAACGGAGAGGACAACGCTAGGTCCGTGCACCATTTCTTGGATCAACGTTTTGTTATTTCCAGGTCCTTTCGTTGAAGCAAGTTTTGAAAGAATGTCCGCTCGGCCATTACTTTCTCTTGGGATGTGGCAGAATTCAACCTTGGCAAACTCTAAAGATAAGAAATTCACCTTCTCAAGATATTTCTGGAGGATGGGTTCTTTGGCTTGGTAATCACCTTTAACTTGCGAAACCACCAACTGAGAATCGCTGAAAATCTTCACCTCTCGGGCCCCTACCTCTTTTGCCATTCTGAGACCAGCCATTACGGCTTCATATTCCGCCTGATTGTTTGAAGTAGGAAATCCGAACTTCAAAGAATACTCAAGGGTCACTCCCTCGGAGTTCTCCAAGATTATTCTAGCGCCTGCTCCAAGTTTGTTGCTCGACCCGTCAACATAAACGCTCCAGTCCAAGTTTGAGCTCGTCGACGACTCAGTAAACTCAGAAAGGAAATCAGCTAGGACCTGAGATTCCATTGCCTTCCTTGGTTCGAACGTGATGTCGAACTCGGAAAGTTCAATGGCCCAAGTTACCATTCTCCCTGCCAAGTCGGGTTTTTGAAGAATCTGGCGGATCGGCTGGGCTGTTCTGACCTTGATGTGATGGCTCTGGAAGTATTGTCGTAATCTTCTGGCCGTGATAACCAAACAAAAAGCCAATTTTTCCACCTTCTGGTACCTCAACTCTGATGCTTGGAGCGCTCGGCTGACAAAATAAACAGGGGATTCTTTGCCTGATTCTTCCCGGACTAAAACCGAACTGACGACCGAATCACCCACTGATAAGTAAAGGAAAAGAATTTCTCCAGTTATAGGACTACATAGGATTGGGAGAGATGCCAGGTATTTCTTAAGGTCAGTGAAGGCCTTTTCACATGCCTCGTTCCACGCAAACGTCTTTTCCTTTTCCTTCCTCAGCAGTTGGTACCATGGTAGAGCCTTCCGAGCTGTTTGGGATAAAAATCTGGAAAGAGTCGCTACCCGACCTGCCAGCTGCTGGACACCCTTAATGTCAGATGGACTTTTCATCTCGAGGATGGCTCGACACTTCTCTGGATTTGCCTCGATTCCTCGTTCAGTGAGCATAAATCCGAGGAATGATCCAACAGGAACCCCAAAGGTGCATTTTTCCGGATTCAACCTCATATCGAACTGCCGAATTTTGCCGAGAATGATTTTCAAATCCTTGGCATGGTCTTCTTCCTTCAAACTCTTAGCAATCATATCGTTAATGTACACCTCCATTCTGGGCCCGATAAGCGGGCCGAACACCTTGTTCATCATTCGCTGGTAAGTTGCCCCAGCGTTCTTAAGTCCGAAGGGCATGACATTATAACAATATGTAGCATTTTCAGTTACGAATGAAGTCTTCACCTGATCCGGGGGATACATCGGGATCTGATTGTAGCCCGAATAAGCGTCCATAAAGGACAATCTCTGATATCCTGCCGAGCTATCTACTAATTTGTCTATGCAGGGAAGTGGGTATTGGTCCTTGGGGCAGACCTTGTTCAAGTCTGTATAATCCACGCACATTCTCCATTTTCCATTGGATTTCTTGACCAGTACGGGATTGGCCAACCAATTGGTGTACACCACCTCCCTGATGAACCCTGCTTCAAGTAGCTCGGCAACCTTTTCTTCTGCTGCTTGAGCCTTCTCTGTTCCGACCCGCCTTTTCTTCTGACAAACTGGCTTAACGCCAGGATACCCTCTTAATTTGTGGCAAACGAAATTCGGATCGATTCCTGGCATGTCTGCCGAGGTCCAAGCAAATAGATCTTTGTTTTCTACGAGCAGTTCTGTCAGTTCTCTCTCAACTTCTTCAGCAAGACCAACACCAATCTTGACACAACGGGATGGATCGGAACCCAAAATTACCTTCTTGAAGTCTCCCTGAGGGGTTGTCCTAGTTTCATCCTCGTCCCTTACGTCAAGATCTGCCAAGTTAACACTTTCCTTGTTGAGTGGTTCTTGCATAATCTTCTCATCATCAATCTTCAGTTTACCTAGGCTGATATTGTAACATTTCTGAGCTAGCTCTTGTTCAGAACGTACCGTTACCACCTTGTCATCAGACCCTGGAAACTTCATAGCTTGGTGGACAGTTGATACAACGGCACCAAAAGACCGGAGTGCAGTATGGCCGAGGATGGCGTTGTATGCCGACGGAGCTTGGACAACCAGAAACTTCACTATCTCAGTTCGAGCAGATGGTTGTTCCCCCAGGGTAACTGGGAGGTGGATATGCCCTAGAGGAACAATCGAATGGCCCGTAAATCCAATCAAACTCCCCTAGAACGGAGTTAGGTCAGATCTTTTCAACCTCAAGGCTTCGAACAGATCCAAGAACATAATGTCTGCTGAATTCCCCTGATCAACGAGAATCCTCTTTACTTCGTAATTGCCGAGCCTGGCTGTAACTACCATTGGGTCATTGTGATCTTGGATAATGTCGGCAAAGTCCTCGTCACTGAAACTGATAACGATGTTCTTCTTTTTGGGCTTTTGAATTGGTCGACTGGCCACCGAAAGAACTTGACCCACATACTTATTTCGATCACCTCTTTTCTCCCCTCCACCTGCGAATCCTCCAGCAATGGTGTTAATCAGAAAAGTCTCTCGACCCTTATCTTGCTCGGACAGTAAGGTAGAGGTTCCTCCTGCAGGTGGTGAAGGGCTCCTATTTCTTTTCTGCTCGGGTTTGGGTGGTGAATGACTTTTTCTCCTGGAACGCTTCCGCAATGCTTCGCCAATGTATTGTTGAAGCTTTCCGCCCCTCACCATTTCTTCAATCAAGTCCTTCAGCATAGTACACTGGTCAGTGGTATGCCCCCCTCCGCCATGATGGTCACAATACTTTGTCTTATCTTTTTGAGCCGCTCTTCTCAAAGCTGGAGGCCGAGTGATATTGCGCATCTCGGTGTGCATAGTCTCACGAAGGATTTGACTCCTTGGGACTGTAAGCTGAGTATACTCATCATATTTGCCTTTTGGAGGTAGTTTTTCTCCTCTTTCTCTTTCTCTTTTATCCTTCCTCACTCTACTATCTTGAAACGATCGCTCTGACGAGGGTCGTTTTGACGAGGACGTTCTTCCTTACCCCGTGCCGCAGTACTGATTCTATGGAATTCTTCCAGATTGACAAACTTCCTGGATCTTTCCCTGAGCTCTGCCATATCCTTGGGTGGTTCTCCAATCAAACAATCCTTGAAATCCCCATATCGCAACCCTTGAGTAAGCAAAAGAACATATACTCCAGATTGCAGACCTGATATGCCACTAGCCTCTTGTTGATACCGAGCTAGGTAGTCGCGTAGAGACTCGTCCGGTCTCTGTGCGACTCCAGCTAATGAATGATCGGATTTTGGTTGTGACATACTGGCTGTGCATCTATTTAGGAACGCTCTTCTAAGCTCAGCCCAGGAGTGAATTGAATTAGCAGGTAGGGAATTGAACCATCTCAAAGGTGCCGAGCCCAGAGTCATTGAGAAAGCGCGGCACTTCATGAAATCCCCTCCTCCATAAAACATCATGGAGGATTCGTAAGCCGCAATGTGGTCCATCGGATCGGTTGTCCCAGTATACCGAGGAATATTTTGATGACCCACATAAGTCTGCGGGGTCTGAAATGCCATAATCTCAACTGTGAAAGGATGTCCAGGATGAGGTTCCCTGGCAACACGCTCACATGCTCGGGTTGAGGGGTGGAGGTGGAGGAAGATTGCTCGGGTTGCCGATAGCCACGTGAGGGCCTTGCTCGGCCGTTCTTGCCATGCTCTGCTGCTGAAGAGCAGCAATAGCCTGATTCTGTTTCTCAATTAAGGAAGTTTGAGTTCTCAAGATTTCCATGATTGACTCTTCCCTCCTTCGAGCCGAAGAGGTAGTCATGTAAGATCTGCCCTCTGTTTCATAACGTTGACCACCCTGAAGCGTTCCAAAGTGACCCCTAGTCAGGTGAGGTATTTCCCTGCCGGATCTCTCGGCTCGGGAATGATCGTGACGAGCGAAACGCCCTACTCGACGATCCTCATCAGTTCATGATCCAGCAGGGGCCCTCCGAAATTGATGTGGTCCAGAATCTGCAGTAGCATGCCATTCTGAAACATGACCATCAGGAACAGTCCGAGGGTGGGACCGCCCTCCGCCACCTTCAACTAGGGGAGAGACAATGGCTTGTGCCTGACCTGATGGAACCGGAAGGACTGGAGTGACATTAGCCTGATTGCCTTCATTGGCCCCTCCCGGAGCGACTATGTCCCTCACATTTCTTCCGCTCTTAGGTGGCCTCCCCCGGAGGCGACGGCGGAGCTCTCCCTCATTACCGTTGTCGTTTTCCATGAGAACAGTGGATGTGGGAATTATAGTTATTCGTCCCCACAGTCGGCGCCAATGTAGTGTCCTTGAACACTATATGTCCTTAACCCCCTAAGTGCTCAAGATTATGGTAACCAAGAGCCCAAGAGAGGATCAAGCGTTAATGTGTGACTTATGGTTTTTCTGCAGTTCCAGTTGGGAAAAGCAGGGTCTCCCTAGTCAACGTGTGTGTGCAGAGTGTCAACTTAGGGATGAGAATACTTACCTGAAACCCTAGCTATGATGAGCTATTTATAGGGATTGGAGGAGGCTGATATGGGCCGTTTGGGCCCTGTATCAAAGTTGTGCTGAACCAGGACTCTGTGAGATAATGTCCGATAATTATGCTCTTAGAATCTGGTTAGGATCAACTGAAGATCTCATGTCTAGGCTGTTGCGAGAATCTAGGAGAGATTTGCGGAAGGGATAAGAAGCCTCGGCGAGCCTGAGCTTATCCGCGAGCCGACGGTATGTCTCGGTCCTAGAGTTCCGAGCCTGATGGATTGAGGACCGATCGTAAGGCTCGGATCCATCAAGTCCGAGCCTGGCCCTTTGGTATGCTCGGAGTCCATGAGTCCGAGCGAAGGACTTTCATGACAGGTAAACCGAGGAAAGTGCCTTTAGAGAATCCCTTTGGTAAGACTCGGGTCCGTATATGGTCGGCAGACCCTACATTTTTTTTACGAAAGAAGGAAATGATGACATGTTTGGCATGATAAAAATTAAAAAAGGTAACTTGTTTAATATGAAATTTTTTAACTATATAAATCCTAACAACTTTCTTTTTCTTTGAGTCATTTGTTATCATACCATATACTCCTATGGTACAACATATTCGATTTACATTGATGCGGTTAATTTGCCTATAAATAGCCTTTCTTCTATTATCCTAAAGTCACACAACAATTATCTTCACAAAATACATATCTTCTCTTTTGTGGGTTTTGTGAGTTTCTCCCATTAATGTCTAACACAATATCATGTCCATTGTAGATATTGAGCACAATAAGCTCAAACGCAAGATGGAGAAGGCACCAACTTTGGATGTTGCTGAGTCCAAGCCCCCAAAGACTCTGACACTTGGTAATAGCTCCGTAGTTGGTGAAAACAATCATGAATGTGAACCCAATAACAATGTAGAAATCAAGGAAAACATGTCACTTGATTTCACTTGCAAATGTTTTGGGAAAAAATTCTCAAGTCTCCAAGCACTTGGGGGTCACCAAAATGCTCACAAGAGAGTCACAAAAGGAGAAAGTGAAGCACTTCACTCCTAAATACGTAGTAGGTTAATCAAAGGCATGGCAGGTTATTTTAATTTAATAACAAATCATGTCGAAGATCCTACTACGTGACTCAAGCACCTCAAGCCTCATAGGAGCTATAATTATGCTCTTGAATGAAATATATCCTTCTTCATATTGTGTTTCACCTCTTTTGTACTTGGTTATTTTCTGTAATTTATCTATGTATTCAATTTATTAATTCATGATTATGTAAAACTTGTACATTAATCTCTTTTCCTCAGATATTTTATTTTTAAACTTTGTCAATGATATTTTTGATGGAATACTTCATAGTAATTTTATAATTTCAAAACAAGTAATATATTCATAAAAATAAACATTGGGAAATAACCTACAACTGAATGAAGACTTTAGAGTTTGTTAATAAAAGTTGAGGAGACATGAGCTCTGGGGGTCATTAGGGTCAGGGCAGGCCTCTAGGCTCAAAGACCGGTTACACATCCATCAACAACGTTCTCACACCGGTAGGTATCAAACTCGAAATCTCTCATAACCCTAGACTCAACCCTTACCAAATAAGCGAACGATTGTTCCTTTATTTCTTGTTTTACCGATGATAAATTGGATAATAATCAAAAAACAATTAATTAAGAAATATTGGAAATCAAAGGGTTAAAATATTACCATTAAGGTTTTTTCCCTGTTTTTAAGACTATTTTAATTTTAACTACCATTCATAATATTCTATCAGTCCTGTTATCTTGGTAAAAACCAATTGATTTAATGGATTATTCACTCATTAATTATAAATTGCTATTACACAAATTTAATATCATTACAATTAATACATGTTTAACAAATCTTCCACAACAAAACTAAGATTTTAAAATAAATGGATCGTTGCTTCTTTTTTTAAATTAAATTCATCATATACAATCTTTAAGATTTTTCATTTCTTATTTTTAATTTAATTTGGGACAAAAATTTTGCAATTTTTTTACCAAGAGAATAGGACAGAGAGAGTACTAAATTAATGTAATTTATTCTTGTTTGATACTCCCTCTGTCCCACAAGGATGATAGCAAATTGGATTAGTCAAAAAAATTAAGAACTCATGCATTTAATAGTTTGTCAAACACATCAACCAAATATCAAACACCTAATTTACTGCATTTTTTATTGATCAACCTATCACAATACAAAGTTTACAATTTATAAGCTTTTCTTTTATTACTTTAAATTTAGTTTGAGATAAAAAATTTTGCTATTTTTTACCATCCTTGTGGGATATGGATGGAGTAATATATTCTATATCTAAATTTTGATATCCTAATTAGTTGAGCTCAATTTTGATTCAAATTTATCTCTATTTACTATCTTATTGCTTTCAAAGAGTAAAACAAAAATGATTTTTAGACCTACAAATAAAGAAACACCACGAAGAAATAGATATGTCTCACTTGTTTACTAATGATTGGTTAAGAAGTGACACATGTCACTTTTTTGTGGGGTATTTGATTTGTAGATTAATTTTGTAGTCCTATATATAATTGCTCAGAGTAAAAATATTTATATATTTTAAATTTATATCATAAATGAAAATTTATCTAAAAATTAAATGAAATCGTCAAACAATTCTTCATGCCTTTTTTTTTATAAGCAAGTTAAAATTTTATTCAACACAAGGGATCTATTACGCCTCATAGTACACCTGAACTCCACTTTCTATGAAGGGTTTGAACATGGGTACACTATCATGTGTTCAAATAGACCAAAATCAACCAAGAGTGAAATACATGAGTCAACCTCATGGGGATATGAAGCAATAATTACAAATCAAAAGCAACAGAAAACAAATGACCCGAACACTGCTTATCAAAGCATTACTAAGATCCCTACCTCCTTAAAAAATTGGCAGGAAAAAACCCGGTGGGAAAAATCCTAATCAAGAGAAAAAGAAGGTAAAAATTCTTCATGCATTTATTACGATATTTTCTATGCCACAGAAGGTAAAAATGAAATGTTTAGTATGATAATTAAATAAGATTAAGTGTTTTAATATGAAGATTTTTAACTATATAAATCCTAACAACTTTCCTTTTCTATGAAGCATTTATTATTAAACTATATACTCCTGTAGTACAACATATTAAACTAATGAAATTTATTCCTTTTTGATAATATATGTATATATATTAATTTTGATTCAAATTTATCTCTATTTACTATGTTATTACTTTCAATGAGTAAAAGAAATTATATCTTTTAAATGTTTGAATAAAATGAAATCGTCAAATAATTATTCATGCATTTATTGCCATAATTTTTTTACGAAAGAAGGAAATGATGACATGTTTGGCATGATAAAAATTAAAAAAGGTAACTTGTTTAATATGAAGATTTTTAACTATATAAATCCTAACAACTTTCTTTTTCTTTGAGACATTTGTTATCATACCATATACTCCTATTGTACAACATATTATTCGATTTACATTGATGCGGTTAATTTGCCTATAAATAGCCTTTCTTCTATTATCCTAAAGTCACACAACAATTATCTTCACAAAATACATATCTTCTCTTTTGTGGGTTTTGTGAGTTTCTCCCATTAATGTCTAACACAATATCATGTCCATTGTAGATATTGAGCACAATAAGCTCAAACGCAAGATGGAGAAGGCACCAACTTTGGATGTTGCTGAGTCCAAGCCCCCAAAGACTATGACACTTGGTAATAGCTCCGTAGTTGGTGAAAACAATCATGAATGTGAACCCAATAACAATGTAGAAATCAAGGAAAACATGTCACTTGATTTCACTTGCAAATGTTTTGGGAAAAAATTCTCAAGTCTCCAAGCACTTGGGGGTCACCAAAATGCTCACAAGAGAGTCACAAAAGGAGAAAGTGAAGCACTTCACTCCTAAATACGTAGTAGGTTAATCAAAGGCATGGCAGGTTATTTTAATTTAATAACAAATCATGTCGAAGATCCTACTACGTGACTCAAGCACCTCAAGCCTCATAGGAGCTATAATTATGCTCTTGAATGAAATATATCCTTCTTCATATAGTCTTGTGTTTTTTTGTACTTGGTTATTTTCTGTAATTTATCTATGTATTCAATTTATTAATTCATGATTATGTAGAACTTGTGCATTAATCTGTTTAAACTTTGTCAATGATATTTTTGATGGAATACTTCATAGTAATTTTATAATTTCAAAACAAGTAATATATTCATAAAAATAAACATTGGGGAAATAACCTAGAACTGAATGAAGACTTTAGAGTTTGTTAATAAAAGTTGAGGAGACATGAGCTCTGGGGGTCACCAGGGTCAGGTCAGGCCTCAAGGCTCAAAGACCGGTTACACATCCATCAACACCGTTCTCACACCGGTAGGCATCAAACTCAAAATCTCTCATAACCCTAGACTCAACCCTTACCAAATAAGCGAACGATTGTTCCTTTATTTCTTGTTTTACCGATGATAAATTGGATAATAATTAAAAAACAATTAATTAAGAAATATTGGAAATCAAAGGGTTAAAATATTACCATTAAGGTTTTTTCCCCTGTTTTTTAGACTATTTTAATTTTAACTACCATTCATAATATTCTATTAATCCTGTTATCTTGGTAAAAACCAATTGATTTAATGGATTATTCACTCATTAATTATAAATTGCTATTACACAAATTTAATATCATTACAATTAATACATGTTTAACAAATCTTCCACAACAAAACTAAGATTTTAAAATAAATGGATCGTTGCTTCTTTTTTTAAATTAAATTCATCATATACAATCTTTAAGATTTTTCATTTCTTATTTTTAATTTAATTTGGGACAAAATTTTGCAATTTTTTTACCAAGAGAATAGGACAGAGAGAGTACTAAATTAATGTCATTTATTCTTGTTTGATACTCCCTCTGTCCCACAAGGATGATAGCAAATTGGATTAGTCAAAAAAATTAAGAACTCATGCATTTAATAGTTTGTCAAACACATCAACCAAATATCAAACACCTAATTTACTGCATTTTTTATTGATCAACCTATCACAATACAAAGTTTACAATTTATAAGCTTTTCGTTTATTACTTTAAATTTAGTTTGAGATAAAAATTTTTGCTATTTTTTACCATCCTTGTGGGATGGATGGAGTAATATATTCTATATCTAAATTTTGATATCCTAATTAGTTGAGCTCAATTTTGATTCAAATTTATCTCTATTTCTATCTTATTGCTTTCAAAGAGTAAAACAAAAATGATTTTTAGACTTACAAATAAACCTACACCACGAAGAAATAGACATGTCTCACTTCCTTACTAATGATTGGTTAAGAAGTGACACATGTCACTTTTTTGTGGGGGTATTTGATTTGTAGATTAATTTTGTAGTCCTATATATAATTGCTCTGTAGGGTCTGCCGACCATATAAGGACACAAGTCCTACCAAAAGGATTTTCTAAGAGCACTTCCCTCGGATTTCTAAGCATGAACGTCCCTCGCTCGGACTCATGGATTCCGAGCATACCAAAGGACAAGGCTCGGACTTGATGGGGCCGAGCCTTAAAATCGTTCCTCAACCAATCAGGCTCGGGACTCTGGGACCAAGATAGATCGTCGACTTGTGGATAGACTCAGTCTTATCAAGGCTCATCCCTTCCGCAGATCTCTCCTGGATTCTCGCAAACAGCCTAGATATGAGATCTTCAGCTGATCCTAACCAAATTCTTAAAGCATAATCTTCCGATATTATCTCAACAAAATCCTGGCTCAGCACCGCACTGATACAGGGCCCAAACGGCCCATATCAGCCTTCCCAAAATCCTATAAATGGCTCATTACAACTAGGTTTTCAGGTACGTACTCTCATCCCTAAGTTGACACTCTGCACACACGTTAACTAGGGAGATCCTGCTTTTCCCAACTGGAACTGCAGAAACACCATAAAGTCGCACATTAATACTTGATCCTCTCTTGGGCTCTTGATTTCCATAATCTTGAGCACTTAGAGGGTTAAGGACATCTAGTGTTCCAGGACACTACATTGGCGCCGTCTGTGGGGAGTGAATAACCAGTATTCCCACTTCCACCGTACTCATGGCAAACGACAACGATAACCAAGGACAAGGGGATCTCCGCCATCGCCTTCGTGGGAGGCCACCTAAGAGTGCAAGAAACGTTAGGGACAGAATCGCCCCAGGAAGACCTACTGGAGGCAATCGGGCTAACACTCCACCAGTTCCTCCGGTGGAGCAGACGGTTGCTCCCCCAGTTCCTCCGGTTCAGGCTAATGTTCCTACAGTTCCTCCGGTGGTTCAAGCCACTGTTCCTCCCCTCGTGGAAGGTGGCGGAAGGCGATCCAATCCCCGCACTGTTCCTGATGGCCATGTTTCAGATTGGCATGATACTGCGGACTCTGGACCACATCAGTCTCGGAGGGCCCCTGCTAGATCACGAACGAGTGAAGGTCGACGAGCTGAGCGTTCCGCTCATCATGATCACTCTCGAGCCGTGAGATCCAACAGGGAAATACCTCACTTGACTAGGGGTCGTTTTGGAACGCTTCAAGGTGGACAACGTTCTGAAACAGAGGGTAGATCTTATATGACTACTTCCTCGGCCCGAAGGAGAGAAGAGACAATCATGGAAATCTTGAGAACTCAGACTTCCCTGATTGAGAAACAGAACCAAGCTATCGCTACTCTACAGTAGCAGAGCATGGCAAGAATAGCCGAGCAAGGCCCTCACATGGCTCTTGGCAACCCGAACAACCTTCCTCAACCCCCACCCCTCAACCCGAACGTGGTTCCTGAGCATGTTACTGGAGAGCCCCATCCTGGACATCCTTTCACGGTTGAGATTATGGCATTTCAGACCCCGCAGACTTATGTGGGCCATCAGAATATCCCTCGGTACACTGGGACAACTGATCCGATGGACAACATTGCAGCCTACGAGTCTTCCATGATGTTTTATGGAGGAGGGGATTTCATGAAGTGTCGAGCTTTCTCAATGACCCTGGGCTCGGCACCTTTGAGGTGGTTCAACTCCCTACCTGCTAAGTCGATTCATTCTTGGGCTGAGCTCAGGAGAGCATTCTTGAATCGATACACGACCAATATGTCACAGCCGAAGTCAGATCATTCATTAATTGGAGTCGTACAGAGACCTGACGAGTCTCTACGTGACTACCTAGCTCGGTATCAACAGGAGGCCAGTGGCATATCGGGACTGCAATCTGGAGTATCTGTTCTTTTGCTAACTCAAGGGTTGCGGGATGGAGATTTCAAGGATTGTTTAATTGAGGAACCACCAAAGGATGTGGCCGAGCTAAGGGAAAGATCTAGGAAGTTTGTCAATCTGAAGGAATTCCACAGAATCAGTACTGCGACACGGGGTAGGGAGGAACGACAGGAGCAACGACCTCGTCAAAACGATCCTCCTCAAAGTGATCGTTTTCGAGATAGGGGGAGGAAGGACAAGAGAGAAAGAGGAGAAAAACTGCCTCCAAAAGGCAAGTATGATGAATATACCCAGCTTATAGTCCCGAGGAGTCAAATCCTTCGTGAGACTATGCATACCGGGATGTGTAACATCACTCGGCCTCCAGCTTTGAGAAGAACTGCTCAAAAGGATAAGACAAAGTATTGCGATCATCATGGCGGATGGGGGCATACCACCGATCAATGTACCCAGCTGAAAGATCTGATTGAGGAAATGGTAAAGGATGGAAAACTTCAATAATATATTGGTGAAGCATTGTGGAAGCGTGCGAAGAGAAGAAGCCATTCCCCGCCTAGATCCGAACAGAAACAAAAAAACAAAAGCCCTTCACCACCTGCAGGGGGAGCCTCCATCCTACTGTCCGAGCAGGATAAGGGTCGAGAGACTTTCCTGATCAATACCATTGCTGGAGGATTTGCAGGTGGAGGTGAAAGAAAAGGAGATCGAAGGAGGTATGTGGCTAGGCCTTGAAGTTGAAAAGATCTGACCTAACTCCATTTGAGGGAAGTTTGATTGGCTTTACGGGTCATTCCATTGTTCCCTTAGGCCACATTCATCTCCCAGTGACCATGGGGGAGCAACCGTCTGCTCGAACCGAGATGGTAAAGTGGTTAGTTGTCCAAGCACCGTCGGCATACAACGCCATCCTTGGCCGTACTGCACTCCAATCATTTGGTGTCGTTGTATCAACCGTTCACCTAGCCATGAAGTTTCCAGGGTCTGATGACCAGGTGGTAACGGTACGTTCCGAACAAGAGTTGGCTCGGAAATGTTACAATATCAGCTTGGGCAAACTGAAGCTGGATGATGATGAGAAGATTATGCAAGAAGTTCTCAACAAGGGAAGTGTTAATCTGGCAGATCTTGACGTAAGGAAGGAGGATGAAACTAGGCCAACTCCCGAGGGGGACTCCAAGAAGATAATTCTGGGGACCGATCCACCCCGTCGCGTCAAAATTGGTGTTGGCCTTGCTGAGGAAGTTGAAAGAGAACTAACAGAGTTGTTGATAGAAAACAAAGACTTGTTTGCCTGGACATCGGCAGACATGCCAGGAATCGATCCAAACTTCATCTGCCACAAGTTAAGTGTGTATCCCGGTGCCAAGCCGGTGTCTCAGAAGAAAAGACGGGTCGGAACTGAGAAGGCTCAAGCAACAGAAGAAAAGTTAGCCGAGCTTCTTGAGGCAAGATTTATCAGGGAAGTGGTATATACTGATTGGTTGGCTAATCCCGTACTGGTCAAAAAGTCCAACGGAAAATGGAGAATGTGCGTGGATTACACAGACTTGAACAAAGTTTGCCCCAAGGATCAATATCCACTTCCCTGCATAGACAAACTTGTAGATAACTCGACAGGGTATCAAAGGCTATCCTTCATGGATGCTTATTCGGGGTACAATCAGATCCCTATGTATCCCCCGGATCAGGTGAAGACTTCGTTCATCACGGAAAATGCTACATATTGTTATAATGTCATGCCGTTCGGACTTAAGAACGCTGGGGCAACGTACCAACGAATGATGAACAAGGTGTTCGGCCCACTGATTGGGCCCAAAATGGAGGTATACATTGACGATATGATTGCAAAGAGCTTGAAGGAAGAAGATCATGCTAAGGATTTAAAGGTCACCTTGGGCAGAGTTCGAGAGTTTGATATGAGGTTGAATCCGGAAAAGTGCACGTTTGGGGTCCCTGCTGGTTCATTCCTCGGATTCATGCTCACCGAACGAGGGATCGAGGCAAATCCAGAGAAGTGTCGAGCCATCCTCGAGATGAAGAGTCCATCCGATATCAAGGGAGTACAATAGTTGGCAGGTCGGGTTGCGGCTCTTTCTAGATTTTTATCTCAGTCAGCTCGGAAGGCTCTACCATGGTACCAACTGCTACGGAAGGAGAAGGAAAAGACGTTCGAGTGGAATGAGGCGTGCGAAAAGGCCTTCACTGACCTTAAGCAATACTTGGCATCCCCTCCAATCTTGTCTAGCCCTATAAATGGAGAAATTCTATTCCTTTACTTATCAGTGGGTGACTCAGTGGTCAGTTCGGTTCTGGTTCGGGAAGAGTCAGGCAAGGAATCCCCGATTTATTTCGTCAGCCGAGCACTACAGGGACCAGAGCTGAGGTATCAGAAGGTAGAAAAGTTGGCATTCTGTTTGGTTATCACGGCCAGAAGATTGCGTCAATACTTCCAGAGCCACCACATCAAGGTCAGAACGGCTCAGCCGATCCGTCAGATACTCCAAAAACCAGACTTGGCAGGCAAAATGGTGACTTGGGCCATTGAACTTTCCGAGTTCGACATCACTTTCGAACCAAGGAAGGCAATGAAGTCCCAGGTCTTAGCTGATTTTCTCACCGAGTTTACTGAGCCATTGACGAGCTCAAACTTGGACTGGAACATTTATGTCGATGGGTCGAGTAACAAGCTCGGGGCAGGTTCTGGAATAATCTTGGAGAATTCCGAGGGAATTACTTTGGAATATTCTTTGAAGTTCGGATTTCCGACTTCGAATAATCAAGCGGAGTATGAAGCTGTAATGGCTGGTCTGAGGATGGCGAAAGAAGTAGGGGCCCGAGAAGTGAAGATTTTCAGCGATTCTCAGTTGGTGGTATCGCTAGTGAAAGGTGATTATCAAGCCAAGGAACCCATCCTCCAAAAATATTTGGAGAAGGTGAAGTTCCTGTCTTCAGAGTTTTCCAAGGTTGAATTCTGTCACATCCCAAGAGAAAGCAATGGCCGAGCGGACATTCTTTCCAAACTTGCTTCAACAAAGGGTCCTGGAAATAACAAGACGTTGATCCAAGAAATGGTGCATGGACCTAGCGTTGTCCTCTCCGTTTCGGTGGATCCAAGTTGGACTTCTCCGATCATAAGCTACTTGGAACAAGGAATTTTGCCGACGGATCCAATCGAGGCCAAAAAGCTTGTCAGAAAGGCATCCCAATTTGCCATGATCGATGGAATTCTGTTTTGCCGAGGGGTCAGCGGCCCCATGCTCAGGTGCTTAGACCCCGCCGAAGCAAAGCAGGCACTGGAAGAAGTCCATGGAGGTATCGGAAGCCATCATGTTGGGGGGAAATCACTGGCAAAAAAGGTTCTAAGGGCAGGATACTACTGGCCGACCCTACAACAGGATGCGATTAGTCATGTGAAAAGATGTGAAAAATGTCAGTTTCACAGTGATGTCTACTAGAAGCCGGCCGAGGAACTCCATTCACTTTCATCTCCCTATCCCTTCTATCAATGGGGAATGGATTTGATTGGCCAGTTCCCCACCGCAACAGGACAACTCAAATGGGTGATAGTGGCCATCGATTATTTTACCAAGTGGATTGAAGCCGAGCCCCTAGTAACTATCTCATCGACCAAGGTGCAGAAGTTCTTTGAGAGACAGGTTGTGGCTCGGGTTGGAGTGCCACAAGTTTTGGTAACTGACAACGGAACTCAATTCGCAGCAAAGGCATTCCAAGACTTAGTCAACGCTTTGAACATTGAACACTATTTTTCCTCGGTCGAGCACCCTCAGACCAATGGACAAGTAGAATCAGTGAACCGAAGTATCATTCAGGGGATCAAGAAGAGACTCATCGGTGCAAAGGGAAATTGGTTAGAAAACTTGCATGAAGTGCTTTGGTCGTACCGCACCACTGTACAGACTTCGACGGGAGAAACCCCTTATCGTCTTACTTATGGTTGCGACGCTGTCATCCCGATAGAAAGGATCATCCCTTCTTTCCGAGCCATACAACAACCGAACCCCCTCAACAACACTTTACTGTGTGAGGACTTAGTTTTGTCGGAAGAAGTCAGAGATTTAGCTGCCGAACGGGAAAGACATGCCAAGCTTATGCAAGCGAAAGGGTATAATCGCTCAGTAGTGCCCAGAGAATTCGAGGTAGGTGACCTCGTCCTACGAAGAGCCGACATCGGCCTCAAAAATGCTAAGGATGAGAAACTGGCTCAGAATTGGGAAGGTCCATACCGAGTAGCTTCCAAAACGGGAACGGGAGCCCACAAGCTCGAAACTCTCTCGGGTGCCCTCATCAACAACACATGGAACGTGGCAAAGCTTAGAGCATATTTCAGTTAGAGTTTTTTATCCCGTTTCAATTCTATTTTTAATTGTTTTTGTTTCATTATTACCTTTGTTCTGTTAGGATTATTTATGATGGTGTACGCTCGGTGGAACTCCGAGCCCATTGTATTTACTGCTTCGAATAAATAAAAGTTCTGTTATTGAATTCATTGTATTTACGTACTTTTCCTCATAACCGACTAGCCACCGTTTATGACGCGAACGATTATAAACAGCTCAAACAAGAGCTTATAACTCGTCAAGTACCTTAAAAAGATTCCCGATTCAAACATGATTTGTTTTAAAAATCATTTATATATCGCGGATAGAGGAATCCACCTCGGCTAAAGTGCTGGAGTTCCGAGGTCTTAACACTTGAATTCTTAACAAAAAGAACAGAAAGAAGCATAAAATAAAAGCGGATATTATAAATATTCAAAAGCAGTTATAGCAAAGAGATTCAAACCCATCTATTGGGGCAGATACAAAAGTAAAAAGGCAAAAGGAAAAAGCTACTCTAGGTCAGACAGTACTACGCTGTCAGGGTCGAACTTATCCTCTTCTTCCTCCTTGCCCTCGGCATCCTCGTCCTCGGATTCTTCTTCCTCTGAATCTTCGGCGAAGTGGTCTGGTAGATCATTGCTGCTCATGTCAATTGGAACCCCATTCTCGCCCACAATCTGACCATTCTTGGTTGAAAAGTTGGGGTCAGCGCCCTTTGTCACGAGGCCAGGGTTCAGGATACGGAGTTGCTCGGCTGTATTAAGGAAGGAATCTTCAACTGCGTGATCCCAGTTGTACAGATTCTCCTTGGCTGCCTTCTTATGCTTAAGAGCTTTCGCTCTCATCTTGTCCAAAGAGGCTCGGAGCCCAGTAACTTCATCCCTAGCATATTCAAGTTGTTCCTGAGCCACAGCAGTATCCTCCTTAGCCTTTCTCAGATTTTCCTCGGATTGCCTCATCTTTTCCTCGGCCTCTTGAAGAGTTTTTTCATCTGTTCCCTTATCAGCTTCGGCCTTAGCCTTGGCGCCTTCAGCATCGTGCATTCCTTTCTGCAGTTTTTCATTCTCGACCGCTAGTGCTTGAAGCTTTTTATTAAGGCCCTCTACTTGAAGCTGTAAGTAGTCTTCCCGAGCATCAGCTTCACTTCGTTTTTTCTTTTCCTCAGAAGACACACCAGCATGAACGTCGTCACCACGCTGACTGAGGTAACGAAGAATGCTTGCACCCAGAAGGAAACTCCTCACCAGGGCCGAACAGTTGTTTTCCCAGGTACCTGGGGTCCAAGCACCTATCACTTACGCGTCCTCAGGGGGGAAGACAATTGCGTTAAAGGCATCGGATTTCTTCTTAGCCCACACTGTTTTGGCGACAATGTCGTCCATACCCTCAGTAACATGAACTCCCTTGTGGGACTTACTCAGATGGAGCCAACCCTCGGCCACCCCCTTTCCTGTATCCATCCGAGGTCGCTTAGGTGGACGCTCGGGGGTACCTTGAACACTCGGCTGAGCCTCCGAGTTGATTATTTGTTCTACGCCTTCAACGGCCGAAATCACTTCAGCAGGGACAGCTTGAGGAGGAACGGTTGGATTACTCTTTGGTGCTGGCTCAGAGGACGGACTTTTTGATGAGGAGCTCGAGCCGGCCTTCACAGCAGCCAGCTGAGTCATTCTGGCCGATGCAGAAGCACTCTTCTTAGCCTTTGAAGCTTTCTTCCCCATTTTTTCTGCAACAAGACAAAAGATGTTATACCGAGCAAAAAAAATGTATAATTATACCCAGTTCGGCCTTCACTTCGGCCCGTGTCCTCTTCAACAAAATCTGCTTCGTGTCTATTTGACCCTTCTCTTGGAGATATTCCCAAACTCGGTCGCATAATCGTCTCTCGGCCTTCGTTAAATCAGTTTTTTAATCAAATTGATATAAGGAGGCCCCTCGATTATAGATACCGTTCGACCAGCTCAAAGGGAACCGAGGTACAACCTTAATTTACCCTTCTGCCTCAACTTGTTCCATAAACCAGCAAACTTCGGCTCCAGTGTATTCGTATTGGAAGAAGAGCGGTTTGAAGGACTTCCAAGAATCGGTTACTTTTGCAAAGAGGGCGTGCTCCCTCCGAGCTTTTAAGGACACCCAAAGCCCCTTTGAGTCGCCAAACTTATTTACTTGGGGGGCATACAACCAGAAGAAAGATCGTAATGTTGCTACTAGACCTTCGGCGTCGCAGAACTGTTGAAACGCCCTTACAAAGGCCCAACCACTTGGATGTAGCTGGCTTGGGGCTATGTTTAAGTGCTTCAGGACTTCTATCTCGAGGGTGGAAAAGGGCATGCGGATTTCGACCTTTGTCGCTATTTCCTCGTAAAAATAAAAGAGCTGTCGGTTTTCCGGTACTTGGAGGCATATCCGGTCGTCTATGCCCGCGTGTCTTAATACGAATTCCGAGGCATTCCCATCTTCTCTCGGAGGTGTTAGAATTGGACGAAGATGGTTCAAGCTGTTAGTCGTTAGCAATGAAGGCCTTGTTCCAAGAACTTCCCGATCGAAGACAGCATCATACTGCGCGTGGTTCGGAGGTAAGGGATATTCTTCAGGATGAGTTTCACATCGGCACTCCACCATATCTGGGGAAAAAGTGAAAGGCTCAGCATTAGTATTTTTGATAGCAGATGTTTTAATTCTAAAACTAAGGCCGAGCCTAGGACCTTTTCCCCCCTCCCTCTTAGAATCTCTAGAAGACTCTTCCCCCCTTGTAAAGCGCTCGGGACTAGTCCTAACCTGGGCTCGACGCTCGGCAAACCTATAAGCCAACGCCACCTATTTTCCTTTACAGGATTTGAAGGATATTCTACGGTTAACGGTTTTGCCTCAGGTGACTCGTTGGATCCATGGCCAAAAGGGGGGGGGTAGGAGGACCTACTGCATCATTAATGTTAGAATTCCCAGAATTCCCAGAATTCCCAGAATCCCTAGAATACCCAGAAGAATTTGGATCGCTGTCACTGGAAGGTTCCTCACCTAATCTCCTACAGAGTTCACGGTATATTTTCTTCCAATCTCTCCAACTACTCATTATTAGGAAACCTAAACCATCCAACTACTTACCCAGAACAATTAAATACCCCCAAATTTCTGCAAAACCCGCAAAACGCAAACCCTCTTAAAAAATGGAAAAACCAGAATTAGGAATGAGTTATTCGCTTTGGAAGAAGAAGTTACCTGCTTTGTTTTCGGTTGCTGATTCCTGGAAGAAGTTGGTGGCAACTGATGATCGTAGAAGAACAGAGGAGAATGGAGAAAATGAGTAAGGAGCAGCGGAGGATTAATGGGAAGAAACGTGAAAATGTCTGGAGCAACGAAAGAAAAGGTTCTGATTTCTGAGAGTTAGAAGTGAGGGAGTGACAGAAGGGAGAATGAAAGTAAAGGATTCGAAGAACCCTTAATCCCTAAAAACCTTTCGGTTCTCCTCCATGATGGACGTATGGGCCGAAAGCCCATTAACCCACTCAACCACTCACGGCGTGAGACGTGGCAGTTACCAACTGCGCTTTTTCGAATTTCAAAATTCGAAATGATTTGGCACAACTTCCCAAGACGAGCCGTACCTAGAGAACCTAAAATGTCACCTCGAGCAGGCTACCTGGATACAACTGTCGCGCGCTCCCAAACTAGGACATCCGAAAGGTTCAACCCTAAAATGCTTGTTACCTCGTCACAGACTTTTCAAAGTCTTACGAGCTGGGGGGCTTGTAGGGTCTGCCGACCATATAAAGACACAAGTCCTACCAAAAGGATTTTCTAAGAGCACTTCCCTCGAATTTCTAAGCATGAACGTCCCTCGCTCGGACTCATGGATTCCGAGCATACCAAAGGACAAGGCTCGGACTTGATGGGGCCGAGCCTTATAATCGTTCCTCAACCCATCAGGCTCGGGACTCTGGGACCGAGATAGATCGTCAACTTGTGGATAGACTCAGTCTTATCAAGGCTTATCCCTTCCGCAGATCTCTCCTGGATTCTCGCAAACAGCCTAGACATGAGATCTTCAGCTGATCCTAACCAGATTCTTAGAGCATAATCTTCCGATATTATCTCAACAGAATCCTGGCTCAGCACCGCACTGATACAAGGCCCAAACGGCCCATATCAGCCTTCCCAAAACCCTATAAATGGCTCATTACAACTAGGGTTTCAGGTACGTACTCTCATCCCTAAGTTGACACTCTGCACACACGTTGACTAGGGAGATCCTGCTTTTCCCAACTGGAACTGCAGAAACACCATAAAGTCACACATTAATACTTGATCCTCTCTTGGGCTCTTGATTTCCATAATCTTGAGCACTTAGAGGGTTAAGGACATCTAGTGTTCCAGGACACTACATGCTCAGAGTAAAAATATTTATATATTTTAAATTTATATCATAAATGAAAATTTATCTAAAAATTAAATGAAATCGTCAAACAATTCTTCATGCATTTTTTTATAAGCAAATTAAAATTTTATTCAACACAAGGGATCTATTAAGCCTCACAGTACACCAGAACTCCACCTTCTATGAAGGGTTTGAACATGGGTACACTATCATGTGTTCAAATAGACCAAAATCAACCAAGAGTGAAATACATGAGTCAACCTCATGGGGATGTGAAGCAATAATTACAAATCAAAAGCAACAGAAAACAAATGACCCGAACACTGCCTATCAAAGCATTACTAAGATCCCTACCTCCTTAAAAACATTGGCAGGAAAAAACCCGGTGGGAAAAATCCTAATCATGAGAAAAAGAAGGTAAAAATTCTTCATGCATTTATTACGATATTTTCTATGCCACCGAAGGTAAAAATGAAATGTTTAGTATGATAATTAAAAAAAATTTAGTGTTTTAATATGAAGATTTTTAACTATATAAATCCTAACAACTTTCCTTTTCTATGAAGCATTTATTATTAAACTATATACTCCTGTAGTACAACATATTAAACTAATGAAATTTAATCCTTTTTGATAATATATGTATATATATGAATTTTGATTCAAATTTATCTCTATTTACTATTTTATTACTTTCAATGAGTAAAAGAAATTATATCTTTTAAATTTTTGAATAAAATGAAATCGTCAAATAATTATTCATGCATTTATTACCATATTTTTTTACGAAAGAAGGAAATGATGACATGTTTGGCATGATAAAAATTAAAAAAGGTAACTTGTTTAATATGAAGATTTTTAACTATATAAATCCTAACAACTTTCTTTTTCTTTGAGTCATTTGTTATCATACCATATACTCCTATGGTACAACATATTATTCGATTTACATTGATGCGGTTAATTTGCCTATAAATATCCTTTCTTCTATTATCCTAAAGTCATACAACAATTATCTTCACAAAATACATATCTTCCCATTAATATCATGTCCATTTTAGATATTGAGCACAATAAGCTCAAACGCAAGATGGAGAAGGCACCAACTTTGGACGTTGCTGAGTCCAAGCCCCCAAAGACTCTGACACTTGGTAATAGCTCCGTAGTTGGTGAAAACAATCATGAATGTGAACCAAATAACAATGTAGAAATCAAGGAAAACATGTCACTTGATTTCACTTGCAAATGTTTTGGGAAAAAATTCTCAAGTCTCCAAGCACTTGGGGGTCACCAAAATACTCACAAGAGAGTCACAAAAGGAGAAAGTGAAGCACTTCACTCCTAAATAAGTAGTAGGTTAATCAAAGGCATGACAGGTTATTTTAATTTAATAACAAATCCTGTCGATGATCCTACTACGTGACTCAAGCACCTCAAGCCTCATAGGAGCTATAATTATGCTCTTGAATGAAATATATCCTTCTTCATATAGTCTTGTGTTTCACCTCTTTTGTACTTGGTTATTTTCTGTAATTTATCTATGTATTCAATTTATTAATTCATGAATATGTAGAACTTGTACATTAATCTCTTTTCCTCAGATATTTTATTTTTAAACTTTGTCAATGATATTTTTGAAGGAATACTTCATAGTAATTTTATAATTTCAAAACAAGTAATATATTCATAAAAATAAACATTGGGGAAATAACCTACAACTGAATGAAGACTTTAGAGTTTGTTAATAAAAGTTGAGGAGACATGAGCTCTGGGGGTCACCAGGGTCAGGGCAGGCCTCTAGGCTCAAAGACCGGTTACACATCCATCAACACCGTTCTCACACCGGTAGGTATCAAACTCGAAATCTCTCATAACCCTAGACTCAACCCTTACCAAATAAGCGAACGATTGTTCCTTTATTTCTTGTTTTACCGATGATAAATTGGATAGTAATCAAAAAACAATTAATTAAGAAATATTGGAAATCAAAGGGTTAAAATATTACCATTAAGGTTTTTTCCCCTGTTTTTTAGACTATTTTAATTTTAACGACCATTCATAATATTCTATCAGTCCTGTTATCTTGGTAAAAACCAATTGATTTAATGGATTATTCACTCATTAATTATAAATTTCTATTACACAAATTTAATATCATTACAATTAATACATGTTTAACAAATCTTCCATAACAAAACTAAGATTTTAAAATAAATGGATCATTGCTTCTTTTTTTAAATTAAATTTAAAATATACAATCTTTAAGATTTTTCATTTCTTATTTTTAATTTAATTTGGGACAAAAATTTTGCAATTTTTTTTACCAAGAGAATAGGACAGAGAGCGTACTAAATTAATGTCATTTATTCTTGTTTGATACTCCCTCTGTCCCACAAGGATGATAGCAAATTGGATTAGTCAAAAAAATTAAGAACTCATGCATTTAATAGTTTGTCAAACACATCAACCAAATATCAAACACCTAATTTACTGCATTTTTTATTGATCAACCTAACACAATACAAAGTTTACAATTTATAAGCTTTTCGTTTATTACTTTAAATTTAGTTTGAGATAAAAAAATTTTGCTATTTTTTACCATCCTTGTGGGATGGATGGAGTAATATATTGTATATCTAAATTTTGATATCCTAATTAGTTGAGCTCAATTTTGATTCAAATTTATCTCTATTTACTATCTTATTGCTTTCAAAGAGTAAAACAAAAATGATTTTTAGACCTACAAATAAACCTACACCACGAAGAAATAGACATGTCTCACTTGTTTACTAATGATTGGTTAAGAAGTGACACATGTGTAACACCCAGCAAATTCCTCGTATTGAATTAAAATATTGAAGAAATTTATTTTGAGAAAAGTAATTTCGAAAGAGTAATTTTCTTAAATAATTTTCTTTATTCACGTTTTCAAAGTAATGAATGATTTTTTTTAGGGATGTTTTTCATGAAATACTAATATGAGTTTTAGAAATTGAGTTTTGGAAAAAGGTCCATGTGTTTGATATTTTATAAAAATATTTGTGATTTTTGTGTGAGTCATTTTCTAATGAAAAAGAATTATTTTCTATTCATATGTGTGTATGTGTACACGGCTTTGGTATGTATGTCTATGCTTAGGATTACATGAAAATTTGATTAGTAGAAAAATACAATGCATGAATGTGTGTTTAAGTGTGTGCACTACAACAGAATAGCTAAAAGATCCCGGTTCCGCATGCCTATTGATCCCGGTTCCGAACCGGGATTGTATCCCCTGGTATAACAAGTTTGATTCTTATGATCCTAGTTGTTTTAGAAAACACGGAACCGAGATCTATAGCATATATGATCACTGTTGATTTTTAATAATAAACTGGGATGTTTAGTGTATATGATCACTGTTGAGTTTTTTAAAATGAACCGGGATCTTTAGTATATATATATATATATAATTTATAATATTTGCTATTTAATGTATATATATACATATATATATATTTTTTTAATTTATAATATTTGCTATATCCATATATTAAAATAAATTGTCAACATTTTTTTTTGCAACAAATAAATGTCATAATTATATACATTAGAAACGTGAATGTCAATACACATTTAAGATAGATAACTCCCAAACCAAAACAAATGGCTTCATACATACAAAAGGCCGATTTCCTTGATTAATCCTGCTCGATCGCACTTCGGTTTGAGGGAGAAGAGGGAGGTGAACACTCTCATGGAGTGAGTTTAAGAAAGACGGAGGAAGGAGAGAGATGACCGCGTAGCTTTGTGAGGGATAAAAAAGGTGAACCGATGGAGGAAGAAGGAGTGCTGATGGAGGAAGGAGAAGGAACCTTCTCAGATGGCATAGGTGAGTACACGTATGTGAGGAAGGTGAACTGTGTGGCTGTGTGTTGGTGCCTTTTGATAGCATTGATCCCGGTTATAACGTTTATCCCGGTTCCGTGTTTTTATTATTCATCCCAGTTGAAGTAAAACAACGGGATAAATAAGGTTTGTGTGATTTTAATTTTTAAAAAATAAAAAATTATATATGTTATAACATTGATCCCGGTTCCGTGTTTTTTATAACCGGGATCAATAAATTCAAGGTATTTTTAAACTATGATTTGTCTATTAATCCCAATTCCGGAACGGAACCGGGATTAATATCCGGCTATTTTTTTGCAATTCTGTAGTAGTGGTGATTCGTGTATATATGTGTATGAGTATGTGACGTGTATGTGCATGTATGTGTATATGTGTGTGTGTAACGTATGAGTGTGTATGAGGGTGGGGAGCCTAGAATTTCCTAAGTAATGGACAAGAAACCAAGTTGTAACCAAGACTAAACTAAGTTAGTGAAAACCCTAACCAATAGCCAACTAGTCATTAAGCCTAAAGTGACCCCTAAAATCTAACCTATGCTACCTTGTCCCCTTGAAAATGATAACCTCCACCCATGCAACAAAGTGAGTTGCCAAAATTGCCCCTCCTATTTACACCCATGGCCGAACCTACAAGGGCAAAAGAGGAAATGTACGAATTTCCTATATAAGACTTACACCTTAGTTTATTTCCATTCATTCACTTTCATTCTTTCATTTTCCTTCATTTCCCATATACATTTGTTGAGAGCAAAATCAAAGCTTTCAACACATAGAGAAATAGAGAGGGAGGTCGTGAGTGAGAAGAAGAAAGAGGGAGAAGTCCAAACCAAAACCTAAGTCTTTCTTTGATGATCCAAGACCTTAGAAGTTTGAAGATCAACCTTTTCTTTGGTGGGTATCTCGAATGAACATGAAGAAATTGTAATAATGTAGATTTTCTTTTAATTTTGTAATTTTCCTTTCTTTTCTTCTTTTGCATGTCTTATTTTATGTTTGATCATGAACTTTTAAAGCTTAAAGGAACTTATAAACGTCTAACTAATGGACTTCATAACTCAATTAAGGTCTTCATGAAAGATCTTAAAGTTTTTCAACATAAATCCTAAAGAATTAAAGGTTTGTTGAGATTTTTGTAAAGTTTAAAGCAAACCTCTTTGCATGTTAATTTTTTCAAGCTTAAATGATGAGCACAAGTATGTTTGTGCTTGATCATCGATTTTCAAGCTTAATGGAACTTGTAAATGTCTAACTAACGGATTTCATAACTCGTTTAAAGTTTTTCATAAGGGATCCTAAAGCTTTTCAAACTAAATCTTCTAAATCAAAAGGTTTGATGGGATTTTTGTAAAGTTTAAAGTAAATCTCTTTGTATGTTGAATTCCCTTTCTTAAACCGTGATTTAAAGATGTATTGGTGTTGCATGTTGATTTGTTGATGATCTTGATGATTTGAGTTCATGCATGTGCTAATTAACCCTTGATCTTGAATTTTTAAGACTAAATGAACTTATAAAACACTAAATCAAGAACTCTACAATTCGGCCATAATTAAAAGTGTAGGTCTTGATGCTTTTAATTGGTTGCATGTTAATTTTATGTTCATGACATTTGATGTGAGGTGTTGAAATGTTTGATTTTGATTTGGTTTTGATAAAACTTTGATTTGTGAGTTTTGAACTTTGAAAGCTTTAAATCTTATTTTGATCTATGAATTAGTTATACTCATGGAGTCATGCATGTTGTTTTAAACCAAAAAGACTTGATTTTCTTCAATAACCATCACAGTTTTCACCTTTCCTTACCCAAAGTAATTTTAATCTTTGATTTACACTATTATGTTTGATTTCATGACTTGATCTACAAGATCTAGGTGCATGCATGTGGTTTTGAACAAAAAGATTTTTCTCTTCCTTAATGATCCTCACGGTTCTACAAAGAACCAAGGGAGATCAAACTTTGAAAAATGATTTTGTCTTGATCCATGTTATAGGTGCATATATGATGAAGATTTAAAGTAAAAATTTGATTGTCAATTGATGTGCACTCGGTTTATCTTTGAAAAAGGAAATACTATTTTTAAACCATTGTGTAGGAAGGTGCATGATAAAGCCCATGAACCTTAATATGTGCATGATGAAAAATGAACCAAAATCCTTGTTTTGACCATGATGATATTCGGCCTACACCTACTAGCTAGACTAGGATCCTTTTTCAATGAAATGACATAAAAACAATGAGTGTGTTTGTGGAATATTGTTAAGTTAAATTGTATGAAATTGTGTTGAGAATATCTAATTTATATTCCATTCTTTTTATTAAAAGATAAGGGAAATAAATGAACTAAATGGTTTTAGAAAAAGTTTTGTGGATATGTGTGTGTGCATGAGAGTGTATTCGGTTGAGAGTAAAATAGAGAGTAAATGATTTTGCTTTATGAAAAAGAAAATGGGATTAAAGTGTTTGAAACAAATTAAGTTGATGTAGGTGCTTTAAATTGAAATTCCAAACTTGTTTTCTTAAATTCTATTCGTTCATGTAGTGTAAATAAGTTTAGGAAATTTAATTGCATTAAAATAAACTCATATAACGATTTTTGAAAAGAATTGAGTTGTTGTGTTTGATTCATATCTTTGTAAGTATGTGAATGTCTAAGTGTTTGTTTGAATCATAAATAAATTAAATAACTAATCAAATACTTGTATGACTTCATTTATTTAAGTGTTATTGTGGTTGTGAGTTAGTTTGTGTTTGAAAAATATTTGAGTGTGTGATTGTTTTTTTTTAAGTGGTTTTTAAAATAAATCCATTTGAGACTTTAAATTGTGTTCATTGCTGTCCAAAACTATTTAAAGTTGTTTCCTAAATATAAAAATGTGTTCATAAGATTTAAAGTAAAGTTTTCAAGTAATAATTGATTTAAGAAAAAGCCGAATTGAAAACTGTGAATTTTTCGGTGTTTTCGAACAATGTTTAAGGTGCTGTCCAAGATGGACCAGCAACCAAATGAATTGTTTTAAATCATTTTATTAAATATTTTCAAATGATTTTGAAACATTTAAAGTGCTAGAAAATATGAGAATTATTTGATAAAACAATAGTGTTTCAAGTCTTCCAACGGAGAATGAAAAGTGTTTTGAGATAAGAATAAGATTTTCTTAATACAAGTTAATAACGAAAACGTATTTTATTTAGTACGAGGAACCTTAAAGACGAGGGATTGGGGGCAGTCGGCAGAAACAAGGATCCAAGGAGACGGTACGCAATTAATTGTTGGACCTCAGGTGAGAGAGAAGCTTTCCTTAGACACCGTGGTAGTTAGGTGATATATTAGGACGTTCCGTATCATCTCAAAGATCGGAACTAAGTGGTTAGAGTCAGTAGTATAAGTGGCAATTGTTTGATTGTGTGGCCACTTATACGAAGGTGACGAAGACCACATTGTTGTTGTGTGATGTTTGTGTGATTAATAGCATGCTTCCGTTTATTTATTTATTCAATCATGCAAGTTGAAATTAAGTGTTGTTGGTTAATATTGATAATCTGTGGATGGACGTCTGTTATGTCCTGAATAAGAAAATGGAAATGAAATGATTAAGCTGTAGAATTAAGAAAATACAAAGGAAAAGGAATAACGAGTGGAAATAAGATATGTGCTGGAAAAGAGAGAAAGAGTTGAGATTGGGGAAGAATGAATGATAATGTTGAGATCGAGCCAGAGCTGGGGGAGAATGATGTGAATTGAGCGGAGCTGGGCTCCTTTGTTTTTGTTTTAGACTGAGACTAGTGTTGAGTTGAGCTTGCTCCTCCATTAGCGCTCAGCAAAAATGGATTTTTGAAAAATGTTTTTGAAAAGAGATTTTTGGAAAAGATTTGTGAAATGTTACTTTACATGAAACATCATTTTTGAAAGGATTTTATGAAACCTTATCTTTGAAAAAGAAAATGTTTGTGAAACCTGGTTTTTAATAAACATCATTTTTGAAAAGAGATTTCTTATAAATAGTATTTTCAGAAAAGTTTTGGAAATAGATTTTATGAGAGTTTTTGAAAAGAGATTTTTAGAAACTTCGAGAAGGTCTTTTGTAATGACACTTTTGCAAGAAAAGTTTCTGAAACCAATATTTTTGGTGAACGGTGGTGAAAAGATATTACGTGAAAGTTTTCGAAAGGATATTTTATGAAAGCTTATGATATGAGATTTTCCAATTAGTTATTGAAAATGTGTTTGAGGAAAGTAAGATTGTTCTTTTTGGAAAAGGGTGAGAATGCTGAGAAATTTTGAGAAATGAGATGAGAAAGATTGTGATGCGAGCTTGTTGAGATGATCCCAGCTCTGTGCTATGTGAGAATTGATGAGAGAAAGATTGTGCCAAGTAGTGGTCGGGACTCGTTGAAGGGTTGCACG
This sequence comes from Crotalaria pallida, assembly GCA_037953625.1. NCBI lineage: Eukaryota > Viridiplantae > Streptophyta > Magnoliopsida > Fabales > Fabaceae > Crotalaria > Crotalaria pallida. Next base: position 156,419,962 of record CM075649.1, read on the forward strand.
AAGGACGGGCCGACCTTAGGTTAATTAAAAACAAGATAAAAGACCTTAAAAGACTTACACAGTGAGGTATAAGAGTGCGAAGTAGTGGAGAGGAAGAAACCATAAGTATTTGCGGATACTTAGGAGGAGATTGCATTAGGGGAGGACGATGACGGTGAAACGTCAAGAAGTCTAGAGTATGTTTCTAGGTAGAACAAACTCCACATGTGGCGTACTAACGTGGTAGGGACTGGGTCTAATGCCGTGGTAAGTTCTGCGGACCCACTAGAAACATACTGTCGCCCCCTAGATTGCAAATCTAGAACAGTGAGAGGGACTGGAGTGGGGCATCTTGATTGCCACTGTGAGACAGTGTGCCATGAATATTTATGAATTGATATGATTATGATTTGAGGCTGAGACCTCCTGGTCTGGGACCATTTGAGTTTGAGACAGTTGTCGTGCCCGCACGGTAAAGGTCCTGTACTCCTGTTTGCTTCCGACTAGGTTGGGTGGATAACCGAGGAGATGTAGATGTGAGTGATAGCCGAGAATGAATGAATATTTTGAGGATATCTTAAAGTACCCCAATCATTAAAGATTGTGAATTGATAAGACTGAATGAAAAGAGAAACATGGTTGTGAGAGAAGGGAATGAAAGAGGATAACAGTAATGTGAATAAGATAACAATGATAGTAATGTTGATAATATGCTTGATTGTTGTGTGCTTGTGTGTGGTATTGTATGTTGTATGGTCCTATTATCTTGCCTATCGTAATCCCACACCGTCGACGATGCGTCGTTCGGATCGCTTACTCTCTCCTGTTCGTTGGCATATTGGTGTTGCTGGTGTCTCAACGGGCAGATGGAGTAACGGATGGAAGTCACCGTACGAGGCTACGGGGACTACAAAGAGAAGATTCGGTATGAGGCTCGGAGGAACTCCACCATTCTCAATGGAGCGGAGCCGGAATCTACTAGCAAGGAGGAAATCACAACAAGGAGGGTAACACCTTCGAGAGCAAAGAGAGGACGCAAGAAAAGAAGGAGGACCTTCACCCCATAGTTCTCAAGAGGATAGTTTAAGATTAGTGTAGTTAGTTTAGACTGTGGTGATTGTTTTGATTTAACGATTTTTCGAAGCCATGGGCCATTTATGTAATCGAGCTAAGTTTTTAATTTGACTTGTGGAGCCTACTTTTACTCAAAGTTAATCCATGAAAAGTTTTTTAGAATTGTCAAGATGATTTTGAACCAAGTTCTTTTATGAAAGCGAATGTTTTATGAAAAGAACAGTTTTAGTAATAACTCGGTTTTCGAAAGAAAGTGTGTAAGAACATCAAGATCTTTTTAATAACGGTTTCAAACTCTTCCACAATATTTTTTTTAAAAAAAAAAAAAATTGGCCTCATTTTTGCAACTTTAGTAAATAAAAGTCAATTATTTTGGTTTACGAAAATCGGGCTGTTACAACATGTCACTTTTTTGTGGGGGTATTTGATTTGTAGATTAATTTTGTAGTCCTATATATAATTGCTCAGAGTAAAAATATTTATATATTTTAAATTTATATCATATATGAAAATTTATCTAAAAATTAAATGAAATCGTCAAACAATTCTTCATGCATTTTTTTATAAGCAAATTAAAATTTTATTCAACACAAGGAATTTATTAAGCCTTACAGTACACCTGAACTCCACCTTCTATGAAGGGTTTGAACATGGATACACTATCATGTGTTCAAATAGACCAAAATCAACCAAGAGTGAAATACATGAGTCAACCTCATGGGGATGTGAAGCAATAATTACAAATCAAAAGCAACAGAAAACAAATGATCCGAACACTGCCTATCAAAGCATTAATAAGATCCCTACCTCCTTAAAAACATTGGCAGGAAAAAACCCGGTGGGAAAAATCCTAATCAAGAGAAAAAGAAGGTAAAAATTCTTCATGCATTTATTACGATATTTTCTATGCCACAGAAGGTAAAAATGAAATGTTTAGTATGATAATTAAAAAAATTAAGTGTTTTAATATGAAGATTTTTAACTATATAAATCCTAACAACTTTCCTTTTCTATGAAGCATTTATTATTAAACTATATACTCCTGTAGTACAACATATTAAACTAATGAAATTTATTCCTTTTTGATAATATATGTATATATATGAATTTTGATTCAAATTTATCTCTATTTACTATTTTATTACTTTCAATGAGTAAAAGAAATTATATCTTTTAAATGTTTGAATAAATTGAAATCGTCAAATAATTATTCATGCATTTATTACCATATTTTTTTTACGAAAGAAGGAAATGACGACATGTTTGGCATGATAAAAATTAAAAAAGGTAACTTGTTTAATATGAAGATTTTTAACTATATAAATCATAATAACTTTCTTTTTCTTTGAGTCATTTGTTATCATACCATATACTCCTATGGTACAACATATTATTCGATTTACATTGATGCGGTTAATTTGCCTATAAATAGCCTTTCTTCTATTATTCTAAAGTCACGCAACAATTATCTTCACAAAATACATATGTTCTCTTTTGTGGGTTTTGTGAGTGTCTCCCATTAATGTCTAACACAATATCATGTCCATTGAAGATATTGAGCACAATAAGCTCAAACGCAAGATGGATAAGGCACCAACTTTGGATGTTGCTGAGTCCAAGCCCCCAAAGACTCTGACACTTGGTAATAGCTTCGTAGTTGGTGAAAACAATCATGAATGTGAACCCAATAACAATGTAGAAATCAAGGAAAACATGTCACTTGATTTCACTTGCAAATGTTTTGGGAAAAAATTCTCAAGTCTCCAAGCACTTGGGGGTCACCAAAATGCTCACAAGAGAGTCACAAAAGGAGAAAGTGAAGCACTTCACTCCTAAATAAGTAGTAGGTTAATCAAAGGCATGGCAGATTATTTTAATTTAATAACAAATCATGTCGAAGATCCTACTACGTGACTCAAGCACCTCAAGCCTCATAGGAGCTATAATTATGCTCTTGAATGAAATATATCCTTCTTCATATAGTCTTGTGTTTCACCTCTTTTGTACTTGGTTATTTTCTGTAATTTATCTATGTATTCAATTTATTAATTCATGAATATGTAGAACTTGTACATTAATCTCTTTTCCTCAGATATTTTATTTTTAAACTTTGTCAATGATATTTTTGAAGGAATACTTCATAGTAATTTTATAATTTCAAAACAAGTAATATATTCATAAAAATAAACATTGGGGAAATAACCTACAACTGAATGAAGACTTTAGAGTTTGTTAATAAAAGTTGAGGAGACATGAGCTCTGGGGTCACCAGGGTCAGGGCAGGCCTCTAGGCTCAAAGACCGGTTACACATCCATCAACACCGTTCTCACACCGGTAGGTATCAAACTCGAAATCTCTCATAACCCTAGACTCAACCATACCAAATAAGCGAACGATTGTTCCTTTATTTCTTGTTTTACCGATGATAAATTGGATAATAATCAAAAAACAATTAATTAAGAAATATTGGAAATCAAAGGGTTAAAATATTACCATTAAGGTTTTTTTCCCTGTTTTTTAGACTATTTTAATTTAACGACCATTCATAATATTCTATCAGTCCTGTTATCTTGGTAAAAACCAATTGATTTAATGGATTATTCACTCATTAATTATAAATTGCTATTACACAACTTTAATATCATTACAATTAATACATGTTTAACAAATCTTCCACAACAAAACTAAGATTTTAAAATAAATGGATCGTTGCTTCTTTTTTTAAATTAAATTCATCATATACAATCTTTAAGATTTTTAATTTCTTATTTTTAATTTAATTTGGGACAAGAGAATAGGACAGAGAGAGTACTAAACTAATGTCATTTATTCTTGTTTGATACTCCCTCTGTTCCACAAGGATGATAGCAAATTGGATTAGTCAAAAAAATTAAGAACTCATGCATTTAATAGTTTGTCAAACACATCAACCAAATATCAAACACCTAATTTACTGCATTTTTTATTGATCAACCTATCACAATACAAAGTTTACAATTTATAAGCTTTTCGTTTATTACTTTAAATTTAGTTTGAGATAAAAAATTTTGCTATTTTTTACCATTCTTGTGGGATGGATGGAGAAATATATTCTATATCTAAATTTTGATATCCTAATTAGTTGAGCTCAATTTTGATTCAAATTTATCTCTATTTACTATCTTATTGCTTTCAAAGAGTAAAACAAAAATGATATTTAGACCTACAAATAAACCTACACCACGAAGAAATAGACATGTCTCACTTGCTTACTAAAGATTGGTTAAGAAGTGACACGTGTCACTTTTTTGTGGGGGTGTTTGATTTGTAGATTAATTTTGTAGTCCTATATATAATTGCTCAGAGTAAAAATATTTATATTTTTTAAATTTATATCATAAATGAAAATTTATCTAAAAATTAAATGAAATCGTCAAACAATTCTTCATGCATTTTTTTATAAGCTAATTAAAATTTTATTCAACACAAGGGATCTATTAAGCCTCATAGTACACCTGAACTCCACTTTCTATGAAGGGTTTGAACATGGGTACACTATCATCTGTTTAAATAGACCAAAATCAACCAAGAGTGAAATACATGAGTCAACCTCATGGGGATGTGAAGCAATAATTAAAAATCAAAAGCAACAGAAAACAAATGACCCAAACACTGCCTATCAAAGCATTACTAAGATCCCTACCTCCTTAGAAAATTGGCAGGAAAAAACCCGGTGGGAAAAATCCTAATCAAGAGAAAAAGAAGGTAAAAATTCTTCATGCATTTATTACGATATTTTCTATGCCACAGAAGGTAAAAATGAAATGTTTAGTATGATAATTAAAAAAGATTAAGTGTTTTAATATGAAGATTTTTAACTATATAAATCCTAACAACTTTCCTTTTCTATGAAGCATTTATTATTAAACTATATACTCCTGTAGTACAACATATTAAACTAATGAAATTGATTCCTTTTTGATAATATATGTATATATATGAATTTTGTTTCAAATTTATCTCTATTTACTATTATATTTCTTTCAATGAGTAAAAGAAATTATATCTTTTAAATGTTTGAATAAAATGAAATCGTCAAATAATTATTCATGCATTTATTACCATATTTTTTTTACGAAAGAAGGAAATGATGACATGTTTGGCATGATAAAAATTAAAAAAGGTAACTTGTTTAATATGAAGATTTTTAACTATATAAATCCTAACAACTTTCTTTTTCTTTGAGTCATTTGTTATCATACCATATACTCCTATGGTACAACATATTATTCGATTTACATTGATGCGGTTAATTTGCCTATAAATAGGCCTTTCTTCTATTATCCTAAAGTCACACAACAATTATCTTCACAAAATACATATCTTCTCTTTTGTGGGTTTTGTGAGTTTCTCCAATTAATGTCTAACACAATATCATGTCCATTGTAGATATTGAGCACAATAAGCTCAAACGCAAGATGGAGAAGGCACCAACTTTGGATGTTGCTGAGTCCAAGCCCCCAAAGACTCTGACACTTGGTAATAGCTCCGTAGTTGGTGAAAACAATCATGAATGTGAACCCAATAACAATATAGAAATCAAGGAAAACATGTCACTTGATTTCACTTGCAAATGTTTTGGGAAAAAATTCTCAAGTCTCCAAGCACTTGGGGGTCGCCAAAATGCTCACAAGAGAGTCATAAAAGGAGAAAGTGAAGCACTTCACTCCTAAATAAGTAGTAGGTTAATCAAAGGCATGACAGATTATTTTAATTTAATAACAAATCATGTCGAAGATCCTACTACGTGACTCAAGCACCTCAAGCCTCATAGGAGCTATAATTATGCTCTTGAATGAAATATATCCTTCTTCATATAGTCTTGTGTTTCACCTCTTTTGTACTTGGTTATTTTCTGTAATTTATCTATGTATTCAATTTATTAATTCATGAATATGTAGAACTTGTACATTAATCTCTTTTCCTCAGATATTTTATTTTTAAACTTTGTCAATGATATTTTTGAAGGAATACTTCATAGTAATTTTATAATTTCAAAACAAGTAATATATTCATAAAAATAAACATTGGGGAAATAACCTACAACTGAATGAAGACTTTAGAGTTTGTTAATAAAATTTGAGGAGACATGAGCTCTGGGGTCACCAGGGTCAGGGCAGGCCTCTAGGCTCAAAGACCGGTTTCACATCCATCAACACCATTCTCACACCGGTAGGTATCAAACTCGAAATCTCTCATAACCCTAGACTCAACCGTTACCAAATAAGCGAACGATTGTTCCTTTATTTCTTGTTTTACCGATGATAAATTGGATAATAATCAATTAAGAAATATTGGAAATCAAAGGGTTAAAATATTACCATTAAGGTTTTTTCCCCTGTTTTTTAGACTATTTTAATTTTAACGACCATCCATAATATTCTATCAGTCCAATTGATTTAATGGATTATTCACTCATTAATTATAAATTGCTATTACACAAATTTAATATCATTACAATTAATGCATGTTTAACAAATCTTCCACAACAAAACTAAGATTTTAAAATAAATGGATCGTTGCTTCTTTTTTAAAATTAAATTCATCATATACAATCTTTAATATTTTTCATTTCTTATTTTTAATTTAATTTGGGACAAAAATTTTGCAATTTTTTTTACCAAGAGAATAGGACAGAGAGAGTACTAAACTAATGTCATTTATTCTTGTTTGATACTCCCTCTGTCCCACAAGGATGATAGCAAATTGGATTAGTCAAAAAAATTAAGAACTCATGCATTTAATAGTTTGTCAAACACATCAACCAAATATCAAACACCTAATTTACTGCATTTTTTATTGATCAACCTATCACAATACAAAGTTTACAATTTATAAGCTTTTCGTTTATTACTTTAAATTTAGTTTGAGATAAAAAATTTTGCTATTTTTTACCATCCTTGTGGGATGGATGGAGTAATATATTCTATATCTAAATTTTGATATCCTAATTAGTTGAGCTCAATTTTGATTCAAATTTATCTCTATTTACTATCTTATTGCTTTCAAAGAGTAAAACAAAAATGATTTTTAGACCTACAAATAAACCTACACCACGAAGAAATAGACATGTCTCACTTGCTTACTAATGATTGGTTAAGAAGTGACACATGTCACTTTTTTGTGGGGGTATTTGATTTGTAGATTAATTTTGTAGTCCTATATATAATTGCTCAGAGTAAAAATATTTATATTTTTTAAATTTATATCATAAATGAAAATTTATCTAAAAATTAAATGAAATCGTCAAACAATTCTTCATGCATTTTTTTTATAAGCTAATTAAAATTTTATTCAACACAAGGGATCTATTAAGCCTCATAGTACACCTGAACTCCACTTTTTATGAAGGGTTTGAACATGGGTACACTATCAAGTGTTTAAATAGACCAAAATCAACCAAGAGTGAAATACATGAGTCAACCTCATGGGGATGTGAAGCAATAATTAAAAATCAAAAGCAACAGAAAACAAATGACCCAAACACTGCCTATCAAAGCATTACTAAGATCCCTACCTCCTTAGAAAATTGGCAGGAAAAAACCCGGTGGGAAAAATCCTAATCAAGAGAAAAAGAAGGTAAAAATTCTTCATGCATTTATTACGATATTTTCTACGCCACAGAAGGTAAAAATGAAATGTTTAGTATGATAATTAAAAATGATTAAGTTTTTTAATATGAAGATTTTTAACTATATAAATCCTAACAACTTTCCTTTTCTATGAAACATTTATTATTAAACTATATACTCCTGTAGTACAACATATTAAACTAATGAAATTGATTCCTTTTTGATAATATATGTATATATATGAATTTTGTTTCAAATTTATCTCTATTTACTATTTTATTACTTTCAATGAGTAAAAGAAATTATATCTTTTAAATGTTTGAATAAAATGAAATCGTCAAATAATTATTCATGCATTTATTACCATATTTTTTTTACGAAAGAAGGAAATGATGACATATTTGGCATGATAAAAATTAAAAAAGGTAACTTGTTTAATATGAAGATTTTTAACTATATAAATCCTAACAACTTTCTTTTTCTTTGAGTCATTTGTTATCATACCATATACTCCTATGGTAAAACATATTATTCGATTTACATTGATGCGGTTAATTTGCCTATAAATAGGCCTTTCTTCTATTCTCCTAAAGTCACACAACAATTATCTTCACAAAATACATATCTTCTCTTTTGTGGGTTTTGTGAGTTTCTCCAATTAATGTCTAAAACAATATCATGTCCATTGTAGATATTGAGCACAATAAGCTCAAACGCAAGATGGAGAAGGCACCAACTTTGGATGTTGCTGAGTCCAAGCCCCCAAAGACTCTGACACTTGGTAATAGCTCCGTAGTTGGTGAAAACAATCATGAATGTGAACCCAATAACAATGTAGAAATCAAGGAAAACATGTCACTTGATTTCACTTGCAAATGTTTTGGGAAAAAATTCTCAAGTCTCCAAGCACTTGGGGGTCACCAAAATGCTCACAAGAGAGTCATAAAAGGAGAAAGTGAAGCACTTCACTCCTAAATAAGTAGTAGGTTAATCAAAGGCATGGCAGATTATTTTAATTTAATAACAAATCATGTCGAAGATCCTACTACGTGACTCAAGCACCTCAAGCCTCATAGGAGCTATAATTATGCTCTTGAATGAAATATATCCTTCTTCATATAGTCTTGTGTTTCACCTCTTTTGTACTTGGTTATTTTCTGTAATTTATCTATGTATTCAATTTATTAATTCATGAATATGTAGAACTTGTACATTAATCTCTTTTCCTCAGATATTTTATTTTTAAACTTTGTCAATGATATTTTTGAAGGAATACTTCATAGTAATTTTATAATTTCAAAACAAGTAATATATTCATAAAAATAAACATTGGGGAAATAACCTACAACTGAATGAAGACTTTAGAGTTTGTTAATAAAATTTGAGGAGACATGAGCTCTGGGGGTCACCAGGGTCAGGGCAGGCCTCTAGGCTCAAAGACCGGTTTCACATCCATCAACACCATTCTCACACCGGTAGGTATCAAACTCGAAATCTCTCATAACCCTAGACTCAACCCTTACCAAATAAGCGAACTATTGTTCCTTTATTTCTTGTTTTACCGATGATAAATTGGATAATAATCAATTAAGAAATATTGGAAATCAAAGGGTTAAAATATTACCATTAAGGTTTTTTCCCCTGTTTTTTAGACTATTTTAATTTTAACGACCATTCATAATATTCTATCAGTCCAATTGATTTAATGGATTATTCACTCATTAATTATAAATTGCTATTACACAAATTTAATATCATTACAATTAATGCATGTTTAACAAATCTTCCACAACAAAACTAAGATTTTAAAATAAATGGATCGTTGCTTCTTTTTTAAAATTAAATTCATCATATACAATCTTTAATATTTTTCATTTCTTATTTTTAATTTAATTTGGGACAAAAAATTTGCAATTTTTTTTACCAAGAGAATAGGACAGAGAGAGTACTAAACTAATGTCATTTATTCTTGTTTGATACTCCCTCTGTCCCACAAGGGTGATAGTAAATTGGATTAGTCAAAAAAATTAAGAACTCATGCATTTAATAGTTTGTCAAACACATCAACCAAATATCAAACACCTAATTTACTGCATTTTTTATTGATCAACCTATCACAATACAAAGTTTACAATTTATAAGCTTTTCGTTTATTACTTTAAATTTAGTTTTAAATAAAAAATTTTGCTATTTTTTACCATCCTTGTGGGATGGATGGAGTAATATATTCTATATCTAAATTTTGATATCCTAATTAGTTGAGCTCAATTTTGATTCAAATTTATCTCTATTTACTATCTTATTGCTTTCAAAGAGTAAAACAAAAATGATTTTTAGACCTACAAATAAACCTACACCACGAAGAAATAGACATGTCTCACTTGCTTACTAATGATTGGTTAAGAAGTGACACATGTCACTTTTTTGTGGGGGTATTTGATTTGTAGATTAATTTTGTAGTCCTATATATAATTGCTCAGAGTAAAAATATTTATATTTTTTAAATTTATATCATAAATGAAAATTTATCTAAAAATTAAATGAAATCGTCAAACAATTCTTCATGCATTTTTTTTATAAGCTAATTAAAATTTTATTCAACACAAGGGATCTATTAAGCCTCATAGTACACCTGAACTCCACTTTCTATGAAGGGTTTGAACATGGGTACACTATCATGAGTTCAAATAGACCAAAATCAACCAAGAGTGAAATACATGAGTCAACCTCATGGGGATGTGAAGCAATAATTAAAAATCAAAAGCAACAGAAAACAAATGACCCAAACACTGCCTATCAAAGCATTACTAAGATCCCTACCTCCTTAGAAAATTGGCAGGAAAAAACCTGGTGGGAAAAATCCTAATCAAGAGAAAAAGAAGGTAAAAATTCTTCATGCATTTATTAAGGTATTTTCTATGCCACAGAAGGTAAAAATGAAATGTTTAGTATGATAATTAAAAAAGATTAAGTGTTTTAATATGAAGATTTTTAACTATATAAATCCTAACAACTTTCCTTTTCTATGAAGCATTTATTATTAAACTATATACTCCTGTAGTACAACATATTAAACTAATGAAATTGATTCCTTTTTGATAATATATGTATATATATGAATTTTGATTCAAATTTATCTCTATTTACTATTTTATTACTTTCAATGAGTAAAAGAAATTATATCTTTTAAATGTTTGAATAAAATGAAATCGTCAAATAATTATTCATGCATTTATTACCATATTTTTTTTACGAAAGAAGGAAATGATGACATGTTTGGCATGATAAAAATTAAAAAAGGTAACTTGTTTAATATGAAGATTTTTAACTATATAAATCCTAACAACTTTCTTTTTCTTTGAGTCATTTGTTATCATACCATATACTCTTATGGTACAACATATTATTCGATTTACATTGATGCGGTTAATTTGCCTATAAATAGGCCTTTCTTCTATTATCCTAAAGTCACACAACAATTATCTTCACAAAATACATATCTTCTCTTTTGTGGGTTTTGTGAGTTTCTCCAATTAATGTCTAACACAATATCATGTCCATTGTAGATATTGAGCGCAATAAGCTCAAACGCAAGATGGAGAAGGCACCAACTTTGGATGTTGCTGAGTCCAAGCCCCCAAAGACTCTGACACTTGGTAATAGCTCCGTAGTTGGTGAAAACAATCATGAATGTGAACCCAAAAACAATGTAGAAATCAAGGAAAACATGTCACTTGATTTCACTTGCAAATGTTTTGGGAAAAATTTCTCAAGTCTCCAAGCACTTGGGGGTCACCAAAATGTTCACAAGAGAGTCATAAAAGGAGAAAGTGAAGCACTTCACTCCTAAATAAGTAGTAGGTTAATCAAAGGCATTGCAGATTATTTTAATTTAAAAACAAATCATGTCGAAGATCCTACTACGTGACTCAAGCACCTCAAGCCTCATAGGAGCTATAATTATGCTCTTGAATGAAATATATCCTTCTTCATATAGTCTTGTGTTTCACCTCTTTTGTACTTGGTTATTTTCTGTAATTTATCTATGTATTCAATTTATTAATTCATGAATATGTAGAACTTGTACATTAATCTCTTTTCCTCAGATATTTTATTTTTAAACTTTGTCAATGATATTTTTGAAGGAATACTTCATAGTAATTTTATAATTTCAAAACAAGTAATATATTCATAAAAATAAACATTGGGGAAATAACCTACAACTGAATGAAGACTTTAGAGTTTGTTAATAAAATTTGAGGAGACATGAGCTCTGGGGGTCACCAGGGTCAGGGCAGGCCTCTAGGCTCAAAGACCGGTTTCACATCCATCAACACCATTCTCACACCGGTAGGTATCCAACTCGAAATCTCTCATAACCCTAGACTCAACCCTTACCAAATAAGTGAACTATTGTTCCTTTATTTCTTGTTTTACCGATGATAAATTGGATAATAATCAATTAAGAAATATTGGAAATCAAAGGGTTAAAATATCACCATTAAGGTTTTTTCCCCTGTTTTTTAGACTATTTTAATTTTAACGACCATTCATAATATTCTATCAGTCCAATTGATTTAATGGATTATTCACTCATTAATTATAAATTGCTATTACACAAATTTAATATCATTACAATTAATGCATGTTTAACAAATCTTCCACAACAAAACTAAGATTTTAAAATAAATGGATCGTTGCTTCTTTTTTAAAATTAAATTCATCATATACAATCTTTAATATTTTTCATTTCTTATTTTTAATTTAATTTGGGACAAAAAATTTGCAATTTTTTTTACCAAGAGAATAGGACAGAGAGAGTACTAAACTAATGTCATTTATTCTTGTTTGATACTCCCTCTGTCCCACAAGGGTGATAGCAAATTGGATTAGTCAAAAAAATTAAGAACTCATGCATTTAATAGTTTGTCAAACACATCAACCAAATATCAAACACCTAATTTACTGCATTTTTTATTGATCAACCTATCACAATACAAAGTTTACAATTTATAAGCTTTTCGTTTATTACTTTAAATTTAGTTTTAAATAAAAAATTTTGCTATTTTTTACCATCCTTGTGGGATGGATGGAGTAATATATTCTATATCTAAATTTTGATATCCTAATTAGTTGAGCTCAATTTTGATTCAAATTTATCTCTATTTACTATCTTATTGCTTTCAAAGAGTAAAACAAAAATGATTTTTAGACCTACAAATAAACCTACACCACGAAGAAATAGACATGTCTCACTTGCTTACTAATGATTGGTTAAGAAGTGACACATGTCACTTTTTTGTGGGGGTATTTGATTTGTAGATTAATTTTGTAGTCCTATATATAATTGCTCAGAGTAAAAATATTTATATTTTTTAAATTTATATCATAAATGAAAAATTATCTAAAAATTAAATGAAATCGTCAAACAATTCTTCATGCATTTTTTTTATAAGCTAATTAAAATTTTATTCAACACAAGGGATCTATTAAGCCTCATAGTACACCCGAACTCCACTTTCTATGAAGGGTTTGAACATGGGTACACTATCATGTGTTCAAATAGACCAAAATCAACCAAGAGTGAAATACATGAGTCAACCTCATGGGGATGTGAAGCAATAATTAAAAATCAAAAGCAACAGAAAACAAATGACCCAAACACTGCCTATCAAAGCTTTACTAAGATCCCTACCTCCTTAGAAAATTGGCAGGAAAAAACCCGGTGGGAAAAATCCTAATCAAGAGAAAAAGAAGGTAAAAATTCTTCATGCATTTATTACGATATTTTCTATGCCACAGAAGGTAAAAATGAAATGTTTAGTATGATAATTAAAAAAGATTAAGTGTTTTAATATGAAGATTTTTAACTATATAAATCCTAACAACTTTCCTTTTCTATGAAGCATTTATTATTAAACTATATACTCCTGTAGTACAACATATTAAACTAATGAAATTGATTCCTTTTTGATAATATATGTATATATATGAATTTTGATTCAAATTTATCTCTATTTACTATTTTATTACTTTAAATGAGTAAAAGAAATTATATCTTTTAAATGTTTGAATAAAATGAAATCGTCAAATAATTATTCATGCATTTATTACCATATTTTTTTTACGAAAGAAGGAAATGATGACATGTTTGGCATGATAAAAATTAAAAAAGGTAACTTGTTTAATATGAAGATTTTTAACTATATAAATCCTAACAACTTTTTTTTTTCTTTGAGTCATTTGTTATCATACCATATACTCCTATGGTACAACATATTATTCGATTTACATTGATGCGGTTAATTTGCCTATAAATAGACCTTTCTTCTATTATCCTAAAGTCACACAACAATTATCTTCACAAAATACATATCTTCTCTTTTGTGGGTTTTGTGAGTTTCTCCAATTAATGTCTAACACAATATCATGTCCATTGTAGATATTGAGCACAATAAGCTCAAACGCAAGATGGAGAAGGCACCAACTTTGGATGTTGCTGAGTCCAAGCCTCCAAAGACTCTGACACTTGGTAATAGCTCCGTAGTTGGTGAAAACAATCATGAATGTGAACCCAATAACAATGTAGAAATCAAGGAAAACATGTCACTTGATTTCACTTGCAAATGTTTTGGGAAAAAATTCTCAAGTCTCCAAGCACTTGGGGGTCACCAAAATGCTCACAAGAGAGTCATAAAAGGAGAAAGTGAAGCACTTCACTCCTAAATAAGTAGTAGGTTAATCAAAGGCATGGCAGATTATTTTAATTTAATAACAAATCATGTCGAAGATCCTACTACGTGACTCAAGCACCTCAAGCCTCATAGGAGCTATAATTATGCTCTTGAATGAAATATATCCTTCTTCATATAGTCTTGTGTTTCACCTCTTTTGTACTTGGTTATTTTCTGTAATTTATCTATGTATTCAATTTATTAATTCATGAATATGTAGAACTTGTACATTAATCTCTTTTCCTCAGATATTTTATTTTTAAACTTTGTCAATGATATTTTTGAAGGAATACTTCATAGTAATTTTATAATTTTAAAACAAGTAATATATTCATAAAAATAAACATTGGGGAAATAACCTACAACTGAATGAAGACTTTAGAGTTTGTTAATAAAATTTGAGGAGACATGAGCTCTGGGGGTCACCAGGGTCAGGGCAGGCCTCTAGGCTCAAAACCGGTTTCACATCCATCAACACCATTCTCACACCGGTAGGTATCAAACTCGAAATCTCTCATAACCCTAGACTCAACCCTTACCAAATAAGCGAACGATTGTTCCTTTATTTCTTGTTTTACCGATGATAAATTGGATAATAATCAATTAAGAAATATTGGAAATCAAAGGGTTAAAATATTACCATTAAGGTTTTTTCCCCTGTTTTTTAGACTATTTTAATTTTAACGACCATTCATAATATTCTATCAGTCCAATTGATTTAATGGATTATTCACTCATTAATTATAAATTGCTATTACACAAATTTAATATCATTACAATTAATGCATGTTTAACAAATCTTCCACAACAAAACTAAGATTTTAAAATAAATGGATCGTTGCTTCTTTTTTAAAATTAAATTCATCATATACAATCTTTAATATTTTTCATTTCTTATTTTTAATTTAATTTGGGACAAAAATTTTGCAATTTTTTTTACCAAGAGAATAGGACAGAGAGAGTACTAAACTAATGTCATTTATTCTTGTTTGATACTCCCTCTGTCCCACAAGGATGATAGCAAATTGGATTAGTCAAAAAAATTAAGAACTCATGCATTTAATAGTTTGTCAAACACATCAACCAAATATCAAACACCTAATTTACTGCATTTTTTATTGATCAACCTATCACAATACAAAGTTTACAATTTATAAGCTTTTCGTTTATTACTTTAAATTTAGTTTTAAATAAAAAATTTTGCTATTTTTTACCATCCTTGTGGGATGGATGGAGTAATATATTCTATATCTAAATTTTGATATCCTAATTAGTTGAGCTCAATTTTGATTCAAATTTATCTCTATTTACTATCTTATTGCTTTCAAAGAGTAAAACAAAAATGATTTTTAGACCTACAAATAAACCTACACCACGAAAAAATAGACATGTCTCACTTGCTTACTAATGATTGGTTAAGAAGTGACACATGTCACTTTTTTGTGGGGGTATTTGATTTGTAGATTAATTTTGTAGTCCTATATATAATTGCTCAGAGTAAAAATATTTATATATTTTAAATTTATATCATAAATGAAAATTTATCTAAAAATTAAATGAAATCGTCAAACAATTCTTCATGCATTTTTTTTATAAGCAAATTAAAATTTTATTCAACACAAGGGATCTATTAAGCCTCATAGTACACCTGAACTCCACTTTCTACGAAGGGTTTGAACATGGGTACACTATCATGTGTTCAAATAGACCAAAATCAACCAAGAGTGAAATACATGAGTCAACCTCATGGGGATGTGAAGCAATAATTACAAATCAAAAGCAACAGAAAACAAATGATGACCCGAACACTGCCTATCAAAACATTACTAAGATCCCTACCTCCTTAAAAAATTGGCAGGAAATAACCCGGTGGGAAAAATCCTAATCAAGAGAAAAAGAAGGTAAAAATTCTTCATGCATTTATTACGATATTTTCTATGCCACAAAAGGTAAAAATGAAATGTTTAGTATGATAATTAAAAAAGATTTAGTGTTTTAATATGAAGATTTTTAACTATATAAATCCTAACAACTTTCCTTTTCTATGAAGCATTTATTATTAAACTATATACTCCTGTAGTACAACATATTAAACTAATGAAATATATTCCTTTTTGATAATATATGTATATATATGAATTTTGATTCAAATTTATCTCTATTTACTATTTTATTACTTTCAATGAGTAAAAGAAGTTATATCTTTTAAATGTTTGAATAAAATGAAATCGTCAAGTAATTATTCATGCATTTATTACCATTTTTTTTTTACGAAAGAAGGTAATGATGACATGTTTGGCATGATAAAAATTAAAAAATGTAACTTGTTTAATATGAAGATTTTTAACTATATAAATCCTAACAACTTTCTTTTTCTTTGAGTCATTTGTTATCATACCATATACTCCTATGGTACAACATATTATTCGATTTACATTGATGCGGTTAATTTGCCTATAAATAGCCTTTCTTCTATTATCCTAAAGTCACACAACAATTATCTTCACAAAATACATATCTTCTCTTTTGTGGGTTTTGTGAGTGTAACACCCTAACATTTACATAGCTTAATTACAACTAATTAAGTTGATTTTTAATTTGGACTTGAAAACTTCATTTTAAATCTTAATGAAAATCCGACAGAGTTTCCTCTGTTTATCGGACTTCCCATAAATTTAGAGTTTTCACCTGTCAAACCAGTACAGTTCAAAAAATATTTATAAATATACTAATTTGATTTTCATGCCCTGCTAACAGATTAAAATAAAACTCAGGGCTTACAACAAATTGCTTCTAAACCAAAATAAATTAATTATAGTAAAAAGAATATAATTCTCTCTTAACTAAATTACACTCCACGGTGTGGAGTGTACCCCTGCTCGGCCGGAAACTGTGTCTGCTCAAACTTTGAACCTGTAAAAAATGGTTGCAAGTGTAACACCCCGTAAATTCCTCATACTAAAGTAAAACACAAAAGAAATTATTTTCTGAGAAAAAGATATTTTCTTAAATAATTTTTATAAAGTTCACGTTTTTAAAGCTAATGAAGGATTTTAAAGGAAGGATTTCCTAAAGTAATGTCCAAAGTTTAGAAATTAAGTTTTGAACAAGTCTATATGCTTGATGTTATATAAAATATTGTGATTTTTGAGTTATTTTGTGATGAACCAAAATCAATCCCTAGGTGTGTGTATACACGGTTTTGGGATATGTATAAGGGTGCTTAGGATGATGAGAGGATTTAAATTTATGTGTGAATGCGTGTGAATAAATATGTATATATGTGTATGAACAATGTGTGATGTATGAATGTGTGAGTTTATATGTAGGGTATATGTGTGAGCCGTGTGAACATGTTGCCATCAAAAGTGTTAATTGTGTGCATGACTATGTGTGTGAATGTGTATATGCTTAGATATATGTTGAGTACATGCATAAATGTATGGTATGTGATGATGAAATTAAAATTATGTGTGCATGTGTGTGTATGGTTCGGCCGAATAGAGGGATAGGAGAACTAAGGAGAGTGCAATCCCTTAAGCCTTAAGAAAATGAGATTGTCCATAGAAGGTAGGAAGTGTGACTCATGAGGCCTAGGGAGAGACTAGGAGGGATTAGTCATGAACCTAAGGAGGACTTCCTTCCTCTAAGTCTCCCACGGCTTGAACCAAGCCATGCAACAATTGGGATGACCCAAACTACCCCTCCTTTCACTTATTGAACCGAGGCTAGAAAAGGGAATTCCTACCCCTTGCAATTGTCCTTAAACCGTAAATGAGTGTGTGGTTTTGGCTCTCAATTTCGTTCCTATCATCCCTTTTCTTTTCACCCAACTCAAGCACATTCTCTTCAAGAGCACCATCAAGCTCTTGAAGACCTAAAGAGAGAAGAACAAATCGTGAGGAGGAAGAAAAGAGGAAAAGGAGTGAAAACCCAAGCTCTTAGTCCTAAACACCATCGACCCTTTTCTTCCATCCAATTTATTCATCAAAGCTTAAGAAGAAAACCTCCACCAACCCTAAAAAAGGGAGAAACCGAGGCAAACCCTTTAGGGGAAAAGGAGAGAAGACTTGAAGATTTAAGTTAGACCTAAGGTAGAAAGAGTTTTGATTTAATGATTTTGTGTTGTAAAGGACTTTTAAGGGATTTATTTAATATGATGCATGTAATTATTTTAATGATCTTGTGATCTAAGTGTTTTGCATGTTGTTTGATGCCTTGATCTTGGAGAATGATGTTGTAAAGCCTTGATCTCTCACTTGTTGTTCTCCCTCATCACGGTTTTAATTTGTTGATGGTGCTTAAAACTTATTAATTGCTTAAATCTTCACATGCATGTTGATTTAGTGGCCTTGTAACCCTTATTTTCTTTTGCATGTTTTCCTTATGTGTTGATCTTGAATTTGTATGAATGAATGGACTTATAAATCACCAAATCAAGAACTAGATGATTCGGCCATGAAT
The DNA here is from genome assembly GCA_037953625.1 of Crotalaria pallida. NCBI lineage: Eukaryota > Viridiplantae > Streptophyta > Magnoliopsida > Fabales > Fabaceae > Crotalaria > Crotalaria pallida. Next base: position 156,438,825 of record CM075649.1, read on the forward strand.
AGAAAGATTAGGTTTTTGTGTTTTTAATTTGATCTAAGTGATTTCATGATTCCTATATGTTATTGTCTATCTCACTTTCACGGTTGTGTGAAGATTTGGGTTCAAGTTCATGTTTTTGTTTTGATCCTCCTTGCATGTCTTGATCTATGGTTAATTCTTAAGAAAACTTGAAACTTGAATTTTGTATGCCTAATTTGAGTTTAAAACCTTGATTTTCTTGTATGCATGACACGGTTTTCACAACAAATGTACCTAACAAGCTTTAAAAATGATTTTAGTATAGAAAAGAGTTTGAACCAAGGCTTGTGTATAGGAAATAATGCTTCGGGTAAGGGTAAAATGATATTCATATGTCTTGTACCACATGATCCATGAATCTAGATGCTTGCATGTGGAATTGAAATTATAAGACTTTACTTTCTTGCATGCCATCACTCGGCCAAAGTCTAGGTAGAATAGGGAATCACACTAGACCATCATTTTGTTCACATGCATGGTGAAAATAGTACCACCTAGAGATTTTAGGTGCATGTATGTGACTTCCAGAAGCTAAAGGCATTGACATAATTCTAGATCTTATTATGTTAGGAAATTAAACTTTTATTTGCTAGAATTTGTGTGCAACTCACGGTTTCCATAAAGAAAATAAAGGAAACAAAATTTTTGCTTTAATTCATGTTCTTTATTCATGCCTCACTCATATTCGGTCCATATGTGTTAGGAAGCCTAGAATCTCTTTTTCAATAAAATAACTTAAAAGGAATAAGTGTATTTTAAGAATTGTGCTAAGATAAAATTGCTTGAATTTATGATTATGAACATTACTTTTCTAATCGGTCCTTTGTGAATAAATAAAGGAAATTAGTAACTAAATTAAATTGATCTTAGAAGAATGTTGTGTTTGAACGAATCTCTGTGTGTGTGTGTGTGTGTGTTTATGTGTGTGTTCGGCTAGGATTAAAAAGAAACTAGAATCTAAATGTCTAAAATAAAATAAATTGATTCAGGAGATTTATTTCCTTTGCTTTCATTCAGTTATATGGTCCAGATAAATTTAGGAAGTTTGAGTGCATGAATAAGATATGCATGAAAATATGAAAATGTTGGCTTGAAACTTGATTACGTTTGGCTTACGAATGCTTACATGCTTAGGTGATTTATGAAAATGAATCATGTGTGAATGCATAATTACTTTGATGTTATTTAAATGTTTTAATAAACTAAGTAGTGTTTGTTTGAATGTTATGTTGTGCTCGTGGCTGTCCTAAGCTGTTCTACGATAAAAACCTGGATTTTCAAAATGACTATTTTAAATTAAAAAGCTATTCAAAGTAAGAGATGTTTTACAATATTTTCGGAATTTTTCTTGAAGTGATTTTATAACACCGTTTTGGCTGTCCAGAATTACTTGGACTTGCCTTTTTACAATTAAAAATATTTCCATATGAGCTAGAGTAAAGTTTTAAGTGGAAATTGATTTAAGAAAAAGTCGAAAATAGTTATGTTTTCAAAAGTTTTCTCAACTAAAGAAGGACAAGTATTAATTTAAGACAAGATTTTCTCTAATAAGTTGATAACATAAAGTGTTCTATTTAATATGAGGAATGATAAAGACAAGGGGTTGGGGCAGATGGCAGCACAAGGTTCCAAGGAAAGCACATCTTAAACAGCTGGAACCCAGGTGAGAGAGAAGCTTTCCTAAGACACTGTGGTGTTTAGGTGATTTAGTAGGACGTCCCGCATCATCTCAAAGATCGGGACTACGTGGTTGGAGTCAGTAGTATAAGCTGCGATTGTATGTTTTGTGTGGCTGCTTATACGAAGATGACAAAGACCACAACTCTATTGTGTGATGTTGTGTGCATGCTTTTCTTTATTTATTGGATTATGCTTGATAAAACTTATTGTTGTTGAATACGTTAAATAAATGGCTGAGCGACGTTTGAATAAGAAAAATGAAAATGAAATTGAAAGGGATGAGGAAAGATAAGAGATTGAGTGGAAAAGAGAGATATGAGTTGACTGGAAAGGAAATTGAGAATAAAGTTGAGAAAGGGCCAGAGCTGGGGAGTATGATATGAATTGTTGAGACGAGAAGTGAACCGAGTTGAGCTGAGCTCCTCCGTTCTTGGTTTTAGTCTGGGAGCTAGTGTTGAGCTGGGCTTGCTCCTCCACTAGCGCTCAGCACAAAGGAGTCTGCAAAAGAGTTTTGAAAAGAAATTTTGAATTGTGAAAATAACTTTTGGAAAAGGTTTGTAAATTGAAATTTTTGAAAAGATTTTGGGAAAAGGATTTTGAAGAAGTTTGGGAAACGATATTTTTCAAAGGAGTTTTATGAAATGACTTTTTGAAAGAAGTTTTATGAGAGGATGTTGAGAAACAATATTTCTGAAAACAATGGTGAAATAATATTTTGGTAAGAGTTGGTGAAAATGAGGGTTTTGTAATGGTTTTGGAAAGTAGTATTTGGAACGTGTTGGGAAATGTGGGAAATTGGAAATCTTGGACCGGATGGTAAAAGAAAGATTTAGAGGAAACACTGAGGGTGTGATTGGGTTTGAGAATGAGATGAGATTCAATTGAGGAATTCCCAGCTCTGAGCCATGTGTGACTTCGAAAGTGCAAAGATAGTGGTCGAGACTCACTGAAGGGATGCACGAAGGGTGAGCCGACCAATAGGTTAACTAAATAAAAGATTCTAAAAGACATTAACAGCGAATACGGTGAGGTATGAGAGCGCGAAGTAGTGGAGAGGAAGGTACCCCGGATATCAGGGATATTCGGGTTGATGAATGCATTAGGGTAGGCTCGGGCGGTAAAACGTCACGTTGCCTTGAGTACTATTCTGGGCAGAACGAACTCCACATGTGGTGCACTAACGTGGTGGGGACTGGGTCTAATACCGTGGTAAGTTCTACACCCGGGACCGGAATAGTGCTGTCACCCCTATGGCAGTTCAGGAACAGTGAGAGGGACTGGAGTGGGGCAATTGTTTGCCACTGCGAGGCAGTGTGCCATGTTATTATGTATTGAGGCTGGGCCTCCTGGTCTGGGACCATTTGTGATTGACAGCTGTCGTGCCCGCACGGTAAAGGTCCTGTACTCCTGTTTGCTTCCGACTAGATGGGTGGATGGCCGAGGAGATGTAGGCTTGAAACGAGAGTGCTAACTACGAAAGAAACGCGTACCTCGATGATCTTTAACCCCCCCTGATCATCGATGGTTACAATCCAATAAAACATTATAATGAAAGAGTTATATGAGTGAGAGTTGAAAAGTGTGGAAAACGAGAAAGAGTTTGAGAATGGAAACGAAGAGAGAATGGTGAGCTCCATGAAAGAGGGGAAACAAGAGTGGAGAAGTATGGAGGAAATAATAATAATAAGATGTAATAGATATGGATGGAGAATAATGACAATAGTATGTTTGTTTGTTATCCTGTGTGAGTGTCGTGTGTGAATTGTTTGTGTGTCCTATTACTTTACCTACCGTAATTCCACACCGTCGACGCTACGCGTCTGGAATGCTTACTCTCTCCTGTTCGTTGGTACATCGGCGTTGTTGATCTCCCAACGGGCAGATGGATCATCGCTTGGAAATCTCTACGTGGCCTAGAGAAGGGAAAGGATGGAAAGCGACACGCTATGGATGGGAATGAACGGGTCATGCTCAGTTGGTGATCGCAGACCCGGAGCACCAACTAGGCGGAGGATCAACGAGTTCGGGACTAGGAAGCGTATCCTTTGTAAGGTATAATTCCGAACCACCACCTCGGAGAAGAAAGGAGGAGAACATTGTGAAGCTGTTTGGAGTGGAGCTCAAACTGAGTTCCATAGGAGAGCCAACAAGTGCAGTAGAGCCATTTCTCAGTACAAAGGCATCTACCAAGGAAATAAAGAGGCTGAATCTGGTCGTCTTTGATAGGAGCAAAGAATTGGTAATAGAATTGGAATAGGCTGTTAATTATATTTTGTACTCAGGATTACCTAAGTCATGGACCATTGCTGTACTTGAACTTTTGGAGCATGCACGACTTTGAAGGAATGAATGAACCCTTTTTTTTATGAAACGCGTTTAATTTTCTTTGAGAAAATGAATGGAGTTGCTTAAGTGGAACCAAACCGTTTTTATAAATAAAATGTTTTGGAGCGTGAAAGAGGTGAGTTTGGTTCCAAGTAACAACTCGGTTTTCGAAAGAAGTGTTTTGAAGAAACTCACTAAGGTCTTCCAAAAAAAAAAATTTACCTCAATTTTTGCAACTTTAAGTCAATATTTTGGTTTACGAAAACCGGGCTGTTACAGCAAGGGTGAGCTTTACACATGAAGTAGAGAATAGCTTCTAACTAGACATAATAACCTACAAAGTCAAACACAAACATTTCACGTAGTTCAGAACATAGCAAACTCAAACAATTCAAATTCATACACATCTATAATCTTTTCTTTCGTCCATCATTCTTATCACTTTCTTAATATACATTCTTTTTCATTTCTAAAACATTTCTCTTTTCTTTACTCTTTTCTTTCTTTTCATTCATTTTAGTTATTTTCTTGCTTTCACTTTTCTTTTCTCTTTTTCCTCTGGGTTACAGCTAAACTGCATCGCCCGTTTTCTTTTTCTCTGGGTTACGGCTTAACCGCATCGCCCTTTTTCCTTTTCTCTGGGTTACGGCTTAACCGCATCGCCCTTTTTATTTCTCTCTGGGTTACGGCTTAACCGCATCGCCCTTTTTCTTTTTCTCTGGGTTACGGCTTAACTGCATCGCCCTTTTTCCTTTTCTCTGGGTTACGGCTTAACCGCATCGCCCTTTTTATTTCTCTCTGGGTTACGGCTTAACCGCATCGCCCTTTTTCTTTTTCTCTGGGTTACACCCTTTTTCTTTTTCTCTGGGTTACGGCTTAACCGCATCACCCTTTTTATTTCTCTCTCTGGGTTACGGCTTAACTGCATCGCCCTTTTTCTTTTTCTCTGGGTTACGGCTTAACCGCATCGCCCTTTTTATTTCTCTCTCTCCATATACATATACATATATTCATTTTCACACATTTCCATAAACGCACACTAGCAAATCAGCAAATCATGCCCGTCTAGCACCGAACATACACATTTCATATTTAAATCATTTTTTTCCTCATTCATGCACCAATATATATATTCATCACATCATTCCAGCACATATGGAAATTTTCAACATAAACATATAATCACAAGTATACAAATCTTCACAATTCATACATTCCATTTTCTAAGCTTATACTCCTAATCTTTGGCTTTTTATTTTTTTTCATTTTATTACACATCACCTGCACATTCCAACATATATCTCTTTTATCATTTACACATACTTAACAATTATTGCCTTAGTCTTTATCATATAATACATTCAAGTTCGGTACATTAGTGCACAACTATAAATTAGAGAGTGACTATACTTACATTCGTTATCACGATAAATACATAACATATATTCATACGTTTTTTCCTCACACATACCTAAGCATCTTAATGTCGTACCCATCATCATTTCGTTCCTCATATATCAAATCAATTCCCCAAACACATAATTGATTGTACATATCCTCATACAATTGAACTTATTTCTATGAAAAAAATATTGACTTTAGGGTTTTTCTCTCTTCTCTCTCTTCTCTCTCACGGTGTTTAGGGTTCTCTAACGCCGGCGTGGCCACCATGGCCAAGAAGAGGGGGCGGCCCCCAAAGTCACCCTCGTCAAAAACACCTGGTTCGTCTTCAAAGCATGAGAAATCGCAACAAGTCTTTGATTTGTCCCAACTTGATGAGGAGGATCTGGAAGCAATAGATGCCTTGACGCCTAAGCAACTGGAGTCGTTGGTGCAGAGTATTGAATTGATCCGGGACAGGGTCAAGAAACAAGGTTTACCTGTGAATCAAACAGAGAGTAGTGATCAGCAACAACAAGAGAGTAATGAAGATACAAGCGGCCCACGATCGCAGGCACCAGAAATAACAGAAAAGAATAAAGATGAGATGCCAAAACAGAATGTATGGGATAGTTTTGATATTTCAAAACTACGAAATGCGGGTGGTAAACTTAATTTTCACCAGCCTATGATGAAAGATGGCATTGCCTTGGGGAAAATTGAGCCTACAGATGTAGAGGATGAGGTTAAGTACTGGCAAAATGCTATAGTTTGTTATGTGTTAGGAGCCAATCCCCCTTACCCTGTTCTTAGTGGCTTTATCAAAAAAGCTTGGGGACAGTATGGGATAGATAAGTTGTTAATGAATTCTGATGGTACTTTGATAGTGAGATTTAATACTATTGAAGGGAGAAATAGTGTTCTGGATGTTGGAGTATTTCATTTTGACAGGAAGCCATTGATAATTGCTCCATGGACAGGAAGGCCTGTTTCAAAGAATTTTCTTGACAAGGTGCCTATATGGATTCAGTTGCCAAATCTGAATCTAAAATTCTGGGGGGCTACTGCTCTTGGGAAGATAGCCAGTTTGGTTGGAACCCCTATTATGGCTGATAAAGTCACTGAAGAGAGGAATAGAATCAGTTATGCTAGGGTTTTGGTTGAGGTAGACCCTGCCATTCTACCTGAAGAGATTCATTTTGAAGATGAAAAGGGAATAATTGTGTCTCAAATAGTGAAGTATGAATGGAAGCCAACATTGTGCACAAAATGTTCAGCATATGGACATGATGCAAAGATGTGCAAAAAAGGAGTTAGACAGGAGTGGGTTGTTAAAAATAAACCAACCCAACTGGACATGGAGAAGCTAGATCAAGCTTTAAAATTGAAGGAAAATATTGATAAGGGGATTGTTCCTCAGGAGAATGTAGCAGAAGCTCTAGTCTCTGTGGCAACAGTTGTAGAGGATCTGACAGTGTCTAAATCAGCTGAAGATAAAGGGAAACAGAAAGAAACAGATAATGAAGGGTGGATCTCAGTGTCCACTAGGAGTAAGGTCAAACAGAGGAGTATGGAGGGACACAAAGGGGAATCTTCAAATGTACCCCCTCATGGATAAGATTGGTGCATGGAATATTCGAGGGTTGAACCACCCTCGAAAACAAAAAAAGGTTCGTGAGTTTTTGAATAATTATAATTTAGGATTGTTTGCTATTCTAGAAAATAAGTTGAGAGGAAGCTCTTATCAACAGGTTCAGAGGAGTATTGCAAATGGCTGGGGTTCTTATATAAACCTAGATGTAAGTGTGATTGGGAGGATTTGGGTTCTTTGGAGGCTGGATGTGTTTGAGGTAACAGTGGTTGCTAGGTCTGCACAGTATGTGATGTGTCATGTTATCTTCAAGCAGAATCAAAAGCAAATGTTTGTGACTTTCATTTATGCTGAAAATGACCAAAATGAAAGGAAGGAGTTATGGAGGGTGATACAGGGTATGCAGACTCATATAAATATTCCTTGGATTGTTATAGGGGATTTCAACACTTGTCTTAGTCAGCAAGAGAAGATTGGTGGCTGCCCTATTGATATAAACAGTGCCAGAGATTTTCAGTTTTGTGTGGATGATTGTGGCCTTATGGATATGAAGCAAATAGGTTGCTATTTTACTTGGTGTAACAAACAGATTGGTCCTGATAGAATAGTGTCTAAGCTTGACAGGGCACTAGTAAATGGGACTTGGTGCAGGGATTGGCCAATGGCTGTTGCAGAATTTACTTTACCAGGTTTGTCTGATCATTCAGCAATTGTTATTGATTGGGGCATGCAATTGAAAAAAACTAGATCTAGTTTTAAATTTTATAACATGTGGGCAAATCATCCTCAATTCTATGCTCTAGTTGAGAATGATTGGAAAAGGAATGTTGAGGGCAGTGGTATGTTTGTCATATGTAGAAAGCTTGGCTACCTTAAGAGTAGCTTATCCTTATTTAATAGGCAGTTTTTTTCAAATATTACTGAAAGAGAAAAGGAGTTGAGGCTGAAGCTTGAGGCAATTCAAACAGAGATGATTCAGAATCCTTTAGATCCAGTGCTCCATGAGGCTGAGAGATGCATTTCAATGCAGTATAATAAAATTCAGGATGATGCCCTTTCTTTCCTAAGGCAAAAGGCTAAGCTAGATTGGTTAAAAGATGGTGATTGTAATACAAAGTATTTTCATGACTCCATAAGGAAAAGGAATTACCAGAATAGGATTTTAAGGGTTCAGAATGATGCTGGTGAGCCTATTAAGACCCTGATGATATAATAACTCTTTTTGAGGAGTTTTATTCAGATCTTTTTATGGCCAGACAGAGGGAGGAGATGTTTTCTCAGCAGGTAGTAGAGCAAGGGAATTGTTTGACAACTACTCAACAATTGTGTTTAATCCAGCCAGTGACAAATGAAGAGATTAAACAAGCCTTGTTTTCTATTGACAAGAATAAGGCCCCAGGGCCTGATGGTTTTGGAGCTGGTTTCTTTCAAAAGGCTTGGGATATTGTGGGTCAGGATCTTTGTAATGCAGTACAAGATTTCTTTCAAACAGGCTTTATGCTCAGAGAGATTAATCACACAAATCTGGTTCTAATTCCTAAAATTGATTCTCCTACTCAGGTGCATCAGTTTAGGCCTATTGCATGCTGTTCAACTATGTACAAATGTATTTCTAAAATCATCAGCAAGAGGTTGGCAGAAGTGATTCAGTATGTGGTGCAGGACAATCAAACAGCTTTCATCAAACACAGGAGTATTCTACACAATGTTCTGATTTCTCAAGAACTAGTGAGAATGTATGGGAGAAGGAGAGTCTCTCCTAGATGTATGTTGAAATTGGACATTAAAAAAGCATATGACACAATTGATTGGTCCTATATTGAGAATGTTCTCCTAGCTTTGAAATTCCCTTCAAAGGTTATTAGGTGGGTTATGGCTTGCATCAGGACAGTATCTTTCTCTATAGTTATTAATGGTCAGCAGGGGAAGAGATTCAGGGCATCTAGGGGCATTAGACAGGGAGATCCTTTGTCTCCTCTGCTTTTTGTGTTATCTTTGGAAATGCTAACAAGGAGTTTAAGTCTTGCTGCATATGAGAGGAATTTTAGATTCCATCCCTATTGCAAAGAGGCCAGGTTGATTAGCTTAGCTTTTGCAGATGACCTTATGGTCTTTTGTAAGGCTCATCCTGCCAGTCTCAAAATTGTTAAGCATGCTTTGAATGAGTTTACAAATTGGACAGGGTTGCAATTTAGCACTGAAATATCCCAGATTTTCATGGCTGGAATTTCTCAGGATACTAAAAGGCAACTATTGAACATCACTAACTATCAGGAAGGTTGTTTCCCTTGCAGATACTTAGGTGTTTCATTATCTTCTAGAAAATGGAATGCTTCTACTTGCTCAGTGTTGTTAGAAAAGGTTCTAAAAAGTATAAGATATTGGAGAACTAGGAACCTATCATATCAGGCCAGGGTGTGTTTAATAAATTCAGTGTTGATGAGCTTCCATGTCTACTGGGCATCTATGTTTATTATTCCTACTGCTGTGATCAAGGAAATTCAGAAAGAGTGTAGAAAGTTCCTCTGGAATGCAAATGAAAGTGGTGGTTATCAGGCAAAAGTAGCTTGGTCTTTAATCTGTACTGATAAGGGCTATGGAGGTTTGGGAATTCAAGATTGTGTGATTTGGAATCAAGCTGCTCTGGGTAAACAAGTGTGGAATTTGGCAGAGAAAAAGGACTGTATGTGGGTACGTTGGATTCATAGTGTCTACTTAAAAAACCAAAATTTTTGGGATTGTGAGTGGATTCAAGGGCAAAGTTGGCAGTGGAAGCAATTATTGAAAATCAGAGATAAATTAAGAGGGGGATTTATAGCTAATCGATGGACTGCATGTCACGATGGAGCTTATACTGTGCAATCAGGGTACAGATTTTTAAAGGGGAACATAGAATTATTTCCTATGTCAAAGATGATTTGGAATCGGTTGAATGTGCCTAAACATAGCTTCATTTCTTGGTTAGCTAGTCATTGCAAGCTACTTACAAGAGAAAAGTTAAGTTGGAGCTACTTACCCAATTTCTGCAGCCTTTGCTTATCTTCAGCAGAAACGATTCGTCATCTTTTCTTCGAGTGCTCGTGGAGTGGGGATCTGATGACCAAATGTGCAGCTTGGCTTGGATTGCATAGGTTTCCTCTGCGTGCTGATCGTTGGAGACGGTGGGTGCTGTACACGAGGAGGCGGAGTGAATTTTGGAAGGTCTTAAGGGCAATTGTGGTTGCAGTACAATATCATATTTGGGCTGAGAGAAATTCCAGAACATTTGCAAATTGTTCAAGAACTGTTGATTATAGATTTAGTCTAATTAAGAAAGACATTGCTTTTAGAATTTTATTTTTTTGTAAGAATTTTAGGAGCTGGTCCAATGTGGACTTAGTCAACAAAGTATGTAATGAGATTCAAGGTTTTTATTGATTAGGAGAACCCTTCCTAGAAGGTGGCTCTTAATCCATTTTTCATAGGTTGATTAAGCTGAACCCTTCCTAGAAGGTGGCAGTTTTTTTAATCTATGCAGGTGACTGTTATGTACTTTGATCGTGGTAATAGATTTTTTCTTATACCAAAAAAAAAATATCCTCATACAATTCAATTTCCCCTTTTTACCTTTATTCAGCATCTTTAATTATCATTCAACATATCATCATCATTTACAATCAACTTAAGTGCAGCCCGAGCATATTTATATTTTTCCCAATAACCATATATAGTAGCATTTTAACCTTGAGCATATATAATCACATAGCAAACATACATCATAATCTATAACATGCGATAATTCATATTTATATTTTGCTCTTAAAACGCATATTTCAAATCACACTATCCAGTTAGATTTTCTTTTGTTTATTTTTATCCTTTACTTTTAGTCTCGATTAATTACCCTAAGATTCGTTCACAAACATACCCATATATTCTTCGCAGGTATTATAACTAACTAGAAAGTACTCTCTAAAGCAAGGTAAAACACCCCTTACCTCAGGGTTCTATTAGAACCTGGCTTACGACTAGGTGAGGCGACCCCGTTGCGGCTTACATTGAACTAGTCCCAATCCACCAGCGGCAAGTACGGCTTATACGACCGGGGTCGGTTTGACTCCTCGACTATGTTGGTGATGGCGGTTTGGATCGAACCCGCAACCGTGGCCAATGACGATAACGGCGTCGGTTCACAAAGCTTCAGCTTAACCCAATGAATGGAGGCTTTCTTTTTATGAATACCATTATGGTGTTACACGCAGCTACTTTAGCTGTGGCAACCTCTCCTTCTGGATGAGCCAATTTATGCATAGCAGTTGGAGCAATCATAATTGGACTGAATATATTACACCCTAGTACAGTAGTAGACATATCTATTCTGCTTACATCCATAAGAACTCTAGGTCTTAAGGTTATTCTGCTAAAGGCTTCCACGTTTTCTTTTAGTGAGAACTCATCCTCAGCTCGACCAGCATAGAAATCATAATACATTTTTGGGAGGACTTCCCTTGCCAATTGTTGAAACTCACTAACATTAACGGGCTCGCGGCGAAAGCGGACCGGGGAGCAGCAGACGCGAACCGGGGAGGAGGAAGGAGAGCGGCGGTTCTCCATGGCGGCCGCAACAACAAAACAGTGGCGGCGAGCGGAATCGCGACCCGGCTGAGGAAGAAGAAACGCGACGGCGGCGGCAAGGAATGCAAGGTACCATAGCAAATCGAAGGAGAGAGGGATGAAGGGACCAACAGCGACGGAGGTGGCATTTGTTGGTGGTGACAACGACCGCGAAGAGCGGCGGTTCCGTGCCTGGAGGGAGGCGAGTCGCGATTCGCGACTCCCCTGGTTGACGGTGGCGCAAAGAGGAAAATAAGGAGAACGTGCGACGGAGTGAGAAGGAGACAGCGATGGTGGTGGTCGGCAGTGTTTGGTGGCGCGAGGAAGACAACAAGGAGGAGAGAAAGCTAGCAAGGGGGCGGCGGCCCCCCCATTTTACATAACACATATTTATTATTATTATTATTATTATTTTTTTTTGATAATATTTATTATTATTATTATTATTATTATTTATTTCATTTTATTTATATTTATTTGTTTTTATTTTTATATATTTTATTTTTTTTATCTGCAGCAAGTTAATCGATTAATCAGATGACTTAATCGATTAATCTGGCTGCTTTTGATTTTATTTATTTTCTTTGTCTTTACGAATGTCGTATTTCTTCATTATCCGTTGGATCTTGTTCAAATTTGAAAGCAAGTTTCCCTACATAACACCCTTCACATCCAACGATGAATTTCGTGTTTAGGATTGTCAATCTTTTATTTTCAATTTTCTATTATAACATATTTAAATCAAAGTAAAGTATAGAAAAATATATTTTTCAAAATAGAGTAATTACTTCAAATGAATTTTGTTTCAAATATAATTAAATATTCTTTCGTAGTTAGCATAATATATTTTATGAAAATACCCAACGCTTAAATGATAAACTCCAGGAATCATTTATTATTATTAGTAGTGTTAGTATTATTTTAAAACTACTACTATCTATTTTTCTTTATTTATTTATTTTAAACAACACGAAGTACTAAGAATAAAATGTAAACATTAACTAATTATATGTATAAAATCATGCCGTTAAAGATCTCGAAGTTCTTAAAACAAGTTTAATATTAAATATGTCAAAAGCAATTTAAAATATAGCAAGTACATTTTTTAAATAGGATAATAGTTTTAAACCAAATTACTTTGAAATATATAAATAAGATATACTGTCGTAAATTTCGTAAGATATATTAAGAAAATGTTCAATGCTTTAGTGGTTAATTTTAAGGGTTAATCCTTCAATTTAGTAAAACTCGGAATCCATAATACAAACGAAAATTCGGGATGTTACAGTGAGTTTCTCCCATTAATGTCTAACACAATATCATGTTCATTGTAGATATTGAGCACAATAAGCTCAAACGCAAGATGGAGAAGGCACCAACTTTGGATGTTGCTGAGTCCAAGCCCCCAAAGACTCTGACACTTGGTAATAGCTTCGTAGTTGGTGAAAACAATCATGAATGTGAACCCAATAACAATTTAGAAATCAAGGAAAACATGTCACTTGATTTCACTTGCAAATGTTTTGGGAAAAAATTCTCAAATCTTTAAGCATTTGGGTTCACCAAAATGCTCACAAGAGAGTCACAAAAGGAGAAAGTGAAGCACTTCACTCCTAAATAAGTAGTAGGTTAATCAAAGGCATGGCAGGTTATTTTAATTGAATAACAAATCATGTCGAAGATCCTACTACGTGACTCAAGCACCTCAAGCCTCATAGGAGCTATAATTATGCTCTTGAATGAAATATATCCTTCTTCATATAGTCTTGTGTTTCACCTCTTTTGTACTTGGTTATTTTCTGTAATTTATCTATGTATTCAATTTATTAATTCATGAATATGTAGAACTTGTACATTAATCTCTTTTCCTCAGATATTTTATTTTTAAACTTTGTCAATGATATTTTTGAAGGAATACTTCATAGTAATTTTATAATTTCAAAACAAGTAATGTATTCATAAAAATAAACATTGGGGAAATAACCTACAACTGAATGAAGACTTTAGAGTTTGTTAATAAAAGTTGAGGAGACATGAGCTCTGGGGGTCACCAGGGTCAGGGCAGGCCTCTAGGCTCAAAGACCGGTTACACATCCATCAACACCGTTCTCACACCGGTAGGTATCAAACTCGAAATCTCTCATAACCCTAGACTCAACCCTTACCAAATAAGCGAACGATTGTTCCTTTATTTCTTGTTTTACCGATGATAAATTGGACAATAATCAAAAAACAATTAATTAAGAAATATTGGAAATCAAAGGGTTAAAATATTACCATTAAGGTTTTTTCCCCTGTTTTTTAGACTATTTTAATTTTAACGACCATTCATAATATTCTATCAGTTCTGTTATCTTGGTAAAAACCAATTGATTTAATGGATTATTCACTCATTAATTATAAATTGCTATTACACAAATTTAATATCATTACAATTAATACATGTTTAACAAATCTTCCACAACAAAACTAAGATTTTAAAATAAATGGATCATTGCTTCTTTTTTTAAATTAAATTCATCATATACAATCTTTAAGATTTTTCATTTCTTATTTTTAATTTAATTTGGGACAAAAATTTTGCAATTTTTTTTACCAAGAGAATAGGACTGAGAGAGTACTAAATTAATGTCATTTATTCTTGTTTGATACTCCCTCTATCCTACAAGGATGATAGCAAATTGGATTAGTAAAAAAAAATTAAGAACTCATGCATTTAATAGTTTGTCAAACACATCAACCAAATATCAAACACCTAATTTACTGCATTTTTTATTGATCAACCTATCACAATACAAAGTTTACAATTTATAAGCTTTTCGTTTATTACTTTAAATTTAGTTTGAGATAAAAAAATTTGCTATTTTTTACCATCCTTGTGGGATGGATGGAGTAATATATTCTATATCTAAATTTTGATATCCTAATTAGTTGAGCTCAATTTTGATTCAAATTATTATCTTATTGCTTTCAAAGAGTAAAACAAAAATGATTTTTAGACCTACAAATAAACCTACACCACGAAGAAATAGACATGTCTCACTTGCTTACTAATGATTGGTTTAGAAGTGACACATGTCACTTTTTGTGGGGTATTTGATTTGTTGATTAATTTTGTAGTCCTATATATAATTGCTCAGAGTAAAAATATTTATATATTTTAAATTTATATCATAAATGAAAATTTATCTAAAAATTAAATGAAATCGTCAAACAATTCTTCATGCATTTTTTTTATAAGCAAATTAAAATTTTATTCAACACAAGGGATCTATTAAGCCTCATAGTACACCTAAACTCCACTTTCTATGAAGGGTTTGAACATGGGTACACTATCATGTGTTCAAATAGACCAAAATCAACCAAGAGTGAAATACATGAGTCAACCTCATGGGGATGTGAAGCAATAATTACAAATCAAAAGCAACAGAAAACAAATGATGACCCAAACACTGCCTATCAAAGCATTACTAAGATCCCTACCTCCTTAAAAAATTGGCAGGAAAAAACTCAGTGGGAAAAATCCTAATCAAGAGAAAAAGAAGGTAAAAATTCTTCATGCATTTATTACGATATTTTCTATGCCATAGAAGGTAAAAATGAAATGTTTAGTATGATAATTAAAAAAAATTAAGTGTTTTAATATGAAGATTTTTAACTATATAAATCCTAACAACTTTCCTTTTCTATGAAGCATTTATTATTAAACTATATACTCCTGTAGTACAACATATTAAACTAATGAAATTTATTCCTTTTTATAATATATGTATATATATAAATTTTGATTCAACTTTATCTCTATTTACTACTTTATTACTTTCAATGAGTAAAAGAAATTATATCTTTTAAAAGTTTGAATAAAATGAAATCGTTAAATAATTATTCATGCATTTATTACCATATTTTTTTACGAAAGAATGAAATGATGACATGTTTGGCATGATAAAAATTAAAAAAGGTAACTTGTTTAATATGAAGATTTTTAACTATATATATCCTAACAACTTTCTTTTTCTTTGAGTCATTTGTTATCATACCATATACTCCTATGGTACAACATACTATTCGATTTACATTGATGCGGTTAATTTACCTATAAATAGCCTTTCTTCTATTATCCTAAAGTCACACAACAATTATCTTCACAAAATACATATCTTCTCTTTTGTGGGTTTTGTGAGTTTCTCCAATTAATGTCTAACACAATATCATGTCCATTGTAGATATTGAGCACAATAAGCTCAAACGCAAGATGGAGAAGGCACCAACTTTGGATGTTGCTGAGTCCAAGCCCCCAAAGACTCTGACACTTGGTAATAGCTCCGTAGTTGGTGAAAACAATCATGAATGTGAACCCAATAACAATGTAGAAATCAAGGAAAACATGTCACTTGATTTCACTTGCAAATGTTTTGGGAAAAAAAATTCTCAAGTCTCCAAGCACTTGGGGGTCACCAAAATGCTCACAAGAGAGTCACAAAAGGAGAAAGTGAAGCACTTCACTCCTAAATAAGTAGTAGGTTAATCAAAGGCATGACAGGTTATTTTAATTTAATAACAAATCATGTCGAAGATCCTACTACGTGACTCAAGCACCTCAAGCCTCATAGGATCTATAATTATGCTCTTGAATGAAATATATCCTTCTTCATATAGTCTTGTGTTTCACCTCTTTTGTACTTGGTTATTTTCTGTAATTTATCTATGTATTCAATTTATTAATTCATGAATATGTAGAACTTGTACATTAATCTCTTTTCCTCAGATATTTTATTTTTAAACTTTGTCAATGATATTTTTGAAGGAATACTTCATAGTAATTTTATAATTTCAAAACAAGTAATATATTCATAAAAATAAACATTGGGGAAATAACCTACAACTGAATGAAGACTTTAGAGTTTGTTAATAAAAGTTGAGGAGACATGAGCTCTGGGTGTCACCAGGGTCAGGGCAGGCCTCTAGGCTCAACGACCGGTTACACATCCATCAACACCGTTCTCACACCGGTAGGTATCAAACTCGAAATCTCTCATAACCCTAGACTCAACCCTTACCAAATAAGCGAACGATTGTTCCTTTATTTCTTGTTTTACCGATGATAAAGTGGATAATAATAAAAAAACAGTTAATTAAGAAATATTGGAAATCAAAGGGTTAAAATATTACCATTAAGGTTTTTTCCCCTGTTTTTTAGACTATTTTAATTTTAACGACCATTCATAATATTCTATCAATCCTGTTATCTTGGTAAAAACCAATTGATTTAATGGATTATTCACTCATTAATTATAAATTGCTATTACACAAATTTAATATCAATACAATTAATACATGTTTAACAAATCTTCCACAACAAAACTAAGATTTTAAAATAAATGGATCGTTGCTTCTTTTTTTAAGTTAAATTCATCCTATACAATCTTTAAGATTTTTCATTTCTTATTTTTAATTTAATTTGGGACAAAAAATTTTCAATTTTTTTTACCAAGAGAATAGGACAGAGAGAATACTAAATTAATGTCATTTATTCTTGTTTGATACTCCCTCTGTCCCACAAGGATGATAGCAAATTGGATTAGTCAAAAAAATTAAGAACTCGTGCATTTAATAGTTTGTCAAACACATCAACCAAATATCAAACACCTAATTTACTGCATTTTTTATTGATCAACCTATCACAATACAAAGTTTACAATTTATAAGCTTTTCGTTTATTACTTTAAATTTAGTTTGAGATAAAAATTTTTGCTATTTTTTACCATCCTTGTGGGATGGATGGAGTAATATATTCTATATCTAAATTTTGAAATCCTAATTAGTTGAGCTCAATTTTGATTCAAATTTATCTCTATTTACTATCTTATTGCTTTCAAAGAGTAAACCAAAAATGATTTTTAGACCTACAAATAAACCTACACCACGAAGAAATAGACATGTCTCACTTGCTTACTAATGATTGGTTAAGAAGTGACACATGTCACTTTTTTGTGGGGGTATTTGATTTGTAGATTAATTTTGTAGTCCTTTATATAATTGCTCAGAGTAAAAATATTTATATATTTTAAATTTATATCATAAATGAAAATTTATCTAAAAATTAAATGAAATCGTCAAACAATTCTTCATGCATTTTTTTTATAAGCAAATTAAAATTTTATTCAACACAAGGGATCTATTAAGCCTCATAGTACACCTGAACTCCACTTTCTATGAAGGGTTTGAACATGGGTACACTATTATGTGTTCAAATAGACCAAAATCAACCAAGAGTGAAATACATGAGTCAACATCATGGGGATGTGAAGCAATAATTAAAAATCAAAAGCAACAGAATACAAATGACTCGAACACTGCCTATCAAAGCATTACTATGATCCCTACCTTCTTAAAAAATCGGCAGGAAAAAACCCGGTGGGAAAAATCCTAATCAAGAGAAAAAGAAGGTAAAAATTATTCATGCATTTATTACGATATTTTATATGCCACAGAAGGTAAAAATGAAATGTTTAGTATGATAATTAAAAAAGATTAAGTGTTTTAATATGAAGATTTTTAACTATATAAATCTTGTAGGGTCTGCCGACCTGATACGGATTTAAGCCTTGTTAATAAGATCCTCTAAGGGCACTTCCCTCGGCTGACTTAATACGAACGTCCCTCGCTCGGACTCATGGACTCCGAGCATCTCCAAAGGACCAGGCTCGGACTTGATGGAACCGAGCCTCATCATCGGTCCTCAATCCATCAGGCTTGAGACTATAGGCCGAGACATACCGTCGGCTAGCGGATAAGCTCAAACCCACCGAGGCTTCTTATCCCTTCCGTAAATCTCTCCTAGATTCTCGCAACAGCCTAGACATGAGATCTTCAGCTGGTCCTATCCAGATTCTAAGAGCATAATCCTCCGATATTATCTCACAGAAACCTGGTTCAGCTCAACCCTGATACAGGGCCCAGACGGCCCATATCAGCCTCCTCCAAACCCTATAAATAGCTCACTACAGCTAGGGTTTCAGGTACGTACTCTCATCCCTAAGTTGACACTCTGCACACACTTGTTGACTGGGGAGATCCTGCTTTTCCCAACTGGAACTGCAGAAACACCACAAAGTCACATATTAACACTTGATCCTCACTAGGGCTCCTGGTTCTATAATCTTGAGCACTTAGAGGGTTAAGGACATAGTGTTCAAGGACACTACATTGGCGCCGTCTGTGGGAAACGAATAACCAGTATTCCCACCCACTGATCTCATGGCAAACAACAAGAATGATGGTAATCAAGAAGATCTCCGCCGACGCCTCCGTGGGAGGCCACCCAAGACCGGGAGAAACGTGAGGGACAGAATTGCTCCGGGAGCACCAACTGGAGGTAATCAGGCTAACGATCAGACAATTCCGCCAGTTCCAACGGCGGATCAGGCACAAGCCACGGTTCCTCCAGCTGGCCAAGTTCTTGTTGAGGGCGGCGGAGGGCAGTCTAACCCTCATACCGTCCCTGATGGCCACGTTTTAGAATGGCGTGACACGGCTGATTCTGGACATCAGTCGCGTCGGGCTGCTGCGGGCTCACGAACTGATGAGGATCGACGAGTTGAACGGGCCGATCGGCATGATCATTCCAGGGCTGACAGGTCCAACAGGGAGATACCTCATTTAACTAGAGGTCATTTTGGAACTCTTCAAGGTGGTCAGCGTTCTGAAACGGAAGGCAGATCTTACATGACTACTTCTTCGACACGAAGGAGAGAGGAGTCGATCATGGAGATCTTGAGGACTCAGACTTCTTTAATTGAAAAGCAAAATCAGGCCATTGCTACTCTTCAACAGCAGAGCATGGCGAGGATTGCCAAGAAAGGCCCTCACGCGGCCTATGGTAATCCGAACAATCTTCCCCCACCTCCACCCCTCAACCCAAACTTAATCCCAGAACGTATCACTAGGGAACCCCATCCTGGACACCCTTTCACACTTGAGATTATGGCATTCCAAACCCCGCAGACTTACGTGGGTCATCAGAATATTCCTCGGTACAATGGAACAACTGACCCGATGGACCACATAGCTGCCTACGAGTCCTCTATGATGTTTTATGGAGGAGGGGATTTTATGAAGTGCCGAGCTTTCTCAATGACTCTAGGCTCGGCGCCTTTGAGATGGTTCAATTCTCTACCCGCAAATTCGATCCGATCGTGGGCCGAGCTTAGACAAGCATTCATAAACAGGTACACGACCAGTATGTCACAGCCCAAATCAGACCATTCACTAGCTGGAGTTGCACAGAGACCCGATGAGTCTCTACGCGACTACCTAGCTTGGTATCAACAAGAGGCCAGTGGCATATCAGGTCTGCAATCAGGAGTATCTGTTCTCTTGCTCACTCAAGGATTGCAGGATGGAGATTTTAAGGATTGCTTGATTGGGGAACCACCTAAGAACATGGCCGAACTTAGGGAAAGATCCAGGAAATACGTTAATCTAGAGGAATTCCGTAGGATCAGTACTGCAGCAAGGGGTGGCGAAGGACGACATGAGCAACGTCCTCGTCAAAACGACGTTCGTCAAAATGATCGTTTTCGAGATAGGGGAAGGAAAGACAAAAGAGAAAGAGAGAGAGGGGAAAAACTGCCTCCAAAAGGCAAGTATGATGAATATACCCAGTTGACAGTCCCGAGGAGTCAAATCCTTCGTGAGACTATGCATACAGAGATGCGTAACATCACTCGGCCACCAGCTTTAAGGAAGGCAGCTCAAAAGGATAGAACAAAGTACTGCGATCATCACGGTGGATGGGGGCATACCACCGACCAGTGTACCCAGTTGAAGGACTTAATCAAAGAGATGGTAAGGGATGGTAAGCTTCAACAATATATTGGCGAAGCGTTGCGCAAACGCTCCAGGAGAAAGAGTCCTTCACCACCCAAAACCGAACAGAAAAGAACTCGAAGCCCTTCACCACCTGGAGGGGGAGCCTCTGCCCAACCATCCGAGAAGGAGAAGGACTCTTTTCTCATTGGCACCATTGCTGGAGGATTTTCAGGTGGAGGGGAAAAGAAGTGTGATCGCAAGAAGTATGTGGGACAAGTCCTTTCGGTGGCCAGCCGACCAATCCAAAAGCCCAGAAAGAAAAACATAGTCATCAGCTTTAGTGATGAGGATTTCGAGGATATCTTACAAGACCATAATGACCCAATGGTAGTTACAGCCAGGCTCGACAATTACGAAGTAAGAAGGATTCTTGTCGATCAGGGGAGTTCGGCAGACATCATGTTTCTGGATCTGTTTGAAAAATTGAAGTTGAGAAGATCTGATCTCACCCCCATTCGAGGGAAGTTTGATTGGCTTCACGGGACATTCAATTGTTCCCTTAGGCCACATCCATCTCCCAGTGACCATGGGGGAACCACCCTCTGCTCGGACTGAAATGGTAAAGTGCCTAGTTGTTCAGGCCCCCTCGGCATACAACGCCATCTTTGGCCGAACTTCACTCCAATCTTTTGGTGCTGTTGTATCGACGGTCCACTTGGCCATGAAATTCCCAGGGTCTGATGACAAGGTAGTAACAGTGCGGTCCGAACAGGAGTTGGCTCGGAAATGTTATAATATCAGCTTGGGCAAGTTGAAGCTTGATGATGAGAAGATCATGCAAGAACCACTTAACAAGGGAAGTGTCAACTTGGCAGATCTTGACGTAAGAGAGGAGGATGAAACTAGGCCGACCCCTCAAGGGGACTTCAAAAAGGTGATTTTAGGCCCTGATCCTTCTCGTTGCGTCAAGATGGGGGTTGGCCTTTCTGAGGAATTGGAAAAAGAATTGACTGAATTGCTGGTGGAGAACAAAGACTTGTTTGCCTGGACCTCGGCAGATATGCCAGGAATCGATCCGAACTTCATCTGCCACAGGTTGAGCGTGTATCCTGGAGCCAAGCCAGTGTGTCAGAAGAAAAGAAGAGTCGGAGTTGAGAAGGCACAGGCAACAGATGAGAAGGTAGCCGAGCTACTAGAAGCAGGATTTATCAGGGAGGTAGTGTATACTGATTGGTTGACCAATCCCGTGCTAGTGAAGAAGTCCAATGGGAAATGGAGGATGTGCGTGGACTACACAGACTTGAACAAAGTTTGTCCTAAGGATCAATACCCACTTCCCTGCATCGATAAACTTGTGGATAGCTCGGCGGGTTATCAAAGGCTTTCATTTATGGATGCGTATTCGGGGTACAATCAGATTCCAATGTATCCCCCGGATCAGGTGAAGACTTCATTTATCACAAAAAATGCCACATATTGTTACAATGTGATGCCATTTGGATTGAAAAACGCTGGGGCGACTTACCAGCGGATGATGAACAAGGTGTTCGGTCCCCTGATTGGGCCGAGAATGGAGGTATACATAGATGATATGATTGCAAAGAGCTTGAAAGAAGAAGATCACGCTAAGGATTTGAAGGTGATTTTGGGAAGGATCCGACAGTTCGGCATGAGGTTGAACCCGGAAAAATGCACGATTGGAGTACCAGCAGGGTCTTTCCTCGGATTCATGCTTACCGAGCGCGGAATCGAGGCAAATCCAGAAAAGTGCCGAGCCATTCTTGATATGAAGAGTCCATCAGATGTCAAGGGTGTCCAACAACTAACAGGTCGGGTTGCGGCTCTCTCGAGGTTTCTGTCTCAGTCAGCTAGGAAGGCCCTCCCCTGGTACAAACTGCTGAGGAAAGAAAAGAAAAAGACATTTGAATGGAACGAGACATGCGAAAAGGCCTTTACTGACGTTAAACAGTACTTGGCTTCTCCCCCGATCTTGTCTAGTCCGGTAAACGGAGAAATTCTATTCCTTTATTTATCAGTGGGTGATTCTGTAGTAAGTTCGGCTTTGGTCCGAGAGGAATCTGGCAAAGAATCCCTCATCTATTTCGTCAGCCGAGCTCTTCAGGGACCAGAGTTGAGGTATCAGAAAGTGGAGAAATTGGCTTTTTGTCTGGTTATCACAGCTAGACGATTACGTCAATACTTCCAGAGCCACCATATCACAGTCAGAACAGCTCAGCCGATCCGTCAAATACTTCAGAAACCTGATCTGGCAGGAAGAATGGTGACATGGGCCATTGAGCTTTCCGAGTTTGAAATCACTTTCGAACCGAGGAAGGCAATGAAATCTCAGGCCTTAGCTGATTTTCTCACCTAGTTCACTGAGCCATTGACGAGCTCAAACTTGGATTGGAATATTTATGTTGATGGATCAAGTAACAAACTTGGGGCTGGTGCAGGAATAATCTTGGAGAACTCCGAGGGGGTCACCCTCGAATATTCTTTGAAGTTTGGATTTTCAACTTCAAACAATCAGGCGGAGTATGAAGCCGTATTGGCCGGGCTGAGAATGGCAAAAGAAGTAGGGGCCCGAGAAGTAAAAATTTTCAGCGATTCTCAGTTGGTAGTTTCACAAGTCAAGGGCGATTACCAGGCTAAGGAACCAATCCTTCAAAAGTATTTGGAGAAGGCGAAGTTCCTATCCTCGGAGTTTGCTAAGGTCGAATTCTGCCACATCCCAAGGGAGAGTAACAGCCGAGCGGATATTCTCTCCAAACTTGCTTCGACAAAAAGTCCTGAGAACAACAGAACGTTGATTCAAGAAATGGTGCATGGACCTAGCGTTGTCCTCTCTATTTCGCTGGATCCAAGCTGGATTGCTCCGATAACGGGCTACTTGGAACAAGGGGTTTTTCCAAGTAATCCAATAGAGGCCAAGAAACTCGTCAGAAAAGCTTCACAGTTTACCCTAGTTGATGGAGTCTTGTTTCGCCGAGGGATCAGCGACCCAATGCTTAGATGTTTAGACCCTGCCGAAGCAAAATAGGCATTGGAGGAAGTTCACGGGGGCATTGGAAGTCATCATATTGGGGGGAAGTCGCTGGCTAAAAAGGTTCTAAGGGCAGGATACTACTGGCCGACTCTTCAACAGGATGCGATCAACCATGTGAAGAGGTGCGACAAGTGTCAATTTCACAGTGATGTGTATCAGAAACCGGCTGAGGAACTCCATTCACTTTCATCTCCCTATCCCTTCTATCAATGGGGAATGGATCTGATTGGACAGTCCCCCACCGCTCCAGGACAGCTAAAGTGGGTGGTAGTGGCCATTGATTATTTTACCAAGTGGGTGGAAGCCGAGCCTCTTGCAACCATCTCCTCGGCCAAGGTGCAGAAGTTCTTTGAAAGGCAAGTTGTGGCTCGGTTTGGAGTGCCACAAGTGCTAGTGACCGACAACGGAACCCAATTCGCGGCAAAGGCGTTCCAAGACTTAGTCAATGCTTTGAACATAAAACATTACTTTTCCTCAGTCGAACACCCCCAGACTAATGGCCAAGTAGAATCTGTAAACCGATCTATCATCCAGGGGATCAAGAAAAGACTCGAAGGCGCGAAAGGGAATTGGTTGGAAAAATTGCACGAAGTGCTTTGGTCGTATCGCACCACCATACAAACTTCAACAGGAGAAACACCATATCGGCTCACTTATGGTTGCGACGCAGTCATCCCCATTGAAAAGATCATCCCTTAATTCCGATCTATGCAACAACCAAATCCACTCAACAACACCTTATTGTGTGAGGATCTTGTTTTATCGGAAGAAGTCAGGGATTTAGCGGCCGAACGAGAAAAGCATGCTAAGATTATGCAAGAAAAAGGGTATAATCGCTCGGTCGTATCCAGAGAGTTCGAGGTAGGCGACCTTGTCTTGAGGAGAGCTGATATTGATCTCAAAAATGCAAAGGACGGAAAACTGGCCCAAAGCTGGGAAGGACCATACCGAGTTGCCTCCAAGACTGGAACAGGAGCCTACAAGCTCGAAACTCTCTCGGGTGCCCTCATCAACAACACATGGAACGTGGCGAAACTTCGAGCTTATTACAGTTAGTTTTTCATTGTTTCAATTTCGTTTTCGATAGTTTTAGTTGTTAAATTACATTTGCTTTTTGAATTGTTTCTTTTGATAATAGTGTACGCTCGGTGAAACTCCGAGCCCATTGTAATTTGATTCAAATAAAAGTTCTCGTTATTGAATTCATTGTATCACGTACTTTTCCTCGTAACCAATTAGCCACCGATTATGACGCGAACGATTATGAACAGCTCTAGCAAGAGCTTATAACTCGTCAAGTACTTTAAATAAGATTCCCGATTAAATCATGATTTCATAAAATCATTTTACATCATGGATAGAGGAACCCACCTCGGCTAAAGTGTTGGAGTTCCAAGGTCTTAACACTTGAATTCTTAACAAAGAGTGTAAAAAGAAGCATAACACGATTACGAATATTATAAAATATTCCAAACGAAAGACAACAATATAAGTTTAAGCCCATTTACTGGGGCAATTACAAAAGGTAAAGCAAAAGAAAAAATAACTACTCAATGTCAGACAGTACAATGCTGTCAGGATCGAATTTCTCTTCTTCCTCTTCACCCGCGGCGCCGTCGGCCTCATCTTCCTTGGATTCTTCAGCAAAATGGTCAGGAAGATCATTACTGCTCATGTCAATGGGAACCCCATTCGAACGAACAATTTGACCGTTCTTGGTAGCAAAGAGGGGGTCGGCGCCCCTTGTCACGAGGTTGGGATTCAGAATGCGAAGCTGCTCGGCTGTGTTAAGGAAGGAATCTTCAACTGTGTGACTCCAGTTGTACAGATTCTCCTAGGCCGCTTTCTTATGCTTAAGAGCTTTCGCTCTCATTTTGTCCATTGAGGCTCGGAGCCCAGTAGCCTCGTCCTTAGCGTATTCAAGTTGCTCCTGAGCCACAGCAGCAACCTGCTCGGCTTTCTGAGCCCTCTCTTCAGCCTTTTTCAAGATTTCCTCCGACCCCTTCATCCTTCCCTCAGCCTCTTGAAGAGTCTTTTCGGCTGTCTCCTTGGCAACTTCAGCTTGAGTTTTGGCGCCTTCAGATTCCTGCATTCCCTTCTGCAGTCTTTCATTCTCGGCTGCCAGAACCTGGAGCTTCTTCTCAAAGCTTTCCACTTGAAGCTGCAAGTAATCTTCCCGATCGTCAACCTCAGCTCGTTTCTTCTTCTCCTCGGGGGCCACTCCAGCATAGACATCATCACCACGCTGACCGAGGTAATTGAGAATGCTTGCACCTCGTAGGAAGCTCCTCACCAAGGCCATGCAGTTATTTTCCCAAGTGCCCGGACCCCAGGCATTCATCACTTCGGCATCTTCAGGGGGAAGAGAGTGGCGGCGAACGAATCCAACTTGTTGTGCCTACTCCATACAGTTTTGGCTACGGCCTCTTCCGTACCCTCGGTAATTTGAACTCCTTTGCTGGGCTTGCTCAGATGAAACCAATCGCCAGCCAATCCTTTCCCTTTATCCATCCGAGGTTTCTTGGAAGGACGCTCAGGAGTACCCTGAGTACTTTGTTGCACTTCTTCAGGAATGGTTGGCTCAGCATTTTGGATGACTCGAGGTACCTCGGAAGGAATAGTGTGAGGAGCATCAAGAGGGCTAGTGGTTGGAGTTGGCTCGGGAGTTTGGCTTTTAGCCGACGATCCCGACCCTCCTGTCACGGCAGCCAGTTGAGCAATCCTTGCAGAAGCAGCGGCACTCTTCTTAGATTTGGATGCTTTCTTTCCCATCTTTTTTGCAATAAGGAAATATAGTTTAGACCGAAAAAAAAATCGTATATACCCAGCTCGGCCTTCACGTCGGCCCGTGCCCTCTTCACCAATATTTTTTTGGTATCAATTTGACCATTCACCTTGAGGTATTCCCAGACTCGGTCACACAACCGTCTCTCGGCCCTGGTCAAATCGACCTTATAGTCAAATTGGTATAAGGAGGCCCCTCGGTTGTAGATACCATCCGACCAACCCAAAGGGAAGCGAGGTACAACTTTGATTTCCCCTCCTTCTTCGACCTGCTCCATGAACCAGCATACACCAGCCCCATTGTACTCATACCGAAAGAAGAGAGGCTTGAAAGACTTCCAAGAGTCGGTGACTTTAGCGAAGAGCGCATGGTCCCTCCGAGCTTTCAGAGACACCCAAAGCCCTTTTGAGTTACCAAACTTGTTCACGTGAGGGGCATATAGCCAAAAGAAAGCTCGAAGGGTGGCAACTGAACCTTCGACATCGCAAAACTGCTGAAAGGCTCGCACAAATGCCCATCCGCTCGGGTGTAGTTGACTCGGAGCTATGCCTAAATGGTTGAGTACTTCGATTTCGAAAGTCGAGAACGGCATGCGGATTCCGACTTTAGTTATTATTACTTCATAGAAGTAGAAGAATTGTCGATTTTGCGGCACCTCAAAGCAGATCCGGTCGTCGATGTTCACGTGCCTTAACTCAAATTCCGACGCATTCCCATCTTTGCTCGGAGGAGTTAGGAGAGGTCGAAGGTGGTTCAAACTATTATTCGTCAGCAATGAGGGCCTTGTTCCAAGAACCTCTCGATCAAAAACCTCATCATATTGCGCGTGATTTGGCGACAAGGGATATTCTTCAGGATTAGTGTCACACCTGCGCTCCACCATATCTGGGGAAAAAGTAAAAGGCTCGGCGTTAGGATTTTCTATAGCAGATGTTTTAATTCTAAAATTAAGGCCGAGCCTCGGACTTTTTCCCCCCTCTTTCTTCGGATCTCCCAAAGGCTCTTCTTCCACTATACAGTGCTCGGGACTAACCCTAACCTGAGCTCTCCGTTCAGCAAACCTATAGGCCAACAGCCACTTGCTTACTTCAGCGGGATCTGAGGGGTATTCTACAGCTAATGGTTTTGTCATGGTGGATCTACTGCACCATCACTACTCCCAGAATCCCCATCACTATTCCCAGAATCCCCAAAATCCCCGGAAAAATCCGAATCACTATCGCTAGAAGGCTCTTCCCCTAATCTCTTACAAAGTTCGTGATAAATTCTCCTCAACTCCCTCCAACCTCTCATGATTCAGAAATCCAAAATCTTAAACACTACACTACCCAAGACAAAAAAAAAAACCCCCAAAAAATCCCTGCAAAACCCAGAAATGCGAAACCCATTCAAGAAATAGAAAAGAGCAGAATCAGAAATAAAGTATTTGAGTTACAAGAAGAAAGATTACCTGTTTTTGATTCTGGATCTCTGGAAAACTGGAAGTGATGTGAAGGTAGTAGCAGAAATAAGCTTGAGAGGGGAGTGAGTTTCCGGTTTCCTGGGAGTTTCAAAGAAGAAGTGAGGGAGTGGATTTGAGAAGTTGGGAGTTTCTGGTGCGAGTCTGAGGTGATGAATGAAAAGTGAAGTGGGGAGTAAGGATTCAAAGAAACCCTCAAAAACCTTTTGGTTTTCCCCATGATGCACGTATGGGCCTGGCTGGATCAAAAGCCCAGTACACCGCTCAACCACACGATTGATGAAACGTGGCAGTTACGAAGGCGCTTTTTAAAATTTCAAAAATTGCAATGATGTGGCACAACTCTCAAGGACACGCGCTGTACCTAGAGAACCCAAAACGTCACCTCGAACAGGTTACCTGGTTACAGCTGTTACACACTCCTGGAACGAGGCATCCGAAAAGGTCAACCCCAAACACTTGCTACCTCGTCACAGACTTCTCAAAGTCTTACGAGCTGGGGGGCTTGTAGGGTCTGCCGACCTGATACGGATTTAAGCCTTGTTAATAAGATCCTCTAAGGGCACTTCCCTCGGCTGACTTAATACGAACGTCCCTCGCTCGGACTCATGGACTCCGAACATCTCCAAAGGACCAGGCTCGGACTTGATGGAACCGAGCCTCATCATCGGTCCTCAATCCATCAGGCTTGAGACTATAGGCCGAGACATACCGTCGGCTAGCGGATAAGCTCAAACCCACCGAGGCTTCTTATCCCTTCCGCAAATCTCTCCTAGATTCTCGCAACAGCCTAGACATGAGATCTTCAGCTGATCCTATCCAGATTCTAAGAGCATAATCCTCCGATATTATCTCACAGAATCTTGGTTCAGCTCAACCCTGATACAGGGCCGAGACGGCCCATATCAGCCTCCTCCAAACCCTATAAATAGCTCACTACAGCTAGGGTTTCAGGTACGTACTCTCATCCCTAAGTTGACACTCTGCACACACTTGTTGACTGGGGAGATCCTGCTTTTCCCAACTGGAACTGCAGAAACACCACAAAGTCACATATTAACACTTGATCCTCACTAGGGCTCCTGATTACCATAATCTTGAGCGCTCAGAGGGTTAAGGACATATAGTGTTCAAGGACACTACATATATAAATCCTAACAACTTTCCTTTTCTATGAAGCATTTATTATTAAACTATATACTCCTGTAGTACAACATATTAAACTAATGAAATTTATTCTTTTTTGATAATATATGTATATATATATGAATTTTGATTCAAATTTATCTCTATTTACTATTTTATTACTTTCAATGAGTAAAAGAAATTATATCTTTTAAATGTTTGAATAAAATGAAATCGTCAAATAATTATTCATGCATTTATTACCATATTTTTTTTACGAAAGAAGGAAATGAAGACATGTTTGGCATGATAAAAATTAAAAAAGGTAACTTGTTTAATATGAAGATTTTTAACTATATAAATCCTAACAACTTTCTTTTTCTTTGAGTCATTTGCCATCATACCATATACTCCTATGGTACAACATATTATTCGATTTACATTGATGTGGTTAATTTGCCTATAAATAGCCTTTCTTCTATTATCCTAAAGTCACACAACAATTATCTTCACAAAATACATATCTTCTCTTTTGTGGGTTTTGTGAGTTTCTCCCATTAATGTCTAACACAATATCATGTCCATTGTAGATATTGAGCACAATAAGCTCAAACGCAAGATGGAGAAGGCACCAACTTTGGATGTTGCTGAGTCCAAGTCCCCAAAGACTCTGACACTTGGTAATAGCTCCGTAGTTGGTGAAAACAATCATGAATGTGAACCCAATAACAATGTAGAAATCAAGGAAAACATGTCACTTGATTTCACTTGCAAATTAAATGTTTTGGGAAAAAATTCTCAAGTCTCCAAGCACTTGGGGGTCACCAAAATGCTCACAAGAGAGTCACAAAAGGAGAAAGTGAAGCACTTCACTCCTAAATAAGTAGTAGGTTAATCAAAGGCATGGTAGGTTATTTTAATTTAATACTCCCTCTGTTCCATATTATCTGTCACTTTAGCATTTTTAACTTGTTCCAAATTATTTGTCGCTTTAGGAATTCGAGGATGTATTAATTGATTTTTTCCACCTTTAACCTTGCATTTAATGTGTTGAAATATGTGAAATGGGTGATAATTAATATACTTTGAGGGTATTATAGTAAAGTTATCTAATAATTCTTTTGAAAATTGAAATATTAAATGACTTTCTTAATCCGTGTGAAATTTCTAAAGTGATAGTTAAATTGGAACGGAGGGAGTAACAAATCATGTTGAAGATCCTACTACGTGACTCAAGCATCTCAAGCCTCATAGGAGCTATAATTATGCTCTTGAATGAAATATATCCTTCTTCATATAGTCTTGTGTTTCACCTCTTTTGTACTTGGTTATTTTCTGTAATTTATCTATGTATTCAATTTATTAATTCATGAATATGTAGAACTTGTACATTAATCTCTTTTCCTTAGATATTTTATTTTTAAACTTTGTCAATGATATTTTTGAAGGAATACTTCATAGTAATTTTATAATTTCAAAACAAGTAATATATTCATAACAATAAACATTGGGGAAATAACCTACAACTGAATGAAGACTTTAGAGTTTGTTAATAAAAGTTGAGGAGACATGAGCTCTGGGGGTCACCAGGGTCAGGGCAGGCCTCTAGGCTCAAAGACCGGTTACACATCCATCAACACCGTTCTCACACCGGTAGGTTGTTGGAAACCAACAAGCGGCTCAATATAGTCTAGAGGGGGGGGGGGGGTGAATAGAATATTGAAGCCTTATTACAGATTTTTCGTCCACCTAAGAGAATGGTTTTATGAAAATAAATTTCCTTAAAAAATCAAGTCAGATTACTCGAGTAACTCAAGACTTCACTCGAGTAATACGCAAGCAAAAATAATTTCACTCGAGTATTCAGCAAATCACTCGAGTATTACGAAAGCTATTTTTAAATCACTCGAGTAATAGAAAACCTACTCGAGTAATGTTCATAAACTGAAAGCAGATTACTCGAGTGACAAGAACTTTACTCGAGTAAACTGGGTAAAATTCAATTAAAACTCAGTTTTCAATGGAGTTCTTCAAGAATAACAATGCTATGATGATTCAACAAATTATGAATGATTAATATGAACAATTTCAAGTAATATTAACATGCAATTTTAGATCAATTGAGTTGAATTAAGAAAACCCCAATTCTAACCTAAAAATGCAATTGTTAATGAATTAATGCAATACAAGGAATGAAAAAATAAAAGAGACACAAGGATTTATCCTGGTTCACTTTCACCCACTTGAAAGCTACTCCAGTCCCCTCTTGAATCAAGAGAGATTCTTCACTAGAAATCTTCAAATGTAGATTTTACAATGTTTTAAGATGCAACTAGATTCTTAGTTCTCCTATCTTAAAACCCAACACAAAGTGTGTACCAAACACTTTGATTTAATCTACCCCTTTTGAGTATTCTAGATTTCCTTGCTAATTGATTGAAGATGCTTCCAACCAATCCTCTTTTCTTGCTTTGATTTGATCCTCAAAGTCTTCCTTGTGAGATTCTTCACTTGTGTTGAAACTTCAATGATGCAATCACAAATTGCAAATCTTCAACAATCACTAAGAACAAAAATTATGATCTCAAGAATATTTGAACAATGAAAGAAATAGAGTGAAGAATGAAAAGTTCTTTGTTGAATCTTGATAGCTCTTGAAAGATGTAAAAAATAGCTCTTGAATTTCTCTTGAAAAGTGTATGTAAAATTGTAAGAATGAATGTGTATGTTATGTGAAAGAGAAAATTAAGTCCTTTTATAATTTTCCAAAAACTGATTGAATTACTCGAGTAAACCATATAACATTACTCGATTAAAACATGTCAGATTAAGTTACTCGAGTGATGTGTAAACCATTACTCGATTAACCTGTCATGACATAAATTACTCGAGTGAACCAATACTCATTACTCGAGTGAACTGATCAGAATCTGAATAAAAACAAGGTTTTTCTAAAAGGATTTTCACAAAACTTTTAATAGAGCTATTTAATCAAGATTTAAAGTATCTTCACTCTTAATCAAACATTATTTAAATATTCTTAAAATCACCTAAGCTACCCACACCAATGAGATGCATTGCATAAAAATAAAGATTACATTGAAATAGAATTAATAAAAATCCTAATTCTAATCTTCATGTGGTGTAGCTTGCTTGTTGCCAATGTTGTTGCTTGGAGAGAGATTGTTAGCATCAAAACATGAGAATCCTACATAGGTATCAAACTCGAAATCTCTCATAACCCTAGACTCAACCCTTACCAAATAAGCGAACGATTGTTCCTTTATTTCTTGTTTTATCGATGATAAATTGGATAATAATCAAAAAACAATTAATTAAGAAATATTGGAAATCAAAGGGTTAAAATAATACCATTAAGGTTTTTCCCCCTGTTTTTTAGACTATTTTAATTTTAACGACCATTCATAATATTCTATCAGTCCCGTTATCTTGGTAAAAACCAATTGATTTAATGGATTATTCACTCATTAATTATAAATTGCTATTACACAAATTTAATATCATTACAATCAATACATGTTTAACAAATCTTCCACAACAAAACTAAGATTTTAAAATAAATGGATCGTTGCTTCTTTTTTTAAATTAAATTCATCATATACAATCTTTAAGATTTTTCATTTCTTATTTTTAATTTAATTTGGGACAAAAATTTTGCATTTTTTTTACCAAGAGAATAGGACAGAGAGAGTACTAAATTAATGTCATTTATTCTTGTTTGATACTCCCTCTGTCCCACAAGGATGATAGCAAATTGGATTAGTCAAAAAAGTTAAGAACTCATGCATTTAATAGTTTATCAAACACATCAACCAAATATCAAACACCTAATTTACTGCATTTTTTATCACAATACAAAGTTTACAATTTATAAGCTTTTCGTTTATTACTTTAAATTTAGTTTGAGATAAAAAAAAATTTGCTATTTTTTACCATCCTTGTGCGATGGATGGAGTAATATATTCTATATCTAAATTTTGATATCCTAATTAGTTGAGCTCAATTTTGATTCAAATTTATCTCTATTTACTATCTTATTGCTTTCAAAGAGTAAAACAAAAATGATTTTTAGACCTACAAATAAACCTACACCACGAAGAAATAGACATATCTCACTTGCTTACTAATGATTGGTTAAGAAGTGACACATGTCACTTTTTTGTGGGGGTATTTGATTTGTAGATTAATTTTGTAGTCCTATATAAAATTGCTCAGAGTAAAAATATTTATATATTTTAAATTTATATCATAAATGAAAATTTATCTAAAAATTAAATGAAATCGTCAAACAATTCTTCATGCATTTTTTTATAAGCAAATTAAAATTTTATTCAACACAAAGGATATATTAAGCCTCATAGTACACCTGAACTCCACTTTCTATGAAGGGTTTGAACATGGGTACACTATCATGTGTTCAAATAGACCAAAATCAACGAAGAGTGAAATACATGAGTCAACCTCATGGGGATGTGAAGCAATAATTACAAATCAAAAGCAACAGAAAACAAATGACCCGAACACTGCCTATCAAAGCATTACTAAGATCCCTATCTCCTTAAAAACATTGGCAGGAAAAAACTCGGTGGGAAAAATCCTAATCAAGAGAAAAAGAAGGTAAAAATTCTTCATGCATTTATTACGATATTTTCTATGCCACAGAAGGTAAAATTGAAATGTTTAGTATGATCATTAAAAAAAATTAAGTGTTTTAATATGAAGATTTTTAACTATATAAATCCTAACAACTTTCCTTTTCTATGAAGCATTTATTATTAAACTAT
Source organism: Crotalaria pallida (assembly GCA_037953625.1). NCBI lineage: Eukaryota > Viridiplantae > Streptophyta > Magnoliopsida > Fabales > Fabaceae > Crotalaria > Crotalaria pallida. Next base: position 156,472,449 of record CM075649.1, read on the forward strand.
ATACTCCTGTAGTACAACATATTAAACTAATGAAATATATTCCTTTTTGATAATATATGTATATATATGAATTTTGATTCAAATTTATCTCTATTTACTATTTTATTACTTTCAATGAGTAAAAAAAATTATATCTTTTAAATGTTTGAATAAAATGAAATCGTCAAATAATTATTCATGCATTTATTACCATATTTTTTATACGAAAGAAGGAAATGATGACATGTTTGGCATGCGTAGTGTCCCGGTATTGATGGAACACCACGATGTGTGTTTGGGGTTGTTGCAGCTGACAAGGGTGACCCCGGTCCTACGTACCCCCAGTGATAAGGGGATCAAGCCACACGTAGTTCTTGAGAGTAGGGATGAGAGAAGATACCTTAGCCCCTATAGCATGGCGATACTTATAGGGGAAGTTGTGTTGTGGTGCCTTATGGGCCTGTTCGGCCCAGTAGGGCTGACGTGGCTTTTAGAGGATAAGAAGGATGAGTTATTCACCCTTATCCTGTACTAGAGAGCTCATGCTTATCCTGTAGCGGTAGGATTTATTATTGGTTAACCCTACAAGCCCCCCAAGTTCGTATAGGCTCGAAGAGCCTGTGCTGAGCTTCTGAGAGTTGGTGGTGACATAAAACATTGTTTGCGGCTGAGAACTTTTTATTCGGAGGAGTGTCGTGGATGGTTGATTAGGACGTATAAGACTGTTCGCAGTCAAGGCCCTTAGTCGTGTATCGTCATGTATTGACGATTGGACGATTGGACTATTGTTTTTAAAGTCACAATGCTTTTAAGGAGACACCCTTTTATGCGCTTGCCATGGTGAAAGCCGAAAGGCTTGTGCCAAGGTATGCTGGCACGACTCAAACTGTTATTTGAGTTCGAGGTGTGCCAAGATTATCACCAATTGGATCGTAACGTTTACGAGGGATTGCTGTTGGAATGACAACCTTAGCCGAGGTGTATTCCTCGATCCGCGATGTATTTGGCCAGATATGAGCCGAGAGGCTTTGAGCCGAGAGGCTAAGCCAAGTTATCGGGTCGCAATCCTCGTTTTCACTTGTAGCCTCGCTGATCTGGCCGGCTAACCAAGATCGTGGGCAAGTGCGTAAGAACATGATCCGAAGTGAGTGAGTTTAACATATGTCCTTAATAAGGAAGGTAAATTATCAATTTGTTGCCTCATGGGACGTGGTGGTCCTCTTTGGAACGACATTTGACCTCGAGTAACTTATGCATCATATAATACCAGTATCAAGGTCGGCCAATGTCAGCTATGTATATGCCTCATCACATACTAGTCCCCTACTCGGTAAAGCCTGAAAAGGCTTGTGTCGAGTTCATAAGGTCTATGAAACGCTCGGGACCAAAGTGGGCGAAGAAAGGTTAGAGTATCAAGATCAACTCTATACACCCTCCTTTACCTGAAAAAAGAGATCAAGAAAGCTCGTAGAAGATTGTGCCGGGTATATAAGAATTGTGAGACATTTATTGTTGTTGTTCGAGGCACCCTCAGACCCGGTATAGGTCCGAAAGCTCGGTGAGAGGTTCTAAAGATGTGGTGCGAAGGCACCCAAATATTGCCGGAGCATCTGCTGCTCAGGGCTTTACAGTTCTCCTCGGATTATTTTGTAGAGTCGGAGTCCGTTCCTTCCCCGAAGCAGCAAACACAACGATCGAGAATAGCCAATCGACCCTAAGAGTTGGAGGCTCGAATTACTTTCAAGACTCGGAGTCCATTCTACCCGCCGAGCAGTAAGCTTCATGGCCGAATAAGGTCACTCGAGTGGAAGTCATCGAATGTTTATCGAGCTGATGAAGCGGCCGAGGATGCTGAGAAGGGAAAGAATGAAGCCGAGGAGGCAAGAACAGGTAGAGAAGCCAAGGACGACCATTTCCCTTGAAAGTTTATCGAGCTGATGAAGCGGCCGAGGATGCCGAGAAGGGAAAGAATGAAGCCGAGGAGGCAAGAACAGGTAGAGAAGCCAAGGACGATCATTTCCCTTGTCGGAACTGTTTTGTCAACTTCAATTGTTGAACCCCTCTTGAATCCGAGTAATTAGGGCGAAGGCAAGCTGATAGATCATCATAATAACAAAGCTGAAGCACACTTTTACTCCATTGCATAACCAACCCCCTTACTTGATAAAGCCTGAAGAGGCTCGTGCCGAGTTAAGAAGTTCTTTAAGGTGTGATAGTTGTTTTCCGCCAATTAGATCGTGTTCATCCAAGCCTCTTTGAGAAACTGTCGGATTCAGATCTGTGTAGGCGAGCGCTGAGCGAAGGTTGAATATTTGCGAGTTGTGGGTGTGGAATCAGCATTTGTGGTTCCTCGGAGATGCTGGGATCCGAATTAGATCACTAGGTGTTGGCACTGCGGACCGTTCTACCATATAGGTAAGGTCGCGATGGCGCGCAAACCAAGGAAAAAGTGATCGGCAACCGGTGTGAAGGACTTGAATTAAGTTGGGTCATCATACTCGGACTCGAATTAACATAGGTCATCATGCTCGGCTGATCCGATCGTTATGTTTGTACCCTGTTGAAGGCGCTGTAATATTAGATGTCAATCGTGACTGAGTAGTCTAGCACCGATTAATTTGAGGATATCTTTGGCAGTCGGAAGCTCGAAATGGGCCTTTTAGGGAAATGGGCCATCATAATCGTACCTCGCATGTGTAAACAAAATTAATAATTGGTAATCGTCGTTATTTAACCATTTATTACCATGTATAAAAAATGATAATAACAATTATTGGCAAAGATACGATGTATAATATCGGTATAGAGGTAGTCAAATAATTACAATGTATAAATTAAGATACGATGCCATTGTAGTCAAATAATAATTACAATGATATGTAATGAAATTAAAGGAATACATAAAAACATTAGGAGCATATATCAAAAGCATTGCCTCAAGTAAATTAGCAAGTGTACGTAAAATGCCAAGTAAACAAGAGAGTAATATAGGAACGAGAATTCCTTCCCTGAATCGCTGAGGTGAGGAATGTTGGATTGAAGTCTTCTGTTAATCCTTTCCAAATGAGCTCCCTCGTCAGTTGACTTGGCTAGGGAACATGGTGCGAGGTTTCCACAGTCGTCTTATGAAGCCGAGGTAATGCATGGTTCCCGCTATTCTGGATGTATGAGATACCAATAGGGGGACGCTGTCGAGGGTCCGCGCGCAGTTGGCACATGTATTCGAAGTGGGGAACCGAGCACGAGGCTCTCTATACTCGGGGACAAGGTTAGAGGGAAATTTGGCGCGAGGGGTCCTTGCCGTTATCACCATGTTTCGAATAGAGTGACATAATTGTATTCACAGAGCTCGAAAAATAATATACCCATTGATGAAAATCTTGAATTAAGTTGGGTGGTCTAGTAGCTCGGACCATGTACCTCGTACAGAAAAATTAATTTTAGCGGTTGTCGTTTGACAATTTTCAATAAGGGAATTGCAGTAATGAAAATTATTGGCAGGTGGATATAAAATATCATAATAGAAGTAGTGTGATTTAAAAATATCGCACGTAATAAATAGGATAATGAAAATTATTGGAGAGTAAATTCTCGTAAATCCTGCAAGATTGTCTACGAAAAGATGCATGATATATCACGCTATATAAAAATAATAATGATTATGCTATTAATCGTAAATAGCATTAAATAACATTTATTGTCAAGAATATCATATCATGTATCAAGTGAATGAACGTAATTATGTTGAGCAAATACATGTACTCAAATAGCAGCGTCATGATATGAATGATGATGTAACAACATAAATGATGAAAACAGAAAGACTACTTCCCTGGATTCGAGAAAGGCATGAGTCTTGTTTGGCTGATAAGACGGCTCCTTCTTTGAAGGTTAAATTTTATTTGGGCTTGTACCAATTAAGCCCATATAGTTTTTTTTGGGCTGTATCTCTTAAGCCCGTTTAGGTTGGGTCATCTAGATCATTTACTGAATAGCACGGATCATCATACATGTACCTCGCATATGTGTACGAAAACAATAATTAATTAGTTATTGTCGTCCAAGTTGATAATTTATAACCACAATAATGATAATTATTGGAAATTTATATAATATATAATATTGCTATAAAAATAGTAAGTGACACGTAATGACATAAATTATCAATAGTATAATTTATTTTTTTGCTGCTAACAAATAGTCATGTGAGTCAATAAAATATTTGTGCGATTAACAAAATTGAGAAGAGATTGCTTCCCTGATTTAGAAGTGAATTGCTGCTGTTGGGCCCATAATGTAGTTGAGGCCCGTTTTTTCTTGTGGGGTGGCTTGGGCCAGCAGCCTAATCCGGCTTGGGAACCCTCACGCAGCAGTAGCTGTGTTGCGCGCTGGAGGTGCTGCGACGTTGCAGCGGCGGCGGCAAGCACGGATCTGGAAGTGTCGGTGTTCGACAGTGGCGGGTTCGGCGACCTTCACGGTGGGCATAGAGGGTTGGTGCGTGCTCGTGGTAGTGGAGGCCTCACCGGCTTTCGAGATCGCTACGATCATCGACCTCTCCGAAAGCGATGGTGTCGTTGGTCGTTGGGGACCGAATGTACCTTAACAGAACAGGAGTAACACCGCAGCACCAATACCATCACGATGGGTTGGCACTGGCGCTCGCGGGTTGTGGTGACCTTGAGTTCATCACGAGAGCGATGGCACCCTTCTTGAGAACTCGGATCTGCGGTTCGCTCGCGATCGAACCCGGTGGGAGTGGTTCGCCGCTGCGAGCTTGTGCCACAGCGTGAACTTGGAGCGTCGGTGTCGGTCGAGGCGATGCGGTGAATCTGGGAGTATTGGAATCGTGGATCTCTTGTGAAGCTCCGGTTTCGGATCTTGAAGAAGACAGAGGTTCCAGATTCCGGATGCAGCACCTATCTCATACGACGACGATGATGATTCGCACAGCCGCACCGGTTCCAGATGCAGCAGCGTCGGTGGTGAGGAGTAAGGACTCCTTGCTGAAATTTCCCGCGGCCGTGACAGCACCAGCGGCGGCAACCACCGGCGGCAGCACCCATTGATGGTCCATTTCTCAGAACAGTAGCTGCAACACGCTGCTTTTTTTCCTCCTTTTTATTTTATTTTTTTTAATTTTTTTTTGGATGTGGATGGGAATCGAAATTTATCGTCCCCACAGACGGCGCCAATGTAGTGTCCCGGTATTGATGGAACACCACGATGTGTGTTTGGGGTTGTTGCAGCTGACGAGGGTGACCCCGGTCCTACGTACCCCCAGTGATAAGGGGATCAAGCCACACGTGGTTCTTGAGAGTAGGGATGAGAGAACATACCTTAGCCCCTATAGCATGGCGATACTTATAGGGGAAGTTGTGTTGTGGTGCCTTATGGGCCTGTTCGGCCCAGTAGGGCTGACGTGGCTCTTAGAGGATAAGAAGGATGAGTTATTCACCCTTATCCTGTACTAGAGAGCTCATGCTTATCCTGTAGCGGTAGGATTTATTATTGGTTAACCCTACAGCATGATAAAAATTAAAAAAAGTAACTTGTTTAATATGAAGATTTTTAACTATATAAATCCTAACAACTTTCTTTTTCTTTGAGTCATTTGTTATCATACCATATACTCCTATGGTACAACATATTATTCGATTTACATTGATGCGGTTAATTTGCCTATAAATAGCCTTTCTTCTATTATCCTAAAGTCACACAACAATTATCTTCACAAAATACATATCTTCTCTTTTGTGGGTTTTGTGAGTTTCTCCCATTAATGTCTAACACAATATCATGTCCATTGTAGATATTGAGCACAATAAGCTCAAACGCAAGATGGAGAAGGCACCAACTTTGGATGTTGCTGAGTCCAAGCCCCCAAAGACTCTGACACTTGGTAATAGCTCCGTAGTTGGTGAAAACAATCATGAATGTGAACCCAATAACAATGTAGAAATCAAGGAAAACATGTCACTTGATTTCACTTGCAAATGTTTTGAGAAAAAATTCTCAAGTCTCCAAGCACTTGGGGGTCACCAAAATGATCACAAGAGAGTCACAAAAGGAGAAAGTGAAGCACTTCTCTCCTAAATAAGTAGTAGGTTAATCAAAGGCATGGCAGGTTATTTTAATTTAATAACAAATCATGTGGAAGATCCTACTACGTGACTCAAGCACCTCAAGCCTCATAGGAGCTGCACCTAATTCTCAATCATAACTTTTCCGAGCAGCTAGGCATTAGGGTTATTGTTCTAATATGATAGCGTTTCCATAGTTTGTTTGTGTACTTTTGATTTATCATTGCATTGTTGTACAAGAATTTCTTGTGTTCGCTTGTATTTTTTATTTTAAATAATTATGCTTTTGAATAAAATATATCCTTCTTCATATAGTCTTGTGTTTCACCTCTTTTGTACTTGGTTATTTTCTATAATTTATCTATGTATTCAATTTATTAATTCATGAATATGTAGAACTTGTACATTAATCTCTTTTACTCATATATTTTATTTTTAAACTTTGTCAATGATATTTTTGAAGGAACACTTCATAGTAATTTCATAATTTCAAAACAATTAATATATTCATAAAAATAAACATTGGGGAAATAATCTACAACTGAATGAAGACTTTAGAGTTTTTTAATAAAAGTTGAGGAGACATGAGCTCTGGGGGTCACCAGGGTCAGGGCAGGCCTCTAGGCTCAAAGACTACTTACAAATCCATCAACACCGTTCTCACACCGGTAGGTATCAAACTCGAAATCTCTCATAACCCTAGACTCAACCCTTACCAACTAAGCGAACAATTGTTCCTTTATTTCCTGTTTTTCCGATGATAAATTGGATAATAATCAAAAAACAATTAATTAAGAAATATTGGAAATCAAAGGGTTAAAATATTACCATTAAGGTTTTTTCCCCTGTTTTTTAGACTATTTTAATTTTAACGACCATTCATAATATTCCATCAGTCCCGTTATCTTGGTAAAAACCAATTGATTTAATGGATTATTCACTCATTAATTATAAATTGCTATTACACAAATTTAATATCATTACAATTAATACATGTTTAACAAATCTTCCATAACAAAACTAAGATTTTAAAGTAAATGGATCATTGCTTCTTTTTTTAAATTAAATTTAAAATATACAATCTTTAAGATTTTTCATTTCTTATTTTTAATTTAATTTGGGACAAAAATTTTGCAATTTTTTTTACCAAGATAATAGGACAGAGAGAGTACTAAATTAATGTCATTTATTCTTGTTTGATACTCCCTCTGTCCCACAAGGATGATAGCAAATTGGATTAGTCAAAAAAATTAAGAACTCATGCATTTAATAGTTTGTCAAACACATCAACCAAATATCAAACACCTAATTTACTGCATTTTTTATTGATCAACTTATCACAATACGAAGTTTACAATTTATAAGATTTTCGTTTATTACTTTAAATTTAGTTTGAGATAAAAAATTTTGCTATTTTTTACCATCCTTGTGGGATGGATGGAGTAATAAATACTATATCTAAATTTTGATATCCTAATTAGTTGAGCTCAATTTTGATTCAAATTTATCACTATTTACTATCTTATTGCTTTCAAAGAGTAAAACAAAAATGATTTTTAGACCTAAAATAAACCTACACCACGAAGAAATAGACATGTCTCACTTGCTTATTAATGATTGGTTAAGAAGTGACACATGTCACTTTTTTGTGGTGGTATTTGATTTGTAGCTTAATTTTGTAGTCCTATATATAAATGCTCGGAATAAAAATTGTTAAGTCAATTCTCCAAGTAATTATTTTGTTGATGATGTTTTGATGATGACAAAGTAATTAAAAGCAAGTCTTGAAGATTCAAGTGTCAAAGATTCAAGAATCAAGACTTTGGTCAACTCATGCTCAAGATCCAATTATTGTAATTTTCTATTTTTGTTGAGCGTGGGTAGTTTAGTAGGTTTAATCTCTATCTAGTTTGATTAAGTTATACTTATGCTTGATTGATTGAGATTAACTTAAATTAACACTTGAGAGAAAGAAAATCATTTTAAAGAAAAGTATTTTTGCAAACCTGGGTTATGGGTATCGATATGCACTTGGTGACATCGATGTTGGATATCGATATGCACAAGTGGATATCGATATGCACGACTCAGAATTTGATTTTCTTAAATCTCTTTCCTGAAATCATGGAAGAGGCAATGAAGGGATTCGTGGAGGATTTTTTGAAATCTCGTTTCTGACCGTTTTTCCCATGTCCTCAGCTTTAAAACAAAACCTCCATGAACCCTGAAAGTGTGAGACAGAATTTCCTTTGAACATTCAAGCTATACCTTTTTCTCTCAAGTGACTTTCTTTGAAAACTCAATCCGTCATTCATATTGTAACATTTTCAGAGTAGATTGAGTTAAGACCCATTAGTGGGCTGATCTTATTGTCACGAATTCATTTGTGAAATTCGTTATACTCTTCTCCTATCACTTGTAATCAAAAGTCTTGGACTGTTCCAAGCTAATCCGAGCGTGTCTTGGATTACTGAAGTCTTGAGAGTTCTCAAGCAAGAAGACCAAGAGTTCTTGGCTTGGTGGTGCTCTTGAATTGGATTCAAGGAGCTGTGGAAGTGCATCTTCTCCATCAAAATCAATTGGGGTAGAATCTCAAGATTTTGGTACACTCTTGGAAAGGGGTTAGGTTGAGTGAGGATCTCAATTAATTCCTTGTAATTGTTATAGTCAATTGATTAATAGAAACTCTCCTAAGTGGCTTAGGAGGACTGGACGTAGCTCATTTGGAGTGAACCAGTATAATAATTTCCTTGTGTTGATCTCCCTTTATTGCTTTCCTTGCATCTTTCATTGTTGCATCAATTGAACCATAGGATAGGCATTGCGGATTTATTTTTCCGCTGCATTTAAATTGTTATTACTCTGTTTTATCAAGTGTATCATCTTTAGATTGCTGCAGCCTTGTATTTCTTGCATTAACCATTTGTTGCAGCAAAAGCAAATCTGATTCACTGAAGTTCAGACATTGCATATCGATATCCTCGTGTCTCAGTGAGCAAAAATCTCAGGTTTTTCTGTTTCAGTTATTTTATTTTTCAACCTATTCAATAACAAACGAAAATTTTATATCACTGCCACAATATACTATTCACCCCCCTCTAGTAATTGTTAAAGCCCGCTTGTTGGTTTCCAACAAGTGGTATCAGAGCTCGGTCGAAAGATCGAGTTTAAAAACTTTTTCAAAAAAGATCCTTTGGAAACACAAATGGGCTCTAGCAATAACTTTGGTGGTGAGGGAAGTTCAATAAACCGTCCTCCACTATTTAATGGTGAAGGGTATGTTTATTGGAAGACCCGCATGAAAGTGTTTATTGAAGCTATCGATATAGAAATTTGGGATGCTATTGAAAACGGTCCATATATTCCCAAAAAGAGAATAAATGATGAAATTGTTGAAATTCCAAGGACAAGCTGGAATGAGGATGAGAAGAAGAAAGCTTCTTATGATTTAAAAGCGAAAAACATTCTCTTTTCAGCGCTGTCCCATGATGAATTTTATAGAATTTCACAATGTAAAACCTCTAAAGAAATGTGGGACACTTTGCAAGTCACTCATGAGGGAACAAGTGAAGTAAGGGATTCTAGACTCAACGCTTTAACACATGAATACGAATTATTTCACATGCTCCCAAATGAATCCATAAGTGATTTGCAAAGACGTTTTTCACATATTGTTAATCATTTAATTTCCTTGGGAAAGACTTTTAGAAATGGTGAAACTACTAACAAAATTCTGAGATGTCTTGATAAGCAATGGCAGCCCAAGGTAACCGCCATCAAGGAAGCAAAAGATATAAACAAAATGGACTTAGCCACTTTATTTGGCAAACTCCAAGAGCATGAGATGGAGCTTGCAAGACTTGGGATGCATGAGGAACCTGATAAAAAGAAGAAGAGCATTGCACTCAAAGCCTCAAGCAAAGTTCAAAAAGAGGAAGAAGAAAGCTCTACAAGTGGAGAATCCGATTGCGAAGCTCTCCAAGAAGAATTTGGTACGTTTGTAAAAAGATTTAATAGATTCTTCAAAGGAGACAAAAATAATTCTCGATCAAAAGATAAAAGGACAAGAGACTTCACCCAAAGGAACAAAAATAAAAGTGAAGGAGTCAAATGTCATGAGTGTGGGGGCATTGGTCATATCAAATCAGAATGTGCCACATTCTTGAAAAAGAATAAGAACAAGAAAAGTCATGACAGCAAAGGAAGGAAAGCCTACATTGCTTGGGATACTCCTGAGAATTCATCTTCTTCAAGTATTTCGGATAATGAAGAAGCAAACCTATGTCTTATGGCAAGAAACTTCATGGAAGCCTCATCAAGTATTCAAACTGAAATTATTGAAAGAGACAATGAGGTAACTTCTAAGTATTCCTGTTCTTCTTCAAATTCCTTAGATAATTTGCAACAAGGCTATGATGAATTGTTAATTCAATTTAAAAGGCTTATTAAAATTAACAAGGAAAAAGAGAAGAAAATCTTGGAGTGTCAACAAGTAATTGTTGATATGGAAAAATCCTTAAATGAATTAAAACTCCAAGTAAAAACTCTTGACCTTGCTAATTCTAGTAAGTCTTGTGCGTGTGCAAATCAAGAAGTCAATGTCACTGTTTGTGAGAAATGTGATTTACTTGGAAAAGAAGTTAAAGATTTGAAAAATAAAATCACAATCTCAAATAGTGATAGAGACCTAAATCAGTTACTAAATTCTCAAAGATGTTCTTCAGATAAAACCGGTTTAGGCTATGTCCATAAAAGAAACAGTAAGTACAAGGTGGTTAGTTCATTTTCAAAGAATAAACCCTTCAAAAATCCAACTTGTAATTATTGTGGAAAATATGGACATGTTAGCATGGAATGTCGCATTAAGAATTCTGAAATTGTCAAAGGCACTGTAAAGTGGATTAAGAAGGGTGAAACCTTCGATGCTGACCCAAAGGGACCTAACATAATTTGGGTACCCAAAGTAAGTACATAATTGTTTTGTAGGTGTGCTTGAGTACGGGTAAAGAATTGTGATACTTTGGTAAGTGGATGCTCAAGGCACATGATGGGAGATAAGCGGCAATTTATTGGAACTTACTCCAAAGGTTAAAGGTTTTGTCAATTCTCTTGAAAATAGCTTGTTTCTCATTGTTTTCTGATTTAAAACTGATTTTCTGCATTCTGTGAAAGGAGGATATCGATATCCACAAGTGATAGAGACCTAAATCGGTTACTAAATTCTCAAAGATGTTCAGTATTGGATATCGATATCCCCGATTATAACTTCAGCTTTAAGTGTGTTTTGAACTTGTTCTTTCTTCATTCCCTCTCATTTATTTTTCTGAAAAACTCGAACCCTCCTCTGGTTTCTCTCTGATTTATTCAATTTTTCATCAATTTCACTCAAATTTCTTGCAAAATCATTCAGTTTTCATTGTTTACATCTCTTTCCTCCACTGTTCCACCATCAATTCGGGCTCTACTTCTCAATTTCTGGTTTTCCCCCTTTTGAAACCCTAAAAGCTCGAGTCTCATGGCTTCTTCATCAAACCCCAGAGGAACACGCTCAAAATCAGTTGCAAACAGATCCAAAGTTGCTATCTACTACTCAGAAGACAAGGTTCAGAAACGGTTTAAGAAATTCAACTCTAGGGGTTTTGGTGTTATCAAGTACTGTGACATGGAGTGGCTAAAACAGCAAGGATTTGAAATGGTTGAATGGTTGGAGACACAACACCTGGGTAAGTTTTTGGAATTTCATCAGTTTTACTACCCTAGGTTAGTCCAATCATTCTATGCAAATTTCTGGAAGCATAATGAAGTATATCATAGCTTGGTAAATGGTGTCCATTTTACTATTTCTGCTGATGATTTGGTTGAGTTATTTGGACTGGTGGATGATGGTATTTTACCTAGGAAGGATGATGGTGAAGAGGACTCTGATTCTTCGGATGAGGAGGACGCTATTTTGGCATGTGATGCTGCCAGAGTATTCTCTGATTCTCTTAGGGCTGGAAAAGTATGGAATAAGGGGAATAAGTCTGTAAACTTGCTAATAAATTGCTGCAATTTGTGATTTCTCATTGTCTGATTCCCCGGTCTGCGTCAAATTATGGGGTAGCTGTGAATAATGATTTGAAGATCATCAATGCACTCAAGAACTCCATTCCTCTCAATTGGCCTCAAATTATTCTTGCTCGTATGGAGGATGCTGCAAAGTCCTCATCTCTGGCTTGGCTTCCTTACCCAATGCATGTTTCTAAGTTGATTAGGCACTTTGAGGTTCCCATTGAAAGATCGGAGCCAATCAAAGCAATTTCAGAAACACAACACTTGATCTCAGCAACTACACTCTCCAAGCAAAGTTTGGAAGAGTACCCTCCGGACAGTGGTATATGGCTTTACAAGGATGAAGCTCAACAATTGAGGGATGTTGCACAAGAGGATGAAAATGCTGATGCGGAGGCTGAGGAGGCTAAATTTCAAGCAGATGATGGTGGAGGTCCACAAGGTCAAGAAGGGGTGCAATCAATTCAAGAATTGAGGAACTATGTGGATGCCCGATTTGAAATCTTGGAACAAAACATAATGGGTCGTTTTGACTCAATCCATCAATCCATGATGGAACATTTCAACCGTTTTCCACCTCCTCCTCCCCAAAACTAGTCTTTATGCTTTACTTTGATGTAGTTTTGATAAAACTAGTTTATGGTTTTGTTTTTGTGATCAAATGTTAAACTTTGTTTTATGATGGATTGGTTTATGTTATGTTTTCAGCATCATTATCAATTTCTGGTTTTTAATTCAATGTTGTCTTGATGCTTATTTTTGCTCCCTTACTCATGTTTCTGGTTAGTGCATTGGAAACTATAGCCTCTTATATTCTGTATCTTGCTCTAACCATGTGGAAATTCAAGGTTTTAGGGGGAGCTTCGTTGTGTTTGGTCTCTTGGATGTTTTTATACCAATAGAAATGATTCTTTAGTTTATGCAATCCTTATTTATACTATTGCTTAATATCTTGTGATTACCAATTTTTATATTGTGTATTCTCCTCTTTGAGTCTCTTTTTCTCAAAATTAAAATCTTTTTGCTAATGACAAAAAGGGGGAGAAAATTACTAGTCTTGTTGAGATTTTTTTTTAATTTTTTAATTGATATTGAAATTAAATAACCACTACTCTTGCAAAGTGTATGCTGTTTTTGGACAGGTTTTAAGTGGTTCTTGAATTGAGGGGGAGGTTTCCTCAATTTGAGAATCATATTGTGGTTCAAGATTCAACGATCTCCTCAACAAGTGCTAATTATTTTGTCATCATCAAAAAGGGTGAGATTGTTAATTCAATTCTCCAAGTAATTATTTTGTTGATGATGTTTTGATGATGACAAAGTAATTAAAAGCAAGTCTTGAAGATTCAAGTGTCAAAGATTCAAGAATCAAGACTTTGGTCAACTCATGCTCAAGATTCAATTATTGTAATTTTCTATTTTTGTTGAGCGTGGGTAGTTTAGTAGGTTTAATCTCTATCTAGTTTGATTAAGTTATACTTATGCTTGATTGATTGAGATTAACTTAAATTAACACTTGAGAGAAAGAAAATCATTTTAAAGAAAAGTATTTTTGCAAACCTGGGTTATGGGTATCGATATGCACTTGGTGACATCGATGTTGGATATCGATATGCATAAGTGGATATCGATATGCACGACTCAGACTTTGATTTTCTGAAATCTCTTTCCTAAAATCATGGAAGAGGCAATGAAGGGATTCATGGAGTATTTTCTGAAATCTCGTTTCTGACCGTTTTTCCCATGTCCTCAGCTTTAAAACAAAACCTCCATGAACCCTGAAAGTGTGAGACAGAATTTCCTTTGAACCTTCAAGCTATACCTTTTTCTCTCAAGTGACTTTCTTTGAAAACTCAATCCGTCATTCATATTGTAACATTTTCAGAGTAGATTGAGTTAAGACCCATTAGTGGGCTGATCTTATTGTCACGAATTCATTTGTGAAATTCGTTATACTCTTCTCCTATCACTTGTAATCAAAAGTCTTGGACTGTGCCAAGCTAATCCATGTGTGTCTTGGATTACTGAAGTCTTGAGAGTTCTCAAGCAAGAAGACCAAGAGTTCTTGGCTTGGTGGTGCTCTTGAATTGTATTCAAGGAGCTATGGAAGTGCATCTTCTCCATCAAAATCAATTGGGGTAGAATCTCAAGATTTTGGTACACTCTTGGAAAGGGGTTAGGTTGAGTGAGGATCTCAATTAATTCCTTGTAATTGTTCTAGTCAATTGATTAATAGAAACTTTCCTATGTGGCTTAGGAGGACTGGACGTAGCTCATTTGGAGTGAACCAATATAATAATTTCCTTGTGTTGATCTCCCTTTATTGCTTTCCTTGCATCTTTCATTGTTGCATCAATTGAACCATAGGATAGGCATTGGGGATTTATTTTTCCGCTTCATTTAAATTGTTATTACTCTGTTTAATCAAGTGTATCATCTTTAGATTGCTGCAGCCTTGTATTTCTTGCATTAACCATTTGTTGCAGCAAAAGCAAATCTGATTCACTGAAGTTCAGACATTGCATATCGATATCCAGTATCTGATATGGATACTGCATATCGACATCCTTCTTGGGATATCGATATTCTCGTGTCTCAGTGAGCAAAAGTCTCAGGTTTTTCTGTTTCAGTTATTTTATTTTTCAACCTATTCAATAACAAACGAAAATTTTATATCGCTGCCACAATATACTATTCACCCCCCTCTAGTAATTGTTAAAGCCCGCTTGTTGGTTTCCAACAAAAATATTTATATATTTTAAATTTTTCTCATAAATGAAAATTTATCTAAAAATTAAATGAAATCGTCAAACAATTCTTCATGGATTTTTTTTATAAGCAAATGAAAATTTTATTCAACACAAGGGATCTATTAAGCCTCATAGTACACTTGAACCCCACCTTCTATGAAGGGTTTGAACATGGGTACACTATCATGTGTTCAAATAGACCAAAATCAACCAAGAGTGAAATACATGAGTCAACCTCATGGGGATGTGAAGCAATAATTACATATCAAAAGCAACAGAAAACAAATGATCCGAACACTGCCTATCAAAGCAATACTAAGATCCCTACCTCCATAAAAACATTGGCAGGAAAAAACCCGGTGGGAAAAATCCTAATCAAGAGAAAAAGAAGGTAAAAATTCTTCATGCATTTATTACGATATTTTCTATGCCACAGAAGGTAAAAATGAAATGTTTAGTATGATAATTAAAAAAAATTAAGTGTTTTAATATGAAGATTTTTAACTATATAAATCCTAACAACTTTCCTTTTCTATGAAGCATTTATAATTAAACTATATACTCCTATAGTAATACATATTAAACTAATGAAATTTATTCCTTTTTGATAATATATGTATATATATGAATTTTGATTCAAATTTATCTCTATTAACTATTTTATTACTTTCAATGAGTAAAAAAAATTATATCTTTTAAGTGTTTGAATAAAATGAAATCGTCAAATAATTATTCATGCATTTATTACCATATTTTTTATACGAAAGAAGGAAATGATGACATGTTTGGCATGATAAAAATTAAAAAAAGTAACTTGTTTAATATGAAGATTTTTAACTATATAAATCCTAACAACTTTCTTTTTCTTTGAGTCATTTGTTATCATACCAAATATTCCTATGGTACAACATATTATTCGATTTACATTGATGCGGTTAATTTGCCTATAAATAGCCTTTCTTCTATTATCTTAAAGTCACACAACAATTATCTTCACAAAATACATATCTTCTCTTTTGTGGGTTTTGTGAGTTTCTCCCATTAATGTCTAACACAATATCATGTCCATTAATGTAGATATTGAGCACAATAAGCTCAAACGCAAGATGGAGAAGGCACCAACTTTGGATGTTGCTGAGTCCAAGCCCCCAAAGACTCTGACACTTGGTATTAGCTCCGTAGTTGGTGAAAACAATCATGAATGTGAACCCAATAACAATGTAGAAATCAAGGAAAACATGTCACTTGATTTCACTTGCAAATGTTTTGGGAAAAAATTCTCAAGTCTCCAAGAACTTGAGGGTCACCAAAATGCTCACAAGAGAGTCACAAAAGGAGAAAGTGAAGCACTTCTCTCCTAAATAAGTAGTAGGTTAATCAAAGGCATGGCAGGTTATTTTAATTTAATAACAAATCATGTCGAAGATCCTACTACGTGACTCAAGCACCTCAAGCCTCATAGGAGCTGCACCTAATTCTCTATCATAACTTTTCCTAGCAGCTAGGCATTAGGGTTGTTCTAATATGATAGCGTTTCCATAGTTTGTTTGTGTACTTTTGATTTATCATTGCATTGTTGTACTAGAATTTCTTGTGTTCGCTTGTCTTTTTTATTTTAAATAATTATGCTCGAATGAAATTTATCCTTCTTCATATAGTCTTGTGTTTCACCTCTTTTGTACTTGGTTATTTTCTATAATTTATCTATGTATTCAATTTATTAATTCATGAATATGTAGAACTTGTACATTAATCTCTTTTCCTCAGATATTTTATTTTTAAACTTTGTCAATGATATTTTTGAAGGAATACTTCATAGTAATTTCATAATTTGAAAACAAGTAATATATTCATAAAAATAAACATTGGGGAAATAATCTACAACTGAATGAAGATTTTAGAGTTTTTTAATAAAAGTTGAGGAGACATGAGCTCTGGGGGTCACCAGGGTCAGGGCAGGCCTCTAGGCTCAAAGACCGCTTACACATCCATCAACACCGTTCTCACACCGGTAGGTATCAAACTCGAAATCTCTCATAACCCTAGACTCAACCCTTACCAACTAAGCGAACGATTGTTCCTTTATTTCTTGTTTTACCGATGATAAATTGGATAATAATCAAAAAACAATTAATTAAGAAATATTGGAAATCAAAGGGTTAAAATATTACCATTAAGGTTTTTTCCCCTGTTTTTTTAGACTATTTTAATTTTAACAACCATTCATAATATTCCATCAGTCCCGTTATCTTGGTAAAAACCACTTGATTTAATGGATTATTCACTCATTGTGGTGGACTCGGCCTAGCCGAGGTCCTTAGACGACCTCACCAAAGTTCTAAGGACCATTTAGGAAGCCTTCTGAGCGCTTGGCCGAGCTCGATGCTCAACGGCCGAACAGACGCCAGATACGGGCCGACCTCACTCTCCAACTCAGGCCCGACGTCCAAGTCCGACACCTTCCCAAGTCCGACACCTAAGACATGATGACGTCTCCCTTCTTATTCACAAGGACAGATCACCACCTTATCCACAAGGACAGCTCATCACCTTATCCGCAAGGACAGCCTATCCACTCACAGCTCAGTACAGGCTGGCCCTACTTGGGCCTAAAGAAAGCCCATTAGGGCAACCAGCTCCCCCTATAAGTAGCTCCGTACTACATGGGGCTCAGGTACGTCCTCTAACCCTAATTGCCACCCTCACACACCAGTGATTAGGGTTACTCTTTGGCTCTCTCCCTTGGCCACTTGAGGACTCCCACCAAACATCACATATCAACCCTAGACAGAGGCTCCTTCGAAGGTCCTCTCCTACCCTTGGAGGTTCTCACCGTCTAGGACATCACATTGGCGCCGTCTGTGGGGAAAGATAAACTTCACCCCCACCCAGAAGATTCTACCATGTCTGAAGCGCAGCCAGATCAGAAGAGGAGGAGGGAGCACCCAGAGAGGATCCCGTCAACTGGGGACCTGCAATCACATCTTGAGCCTAACAGGGCAGCTAGGCCCCCACCACCCCCACCTCCTCCTCCACCGTCACTATTGTTGGAAAACTACACTCGGTGGGTGAAATAACTAGGAACACTAGGAGAACACCTAGAAGGGGGGGTTGAATAGGTGTTATAGAAACTTTGAAAGATTTTCGCAAGAAACAAATCTAAACGATTAAAACCAATGAAAATCAATCAATTAACAAATATTATATCAGAGATTAAGCGGAAACAATCAACACCAATATTCTTATTGATTCACCTAGGTTATGAAAATGATTTTCCCTTTATCAATTTTGCACAATAAAGATTCAATTCAATCAAATATAGAAAAATCACTTTTTCTAGAGTAGAGAGATTAGAGATACGACACAGTGATTTATCCTGGTTCACTTTCATCCACTTGAAAGCTACTCCAGTCCCCTCTTCAACCAAGAGAGATTCTTCACTATGAGGAATTAGAGTTTCTCAAATTACAAGTAAATGCCTCACAAGACTTCCTTCTTGCTAGCCTACAAGAGATACCACACCCTTGCCTTGTAACCCTATTGATATCTAATCTAACCTCTACTTGCTTGTTGATAACCCCACAACAAGTCTTCTTTGCTTGCTTCACTCACAAGACTTCCAAGTACTTTGAGATTCTTCAAAGTGCCTTCCAAATGCTTGATGAAATGCTTCTTCAAGACTTTCAACTAAACTTGCTTGATTCACAAAATCAAGGCTTCCTTTGTTGTAGAATGTTTTCCTCTTGCAATGATTACAACTCAATAGAAAACAAAAACAATCCTATGAATCTCTTTCAAAAGCTATGAAATATCAACATGAGAGATTCAAGGTTCTTGATCAAAGAATATAAAAATGAGAGCTTTGATCTTGAGAGAGTGAGAGAGAATAGTGTGGCTTTGATTCTTTGTAAAATTGTGTATCAAAATGATTCTAGATGATAGAAATGATTAGGAAAAGGTTTATATAGAATACCCAAAAGTTGGAGCACTTAGAATGGCTTTTGAGAAGTGAAAAACGTATTTAAAAAACCATATCTGATCAAGTTACTCGAGTGAAATGAGTGTTACTCGAGTAATACGAAAGCTGCATAAATTTCACTCGAGTGAAAAAGGTTTTACTCGAGTAAAAGTTCAGATAATCAATTATCAAAAGTTTGTTAATCGATTATCAGTTCAAAATACACTGTTAATCAATTATCAAAATCTGTTAATCCATTATTAACATTAAAAATCACTTAAAACTTGTTTTCTCAAAAACTAAACCTTTTCTTTCAAACCTTTAAGCCACCTATTGATTTTAGGCAAAATGAATACTCAAAATATGATATAATCATGCAATCAAAAGAGATTCACTACCCTCTAATAAATTCTACCCAAACTCATAAACTAAAAGACTTGTGAGGCAAAAGATAAAACAATAAAACATAAACTACCAAACTAAGTCTTCATGAGTTGGCTCTCTCTTCATAACTTGATGTTTGTTGTTGCTTGTTGAGCTTGAACTTGATCAACACACTTGTAGCTTGTTCAAAACCTTTTGGCATTTATCAAAACATTCTTCATGGATCTTACAATCTCCCCCTTTTTGAAAATGACAAACATGTTTTGAAATCGTTTGAAGTTCATTGAAGTTGTTGATGCTTGAACCATTTGATCACTTGGTGAGACTCTTGCTCCCCCTCAATTAATGCTTTTGACATTTGAAATCCAATTGAGTAAGCTTGATTCTCCCCCTATCTGCAACAACTTTGCTCAACCTACATAAAAACAACAAAACAACCTTTCTCCAAACATACCATTTTATTTCTCCAAAATGATAATATTTCTCTCCTTCCTTTTTCAAAACATCATATTTCTCCCCCTTTGGCATTATCAAAAAGAAATATATACCAATTGAAAATATATGATCTAAGCCAAAATAGAAGAAATATAACCAAAGCATGAATAGAATAACACCAATTTGTAGAATTTTCTCCTTGATACCAATTGAAGTAGCAAATGAATGAATATCACATGAAAGTCCTTTTGCTATTCAATCATACCTACAAAAACAATCATGCTTTGCTTTTTGGTATCCAAATGGTTTTGGATCCATTTTTGTTAGTGTAGGGACTCTCACCCTTTTTCATCCAAACAAAATCTCCTTTAGGTATACCATGCACTTTAATATAACACACATTTGAAGTATGTCCATGAGTACCACAATAGAAACATGTTGGTGCATTTGAAAAATCAACCTTTGAAAAATCAACAACATTTCTATGAGATTTACTCTTAGCATTAGTATAACCCAAACCAAACTTGTTTGAATTTTCTCTTTGAAAATTTAACAATGTGCGCAATCTAATATCACCATTTGAGAAACTTGCAAGCTTATTTTTCAAAATAGCATTTTCATCCTTAAACAACTTGCAATCCTTACAATCAACCACAATATTCAATCTACTAGCACAATCACAAGAAGAATTATCAATGATAAGATGCAAAGTCTCATTGTCTAACTTAAGGTCATCAACTTGCTTTTGAAGATCTAAAATCTTTTGTTGATGTTCCTCAATGAGCTTCTTCCTATCAATATTTTTCTTAGCTAATTTCTTGAGATGTTCATGCATTTCTTCATAAGCATTATATAACATTTCATAATTTGAAGAAATTTCGGATTTAGTAAGACTTACATCGCTTTCGTCACTTTGCTCACTTGATTCATCATTTGAGCTTTCCTCTTCATGTACTTGAGCTATCAAGTTGAGACAAGCGGCATGTTCATCATCCGAAGAACTACTAGTTGTGCTTTTCTTGTCTTGTTCATCATCACTATTCCAAACTATGTATGCCCTTTTGTGTTTTGCATTTTTCTTCTCTTTCTCCTTCTTCTTGAGATACTTAGAGCATGAGTACTTGATATGACCGGGCTTTCCACATTCATGGCAAACTACACCTTCTTTTGAAGTCTTGGTCTTGTAGTGTGGGGAATCGTTCTCTTTACTTTTGTCCTTGTTCAACCTTCCTTTTCTCCTTAGAATTTTATTGAACTTTCTTAGTAGAAGCTTCATCTCCTCTTCATCAATATCCGAATCGGAATCTTCATTATCATCATCATCGGAACTCTCTTCCTTTTTATATGACCTTTGAGATTTAAGAGCAATTCCTTTTCTTTCTTTGTACTTATCCGACTCTTCATGCATTTGCAAACGTTCAAGCTCCATTTCATGTTCTTGTAGCTTTCCGAAAAGTGTTGCTAAGTCCATTGTGTCCAAGTCCTTTGATTCAACAATTGCGGTAACCTTGGGTTGCCATTCCCTACTTAGACATCTTAAAACTTTGTTAACAAGTTCACAATTCACGAAAGTTTTACCAAGAGCAATGAGATGATTAACAATATGAGTAAAACGTTTTTGCATAAAACATATAGATTCATTAGGCAACATATGAAACAATTCATATTCATGCATCAAAGAATTTAATCTAGCACGCCTAACTTCACTAGTGCCTTCATGTGTGACTTGCAAGGTGTCCCACATATCTTTGGCATCTTTACATTGGGAGACTCTAAAGAACTCATCATAAGATAGAGCGGAGGTGATGATATTTTTTGCTATTAAATCATATTGAATTTTCCTTTTATCATCATCGGTCCACTTATCTTTGGGAGTAAGTGTAAGCACACCTTCTACATCTTTTGAGGGAATATAAGGACCATTTTCAATGGCTTCCCAAATGTTCACATCTATAGCTTCTATAAAGATTCTCATCCTAATTTTCCAATAACCATAACCCTCTCCACCAAACATAGGAGGGCGATTTATTGAAGCACCTTCACCACCAAAAGGATTCGTAGAACCCATTGTAGTTTCCTTAGGATCTTAACGAAAAAGCTCTATGCTCGTGTCTTTCGACCGAGCTTTGATACCAATTGTTGGAAAACTACACTCGGTGGGTGAAATAACTAGGAACACTAGGAGAACACCTAGAAGGGGGGGTTGAATAGGTGTTATAGAAACTTTGAAAGATTTTCGCAAGAAACAAATCTAAACGATTAAAACCAATGAAAATCAATCAATTAACAAATATTATATCAGAGATTAAGCGGAAACAATCAACACCAATATTCTTATTGATTCACCTAGGTTATGAAAA
Source organism: Crotalaria pallida (assembly GCA_037953625.1). NCBI lineage: Eukaryota > Viridiplantae > Streptophyta > Magnoliopsida > Fabales > Fabaceae > Crotalaria > Crotalaria pallida. Next base: position 156,494,446 of record CM075649.1, read on the forward strand.
TGATTTTCCCTTTATCAATTTTGCACAATAAAGATTCAATTCAATCAAATATAGAAAAATCACTTTTTCTAGGTTTTCAATCAAGAACACAATTAATAACAAGAATTGTAAAGAGTAGAGTTTAAAGATACGACACAGTGATTTATCCTGGTTCACTTTCATCCACTTGAAAGCTACTCCAGTCCCCTCTTCAACCAAGAGAGATTCTTCACTATGAGGAATTAGAGTTTCTCAAATTACAAGTAAATGCCTCACAAGACTTCCTTCTTGCTAGCCTACAAGAGATACCACACCCTTGCCTTGTAACCCTATTGATATCTAATCTAACCTCTACTTGCTTGTTGATAACCCCACAACAAGTCTTCTTTGCTTGCTTCACTCACAAGACTTCCAAGTACTTTGAGATTCTTCAAAGTGCCTTCCAAATGCTTGATGAAATGCTTCTTCAAGACTTTCAACTAAACTTGCTTGATTCACAAAATCAAGGCTTCCTTTGTTGTAGAATGTTTGCCTCTTGCAATGATTACAACTCAATAGAAAACAAAAACAATCCTATGAATCTCTTTCAAAAGCTATGAAATATCAACATGAGAGATTCAAGGTTCTTGATCAAAGAATATAAAAATGAGAGATTTGATCTTGAGAGAGTGAGAGAGAATAGTGTGGCTTTGATTCTTTGTAAAATTGTGATTCAAAATGATTCTAGATGATAGAAATGATTAGGAAAAGGTTTATATAGAATACCCAAAAGTTGAAGCACTTAGAATGGCTTTTGAGAAGTGAAAAACGTATTTAAAAAACCATATCTGATCAAGTTACTCGAGTGAAATGAGTGTTACTCGAGTAATACGAAAGCTGCATAAATTTCACTCGAGTGAAAAAGGTTTTACTCGAGTAAAAGTTCAGATAATCGATTATCAAAAGTTTGTTAATCGATTATCAGTTCAAAATACACTGTTAATCAATTATCAAAATCTGTTAATCCATTATTAACATTAAAAATCACTTAAAACTTGTTTTCTCAAAAACTAAACCTTTTCTTTCAAACCTTTAAGCCACCTATTGATTTTAGGCAAAGTGAATACTCAAAATATGATATAATCATGCAATCAAAAGAGATTCACTACCCTCTAATAAATTCTACCCAAACTCATAAACTAAAAGACTTATGAGGCAAAAGATAAAACAATAAAACATAAACTACCAAACTAAGTCTTCATGAGTTGGCTCTCTCTTCATAACTTGATGTTTGTTGTTGCTTGTTGAGCTTGAACTTGATCAACACACTTGTAGCTTGTTCAAAACCTTTTGGCATTTATCAAAACATTCTTCATGGATCTTACAACTATCGTCCCATCAGAGTTGGCCCGTGCCGCACCCTGCCAAACCAGCCACCGTCCAAGCCTCAGCCCCCGACGGACCCCAACAACAACCAAGAAATTTTGTTGTACCAGATCTGGTTGAGACGCCGAAAAATTTCCGGGTGGAAACCATCTCTGGAGGTTTCGCCGGTGGCGGCGAGAAGAAGGTGGAAAGGAAAAAGTACGTTCAGCAAGTATTAGCTGTCCGCCACAAGCTTATTTGTAAAAAACCATCTGGGAACATCCTCATCAGTTTTTCTGATGAGGATCTAGGAGATATCATCCCGGATCACAATGATCCGATGGTAATCGCGGCGATGATCGGCAACTTCGAAATCGCCCGAGTTCTCGTCGACCAAGGGAGCTCGGCGGACATTCTGTTTCTTCACACATTTCAAGCTTTGAAACTAAGGTCCGCCGACCTCGCATATTTTGAAGGGCACCTTACCAGCTTCACGGGCGGAGCGATACGCCCCCTTGGAGCCATCCTCCTCCCGGTAACCTTGGGCAAACTGCCTTCGGCCCGAACGGAGATTATCAAGTTTTTAGTGGTCGATTCTGAATCCCCATACAATGTGATACTGGGACGAACTTGCCTGCAAGCCTTCGGGGCAGTCGTCTCAACAGTTCACTTAGCAATGAAACTCGTCGGTTCGGATGACAATCTTGTCACCGTCAAAGCTGACCAGCTCAAAGCCCGACTTTGCTATAACGCGAGTTTACGGGAAAATAAGAAAAAGCAAGAAGAACTCTCGGGTCCGACATTAGCCAAAGGGAAGGTCCTTTTGGCCGAATTGGATGTTCGAGCTGAACAGGACGATCTCAGACCGTCTCCGCAAGGAGAATGGTTGGTAATTCCTATCGATCATGCTGACCCCAGCAGAAAGGTCAAAGTGGGTGCCGACCTCCCTAAGGAGATCCAGGATGATATCATCGCACTGTTGCGAGCTAATTTGGATCTGTTTGCCTGGACCTCGGCCGACATGCCAGGGATCGACTCGAACTTTATCTGTCACAAGCTCAGTGTAGATCCGAAGGCAAGGCCAGTGGCGAAGAAGATGAGAAGGGTTGGGACCGAGAAAGCAAGAGTTATCCAGGAAAAGGTGTCCGAGTTGCTCGAAGCCGGGTTTATAAAAGAAGTCCCCTATGCCGAATGGGTGGCAAACACGGTCCTGGTTAAAAAGGCAAACGGCAGTTGGAGGATGTGTGTAGATTACACCGACCTCAACAAAGCCTGCCCCAAGGACCAATATCCGCTGCCGATCATCGACCAGCTCGTCGACAACTCGGCAGGCTACCAGTTATTATCATTCACTGATGCATATTCGGGATACAATCAGATCCCTATGTATCCCCCTGATCAAGACAAGACCACATTCACGACCGGAAAGGCAACTTACTGTTACACTGTCATGCCTTTCGGCCTGAAGAATGCTGGTGCAACCTATCAGAGGATGATGAACAAAGTTTTTGATGGGGTTATTGGCACCACCATGGAGGTCTATATCGACGACATGATTACAAAGAGCAAGAAAAGAGAAGACCATGTCCAAGATCTCGCCATGGTCCTGGAGAGAGTAAGAGCACATAGGATAAGGTTGAATCCAGAGAAGTGTACCTTCGGAGTCCCCGCTGGTGCCTTCCTCGGGTTCATGCTCTCCGAGAGAGGAATCGAAGCAAACCCCGACAAATGCGGTGCTATACTAGAAATGAAGAGCCCTGCCGACCTCAGAGGGGTGCAGCAATTAACTGGCAGGATGGTGGCATTGTCTAGATTCCTTCCTCAAGCTGCTAAAAAGGCCTTACCCTGGTACCAACTTTTGAAAAAAGGTACAACTTTTAACTGGGATCAGGACTGTGAAGCCTCTTTCCTTGCGCTTAAGGAATATCTCTCTTCCCCTCCTGTTCTCTCCAGCCCTCGAGAAGGGGAGAACCTCTTTATTTATCTTTCTGTTGGGGATTCCGCCCTTAGCTCGGTTCTGGTTCGAGACGAGGGCCGAAGTGAGTTCCCCGTTTATTTCATAAGCCGAGCTCTTCAAGGTCCCGAGCTCCGGTATTCCAAGATTGAGAAATTCGCATTCTGTCTCATCCTGGCTGCACGGCGGCTACGACAATATTTTCAAAGCCACCCTATTGTCGTAAGAACCGCCCAGCCCATTAAACAAGTTTTGCAAAAACTCGACCTCGCGGGGAGAATGATGGCCTGGGCAATCGAATTGTCCGAGTTCGACATCTCCTATGAACCGAGGAAGGCGATCAAGTAGCAAGTATTAGCAGATTTTGTGTCCGAGTTTACAGAGCCCCATCAAAGCTCTAGCTCGGATATTTGGGTAATATATGTTGATGGGTCGAGCAATCAAAAGGGTGCAGGAGCTGGTGTTATTTTGGAAAATGTGGAAGGGCTCAGCATCGAATACTCCCTGAAATTCGAGTTTTTAACTTCGAATAATCAGGCCGAGTACGAGGCAGTCATTGCCGGCCTCCGTATGGCCAAAGAGCTCGGTGCAACCGAAGTCCAGGTCATGAGCGATTCCCAGTTGGTGGTTTCCCAAGTTGTTGGAGACTACCAAGCCAAAGAGCCTATCCTGCAGAAATACCTTGACAAAGTTAAATCCCTGGCTCTCGATTTTGCCAAATTTTCCATCACTCACATCCCCCGCATTTCAAACTCCCGAGCCGATGTGCTTTCCAAGTTGGCAAGCACAAAAAGCGGAGGGAACAATAAAAGCCTCATTCAAGAGCAAATCGCGACCCCAAGCGTAGTGATGGCCATTTCTGTATCGACGAACTGGATGAATCCGATTAGGGCATACCTCGAACATGGAATACTCCCTGCCGATCAAAAAGAAGCAAAGAAACTTAAGAGAAAGGCAGCTGAGTATGTCATTATGGATGGAGTCCTTTACAGAAGAGGAATGTCATCCCCACTCCTCCGATGTCTTACCTCCGAGGAAGCTCAAGAGACCTTGAACGAGGTCCATGGAGGAATGGGGAGCCACCACGTTGGAGGAAAATCCTTGGCAAGAAAGATACTAAGGGCCGGATATTTTTGGCCGACCTTAGTTATGGACTCCATTGACCATGTTCGACGATGTCCTCAATGCCAATTCTTCAATGATGTTTACCAGAAACCGTCCGAGGAGCTCCACTCTTTAGCCTCCCCCTGGCCTTTCAGTATGTGGGGGATGGACATTGTGGGACAGTTCCCAACGGCCCCAGGCCAGTTAAAATTCATCGTGGTAGCAATAGACTACTTCACCAAATGGATCGAAGCTGAACCCCTAGCAACCATCACTTCGGCAAGGATCCAGAAATTTTTTATGAAACAAGTTATATCCCGTTTCGGCCTTCCTCTCACATTAATAACCGACAATGGTAGCCAATTCGCTGCTAATAACTTCCAGATATTAGCGGAGAGTCTTGGGATCTCTCATCGGTTTTCTTCGGTAGAACATCCCTAGACTAACGGCTAAGCTGAGGCCGCCAATTGAGCCATCGTTGATGGCCTCAAGAAGAGAATCACGCAGGCCAAAGGAGCATGGGCCGATCTTCTTCCCGAGGTCCTCTGGTCAATCAGAACCACGGTCCAGTCCTCAACCGGAGAAACCCCCTTCAGACTCACCTATGGTTGTGATGCGGTCATCCCCATCGAACGAAGGATTCATACCTTCCGAATGAGGGACAGACCCGAGGAGGAAAACGGCAATTTGATCAAAGAAAATTTGATACTGGCCGAAGAGATCCGGGATGCCGCATCTGCTCGGGAAAAGAAAGCAAAAGAAAGGCAAGCCAAACAGTATAACAAAACCGTACAACCCAAGTCTTTTGAGGTCGGTGATCTCGTTCTTAGGAGAGCCGACATTGGTCTTAAAAATCGAAGAGATGGAAAATTTGCTCGAAATTGGGAAGGCCCCTACAGAGTCATTTCAAAAATACACTCTGGGGCATACAGACTGGAGACTCTTGAAGGGGCCGAACTCAAAAATTCTTGGAACGTCGCAAAACTGAGAACCTACTTCAGCTAGGTTTACCTCAGATGTCATCAGCCGCCCCAGCTAAAAGTTTAAGTTCTATCTTCATTTCTGTTAAACACTTTACACTTACTTCCCCTAGTCATGCTTTTACTTTCCACTTTGGGATATTTCTACCTTTTTAATTCATATGCAATGTACTCATGTCCATAATTAATGAAAAGTACAAACTTGCTCATACAGTTTAATATACGTACGTACTAGCTTCTCATTTAGCACTAGCCACCTAAATGTTGCATGGCGCTATGCACAGCCAACGTCTTCTAGAGAAGATCGGCTCATATGCACAGTGTACAAGGGACACCCGATAAAGAACAGATTGCTGTGAAATGTTTTCACATAGCTTCACTCAGCACTCTCTTTTACATCGGGGCCGAGGACACCCACCTCGGCTAAGGTGGGCAGATCCGAGCTCCCTACCGTATGCGCTTATATACAGTACCTTTATTCAGAGGAACACTTATAAGATTACTGCACTTACTGAGTCGTCCGATCTATTAATATACTATTTCAAACACCAATGATTGGGTACAAGTTCTCTCAGGTCCGATCAGGCCGAAATACAACAAGTTGGTAAACGACTTGTATTCTCAAAGATAGTGTTACTTCTAAAACGACCTCGGATGCAATACATATGCGACAAGTTAAAGCAAGAACTTGCATAAAAGTTGCAATACGCAACAAGTCTCAAATACTTGCATTTCCCAGGTTGCCACTTAGGTGGACGCGATTCAGAGCCAAGGTCGGACGAATTAAAATGCAACGAGTTGGTAAACAAAAGCTCGCATTCATGCAACAAGTTAGAAGAAAAACTTGCATAAAAATGACCTCGGACTCTATACGAATGCCACAAGTTGGAATAAAAACTTGCGTAGACAGGACAACATGCAACAAGTTAAAACTGGAAAAAACTTGCATAGAAATAAAATGTTGTACACAATAAAGCAAACTACAAACCAACATTGTCAAACATGCCACAAAAAGCATTGACAAATCGCAAGCTGCCCAGCATAAGGGACTTACACTGCTTCATCCTCAACATCGGACAAGACAACCGAGTTTGGATTGAACTCCTCATCCGGTTTCTCCAGCAAAGGATTGGGCAGGTTCTCCTCAGGTTGGTCTAGGTCGACTTAGAGCCCGTCCTTATCATAGTCGACCATCTTCCCATCCTCCACTCCGAACCCAGCAGAGGCGTCGATATACCGTATTCGGAGCCCTTGGTTCAGATGCAGAATCTGCTCTATTGCGCTGGTAAAAACTTTACCCGCCGTCCTTTCAAGATTGAAATCTGATTCATGTGTGGCTACTTTGTGTTTAAGAGCTTGAGCGGCTCTTCTCTTCAACAATGTTCTCACCTTCTCCACCTCGGCTAGCCCTTCTTGCCGTCCAGCCTCCTTTGCATCCGTCGTCGCGCGGGTCAGGGCCTCCTTTTGACTTTTTCGAAGTTCCTCCAGCTGCCGACGGTGCTCCTCTTTCAACTCAGCCAACTTTCGCTCAGCAGAGTCTTTATTATCCCTCAGCTCCGCCACTTCCGCCGCCATGTCAGATCGGGCCTTCTTCCTGGATGGCAACACGCCTTCCGCAATGTCGTCGGCAACATCGGCCAACACATTGAAAATATTCGTTGACCTTTTCAAGTGGTAGACCAACCCTTCGGCCATCTTCTTCCATTCGGCCCCCGACATCTTCACAAGTGACTCTTTAACTGAGGCCCTAGTAGTGGGAGTCGTCGGCCTTGGGGTACCGGCAGCATGGACGTGCTCGGTACTTGGAGATGGAGACTGAGGAGGAGGCGAGGTAGTCATCACCACAGGCGGAGTAGAGTGGGGCAGAGCGGAGTCGGCTGACGTTGTCTCGGCAATTGCGGCCTCATTGGAAGTACTCTCCGACTTCTTCCTTTTGCGATTCAGCGCAACCTTCAATGCCTTGGATGACATCGCGGACCAATATTCCTCTGCAAACAAAAAAGACGAAGAAGAATTAAAAAAAATAATAATAATAATTTTATTAAGGGTATAAGTGCGAGGTTAACTACCAATTTTGGCTAACACGTCATTGTCAGAACACTTCATGAAAATTCCAATATCAAGTTGGACTTTCCGAGCTTGATATTCATTTTGAAAATGATGGACTGTGGCGGCCTCGTCGGCATCGAGAGTCGCGCCCGACCACCTTTGTGGTGTACCGAGGTGACGGTCGAAGAACTCCGGAGTCTACTCTAAGGGAAACCTCGGACCTGTCTCGTCCTGGAACCAAGGTCGGCCAGCACCCACGAACTTATATTTGAAGAATCTGGGTTTAAAGTGCTTCCAAGATTCCGTAAACATTCCGAACATCCCACAGCGAGCTCGGGCCTTGGCCGATACCCAAAGTCGCCCAGTAACCCCGTCTTTGTTATTGACGAACGGGTTGTACATCCACAGAAAGAGCCGGACTGTGCATACCAACCCTTTGGCTCGACAATACCTTTGAAACGCCCTCAAGAACGACCAGCTGTTGGGGTGAAGTTGCGAATGAGCCAGCCCGAGCTCTTTCAGAACCCTCATCTCGAGGTCAGTGAACGACAAAGTCACGCCGAGGTTGTGAATTAAATCGGCATAAAAAAAGAAGGAGTTGTCATCAGTCTTGGTGCAGATTCGGTCATTCGCCGAACAAGGAAGAACTTCGTAAGAAGTGCCAGCGGCGTCCCCCGAACAGTGTAGTATAACTCTCTTCACGTCGGAGAGCTTATCCTCGGAATCTAGATTAGATCGCACTCCCTTCGGCTCCACATCGATCCATTGATATTGGTTGGCATCAGTGGGCGCAGGATACAGATGCGGTCGGCTGACGCACTTCCGGGGCGGCATGGTACCTGTGGAAGAACAGGGGAGCTCGACGTTAGTCCTACGGGTTACAAAGAATAACCCCCCAGAAAACCCCCTCGAAGTTGTCCCGAGGGGCGAGCAACTCCCCTCCACCACAGGTACCCCCCGTTCATATCCTCTTCACTCCCCCATATTCTCGAAGTCGACATATCCCCCACCACCAATAAACTCGGCCTAGGCGTATGGCCAAACCCACTCTTTCCTCCGCTCCCAATCCCGAGGATAAACTACCTCAACGGGATCAACTTTTAAAACCTATTCCTCGTCGACCTCCAGGGAGGAATAGGATGAGGAAGAGGAGCCGTCCTCTTCCTCGTTACTGCTACAGGATAGGGAGATCACTACAGACCATTCCCCAACCCGTTCCCTACTCATAATGAACCCAGTATATCCCTTTGATTTCTCGAAAAATGAAAGCAACAACCCTCCAACAAGTCCTAAACCGCTCCAAACCCAGAAACATTGTAAGCCACCAATTCCTTTCCCCAAGATTAACACGAAACCCAATAAGCAGAAAAAACCACCCATATAGAAACAGAGCCTTTAGAATCCCAAATCCTACCCAGACAAACCAGAACAGAGAAGAAGAAGAGGCAAACACAAAAGGAGAAAAGGAGCAAGAGGATACCTTGAATATGCAACCGTGAAGAATGAATGAGAAGGAGAATAAACTGCTGTCGGTTTTCTGCAAAGAAAGAAGGCAAGAGGAGCACGATCTCAGAGTGCAGTCTCGAAAAAAGGGGGGAGAATGGAACTGGTGTAAGTGAATGAAGGTGCAACCATTTGGTGGAGAAAAGAGGAGGAACGGTTTTCGTCAGAATAAGAGAAGAGGAACCACCTTCCCTCCACTTTCGAAATTTGGGCCAGGCCTGAAAGGCCCAACCCAACATGCAACCATATCAATTGGGACACGTGGCATGCAGCAGCTGAAATAGTGGACCTCGAGCAACGTCACAATAATGGCGACGCTTCGTAGGTCGTAATTTCTGACACGTGTCAGATCCAGTAAAAGCAAACGTCACATCGGTACTGGTGATTAGACAGCTGTCAAACCTGCTCCGTCATAATGAAAGGACGTCAGAGCCAGCTGGAACCAACGTATGGGAAACTTATCGTCTGAACTCCCTAGAACCTCGGAACAAGGCTCAGTTGGCCTTAACTGAGCTGGGGGGCTTATATGTGGCGAGCTCGGCCCTTACGAGGTGGGCTTATGAGGTGGACTTGGGAAAAGGTCCTAAACCAGAACCTCGGAACAAGGCTCAGTTGGCCTTGACCGAGCTGGGGGGCTTATGTGGTGGACTCAGCCTAGCTGAGGTCCTCAGACGACCTCACCAAAGTCCTAAGGACCCTTCAGGAAGCCTTCTAAGTGCTTGGCTGAGCTCGATGCTCAACGGCCGAACAGACGCCAGATACGGGCCGACCTCACTCTCCAACTCAGGCCCGACGTCCAAGTCCGACACCTTCCCAAGTCCGACACCTAGGACATGATGACGTCTCCCTTCTTATTCACAAGGACAGCTCACCACCTTATCCACAAGGACAGCTCATCACCTTATCCGCAAGGACAGCCTATCCACTCACAGCTCAGTACAGGCTGGCCCTACTTGGGCCTAAAGCAAGCCCATTAGGGCAACCAGCTCCCCCCTATAAGTAGCTCCGTACTACATGGGGCTCAGGTACGTCCTCTAACCCTAATTGCCACCCTCACACACCAGTGATTAGGGTTACTCTTTGGCTCTCTCCCTTGGCCACTTGAGGACTCCCACCAAACATCACATATCAACCCTAGACAGAGGCTCCTTCGAAGGTCCTCTCCTACCCTTGGAGGTTCTCACCGTCTAGGACATCACACTCATTAATTATAAATTGCTATTACACAAATTTAATATCATTACAATTAATACATGTTTAACAAATCTTCCATAACAAAATTAAGATTTTAAAATAAATGGATCAATGCTTCTTTTTTTAAATTAAATTTAAAATATACAATCTTTAAGATTTTTCATTTCTTATTTTTAATTTAATTTGGGACAAAAATTTTGCAATTTTTTTTACCAAGATAATAGGACAGAGAGAGTACTAAATTAATGTCATTTATTCTTGTTTGATACTCCCTCTGTCCCACAAGGTGTGATGTCCTAGACTGAGAGGACCTCAAGGTAAGGGAAGAAGACCTTAAGGAAGCCTCTATCTAGGGTTTATCTGTGATGTTTGTGGGTGTCCTCTGGTGGCAAGGTAGAAAGCCAAGAAGTAGCCCTAATCACTAGTGTGTGAGGGTGGCAATTAGGGTTAGAGGACATACCTGAGCCCCATGTAGTACGGAGCTACTTATAGGGGGGATATGGTTGCCCTAATGGGCTTGCTTGAAACCCAAGTAGGGCCAGCCTGTAATGAGCTAAGAGTGGGTGAGCTGTCCTTGTGGATAAGATGCGCACGTCATCCTGTCCTTGGTATCAGAATCTCTGCGTGGTGTCGGACAAGGAAGTCGGACCTTAGTTGGAGCATGAGGTCGGCCCGTGTCTGGTGTCTGTTTGGCCGTTGAGCCTTGAGCTCGGCCAAGCACACAGAGGGCTTCCTAAAGGGTCATCAGGCCCTGCGTGAGGGTTTCGGGGAGCTCGACTAAGCCGAGTCCACCACATAAGCCCCCCAGCTCGGTCAAGGCTATTTAGGCCTTGTTCCGAGGTCTTGGGTTAGGTCCTTTTTCCAAGTCTGCCACATAAGCCCCCAGCTCGGTCAAGGCTATTTAGGCCTTGTTCCGAGGTTCCAGGGAGTTCGGAAGAAGAGTTGCCGAGAGCTGGATCCAGCTGTCTCTGACGTCCTTTCACCTTGACCGAGCATATTTGAAAGCTATCCTTTCACCTGCTCTGACATGACGTTTGCTTTCTCCGTATATGACACGTGTCTAAAACCACGTTAAACGACGCGTTGCCATTATTGCAACGTTGCTCGAGGTCTACCGTTCCACTCGCTCTGCGCCACGTGTACCGTTCGACTCGCTCTGCGCCACGTGTCTCAGTGTGTATGGTTGCATGCTGTGTTGGGCTATTGGGCCAAGCCCATATTTCTGAAAAGAGGGGGAAATCGTCAAGTTTGACCTTCCCACTTCTCTCACACTCACTAACCGCTCTTCTCCATATCGAATCTGTTTCCTGTTCTTTGTAACTTCCATTTCTTCCTCTCCAATACCGAATCTATTTTCCTTTTCTCTGCAACTTCCATCTTAGGCCTTCTCCAATACTGAACCCGCTTGATCTTGCCCGTAGCACAAGCTCCATTCTCCTTCACGTTTCTACTTTTAAGGTACTACTTCTTGCTCACTTCTTCTTCTTCTTCATTTCTTTTCTCTTTCTCTATTGCTTTTTGGTTCGCATGGGGGGGCGATACTTTTTTCTTTTGTTTCTGTTTTTATAGAAATGGGGTGGTTTTCCCCTGGTTATTCTGTGTTTTGTAGTTAAGAACCTGGGTTTGAGGTTTTGGAGATTTTGGTTTTGGGAGATAGTCCTAGGGATTTGGCGCTCTTTGGTTTGGAGTGTTTAGGCCTTTTGTTGATTTTTATTTTTGTTATTGTTTTTCAGAAACCCAGAGGAGTGGATTGGGGAAGTAGGAAGATGAGTAGGAGTAGAGAGTGGTTTGGGAAATGGGTTGGGTTGGTTTCCCTGTCAACCAGCAGCAGTGAGGAGGAGGACGACTCATCCTCCTCGTCCTGCTCCTTGACGGAGGTAGACGAGACGCTTCGTCGTCGGAAGGAGTATAGGCAGAAGTATGAGAAGCGAATATTGGAGGTCGATCCCATCGAGGTCATCTACCCTCGGGATTGGAAAGAGCAGAGAGAGTGGGTAAAACAGTATGCCTGGGCCGAGTTCGTCGATGGTAGGGAGCGTTGCGATTTTGAAATGATGGAGAGAGAGAGGCTGTTTGAGCGAGGGGTTCCTGTGGAAGAGGGGAGATGCTCGCCCGTTGGAACAACTTCGAGGGGGTTTTCTGGGGGGTTATTTTTCGTAACCCATAGGACTAACGCCGAGCTCCCCTGTTCTTCCACAGGTAACATGCCACACCGGAAATGCATCAGCCGACCCGAGCTCTACCCCGCACCTCCTGATGCTGCTCAATACCAGTGGGTTGATGTAGAGCCCAAAGGAGTCCGGTCCAGCCTAGACTCCGAGGACAAGCTTGCAGATGTAAAGAGAGTTGTGCTGCCATGCTCTGGGGATACTATTGGAAATTCCTATGAGGTTTTGCCCTGCTCCGTGAATGATAGGATATGCTCGCGGACCGATGATAACTCTTTCTTCTTTTATGCCGACTTGTTACACAACCTCGGCGTGACCCTTCCTTTCACTGACTTGGAGATGAGGGTTTTAAATGAACTCAGACTGGATCCTTCCCAATTACATCCCAACACTTGGTCATTTCTTCGAGCCTTCCAAAAATACTGTGGAGCCAAAGGGTTAGTGTGTACAGTTCGGCTTTTCTTGTGGCTGTACAACCCATTCGTGAGTAACAAAGAAGGGGTAACTGGTCGGCTTTGGGTGTCGACCAAGGCCCAAGGTCACTTCGGGCTCTACGGCATGTTCACTGACTCTTGGAAACATTTCAGGCCAAGGTTTTTTAAATATAAATATGTGGGCACGGGGCGACCTTGGTTTCGAGCCGAGACGGGACCGAAGTTCCCCTTGGAATGGACCCAGGAGTTCTTTACTCGCCACGTCGGCATGCCGCAGAGATGGTCAGGAGCAACACTTGATGCCGATGAGGTTGTAACGGCCAACCACTTCCAGTCCGAGTACCGGGCCAAGAAATTCCAGCTCGACATCGGAGTGTTTATGAAGTGTCCTGATAATGAAGTCGTTGCAAAGATTGGTAGTTAACTTTACTCTTGCACTTGTATTTTTTCTTTCAACTTTCTGAATGATTTTCTTTATTTCTTTGTTTTCAGACAACTACTGGTCGGACATGTCGTCAAAGGCACTCAAAGCTGGGATGGAGGCCCGAAAGAGGAAGAGGACGGATAGCCCTTCCAATGAAACCACGTCTACCAAGGTCTCTACCGACACGGCCTCCACCGACTCGGCTCCTCGGCCGCGACCTACTCCTCCTTCAGTGATTCTTGCCCCTCCTCCTCCTTGGTCTCCGAGCCTTAACACCGAGGTGGTTACTGCTGCTGATCCCCCCCCCTTCATCGTCAGGCCCAAGGAAGGGAACCGATATCCTCCCAAGGCCGCCAACCACCACTACCAAACCTCGGTTAAGGAGACTTTGATAAAGATGTCCGGGGCAGAATGGAAGAGAATGGCCGAAGAGCTTGCCTGCCAACTGAAGCGTTCGACCACCATGTTCAATGTGTTGGCGGAGGTCTCGGATGACGTAGTGGAGGGTGTATCACCTGCTAAGAAGAAGGCCAGAGCCGAGTTGGCGGCGGAGGTGGCTGACTTGAGGAGTAGTCGGAATGCTGCCGACCAGAAACTGGTCGAGTTGGAAGAGAAGCACCGTCAGCAAATGGAGGAGCTTCTCAAAAATCATGAGGAGGCACTGGCCCAAGTTAAAGCAGATTCCCAAAAGGCGGAGGAAGCTGCTAAGGAAGCAGGTCGGCAGGAAGGCCTTGCCGAAGTTGAGAGGGTCAGATCCATGCTGAAGAAAAGGGCTACTCAAGCACTTAAACATAAGATAGCTGCGGCAGAGGCAACCTTCGATTTTGAGAAGGGAGGAAGCAAGATCTTTGCCAGTGCTGTTGAGCAGATTCAATTCTTGAACAAGGAGATCCGACTTCGGGTTATCGGCGCCAGTGCTGGGTTTGGGGTCGAAGATGGGAAGATGGTGGATTTTGAAAAAGACGGAGCCGAGGTGGATCTCGATCAACCTGAAGAGAACCTTCCCAACCCCTTGGAAGAGAAACCCTAGGAGGAGTTCGATCCGACCAAGGTCCAGCTTTCCGATGTTGAAGATGATGCAACGTAAGTCCCTTATGCTGGGCGGCTTGTATTTTGTTAATGTTTTTGTACAACATGTTTGACAGCATTGGAACTACTTTATTTTGCTGTCTTTGTCTTTGTATAACATTTGCTTTTGTTTAATGCAAGTTATATTTTGTTCAACTTGTTGCATCATGTCATTTTTATGCAAGTCTTTCGTTCTAACTTGTTGCATATATGTAGTGTCCGAGACCATTTTTATGCAAGTTTTTTCCTTAACTTGTTGCGCAATGCAAGTTTATATTGTTAACTCGTTGCATGTTCGCTATTGATACCTCGGATCCGAACTGCGATTGGTTGTCAGGTCATGAAGGAAACTTCTTCTGCTAAAAACGCAAGTCCTTAAGACTTGTTGCACTTTGTTTAGTTGACTGTTTGATCGGACTTAGTCGGACCTGAGCTGTGGTCAACTGTTAAGTAACCGAGTAAAATTGTTTTTAAGAATACAAGTCCTTTTTTACTTGTTGTATTCGGATTTAATCGGACCTGACAAACTCGTAATATAGACACTTTTGCTTTCTTTAAAACTTAATATAAATAATTGGGTTGTGCTCGGACGACTCAGTAAGTGCAGTAATCTTATAAGTTTTCCTCTGAAAAAAGGTACTGTATATAAGTGCATACGGTAGGGATCTCGGATCCACCCACCATAGCCAAGGTGGGTGTCCTCGTCCCCGATGTGAAAGAGGTTGCTGAGTGAAGTTATGTGAGAACATTTCACATCAAGCTGTACTTTATCGGGTGTCCCTTGTACACTGTGCATATGAGCCGATCTTATTTACAATATGTTGACTGTACATAGCGCCATGCAACATTTAGGTGGCTAGTGCTAAATGAGAAGCTAGTACGTACGTATATAAAACTGTGGCACTTGAGTAAGGGCAAGTTTGTACTATTTCATTGATCACAAATATGAGTTCATTGCCATTTAGGGAATTTAAAAGTGAGTATATAACAATGGAACAAGATGTAAATAAAGGAAGCAGACGTAAAGACTTTAACAGAAACTAAAATGAACTTAAACTTGAACTTGAGCTGAAGGTGCCGGTGATTGCTGATAATATCCGAGGTAATCCTAGCTGAAATAGGTTCTCAACATCGCAACGTTCCAGGAATTCTTGAGCTCGACTCCCTCGAGTGTTTCTAACTTGTATGCCCCAGAGTATGTTTTTGAAACGACTCTGTAGGGGCCCTCCCAATTCTGGGCAAATTTTCCATCCCTTCGATTCTTGAGACCAATGTCTGCTCTTCGAAGTACGAGGTCTCCGACCTCGAAGGACCTGGGTTGCACTGACTTGTTGTATTGCTTGGCTTGTCTTTTCTTCGCTTTCTTCTCTCTAACTGAAGTGGCTTCTCGGATCTCCTCGGCCAATACTAGGTCTTCTTTGATCAGATTCTCATTTTCTTCCTCGGGCCTGTCCCTCATTCGGAAGGTATGGATCCTTCGTTCGATGGGGATGACCGCGTCACAACCGTAAGTGAGTCTAAAAGGGGTCTCTCTTGTTGAGGTCTGTACTGTGGTCCTGATCGACCAAAGGACCTCAGGTAGCAGATCGGTCCATACTCCCTTAGCCTGTGTAATTCTCTTTTTGAGGCCATCAACAATAGCCCGATTAGCAGCTTCGGCTTGCCCATTAGTCTGGGGGTGCTCGACCGAGGAGAACCGATGAGAGATTCCGAGGTTTTCAGCCAATACTTTAAAGTTGTTGGCAGCAAACTGGCTACCATTGTCAGTAATCAAAGTGAGTGGAAGTCCGAAACAAGAAATAACTTGTTTTACAAAATTTTTTTGGATTCTTGCAGAAGTGATGGTTGCTAATGGTTCAGCCTCAATCCACTTAGTAAAGTAGTCTACTGCTACCACAATGAACCTTAGTTGACCTGGAGCTGTTGGGAACTATCCCACAATGTCCATTCCCCACATACTGAAAGGCCAAGGGGAAGCAAAAGAATGGAGTTCCTCAGCAGGTTTCTGGTACACATCACTAAAAAATTGGCACTAAAGACATTTTCTGACATGATCGATGGAATCTGTTACCAAGGTAGGCCAAAAATAACCAGCCCTTAATACTTTCCTTGCTAAGGATTTGCCTCCCACATGGTGGCTTCCCATTCCTCCATGGACCTCGTTCAAGGTTTCTTGTGCTTCCTCGGAGGTGAGACATCGGAGGAGTGGGGAAGACATTCCTCTCCTGTAGAGGATTCCATCAACAATGACGTACTCGGCCGCTTTTCTGGTTAGTTTCTTCGCTTCCTTCTGGTCGGCGGGGAGTATTCCATGCTCTAAATAGGCCCTGATCGGATGCATCCAGTTTGGTGATACAGCAATAGCCATTATTACACTAGGGGCCGAAATCTGTTCTTGAATGAGGCTTCTGTTATTCCCTGCTCCTATTGTGCTCGCCAGCTTGGAAAGCACATCGGCGCGGGAATTTGAGCAACGGGGAATGTGGGTGATGGAGAATTTGGCAAAGTCTTGAGCCAGAGTCTTAACTTTATCAAGATATTTTTGCAGAACGGGCTCTTTCGCTTGGTAGTCTCCGATGACTTGGGAAACTACTAACTGGGAGTCACTTAATACTTGAACTTCAACTGCGCCGAGCTCTTTAGCCATACGGAGGCCAGCAAGGACCGCTTCGTACTCAGCCTGATTATTCGAGGTTAAGAACTCGAATTTTAGGGAATATTCGATGTTGAGACCTTCCGCGTTTTCCAAGATCACCCCGACTCCTGCTCCCTTCTGATTGCTTGAACCATCAACACATATTACCCAAGTATCCGAGCTAGAGCTTTGGTGGGGCTCTGTGAACTCTGAGGAAACCGCAATTGGTGGTTGGAGAGACTTAGGAACCCTAGGAATACACCTAGAAGGGGGGGTTGAATAGGTGTTGAAGCTACCTTGAAAGATTTTCGAACGAAACAAATCTAAACAATCAAAACAAATGATTTTTGCAAATTCTACAGCACTTAATCGATTAACTTGCAATTTACTCGAGTAGTACTCGATTAAACTTGAACTTAATCGATTAAATATGACAGAAAACAGAAAAATCAATTTTTCATTCGAATACGAAAATCAATCAATTCACATGCAAGATCAGAGATTCAGCGGAAATGATTAACACCTATATTCTTATTGATTAACCTAGTTATGAAAATGATTTTCCCTTTATCAATTTGAACAATCAAAGATTCAATTCAATCAATTATGAAAAACAATCTTTCTAGGTTTTCAACCAAGAACGCAATCAAATGACTTGAATATAAAGAGTAAGGGTTTAGAGATACGACACAGTGATTTATCCTGGTTCACTTTCATCCACTTGAAAGCTACATCCAGTCCCCTCTTCAACCAAGAGAGATTCTTCACTATGAGGAATTAGAGTTCTCAAATTACAAGTGATTGCCTCACAAGACTCCCTTCTTGCTAGCTTACAAGAGATAACCGACACCCTTGCCTTGTAATCCTATTGATCTTCTCTCTAATCTAACCTCTACCCCTTGTTGATAATCGACACAACAAGTCTTCAATTGCTTGATGATAATCCACACACCAAGGCTTCACTTGCTTGATTCACAATCAAGACTTCTTCTTCTTCTTCAATAAGAATGCACTTGCTTGATGATAAAATCGACACACCAAGACTTCTCGTTTGTTGTAGTGGCTTGCCTTCTTGCAAAGATTACAACACAATAGAAAACACAAAACAATCCTATGAATCTCAATCAATAGTTATGACAATTCACCATAAGAGATTCAAAGGTTCTTGATCAAAGAATATGAAAATATGAGAACTTTGATCTTTAGAAAATGAGAGAGAATAGAGTGGCTTGATTCTTTGTAAAACTTGTATGAAAATGATTCTAACTTGTCACAAATAATAGGAAAAGGTTTATATAGAATACCCAAAAGTTGTAGCACTTGAAAACTGATTTTGAGAAGTGAAAAACGTATTTTAAAAATCAGTTCAGCAGTACTTAATCGATTAAGCAAGTCGTGTACTCGAGTAGTACTCGATTAAGTTATCACTTAATCGATTAAGTTGGTACTGTACATGTTCAAAACTTGTTTTCTCAAAATCCAACCTTTCCTTTAAAACCTTTAAGCCACCTATTGATTCTAGATTAAGTGAAAACTCAAATTATGATTTAATCATGACTTATGAATGAGATTCACTACCCTCTATAATAATCTACCCAAATAAAAAACCTATGAAGCTTGAGAGGCAAAAGATAAAAGAAATACAAATACACTCAAACTTAGGTCTTCATGAGCTTGCTTTCTCTCTTCTTCATTTGATGTTTGTTGTTGCTTGTTGAGCTTGAAACTTGATCAACACTTGTAGCTTGTTCAAAAACACTTTGTCATTATCAAAATATTCATCATGTTCATCATGGAACTAACAATCTCCCCCTTTTTGAAAATGACAACCCATGTTTTGAAATCACTTGAAGTTGTTGATGCTTGAAACATTTGATCACTTGAGAAGACTCTTTCTCCCTCTCAATCAATGCTATAACACTTGAATCCAATTGAGATAGAAGCTTGATTCTCCCCCTATCTTCAACAACTTAGCTCAACCTACATAAAAACAACAAAACAACCTTTCTCCAAATATAATATCATATTTCTTCCATGTTTTGAAAAATATACCATTTCTCCCCCTTTGAGAAACATTTCATTCAATTCAAAACATCATATTTCTCCCCCTTTGGCATTATCAAAAAGTAATATATACCAATTGAAATGTAACATCTAAGCCAAGGTAAGAAATCAATGATCATTTCTTCACAACATTGATACCAATTGAACAAATACAATAGAGCTTTACTTTGAAATGTGATATCAATTGGTAAGAGAATATAACAATGAAATATAATACCAATTGAAAACTAAAAAAATCATAATATCACTTAACAAAGAAGATATCAATTGTAAAGAAGAATCAATAATCACAAAAACATGATAATCAACTAATAATCTCTCAATGATACAAATTGAATTAACTAAACATTTAGAAAAGTAATATCAATTGAGAAGATACCAATTAAGATAATATATCAATATCAAATATTACCACTTTGTAGGACATTCACTTGAGATGCAAGTGAGATACCAATTGAAGATGTGAATATAGACATTCATAGTTGAGACCAATTGAGAACATGTGTCATTCATTTGCAT
This sequence comes from Crotalaria pallida, assembly GCA_037953625.1. Classification (NCBI taxonomy): domain Eukaryota; kingdom Viridiplantae; phylum Streptophyta; class Magnoliopsida; order Fabales; family Fabaceae; genus Crotalaria; species Crotalaria pallida. The sequence continues at coordinate 156,513,865 of CM075649.1, forward strand.
CTTCAATCAAACCTACAAAACAATCATGCTTTGTTTTTTTTTGGTATCCAAATGGTTTTGGATGCATTTTTGTTAGTGTAGGGACTTTCACCCTTTTTCATCCAAACAAAATTTCCTTTAGATATACCATGCACTTTAACATAACACACATTTGAAGTATGTCCATGAGTACCACAATAGAAACATGTTGGAGGATTTGAAAAATCAACTTTAGAAAAATCAACAACATTTCTATGAGATTTACTCTTAGCATTAGTATAACCCAAACCAAACTTGTTTGAATTTTCTCTTTGAAAATTTAACAATGTGCGCAATCTAATATCACCACTTGAGAAACTTGCAAGCTTATTTTTCAAAATAGCATTTTCATTTTTAAGCAACTTGCAATTCTCACAGTCAACCACAATATTCAATCTACTAGCACAATCACAAGAAGAACTAGCATATATAAGATCAAGAGTTTCATTTTCAAGATTAAGCTCATCAACTTGTTTTTGAAGATCTAAAATCTCTTTTTGATGTTTCAAAATGAGCTTCTTTCTTTCAATGTTTTTCAAAGCTAGTTTTTCAAGTTGTTCATACATTTCTTCATAAGCATTATGTAACAATTCATATTTAGAAGAAATTTCGGATTTAGATTCACTTACATTGCTATCCTCGCTTTGATAACTTGATTCATCATTTGAACTTTGTTCTTCATCATCTACTAGAGTTATCAAGTTGAGACAAGCGGCTTCTTCATCATCCGATGAACTACTCGATGTGCTTTTCTTGTTATCTTCATCACTATCCCAAACTATGTATGCTCTTTTAGATTTAGAATTTTTCTTGTCTTTCTCCTTCTTCTTGAGATACTTAGAGCATGAGTACTTGAGATGTCCGGGCTTTCCACATTCATGGCAAACTACACCTTCTTTTGAATTTTTGGTCTTGTAGTGTGGGGAATCCTTCTCTTTACTTTTGTCCTTGTTCAACCTTCCTTTTCTCCTTAGAAACTTGTCAAACTCTTTTAACAAAAGTTTCATGTCTTTTTCATCAACATCGGAATCGGAATCTTCACTATCATCATCATCGGAACTATCTTTCTTTTTATATGCACTTTTGACTCTAAGAGCAAGTCCTTTCCTTGATTTGTTCTTATCCGACTCTTCATTGATACTTAATCGTCCAAGCTCCATTTCATGTTCTTGAAGCTTTCCGAAAAGTGTTGCTAGATCCATAGCATCCAAATTTTTAGATTCAACAATAGCCGTTACTTTTGGTTGCCAATTCCTGTCTAAACATCTCAACACTTTGTTAGAAAGTTCACCTTGTAGAAAAGTTTTACCAAGAGCAAGTAAATGATTTATAATGTGAGTAAAACGCTTTTGCATATCATTTATAGATTCATTTGGAAGCATATGAAACAATTCATAATCACGCATTAAAGCATTCAATCTAGCTCTCCTAACCTCACTAGTTCCTTCATGAGTCACTTGTAAAGTGTCCCACATTTCTTTAGCACTAGAACATTGAGAAACTCTAAAGAACTCGTCATAGGATAAAGCGGATGTAATGATATTCTTTGCTTTATAATCATATTGTACTTTCTTTCTATCATCATCCTTCCACTTATCCTCGGGGATCAATTGTTCTACACCTTCAACTAAACTAGAGGGGATATGAGGACCTTTTTCAACTACTTTCCAAATTTCACTATCTATGGCTTGGATAAAGATTTTCATTCTAACTTTCCAATATGCATAGCCTTCTCCGGTAAACAATGGAGGACGACTTATTGAAGCACCTTCACCACCAAAAGAATTCGTAGAACCCATTGCGATTTTCTTAAAGGATCTTTACGAAAAAGCTCTTATGCTCGTGTCTTTCGACCGAGCTCTGATACCAATTGAGGAAACCGCAATTGGTGGTTGGAGAGACTTAGGAACCCTAGGAATACACCTAGAAGGGGGGGTTGAATAGGTGTTGAAGCTACCTTGAAAGATTTTCGAACGAAACAAATCTAAACAATCAAAACAAATGATTTTTGCAAATTCTACAGCACTTAATCGATTAACTTGCAATTTACTCGAGTAGTACTCGATTAAACTTGAACTTAATCGATTAAATATGACAGAAAACAGAAAAATCAATTTTTCATTCGAATACGAAAATCAATCAATTCACATGCAAGATCAGAGATTCAGCGGAAATGATTAACACCTATATTCTTATTGATTAACCTAGTTATGAAAATGATTTTCCCTTTATCAATTTGAACAATCAAAGATTCAATTCAATCAATTATGAAAAACAATCTTTCTAGGTTTTCAACCAAGAACGCAATCAAATGACTTGAATATAAAGAGTAAGGGTTTAGAGATACGACACAGTGATTTATCCTGGTTCACTTTCATCCACTTGAAAGCTACATCCAGTCCCCTCTTCAACCAAGAGAGATTCTTCACTATGAGGAATTAGAGTTCTCAAATTACAAGTGATTGCCTCACAAGACTCCCTTCTTGCTAGCTTACAAGAGATAACCGACACCCTTGCCTTGTAATCCTATTGATCTTCTCTCTAATCTAACCTCTACCCCTTGTTGATAATCGACACAACAAGTCTTCAATTGCTTGATGATAATCCACACACCAAGGCTTCACTTGCTTGATTCACAATCAAGACTTCTTCTTCTTCTTCAATAAGAATGCACTTGCTTGATGATAAAATCGACACACCAAGACTTCTCGTTTGTTGTAGTGGCTTGCCTTCTTGCAAAGATTACAACACAATAGAAAACACAAAACAATCCTATGAATCTCAATCAATAGTTATGACAATTCACCATAAGAGATTCAAAGGTTCTTGATCAAAGAATATGAAAATATGAGAACTTTGATCTTTAGAAAATGAGAGAGAATAGAGTGGCTTGATTCTTTGTAAAACTTGTATGAAAATGATTCTAACTTGTCACAAATAATAGGAAAAGGTTTATATAGAATACCCAAAAGTTGTAGCACTTGAAAACTGATTTTGAGAAGTGAAAAACGTATTTTAAAAATCAGTTCAGCAGTACTTAATCGATTAAGCAAGTCGTGTACTCGAGTAGTACTCGATTAAGTTATCACTTAATCGATTAAGTTGGTACTGTACATGTTCAAAACTTGTTTTCTCAAAATCCAACCTTTCCTTTAAAACCTTTAAGCCACCTATTGATTCTAGATTAAGTGAAAACTCAAATTATGATTTAATCATGACTTATGAATGAGATTCACTACCCTCTATAATAATCTACCCAAATAAAAAACCTATGAAGCTTGAGAGGCAAAAGATAAAAGAAATACAAATACACTCAAACTTAGGTCTTCATGAGCTTGCTTTCTCTCTTCTTCATTTGATGTTTGTTGTTGCTTGTTGAGCTTGAAACTTGATCAACACTTGTAGCTTGTTCAAAAACACTTTGTCATTATCAAAATATTCATCATGTTCATCATGGAACTAACAAACTCGGACACGAAATCTGCCAACGCTTGTGATTTAATTGCCCTCCTCGGTTCGTAGGAAATATCGAACTCGGAAAGTTTAATTGCCCACGCCATCATTTTCCCGGCGAGGTCGGGCTTCTGAAGAACTTGCTTAATGGGCTGGGCGGTTCTTACGACAATGGGATGACTCTGAAAGTATTGTCGTAGCCGCCGTGCAGCGAGGATCAAACAAAACGCGAATTTTTCAACCTTGGAATACCGGAGCTCGGGACCTTGTAGAGCTCGGCTTATGAAGTAAATGGGAAACTCATTTTTGCCCTCATCTCGGACCAACACCGAGCTAAGGGCGAAATCACCAACAGATAAATAAATGAAAAGACTCTTTCCCTGCAAAGGACTGAAGAGGACTGGGGGAGAAGCTAGATACTCTTTAAGTGCCAAGAAAGATGCTTCACAGTTTTGATCCCAATTGAAAGTTGTTCCTTTTTTCAAAAGTTGGTACCAGGGTAAAGCCTTTTTTGCGGCTTGAGGGAGAAACCTTGACAGTGCTGCCATTCTGCCTGTTAACTGTTGCACCCCTTTAAGATCGGCAGGACTCCTCATCTCTAAAATAGCCCGGCACTTGTCGGGGTTTGCTTCTATCCCCCTCTCGAATAGCATGAAGCCGAGGAAGGCGCCCGCAGGGACCCCGAAGGTGCACTTTTCTGGGTTCAGCCTCATACTGTGCGCCCTTACCCTTTCCAGCACCATGGTCAGATCTCGGACGTGGTCCTCCTTTTTCCTGCTCTTTGTAATCATGTCATCAATGTAAACCTCCATAGTGGTGCCAATGATACCATCAAAGACCTTGTTCATCATTCTTTGATAGGTTGCTCCTGCATTCTTAAGACCAAAAGGCATAACAGTATAGCAATATGTCGCCTTTCCAGTCGTGAATGTGGTTTTATCCTGGTCAGGAGGATACATCGGGATCTGATTGTATCCTGAGTAGGCATCTGTAAATGACAACAGTTGGTAGCCTGCCGAACTATCAACGAGCTGATCTATGATCGGCAGCGGGTACTGATCCTTGGGGCAGGCTTTATTGAGGTCGGTGTAATCCACACACATCCTCCAACTGTCGTTTGCCTTCCTTACCAAAACTGTGTTTGCAACCCACTCAGCATATGGCACCTCTCTGACGAATCCTGCTTCGAGTAACTCGAAGACCTTCTCCTGAATCACTTTTGCTTTTTCTGCTCCAACTCTTCTTTTCTTTTGTGCTACTGGCTTTGCTTTCGGATCCACGCTGAGCTTATGACAGATGAAGTTAGGATCAATCCCCAGCATGTCGGCCGAGGTCCAAGCAAACAAATCTCGCTTGGCCCTTAACAGGTTGATGATCTCGACTTGGATTTTCTGAGGGAGGTCGGCTCCCACCTTAACAGTTTTGTTGGGATCAGAAGGATCAATGGGAATTGCCAACCACTCCCCCTGAGGGGAAGGCCTAAGAACATCCTGTTCGGCCCGAACATCCAACTAAGCTAATAAAACTCTTCCTTTGGCCAACGTCGGACCCGTCAGCTCTTCTTCTTGTTTCTTTTTTATTCCCAGTAGACTCGCATTGTATCAGAGTCGGGCCCTTACCTGATCGGCTTTGACAGTGACGACCTTGTCGTCTGAACCAACAAATTTCATAGCTAAATGCACCGTTGAAATGACCGCCCCAAAGGCTTGCAGGCAAGTTCTTCCCAGTATCACATTATAGGGGGATTCTGAATTGACAACGAGAAACTTAATGATCTCCGTTCGGGCCGAAGGCTGCTTGCCTAAGGTCACCGGGAGGTGGATGACTCCCAAGGGGCGAATCGCCTCACCTGTGAAGCTAATAAGATTACCTTCAAATTCGACGAGGTCGACTGACCTCAACTTTAGTGCTTGAAAGGTGTGGAGAAAAAGAATGTCGGCCGAGCTCCCCTGATCAATGAATACTCGAGCGACTTCAAAGTTACCAATCAACGTCGTGATCACCATTGGGTCATTGTGATCCGGGATGATGTCCTCCATGTCCTAATCGGAGAAAATAATGGGGATGTTCCGAGATGGTTTCTTACAGATGGGTTTATGATGAACAGCTAACACTTGATTGACATACCTCTTCCTTTCTGATCTTTTCTCACCATCACCGGCGAAACCTCCCGAAATGGTTTCGACTCTGAAATTTTCTGGTGACTTATCCAAATCCTGCACCACGACCATATTCACTCGTTGTGGCTCGTCGGTTTTCTTTTTTGGGGATGGGTCAGCTTTGGCTTTTCCTTTGTCTCTTTTCGGACTCCGAGACCGTCTTCAGCCTCTTCTTTCCACAGCTTCTCGTACGTACTGTTGCAACTTACCCTGTCTCACCATGTCTTCGATAACGTCTCGAAGCCAGGTGCACTGGTTGGTGTGGTGGCCATACCCATCATGGAAGTTGCAGTACTTAGATTTGTCTCTGATGCTATTTTGGTTTCTAAGGAAAGGCGGCTTGGGTACATGTCGGAGTTCAGTCTGCATGGTTTCCCTCCATACTTGCGAACTCGGAACTGTCAGTGGGGTATAATTATCATATTTGGTGACATAAGGACGTTGTTGATCATCCTGCTGGCCAACATGAGGACGTCGCCGGTCACCTTGGTCTACCCTTCCACCTCTGTCGTCCCTGTTTCCTCGAGGGCGACCCCGAGGAAGGGCATTCTGTGAAGCAGCTTGGGCTTTCTCCATCCTGCTTGTTTGACCTTTGCTGAACTCCTCCAGGTTGATATACTTGTTGGATCTTTGTCTGAGCTCGGCCATATCTCTTGGTGGCCTACCTATTAGTGAGTCTTTGAACCCTCCCTCTGCAAGACCTTGAGTAAAAAGGTGGACGGCCACCTCGGGAGATAAGTTGGGAACCGAGCTGGACTCGTTATGAAACCTATGTAGATAAGCACGTAGCGATTCGTCGGGTTTTTGTGTCACTGTTGCTAGTGTGTGGTCAGATCTTGGTTGCACACAGCTAGCAGTGTACCTATTGAGAAACGCGCGCTTCTTCTCTGCCCAACAGTTAATAGAATTCTTAGGTAATGTCGCATACCATCGGAGAACTGGAGCTTGGAGGGTCATGGAGAAAGCTCGGCATTTGAGCCTATCTCCACTGCCATAGAAGTTCATAGCTCCCTCGTAAGAGAGTACGTGCTCTTGAGGATCTGTCAAGCCATTATACCTAGGTATGTTGCTAGGTCCGAGGTATCCTGGTGGTGGTTCATAGGACATCACAACTGCAGTGAAAGGGTGTCCAGGGTGAGAATCATCTAAGTCGGGTTGTTGATGGTCACGGAGAGGAGGTGTAGGTGTTAGTTGGGTGATGACGGTATGTGGTGTTGTTAACGTTTGTGGTGTTAACGGGGGTGGTGGTGGTGGTAAGTTTTGAGCTGGGGGTACCATAGTGCCCCGTTCAACTGGAAATCCCAAAGGCTGTGGAAGTTCGTTTGGGGCTGGAGCTTGTATGACGGCTCGTTCAGCCAAACGCTGCATGGTAAGCTGCTGGAGATCTGCTATGGCTTGGCCTTGCTGCTCTATGATCCTCATTTGCTGTCTCATCATGGCCAAGACCTCTGCATCATGGGAGCGTGAAGATTGACGTGAGTGAGAACGATGTGTAGTACTGACGGAGTGAGCGCGTTCGCCGAGTTGGCGGTGCTGTTCTGTGTTGGTTTCCCCAAGTTGGGAGCGTAGCTGCACGCGCCGACCTCCTTTCTGGTGCTGAGTTGGATTTGAGGTATCTCCAGTGTGAACGGTGTAAGGTCCACTGTGGGTGTGGGTAAACTCTGGGGGTGGTGGGGGAGGTGGAGGTGGCGGTGGCGGAGGTGGAGGTGGGGGTGGGGGAGGAGGTGGTGGTGGTGGAGGGGGTGGTGGAGGGGGTGGTTGTGGGGACCTTGCTGCTCTATTGGCTTCAAGGTGGAGGCGCAGGTCCTCTGTTGTTGGCACCCTCCTTGGACGGCCCCTCCTCCTCCTTTGAACTGGTGGTACATCAGTCATGGTAGATTCTTTGGGTGGGGATGAAGTTTTCCTCTCTCCCCACAGACGGCGCCAATGTGATGTCCTAGACTGAGAGGACCTTTAGGTAAGGGAAGAAGACCTTAAGGAAGCCTCTATCTAGGGTTTATCTGTGATGTTTGTGGGTGTCCTCTGGTGGCAAGGTAGAAAGCCAAGAAGTAGCCCTAATCACTGGTGTATGAGGGTGGCAATTAGGGTTAGAGGACATACCTGAGCCCCATGTAGTACGGAGCTACTTATTGGGGGGAGCTGGTTGCCCTAATGGGCTTGCTTGAAACCCAAGTAGGGCCAACCTATAATGAGCTATGAGTGGGTGAGTTGTCCTTGTGGATAAGATGCGCACGTCATCCTGTCCTTGGTATCGGAATCTTTGCGTGGTGTCGGACAAGGAAGTCGGACCTTAGTTGGAGCATGAGGTCGGCCCGTGTCTGGTGTCTGTTCGGCCGTTGAGCCTTGAGCTCGGCCAAGCACACAGAGGGCTTCCTAAAGGGTCATCAGGCCCTGCGTGAGGGTTTCGGGGAGCTCGACTAAGCCGAGTTCACCACACAAGGATGATAGCAAATTGGATTAGTCAAAAAAATTAAGAACTCGTGCATTTAATAGTTTGTCAAACATATCAACCAAATATCAAACACCTAATTTACTGCATTTTTTATTGATCAACCTATCACAATACAAAGTTTACAATTCATAAGCTTTTCGTTTATTACTTTAAATTTAGTTTGAGATAAAAAAATTTGCTATTTTTTACCATCCTTGTGGGATAGATGGAGTAATATATACTATATCTAAATTTTGATATCGTAATTAGTTGAGCTGAATTTTGATTCAAATTTATCTCTATTTACTATCTTCTTGCTTTCAAAGAATAAAACAAAAATGATTTTTATACCTACAAATAAACCTATACCACGAAGAAATAGACATGTCTCACTTGCATACTAATGATTGGTTAAGAAGTGACACATGTCACTTTTTTGTGGGGGTTTTTGATTTGTAGATTAATTTTGTAGTCCTATATATAATTGCTCGTATTTGATTGGTTAAAATACATATCTTCTCTTTTGTGGGTTTTGTGAGTTTCTCCCATTAATGTCTAACACAATATCATGTCCATTAATGTAGATATTGAGCACAATAAGCTCAAACGCAAGATGGAGAAGGCACCAACTTTGGATGTTGCTGAGTCCAAGCCCCCAAAGACTCTGACACTTGGTAATAGCTCCGTAGTCGGTGAAAACAATCATGAATGTGAACCCAATAACAATGTAGAAATCAAGGAAAACATGTCACTTGATTTCACTTGCAAATGTTTTGGGAAAAAATTCTCAAGTCTCCAAGCACTTGGGGGTCACCAAAATGCTCACAAGAGAGTCACAAAAGGAGAAAGTGAAGCACTTCTCTTCTAAATAAGTAGTAGGTTAATCAAAAGCATGACAGGTTATTTTAATTTAATAAAAAATCATGTCAAAGATCCTACTACATGACTCAAGCACCTCAAGCCTCATAGGAGCTGCACCTAATTCTCAATCATAACTTTTCCTAGCAGCTAGGCATATATAAGGGTTATTGTTCTAATATGATAGCGTTTCCATAGTTTGTTTGTGTACTTTTGATTTATCATGGCATTGTTGTACTAGAATTTCTTGTGTTCGCTTGTCTTTTTTATTTTAAATAATTATGCTCATGAATGAAATATATCCTTCTTCATATAGTCTTGTGTTTCACCTCTTTTGTACTTGGTTATTTTCTATAATTTATCTATGTATTCAATTTATTAATTCATGAATATGTAGAACTTGTACATTAATCTCTTTTCCTCAGATATTTTATTTTTAAACTTTGTCAATGATATTTTTTAAGGAATACTTCATAGTAATTTTATAATTTCAAAACAAGTAATATATTTATAAAAATAAACATTGGGGAAATAATCTACAACTGAATGAAGACTTTAGAGTTTTTTAATAAAAGTTGAGGAGACATGAGCTCTGGCGGTCACCAGGGTCAGGGCAGGCCTCTAGGCTCAAAGACCGCTTACACATCGATCAACACCGTTCTCACACCGGTAGGTATCAAACTCGAAATCTCTCATAACCCTAGACTCAACCCTTACCAACTAAGTGAACGATTGTTCCTTTATTTCTTGTTTTACCGTTGGTAAATTGGATAATAATCAAAAAACAATTAATTAAGAAATATTGGAAATCAAAGGGTTAAAATATTACCATTAAGGTTTTTTCCCCTGTTTTTTAGACTATTTTAATTTTAACGACCATTCATAATATTCCTACAGTCCCGTTATCTTGGTAAAAACCAATTGATTTAATGGATTATTCACTCATTAATTATAAATTGCTATTACACAAATTTAATATCATTACAATTAATACATGTTTAACAAATCTTCCATAACAAAACTAAAATTTTAAAACAAATGGATCATTGCTTCTTTTTTTAAATGAAATTTGAAATATACAATCTTTAAGATTTTTCATTTCTTATTTTTAATTTAATTTGGGACAAAAATTTTACAATTTTTTTACCAAGATAATAGGACAGAGGAGTACTAAATTAATGTCATTTATTCTTATTTGATACTCCCTCTGTCCTACAAGGAAGATAGCAAATTGGATTAGTCAAAAAAATTAAGAACTCATGCATTTAATAGTTTGTCAAACACATCAACCAAATATCAAACACCTAATTTACTGCATTTTTTATTGATCAACCTATCACAATACAAAGTTTACAATTTATAAGCTTTTCGTTTATTACTTTAAATTTAGTTTGAGATAAAAAATTTTGCTATTTTTTACCATCCTTGAGGGATGGATGGAGTACGTAATATATACTATATCTAAATTTTGATATCCTAATTAGTTGAGCTGAATTTTGATTCAAATTTATCTCTATTTACTATCTTCTTGCTTTCAAAGAATAAAACAAAAATGATTTTTAGACCTACAAATAAACCTACACCACGAAGAAATAGACATGTCTCACTTGCTTACTAATGACTGGTTATATTAAGAAGTGACGCATGTCACTTTTTTGTGGGGAATTTGATTTGTAGATTAATTTTGTAGTCCTATATATAATTGCTCGGAGTAAAAATATTTATATATTTTAAATTTTTATCATAAATGAAAATTTATCTAAAAATTAAATGAAATCGTCAAACAATTCTTCAGGCATTTTTTTATAAGCAAATGAAAATTTTATTCAACACAAGGGATCTATTAAGCCTCATAGTACACTTGAACCCCACCTTCCATGAAGGGTTTGAACATGGTTATACTATCATGTGTTCAAATAGACCAAAATCAACCAAGAGAGAAATACATGAGTCAACCTCATGGGGATGTGAAGCAATAATTACAAATCAAAAGGAACAGAAAACAAATGACCCAAACACTGCCTATCAAAGCATTACTAAGATCCCTACCTCCTTAAAAACATTGACAGGAAAAAACCCAATGGGAAATATCCTAATCAAGAGAAAAAGAAGGTAAAAATTCTTCATGCATTTATTACGATATTTTCTATGGCACAGAAGGCAAAAATGAAATGTTTAGTATGATAATTAAAAAAAATTAAGTGTTTTAATATGAAGATTTTTAACTATATAAATCCTAACAACTTTCCTTTTCCATGAAGCATTTATTATTAAACTATATACTCCTATAGTACAACATATTAAACTAATGAAATTTATTCCTTTTTGATAATATATGTATATATATGAATTTTGATTCAAATTTATCTCTATTTACTATTTTATTACTTTCAATGAGTAAAAAAAATTATATCTTTTAAATGTTTGAATAAAATGAAATCGTCAAATAATTATTCATGCATTTATTACCATATTTTTTATACGAAAGAAGGAAATGATGACATGTTTGGCATGATAAAAATTAAAAAATGTAACTTGTTTAATATGAAGATTTTTAACTATATAAATCATAACAACTTTCTTTTTCTTTGAGTCATTTGTTATCATACCATATACTCCTATGGTACAACATATAATATTTGATTTACATTGATGCGGTTAATTTGCCTATAAATAGCCTTTCTTCTATTATCCTAAAGTCACACAACAATTATCTTCACAAAATACATATCTTCTCTTTTGTGGGTTTTGTGAGTTTCTCCCATTAATGTCTAACACAATATCATGTCCATTAATGTAGATATTGACCACAATAAGCTCAAACGCAAGATGGAGAAGGCACCAACTTTGGATGTTGCTGAGTCCAAGCCCCCAAAGACTCTGACACTTGGTAATAGCTCCGTAGTTGGTGAAAACAATCATGAATGTGAACCCAATAACAATGTAGAAATCAAGGAAAACATGTCACTTGATTTCACTTGCAAATGTTTTGGGAAAAAATTCTCAAGTCTCCAAGCACTTGGGGGTCACCAAAATGCTCACAAGAGAGTCACAAAAGGAGAAAGTGAAGCACTTCTCTTCTAAATAAGTAGTAGGTTAATCAAAGGCATGACAGGTTATTTTAATTTAATAAAAAATCATGTCGAAGATCCTACTACGTGACTCAAGCACCTCAAGCCTCATAGGAGCTGCACCTAATTTTCAATCATAACTTTTCCTAGCAGCTAGGCATATATAAGGGTTATTGTTCTAATATGATAGCGTTTTCATAGTTTGTTTGTGTACTTTTGATTTATCATGGCATTGTTGTACTAGAATTTCTTGTGTTCGCTTGTCTTTTTTATTTTAAATAATTATGCTCTTGAATGAAATATATCCTTCTTCATATAGTCTTGTGTTTCACCTCTTTTGTACTTGGTTATTTTCTATAATTTATCTATGTATTCAATTTATTAATTCATGAATATGTAGAACTTGTACATTAATCTCTTTTCCTCAGATATTTTATTTTTAAACTTTGTCAATGATATTTTTGAAGGAATACTTCATAGTAATTTTATAATTTCAAAACAAGTAATATATTCATAAAAATAAACATTGGGGAAATAATCTACAACTGAATGAAGACTTTAGAGTTTTTTAATAAAAGTTGAGGAGACATGAGCTCTGGCGGTCACCAGGGTCAGGGCAGGCCTCTAGGCTCAAAGACCTCTTACACATCGATCAACACCGTTCTCACACCGGTAGGTATCAAACTCGAAATCTCTCATAACCCTAGACTCAACCCTTACCAACTAAGCGAACGATTGTTCCTTTATTTCTTGTTTTACCGTTGGTAAATTGGATAATAATCAAAAAACAATTAATTAAGAAATATTGGAAATCAAAGGGTTAAAATATTACCATTAAGGTTTTTTCCCCTGTTTTTTAGACTATTTTAATTTTAACGACCATTCATAATATTCCAACAGTCCCGCTATCTTGGTAAAAACCAATTGATTTAATGGATTATTCACTCATTAATTATAAATTGCTATTACACAAATTTAATATCATTACAATTAATATATGTTTAACAAATCTTCCATAACAAAACTAAGATTTTAAAATAAATGGATCATTGCTTCTTTTTTTAAATGAAATTTGAAATATACAATCTTTAAGATTTTTCATTTCTTATTTTTAATTTAATTTGGGACAAAAATTTTGCAATTTTTTTACCAAGATAATAGGACAGAGAGAGTACTAAATTAATGTCATTTATTCTTGTTTGATACTCCCTCTGTCCTACAAGGAAGATAGCAATTATTGAGGCTGAGCCTCCTGGGACTAGGGTTTTCTCTTAGGGTTTCCCCTCTTTCTCACGGCTTCTCGCCGGCGCCGCCGTAATGGCCAAAAAGAGGGGGAGGACACCCAAGTCTCCCTCGTCTCAACCTTCTAAGCCTTCTGGTTCGTCTTCTATGGAGAAACATGCGCATGCTTTTGACTTAACGCAGCTTGATGAGGAAGATTTAGAAACGATAGATGCCTTGACCCCCAAGCAACTTGACTCGCTGATGCATGGACTGGAGATAATACGTAATAGAGTCAAAGGGAAAGCAGTTAAGGAGAGTGATGGAGGTATACTGTCTTCTCAGGCAGTGGAAAAGGAGAATTGTGAGGTCTTGCAGCCAACACCAGTCGATGCACGCAATTCTCAGCCAGTGCAAGTCTCAAATGATGATGCTGTGCCTAAACGAGTTTCGGTGTGGGATTCTTTTAACATATCGAAACTAAGGAATGCGGGTGATAAACTGAGATTTTTTAAACCAAATCTCAAGGAAGGAATTTCTATTGGTAAGATTGATAATGAAGATGTAATAGATGAAGTGAAGTATTGGCAGCAGTCAGTTGTGTGCTATGTTTTAGGTGCTAGACCACCATATGCTGTTCTTCAGGGTTTTCTAAAGAAGGCTTGGGGACAGTTTGGGATTGATAAGATCCTTATGAATGAGGATGGCACAGTGATAGTTAGATTCAATTCTATGGATGGTAGAGATAAGGTGCTGGACATTGGTGTATTCCACTTTGACAAGAAGCCATTAATTATTGCACCATGGACTGGAAGGCCAATTTCAAGGAGTTTTTTAGATTGTGTTCCAGTTTGGATTCAGCTGCCAGGTCTGAATTTAAAATTTTGGGGGGAAAAGGCCTTGAGTAAGATTGCTAGCTTGATAGGCACTCCTATTATGGTAGATCAAGTTACTAAAGAAAGGAACAGGATTAATTTCGCACGAGTTCTTGTGGAAGTCAATCCTTCTATCCTTCCTGAAGAGGTCTTTTTTGAAGATGAAAAGGAGAATGTCATCTCTCAGAAAGTGGTATACGAGTGGAAGCCTGTTCTTTGTGCGACTTGTAGTATGTATGGGCATGATAGCAAGAATTGTAGGAAGAAATCCAAACAGGTCTGGGTGGAAAAAAAGAGGCCATCTAGAGAGGAGGTTGAAGATCTTGATAGTAGACTGAGGCTAAAGAGGGATCTTGATAATGGACTTATACCAGAAGAAAATCAGGCTTCTGCTGCTGATTTGGTAAAGGACTTGGTGGAGGAAGAGGTAGTGGTGGTTCAGGACAATGCTGGTGTAATTGATGCAGTTGTGTAGGATGATGCTATTGTTCGATCTGGTGTTGCTGATTCAAGTGTTCCTGGTGTGGATTTGGTTGAAGGTGCTGGGTCTGGAAAGGATGATCAGGCTGACTGGACTCCTGTTAAAACAAGGAGTAAGGCTCAAAATAGAAATGGTATGCATAAGGGGGCTGGCTCTAGCCTGCAACCTAATCATGGATAGTCTAGCATGTTGGAACATTCGGGGGATCAACCACCCTCGTAAACAAAAAGAAGTTAAATGGTTGATTAAGGAGTATAGTGTGGGTATTTTGTCTATTTTAGAAAATAAATTGAGGGCATCTTCTTATGATTATGTGAGGAGTTGTGTTGTTCCTGGATGGGGCTCATACATAAATCTGGACCATCATCATTTGGGGAGGATTTGGGTTGCTTGGAAGCTTGATATGTTTGAGGTTAATGTTTTAAATGCTAGCAGTCAACTGGTACATTGTTTGGTTAAACATAAGCATAGAAATATGGAATTTCAGGTTTCTTTTGTTTATGGTTCCAATGATCTAGAGGAGAGGCAGCTTTTATGGAATTTAATCTGTCAATTAAGTAGTAGCATTGACATTCCTTGGTTGATTATTGGGGATTTTAATTCTATTCTTGAGCCAGAAGATAAGCTTGGGGGGCAGGCTGTGGAGTCTCAGCAGATTAGTCCATTTAGGGATTGTGTTAATTCTTGCAATCTTTTGGATATGAAGTATAAGGGATGTGTGTACACATGGAATAACAAGCAAGAGGGTGCTGATCGTATCTTGAGTAAACTTGACAGAGCTTTGATTAATTCTCACTGGATGAATTGTTGGCCTGAGTCGGAAACCACATTTCTCAATGAAGGTGTTTCTGATCATTCTCCTGCTGTGGTGAAGTGGAATCACATAGTTAACACAAGGAAGGGGAGTTTCAAGTTTTTCAATATGTTAACCAAGGACCCTGATTTTTTGAGTATCATCAGACAACATTGGGTTTGTGGAGTGCAGGGGACTTACATGTTCAAGTTGATGCGTATGCTTCAAGGAATGCAGGAGCCATTGAGAATTCTCAATTCCTCTAAGTTCCATGACATTGACAAGAGAGAGATTGCTTGTAGAGAGTGCCTTATTAGGGCTCAAAGTGATCTTGCCTTAGATCCTCAGAATTTGGTTTTGCAGAAGTTAGAAAGGGAAGCTCAGCAGGAGTTTAATAAGGTTTCAGACTCAGCTATTCTATTTTTGAAGCAGAAGGCTAAGGAGCATTGGCTTAAGGATGGGGATCAGAACTCTAGTTATTTTCATGCTGTCATTAAAGCCAAGAGATATAGGAATAGAATTCTTTCAGTCACTGATGAGGCTGACATTATGTGGAATGAGCAGGCTGATATTGAAAGAGTCTTCCTTGAGTTCTATAAAACTTTATTGAGGGGCACTGTCTCTGAATGGAACTTTTCAGATTTTGAGGTCAATCAAGGCATGACACTATCTGTTTCTTAGCAACTTGGTTTGATTAGACCTGTTACTGAA
Source organism: Crotalaria pallida (assembly GCA_037953625.1). NCBI lineage: Eukaryota > Viridiplantae > Streptophyta > Magnoliopsida > Fabales > Fabaceae > Crotalaria > Crotalaria pallida. Next base: position 156,529,936 of record CM075649.1, read on the forward strand.
GAGGAGATTACTCAAAGCTTCATGGCTATGCACAAGGATAAATCTCCTGGTCCTGATGGATTTGGTGCAGGATTTTTCAAAAGTGCTTGGCCTGTGATTAATAGAGCTTGTATTGATGCAGTTCAAGAATTTTTCAAGTCTGGAAAATTATTGAGGGAAGTGAATGCCACAGAGCTTGTTTTGATTCCTAAGCATGATTGTGCTACATCTGTTGCTGATTATAGGCCAATTGCCTTATGTAATACTGTTTATAAATGTATTACTAAGGTGATGTGTACTAGACTTCAGAAGGTGTTGCCTGAGCTGATTTCAGACAATCAAGCTGCTTTTGTTAAGGGGAGAAGTATTGTCCATAATATCTTAATTAGTCAGGAGTTAATGAGACTTTGTGGAAGGAAAAGTGTGTCTCCAAGATGTTTTATGAAGGTTGATATTAAAAAGGCTTGTGATGTTATAAGCTGGGACTTCATCCAGAATATGTTGGCTGCCCTTATGTTTCCTGTGAAGTTTATTGGGTGGGTGATGGAGTGCATTTCTTCTGCTTCTTTTAGGATCTTGATTAATGGTCACAAAAGTGAGTCTTTTCGAAGCTCAAGGGGGATCAGGCAAGGGGACCCTATGTCCTCTTTAATCTTTGTAATTGCCATGGATATGTTGACTAGGAAGCTGAAAGCTGCTGTTTCTCAGGCCAGATTTCGTTTCCACCCTTTATGTAGGAGTACTGGTTTGATTAATATGGCCTTTGCAGATGACTTGTTGTTATTCTGTAGAGGTGATGCTGCTAGTGTTAAGACTTTAATTGAGGCCTTTAATCAGTTTTCCATGAGCTCTGGTCTGTTTGCTAGCCCTCAAAAGTCCCAAATCTTTATGGCTGGTGTCGATAATCAGGTGAAGCAGGCATTGGTTGAGATTTCAGGTTTTTCCATGGGTGCTTTTCCTTTTAAGTATCTTGGTATGCCTATTTCTGCTAGAAAATGGTCTTGTCATACTTGCCAGTTTTTGGTAGATAGAATTACTAAGAGATTGATGTCTTGGAGCACAAGGAACCTCTCTTATCAAGGTAGGATGCAACTTGTGAATTCGGTTTTGCTTTCCCTTCATGTGTATTGGGCCACAGTGTTCATTATTCCTAAGAAAATTGTGAAGGAAATTGATAAGAAGTGTAGGGACTTCTTATGGGGTCTGAATCAAGCAGGACATCCAAGGGCTGCTGTTGCTTGGGACCAGGTGTGCAGGCAGAGGCGTTTTGGTGGTCTTGGTTTTCAAAACATCCAGGTTTGGAATACAGCTGCCATTGGGAAGCAAGTTTGGGATTTGGCTAGTAAAAAAGATGTCCTTTGGGTGAGGTGGATTAGCTCAGTTTATTTAAAGCACTGTGATTTCTGGACTTGCAACAGTACAAACTCAAGTTGGCATTGGATTCAGATTTTGAAGACTCGTGATAAGTTGAGAGCTGGTTATGTGAATGACCTCTGGATGGGAGTTCAGGGTGCCTCATACACTATTCGACAGGGATATAAGTTTTTGCTTGGTGATCAAGAAATCTTTCCCCTGCACCGTTTGGTTTGGAATCCAGCATCAGTCCCTAAACACTGTTTTATTTTGTGATTGATGGTGAAAGACAGGCTTCGTACTAAGGACTTCATGGCTTCTTTTATGTCCTTGAATCCGATTTGTGAGTTGTGTCATTCAGCCTTGGAGTCTCGAGATCATTTGTTTTTCGAATGTACTTGGAGCAGCCAGCTCTTGGATTTGGTGTGCCAGTGGTGTTGCTTATGGTGCGCGCACTTTCGTTTTGACCCCTGGTGCAGATGGCTGCGCCATGCGTTCAAGGACCGCACCAGAAGAAGAATGGTGTATGCGGTGATGGGGGCTGTGGTGTACCACGTTTGGCTTGAGCGCAACAGGCGCCTTTTCCAGCATCAATTTTTACGGCCAGACCAAGTTTTTATCATTTTAAGAAGGGAGATTGCTCTTAGATTTTCATTGTATTTTGATAATTTTCGTTCTTGGTCAAATAGGGTCTTAGTTGATAGAATTATTAGAGAAGTTGAGTAGTTTTTTGTATTGAGATTTTTGTCTTCCTTTTAGCTTATGAACCCTTCCTAGAAGGTGGCATAAGTTTTAAAGGGTTTGATTGATTTGTTTGGTGCATGTGGGTTAATAAAATTTTTATTTTACCTAAAAAAAAAGATAGCAAATTGGATTAGTCAAAAAAATTAAGAACTCATGCATTTAATAGTTTGTCAAACACATCAACCAAATATCAAACACCTAATTTACTGCATTTTTTATTGATCAACCTATCACAATACAAAGTTTACAATTTATAAGCTTTTCGTTTATTACTTTAAATTTAGTTTGAGATAAAAAATTTTGCTATTTTTTACCATCGTTGAGGGATGGATGGAGTACGTAATATATACTATATCTAAATTTTGATATCCTAATTAGTTGAGCTGAATTTTGATTCAAATTTATCTCTATTTACTATCTTCTTGCTTTCAAAGAATAAAACAAAAATGATTTTTAGACCTACAAATAAACCTACACCACGAAGAAATAGACATGTCTCACTTGCTTACTAATGATTGGTTAAGAAGTGACGCATGTCACTTTTTTGTGGGGGTATTTGATTTGTAGATTAATTTTGTAGTTCTATATATAATTTCTCGGAGTAAAAATATTTATATATTTTAAATTTTTATCATAAATGAAAATTTATCTAAAAATTAAATGAAATCGTCAAACAATTCTTCATGCATTTTTTTTTATAAGCAAATGAAAATTTTATTCAACACAAGGGATCTATTAAGCCTCATAGTACACTTGAACCCCACCTTCTATGAAGGGTTTGAACATGGATACACTATCATGCGTTCAAATAGTCCAAAATCAACCAAGAGTGAAATACATGAGTCAACCTCATGGGGATGTGAAGCAATAATTACAAATCAAAAGCAATAGAAAACAAATGACCCGAACACTGCCTATCAAAGCATTACTAAGATCCCTACCTCCTTAAAAACATTGACAGGAAAAAACCCAATGGGAAAAATCCTAATCAAGAGAAAAAGAAGGTAAAAATTCTTCATGCATTTATTACGATATTTTCTATGCCACAGAAGGCAAAAATGAAATGTTTAGTATCATAATTAAAAAAAATTAAGTGTTTTAATATGAAGATTTTTAACTATATAAATCCTAACAACTTTCCTTTTCTATGAAACTTTTATTATTAAACTATATACTCCTATAGTACAGCATATTAAACTAATGAAATTTATTCTTTTTTGATAGTATATGTATATATATGAATTTTGATTCAAATTTATCTCTATTTACTATTTTATTACTTTCAATGAGTAAAAAAGAATTATATCTTTTAAATGGTTGAATAAAATGAAATCGTCAAATAATTATTCATGCATTTATTACCATATTTTTTATACGAAGAAGGAAATGATGACATGTTTGGCATGATAAAAATTAAAAAAAGTAACTTGTTTAATATGAAGATTTTTAACTATATAAATCCTAACAACTTTCTTTTTCTTTGAGTCATTTGTTATCATACCATATACTCCTATGGTACAACATATTATTCGATTTACATTGATGCGGTTAATTTGCCTATAAATAGCCTTTCTTCTATTATCCTAAAGTCACACAACAATTATCTTCACAAAATACATATCTTCTCTTTTGTGGGTTTTGTGAGTTTCTCCCATTAATGTCTAACACAATATCATGTCCATTAATGTAGATATTGAGCACAATAAGCTCAAACGCAAGATGGAGAAGACACCAACTTTGGATGTTGCTGAGTCCAAGCCCCCAAAGACTCTGACACTTGGTAATAGCTCCGTAGTTGGTGAAAACAATCATGAATGTGAACTCAATAACAATGTAGAAATCAAGGAAAACATGTCACTTGATTTCACTTGCAAATGTTTTGGGAAAAAATTCTCAAGTCTCCAAGCACTTGGGGGTCACCAAAATGCTCACAAGAGAGTCACAAAAGGAGAAAGTGAAGCACTTCTCTCCTAAATAAGTAGTAGGTTAATCAAAGGCATGACAGGTTATTTTAATTTAATAACAAAGCATGTCGAAGATCCTACTACGTGACTCAAGCACCTCAAGCCTCATAGGAGCTGCACCTAATTCTCAATCATAACTTTTCCTAGCAGCTAGGCATTAGGGTTATTGTTCTAATATGATAGCGTTTCCATAGTTTGTTTGTGTACTTTTGATTTATCATTGCATTGTTGTACTAGAATTTCTTGTGTTCGCTTGTCTTTTTTATTTTAAATAATTATGCTCTTGAATGAAATATATCCTTCTTCATATAGTCTTGTGTTTCACCTCTTTTGTACTTGGTTATTTTCTATAATTTATCTATGTATTCAATTTATTAATGCATGAATATGTAGAACTTGTACACTAATCTCTTTTCCTCAGATATTTTATTTTTAAACTTTGTCAATGATGTTTTTGAAGGAATACTTCATAGTAATTTTATAATTTCAAAACAAGTAATATATTCATAAAAATAAACATTGGGGAAATAATCTACAACTGAACGAAGACTTTAGAGTTTTTTTGTAACACCCCTAAATCCGATTTAAGCATAAAATGAATTCTACCAAGTAATTAGGAGAAATATCAAGTTTAGAGAAAGGATTTGGAGTAGTAATCCAAGCTAAGATGAAGATGGGAGCCTAAGGAAGTGAATTGGAGTTAGAAAAACCACCAAAATAAGGTTTTCAGCATGGTAATCGATTACCTTGAAGGGTGTAATCGATTACAAGCCCTCTGGTGAGAACATTTAAAAGTTGCCGCATTGGTAATCGATTACCTTTGGGGAAGTAATCGATTACCTTGTGAAATAATCGATTACTTTTATTGGAATAATTGATTATTTGGCCTCTGCTGACTGTACTAGAATTGTTGCATCAAAGGTGGTAATTGATTACTTTGAGCCAGTAATCGATTACCTATGTGAAAATCTGGAAAAAAATATAACACGTGGGAGCCACCCGTTCGTGACTTAGTTGAGAAGCATGCCTTCTCAGCCACACAAACCAATGGGAGGCTAAGATTATTATATAATAGAAAAGGAAAGAAGCAAAAACAACAACATCATCCTTTCATCTCTATCCTCTCATCAACTCCATCTCTCTCTCTCCCCTCCATATTCGAACACCCTTCTTCTTCCCCTAGAGTTCCTTTTCTCATCATCAAAGGCACAAGAACTAAGGAGTTTAAGTCTCATTATGAAGCTTCTCATCATCTCCACTCAAAGCTAAGCAAGAAAGTGATAACCAACTTCCTTCCTCTTCTTCCATAAATTCGTGGCCCCTCTTCCTCACCACTCTTTGGGTTTTCATCTTCCAAGCTATGGAGATCACCACCTAGGACCTCTCTCATCACAAGGACTCAAGGACAAGGCTCCTACTTTCTTTTCAACCATCATCTAAGGACTTGGTGATTAAAACCCTAGATTCCAAGGCTAAGTGTCAAGGGCTCCTTATATCTCTTGGTTTGAGGTAAGAAGGGAAGTATTACCTCTATTTAGGAGGTATAGTCTAGGTAGTATATAGTGAGAACTAGGTTTAGGGATTGGATTAGAATAAAAACCCTAGGAAAACCCTAGGTGAGAAGAATGGATATTTGTTCAGTATATGTTATCATAGGAAATAGTTAATGATAAATAGAAATAGGGAACTTACTTGTAACTTGAAATTATTATAAGTTTTTAATGTGTAATTAATAGGGGGAAAAATGAAGAAAATAGTTGGACTAAATGGAAAATAGTGAATGAAATAAATATTATATTATCAGGACCCTCCTTAAAGGAGTGGATATTATATATATTATCATGACCCTCCATAAAGGAGTGGATATTATCAGGACCCTCCATAAAGGAGTGGATATTATCAGGACCCTCCTTAAAGGAGTGGATATTATATATATTATCATGACCCTCCATAAAGGAGTGATATTATCAGGACCCTCCATAAAGGAGTGGATATTATCAGGACCCTCCTTAAAGGAGTGGATATTATATATATTATCATGACCCTCCATAAAGGAGTGGATATTATCATGACCCTTCGCTTGCTCCGTAAGTGAAGTGAGAACAGGACCCTCCGCTTACTCTCTAAGCAGGAGTGAGAATTATATTTACGGTACCATGACCCTCCCTATGCGGGGTGGAAAAAAATAAAATAACATGACCCTCTAATAAGAAGCGAGTAATAATGATAAATGAAAACAATAGGGAGATCATGAAGTAGAATATGGCTTGTCTTTATGTGTGAATGAAATAATAAGTAGGAATCTTATAGTAACCTAACAGGAAATGATTGGTAACATAAAGGTTAGGGTAGCAAGGTATAATAGAGTACTTGGTTACTCTCTATGTCTATTTAGAATGTACATTCCTAAGTTCTGCGTAATGCTACCCTTCTTGCTATATTTTGCAGATACAGGAGCGGAGCAGGCACAGGACATGGCCGAGCAGGGGCACACCGTGGAATGTGAAGAGTAGTAGGGGACCCTATGTTGGTCAAGGGATTTTATTTTTGGAAAATGAAATGTTTTGTTGATGTAACTGAAGCTAGTTGGATATTTTTGTGAAAAACCAAGATGTGTTAAGACTTGTACATATTTTTACAAACCTGATGTAATGGTGCTACAGTACACTGCTTATATTTTGCCCTGCTGGCATCTGAAAGGATATGAATGAATATTTTGAACAGGTTGCAGGTGAAATAAAATTTGGAAAGTCAAGGAAACAGAGGAAACTCCGTCCGTTTGGACAGGAGATTTTTATAAATAAACTAATCAAAAAGGAAAGTTTAAGTTACTATTTTGCTAATATGGGTAGTTAAGGGTAAATTAATCTAGGTGTTACAGTTTGGTATCAGAGCAGTTTAATCCTCGGCCTTGGAGTTGTAAGTTACTCCAGTGGTTACTCACCAAGTGTAACAGCCCGATTTTCGAAAACCGAATTATTTACTTAAAGTTGCAAGAATTCAGGCCAGATTTTTTTTTTGTGACCATATTGCTCGGTGTAACACCCTAATAAATATTACCCTTAATTCCCAAGTATTAAAAATGTGAACTTAAAAATTCATTTTTATTACATTAAAATCACCCGTCAAACGGACGGAGTTTTGTTTGTTTTTCGGACTTTCCAAAATTTAACCTGTATAAAAAATATTTCAAATAAACAACTAATAGCCAGCAGGGCTTCAGATTATATTTCTAAATCATATCAAGGCCCCATGGGCTCCAAATATATCAGAGTAATAGCGGAAAATACTAAGTTTGAGTGTCATAACCAAAACATATAACTTAGTGATGAGCATTTTATTTCCCATTTTTCCTTGCATTATTTTACTCCTATTATTGATACTTGTTGCCTATTTGACATTGTTTAGCTTGATTTAGTGATTTAGAGTTTATTGGACTATTATTCTGAATATTGTTTAATTTGGGATTATTTAGCCTAATTAATTCTATTTCTATTTTCAGGTCATATTTGGCACAAGGGCTTTTTGGACATTTTGGGAATGAAGATTTAATGTTGGAAGAGAAGATATATGATGAAGTGAAGATTGTAATCTATCTTTAGGATTAGTTGAGATTTAGTTATATCTTTTAAGATTTAGATTTTATCTATAAGATATTTTTAGATTTAATTTAGAGATAAGCTTTCCTTAGGATTTGGGCCCATGATTTAGGCCCGTTTTGTGATTTAAAAAGCCAAATTCGTGTAAACCCTTGGGGAGACCTTCCAATCACGTTTTTTACATTCTCTCTCATAGAGAAGGCTTAGTTTTGCTCTCCAAGCTTGTGGTGACTGCTAGGGTTTCTCTCTCTTCCCTTTCTACACGTTTTTTGGTATTTTTCTTCATGGAAGGCTAAACTCTTAGGTTAAATCCATTTGGTAATGTATCACATACTCTTGAGGTTTTATTCTTAATTCTATTTCGTTTTTATTCACTGTTTTCATGCTTATTGATATGTTATGGTTCGCTTAGTTCCATTCTATAGAGATAATCCATGTGTATGAATGCTTAATTTATGCAAACTCGTAAAAACTCCATGCTTTGGCTTTTAATGCTTAATTAGAGGTTTGGGTTTTGGGGTGAGAATTGAATTTTCGCTTAGTATTTAATTCTCACGAGTTGGACAGTGAAGAGGAAAGAAATTGATCTTTTGTGACCGATGATAGAGTTGTGAACGCGAGCCAAAGGGGTTTATCCGCTTTTCCTTATCTGTTTCTTCGTTTTAATTTAATTCTGTTTTGATTTCAATTATTCAATATTCAATATAAAAAAACCCCCTGTTTTCTATGCCTACTATGTGTTCGACCTTTTGCTTGATAAGATATTCCTTGGGAGACGACCTAGGAGTCACTTCCTAGTACTATACTTAAACTGTTTTTATTTGTATCGGGTACGGCCTCGATCAAATTTGGCGCCGTTGCCGGGGAATATCGGTTCTTGCCAAAGGTCATTAGTAGTTAGTTAGTGTCGTAGTTAGTATAGTTATTATAGTGTGTCGTGTCTGATTTAGGGTCTAGTAGTCAATTCTGATAACCGGTTGAAGTTGCACTGTTTGCTGTTGTATTTGATTGATTCTGTGGTTGCTAGTTCACATAGTTGTGGGTGGAATTTTTGCACAAAAATTTATATCCACACTACTTTTATCATATAAAAAGGTTTCGAGGCACCACGATCACTCAGATCATCACTGGTTGTGAGTTCCATAAAAATTTTCCAAGTTTTAGCAGCACTTTCTTCAAATCGTCGCAACTTTTGACCCGTAACTCGGAATTTGACGAATTTTATATCAAATCGAAGGGAATTTTCTGAATAATCTGATTTTTCTCACTTTGTCAGAAAACTCCTTCGTCTGGATCCTGAAAAATCCGTTTTACTATTTCTTTTTTATTTTACAAGTTTTATTTTCTTAGTTTTTGGTCTCTGATTTAATTGTTTGACTTGGTTCCCTTTTGAATTTTGTCCTCAAACTTTTTGTGGTATGTTTTCATGATTTTAGGGTGCTGAAAAAAATAAATAAAAAATTTTAAAAAAATAAAAACTTTTGTTGCCTATTTTGGTCATGTATATTAGTGACAGTTTGCTATGCTTAATGGTGTTCTGTTCAGTACATGACTAGGGGCAACCCAAGCTACTTTCATCCATATAACTCTGAAACTGATAGAACTTATCACAGACTAGTTAGACAAAATAGGAACCAGTCCATAGGTAGTGAGTCTATTGAGTCTTTACATAGTGAGTCTGCTTCTTTTTCTTCTATTCCTATAAATTCTGATTCTTATTCTGATTATTCTGAAAATATGGCTCAACCTCCACCACATGAGAGGACATTGAGGGAGCTGGCTGCACCTGATTTCACTATTGAAGATTTGTGCATCCAGTATCCCGATGACCCGTATGAGCTAAGGTCTGGACTAATTCATTTGTTGCCCAAGTTTAATGGTCTTGCAGGTGAGGATCCTCATAAACATCTCAAGCAGTTCCATATTGTCTGTGCTACTATGAAACCACATGATGTGCAAGAGGATCATGTTTGTCTTAAGGAATTCCCACACTCCCTAGAGGGGTTAGCCAAGGATTGGTTGTACGATCTGTTCCCTGGTTCTATCACAGTCTGGGATGACCTGAAGAGGGCATTTTTGGAGAAATTCTTCCCTGCATGCAGAACAACAGCAATCCGAAAGGATATATCAGGCATCAAGCAACAAAGTGGAGAAAGTCTCTATGAGTATTGGGAGAGATTCAAGAGATTGTGTGCGAGCTGCCCCCACCATCAGATCTCAGAGCAGTTGCTTATTCAATATTTCTATGAAGGTCTCAACCTTATGGAGAGAAACATGCTTGATGCTGCAAGTGGTGGTGCCCTAGGAGACATGACACCTTTAGAAGCCAGAGTCAAGATTGAGAAGATGGCTTCCAATTGTCAACAATTCCGTGCAAGGGGCAACAGCGATGCAATCATAGTGAGAGGAGTGAATGATGTTGGCATAAGTTCTGGTAAGGTTGAGAAGCTTGAACAGAAGATAGATTCACTTACAACTTTGGTCACTCAATTGGCCATCAACCAGAAGAAGTTGTCTCTGCCTGCTAGATTATGTGGCATATGCACATCCGCTGAGCACCCCACAGATGCATGCCCTTCTGTGCAGCAGCAGCCCACGACTAGTGCTGACCAACCTGAGGCATATGCCGCCAACATCTTCAACAGTAGAATTCAGCAGCCACAGAACTTTGATCTCTCTACCAATAGATACAACCCTGGTTGGAGGAACCATCCCAACCTGAGATGGTCTGATCAGCAGCAACCTTCACAGGTTCAATTTCAGAACAATTCTAGACCACCATATGTACCTCCTCCAGTCCAGCAACAGAGACAACAACAGGCTAATTCTGCACCACCAGCTCCTAGTACTGAGCAGCAGCCTTCATTGGAAGAGCTGATGAAACAGATGACCATGCAAAATCTCCAATTCCAACAGGAAACTAGAGCATCCATTCAAAGACAAAAGGCCTCCATTCAATCTTTGACCAATCAGATGGGACAGATGGCAACAGCAATCAACACTATGCAATCTCAGAATTCTAACAAGTTGCCATCCCAAACAGTGATCAATCCAAACCAGAATGTTAATGCCATTAGTCTAAGGTCAGGGAAGCAGATTGTCACACCCACACCAGAATCTGACCTCAACAAAGATGATCTAGTTTCAACCAACAAGAAGAGCCAAATGGTCGAGGAGAGTGAGCACACAAGTACCAGAAAATCCCATCCAGCTCAGCCTTCCACAAGCACAACACCTGCTGCTGCCCAACAACCACCCCCCATTCCTCTTCCTTTCCCACCAAGGGGGGTGACTCAAAGCAAGAAAATGGAAGAGATTGACAAAGAGATACTTGACACATATAGGAAGGTGGAAGTCAACATACCCCTTCTTAATGCAATCAAGCAGATTCCAAGGTATGCAAAGTTCTTGAAGGATCTATACACACACAAACGGAAGCTCAAGGGCAATGAGAGGATCAGCATGGGAAGAAATGTCTCTGCTCTTATAGGTAAACCCGTCCCTCATATTCCTGAAAAGTGTAAGGATCCTGGAACTTTCTCTATGCCTTGTATCATAGGTAATACTAAATTTGAGAATGCTTTGCTAGATTTAGGAGCATCTATTAATGTTATGCCTATGTCTGTTTTCAAGTCTCTTTCACTTGGACCCCTTCAACCTACGGGTGTGGTTATTCACTTGGCAAATAGATCTACTGCCTACCCCGCAGGTTTGATAGAGGATGTCCTGGTTCGGGTTGAAGAGCTTATCTTTCCTGCTGATTTTTATATTCTTGATATGGAAGAGGACACCTCTCGTAGTGCTGTCCCTATCATATTAGGGAGACCATTTTTGAAAACAGCCCGAACCAAGATAGATGTGCATGCAGGTACACTTTCCATGGAATTTGATGACAGTGTGGTTCGATTCAATATTTTTGATGCTATGAAACATTTTTCTGATGACCACTCTGTCTTTCATGTTGACTTGATTGATGATCTGGTTGATGAGCATGTTCTAGACTTTTTGCATGATTATGATTTGCCATCTTTCACTAGCTCATTTACTTGTTCTGCATGTTCTGATTCCGAAATGTGCACTGCATGCATTGAAATTGACCAGTTTTTAAATTCTGCTACTGCATCTGTTGATTCATATGATATAGATTCAGATCATGTTAACCCCATTTCTGTTTTGCATGAGTCTAATTCACTTGTTCAGGTGCAGGCGGCAGAATCCAATTCTGCTGCTCCTTTAGTTCCATCTGTGATGCAGGCACCTTTATTGGACCTGAAGCCCCTTCCTCCTCATCTCAAATATGCTTACTTGGAGGCTGAGCAGAAACTTCCAGTGATCATCTCTACCTCCCTTTCTTTTGATCAAGAGAAGAAGCTGCTGGATGTGATTAGAGCAAACAAAAAGGCAATAGGATGGACTTTGGCAGACATACCTGGTATTAGCCCCTCCATGTGCATGCATCGGATTTTATTGGAGGATGGGGCTAAACCAGTGAGACAACCCCAGAGACGGTTGAACCCCCAGATTCTTGATGTGGTGAAGAAAGAGGTCACCAAGCTGCTGCAAGCTGGCATTATCTACCCCATTTCAGACAGCACTTGGGTAAGCCCGGTTCAAGTAGTTCCCAAGAAGTCTGGGGTGACAGTTGTCAAAAATGAGAAGGATGAGCTGATTCCCACTAGAGTGCAGAATAGTTGGAGAGTCTGCATTGATTATAGGAAGCTCAACCAGGCGACCCGCAAGGATCACTTTCCTCTTCCCTTCATTGATCAGATGTTGGAGCGCCTGGCAGGTAAATCTCACTATTGCTTCTTAGATGGTTTCTCTGGTTATTTCCAAATCTGTATTGCACCAGAGGACCAACATAAGACTACATTTACCTGTCCTTTTGGTACATTTGCTTATAGGAAGATGCCTTTTGGCCTATGCAATGCTCCTGGCACTTTTCAAAGATGTATGATGAGTATTTTTAATGACTTACTTGAGCATTGCATAGAGGTCTTCATGGATGATTTTAGTGTATATGGTTCCTCTTTTGATGCATGTCTTGATAGTTTGTCTAAGGTGCTTAATAGGTGCATTGAGACTAACCTTGTCTTGAATTTTGAAAAATGTCATTTTATGGTAGAACAAGGCATAGTCTTAGGGCACATTATTTCACATAAGGGCATAGAGGTTGACCCTGCTAAGCTGCATGTAATATCACATTTGCCTTACCCCTCTTGCGTGCGAGAGGTGCGTTCTTTTCTTGGCCATGCAGGTTTCTATCGCAGGTTTATTCAGAACTTTAGCAAGATAGCCCTTCCACTATCCAACTTGCTTCAAAAGGATACCACATTTGAGTTTGGAGACCAATGCAAGAAGGCATTTGATGAGCTAAAGAGAGCACTCACCACCACTCCCATCATCCAACCACCTGACTGGACTCTCCCATTTGAGCTCATGACCGATGCCTCGAATTATGCTTTGGGAGCAGTTCTCTCCCAAAGGGTTGGTAAGATGTCTCATGTGATTTATTATGCATCCAGCACTTTAGATTCAGCACAAGTTAATTACACCACAACTGAAAAAGAGTTGTTAGCCATTGTCTTTGCACTTGATAAGTTTAGATCATATCTATTAGGTTCTAAGGTTGTGGTGTATACTGATCATGCTGCTCTGAAGTATCTTTTGAAAAAGACAGATTCCAAACCTAGGTTGATTAGATGGATGTTGCTCCTCCAGGAGTTTGATCTTGAGATTCAGGATCGGAGTGGTGCACATAACCTTGTCGCAGACCACTTGAGTAGAATAGAGAGAGAGGAGGATGCATTTCCTATCCGGGATGACTTCCCGGATGAGCAGCTTTTAGTTTTGCATGTTTCACATCCCCCTCCCCTTATTCCTTGGTTTGCTGATATTGTAAATTATATAGTTGCATCTGTTTTTCCACCCTTGGCATCCAAAGCTCAAAGAGACAAATTGAAGAGCGATGCCAAGTATTATGTATGGGATGACCCCTATTTGTGGCGTTTTTGCAGTGATCAGGTCATTCGCAGGTGCATTCCAGACCAGGAGATCCAATCGGTTCTCCAATTTTGCCATGCTTCACCAGTTGGAGGCCACCTTGGCACTCAAAGGACAGCACGAAAGGTGCTGGATTCTGGATTTTATTGGCCTACCATCTTCAAGGATGCAAGCAAAATCTGCAGCTCATGTGAGCAATGTCAAAGGGCAGGAGGCACCCTATCTTGGAGGCAACAGATGCCGCAACAACCTATGTTGTTCTGTGAGGTGTTTGTTGTCTGGGGTATAGATTTCATGGGTCCCTTTCCTGTTTCTTTTGGTTTTTATTATATCTTACTTGCTGTGGATTATGTATCCAAATGGGTGGAAGCTAAGGCCACCAGGACTAATGATGCTCAGGTTGTTGTAGATTTTGTCAGGACTAATATCCTTTGCAGGTTTGGCATACCTAGAGCCATAGTCAGTGATCAAGGCACACACTTCTGCAATAGATCCATGCAAGCTTTGCTCAAGAAGTATGGGGTTGTGCACAAAGTTTCTACACCATATCACCCCCAAACCAATGGGCAAGCTGAGATTTCAAACAGAGAGATCAAGCGGATTTTGGAGAAGATGGTGAAGCCTAATAGAAAGGATTGGAGCACACGATTGGAGGATGCTCTATGGGCCCATCGGACTGCTTACAAGGCACCCATAGGGATGTCACCCTATCGGGTTGTCTTTGGTAAGGCATGCCACCTACCTGTGGAGATAGAGCACCGTGCATATTGGGCTGTGAAGCAATGTAACTTAGCTCTTGATCAAGCGGGTGAGGAGAGGAAGCTGCAGTTGAGTGAGCTAGATGAGATCCGTTTGGAGGCCTATGAGAATTCCAAGTTCTACAAAGAGAAGACCAAGAAGCTCCATGATAGCTCAATTTGCAGAAAGGAGTTCTTGGTTGGTCAAAAAGTGTTGCTCTACAACTCTAGGCCTGGACTCATGAGTGGAAAGCTCCGCTCTAAATGGATTGGACCGTTTGTAGTCACCCAGGTGTTTCCTTATGGCACTGTGGAGATCAAGAGTGAGTCCACAGACAAGAGCTTCAAAGTCAATGGTCACCGACTCAAGCCTTTCCTAACCTCTCCTACTTTGGATGATGCACCTGTGGAGGAAGCCTCATTGGTCGACCCCATTTTTGACCCACCATGATTTAGGGAGTCTTCTTTTCTCCTTCTTTACTACTTTTATTCCACTTGTCTATATCTGTGTGATTCTGCTATTTGTTTTCCATTGAGGACAATGTGTGATTTAAGTGTGGGGGGGAGAGTAGTTTAGGTTGCATATTTTTGCTTTGATTTTTTAGGTTTTGCTAAGTTTTGGGCATTTTCTTGCATGTTTTTGCTTCATTTTAGTAGAGTCTTGGTATCTTGTGTCTGAATTCATGCATTTCTGTGTGTAAAGTTGCTTTTGATAATTAAGAGGTGGTAACACTGTGATAGAATTGTCCCTTTTGTGAAGATTTGAGCCTTAATTGTGGGTGGATTGCTATATATGCCACCTAATTTTTCTTTCATGTGTGATTGCACTCTGGATTACTTGCACTCTAGAACTTGACTTGACTCTTGTTGATACTTGATATTCCCATGCACATTTTGAAATGATTTAGGCATTTTTTTTCTTGAATAAGCCACTAGCCATATGAGCCTACCTTGAATGAATTTATCCTTTGATAGCCCCTTTGAGCCTTTATATCCCTTTTCTTTGTTCTTTAGCTCATTACAAGCCTATGACTAAAAAACCATGATTGTCCTAACCTTAGGGAATGTTGGAGCTTTGGAATTGTTTTGGGAATGGGTATTAAGTAAGCGAGGGTGCTTTGTTCTTCATCTCTTGTGAGTCCTGGGTTTTGCCTCCATGGTCGGTGATGTAATTATGGCTTTATCTCATTATGCCATTTTTATTGTTTCTTCTTTTCTTTCGTTCATGAAGTTCTGCAATGTAATGCAATTCAAAAAAAAAAGAAAAAAAAAGAAAAAAAAAGAAGAAGAAGAAGAAGAAAAAGAAAAAAAAATGGAATAAAAGGTTGATTGAGGCATGGAGGTTTGGAATTAGAGGTTGTTGTTATGTTTACCATTTCATTCTGGGGTGGATTGTGCTTATTTTTTTTTACTTGTTCCCCA
The DNA here is from genome assembly GCA_037953625.1 of Crotalaria pallida. NCBI lineage: Eukaryota > Viridiplantae > Streptophyta > Magnoliopsida > Fabales > Fabaceae > Crotalaria > Crotalaria pallida. The sequence goes on from CM075649.1 coordinate 156,545,737, forward strand.
TTGCTCCTCTATTCCCTGGGTTTTAGCTACATTTCCCATATTTTTATCCTACCTTGTCCTTGGCCCCATTACAACCCTGAAAAGACCTTTTGATCTTAATGTGCATGTGTGTTGATTGTTGATGTTAGAGGCTTGTCAAGCCTATGGTTGTGTTTGTTTTTCATGATGTGCCTTGAGTGTAAACATTGATTAACCTTAAACACTTGAGTGTAAACACTATTGAGTGATCCTTGTGAGTTTCTACCATCTTTGTGACTACCCTCTTGATGTCATTGGTTTTCTTTGCATATTTGAAATAATTGGATGATGTTCATGAATGCCTTGATTCTTTGGTCCTTATTTTCTTCGTGTGCTCGATTTTGCCCATTTCTTTGCATTTCCTAGAATTCATTGTGAAGTATGTAATCTCTTAGGTTTGCATTCATTAGTTTTAGTAATCTTGTTACATGATTCACTTTGGTGCATATTGATTTTCTCAGTCCTAATTCTTAGTTTTGCCCAGGAGTGCAAAAGGATAAGTGTGGGGGTATTTGATGAGCATTTTATTTCCCATTTTTCCTTGCATTATTTTACTCCTATTATTGATACTTGTTGCCTATTTGACATTGTTTAGCTTGATTTAGTGATTTAGAGTTTATTGGACTATTATTCTGAATATTGTTTAATTTGGGATTATTTAGCCTAATTAATTCTATTTCTATTTTCAGGTCATATTTGGCACAAGGGCTTTTTGGACATTTTGGGAATGAAGATTTAATGTTGGAAGAGAAGATATATGATGAAGTGAAGATTGTAATCTATCTTTAGGATTAGTTGAGATTTAGTTATATCTTTTAAGATTTAGATTTTATCTATAAGATATTTTTAGATTTAATTTAGAGATAAGCTTTCCTTAGGATTTGGGCCCATGATTTAGGCCCGTTTTGTGATTTAAAAAGCCAAATTCGTGTAAACCCTTGGGGAGACCTTCCAATCACGTTTTTTACATTCTCTCTCATAGAGAAGGCTTAGTTTTGCTCTCCAAGCTTGTGGTGGCTGCTAGGGTTTCTCTCTCTTCCCTTTCTACACGTTTTTTGGTATTTTTCTTCATGGAAGGCTAAACTCTTAGGTTAAATCCCTTTGGTAATGTATCACATACTCTTGAGGTTTTATTCTTAATGCTATTTCGTTTTTATTCACTGTTTTCATGCTTATTGATATGTTATGGTTCGCTTAGTTCCATTCTATAGAGATAATCCATGTGTATGAATGCTTAATTTATGCAAACTCGTAAAAACTCCATGCTTTGGCTTTTAATGCTTAATTAGAGGTTTGGGTTTTGGGGTGAGAATTGAATTTTCGCTTAGTATTTAATTCTCACGAGTTGGACAGTGAAGAGGAAAGAAATTGATCTTTTGTGACCGATGATAGAGTTGTGAACGCGAGCCAAAGGGGTTTATCCGCTTTTCCTTATCTGTTTCTTCGTTTTAATTTAATTCTGTTTTGATTTCAATTATTCAATATTCAATATAAAAAAAAAACCCCTGTTTTCTATGCATACTATGTGTTCGACCTTTTGCTTGATAAGATATTCCTTGGGAGACGACCTAGGAGTCACTTCCTAGTACTATACTTAAACTGTTTTTATTTGTATCGGGTACGGCCTCGATCACTTAGTCAAAATAAAATATCCTAAGCCTCACTTAAAATATGAATAACAAATTTTACATCAAAATGGTGTAGGAGGCTTAAGTTCATAATATTCTTCCATATCCCATAATAACCCTACTCTCCCTGTAAGGGAAAGTACTCCTGCTCGGCCGGGGGCTGTGCCAACTCAATCTCCATACCTGAAAATGTAAGGGAGTGAGCATTGCACATGAAATAGAAGGCAGTTTCTAACTAGACATAACGACCCACTAGGTCAAGCAATATTAGCAAATAAGCATATATTCACAAATTGCACACCATACTCATTCCATTATTTCCATACTCATTATTTATTTCACATTTCCATTTTCATTATTCCATTTCAACATCCATTTCCATTATTCATTTCAACATCCATTTCCATTATTCATTTCAACATCCATTTCCATTATTAATTTGTTCATTTCACATACTCATTTCATTTCAATACATCACCTCAAATCAGAGGCCAATGAACAATTTTCATTCAACACATTTGTCACCACAAAACAGAGGCCCTTATACTTTTCCATATTTAAATTATGTGTCCCTCAGGTCAGAGGTCAACACTCAGTTCTTTATTTCATCCGGTGTCCCTCAGGTCAGAGGTCAACACCCATTAACATTCATTTCATCTTGTGTCCCTCAGGTCAGAGGTCAACACTTTATTTCATTTTGTGTCCCTCAGGTCAGAGGTCAACACTCATTCACCTTAATTCATACAGTGTCCCTCAGGTCAGAGGTCAACACACACTTTCATTTTAATTCATCCGGTGTCCCTCAGGTCAGAGGTCAACACTCTATTACTTTCATTCATTTTGTGCCCCTCATATCAGAGGTCAGCCAAATCATCACTTTCCATTAATCGTCACCTCAAAACAGAGGCCAACGCACTTATTACATTTTCATTTCACATTACCTCACATCAGAGGCCAAATCATACTTTCACCATCTTACACAAACAACTTAACACATACATTTTCTCATTCATACGATATCCACATTCTTAACACAATTAAATACAATGGCACACATTCAACACCTAATCATTCTCATCATAAACCATTTATCACAAGTTAAGGAATGCCACCTCAAAATAGAGGTCAACACATATACCACATTCTCAATATTCGGCGCCTCATTTCAGAGGCCAAGAATTATTCACTTTCTTGTTCAATCAATTTTTTAACACATTTAAATACAACAACACACATTGCACAACTAATTATTCATATAATCACCTTGTTCATTTCCTTTCTCAGTTATCACAATCATACCAAATAGTATTCTCTTTCATAGTCCAACATTTATATTACACTTCATTACAAGTTACATATTTCACCTTCTTACCTATTTGCCTTATCACCACATAATAAAATCACCTTTTACTTTTTGTTTACACTAAATCATTTGTTTCCATATCCGATATTCACAAGTTCAATTCATAAGCCATGACCTTTGTTCACAATTGACAATATTTAACATTTAAACTCATTTAGCATTTAGGTACAAACACGCACATTCATCACATATAGTCGTTTCCATTCCATTTTTCTCCCTATATCAATTTACTCCATAGCACCTACATTTACTTGCAACATCAATCAATTATTATTTTATCCACAACTTTGACAATTAAATCCATAGTCATAGAAATCATTAATATCATCTTCACTATCATATTACCCAAATCCTCTTCTACTTCATTATAATCATTAACCAAATTTCATTTATCAAATAATTCATTCTCATATTATTGGGTTTCCTTTTCCTAGTCTCAACATCCAATCATCATGCATATTTAATTAATTAGAATTTCATATTCAATAACCTAGGGATTTATAATCTAATTTTCTCCCCTAACACATAACCCTAACAAGCATTATATACTAACTAGAGCCTACTCCCTAGAACAAGGCAAAGCTCACCATATTCACTCCCTTACCTTAAACCAAGAGAGATGGGGAAAAATCTTCCAAGCCCTAGCTCCTAAGTTCCTTAATCAAGAGCTCCAAGGATTGAGTGGGAAGGGAGAGATTCTTGACCTCCATGAAACAATAGAGCACAAATGAGTCATAATTTTGTTAAACCATGACACAAAATTCGTGTACCATGGGAGGGAGGAGAGAGAAATTCGTATGAGCCCTAGAGAGAGAGAGAGTGTGTTGAAACTTACCAATGGAGATGGATGAGGGTGATTAATGGGTCTTGAGCTTGAGGAAGAAGAAAAACAAGCTTGACCTTGGTGGGGAGGAAGAGGGAGTTCGAATGGGAGGAGGAGGAGAGATGGGGGAGTTGTTTTTGTTGATGGTGGATGGAAGAATGAAGAAGAATGAAGATGGAGGTGAGTATATGAGAGAGGGAAAGCAAATTTGATGGCTGAGATTAGAGGAACCATGGGAAGATTCCCATCGAACGGTCCAGATCGCGCCTGGAGGACATCAGATACGGCCATTTTCGCTTAAGCGAGAGCCTACTCGCTTAAGCGAACTTCGTTCAGTAAGTTCGAGATTTTGCTTGAGCCGGTTTCGCTTAAGCGAAATCCGTTCGCTTAAGCGAACATCATTTGGGTTGCTACTGAATCAGTTTCGCTTAAGCAAAATATTTTCGCTTAAGCGAAATGATCAGGTACTGCTGTTTCACTTTTCTATTTTCCTTCTATTTTCTTCCTAACTTCAAATGGCTATAACTTCTTCGTTCACCATTGGATCTTGCTCAAATTTGGAAGAAAGTTTCCTAAAAATCATAACTTCATATCCAACGGTGGGAATTGTGTTTTGAGTCTTAAATCTTTTATTTTGAATTTCCTAACGTCGGGTGTTTATAACACCGAAAAATCGATTTTTAACACTCGTTTGGTCTTCTTTAACTTTGCTTTTCGATGCCAATGCTCCTTGACTCCTATATGGCACTCAAAGCACTCCTAATCCATCATTTTAAATCCCTTCTAGGATAATCCTTACTTCCAAATCTTATTATTATTCTAATTATTATTAGAATTAAAATTCGGGATGTTACATTTCTCCCCCACTTATTAGAATTTCGTCCCCGAAATTCCGTTAAGTTCGGTAAATGGAGAATCATCCCAATGGTAGGGCTTGTGACTCCTATCATTACTTTCCTTCGGTTTCTTCCGCCACTCTTCCGATTTTGCCACTACCTAGATAGAACTTAAGTTAGGGTAGGAAGTGCTCCCCCACTTGGCATCGACATACCCAATTACTAAAGGGTATGGGACCGGGTGAGTCCGCTTCCGGTCGTCCTTCGAATAGATGTCAGACAGGAGTTGCATTAGCTAGATATGGGAAAAGTCGAAATATTTAGCATTTCCGGAATAGTTTTAGAATCTTTTCTTGAAGAGGTGTCCTGAAATCATGGCATACGAAGATTCGTATAAAGTATAACGCCTTAAAGTTTGTCTCTCATAATGATTGACTAGCACCGATAGGATTTAAGGCTTTTCAAAAACACAGGCATTCCTGAACAAGAAGCACACCAAAGGCTAAGAGCTTCCCTAATTTCTTATTTGAGTAGAGCAGACACAACTCCTACTAAATGCTCAACAATCAGCTTCTTTCATGAATCGAGTAAAAGAACAGGAAAGAAGGAGTCCACATCAGTTTCAAGATTTACCCAACTACCAAAGGTGAAGGGTACGACAAGATTTGTGTTTAGAGTTGTTTGGTCTTAATGCAGGGGTTTTCAAATTTGACACAACCGACTATTCTTATGAATGGTTACCTAAGAACTGGGAAAAGATTCGAAGCAATTGTCTAATTGCTCAATGAGGGGTTTAGTTGATAGGGTGGTTAAGAATAATTTCTGGAGAGTTTTCTTAATTCATTTCCTAGGATTCAGAAATTAGCTACACTACTTTGGTTGTCTATTTTCACTTTTGAGGTTACAATGATAGCATTTATTGATAGATGCAATAATTGAGGTGATCAATCCCATCCTCACGCCTACCAACAACACATCACTGTCGGTTTCTGTCAATAATGTCATCATTTGACAAATGCAAGGATTAGAGTGATCAGTTCTAACCTTACATTACATCCAATAACAACATCACAGAATAATATTGGTTACTTGGTACTAGGATTCTCAAACTTAAGAATTCCTTATGAGGTCTTTCTTATGCTATCTGTAAGAACAAGATTGTATTTGGAGAGGCAGATATCCAACAATGTTTTTAAACAATTCTACCCTAAGACAGTACTAACTCACTATTTAGTTAACTGAGGAGGAAACTAACCCAACAACAATTGAACTTAGAAACATTACGCATGGACTTGGCCAACATTATTTACCTGCGGCCATATCAGCTGGGTCCACCTCGTCACCCTCGACAGTAAACAATTTTCCCTTCTGCAATGATGGACCACCACGGGCCTTCTGTGCCTTAGTAGCATTAATCTCCTTCTTCATTGTGTTCTTAGGGCAATTTGAAGCAAAATGTTCGGGTTGTCCACAGTGAAAGCATAACCCCTCCTTTCGACCCAAAGTCCAGCACACTCCCCTATGCATCCTGCCACAGTGCTGACAAGTTGGTATTGGACCATAAGCATTCATTGTTGGTTCGGATTCCCTAGGAAACGTGACCCCGGAATGAGAGTATGGACCAGACTTCTGAATCGGTCCCTTGCCCCTAATAGGACCAGACAATCTCTGAGATGCCCTGCTTCGCTCCCCTGCTTGTTCCTGCTTGAGAGAATCTTCATAAGCACTCGTCATGTTCACTAGTTGAGAGAGATTAGAGATTCCCTGATAGACAAAAACAGTTTTGATCTTGGAATTGAGACCAGCCTCAAACTTGATACACTTAGTGCGTTCATCTGCATCCCGATAGCTGCCAGAATAACGAATGAGATCCTCAAACTGAGCTGCATATTCTCCAACACTGAGGCTCCCTTGCTTCAGCTCAAGAAAAGCCACTTCCTTCTCCCTCCTTACATTTTCCGGAAAGTACTTTCCCAGAAAACGGATCTTGAAAAGATCCCATGAAATAAGCTCATTAATTGCTTCCAGACCTCTCCTCTGTTGCCTCACCCATCAGAACATACTCCACTAGTCGCATATACTGGTCACCTGGTGGCTGCAGTGAGCGAAACACCTTCTCCATCTCCTGGAGCCATCTTTGAGCTCCATCGGGATTGTAACCCCCTTCAAACTTCGGCGGATCGCTTTTTCTAAAGCGGCCCATCCAGTCAATCTCCATTGGTGGTGGTGGAGGAGGCTGGAGTGCTGCTGCAGCAGCTGCTGCAGCTACAGCAATGTTCTGGGCTTGATTCTGCTGCAGGTTTGCAAGATTATCAGCTTGTTGCTGCTGAACTTGGGCTTGGTTCTGCTGCAATTGAACCAGAGTTTCGAGAATTGCAGCAATCCTATCATTATCAGCCCGTCTCCCTGCCATACTGTTGAGTCATGGAAGGGAAACCAGTTAATGATAGAATAATTAAATAAAACTACTAATATCCTATAACTTCACTTAGACACTAAACTAAGTATTTGGGTTACTCGCTCGGTGAGTAACCATAGGAGTAGTGAGTTCATACTCCAAAGGCCGAGGGAAACTGCTCTGATACCATAAATGTAACACCCTAATAAATATTACCCTTAATTCCCAAGTATTAAAAATGTGAACTTAAAAATTCATTTTTATTACATTAAAATCACCCGTCAAACGGACGGAGTTTTGTTTGTTTTTCGGACTTTCCAAAATTTAACCTGTATAAAATTTTTTTTCGAATAAACAACTAATAGCCAGCAGGGCTTCAGATTATATTTCTAAATCATATCAAGGCCACATGGGCTCCAAATATATCAGAGTAATAGCGGAAAATACTAAGTTTGAGTGTCATAACCAAAACATATAACTTTGTCAAAATAAAACATCCTAAGCCTCACTTAAAATATGAATAACAAATTTTACATCAAAATGGTGTAGGAGGCTTAAGTTCATAATATTCTTCAATATCCCATAATAACCCTACTCTCCCTATAGGGGAAAGTGCTCCTGCTCGGCCGGGGGCTGTGCCAACTAAATCTCCATACCTGAAAATGTAAGGGAGTGAGCATTGCACATGAAATAGAAGGCAGTTTCTAACTAGACATAACGACCCACTAGGTCAAGCACAATTAGCAAATAAGCATATATTCACATATTGCACACCATACTCATTCCATTATTTCCATACTCATTATTTATTTCACATTTCCATTTTCATTATTCCATTTCAACATCCATTTCCATTATTCATTTCAACATCCATTTCCATTATTCATTTCAACATCCATTTCCATTATTAATTTGTTCATTTCACATACTCATTTCATTTCAATACATCACCTCAAATCAGAGGCCAATGAACAATTTTCATTCAACACCATTTGTCACCTCAAAACAGAGGCCCTTATACTTTTCCATATTTAAATTATGTGTCCCTCAGGTCAGAGGTCAATGCTCAGTTCTTTATTTCATCCGGTGTCCCTCAGGTGAGGTCAACACCCATTAACATTCATTTCATCTTGTGTCCCTCAGGTCAGTCATTCTGTGTCCCTCAGGTCAGAGGTCAACACTCATTCACCTTAATTCATACGGTGTCCCTCAGGTCAGAGGTCAACATACACTTTCATTTTAATTCATCCGGTGTCCCTTAGGTCAGAGGTCAACACTCTATTACTTTCATTCATTTTGTGCCCCTCATATCAGAGGTCAGCCAAATCATCACTTTCCATTAATCGTCACCTCAAAACAGAGGCCAACACACTTATTACATTTTCATTTCACATTACCTCACATCAGAGGCCAAATCATACTTTCACCATCTTACACAAACAACTTAACACATACATTTTCTCATTCATACGATATCCACATTCTTAACACAATTAAATACAATGGCACACATTCAACACCTAATCATTCTCATCATAAACCATTTATCACAAGTTAAGGAATGCCACCTCAAAACAGAGGTCAACACATATACCACATTCTCAATATTCGGCGCCTCATTTCAGAGGCCAAGAATTATTCACTTTCTTGTTCAATCAATTTTTTTAACACATTTAAATACAACAACACACATTGCACAACTAATTATTCATATAATCACCTTGTTCATTTCCTTTCTCAGTTATCACAATCATACCAAATAGTATTCTCTTTCATAGTCCAACATTTATATTACACTTCATTACAAGTTACATATTTCACCTTCTTACCTATTTGCCTTATCACCACATAATAAAATCACCTTTTACTTTTTGTTTACATTAAATCATTTGCTTCCATATCCGATATTCACAAGTTCAATTCATAAGCCATGACCTTTTTTCTGCATCACGGGAGCGTGAAGATTGACGTGAGTGAGAACGATGTGTAGTACTGACGGAGTGAGCACGTTCGCCGAGTTGGCGGTGCTGTTCTGTGTTGGTTTCCCCATGTTGGGAGCGTAGCTGCACACGCCGACCTCCTTCCTGGTGCTGAGTTGGATTTGAGGTATCTCCAGTGTGAACGGTGTAAGGTCCACTGTGGGTGTGGGTAAACTCTGGGGGTGGTGGGGGAGGTGGAGGTGGCGGTGGCGGAGGTGGAGGTGGGGGTGGGGGAGGAGGTGGTGGTGGTGGAGGGGGTGGTGGATGGGGTGGTTGTGGGGACCTTGCTGCTCTATTGGCTTCAAGGTGGAGGCGCAGGTCCTCTGTTGTTGGCACCCTCCTTGGACGGCCCCTCCTCCTCCTTTGAACTGGTGGTACATCAGTCATGGTAGATTCTTTGGGTGGGGATGAAGTTTTCCTCTCTCCCCACAGACGGCGCCAATGTGATGTCCTAGACTGAGAGGACCTTTAGGTAAGGGAAGAAGACCTTAAGGAAGCCTCTATCTAGGGTTTATCTGTGATGTTTGTGGGTGTCCTCTGGTGGCAAGGTAGAAAGCCAAGAAGTAGCCCTAATCACTGGTGTATGAGGGTGGCAATTAGGGTTAGAGGACATACCTGAGCCCCATGTAGTACGGAGCTACTTATAGGGGGGAGCTGGTTGCCCTAATGGGCTTGCTTGAAACCCAAGTAGGGCCAACCTATAATGAGCTATGAGTGGGTGAGTTGTCCTTGTGGATAAGATGCGCACGTCATCCTGTCCTTGGTATCGGAATCTTTGCGTGGTGTCGGACAAGGAAGTCGGACCTTAGTTGGAGCATGAGGTCGGCCCGTGTCTGGTGTCTGTTCGGCCATTGAGCCTTGAGCTCGGCCAAGCACACAGAGGGCTTCCTAAAGGGTCATCAGGCCCTGCGTAAGGGTTTCGGGGAGCTCGACTAAGCCGAGTTCACCACACAAGGATGATAGCAAATTGGATTAGTCAAAAAAATTAAGAACTCGTGCATTTAATAGTTTGTCAAACATATCAACCAAATATCAAACACCTAATTTACTGCATTTTTTATTGATCAACCTATCACAATACAAAGTTTACAATTCATAAGCTTTTCGTTTATTACTTTAAATTTAGTTTGAGATAAAAAAATTTGCTATTTTTTACCATCCTTGTGGGATAGATGGAGTAATATATACTATATCTAAATTTTGATATCGTAATTAGTTGAGCTGAATTTTAATTCAAATTTATCTCTATTTACTATCTTCTTGCTTTCAAAGAATAAAACAAAAATGATTTTTAGACCTACAAATAAACCTACACCACGAAGAAATAGACATGTCTCACTTGCTTACTAATGATTGGTTAAGAAGTGACACATGTCACTTTTTTGTGGGGGTATTTGATTTGTAGATTAATTTTGTAGTCCTATATATAATTGCTCGTATTTGATTGGTTAAAATACATATCTTCTCTTTTGTGGGTTTTGTGAGTTTCTCCCATTAATGTCTAACACAATATCATGTCCATTAATGTAGATATTGAGCACAATAAGCTCAAACGCAAGATGGAGAAGGCACCAACTTTGTATGTTGCTGAGTCCAAGCCCCCAAAGACTCTGACACTTGGTAATAGCTCCGTAGTTGGTGAAAACAATCATGAATGTGAACCCAATAACAATGTAGAAATCAAGGAAAACATGTCACTTGATTTCACTTGCAAATGTTTTGGGAAAAAATTCTCAAGTCTCCAAGCACTTGGGGGTCACCAAAATGCTCACAAGAGAGTCACAAAAGGAGAAAGTGAAGCACTTCTCTTCTAAATAAGTAGTAGGTTAATCAAAAGCATGACAGGTTATTTTAATTTAATAAAAAATCATGTCAAAGATCCTACTACGTGACTCAAGCACCTCAAGCCTCATAGGAGCTGCACCTAATTCTCAATCATAACTTTTCCTAGCAGCTAGGCATATATAAGGGTTATTGTTATAATATGATAGCGTTTCCATAGTTTGTTTGTGTACTTTTGATTTATCATGGCATTGTTGTACTAGAATTTCTTGTGTTCGCTTGTCTTTTTTATTTTAAATAATTATGCTCATGAATGAAATATATCCTTCTTCATATAGTCTTGTGTTTCACCTCTTTTGTACTTGGTTATTTTCTATAATTTATCTATGTATTCAATTTATTAATTCATGAATATGTAGAACTTGTACATTAATCTCTTTTCCTCAAATATTTTATTTTTAAACATTGTCAATGATATTTTTGAAGGAATACTTCATAGTAATTTTATAATTTCAAAACAAGTAATATATTTATAAAAATAAACATTGGGGAAATAATCTACAACTGAATGAAGACTTTAGAGTTTTTAATAAAAGTTGAGGAGACATGAGCTCTGGCGGTCACCAGGGTCAGGGCAGGCCTCTAGGCTCAAAGACCGCTTACACATCGATCAACACCGTTCTCACACCGGTAGGTATCAAACTCGAAATCTCTCATAACCCTAGACTCAACCCTTACCAACTAAGCGAACGATTGTTCCTTTATTTCTTGTTTTACCGTTGGTAAATTGGATAATAATCAAAAAACAATTAATTAAGAAATATTGGAAATCAAAGGGTTAAAATATTACCATTAAGGTTTTTTTCCGCGGTTTTTTAGACTATTTTAATTTTAACGACCATTCATAATATTCCAACAGTCCCGTTATCTTGGTAAAAACCAATTGATTTAATGGATTATTCACTCATTAATTATAAATTGCTATTACACAAATTTAATATCATTACAATTAATACATGTTTAACAAATCTTCCATAACAAAACTAAGATTTTAAAATAAATGGATCATTGCTTCTTTTTTTAAATGAAATTTGAAATATACAATCTTTAAGATTTTCATTTCTTATTTTTAATTTAATTTGGGACAAAAATTTTGCAATTTTTTTACCAAGATAATAGGACAGAGAGAGTACTAAATTAATGTCATTTATTCTTGTTTGATACTCGCTCTTTCATACAAGGAAGATAGCAAATTGGATTAGTCAAAAAAATTAAGAACTCATGCATTTAATAGTTTGTCAAACACATCAACCAAATATCAAACACCTAATTTACTGCATTTTTTTTATCAACCTATCACAATACAAAGTTTACAATTTATAAGCTTTTCGTTTATTACTTTAAATTTAGTTTGAGATAAAAAATTTTGCTATTTTTTACCATCCTTGCGGGATGGATGGACTACGTAATATATACTATATCTAAATTTTGATATCTTAATTAGTTGAGCTGAATTTTGATTCAAATTTATCTCTATTTACTATCTTCTTGCTTTCAAAGAATAAAACAAAAATGATTTTTAGACCTACAAATAAACCTACACCACGAAGAAATAGACATGTCTCACTTGCTTACTAATGATTGGTTATATTAAGAAGTGACGCATGTCACTTTTTTGTGGAGGTATTTGATTTGTAGATTAATTTTGTAGTCCTATATATAATTGCTCGGAGTAAAAATATTTATATATTTTAAATTTTTATCATAAATGAAAATTTATCTAAAAATTAAATGAAATCGTCAAACAATTCTTCATGCATTTTTTTTATAAGCAAATGAAAATTTTATTCAACACAAGGGATTTATTAAGCCTCATAGTACACTTGAACCCCACCTTCTATGAAGGGTTTGAACATGGTTACACTATCATGTGTTCAAATAGACCAAAATCAACCAAGAGAGAAATACATGAGTCAACCTCATGGGGATGTGAAGCAATAATTACAAATCAAAAGCAACAGAAAACAAATGACCAAAACACTGCCTATCAAAGCATTACTAAGATCCCTACCTCCTTAAAAACATTGACAGGAAAAAACCCAATGGGAAATATCCTAATCAAGAGAAAAAGAAGGTAAAAATTCTTCATGCATTTATTACGATATTTTCTATGCCACAGAAGGCAAAAATGAAATGTTTAGTATGATAATTAAAAAAAATTAAGTGTTTTAATATGAAGATTTTTAACTATATAAATCCTAACAACTTTCCTTTTCTATGAAGCATTTATTATTAAACTATATACTCCTATAGTACAACATATTAAACTAATGAAATTTATTCCTTTTTGATAATATATGTATATATATGAATTTTGATTCAAATTTATCTCTATTTACTATTTTATTACTTTCAATGAGTAAAAAAAATTATATCTTTTAAATGTTTGAATAAAATGAAATCGTCAAATAATTATTCATGCATTTATTACCATATTTTTTATACGAAAGAAGGAAATGATGACATGTTTGGCATGATAAAAATTAAAAAATGTAACTTGTTTAATATGAAGATTTTTAACTATATAAATCATAACAACTTTCTTTTTCTTTGAGTCATTTGTTATCATACCATATACTCCTATGGTACAACATATTATTCGATTTACATTGATGCGGTTAATTTGCCTATAAATAGCCTTTCTTCTATTATCCTAAAGTCACACAACAATTATCTTCACAAAATACATATCTTCTCTTTTGTGGGTTTTGTGAGTTTCTCCCATTAATGTCTAACACAATATCATGTCCATTAATGTAGATATTGAGCACAATAAGCTCAAACGCAAGATGGAGAAGGCACCAACTTTGGATGTTGCTGAGTCCAAGCCCCCAAAGACTCTGACACTTGGTAATAGCTCCGTAGTTGGTGAAAACAATCATGAATGTGAACCCAATAACAATGTAGAAATCAAGGAAAACATGTCACTTGATTTCACTTGCAAATGTTTTGGGAAAAAATTCTCAAGTCTCCAAGCACTTGGGGGTCACCAAAATGCTCACAAGAGAGTCACAAAAGGAGAAAGTGAAGCACTTCTCTTCTAAATAAGTAGTAGGTTAATCAAAGGCATGGCAGGTTATTTTAATTTAATAAAAAATCATGTCGAAGATCCTACTACGTGACTCAAGCACCTCAAGCCTCATAGGAGCTGCACCTAATTTTCAATCATAACTTTTCCTAGCAGCTAGGCATATATAAGGGTTATTGTTCTAATATGATAGCGTTTCCATAGTTTGTTTGTGTACTTTTGATTTATCATGGCATTGTTGTACTAGAATTTCTTGTGTTCGCTTGTCTTTTTTATTTTAAATAATTATGCTCTTGAATGAAATATATCCTTCTTCATATAGTCTTGTGTTTCACCTCTTTTGTACTTGGTTATTTTCTATAATTTATCTATGTATTCAATTTATTAATTCATGAATATGTAGAACTTGTACATTAATCTCTTTTCCTCAGATATTTTATTTTTAAACTTTGTCAATGATATTTTTGAAGGAATACTTCATAGTAATTTTATAATTTCAAAACAAGTAATATATTCATAAAAATAAACATTGGGGAAATAATCTACAACTGAATGAAGACTTTAGAGTTTTTTAATAAAAGTTGAGGAGACATGAGCTCTGGCGGTCACCAGGGTCAGGGCAGGCCTCTAGGCTCAAAGACCGCTTACACATCGATCAACACCGTTCTCACACCGGTAGGTATCAAACTCGAAATCTCTCATAACCCTAGACTCAACCCTTACCAACTAAGCGAACGATTGTTCCTTTATTTCTTGTTTTACCGTTGGTAAATTGGATAATAATCAAAAAACAATTAATTAAGAAATATTGGAAATCAAAGGGTTAAAATATTACCATTAAGGTTTTTCCCCTGTTTTTTAGACTATTTTAATTTTAACGACCATTCATAATATTCCAACAGTCCCGTTATCTTGGTAAAAACCAATTGATTTAATGGATTATTCACTCATTAATTATAAATTGCTTTTACACAAATTTAATATCATTACAATTAATATATGTTTAACAAATCTTCCATAACAAAACTAAGATTTTAAAATAAATGGATCATTGCTTCTTTTTTTAAATGAAATTTGAAATATACAATCTTTAAGATTTTTCATTTCTTATTTTTAATTTAATTTGGGACAAAAATTTTGCAATTTTTTTACCAAGATAATAGGACAGAGAGAGTACTAAATTAATGTCATTTATTCTTGTTTGATACTCGCTCTTTCATACAAGGAAGATAGCAAATTGGATTAGTCAAAAAAATTAAGAACTCATGCATTTAATAGTTTGTCAAACACATCAACCAAATATCAAACACCTAATTTACTGCATTTTTTTTATCAACCTATCACAATACAAAGTTTACAATTTATAAGCTTTTCGTTTATTACTTTAAATTTAGTTTGAGATAAAAAATTTTGCTATTTTTTACCATCCTTGCGGGATGGATGGACTACGTAATATATACTATATCTAAATTTTGATATCTTAATTAGTTGAGCTGAATTTTGATTCAAATTTATCTCTATTTACTATCTTCTTGCTTTCAAAGAATAAAACAAAAATGATTTTTAGACCTACAAATAAACCTACACCACGAAGAAATAGACATGTCTCACTTGCTTACTAATGATTGGTTATATTAAGAAGTGACGCATGTCACTTTTTTGTGGAGGTATTTGATTTGTAGATTAATTTTGTAGTCCTATATATAATTGCTCGGAGTAAAAATATTTATATATTTTAAATTTTTATCATAAATGAAAATTTATCTAAAAATTAAATGAAATCGTCAAACAATTCTTCATGCATTT
Source organism: Crotalaria pallida (assembly GCA_037953625.1). Classification (NCBI taxonomy): domain Eukaryota; kingdom Viridiplantae; phylum Streptophyta; class Magnoliopsida; order Fabales; family Fabaceae; genus Crotalaria; species Crotalaria pallida. The sequence goes on from CM075649.1 coordinate 156,561,458, forward strand.
TTTTTATAAGCAAATGAAAATTTTATTCAACACAAGGGATTTATTAAGCCTCATAGTACACTTGAACCCCACCTTCTATGAAGGGTTTGAACATGGTTACACTATCATGTGTTCAAATAGACCAAAATCAACCAAGAGAGAAATACATGAGTCAACCTCATGGGGATGTGAAGCAATAATTACAAATCAAAAGCAACAGAAAACAAATGACCAAAACACTGCCTATCAAAGCATTACTAAGATCCCTACCTCCTTAAAAACATTGACAGGAAAAAACCCAATGGGAAATATCCTAATCAAGAGAAAAAGAAGGTAAAAATTCTTCATGCATTTATTACGATATTTTCTATGCCACAGAAGGCAAAAATGAAATGTTTAGTATGATAATTAAAAAAAATTAAGTGTTTTAATATGAAGATTTTTAACTATATAAATCCTAACAACTTTCCTTTTCTATGAAGCATTTATTATTAAACTATATACTCCTATAGTACAACATATTAAACTAATGAAATTTATTCCTTTTTGATAATATATGTATATATATGAATTTTGATTCAAATTTATCTCTATTTACTATTTTATTACTTTCAATGAGTAAAAAAAATTATATCTTTTAAATGTTTGAATAAAATGAAATCGTCAAATAATTATTCATGCATTTATTACCATATTTTTTATACGAAAGAAGGAAATGATGACATGTTTGGCATGATAAAAATTAAAAAATGTAACTTGTTTAATATGAAGATTTTTAACTATATAAATCATAACAACTTTCTTTTTCTTTGAGTCATTTGTTATCATACCATATACTCCTATGGTACAACATATTATTCGATTTACATTGATGCGGTTAATTTGCCTATAAATAGCCTTTCTTCTATTATCCTAAAGTCACACAACAATTATCTTCACAAAATACATATCTTCTCTTTTGTGGGTTTTGTGAGTTTCTCCCATTAATGTCTAACACAATATCATGTCCATTAATGTAGATATTGAGCACAATAAGCTCAAACGCAAGATGGAGAAGGCACCAACTTTGGATGTTGCTGAGTCCAAGCCCCCAAAGACTCTGACACTTGGTAATAGCTCCGTAGTTGGTGAAAACAATCATGAATGTGAACCCAATAACAATGTAGAAATCAAGGAAAACATGTCACTTGATTTCACTTGCAAATGTTTTGGGAAAAAATTCTCAAGTCTCCAAGCACTTGGGGGTCACCAAAATGCTCACAAGAGAGTCACAAAAGGAGAAAGTGAAGCACTTCTCTTCTAAATAAGTAGTAGGTTAATCAAAGGCATGGCAGGTTATTTTAATTTAATAAAAAATCATGTCGAAGATCCTACTACGTGACTCAAGCACCTCAAGCCTCATAGGAGCTGCACCTAATTTTCAATCATAACTTTTCCTAGCAGCTAGGCATATATAAGGGTTATTGTTCTAATATGATAGCGTTTCCATAGTTTGTTTGTGTACTTTTGATTTATCATGGCATTGTTGTACTAGAATTTCTTGTGTTCGCTTGTCTTTTTTATTTTAAATAATTATGCTCTTGAATGAAATATATCCTTCTTCATATAGTCTTGTGTTTCACCTCTTTTGTACTTGGTTATTTTCTATAATTTATCTATGTATTCAATTTATTAATTCATGAATATGTAGAACTTGTACATTAATCTCTTTTCCTCAGATATTTTATTTTTAAACTTTGTCAATGATATTTTTGAAGGAATACTTCATAGTAATTTTATAATTTCAAAACAAGTAATATATTCATAAAAATAAACATTGGGGAAATAATCTACAACTGAATGAAGACTTTAGAGTTTTTTAATAAAAGTTGAGGAGACATGAGCTCTGGCGGTCACCAGGGTCAGGGCAGGCCTCTAGGCTCAAAGACCGCTTACACATCGATCAACACCGTTCTCACACCGGTAGGTATCAAACTCGAAATCTCTCATAACCCTAGACTCAACCCTTACCAACTAAGCGAACGATTGTTCCTTTATTTCTTGTTTTACCGTTGGTAAATTGGATAATAATCAAAAAACAATTAATTAAGAAATATTGGAAATCAAAGGGTTAAAATATTACCATTAAGGTTTTTCCCCTGTTTTTTAGACTATTTTAATTTTAACGACCATTCATAATATTCCAACAGTCCCGTTATCTTGGTAAAAACCAATTGATTTAATGGATTATTCACTCATTAATTATAAATTGCTTTTACACAAATTTAATATCATTACAATTAATATATGTTTAACAAATCTTCCATAACAAAACTAAGATTTTAAAATAAATGGATCATTGCTTCTTTTTTTAAATGAAATTTGAAATATACAATCTTTAAGATTTTTCATTTCTTATTTTTAATTTAATTTGGGACAAAAATTTTGCAATTTTTTTACCAAGATAATAGGACAGAGAGAGTACTAAATTAATGTCATTTATTCTTGTTTGATACTCCCTCTGTCCTACAACGAAGATAGCAATTATTGAGGCTGAGCCTCCTGGGACTAGGGTTTTCTCTTAGGGTTTCCCCTCTTTCTCACGGCTTCTCGCCGGCGCCGCCGTAATGGCCAAAAAGAGGGGGAGGACACCCAAGTCTCCCTCGTCTCAACCTTCTAAGCCTTCTGGTTCGTCTTCTATGGAGAAACATGCGCATGCTTTTGACTTAACGCAGCTTGATGAGGATGATTTAGAAACGATAGATGCCTTGACCCCCAAGCAACTTGACTCGCTGATGCATGGACTGGAGATAATACGTAATAGAGTCAAAGGGAAAGCAGTTAAGGAGAGTGATGGAGGTATCCTGTCTTCTCAGGCAGTGGAAAAGGAGAATTGTGAGGTCTTGCAGCCAACACCAGTCGATGCACGCAATTCTCAGCCAGTGCAAGTCTCAAATGATGATGCTGTGCCTAAACGAGTTTCGGTGTGGGATTCTTTTAACATATCGAAACTAAGGAATGCGGGTGATAAACTGAGATTTGTTAAACCAAATCTCAAGGAAGGAATTTCTATTGGTAAGATTGATAATGAAGATGTAATAGATGAAGTGAAGTATTGGCAGCAGTCAGTTGTGTGCTATGTTTTAGGTGCTAGACCACCATATGCTGTTCTTCAGGGTTTTCTAAAGAAGGCTTGGGGACAGTTTGGGATTGATAAGATCCTTATGAATGAGGATGGCACAGTGATAGTTAGATTCAATTCTATGGATGGTAGAGATAAGGTGCTGGACATTGGTGTATTCCACTTTGACAATAAGCCATTAATTATTGCACCATGGACTAGAAGGCCAATTTCAAGGAGTTTTTTAGATTGTGTTCCAGTTTGGATTCAGCTGCCAGGTCTGAATTTAAAATTTTGGGGGGAAAAGGCCTTGAGTAAGATTGCTAGCTTGATAGGCACTCCTATTATGGTAGATCAAGTTACTAAAGAAAGGAACAGGATTAATTTCGCACGAGTTCTTGTGGAAGTCAATCCTTCTATCCTTCCTGAAGAGGTCTTTTTTGAAGATGAAAAGGAGAATGTCATCTCTCAGAAAGTGGTATACGAGTGGAAGCCTGTTCTTTGTGCGACTTGTAGTATGTATGGGCATGATAGCAAGAATTGTAGGAAGAAATCCAAACAGGTCTGGGTGGAAAAAAAGAGGCCATTTAGAGAGGAGGTTGAAGATCTTGATAGTAGACTGAGGCTAAAAAGGGATCTTGATAATGGACTTATACCAGAAGAAAATCAGGCTTCTGCTGCTGATTTGGTAAAGGACTTGGTGGAGGAAGAGGTAGTGGTGGTTCAGGACAATGCTGGTGTAATTGATGCAGTTGTGCAGGATGATGCTATTGTTCGATCTGGTGTTGCTGATTCAAGTGTTCCTGGTGTGGATTTGGTTGAAGGTGCTGGGTCTAGAAAGGATGATCAGGCTGACTGGACTCCTGTTAAAACAAGGAGTAAGGCTCAAAATAGAAATGGTATGCATAAGGGGGCTAGCTCTAGCCTGCAACCTACTCATGGATAGTCTAGCATGTTGGAACATTCGGGGGATCAACCACCCTCGTAAACAAAAAGAAGTTAAATGGTTGATTAAGGAGTATAGTGTGGGTATTTTGTCTATTTTAGAAAATAAATTGAAGGCATCTTCTTATGATTATGTGAGGAGTTGTGTTGTTCCTGGATGGGGCTCATACATAAATCTGGACCATCATCATTTGGGGAGGATTTGGGTTGCTTGGAAGCTTGATATGTTTGAGGTTAATGTTTTAAATGCTAGCAGTCAACTGGTACATTGTTTGGTTAAACATAAGCATAGAAATATGGAATTTCAGGTTTCTTTTGTTTATGGTTCCAATGATCTAGAGGAGAGGCAGCTTTTATGGAATTTAATCTGTCAATTAAGTAGTAGCATTGACATTCCTTGGTTGATTATTGGGGATTTTAATTCTATTCTTGAGCCAGAAGATAAGCTTGGGGGGCAGGCTGTGGAGTCTCAGCAGATTAGTCCATTTAGGGATTGTGTTAATTCTTGCAATCTCTTGGATATGAAGTATAAGGGATGTGTGTACACATGGAATAACAAGCAAGAGGGTGCTGATCGTATCTTGAGTAAACTTGACAGAGCTTTGATTAATTCTCACTGGATGAATTGTTGGCTTGAGTCGGAAACCACATTTCTCAATGAAGGTGTTTCTGATCATTCTCCTGCTGTGGTGAAGTGGAATCACATAGTTAACACAAGGAAGGGGAGTTTCAAGTTTTTCAATATGTTAACCAAGGACCCTGATTTTTTGAATATCATCAGACAACATTGGGTTTGTGGAGTACAGGGGACTTACATGTTCAAGTTGATGTGTATGCTTCAAGGAATGCAGGAGCCATTGAGAATTCTCAATTCCTCTAAGTTCCATGACATTGACAAGAGAGAGATTGCTTGTAGAGAGTGCCTTATTAGGGCTCAAAGTGATCTTGCCTTAGATCCTCAGAATTTGGTTTTGCAGAAGTTAGAAAGGGAAGCTCAGCAGGAGTTTAATAAGGTTTCAGACTCAGCTATTCTATTTTTGAAGCAGAAGGCTAAGGAGCATTGGCTTAAGGATGGGGATCAGAACTCTAGTTATTTTCATGCTGTCATTAAAGCCAAGAGATATAGGAATAGAATTCTTTCAGTCACTGATGAGGCTGACATTATGTGGAATGAGCAGGCTGATATTGAAAGAGTCTTCCTTGAGTTCTATAAAACTTTATTGAGGGGCACTGTCTCTGAATGGAACTTTTCAGATTTTGAGGTCAATCAAGGCATGACACTATCTGTTTCTCAGCAACTTGGTTTGATTAGACCTGTTACTGAAGAGGAGATTACTCAAAGCTTCATGGCTATGCACAAGGATAAATCTCCTGGTCCTGATGGATTTGGTGCAGGATTTTTCAAAAGTGCTTGGCCTGTGATTAATAGAGCTTGTATTGATGCAGTTCAAGAATTTTTCAAGTCTGGAAAATTATTGAGGGAAGTGAATGCCACAGAGCTTGTTTTGATTCCTAAACATGATTGTGCTACATCTGTTGCTGATTATAGGCCAATTGCCTTATGTAATACTGTTTATAAATGTATTACTAAGGTGATGTGTACTAGACTTCAGAAGGTGTTGCCTGACCTGATTTCAGACAATCAAGCTGCTTTTTTTAAGGGGAGAAGTATTGTCCATAATATCTTAATTAGTCAGGAGTTAATGAGACTTTGTGGAAGGAAAAGTGTGTCTCCAAGATGTTTTATGAAGGTTGATATTAAAAAGGCTTGTGATGTTATAAGCTGGGACTTCATCCAGAATATGTTGGCTGCCCTTAAGTTTCCTGTGAAGTTTATTGGGTGGGTGATGGAGTGCATTTCTTCTGCTTCTTTTAGGATCTTGATTAATGGTCACAAAAGTGAGTCTTTTCGAAGCTCAAGGGGGATCAGGCAAGGGGACCCTATGTCCTCTTTAATCTTTGTAATTGCCATGGATATGTTGACTAGGAAGCTGAAAGCTGCTGTTTCTCAGGCCAGATTTCGTTTCCACCCTTTATGTAGGAGTACTGGTTTGATTAATATGGCCTTTGCAAATGACTTGTTGTTATTTTGTAGAGGTGATGCTGCTAGTGTTAAGACTTTAATTGAGGCCTTTAATCAGTTTTCCATGAGCTCTGGTCTGTTTGCTAGCCCTCAAAAGTCCCAAATCTTTATGGCTGGTGTCGATAATCAGGTGAAGCAGGCATTGGTTGAGATTTCAGGTTTTTCCATGGGTGCTTTTCCTTTTAAGTATCTTGGTATGCCTATTTCTGCTAGAAAATGGTCTTGTCATACTTGCCAGTTTTTGGTAGATAGAATTACTAAGAGATTGATGTCTTGGCGCACAAGGAACCTCTCTTATCAAGGTAGGATGCAACTTGTGAATTCGGTTTTGCTTTCCCTTCATGTGTATTGGGCCACAGTGTTCATTATTCCTAAGAAAATTGTGAAGGAAATTGATAAGAAGTGTAGGGACTTCTTATGGGGTCTGAATCAAGCAGGACATCCAAGGGCTGCTGTTGCTTGGGACCAGGTGTGCAGGCAGAGGCGTTTTGGTTGTCTTGGTTTTCAAAACATCCAGGTTTGGAATACAGCTGCCATTGGGAAGCAAGTTTGGGATTTGGCTAGTAAAAAAGATGTCCTTTGGGTGAGGTGGATTAGCTCAGTTTATTTAAAGCACTGTGATTTCTGGACTTGCAACAGTACAAACTCAAGTTGGCATTGGATTCAGATTTTGAAGACTCGTGATAAGTTGAGAGCTGGTTATGTGAATGACCTCTGGATGGGAGTTCAGGGTGCCTCATACACTATTCGACAGGGATATAAGTTTTTGCTTGGTGATCAAGAAATCTTTCCCCTGCACCGTTTGGTTTGGAATCCAGCATCAGTCCCTAAACACTGTTTTATTTTGTGGTTGATGGTGAAAGACAGGCTTCGTACTAAGGACTTCATGGCTTCTTTTATGTCCTTGAATCCGATTTGTGAGTTGTGTCATTCAGCCTTGGAGTCTCGAGATCATTTGTTTTTCGAATGTACTTGGAGCAGCCAGCTCTTGGATTTGGTGTGCCAGTGGTGTTGCTTATGGTGCGCGCACTTTCGTTTTGACCCCTGGTGCAGATGGCTGCGCCATGCGTTCAAGGACCGCACCAGAAGAAGAATGGTGTATGCGGTGATGGGGGCTGTGGTGTACCACGTTTGGCTTGAGCGCAACAGGCGCCTTTTCCAGCATCAATTTTTACGGCCAGACCAAGTTTTTATCATTTTAAGAAGGGAGATTGCTCTTAGATTTTCATTGTATTTTGATAATTTTCGTTCTTGGTCAAATAGGGTCTTAGTTGATAGAATTATTAGAGAAGTTGAGTAGTTTTTTGTATTGAGATTTTTGTCTTCCTTTTAGCTTATGAACCCTTCCTAGAAGGTGGCATAAGTTTTAAAGGGTTTGATTGATTTGTTTGGTGCATGTGGGTTAATAAAATTTTTATTTTACCTAAAAAAAAAGATAGCAAATTGGATTAGTCAAAAAAATTAAGAACTCATGCATTTAATAGTTTGTCAAACACATCAACCAAATATCAAACACCTAATTTACTGCATTTTTTATTGATCAACCTATCACAATACAAAGTTTACAATTTATAAGCTTTTCGTTTATTACTTTAAATTTAGTTAGAGATAAAAAATTTTGCTATTTTTTACCATCGTTGAGGGATGGATGGAGTACGTAATATATACTATATCTAAATTTTGATATCCTAATTAGTTGAGCTGAATTTTGATTCAAATTTATCTCTATTTACTATCTTCTTGCTTTCAAAGAATAAAACAAAAATGATTTTTAGACCTACAAATAAACCTACACCACGAAGAAATAGACATGTCTCACTTGCTTACTAATGATTGGTTAAGAAGTGATGCATGTCACTTTTTTGTGGGGGTATTTGATTTGTAGATTAATTTTGTAGTCCTATATATAATTTCTCGGAGTAAAAATATTTATATATTTTAAATTTTTATCATAAATGAAAATTTATCTAAAAATTAAATGAAATCGTCAAAAAATTCTTCATGCATTTTTTTTTATAAGCAAATGAAAATTTTATTCAACACAAGGGATCTATTAAGCCTCATAGTACACTTGAACCCCACCTTCTATGAAGGGTTTGAACATGGATACACTATCATGCGTTCAAATAGACCAAAATCAACCAAGAGTGAAATACATGAGTCAACCTCATGGGGATGTGAAGCAATAATTACAAATCAAAAGCAATAGAAAACAAATGACCCGTACACTGCCTATCAAAGCATTACTATGATCCCTACCTCCTTAAAAACATTGACAGGAAAAAACCCAATGGGAAAAATCCTAATCAAGAGAAAAAGAAGGTAAAAATTCTTCATGCATTTATTACGATATTTTCTATGCCACAGAAGGCAAAAATGAAATGTTTAGTATCATAATTAAAAAAAATTAAGTGTTTTAATATGAAGATTTTTAACTATATAAATCCTAACAACTTTCCTTTTCTATGAAACTTTTATTATTAAACTATATACTCCTATAGTACAACATATTAAACTAATGAAATTTATTCTTTTTTGATAGTATATGTATATATATGAATTTTGATTCAAATTTATCTCTATTTACTATTTTATTACTTTCAATGAGTAAAAAAAAATTATATCTTTTAAATGGTTGAATAAAATGAAATCGTCAAATAATTATTCATGCATTTATTACCATATTTTTTATACGAAGAAGGAAATGATGACATGTTTGGCATGATAAAAATTAAAAAAAGTAACTTGTTTAATATGAAGATTTTTAACTATATAAATCCTAACAACTTTCTTTTTCTTTGAGTCATTTGTTATCATACCATATACTCCTATGGTACAACATATTATTCGATTTACATTGATGCGGTTAATTTGCCTATAAATAGCCTTTCTTCTATTATCCTAAAGTCACACAACAATTATCTTCACAAAATACATATCTTCTCTTTTGTGGGTTTTGTGAGTTTCTCCCATTAATGTCTAACACAATATCATGTCCATTAATGTAGATATTGAGCACAATAAGCTCAAACGCAAGATGGAGAAGGCACCAACTTTGGATGTTGCTGAGTCCAAGCCCCCAAAGACTCTGACACTTGGTAATAGCTCCGTAGTTGGTGAAAACAATCATGAATGTGAACTCAATAACAATGTAGAAATCAAGGAAAACATGTCACTTGATTTCACTTGCAAATGTTTTGGGAAAAAATTCTCAAGTCTCCAAGCACTTGGGGGTCACCAAAATGCTCACAAGAGAGTCACAAAAGGAGAAAGTGAAGCACTTCTCTCCTAAATAAGTAGTAGGTTAATCAAAGGCATAGCAGGTTATTTTAATTTAATAACAAAGCATGTCGAAGATCCTACTACGTGACTCAAGCACCTCAAGCCTCATAGGAGCTGCACCTAATTCTCAATCATAACTTTTCCTAGAAGCTAGGCATTAGGGTTATTGTTCTAATATGATAGCGTTTCCATAGTTTGTTTGTGTACTTTTGATTTATCATTGCATTGTTGTACTAGAATTTCTTGTGTTCGCTTGTCTTTTTTATTTTAAATAATTATGCTCTTGAATGAAATATATCCTTCTTCATATAGTCTTGTGTTTCACCTCTTTTGTACTTGGTTATTTTCTATAATTTATCTATGTATTCAATTTATTAATTCATGAATATGTAGAACTTGTACACTAATCTCTTTTCCTCAGATATTTTATTTTTAAACTTTGTCAATGATATTTTTGAAGGAATACATCATAGTAATTTTATAATTTCAAAACAAGTAATATATTCATAAAAATAAACATTGGGGAAATAATCTACAACTGAACGAAGACTTTAGATTTTTTTTGTAACACCCTTAAATCCGATTTAAGCATAAAATGAATTCTACCAAGTAATTAGTAGAAATATCAAGTTTAGAGAAAGGATTTGGAGTAGTAATCCAAGCTAAGATGAAGAAGGGAGCCTAAGGAAGTGAATTGGAGTTAGAAAAACCACCAAAATAAGGTTTTCAGCATGGTAATGGATTACCTTGAAGGGTGTAATCGATTACAAGCCCTCTGGTGAGAACATTTAAAAGTTGCAGCATTAGTAATCGATTACCTTTGGGGAAGTAATCGATTACCTTGTGAAATAATCGATTACATTTATTGGAATAATCGATTATTTGGCCTCTGCTGACTATACTAGAATTGTTGCATCAAAGGTGGTAATCGATTACTTTGAGCCAGTAATCGATTACCTATGTGAAAATCTTGAAAAAAAATATAACACGTGGGAGCCACCCGTTCGTGACTTAGTTGAGAAGCATGTCTTCTCAGCCACACAAACCAATGGGAGGCTAAGATTATTATATAATAGAAAAGGAAAGAAGCAAAAACAACAACATCATCCTTTCATCTCTATCCTCTCATCAAATCCATCTCTCTCTCTCCCCTCCATATTCGAACACCCTTCTTCTTCCCCTAGAGTTCCTTTTCTCATCATCAAAGGCACAAGAACTAAGGAGTTTAAGTCTCATTATGAAGCTTCTCATCATCTCCACTCAAAGCTAAGCAAGAAAGTGATAACCAATTTCCTTCCTCTTCTTCCATAAATTCGTGGCCCCTCTTCCTCACCACTCTTTGGGTTTTCATCTTCCAAGCTACGGAGATCACCACCTAGGACCTCTCTCATCACAAGGACTCAAGGACAAGGCTCCTACTTTCTTTTCAACCATCATCTAAGGATTTGGTGATTAAAACCCTAGATTCCAAGGCTAAGTGTCAAGGGCTCCTTATATCTCTTGGTTTGAGGTAAGAAGGGAAGTATTACCTCTATTTAGGAGGTATAGTCTAGGTAGTATATAGTGAGAACTAGGTTTAGGGATTGGATTAGAATAAAAACCCTAGGAAAACCCTAGGTGAGAAGAATGGATATTTGTTCAGTATATGTTATCATAGGAAATAGTTAATGATAAATAGAAATAGGGAACTTACTTGTAACTTGAAATTATTATAAGTTTTTAATGTGTAATTAATAGGGGGAAAAATGAAGAAAATAGTTGGACTAAATGGAAAATAGTGAATGAAATAATTATTATATTATCAGGACCCTCCTTAAAGGAGTGGATATTATATATATTATCATGACCCTCCATAAAGGAGTGGATATTATCAGGACCCTCCATAAAGGAGTGGATATTATCAGGACCCTCCTTAAAGGAGTGGATATTATATATATTATCATGACCCTCCATAAAGGAGTGATATTATCAGGACCCTCCATAAAGGAGTGGATATTATCAGGACCCTCCTTAAAGGAGTGGATATTATATATATTATCATGACCCTCCATAAAGGAGTGGATATTATCATGACCCTTCGCTTGCTCCGTATGTGAAGTGAGAACAGGACCCTCCGCTTACTCTCTAAGCAGGAGCGAGAATTATATTTACGGTACCATGACCCTCCCTATGCGGGGTGGAAAAAAATAAAATAACATGACCCTCTAATAAGAAGCGAGTAATAATGATAAATGAAAACAATAGGGAGATCATGAAGTAGAATATGGCTTGTCTTTATGTGTGAATGAAATAATAAGTAGGAATCTTATAGTAACCTAACAGGAAATGATTGGTAACATAAAGGTTAGGGTAGCAAGGTATAATAGAGTACTTGGTTACTCTCTATGTCTATTTAGAATGTACATTCCTAAGTTCTGCGTAATGCTACCCTTCTTGCTATATTTTGCAGATACAGGAGCGGAGCAGGCACAGGACATGGCCGAGCAGGGGCACATTCCACACCGTGGAATGTGAAGAGTAGTAGGGGACCCTATGTTGGTCAAGGGATTTTATTTTTGGAAAATGAAATGTTTTGTTGATGTAACTGAAGCTAGTTGGATATTTTTGTGAAAAGCCAAGATGTGTTAAGACTTGTACATATTTTTACAAACCTGATGTAATGGTGCTACAGTACACTGCTTATATTTTGCCCTGCTGGCATCTGAAAGGATATGAATGAATATTTTGAACAGGTTGCAGGTGAAATAAAATTTGGAAAGTCAAGGAAACAGAGGAAACTCCGTCCGTTTGGACAGGAGATTTTTATAAATAAACTAATCAAAAAGGAAAGTTTAAGTTACTATTTTGCTAATATGGGTAGTTAAGGGTAAATTAATCTAGGTGTTACAGTTTGGTATCAGAGCAGTTTAATCCTCGGCCTTGGAGTTGTAAGTTACTCCAGTGGTTACTCACCAAGTGTAACAGCCCGATTTTCGAAAACCGAATTATTTACTTAAAGTTGCAAGAATTCAGGCCAGATTTTTTTTTTGTGACCATATTGCTCGGTGTAACACCCTAATAAATATTACCCTTAATTCCCAAGTATTAAAAATGTGAACTTAAAAATTCATTTTTATTACATTAAAATCACCCGTCAAACGGACGGAGTTTTGTTTGTTTTTCGGACTTTCCAAAATTTAACCTGTATAAAAAAAATTTCAAATAAACAACTAATAGCCAGCAGGGCTTCAGATTATATTTCTAAATCATATCAAGGCCCGATGGGCTCCAAATATATCAGAGTAATAGCGGAAAATACTAAGTTTGAGTGTCATAACCAAAACATATTACTTTGTCAAAATAAAACATCCTAAGCCTCACTTAAAATATGAATAACAAATTTTACATCAAAATGGTGTAGGAGGCTTAAGTTCATAATATTCTTCCATATCCCATAATAACCCTACTCTCCCTGTAAGGGAAAGTACTCCTGCTCGGCCGGGGGCTGTGCCAACTCAATCTCCATACCTGAAAATATAAGGGAGTGAGCATTGCACATGAAATAGAAGGCAGTTTCTAACTAGACATAACGACCCACTAGGTCAAGCAATATTAGCAAATAAGCATATATTCACATATTGCACACCATACTCATTCCATTATTTCCATACTCATTATTTATTTCCCATTTCCATTTCCATTATTCATTTCAACATCCATTTCCATTATTCATTTCAACATCCATTTCCATTATTCATTTCAACATCCATTTCCATTATTAATTTGTTCATTTCACATACTCATTTCATTTCAATACATCACCTCAAATCAGAGGCCAATGAACAATTTTCATTCAACACATTTGTCACCTCAAAACAGAGGCCCTTATACTTTTCCATATTTAAATTATGTGTCCCTCAGGCCAGAGGTCAATGCTCAGTTCTTTATTTCATCCGGTGTCCCTCAGGTCAGAGGTCAACACCCATTAACATTCATTTCATCTTGTGTCCCTCAGGTCAGAGGTCAACACTTTATTTCATTCTGTGTCCCTCAGGTCAGAGGTCAACACTCATTCACCTTAATTAATACGGTGCCCCTCACGTCAGAGGTCAACACACACTTTCATTTTAATTCATCCGGTGTCCCTCAGGTCAGAGGTCAACACTCTATTACTTTCATTCATTTTGTGCCCCTCATATCAGAGGTCAGCCAAATCATCACTTTCCATTAATCGTCACCTCAAAACAGAGGCCAACGCACTTATTACATTTTCATTTCACATTACCTCACATCAGAGGCCAAATCATACTTTCACCATCTTACACAAACAACTTAACACATACATTTTCTCATTCATACGATATCCACATTCTTAACACAATTAAATACAATGGCACACATTCAACACCTAATCATTCTCATCATAAACCATTTATCACAAGTTAAGGAATGCCACCTCAAAATAGAGGTCAACACATATACCACATTCTCAATATTCGGCGCCTCATTTCAGAGGCCAAGAATTATTCACTTTCTTGTTCAATCAATTTTTTTAACACATTTAAATACAACAACACACATTGCACAACTAATTATTCATATAATCACCTTGTTCATTTCATTTCTCAGTTATCACAATCATACCAAATAGTATTCTCTTTCATAGTCCAACATTTATATTACACTTCATTACAAGTTACATATTTCACCTTCTTACCTATTTGCCTTATCACCACATAATAAAATCACCTTTTACTTTTTGTTTACACTAAATCATTTGCTTCCATATCCGATATTCACAAGTTCAATTCATAAGCCATGACCTTTGTTCGCAATTGACAATATTTAACATTTAAACTCATTTAGCATTTAGGTACAAACACGCACATTCATCACAGATAGTCGTTTCCATTCCATTTTTCTCCCTATATCAATTTACTCCATAGCACCTACATTTACTTGCAACATCAATCAATTATTATTTTATCCACAACTTTGACAATTAAATCCATAGTCATAGAAATCATTAATATCATCTTCACTATCATATTATCCAAATCCTCTTCTACTTCATTATAATCATTAACCAAATTTCATTTATCAAATAATTCATTCTCATATTATTGGGTTTCCTTTTCCTAGTCTCAACATCCAATCATCATGCATATTTAATTAATTAGAATTTCATATTCAATAACCTAGGGATTTATAATCTAATTTTCTCCCCTAACACATAACCCTAAAAAGAATCATATACTAACTAGAGCCTACTCCCTAGAACAAGGCAAAGCTCACCATATCCACTCCCTTACCTTAAACCAAGAGAGATGGGGAAAAATCTTCCAAGCCCTAGCTCCTAAGTTCCTTAATCAAGAGCTCCAAGGATTGAGTGGGAAGGGAGAGATTCTTGACCTCCATGAAACAATAGAGCACAAATGAGTCATAATTTTGTTAAACCATGACACAAAATTCGTGTACCATGGGAGGGAGGAGAGAGAAATTCGTATGAGCCCTAGAGAGAGAGAGAGAGAGTGTTGAAACTTACCAATGGAGATGGATGAGGGTGATTAATGGGTCTTGAGCTTGAGGAAGAAGAAAAACAAGCTTGACCTTGGTGGGGAGGAAGAGGGAGTTCGAATGGGAGGAGGAGGAGAGATGGGGGAGTTGTTTTTGTTGATGGTGGATGGAAGAATGAAGAAGAATGAAGATGGAGGTGAGTATATGAGAGAGGGAAAGCAAATTTGATGGCTGAGATTAGAGGAACCATGGGAAGATTCCCATCGAACGGTCCAGATCGCGCCTGGAGGACATCAGATACGGCCATTTTCGCTTAAGCGAGAGCCTACTCGCTTAAGCGAACTTCGTTCAGTAAGTTCGAGTTTTTGCTCGAGCCGGTTTCGCTTAAGCGAAATCCGTTCGCTTAAGCGAACATCATTTGGGTTGCTACTGAATCAGTTTCGCTTAAGCGAAATATTTTCGCTTAAGCGAAATGATCAGGTATTGTTGTTTCACTTTTCTATTTTCCTTCTATTTTCTTCCTAACTTCAAATGGCTATAACTTCTTCGTTCACCGTTGGATCTTGCTCAAATTTGGAAGCAAGTTTCCTAAAAATCATAACTTCATATCCAACGGTGGGAATTGTATTTTGAGTCTTAAATCTTTTATTTTGAATTTCCTAACGTCGGGTGTTTATAACACCGAAAAATCGATTTTTAACACTCGTTTGGTCTTCTTTAACTTTGCTTTTCGATGCCAATGCTCCTTGACTCCTATATGGCACTCAAAGCACTCCTAATCCATCATTTTAAATCCCTTCTAGGATAATCCTTACTTCCAAATCTTATTATTATTCTAATTATTATTAGAATTAAAATTCGGGATGTTACACTCGGAAATCATCATTGTGTTTTAAAAATCCTTTCGTTGAACATCGAGTTGTTACTAAAATAGTCCATTTCCATAAAACTGTCCTTTTCTTAAAATGATTTAGTTTCAATAGCATTAAAACTCATAAAGGATTATCAAAGGTTTACATTGATTTCTCTTCCAAATTAAGGTACTTTCGAAATGGGGTTTAAATTTAGCCCTATACATAAATGGCACATTGCTTGGTAATCCTTGACTCAAACACAGGACATAATTTAAACTAATTTCTTATGATCGCTTTCACTATACTACTCTGGTGAAGACCACCGGATGAAGCTTCCCTTTCTTCTGGAGTTTCCTCTTTATCCCCGAAGTGAAGTCACTTGTGTCATTGCTTTCTGGTTAACGATAAGCTCCAGCTCCACTTTGTTTAGAGTGATGACCTTCACGTGATGCTCCATCTGCCCGTTGCGATATCAGCAGCACCAATAGAACAACGAACAGGAGAGAGTAAGCATCCCAGACGCGAAGCGTCGACGGTGTGGAATTACGGTAGGTAAAATAATAGGATACACACCCCATACAGCCCACACACATAATAACAAGCAAGCATAAGATCATCATTATTCACAGTTCATATGGATTTCATCTTATTGTCATTATTTACTTCACACTCTTCCACTTTTATTTCCAATCATTCACATAGGACTCAATATCTTTCCACATTTCCATTCTCAACATCTTTCTCTTCCTTGCACTTCTCATACTCTTATTCTTAAAATCATGAACCTTTTTCTTATAGTGTCTTATCGAATTATAACCATCGATGATTGGAGAAAGTATAGTATCATCGAGGTACGCGTTTCTTTCGTAGTTAGCACTCATGTTACGAGCCTACATCTCCTCGGCCAACCAACCACCTAGTCGGAAGCAAACAGGAGTACAGGACCTTTACCGTGCGGGCACGACAGCTGTCATTCACAAATGGTCCCAGACCAGGAGGCTCAGCCTCAATGCATAATAACATGGCACACTGTCTCGCAGTGGCAAACAATTGCCCCACTCCAGTCCCTCTCACTGTTCCTGAACTGCCATAGGGGTGACAACACTATTCTGGACCCGGGTGCAGAACTTACCACGGTATTAGACCCAGTCCCCACCACGTTAGTGCACCACATGTGGAGTTCGTTCTGCCCAGAATAGTACTCAAGGCAACGTGACGTTTTACCGCCCGAGCCTACCCTAATGCATTCATCAACCCGAATATCCCTGATATCCGGGGTACCTTCCTCTCCACTACTTCGCATTCTCAAACCTTACCGCGTTCACTGTTAATATCTTTTAAAAGTCTTTTACTTAATTAACCTATTGGTCGGCTCATCCTTCGTACATCCCTTCAATGAGTCCCGACCTCTACTTTGCACAATTCTTTCTTATCACATCACACGTAGCTCAGAGCTGGGGGTCACTCACTTGATACACCTCTCATTTTTTTCAACTTAATCACGATCTCAATTTCACAACTTTCCCCAAGACATCATTTCCAGAAAAATTCTCAAAAATCATCTTCCACCAAAATACCATTTCAAATACACTTTACCCAGATCTCGTTCATAACATGTTTCCACAAAATATCTTTTCATAAAACCTTTTTCAAGAGTCCGTGTCATAAAATTTCATGGAAGGTATTGTTTCACAAACTTCTTCAAAATCCCATTCCAAAAACCTTTTCAAAATTTTCAGTTTACAAACCTTTTTCAAAAATTGTTTTCACAACTGAAAATTTCTTTTTCGAAACTCTTTTTCAAACACCTTTGTGCTGAGTGCTAGTGGAGGAGCAAACCCAGCTCAACACTAGCTCCCAGACTAAAACCAAGAACAGAGGAGCTCAGCTCAACTCAGTTCATCCCTCATCCCAACAATCGACATCACACTCCCCAGCTCTGGCTCATTTTCATTCTCTTTTTCAATTTCCTTTCCAATCAACTCATATCTCTCTTTCTAATCACTCTTATCCTTTCATCATTCTTATTTTCTTGTCATTATTCTTAATTCCTTTTCCTCCTCTCATACCCAACAGTCGTTTACTCATTATAATTATAAGCATCATGATACATGAATCAATAAACAATACAAGGCATACTATAAACACACAACATCACACAATAAAATTGTGGTTTTTGTCACCTTCGTATAAGCGACCACACAGGGCAAACAGTTGTCGCTTATACTACTGACGCTTGTTAGTTCCATGATGAACATGATGAATGTTTTGATAATGACAAACTGTTTTTGAACAAGCTACATGTGTTGATCAAGTTTCAAGCTCAACAAGCAACAACAAACATCAAATGAAGAAGAGAGAAAGCAAGCTCATGAAGACCTAAGTTTGAGTGTATTTGTATTTCTTTTATTTTTTGCCTCTCAAGCTTCATAGGTTTTTTATTTGGGTAGATTATTATAGAGGGTAGTGAATCTCATTCATAAGTCATGATTTAATCATAATTTGAGTTTTCACTTAATCTAGAATCAATAGGTGGCTTAAAGGTTTTAAAGGAAAGGTTGGATTTTGAGAAAACAAGTTTTGAACATGTACAGTACCAACTTAATCGATTAAGTGATAACTTAATCGAGTACTACTCGAGTACACGACTTGCTTAATCGATTAAGTACTGCTGAACTGATTTTTAAAATACGTTTTTCACTTCTCAAAATCAGTTTTCAAGTGCTACAACTTTTGGGTATTCTATATAAACCTTTTCCTATTATTTGTGATGAGTTAGAATCATTTTTATACAAGTTTTACAAAGAATCAAGCCACTCTATTCTCTCTCATTTTCTAAAGATCAAAGTTCTCATATTTTCATATTCTTTGATCAAGAACCTTTGAATCTCTTATGGTGAATTGTCATAACTCTTGATTGAGATTCATAGGATTGTTTTGTGTTTTCTATTGTGTTGTAATCTTTGCAAGAAGGCAAGCCACTACAACAAACAAGAAGTCTTGGTGTGTCGATTTTATCATCAAGCAAGTGCATTCTTATTGAAGAAGAAGAAGAAGTCTTGGTTGTGAATCAAGCAAGTGAAGCCTTGGTGTGTGGTTTATCATCAAGCAATTTAAGACTTGTTGTGTCGATTATCAACAAGGGGTAGAGGTTAGATTAGAGAGAAGATCAATAGGATTACAAGGCAAGGGTGTCGGTTATCTCTTGTAAGCTAGCAAGAAGGGAGTCTTGTGAGGCAATCACTTGTAATTTGAGAACTCTAATTCCTCATAGTGAAGAATCTCTCTTGGTTGAAGAGGGGACTGGATGTAGCTTTCAAGTGGATGAAAGTGAACCAGGATAAATCACTGTGTCGTATCTCTAAACCCTTACTCTTTATATTCAAGTCATTTGATTGCGTTCTTGGTTGAAAACCTAGAAATATTGATTTTCATAATTGATTGAATTGAATCTTTGATTGTTCAAATTGATAAAGGGAAAATCATTTTCATAACTAGGTTAATCAATAAGAATATAGGTGTTAATCATTTCCGCTGAATCTCTGATCTTGCATGTGAATTGATTGATTTTCGTATTCGAATGAAAAATTGATTTTTCTGTTTTCTGTCATATTTAATCGATTAAGTTCAAGTTTAATCGAGTACTACTCGAGTAAATTGCAGGTTAATCGATTAAGTGCTGTAGAATTTGCAAAAATCATTTGTTTTGATTGTTTAGATTTGTTTCGTTCGAAAATCTTTCAAGGTAGCTTCAACACCTATTCAACCCCCCCTTCTAGGTGTATTCCTAGGGTTCCTAAGTCTCTCCAACCACCAATTGCGGTTTCCTCAATTGGTATCAGAGCTCGGTCGAAAGACACGAGCATAAGAGCTTTTTCGTAAAGATCCTTTAAGAAAATCGCAATGGGTTCTACGAATTCCTTTGGTGGTGAAGGTGCTTCAATAAGTCGTCCTCCATTGTTTACCGGAGAAGGCTATGCATATTGGAAAGTTAGAATGAAAATCTTTATCCAAGCCATAGATAGTGAAATTTGGAAAGTAGTTGAAAAAGGTCCTCATATCCCCTCTAGTTTAGTTGAAGGTGTAGAACAATTGATCCCCGAGGATAAGTGGAAGGATGATGATAGAAAGAAAGTTCAATATGATTATAAAGCAAAGAATATCATTACCTCCGCTTTATCCTATGACGAGTTCTTTAGAGTTTCTCAATGTTCTAGTGCTAAAGAAATGTGGGACACTTTACAAGTGACTCATGAAGGAACTAGTGAGGTTAGGAGAGCTAGATTGAATGCTTTAATGCGTGATTATGAATTGTTTCATATGCTTCCAAATGAATCTATAAATGATATGCAAAAGCGTTTTACTCACATTATAAATCATTTACTTGCTCTTGGTAAAACTTTTCTTCAAGGTGAACTTTCTAACAAAGTGTTGAGATGTTTAGACAGGAATTGGCAACCAAAAGTAACGGCTATTGTTGAATCTAAAAATTTGGATGCTATGGATCTAGCAACACTTTTCGGAAAGCTTCAAGAACATGAAATGGAGCTTGGACGATTAAGTATCAATGAAGAGTCGGATAAGAACAAATCAAGGAAAGGACTTGCTCTTAGAGTCAAAAGTGCATATAAAAAGAAAGATAGTTCCGATGATGATGATAGTGAAGATTCCGATTCCGATGTTGATGAAAAAGACATGAAACTTTTGTTAAAAGAGTTTGACAAGTTTCTAAGGAGAAAAGGAAGGTTGAACAAGGACAAAAGTAAAGAGAAGGATTCTCCACACTATAAGACCAAAAATTCAAAAGAAGGTGTAGTTTGCCATGAATGTGGAAAGCCCGGACATCTCAAGTACTCATGCTCTAAGTATCTCAAGAAGAAGGAGAAAGACAAGAAAAATTCTAAATCTAAAAGAGCATACATAGTTTGGGATAGTGATGAAGATAACAAGAAAAGCACATCGAGTAGTTCATCGGATGATGAAGAAGCCGCTTGTCTCAACTTGATAACTCTAGTAGATGATGAAGAACAAAGTTCAAATGATGAATCAAGTTATCAAAGCGAGGATAGCAATGTAAGTGAATCTAAATCCGAAATTTCTTCTAAATATGAATTGTTACATAATGCTTATGAAGAAATGTATGAACAACTTGAAAAACTAGCTTTGAAAAACATTGAAAGAAAGAAGCTCATTTTGAAACATCAAAAAGAGATTTTAGATCTTCAAAAACAAGTTGATGAGCTTAATCTTGAAAATGAAACTCTTGATCTTATATATGCTAGTTCTTCTTGTGATTGTGCTAGTAGATTGAATATTGTGGTTGATTGTGAGAATTGCAAGTTGCTTAAAAATGAAAATGCTATTTTGAAAAATAAGCTTGCAAGTTTCTCAAGTGGTGATATTAGATTGCGCACATTGTTAAATTTTCAAAGAGAAAATTCAAACAAGTTTGGTTTGGGTTATACTAATGCTAAGAGTAAATCTCATAGAAATGTTGTTGATTTTTCTAAAGTTGATTTTTCAAATCCTCCAACATGTTTCTATTGTGGTACTCATGGACATACTTCAAATGTGTGTTATGTTAAAGTGCATGGTATACCTAAAGGAAATTTTGTTTGGATGAAAAAGGGTGAAAGTCCCTACACTAACAAAAATGGATCCAAAACCATTTGGATACCAAAAAAGCAAAGCATGATTGTTTTGTAGGTTTGATTGAAGATGCAAATGAATGACACATGTTCTCAATTGGTCTCAACTATGAATGTCTATATTCACATCTTCAATTGGTATCACACTTGCATCTCAAGTGAATGTCCTACAAAGTGGTAATATTTGATATTGATATATTATCTTAATTGGTATCTTCTCAATTGATATTACTTTTCTAAATGTTTAGTTAATTCAATTTGTATCATTGAGAGATTATTAGTTGATTATCATGCTTTTGTGATTATTGATTCTTCTTTACAATTGATATCTTCTTTGTTAAGTGATATTATGATCTTTTTAGTTTTCAATTGGTATTATATTTCATTGTTATATTCTCTTACCAATTGATATCACATTTCAAAGTAAAGCTCTATTGTATTTGTTCAATTGGTATCAATGTTGTGAAGAAATGATCATTGATTTCTTACCTTGGCTTAGATGTTATATTTCAATTGGTATATATTACTTTTTGATAATGCCAAAGGGGGAGAAATATGATGTTTTGAATTGAATGAAATGTTTCTCAAAGGGGGAGAAATGGTATGTTTTGAAACATGGGAGAAATATAATATGATATAATATGATTTTTAGATGTTTGTTTGGAGAAAGGTTGTTTTGTTGTTTTTATGTAGGTTGAGCTAAGTTGTTTAAGATAGGGGGAGAATCAAGCTTCTATCTCAATTGGATTCAAGTGTTATAGCATTGATTGAGGGGGAGAAAGAGTCTTCTCAAGTGATCAAATGTTTCAAGCATCAACAACTTCAAGTGATTTCAAAACATGGATTGTCATTTTCAAAAAGGGGGAGATTGTTAGTTCCATGATGAACATGATGAATGTTTTGATAATGACAAAGTGTTTTTGAACAAGCTACATGTGTTGATCAAGTTTCAAGCTCAACAAGCAACAACAAACATCAAATGAAGAAGAGAGAAAGCAAGCTCATGAAGACCTAAGTTTGAGTGTATTTGTATTTCTTTTATTTTTTGCCTCTCAAGCTTCATAGGTTTTTTATTTGGGTAGATTATTATAGAGGGTAGTGAATCTCATTCATAAGTCATGATTTAATCATAATTTGAGTTTTCACTTAATCTAGAATCAATAGGTGGCTTAAAGGTTTTAAAGGAAAGGTTGGATTTTGAGAAAACAAGTTTTGAACATGTACAGTACCAACTTAATCGATTAAGTGATAACTTAATCGAGTACTACTCGAGTACACGACTTGCTTAATCGATTAAGTACTGCTGAACTGATTTTTAAAATACGTTTTTCACTTCTCAAAATCAGTTTTCAAGTGCTACAACTTTTGGGTATTCTATATAAACCTTTTCCTATTATTTGTGATGAGTTAGAATCATTTTTATACAAGTTTTACAAAGAATCAAGCCACTCTATTCTCTCTCATTTTCTAAAGATCAAAGTTCTCATATTTTCATATTCTTTGATCAAGAACCTTTGAATCTCTTATGGTGAATTGTCATAACTCTTGATTGAGATTCATAGGATTGTTTTGTGTTTTCTATTGTGTTGTAATCTTTGCAAGAAGGCAAGCCACTACAACAAACAAGAAGTCTTGGTGTGTCGATTTTATCATCAAGCAAGTGCATTCTTATTGAAGAAGAAGAAGAAGAAGTCTTGGTTGTGAATCAAGCAAGTGAAGCCTTGGTGTGTGGTTTATCATCAAGCAATTGAAGACTTGTTGTGTCGATTATCAACAAGGGGTAGAGGTTAGATTAGAGAGAAGATCAATAGGATTACAAGGCAAGGGTGTCGGTTATCTCTTGTAAGCTAGCAAGAAGGGAGTCTTGTGAGGCAATCACTTGTAATTTGAGAACTCTAATTCCTCATAGTGAAGAATCTCTCTTGGTTGAAGAGGGGACTGGATGTAGCTTTCAAGTGGATGAAAGTGAACCAGGATAAATCACTGTGTCGTATCTCTAAACCCTTACTCTTTATATTCAAGTCATTTGATTGCGTTCTTGGTTGAAAACCTAGAAAGATTGATTTTCATAATTGATTGAATTGAATCTTTGATTGTTCAAATTGATAAAGGGAAAATCATTTTCATAACTAGGTTAATCAATAAGAATATAGGTGTTAATCATTTCCGCTGAATCTCTGATCTTGCATGTGAATTGATTGATTTTCGTATTCGAATGAAAAATTGATTTTTCTGTTTTCTGTCATATTTAATCGATTAAGTTCAAGTTTAATCGAGTACTACTCGAGTAAATTGCAGGTTAATCGATTAAGTGCTGTAGAATTTGCAAAAATCATTTGTTTTGATTGTTTAGATTTGTTTCGTTCGAAAATCTTTCAAGGTAGCTTCAACACCTATTCAACCCCCCCTTCTAGGTGTATTCCTAGGGTTCCTAAGTCTCTCCAACCACCAATTGCGGTTTCCTCAACGCTAACCACGTGTTCCGATCTTTGAGATGATACGGAACGCCCTACTAAATCACCTAGCTACCACTATGTCTTAGGGAAGGCTTCTCTCTCACCTGAGGTCCAGCTGTTGAGGGTGTGCTCTCTTTGAATCTTTGTGCTGCCATCTGCCCCAAACCTCTTTTCTTTATCATTCCTCATATTAGATAAAACATTTTACGTTATTAACGTACTTGAGAAAGTCTTTTCTTAGATTAAGACTTGTCCTTTCTTTGTTGAGAAACTATGGAAATATAACCTAAATCGTTTGTTACTTGAAAGCTTGGCTTTAAATCACATGAAAACATTTTTAGACATGAAAGCAAGTCCAAGTAATTCTGGACAGCAAAATGGTTTTATGAAATCACTTTAATAAAACTCTGGAAGTATTATAAAAACAGCCTTTGATTTATATGGCTTGTTATCTTAAAATTAACACTTTAAAATCCAAGTTTTAGGACAGCCATGACATTCAAATAATTCACACCACTTGACAACAACAACACTTAACTTATTAGAAGCATTTAAACAATTTAATCAAGGAAATTATGCAACTTACACATAATTTATCAACATAAAACACTTAGTCATGCAAGAAGTTATAAACCAAATTGAATCAAGTTCCAAACCAAGCACACCAGTATTTATTTTTCTTACTTTAAACCATTCGGGTTCTCCTCAAAATCATCATGCATATGCAATCAAACTCCCTAGACCTATTTTGACTACATAACCGAATAGAACAAGAAGAATAAATCACACGCCCTAAATTAAATCACCTGAATCAACTCATTCTATTTTAGCCATTAGGTTTCCATTTTCTTTTAATCCTAACCGAATGCACATGACTTACATAAACACACATTCTTTCAAGATTAGTTTAATTTATTTATTTATTTTATCATTAAGTAAGGAACCGAATAGAGAATAGATATTCACAACATGGTTTCAAGTAATTTATTTTAGCTTAATTTCCTTAAGAGCGTGCCTATTCCTTTTTAAGTCAATCTATTGAAAAGAGATCCTAGACTAATTAACATAAATAAGCCGAATGTCAATCATGATAAAACAAGGTTAAATTCTAAAATGTTCATCATACAAGCATATGGAACATGGATCGAAACAAAGATCATTTTTGATAAACTTGTTTTCTAGTTTTCTTTGTGGAAACCGTGAGCTTCTCACCAATTTTAGCAAACAAACATTTAATTTATTAACACAATAAAATCAATAACCATGTCATGGTCTCTACCTTTTAAGAAAATACATGCATGCACCTACAAATCTATATGTGGTACTATTTTCAACATACATGTAAACAAAATGATAATCTAGCATGGTTTCCTACTCTTCCTAAACTTGACCGAAATGGTGGTGCGCAAGAAGCAAGGTCTTAAAATTTTAATTTCACATGCAAGCATCTAAATTCATGGATCACATCATGCAAAGCATCATTTTGCCCTTTTTAAAATTACCAACCTAATCATTATCGTCACACACCAATTCTTGATTCAATTTCTTTTCACCCTAGAAATTATTTTTAAAGCCTATTTTCTGGTGAAAACCATAACTTACATACGAGGAAATCAAACTTTATACTCAAATAAGACACACCAAGTTCAAGCTTCATGTCGTCTTAAAAATCACTCATGGATCAAGACATGCAAAGACAATCAAAGCAAAATCATAAACTTAAACTTAAATCTTCAATTAAACCGTAAGGAACAAGCTAGATTTTAGCACATTAAATCATGGAATCGTTAAGATCAAGTCAAGAACATCAAAACCTTATTTCTTCTACTCATGGCCGAATCATTTAGTTCTTGGGTTGGGTGGTTTATAAGTTCATTCGTTCATCAAATTTCGAGATCAAGGCATAAAAAGAACATGCAAATAGAAACAAGGATCATCAAGCCACAAAATCGACATGCATGTGAAATTTAAAGCCACACATGGATTTTTAAGCATGACCTCAAACAAAACCGTGATGAAGAAGAATTACAAGTAGGAGATCAAAGTACAAAATAACATGTAAGACATGGGGATCTCAAGATCACTTAGAAATAATCACATGCAACACCAAATTTAGTTCAAAGTCCATTAAAAGTCTTTTTACAAAATTATTTAATTAGAACTCTAGCTACCTTAATTCCTAATCTTAAGACTTTAACTCTCTCCTTCTCCTCCTCTTGGTTGCCTCGATCTCCTACTTTTCTTGGGGCTAATGGGTTTTCTTCTTAATCTTGGATGAAGAAAGTAGTTGAAAAAGGAATTAGGAAAGTTTTGATTAGAGGCTTGGAGGTTTTCACTCTCTTCTTCTCTTTTCCTCCTCACGGTTTCTCCCTTTCTCTCCTTATCTCAAGAACTTGATGATGCTCTTGAGGGAAATTGTGTTTTTGTTGGTGTGGGAAAGAATGGGTGAAGGAGATGAAAAGGTGAATCAAGTCTACATTCACTCTTCCACGCGAGTTTTAGGCTGGGCAAAGGATGGACAATTTCCTTTCTAGTCCTCGGTTTATGGTGTGAAATGAAGGAAATTTTGGGCCAACTCATGGTTGCATGAAAGGGTTAACCGTGGGACACATGGAGGGAAGGGGAGTCCACACTAGATTCATGACTCACTTCTTCTAGTCTCTCCTAGCCTTATGACTCATGCTTCCTACTTCTCTCCTCATTTCTACTAAAATTCATTTTCTTAAGACTTAAGGGAATTACTCCTTCTTGGTTTCCTTTTCCTCACTCGGCTGAACCTCTCACACACATGCACACATGATTCTTGTTTTCATCCCACATGACATACACTCATGCCTACACTTATCATACATGCATATTTTAATTTTAATCTCATGTCAACCATAACAACACATAGCACACATCCATGTATACACTTAACACATGTATGAGCATACACACAATTAACATCTTGATGGTGTCTTGTTGGTACGGCACACATATAAATTCACACACGCCTATACACAGGTACTCATCACAAAATTAATCACACTTTCGACGAAATTATCAAGCATACGAATTTTCTCAAAACCAAGCTTTTAAATGTTGAGCATTATTTTTAGAAAATCAATTCTTTTAAAATCATTCGTTGTTTAAGAAACATGAATTTAGGTAGATTGTTTAAGAAGATACTCTTTCAAAATAATTTTCTCAAAATAATTTTCTTTAGTGTTTTAATTTAATATGAGGAATTTACGGGGTGTTACATTCTCCCCAACTTAAGGATTTCTCGTCCCCGAGAAATACACTAGAGATTGGGTAACAGGGCATCAACATTCTAATGTCGTTCTGATGCTCCTCTTTAACCGCTCCCAGGTGGAGAGATTCCACTCATACCGTCACGGGCGTGTCAAGTCGGGTTAAGTCCAGCGGACTAACCGATGAAGATACCGCTTCCTTAGCCGGTTGTCGTCACAGAAAGTCCCACCATAGGTATGGACTTAGGGAAAAGATCAAACAAACAATCATACACACATCTCCAAAAACAAAGATTCTGCCTAAAAATCCTTAAATATCCGCTACTTTCTACCTACTGCGCTTCCTACAATTCTCCTTCAAATCCCAGGATTTTCGTCTATCCCTCTCTAGCTAAAGGGAATTTATTACAATCTAAACTTTACTCAAAATCTCTTCTAATGGCTAATAACATATGCTTCCTTTCCTCCTTGTGACTCCCCAACTTGGGTTCAACTTATAATGATCTCACGGGGTCTTGTGTCCTTACTGAGTTTAAACTAGTTCTATTTCCCTTAATCCCTCAGCCTAAATTAATTGAAGTAGGCAGGGTACTGCTAAGTCCATGGTTCGGACTAAAGGGTCTTAAATGAAATTGATAGAGCTACGAGGTGGTAGGAGTCCATGAAGATAAGGGTTCAGTTCTTAACGTCGAGCACTTGTTTTGTTGAAGCAATTCAACAAACACGGAGACTATGGAACAACAACCTACATCCTCAAAGGTGATAATTATCCCTGTATAAAGGCATGCTATGGTTAATCAGGTCTAGGTCTAGCAACCACTAATGAAACACCAGAGGTATTGGGTTTTAATCTCAATGTCTATTTATGGTCTACTCTTATAGGGTCAAAGGTTTCTTAAACTAATACGGTCGGGGCTAAGCTATAAATCAGTTTTATGTCCTGGGAAACAAAAGCTTATCTTCTTATTACTACTTTAAACACTATCAAGCACACAAAGTTACACAGACAAAGCATGATGCCCATGCTTAAGGCCACTAAGGATTACCATAGCTCTGATACCATTCTGTAACAGCCCGATTTTCGAAAACCGAATTATTTACTTAAAGTTGCAAGAATTCAGGCCAGATTTTTTTTTTGTAACCATATTGCTCGGAAATCATCATTGTGTTTTAAAAATCCTTTCGTTGAACATCGAGTTGTTACTAAAATAGTCCATTTCCATAAAACTGTCCTTTTCTTAAAATGATTTAGTTTCAAGAGCATTAAAACTCATAAAGGATTATCAAAGGTTTACATTGATTTCTCTTCCAAATTAAGGTACTTTCGAAACGGGGTTTAAATTTAGCCCTATACATAAATGGCACATTGCTTGGTAATCCTTGACTCAAACACAGGACATAATTTAAACTAATTTCTTATGATCGCTTTCACTATACTACTCTGGTGAAGACCACCGGATGAAGCTTCCCTTTCTTCTGGAGTTTCCTCTTTATCCCCGAAGTGAAGTCACTTCTGTCATTGCTTTCTGGTTAACGATAAGCTCCAGCTCCACTTTGTTTAGAGTGATGACCTTCACGTGATGCTTCATCTGCCCGTTGCGATATCAGCAGCACCAATAGAACAACGAACAGGAGAGAGTAAGCATCCCGGACGCGAAGCGTCGACGGTGTGGAATTACGGTAGGTAAAATAATAGGATACACACCCCATACAGCCCACACACATAATAACAAGCAAGCATACAAGCATCATTATTCACAGTTCATATGGATTTCATCTTATTGTCATTATTTCCTTCCCACTCTTCCACTTTTATTTCCAGTCATTCACATAGGACTCAATATCTTTCCACATTTCCATTCTCAACATCTTTCTCTTCCTTGCACTTCTCATACTCTTATTCTTAAAATCATGAACCTTTTTCTTATAGTGTCTTATCGAATTATAACCATCGATGATTGGGGAAAGTATAGTATCATCGAGGTACGCGTTTCTTTCGTAGTTAGCACTCATGTTACGAGCCTACATCTCCTCGGCCAACCAACCACCTAGTCGGAAGCAAACAGGAGTACAGGACCTTTACCGTGCGGGCACGACAGCTGTCATTCACAAATGGTCCCAGACCAGGAGGCTCAGCCTCAATGCATAATAAATTGGCACACTGTCTCGCAGTGGCAAACAATTGCCCCACTCCAGTCCCTCTCACTGTTCCTGAACTGCCATAGGGGTGACAGCTCTATTCTGGTCCCGGGTGCAGAACTTACCACGGTATTAGACCCAATCCCCACCACGTTAGTGCACCACATGTGGAGTTCGTTCTGCCCAGAATAGTACTCAAGGCAACGTGACGTTTTACCGCCCGAGCCTACCCTAATGCATTCATCAACCCGAATATCCCTGATATCCGGGGTATCTTCCTCTCCACTACTTCGCATTCTCAAACCTTACCGCGTTCGCTGTTAATATCTTTTAAAAGTCTTTTACTTAATTAACCTATTGGTTGGCTCATCCTTCGTACATCCCTTCAATGAGTCCCGACCTCTACTTTGCACAATTCTTTCTTATCACATCACACGTAGCTCAGAGCTGGGGGTCACTCACTTGATACACCTCTCATTTTTTTCAACTTAATCACGATCTCAATTTCACAACTTTCCCCAAGACATCATTTCCAGAAAAATTCTCAAAAATCATCTTCCACCAAAATACCATTTCAAATACACTTTACCCAGATCTCGTTCATAACATGTTTCCACAAAATATCTTTTCATAAAACCTTTTTCAAGAGTCCGTGTCATAAAATTTCTTGGAAGGTATTGTTTCACAAACTTCTTCAAAATCCCATTCCAAAAACCTTTTCAAAATTTTCAGTTTACAAACCTTTTTCAAAAATTGTTTTCACAACTCAAAATTTCTTTTTCGAAACTCTTTTTCAAACACCTTTGTGCTGAGCGCTAGTGGAGGAGCAAGCCCAGCTCAACACTAGCTCCCAGACTAAAACCAAGAACAGAGGAGCTCAGCTCAACTCTGTTCATCCCTCATCCCAACAATCGACATCACACTCCCCAGCTCTGGCTCATTTTCATTCTCTTTTTCAATTTCCTTTCCAATCAACTCACATCTCTCTTTCTAATCACTCTTATCCTTTCATCATTCTTATTTTCTTGTCATTATTCTTAATTCCTTTTCCTCCTCTCATACCCAACAGTCGTTTACTCATTATAATTATAAGCATCATGATACATGAATCTATAAACAATACAAGGCATACTATAAACACACAACATCACACAATAAAATTGTGGTTTTTGTCACCTTCGTATAAGCGACCACACAGGGCAAACAATTGTCGCTTATACTACTGACGCTAACCACGAGTTCCGATCTTTGAGATGATACAGAACGCCCTACTAAATCACCTAGCTACCACTATGTCTTAAGGAAGGCTTCTCTCTCACCTGAGGTCCAGCTGTTGAGGGTGTGCTCTCTTTGAATCTTTGTGCTGCCATCTGCCCCAAACCTCTTTTCTTTATCATTCCTCATATTAGATAAAACATTTTACGTTATTAACGTACTTGAGAAAGTCTTTTCTTAGATTAAGACTTGTCCTTTCTTTGTTGAGAAACTATGGAAATATAACCTAAATCATTTGTTACTTGAAAGCTTGGCTTTAAATCACATGAAAACATTTTTAGACATGAAAGCAAGTCCAAGTAATTCTGGACAGCAAAATGGTTTTATGAAATCACTTTAATAAAACTCTGGAAGTATTATAAAAACAGCCTTTGATTTATATGGCTTGTTATCTTAAAATTAACACTTTAAAATCCAAGTTTTAGGACAGCCATGACATTCAAATAATTCACACCACTTGACAACAACAACACTTAACTTATTAGAAGCATTTAAACAATTTAATCAAGGAAATTATGCAACTTACACATAATTTATCAACATAAAACACTTAGTCATGCAAGAAGTTATAAACCAAATTGAATCAAGTTCCAAACCAAGCACACCAGTATTTATTTTTCTTACTTTAAACCATTCGGGTTCTCCTCAAAATCATCATGCATATGCAATCAAACTCCCTAGACCTATTTTGACTACATAACCGAATAGAACAAGAAGAATAAATCACACGCCCTAAATTAAATCACCTGAATCAACTCATTCTATTTTAGCCATTAGGTTTCCATTTTCTTTTAATCCTAACCGAATGCACATGACTTACATAAACACACATTCTTTCAAGCTAAGATTAGTTTAATTTATTTATTTATTTTATCATTAAGTAAGGAACCGAATAGAGAATAGATATTCACAACATGGTTTCAAGTAATTTATTTTAGCTTAATTTCCTTAAGAGCGTGCCTATTCCTTTTTAAGTCAATCTATTGAAAAGAGATCCTAGACTAATTAACATAAATAAGCCGAATGTCAATCATGATAAAACAAGGTTAAATTCTAAAATGTTCATCATACAAGCATATGGAACATGGATCGAAACAAAGATCATTTTTAATAAACTTGTTTTCTAGTTTTCTTTGTGGAAACCGTGAGCTTCTCACCAATTTTAGCAAACAAACATTTAATTTATTAACACAATAAAATCAATAACCATGTCATGGTCTCTACCTTTTAAGAAAATACATGCATGCACCTACAAATCTATATGTGGTACTATTTTCAACATACATGTAAACAAAATGATAATCTAGCATGGTTTCCTACTCTTCCTAGACTTGACCGAAATGGTGGTGCGCAAGAAGCAAGGTCTTAAAATTTTAATTTCACATGCAAGCATCTAAATTCATGGATCACATCATGCAAAGCATCATTTTGCCCTTTTTAAAATTACCAACCTAATCATTATCGTCACACACCAATTCTTGATTCAATTTCTTTTCACCCTAGAAATTATTTTTAAAGCCTATTTTCTGGTGAAAACCATAACTTACATACGAGGAAATCAAACTTTATACTCAAATAAGACACACCAAGTTCAAGCTTCATGTCGTCTTAAAAATCACTCATGGATCAAGACATGCAAAGACAATCAAAGCAAAATCATAAACTTAAACTTAAATCTTCAATTAAACCGTAAGGAACAAGCTAGATTTTAGCACATTAAATCATGGAATCGTTAAGATCAAGTCAAGAACATCAAAACCTTATTTCTTCTACTCATGGCCGAATCATTTAGTTCTTGGGTTGGGTGGTTTATAAGTTCATTCGTTCATCAAATTTCGAGATCAAGGCATAAAAAGAACATGCAAATAGAAACAAGGATCATCAAGCCACAAAATCGACATGCATGTGAAATTTAAAGCCACACATGGATTTTTAAGCATGACCTCAAACAAAACCGTGATGAAGAAGAATTACAAGTAGGAGATCAAAGTACAAAATAACATGTAAGACATGGGGATCTCAAGATCACTTAGAAATAATCACATGCAACACCAAATTTAGTTCAAAGTCCATTAAAAGTCTTTTTACAAAATTATTTAATTAGAACTCTAGCTACCTTAATTCCTAATCTTAAGACTTTAACTCTCTCCTTCTCCTCCTCTTGGTTGCCTCGATCTCCTACTTTTCTTGGGGCTAATGGGTTTTCTTCTTAATCTTGGATGAAGAAAGTAGTTGAAAAAGGAATTAGGAAAGTTTTGATTAGAGGCTTGGAGGTTTTCACTCTCTTCTTCTCTTTTCCTCCTCACGGTTTCTCCCTTTCTCTCCTTATCTCAAGAACTTGATGATGCTCTTGAGGGAAATTGTGTTTTTGTTGGTGTGGGAAAGAATGGGTGAAGGAGATGAAAAGGTGAATCAAGTCTACATTCACTCTTCCACGCGAGTTTTAGGCTGGGCAAAGGATGGACAATTTCCTTTCTAGTCCTCGGTTTATGGTGTGAAATGAAGGAAATTTTGGGCCAACTCATGGTTGCATGAAAGGGTCAACTGTGGGACACATGGAGGGAAGGGGAGTCCACACTAGATTCATGACTCACTTCTTATAGTCTCTCCTAGCCTTATGACTCATGCTTCCTACTTCTCTCCTCATTTCTACTAAAATCCATTTTTTAAGACTTAAGGGAATTACTCCTTCTTGGTTTCCTTTTCCTCACTCGGCCGAACCTCTCACACACATGCACACATGATTCTTGTTTTCATCCCACATGACATACACTCATGCCTACACTTATCATACATGCATATTTTAATTTTAATCTCATGTCAACCATAACAACACATAGCACACATCCATGTATACACTTAACACATGTATGAGCATACACACAATTAACATCTTGATGGTGTCTTGTTGGTACGACACACATATATCACACATATAAATTCACACACGCCTATACACAGGTACTCATCACAAAATTAATCACACTTTCGACGAAATTATCAAGCATACGAATTTTCTCAAAACCAAGCTTTTAAATGTTGAGCATTATTTTTAGAAAATCAATTCTTTTAAAATCGTTCGTTGTTTAAGAAACATGAATTTAGGTAGATTGTTTAAGAAGATACTCTTTCAAAATAATTTTCTCAAAATAATTTTCTTTAGTGTTTTAATTTAATATGAGGAATTTACGGGGTGTTACACCAAGCGAGTAATCGGTGTAGAGTCAAATTTTTATGTTGTGGTGCTAGAATGGTAAAGTAGTTATTTAGTTGTATACGTATTAACCGTCTATTTCCTCCAGGACTTAAACAGTATGGCTGGAAGGCGTTTCGAGAATGACCGAATAGCTGCTATTTTGGAAAGTTTTGTCCAAACGCAGCAAGCTCAGGCAGCTACTATGGCTCAAATGCAACAGTCCCACGCTGCGAATATCTCTCAGATGCATCACAATCAGGCAGAAAATATAGCAGCAGCAACGGTGGCAGGAGCAGCAGCCGCAGTGAATCCTCAACAACCACCACCAGCGATCGACTGGATGGCCCGATTCAGGAAGAGTGAGCCCCAAAAATTTGAAGGAGGATTCAATCCGGAAGGAGCACAACTTTGGCTTCAAGGGATCGAGAAAATTTTCCGCTCTATGGCACCACCGGATGAGCAAAGAGTTGTGCTGGCACAATACATGTTATCAGGGGAAGCGGAACATTGGTGGGACCAGGTGCGAAGGGGATTGGAAGCAGAACATCAGGTCATCACCTGGGATCTGTTTAAAATCCGTTTTCTAGGAAAGTATTTCCCTGAGGATGTCCGCAGGGAGAAGGAGATCGCCTTCCTGCAGTTAGTGCAAGGGGACATGAGTGTTGGGGAGTATGCTGCTAAGTTTGAAGATCTGATCCGATATGCCGGAAGCTACAGAGACGGCGATGAAAGGACCAAATGCATAAAATTTGAGACTGGACTCCGCTCTGAAATCAAGATGGCATTTGAATATCAAAACATTGCAAACCTGTCCCAATTGGTCAACATGACCAGTACTTACGAGAAGAGTCGAAAACAAAGGGCAGAGGAGAAAAGAAACAAAAAGGTACAGAAAGTTGGGGGTCCGATCGGGGAAAAGGACCAGTTCCGGAATCAAAACCTTATGCTCAGCACAATGTTGCACCAGCAGATTCGGGGGTTAAGGACAAGAATGGGAATGGTGTGGGAACTTATCCACCTTGTCCATATTGTGGAAGGAAGCACGGGGGAGAATGCTGGTATCGGAATCAATCCAGGGGGAATTTTACTTGTTTTCTGTGCGGGCAACCAGGACATTATGCTTCAGCTTGTCCCACGAGGATTCTGAAGAAGGAAGTCAATGCTACAAAGGTGCACCAAGCAGGAAAGAGCCAACCTGCTTTGAAGGGAAAGTTGTACACTATTGATGGCGAAGAGGTTGATCTAGCTGATATAGTTACAGGTATCGAATATTTAGCAATATCTAGGTAGTACCCTATTAGTTTTAATACCATACATCTGATCTTTCTTCTCTAGGAGTTATTTGGAAACATCAAGTTTCTTAAAAATAGAACTATCCTAGGAATTCTAAACATTCAATCCCATTCACCCAATCTAGACTTCTTGGTAGCATTGTAGGAGTATCTAGAAGGAAATGTCAAGTGGTAGGGTCCTAATACTAACCAAACAAAATCCAGTGATAATATTGTTATTTAATGCCATGTAAGATTAGAATTGATCACACTAATTCTTGCATATGTTAGGTGATGATATTATCAGTAAGCCCAACAATGGAATCGTTATTAATAGATGGAAGATTGAAACTGATCACTTTGATCTATCTGCTTACTAATAGTTGATGTCATTGATAAATCCCACATCCAAATTTTACCAAACGAATTCACCATCGGAAATTTTACTCGTTGGTTAGTGCGAAACCCTAGTAGTACGCAGAATATAAGTGGGGGAGTGAAACCAATAGGGAGTAAGCAGCGTAGCTAAAGGATTTTGCAACTGGGATGATTCTCCATTTCAGGAACTAAACGGAATTTCGGGGACGAAATTCCAATAAGTGGGGGAGAATTGTAACACCCCTAAATCCGATTTAAGCATAAAATGAATTCTACCAAGTAATTAGGAGAAATATCAAGTTTAGAGAAAGGATTTGGAGTAGTAATCCAAGCTAAGATGGAGATGGGAGCCTAAGGAAGTGAATTGGAGTTAGAAAAACCACCAAAATAAGGTTTTCAGCATGGTAATCGATTACCTTGAAGGGTGTAATCGATTACAAGCCCTCTGGTGAGAACATTTAAAAGTTGCAGCATTGGAAATCGATTACCTTTGGGGAAGTAATCGATTACCTTGTGAAATAATCGATTACTTTTATTGGAATAATCGATTATTTGGCCTCTGCTGAATGTACTAGAATTGTTGCATCAAAGGTGGTAATCGATTACTTTGAGCCAGTAATCGATTACCTATGTGAAAATCTGGAAAAAAATATAACACGTGGGAGCCACCCGTTCGTGACTTAGTTGAGAAGCATGCCTTCTCAGCCACACAAACCAATGGGAGGCTAAGATTATTATATAATAGAAAAGGAAAGAAGCAAAAACAACAACATCATCCTTTCATCTCTATCCTCTCATCAACTCCATCTCTCTCTCTCCCCTCCATATTCGAACACCCTTCTTCTTCCCCTAGAGTTCCTTTTCTCATCATCAAAGGCACAAGAACTAAGGAGTTTAAGTCTCATTATGAAGCTTCTCATCATCTCCACTCAAATCTAAGCAAGAAAGTGATAACCAACTTCCTTCCTCTTCTTCCATAAATTCGTGGCCCCTCTTCCTCACCACTCTTTGGGTTTTCATCTTCCAAGCTATGGAGATCACCACCTAGGACCTCTCTCATCACAAGGACTCAAGGACAAGGCTCCTACTTTCTTTTCAACCATCATCTAAGGATTTGGTGATTAAAACCCTAGATTCCGAGGCTAAGTGTCAAGGGCTCCTTATATCTCTTGGTTTGAGGTAAGAAGGGAAGTATTACCTCTATTTAGGAGGTATAGTCTAGGTAGTATATAGTGAGAACTAGGTTTAGGGATTGGATTAGAATAAAAACCCTAGGAAAACCCTAGGTGAGAAGAATGGATATTTGTTCAGTATATGTTATCATAGGAAATAGTTAATGATAAATAGAAATAGGGAACTTACTTGTAACTTGAAATTATTATAAGTTTTTAATGTGTAATTAATAGGGGGAAAAATGAAGAAAATAGTTGGACTAAGTGGAAAATAGTGAATGAAATAAATATTATATTATCAGGACCCTCCTTAAAGGAGTGGATATTATATATATTATCATGACCCTCCATAAAGGAGTGGATATTATCAGGACCCTCCATAAAGGAGTGGATATTATCAGGACCCTCCTTAAAGGAGTGGATATTATATATATTATCATGACCCTCCATAAAGGAGTGATATTATCAGGACCCTCCATAAAGGAGTGGATATTATCAGGACCCTCCTTAAAGGAGTGGATATTATATATATTATCATGACCCTCCATAAAGGAGTGGATATTATCATGACCCTTCGCTTGCTCCGTAAGTGAAGTGAGAACAGGACCCTCCGCTTACTCTCTAAGCAGGAGCGAGAATTATATTTACGGTACCATGACCCTCCCTATGCGGGGTGGAAAAAAATAAAATAACATGACCCTCTAAAAGAAGCGAGTAATAATGATAAATGAAAACAATAGGGAGACCATGAAGTAGAATATGGCTTGTCTTTATGTGTGAATGAAATAATAAGTAGGAATCTTATAGTAACCTAACAGGAAATGATTGGTAACATAAAGGTTAGGGTAGCAAGGTATGATAGAGTACTTGGTTACTCTCTATGTCTATTTAGAATGTACATTCCTAAGTTATGCGTAATGCTACCCTTCTTGCTATATTTTGCAGATACAGGAGCGGAGCAGGCACAGGACATGGCCGAGCAGGGCACATTCCACACCGTGGAATGTGAAGAGTAGTAGGAGACCCTACGTTGGTCAAGGGGTTTTATTTTTGGAAAATGAAATGTTTTGTTGATGTAACTGAAGCTAGTTGGATATTTTTGTGAAAAACCAAGATGTGTTAAGACTTGTAAATATTTTTACAAACCTGATGTAATGGTGCTACAGTACACTGCTTATATTTTGCCCTGCTGGCATCTGAAAGGATATGAATGAATATTTTGAACAGGTTGCAGGTGAAATAAAATTTGGAAAGTCAAGGAAACAGAGGAAACTCCGTCCGTTTGGACAGGAGATTTTTATAAATAATCTAATCAAAAAGGAAAGTTTAAGTTACTATTTTGCTAATATGGGTAGTTAAGGGTAAATTAATCAAGGTGTTACATTTTTAATAAAAGTTGAGGAGACATGAGCTCTGGGGGTCACCAGGGTCAGGGCAGGCCTCTAGGCTCAAAGACCGCTTACACATCCATCAACACCGTTCTCACACCGGTAGGTATCAAACTCGAAATCTCTCATAACCCTAGACTCAACCCTTACCAACTAAGCGAACGATTGTTCCTTTATTTCTTGTTTTACCGATGATAAATTGGATAATAATCAAAAAACAATTAATTAAGAAATATTGGAAATCAAAGGGTTAAAATATTACCATTAAGGTTTTTTCCCCTGTTTTTTAGACTATTTTAATTTTAACGACCATTCATAATATTCCATCAGTCTCGTTACCTTGGTAAAAACCAATTGATTTAATGGATTATTCACTCATTAATTATAAATTGCTATTACACAAATTTAATATCATTACAATTAATACATGTTTAACAAATCTTCCATAACAAAACTAAGATTTTAAAATAAATGGATCATTGCTTCTTTTTTTAAATTAAATTTGAAATATACAATCTTTAAGATTTTTCATTTCTTATTTTAATTTAATTTGGGACAAAAATTTTGCAATTTTTTTACCAAGATAATAGGATAGAGAGAGTACTAAATTAATGTCATTTATTCTTGTTTGATACTCCCTCTGTCCCACAAGGAAGATAGCAAATTGGATTAGTCAAAAAAATTAAGAACTCATGCATTTAATAGTTTGTCAAACACATCAACCAAATATCAAACACCTAATTTATTGCATTTTTTATTGATCAACCTATCACAATACAAAGTTTACAATTTATAAGCTTTTCGTTTATTACTTTAAATTTAGTTTGAGATAAAAAAAATTTGCTGTTTTTTACCATCCTTGCGGGATGGATGGAGTGCGTAATATATACTATATCTAAATTTTGATATCCTAATTAGTTGAGCTGAAATTTGATTCAAATTTATCTCTATTTACTATCTTCTTGCTTTTAAAGAATAAAACAAAAATGATTTTTAGACCTACAAATTAACCTACACCACGAAAAAATAGACATGTCTCACTTGCTTACTAATGATTGGTTAAGAAATGACCCATGTCACTTTTTTGTGGGGGTATTTGATTTGTAAATTAATTTTGTAGTCCTATATATAATTGCTCGGAGTAAAAATATTTATATATTTTAAATTTTTATCATAAATGAAAATTTATCTAAAAATTAA
The DNA here is from genome assembly GCA_037953625.1 of Crotalaria pallida. Lineage (NCBI taxonomy): Eukaryota > Viridiplantae > Streptophyta > Magnoliopsida > Fabales > Fabaceae > Crotalaria > Crotalaria pallida. The sequence continues at coordinate 156,600,556 of CM075649.1, forward strand.
ATGAAATCGTCAAACAATTCTTCATGCATTTTTTTTATAAGCAAATGAAAATTTTATTCAACACAAGGGATCTATTAAGCCTCATAGTACACTTGAACCCCACCTTCTATGAAGGGTTTGGACATGGATACACTATCATGTGTTCAAATAGACCAAAATCAACCAAGAGTGAAATACATGAGTCAACCTCATGGGGATGTGAAGCAATAATTACAAATCAAAAGCAACAGAAAACAAATGACCCGAACACTGCCTATCATAGCATTACTAAGATCCCTACCTCCTTAAAAACATTGACAGGAAAAAACCCAATGGGAAAAATCCTAATCAAGAGAAAAATAAGGTAAAAATTCTTCATGCATTTATTACGATATTTTCTATGCCACAAAAGGTAAAAATGAAATGTTTAGTATGATAATTAAAAAATTTTAAGTCTTTTAATATGAAGATTTTTAACTATATAAATCCTAACAACTTTCCTTTTCTATGAAGCATTTATATTTAAACTATATACTCCTATAGTACAACATATTAAACTAATGAAATTTATTCCTTTTTGATAATATATGTATATATATGAATTTTGATTCAAATTTATCTCTATTTACTATTTTATTACTTTCAATGAGTAAAAAAAAATTATATCTTTTAAATGTTTGAATAAAATGAAATAGTCAAATAATTATTCATGCATTTATTACCATACTTTTTATACGAAAGAAGGAAATGATGACATGTTTGGCTTGATAAAAATTAAAAAAAGTAACTTGTTTAATATGAAGATTTTTATCTATATAAATCCTAACAACTCTCTTTCTTTTTCTTTGAGTCATTTGTTATCATACCATATACTCCTATGGTACAACATATTATTCGATTTACATTGATGCGGTTAATTTGCCTATAAATAGCCTTTCTTCTATTATCCTAAAGTCACACAACAATTTGTGGTGGACTCGGCCTAGCCGAGGTCCTTAGACTACCTCGCCAAAGTCCTGAGAACCCTTCAGGAAGCCTTCTGAGCACTTGGCCGAGCTCAATGCTCAACGGCCGAACAGATGCCAGATACAGGCCGACCTCGTGTTCCCACTCAGTGTTCCCACTCACGTCCGACATCCAGGACATGATGGCGTCCCCCTTCCTTATCCACAAGGACAGCTCACTACCTTATCCACAGGGACAGCTCACAACCTTATCCACAAGGACACAAGGACAGTCTATCCACTCCTAGCTCAGTACAGGCTGGCCCTACTTGGGCCTAAAGCAAGCCCATTAGGGCAACCAGCTCCCCCCTATAAGTAGCTCCGTACTACATGGGGCTCAGGTACGTCCTCTAACCCTAATTGCCATCCTCACACACCAATGATTAGGGTTGCTTCTTGGCTCTTTTCCTTAGCCACCTGAGGACTTCCCCCAAACATCACATATCAACCCTAGACAGAGGCTCCTTCGAAGGTCATCTCCTGTACCCTTGGAGGTCCTCACCGTCTAGGACATCACATTCTAGGACATCACATTGGCGCCGTCTGTGGGAACTGGTAAACTTCAACCCCACCCAGAAGATTTGACCATGTCTGAAGAACAGCCAGTCCAGAGGAGGAGGAGGGGGCGTCCAAGAAGGGTGCCGTCGACTGAGGACCTGCGCCTGCACTTGGAAGCCAACAGGGCAGCGAGGTCCTCACCACCACCCCCTCCACCTCCCCCACCTCCTCCCCCGCCATCACCTCCGTTTCCACCGCCGCCTCCTCCCCTAGAATTCACCCATACCCATAGTGGACCCTACACCATCCACACTGGAGACACCGCAAACCCAGCCCAGCTTCCTGGCGGAGGTCGGCGCGTGCAGCTACGCTCTGAGCTCGGAGAAACCAACACTGAACAGCACCGCCACCGCGGCGAGCGTGCTCACTCAGTCAGTACAACACACCGTTCCCACTCTCGACAGTCTACGCTCTCTCGGGATGCTGAACTCTTATCCTTAATGAGACAGCAGATGAGAATCGTAGAGCAACAAGGTAAAGCTATTGCAGATCTCCAACAAGTTGCCATGCAACGTTTAGCTGAACGAGCTGCTGCTCAAGCTCCAGCCCCAAACGAGTTCCCTCCACCACCCCCTCCACCACCTCTTCCGCCACAACCTCCGTTAACTCCACAAACCTTTGCAACACCACACACGACTGTCACACAGCTAACACCACACTCCGACCAGCAACAACCTGAGCTGGACGATTCCCACCCTGGGCATCCCTTCACTCCTGCCGTCATGGCCTATGAACCACCACCTGGGTACCTAGGCCCCAGCAACATCCCCAGATACAATGGCCTTACAGACCCTCAGGAACACGTCCTTTCCTACGAGGGAGCCGTGAACTTTCACGGAGGAGGAGATCGGCTCAAATGCCGAGCTTTCTCCATGACCCTCCAGGCCCCAGTCCTTCGGTGGTATTCGACGCTTCCCAAAAACTCTGTCAACAACTGGGCAGAAATGAAGCGCGTCTTCCTCAACAGATACACTGCCAGCTGTGTGCAACCCAGATCGGACCACACGCTGGCGACAGTGACCCAGAAGCCAGACAAATCCTTACGTGCATACTTGCACAGGTTTCACAGCGAGTCCAGTTCGGTCCCAAATCTGTCTCCCGAGGTGGCGGTCCTCCTTTTGACCCAGGGGTTGGCTGAAGGAGGCTTCAAAGATTCACTTATTGGAAAACCACCAACGGACATGGCCGAACTGAGACAGAGATCAAACAAGTACATCAATCTTGAAGAATTCAGCAAGGGACAGTCGAGCAGGCTGGAAAATGCTCAGGCCACCTCGCAGAATGCCCTGCCCCGAGGTCGTCCTCGTGGCAACAGAGATGAAAGAGGAGGAAGAGCAGATCAGGGAGACCGAGGTCGCTCTCAACAAGAGGACCGCCGACGTCCATACATCACTAAATATGACTCTTACACCCCCCTGACGGTCCCGCGGTCTCAAGTCTGGAGAGAGACCATGCAGACCGAACTTAGGAGTGTACCCCGCCCCCCCTTCTCAGAAATCAAAACTATGTCAGAGACAAATCCAAATACTGCAATTTTCACGACGGGTACGACCACCATACCGATCAATGCACATGGCTCCGAGATGTCATTGAGGATATGGTAAGAAGAGGCAAGCTACAGCAATATGTTCGAGAGGCAGTGGAGAGACGAGGTCGGAGAAGGTCTCGCAGCCTGGACAATGATAAAGGAAAAGCTAAAGCTGACCCGTCCCCAGAGAAGAAGGAAGAGGAGCCACCACGGGTAAACATGGTCGTGGTTCAAGACCTGGATAAGTCGCCAGAAAACTTCCGAGTAGAAACCATCTCGGGAGGTTTCGCTGGCGGCGGTGAGATGAGGGCGGGAAGGAAAAGATACATCAACCAGGTTTTGGCAGTTCATCACAAACCCGTCTGCAAAAAGACTTCTCGGAATGTTCTCATTATCTTTTCCGACCAGGATATGGAAAACGTCATCCCAGATCACAACGATCCTATGGTGATTACGGCGTTAATTGGTAATTTTGAGGTCGCCCGAGTCTTCGTTGACCAAGGGAGCTCGGCCGACATTCTCTTTCTGCTTACTTTCCAAGCTTTGAAGTTGAGGTCTGCCGACCTCGTAGGATTTGAAGGTAATCTCATCAGCTTCACAGGTGAGGCAATCCGCCCCCTGGGAGCCATTCATCTCCCGGTGACCCTAGGCAACCAGCCCTCGGCCAGAACGGAGATCATCAAATTTCTGGTGGTTGACTCCGACTCCCCGTACAATGTAATACTGGGACGAACTTGCCTACAAGCTTTTGGGGCAGTAGTCTCAACAGTGCACTTGGCAATGAAGTTTGTCGGATCAGATGATAAGGTTGTTACGGTAAAAGCTGACCAAGTGAAGGCCCGGCTCTGCTACAATGCGAGCCTACGGGAGGGAAAAAAGAAGCAAAAAGAGTTCACCGATCCGACACTGTCTAAGGGAAGAGTCTTATTGGCCGAATTCCAGTCTGAACGAGATATTCATATGTCCTCTCCTCATGAAGAGCGGGTGATAATTCCCCCCTTCACCTCTCCCCCAAGCAAAGATGCTATCATGAATGACAAACCCCTCCGAAAAATCCAAAATGCAGTCAAAGGAAGTCTTTTCTCTCTTTCAGTCCTCTCCTGCTCCTTGCAAGGGGAGAATTTTCTCTTTCATCTAGTTCTCACTAACCCCGCCCTCCGTTCGGTACACCTCCGAGTTGAGGGCCGAGGTGACCTTCTTGCCCATGTCTTCAACCGAGCTTTTCAGACCCCCAAGCTCGGGCGCTTCAAGAGGGAAATGCCCTCACTTTTCAACATTACCAACAATCTCAGCAGCCTTTCCTATCAGCCCACCTCGGAGGACCATAACAAGGAAATCCGACAAGGTGCTCCCGTTCCGAGGAGGATAGCGATGAAAGAGCCAGCCGACCATGACAAAAAAGCAGAGCAACCCGGGTCCTCTGAGTCTGATCACCTCGCGCCCCGAAGATCAGACATCGGCCCTGACGGCCAGAAAAGCGGGAACTGAGCTCGAGATTGATAAGCCCCAACAGAGGCGTTCTAGAAACATACTCTGGGTTATTACCGGACTCAAAGATTCACAACGCTGAGAACCTATTTCAAATAGGTTTACCTCAGGCATTTCGGCAGTCACCAGCATCCTCACCTGAGGATTTCAAATTCAACTTCCTCTTATTTTTTGCTTACTTCAATTATTGTTCATGTTTATTAATTCCCATTGTGAGATATTCACCTTTCAAAAAGAAAAAGCAATGTACTCATAACTACATTTTAATGAAAAGTACAAACTTGCTCATACTCAAGTGCAACAGTTTTATATACGTACGTACTAGCTTTTCATTTAGCACTAGCCACCTAAATGTTGCATGGCGCTATGCACAGCCAACGTCTTCTAGATAAGATCGGCTCATATGCACACTGTACAAGGGACACCCGATAAAGAACAGACTGCTGTGAAATGTTTTCACATAGCTTCACTCAGCACTCTCTTTTACATCGGGGCCGAGGACACCCACCTCGGCTAAGGTGGGTAGATCCGAGCTCCCTACCGTATGCACTTATATACAGTACCTTTATTCAGAGGAACACTTATAAGATTACTGCACTTACTGAGTCGTCCGATCTATTAATATAATATTTCAAACACCGATGATTGGGGACAAGTTTCCTTAGCTCCGATCAGGCCGAAATACAACAAGTTGGTAAAAGACGTGTATTCTCAAAAGTAGTTTTATTTCTAAAAAGACCTCGGAGGCAGTATATATGCGACAAGTTAAATCAAGAACTTGCATAAAAAGTTCCAACACGCAACAAGTTTTAGACACTTGCATCTTTTCTTAAAAATCTTCCTGGTGGCCACTTAATCAATCGTGGTCCGGACCCGAGGTCGACCGAATAAACATGCAATAAGTTGGTTAAGAAAAACTCGCGTTCACGCAACGAGTTCACGAAAAGGCTTGCATAATTCAAACCTCGGACATAATACATGTGCAACGAGTTAGAGCAAAAACTTGCATAAGTATGACAACACGTGACAGGCCAAAACAGCGCAAAGCTTTCATTAAAAATAAACGTTGTACAATAGCCTAAATAGAATTCCACATTGTCAAACATGTTATAAAAGGACATAGACAAAGTATAAGCTGCCCAGCATAAGGGACTTACGCTGCATCATCCTCAACGTCAGAAAGGACGACCGAGCCCGGGTCGAACTCCTCATCCATCCTCTCAACAAGAGGGTTGGGCAGATTCTCCTCGGGCTGGTCCAAGTCAACCTCGGCTCCACCACTTTCATAGTCAACCATCTTTCCATTCTCCACTCCGAATCCGGCAGATGCGCCGACGTACCGAATTCGGAGCCCCTGATTCATATGAAGAACTTGCTCAACCGCATTGGTGAAAACCTTGCCGGCCACCCTTTCAAGGTCGAAGTCCGACTCCCGCGCTGCCACCTTATGTTTTAAAGCTTGGGCAGCCCTCTTCTTCAACAGACTCCTAACCCTTTCCACTTCGGCAAGGCCCTCCTGCCGACCAACTTCCTTCGCATCTGCTTTGGCTTGGGCCAAATCCTCTTCATGCCTTTTTCGGAGCTCTTCCATCTGTCGGCGGTGCTCCTCCTCAGCCTCAGCCAACTTTTGTTCGGCTGACTTCTTGCTACTCCTCAGCTCTTCCACCTCGGCCGCCATAGCCGACCGAGCCTTTTTCTTAGCAGGCGAAAGACCGTCTGCCACATCATCAGCTACCTTGGCCAGCACATTAAACATAGTAGTGGCTCTCTTCAGCTGGCAAGCCATTTCTTCCGCTCTCTTCTTCCATTCAGCACCTGACATTTTGACAAGAGTGTCTTTGAGTGATGGTTTGGTAGGGGTAGCCGGCAGCCTTGATTGATTTCCAGTACTTGGAGGCGGTACATTTGCAACAAGGGCTACCTCGGTGCTGGGACTCGGCGAGGTAGGAGGAGGAGGAGCAATAATAACGGCAGGAGGGGTAGGATGGAGGGGACCAGAGTCGGCCGATAGCGTATCCGTAGAAACCTCGGACGACACGCCGTCGGCAGAAGAGACCTCGGGCTTCTTCTTCCTCCGAGCTTCAAAATCGGCTTTCAGTGCCTTGGAAGACATCTCGGACCAGTGTTCTTCTGTGTAAAAAAAAATAGTATAAGAGAATTGAAAGAAAATGCACAAGTGCAAGAGCAAAAGTAACTACCAACCTTTGTCAAGACTTCGTTGTCAAGACACTTTATGAAAACTCCAACATCAAGTTGGACTTTCCGAGCGCGATATTCTGTTTGAAAATGGTGAGCCGTTACAGACTCGTCAGCATCCAGTGTTACGCCTGACCACCTCTGCGGTGTACTGGAATGACGACTGAAGAACTCGGAGGTCCACTCCAGAGGGAACTTCGGTCTCGTCTCGGACCGAAACCAAGGCAGCCCCGCTCCAACGTATTTGTATTTAAAGAATCTCGGTTTGAAGTGCTTCCAAGACTCAGAGAACATGCCGAACAACCCACAATGAGCTCGGGCTTTGGCCGACACCCAAAGACGACCAGTGACCCCGTCCTTATTGCTGACGAACGGGTTGTACATCCACAAAAATAATCGAACTGTGCATACCAAATGTCTGGCTCCACAGTACTTCTGGAACGCTCGGAGAAACGACCAAGTATTAGGATGAAGTTGGGAGGGAGCTAGTCCGAGCTCGTTTAAGACCCTCATCTCCAGGTCGGTGAACGGGAGGGTCACACCAAGGTTGTGAATCAGATCGGCATAAAAGAAAAAAGAGTTATTGTCAGTCCGGCTGCATATCCTGTCATTTGCCGAACAGGGGAGCACTTCGTAAGAAGTTCCGGTGGTGTCCCCTGGGCAAGGCAGCACGGCCCGCTTTACCTCGGCTAGCTTATCCTCCGAGTAAAGGCTGGACTGAATTCCTTTGGGCTCCACGTCAACCCACCCATACTGATCGGCATCGAAATGTGCGGGGTAAAGTTCAGGTCGACGGACGCACTTCCGGAGCGGCATGGTACCTGTGGAAGAACAGGGGAGCTCGGTATTAGTCTTACGAGTTACAAAAAATAACCCCCCAGAGAATCCCCTCGAAGTAGTTCCGAGGGGCGAGCATCTCCCCTCTACCACAGGTACCCCTCGTTCGTACATCCCCTCCTTCTCCATCCTCTCGAAATCGGCACGCTCCCTACCGTCAACAAACTCGGCCCAAGCGTATTGCCGTATCCACTCTCTCTTCTCCTCCCAGTCCCGAGGATAGACTACCTCAACGGGATCAACCTCCAGAACCCGCCTCTCGTACTTTTGCCTATACTCCCTTTGGTGACGGAATGCCTCGTCTACCTCCGTAGAGGAACAGGACGAGGAGGAAGAGCCGTCCTCCTCCTCACTGCTGCTAGATGACAGGGAAACTACCCCAGCCCACTTCCTAAACCATTCCCTACTCATACTGAACCCAATCTACTCTTGTGGATTTCTGAAAAATAAACAAAAAACACGAATCAAAAACCCTCCAAAAATCTCAAAACACGCAGAAGGTCAAACCACAGGAATGACCCCCGGAACCAAAACACCCAGATCCAGAGAAAACTCAAACCCCAGCATTATCCCCCAAAATCAAAAACGCAAAACCTAAGAAAAAGCCACATCGCCACCAAGGCAGAAACAGAAAGCCACAAATCCTTATCAAAACTCTACAAAATAACCCCCTGTTCGCGGATATGAAAACAAAAGTGAAGAAGCACCCACCACCTGAACTACGAAACTGAAAGAACAAAGAAAAAGAAAATAAGAAGAGAGACAGAGAAAGAAGCGGTACCTGATGAATATGAATCTGAGAAAGAACGCCGACGGCGAGAGAATCCTGGTTGAAAGAAAGTGCAAAGAAGACCGGAAGCACCAGAACCGTGAGAGGAAGAGAAGGATTTTCGAAGAAGAGAAGGTTAGGGAAGAGATGCTGGAGTGTTTTCAAAAAAGGGGAATATTTGGCAGAGAGAGAGAAAAGTGAATAGTTTGTTAAGTCAAGAGAATCGTTTTCCCTCCCATTTTGAATTACGGGCCTGACCTAGGCGGCCCAGCCCAACGCGTGCAGCCACATATACTAGGGCACGTGGCGCACAGCAGCGAAAATTGCGGACCTCTAGCAACGCCACAATGATGGCGACGCTTCGTAGGTCGCGATTTCTGACACGTGTCACATCTCGGAAGAGCAAACGTCACTTCGGTACTGGCAAGTAGACAGCTGTCAAACCCGCTCCGTCATAACGAAAGGACGTCAGAGACAGCTGGATCCAACGTATCGGCAACTCATCGTCCGAACTCCCTAGAACCTCAGAACAAGGCTCAGATAGCCTTGACCGAGCTGGGGGGCTTATGTGGTAAACTTGGCCCTCATGAGGTGGATTTGGGAAAGGGACCTAAACCAGAACCTCGGAACAAGGCTCAAATAGCCTTGACCGAGCTGGGGGGCTTATGTGGTGGACTCGGCCTAGCCGAGGTCCTTAGACTACCTCGCCAAAGTCCTGAGAACCCTTCAGGAAGCCTTCTGAGCACTTGGCCGAGCTCAATGCTCAATGGCCGAACAGATGCCAGATACAGGCTGACCTCGTGTTCCCACTCAGTGTTCCTGTAACACCCTATAATTTTTACCCTTAATTCCCCCTATAATAAAATACGGACTTAAACATTCCTTTTTAATTATATTAAAATCAACCGTCAAACGAACGGAGTTTTGTTTGTTTTTCGGACTAATCCAAAATTCAACCTGTGATAAACAATTTCAAATAAACAAGTAATAGCCAGCAGGGCTTCAGATTATATTTTCTAAATCATAGCAAGGCCCAAAGGGCTCCAAATATATCAGAGTACATACTATTCAGAGTTTTCAGCGGAAAATAGCAAGTTAGAACCTCAAAAGCCAAAGCGTGATATTTTATCAAAACAAAGTGTCCTAAGCCTCACTCAAAAGTATACATTACATTTTCTTCAACAGAACATAGGAGACTTAGGTCTATAATGTACTCTAAACCCATAACACCCTACTATCCCTGTAAGGGAAAGTACTCCTGCTCGGCCGGGGGCTGTGCCAGCTCAATCTCTGTACCTGAAACTGTAAGGGAGTGAGCATTGCACATGAAATAGAAAGCAGTTTCTAACTAGACATAACAACTCACTAGGTCAAACACATTTAGCAAATAAACATATATTCACAAATTGCATACCATACTCATTACAATATTTATTTCACATTTCCATTCTCATTATTCATTTCACCACTTGTTTCCTTATATTTATTTTTCCCCGTTTCCAAATAAATTCCCTTTTTAAACCCGTACCTTTTCCTTATTTTTACGGTGTATGTATGTCTCCACCAAATCGAAGGCCTACATACATACACCAATCACGATGTATGTCTACACCAAATCGAAGGCCTACATACATCGCGTTCCCATTACCATACCTTGTCCAATTTTATTCCCTGTTTCCTTTATTCATTTCCTTTTATTTACGGTGTATGTATGTCTCCACCAAATCGAAGGCCTACATACATACACCAACCACGATGTATGTCTCCACCAAATCGAAGGCCTACATACATCGCGTTTCCATTACCTTTACCTTATCCAATTTTATTCCCTTTTTAAATTATGTGTCCCTCAGGTCAGAGGTCAACACTCCAATACATATTTTATTCGGTGTCCCTCAGGTCAGAGGTCAACACCCATTCATTCCAATTCATATCGTGTCCCTCAGAGGTCAACACATTTTACCATTCATATTGTGCCCCTCATATCAGAGGTCAGCATATTCATCACTTTCCATTATTCGCCACCTCAAATCAGAGGCCAACACATTTAATCACACCACCATATTCATTACCTCACATCAGAGGCCAAAACATACGTTCATATTCTCACATCAACAATTACATCACATTTAAACACAACCACACACATTCAACAACTAATCATTCATGCAAATTCCTCATTCACTTCCTTTCTCAGTTATCACAATCATATCCAATAGCATTCTCATTCATAGTCCAACATTTATATTACACTTCATTTCAATTTACATATTTCACCGTCTCACATTTTCGCTTTAACACCACATATTAAAATCATCTCTTACTTTTTCTTAAACATAATCCTCTTACATCCATTTCCCATATTCACAAGTTCCATTAATAAGTCTTGACTTTTGTTCACAATTAATAATACTTAACATTTAAACTCATTTAGCAATTAAATACAAATACACACATTCATCACATTTAATTGTTTCCCTTCCCTTTCTTCCTATATCAATTTATTCCCCAACACATACATATATTAGCTACAACAATTAATTATCATTTAATTCACAACCTTGCAAATAAAACCAATAATCAACTTAATTAATAACCAAATTTCATTTATCAGATAATTCATTCTCATACTGCGGGGTTTCCTTTTCCTAGTCATAACACACAATCATTATGCATACTTAATTAATTAGAATTTCATATTCAATAACCTAGGGATTTATAATCTAATTTTCTCCCCTAACACATAACCCTAACAAGCATTATATACTAACTAGACCCGACTCTCTAGAACAAGGCAAGCTCACTATATCCATTCCCTTACCTCAAACACTTGAAGATAAGGTGATTTTGCTTGCTCTACACTTGAAAGCCTTGCTCCCAATTGAGTTAGAGTCCAAAGGAAGAGGGAGGAACCTAATATAATAGCCATAGCAAGAAAAGATTAACATTCATGTAATGAGTCATGCCAAAACTCAAGAAAAGTGGAGCTTCCATGACTTACGAATCAAAAACCACCATGGATGGAGGAGAGAGAAAGGGAAAACGAATTTAGAGAAAGAAAAGAGGAAATCCATGGCATTAAACACTTACTTGAAGTGAATAAGGAAGAGATTTGTTGACGAAATGAAGAAATCCCACTTGCTCTTGGTGGATTTGATGACGGAGAATGGAACCCTAGGGGAGAGAAAGAGTGAGGTTCGAATTTGGAAGAGAAAGAACGTGTGCTGCACTTTATTATTTTCTGCATCTACAGCTTTTAATCGAGTATTACTCGATTAAATACCCCCCTTCTTTAGGTCTTAATCGATTAAGCTGCAGCTTAATCGATTAAGTTGCAGGATTTTCAGCACCCCGACTTTGAACGGCCATAACTTCTTCGTTAACCGTTGGATCTTCCTCAAATTTTGACACATGCTTCCCCACATATCCTACTTCACATCCAACGGTGGAATTTGTGTTTAGAGTTGTAAATCTTTTATTTTGAATTTCCTAATATCCTATGTTATTAATCCTAAATCAAGCCTTCAAACCACTAGTTTCAACTCCATATCATTACTTCCTTCACTTTAGGCTTGACCCATCATCAATTATACTAGGAATTAAATTTGGGATGTTACAGTTCCCACTCACGTCCGACATCCAGGACATGATGGCGTCCCCCTTCCTTATCCACAAGGACAGCTCACTACCTTATCCACAGGGACAGCTCACAACCTTATCCACAAGGAGACAAGGACAGTCTATCCACTCCTAGCTCAGTACAGGCTGGCCCTACTTGGGCCTAAAGCAAGCCCATTAGGGCAACCAACTCCCCCCTATAAGTAGCTCCGTACTACATGGGGCTCAGGTACGTCCTCTAACCCTAATTGCCATCCTCACACACCAGTGATTAGGTTTGCTTCTTGGCTCTTTTCCTTAGCCACCTGAGGACTTCCCCCAAACATCACATATCAACCCTAGATAGAGGCTCCTTCGAAGGTCATCTCCTGTACCCTGGGAGGTCCTCACCGTCTAGGACATCACATTCTAGGATATCACACAATTATCTTCACAAAATACATATCTTCTCTTTTGTGGGTTTTGTGAGTTTCTCCCATTAATGTCTAACACAATATCATGTCCGTTAATGTAGATATTGAGCACAATAAGCTCAAACGCAAGATGGAGAAGGCACCAACTTTGGATGTTGCTGAGTCCAAGCCCCCAAAGACTCTGACACTTGGTAATAGCTCCGTAGTTGGTGAAAACAATCATGAATCTGAACCCAATAACAATGTAGAAATCAAGGAAAACATGTCACTTGATTTCACTTGCAAATGTTTTGGGAAAAAATTCTCAAGTCTCCAAGCACTTGGGGGTCCCCAAAATGCTCACAAGAGAGTCACGAAAGGAGAAAGTGAAGCACTTCTCTCCTAAATAAGTAGTAGGTTAATCAAAGGCATGGCAGGTTATTTTAATTTAATAATAAATCATGTCGAAGATCCTACTACGTGACTCAAGCACCTCAAGCCTCATAGGAGCTGCACCTAATTCTCAATCATAACTTTTCCTAGCAGCTAGGCATTAGGGTTATTGTTCTAATATGATAGTGTTTCCATAGTTTGTTTGTGTACTTTTGATTTATCATTGCATTGTTGTACTAGAATTTCTTGTGTTCGCTTGTCTTTTTTATTTTAAATAATTATGCTCTTGAATGAAATATATCCTTCTTCATATAGTCTTGTGTTTCACCTCTTTTGTACTTGGTTATTTTCTATAATTTATCTATGTATTCAATTTATTAATTCATGAATATGTAGAACTTGTACATTAATCTCTTTTCCTGAGATATTTTATTTTTAAAATTTGTCAATGATATTTTTGAAGGAATACTTCATAGTAATTTTATAATTTCAAAACAAGTAATATATTCATAAAAATAAACATTGGAGAAATAATCTACAACTGAATGAAGACTTTAGAGTTTTTTAATAAAAGTTGAGGAGACATGAGCTTTGGGGGTCACCAGGGTCAGGGCAGGCCTCTAGGCTCAAAGACCGCTTACACATCCATCAACACCGTTCTCACACCGGTAGGTATCAAACTCGAAATCTCTCATAACCCTAGACTCAACCCTTACCAACTAAGCGAACGATTGTTCCTTTATTTCTTGGTTTGCCGATGATAAATTGGATAATAATCAAAAAACAATTAATTAAGAAATATTGGAAATCAAAGGGTTAAAATATTACCATTAAGGTTTTTTCCCCTATTTTTTAGACTATTTTAATTTTAACGACCATTCATAATATTCCATCACTCCCGTTATCTTGGTAAAAACCAATTGATTTAATGGATTATTCACTCATTAATTATAAATTGCTATTACACAAATTTAATATCATTACAATTAATACATGTTTAACAAATCTTCCGTAACAAAACTAAGATTTTAAAATAAATGGATCATTGCTTCTTTTTTTAAATTAAATTTGAAATATACAATCTTTAAGATTTTTCATTTCTTATTTTTAATTTAATTTGGGACAAAAATTTTGCAATTTTTTTACCAAGATAATAGGACAGAGAGAGTACTAAATTAATGTCATTTATTCTTGTTTGATACTCCTTCTGTACCACAAGGAATATAGCAAATTGGATTAGTCAAAAAAATTAAGAACTCATGCATTTAATAGTTTGTCAAACACATCAACCAAATATCAAACACCTAATTTACTGCATTTTTATTGATTAACCTATCACAATACAAAGTTTACAATTTATAAGCTTTTCGTTTCTTACTTTAAATTTAGTTTGAGATAAAAAATTTTGCTATTTTTTACCATCCTTGTGGGATGGATGGAGTAATATATACTATATCTAAATTTTGATATCCTAATTAGTTGAGCTGAAATTTGATTCAAATTTATCTCTATTTACTATCTTCTTGCTTTCAAAGAATAAAACAAAAATGATTTTTAGACCTACAAATAAACCTACACCACGAAAAAATATAGATGTCTCACTTGCTTACTAATGATTGGTTAAGAAATGACACATGTCACTTTTTTGTGGGGTATTTGATTTGTAGATTAATTTTGTAGTCCTATATATAATTGCTCGGAGTAAAAATATTTATATATTTTAAATTTTTATCTTAAATGAAAATTTATCTAAAAATTAAATGAAATCGTCAAACAATTCTTCATGCATTTTTTTTATAAGCAAATGAAAATTTTATTCAACACAAGGGATCTATTAAGCCTCATAGTACACTTGAACCCCACCTTCTATGAAGGGTTTGAACATGGATACACTATCATGTGTTCAAATAGACCAAAATCAACCAAGAGTGAAATACATGAGTCAACCTCATGGGGATGTGAAGCAATAATTACAAATCAAAAGCAACAGAAAACAAATGACCCGAACACTGCCTATCATAGCATTACTGAGATCCCTACCTCCTTAAAAACATTGAAAGGAAAAAACCCAATGAGAAAAATCCTAATCAAGAGAAAAAGAAGGTAAAAATTCTTCATGCATTTATTAGGATATTTTCTATGCCACAGAAGGTAAAAATGAAAAGTTTAGTATGATAATTAAAAATTTTTAAGTATTTTAATATGAATATTTTTAACTATATAAATCCTAACAACTTTCCTTTTCTATGAAGCAATTATTTTTAAACTATATACTCCTATAGTACAACATATTAAACTAATGAAATTTATTCCTTTTTGATAATATATGTATATATATGAATTTTGATTCAAATTTATCTCTATTTACTATTTTATTACTTTCAATGAGTAAAAAAATTATATCTTTTAAATGTTTGAATAAAATGAAATCGTCAAATAATTATTCATGCATTTATTACCATACTTTTTATACGAAAGAAGGAAATGATGACATGTTTGGCATGATAAAAATTAAAAAAAGTAACTTGTTTAATATGAAGATTTTTATCTATATAAATCCTAACAACTCTCTTTCTTTTTCTTTGAGTCATTTGTTATCATACCATATACTCCTATGGTACAACATATTATTCGATTTACATTGATGCGGTTAATTTGCCTATAAATAGCCTTTCTTCTATTATCCTAAAGTCACACAACAATTATCTTCACAAAATACATATCTTCTCTTTTGTGGGTTTTGTGAGTTTCTCCCATTAATGTCTAACACAATATCATGTCCGTTAATGTAGATATTGAGCACAATAAGCTCAAACGCAAGATGGAGAAGGCACCAACTTTGGATGTTGCTGAGTCCAAGCCCCCAAAGACTCTGACACTTGGTAATAGCTCCGTAGTTGGTGAAAACAATCATGAATGTGAACCCAATAACAATGTAGAAATCAAGGAAAACATGTCACTTGATTTCACTTGCAAATGTTTTGGGAAAAAATTCTCAAGTCTCCAAGCACTTGGGGGTCACCAAAATGCTCACAAGAGAGTCACGAAAGGAGAAAGTGAAGCACTTCTCTCCTAAATAAGTAGTAGGTTAATCAAAGGCATGGCAGGTTATTTTAATTTAATAACAAATCATGTCGAAGATCCTAGTACGTGACTCAAGCACCTCAAGCCTCATAGGAGCTGCACCTAATTCTCAATCATAACTTTTCCTAGCAGCTAGGCATTAGGGTTATTGTTCTAATATGATAGCGTTTCCATAGTTTGTTTGTGTACTTTTGATTTATCATTGCATTGTTGTACTAGAATTTCTTGTGTTCGCTTGTCTTTTTTATTTTAAATAATTATGCTCTTGAATGAAATATATCCTTCTTCATATAGTCTTGTGTTTCACCTCTTTTGTACTTGGTTATTTTCTATAATTTATCTATGTATTCAATTTATTAATTCATGAATATGTAGAACTTGTACATTAATCTCTTTTCCTGAGATATTTTATTTTTAAACTTTGTCAATGATATTTTTGAAGGAATACTTCATAGTAATTTTATAATTTCAAAACAAGTAATATATTCATAAAAATAAACATTGGGAAAATAATCTACAACTGAATGAAGACTTTAGAGATTTTTAATAAAAGTTGAGGAGACATGAGCTCTGGGGGTCACCAGGGTCAGGGCAGGCCTCTAGGCTCAAAGACCGCTTACACATCCATCAACACCGTTCTCACACCGGTAGGTATCAAACTCGAAATCTCTCATAACCCTAGACTCAACCCTTACCAACTAAGCGAACGATTGTTCCTTTATTTCTTGGTTTGCCGATGATAAATTGGATAATAATCAAAAAACAATTAATTAAGAAATATTGGAAATCAAAGGGTTAAAATATTACCATTAAGGTTTTTTCCACTGTTTTTTAGACTATTTTAATTTTAACGACCATTCATAATATTCCATCAGTCCCGTTATCTTGGTAAAAACCAATTGATTTAATGGATTATTCACTCATTAATTATAAATTGCTATTACACAAATTTAATATCATTACAATTAATACATGTTTAACAAATCTTCCATAACAAAACTAAGATTTTAAAATAAATGGATCATTGCTTCTTTTTTTAAATTAAATTTGAAATATACAATCTTTAAGATTTTTCATTTCTTATTTTTAATTTAATTTGGGACAAAAATTTTGCAATTTTTTTACCTAGATAATAGGACAGAGAGAGTACTAAATTAATGTCATTTATTCTTGTTTGATACTCCTTCTGTACCACAAGGAATATAGCAAATTGGATTAGTAAAAAAAATTAAGAACTCATGCATTTAATAGTTTGTCAAACACATCAACCAAATATCAAACACCTAATTTACTGCATTTTTTATTGATTAACCTATCACAATACAAAGTTTACAATTTATAAGCTTTTCGTTTATTACTTTAAATTTAGTTTGAGATAAAAAATTTTGCTATTTTTTACCATCCTTGTGGGATGGATGGAGTAATATATACTATATCTAAATTTTGATATCCTAATTTGTTGAGCTGAAATTTGATTCAAATTTATCTCTATTTACTATCTTCTTGCTTTCAAAGAATAAAACAAAAATGATTTTTAGACCTACAAATAAACCTACACCACGAAAAAATATAGATGTCTCACTTGCTTACTAATGATTGGTTAAGAAATGACACATGTCACTTTTTTGTGGGGGTATTTGATTTGTAGATTAATTTTGTAGTCCTATATATAATTGCTCGGAGTAAAAATATTTATATATTTTAAATTTTTATCATAAATGAAAATTTATCTAAAAATTAAATGAAATCGTCAAACAATTCTTCATGCATTTTTTTTATAAGCAAATGAAAATTTTATTCAACACAAGGGATCTATTAAGCCTCATAGTACACTTGAACCCCACCTTCTATGAAGGGTTTGAACATGGATACACTATCATGTGTTCAAATAGACCAAAATCAACCAAGAGTGAAATACGTGAGTCAACCTCATGGGGATGTGAAGCAATAATTACAAATCAAAAGCAACAGAAAACAAATGACCCGAACACTGCCTATAATAGCATTACTAAGATCCCTACCTCCTTAAAAACATTGACAGGAAAAAACCCAATGGGAAAAATCCTAATCAAGAGAAAAAGAAGGTAAAAATTCTTCATGCATTTATTAGGATATTTTCTATCCCACATAAGGTAAAAATGAAATGTTTAGTATGATAATTAAAAAATTTTAAGTATTTTAATATGATGATTTTTAACTATATAAATCCTAACAACTTTCCTTTTCTATGAAGCATTTATTTTTAAACTATAAACTTCTATAGTACAACATATTAAACTAATGAAATTTATTCCTTTTTTATAATATATGTATATATATGAATTTTGATTCAAATTTATCTCTATTTACTATTTTATTACTTTCAATGAGTAAAAAAAATTATATCTTTTAAATGTTTGAATAAAATAAAATCGTCAAATAATTATTCATGCATTTATTACCATACTTTTTATACGAAAGAAGGAAATGATGACATGTTTGGCATGATAAAAATTAAAAAAAGTAACTTGTTTAATATGAAGATTTTTATCTATATAAATCCTAACAACTCTTTCTTTTTCTTTGAGTCATTTGTTATCATACCATATACTCCTATGGTACAACATATTATTCGATTTACATTGATGCGGTTAATTTGCCTATAAATAGCCTTTCTTCTATTATCCTAAAGTCACACAACAATTATCTTCACAAAATACATATCTTCTCTTTTGTGGATTTTGTGAGTTTCTCCCATTAATGTCTAACACAATATCATGTCCGTTAATGTAGATATTGAGCACAATAAGCTCAAACGCAAGATGGAGAAGGCACCAACTTTGGATGTTGCTGAGTCCAAGCCCCCAAAGACTCTGACACTTGGTAATAGCTCCGTAGTTAGTGAAAACAATCATGAATGTGAACCCAATAACAATGTAGAAATCAAGGAAAACATGTCACTTGATTTCACTTGCAAATGTTTTGGGAAAAAATTCTCAAGTCTCCAAGCACTTGGGGGTCACCAAAATGCTCACAAAAGAGTCACGAAAGGAGAAAGTGAAGCACTTCTCTCCTAAATAAGTAGTAGGTTAATCAAAGGCATGGCAGGTTATTTTAATTTAATAACAAATCATGTCGAAGATCCTAGTACGTGACTCAAGCACCTCAAGCCTCATAGGAGCTGCACCTAATTCTCAATCATAACTTTTCCTAGCAGCTAGGCATTAGGGTTATTGTTCTAATATGATAGCGTTTCCATAGTTTGTTTGTGTACTTTTGATTTATCATTGCATTGTTGTACTAGAATTTCTTGTGTTCGCTTGTCTTTTTTATTTTAAATAATTATGCTCTTGAATGAAATATATCCTTCTTCATATAGTCTTGTGTTTCACCTCTTTTGTACTTGTTTATTTTCTATAATTTATCTATGTATTCAATTTATTAATTCATGAATATGTAGAACTTGTACATTAATCTCTTTTCCTGAGATATTTTATTTTTAAACTTTGTCAATGATATTTTTGAAGGAATACTTCATAGTAATTTTATAATTTCAAAACAAGTAATATATTCATAAAAATAAACATTGGGGAAATAATCTACAACTAAATGAAGACTTTAGAGTTTTTTAATAAAAGTTGAGGAGACATGAGCTCTGGGGGTCACTGTAAGGCCCTATATTTTCATAAATAAATAAATATTAAAGTATTTAAAATAATAATGTTATTATATTAAATAAATTAATGAATTTTATGAAATTAGGTTAAAGTACTCGAGTGTTTTGGGAAAGACTCGAGTATAATCTTTAACTGTTTGAAAAATTTGAATTTTGAGCCGAAAGACTCGAGTCTTTCATGGAAGACTCGAGTGTTCTCTGATGTGCTGAAAAAGACTCGAGTACTAGGGAAAATACTCGAGTATTTCGAGCAGTGGTGCTGAACCTATAAGTCGGTTTTGATTCAAAACTCGCACCAAAACGCGTTTTCTCGAGGTTCCAAGCAGAGAGCTGGACCTTACTTCATAGGAGGGTAACCTTAGGCTATAAATAGAGGCTTGGGGAAGTCCCAAACTCATTCAAATCCTCCTAACCCGGATTTATATTCACATTTCCTCTGTTTTCTGGTGCTAACTTTAAGCTCTCGATTCTCCCTCCTCAAACCATGAAATTGAGTGCAACCAAAACACACTTCTAGTTCTATTTCCAATCTTGAAATAGCAACAAGAACCACGAAATTTGAGTCTCTGTAGAAAAAGTTATAAGCCTCCAAAGTTAGCCACTCAACTGAAAACAGAGCACAAACAGCTTCAACTACCTATCTTTCTTGAATTGGTTTGGTAAACTCAGGAACCCTCTTGATTCCAAACTTGTTTCTAATTAAAGTTAGTACTTCCTAGTTGCTTAAGCTAACTCGGTTCGTTATTTTTCATGGCTTATTCATGATGTAATTTGTAGCTAAAGTCAGCCGGTGCAACAGTTTTTGCACAAGTTCAGAATTGAGCTTTGAAGCTCAAAATCCGTTTCAGACCTTTTCTTCCACAACCAGTCGTTCCTTTAGCTTCATTAAGGTAAGGGGGAAGTTACCTAATCACTAGAATGGTATTTAACAAGTTAAATCCATAGGAACCAACAGGAGGTTCACGGGCAATAGAGTTTGAATTAGGAAACTGACTTGGATGTCAGGAACTCATTGTTTTTATGTTCAAACAAGTTTAATTGAACCTAATGATGCTCACTGGATTGATTTTCGAAGTTAAAACCGAGTGGAAATGAATTTCATATCTTGAAATGGCTATTTTCCAAGTTTGTGTTAATTCTGTGATTGATGTTGATTTATGTTATTATGTACTTGTTTACGTGTTCTAACATATTCCTTATATGTGTTTATGCCTCTGTTTTGCATAAGAATGGAAAAACAATGCATGGAATTTGAATTGGTGCTTAAAATGCAGAAACTGGTGCTGTTGCAGTAAAAACACTCGAGTCTTTTGAGAAACACTCGAGTATTCTGGGAAAATGAAGAACAACTCGAGTTTTTCTTCAAGGACTTCAAGTATTCTGGAAAAAAATGAAGAACACTCAGAGTATTTTGTAAAATACTCGAGTATTTTGACCAAAACTGAAGAAAACACTTATCTTTCTTGAGAATATTAAATACCTAATTCTTATACGTTTTTCCATTGGTCGATTATTATCCTGAAAGAGTCCTACTGGAATTTCCTCCAGTGGTTGATATATTCGGACAGGAGTCCCAATGGATAAATGTATAAGTTTACTTAATTCCCATTGGTTGATTTTTATCCTGGATGAGTCCTACTGGAATTTTATTCAGTGGTCGACATATTCGGACAGGATGTCCCAATGGAAGTGCGTACACCCATTTGGTCGATTATTTTCCCATGTCCCAGTGGAAGTCTTTACCCACTTGGTTGATATTTTCGAAGGAAGTCCCAATGGGGTCGTTGCAATAAATATCCGCCAATAGGAGGCTAGGCCCCGACGGATTATTAACCACTAATTCTAAAACCATCACAAAGTGGCTGATGGATTTTTCTATGAAAACAACAGCACCAGCTAAAAGAAAGATGAAAGGAATTGTTAAGGATGAGATTAATGAATGGAAAGATAGATGATGGATCATGTCCTTGATGGAAATGATAATGAATGTGATAAGAAGGATTGGTAATAAATTATGTTTGCATACATGCATTTGTTGCTCCAGTTTGCGAGGACTTTCCCTTTTATACTATTAACGCTGGGCGGATGAAGCCTGTAAGTCGTGAGTGCAAGGCTAAGCCTGTGAGTCCTACAACGCCGGGAGATGGGAACCCGTAAGTCGTGAGTGCAGGGCTAAGCCCGTAAGTCCTATGCAGAGCGAAACTCGTAAGTCATGAGTGCAGAGCGAAGCTCGTAAGTCCTACCACCTCCAAACTGTGATGCCCCGGGAAATTGTTGAGGTCAGCATGCATCATGTCATTAACAATAAAGATCAATTGCATGGATAAAAAGGTTTGACATGTGTATATGCATTTGTAAATTGTTACTACTTGAATACTTGTGTTTGTTGTTTTTAGCCTCTGTTATTTATTATTCGTTTTAACGTGATTAGCTATGACTTACTCCCTTGTTGCCCTTGTAGGTAACAAAGGTCCTGTCTTCCAAAGGGAAGAGTAGCGTTGGCGAGGGATTTGGGATTCCCTTTCCAAATGGATGGAGTTTGAAAAACCATGCTCTGGGTTACGATTAGTGTCTTAAGTAGCTCAGAGTCTATTTGCTTATAAAATAAATTAGTTGAACTATTGTGTCTTGTTTTTGGACAAGTTCTGTTGATTTGCTTCCGCAATTGAATAATAAAGTTTTGAAATTTATTTGCGAAAAATTATTCTCTATTTTCATTATAATAAATAAATTAAGGTTAGAGAGTCGGGATGTTACAGTCACCAGGGTCAGGGCAGGCCTCTAGGCTCAAAGACCGCTTACACATCCATCAACACCGTTCTCACACCGGTAGGTATCAAACTCGAAATCTCTCATAACCCTAGACTCAACCCTTACCAACTAAGCGAACGATTGTTCCTTTATTTCTTGGTTTGCCGATGATAAATTGGATAATAATCAAAAAACAATTAATTAAGAAATATTGGAAATCAAAGGGTTAAAATATTACCATTAAGGTTTTTTCCCCTGTTTTTTAGACTATTTTTATTTTAACGACCATTCATAATATTCCATCACTCCCGCTATCTTGGTAAAAACCAATTGATTTAATGGATTATTCACTCATTAATTATAAATTGCTATTACACAAATTTAACATCATTACAATTAATACATTTTTAACAAATCTTCCATAACAAAACTAAGATTTTAAAATAAATGGATAATTGCTTCTTTTTTTAAATTAAATTTGAAATATACAATCTTTAAGATTTTTCATTTCTTATTTTTAATTTAATTTGGGACAAAAATTTTGCAATTTTTTTACCAAGATAATAGGATAGAGAGAGTACTAAATTAATGTCATTTATTCTTGTTTGATACTCCCTCTGTCCCACAAGGAAGATAGCAAATTGGATTAGTCAAAAAAATTAAGAACTCATGCATTTAATAGTTTGTCAAACACATCAACCAAATATCAAACACCTAATTTACTGCATTTTTTATTGATCAACCTATCACAATACAAAGTTTACAATTTATAAGCTTTTCGTTTATTACTTTAAATTTAGTTTGAGATAAAAAATTTTGCTATTTTTTACCATCCTTGTGGGATGGATGGAGTAATATATACTATATCTAAATTTTGATATCCTAATTAGTTGAGCTGAATTTTGATTCAAATTTATCTCTATTTACTATCTTCTTGCTTTCAAAGAATAAAACAAAAATGATTTTTAGACCTACAAATAAACCTACACCACGAAGAAATATACATGTCTCACTTGCTTACTAATGATTGGTTAAGAAGTGACACATGTCACTTTTTTGTGGGGGTATTTGATTTGTAGATTAATTTTGTAGTCCTATATATAATTGCTCGGAGTAAAAATATTTATATATTTTAAATTTTTATCATAAATGAAAATTTATCTAAAAATTAAATGAAATCGTCAAACAATTCTTCATGCATTTTTTTTTATAAGCAAATGAAAATTTTATTCAACACAAGGGATCTATTAAGCCTCATAGTACACTTGAACCCCACCTTCTATGAAGGGTTTGAACATGGATACACTATCATGTGTTCAAATAGACCAAAATCAACCAAGAGTGAAATACATGAGTCAACCTCATGGGAATGTGAAGCAATAATTACAAATCAAAAGCAACAGAAAACAAATGACCCGAACACTGCCTATCATAGCATTACTAAGATCCCTACCTCCTTAAAAACATTGACAGAAAAAAACCCAATGGGAAAAATCCTAATCAAGAGAAAAAGAAGGTAAAAATTCTTCATGCATTTATTACGATATTTTCTATGCCACAGAAGCTAAAAATGAAATGTTTAGTATGATAATTAAAAAATAAGTGTTATAATATGAAGATTTTTAACTATATAAATCCTAACAACTTTCCTTTTCTATGAAGCATTTATTATTAAACTATATACTCCTATAGTACAACATATATTAAACTAATGAAATTTATTCCTTTTTGATAATATATGTATATATATGAATTTTGATTCAAATTTATCTCTATTTACTATTTTATTACTTTCAATGAGTAAAAAAAATTATATCTTTTAAATGTTTGAATAAAATGAAATCGTCAAATAATTATTCATGCATTTATTACCATATTTTTTATACGAAAGAAGGAAATGATGACATGTTTGGCATGATAAAAATTAAAAAAAGTAACTTGTTTAATATGAAGATTTTTAACTATATAAATCCTAACAACTTTCTTTCTTTTTCTTTGAGTCATTTGTTATCATACCATATACTCCTATGGTACAACATATTATTCGATTTACATTGATGCGGTTAATTTGCCTATAAATAGCCTTTCTTCTATTATCCTAAAGTTACACAACAATTATCTTCACAAAATACATATCTTCTCTTTTGTGGGTTTTGTGAGTTTCTCCCATTAATGTCTAACACAATATCATGTCCATTAATGTAGATATTGAGCACAATAAGCTCAAACGCAAGATGGAGAAGGCACCAACTTTGGATGTTGCTGAGTCCAAGCCCCCAAAGACTCTGACACTTGGTAATAGCTCCGTAGTTGGTGAAAACAATCATGAATGTGAACCCAATAACAATGTAGAAATCAAGGAAAACATGTCACTTGATTTCACTTGCAAATGTTTTGGGAAAAAATTCTCAAGTCTCCAAGCACTTGGGGGTCACCAAAATGCTCACAACAGAGTCACGAAAGGAGAAAGTGAAGCACTTCTCTCCTAAATAAGTAGTAGGTTAATCAAAGGCATGGCAGATTATTTTAATTTAATAACAAATCATGTCGAAGATCCTAGTACGTGACTCAAGCACCTCAAGCCTCATAGGAGCTGCACCTAATTCTCAATCATAACTTTTCCTAGCAGCTAGGCATTAGGGTTATTGTTCTAATATGATAACGTTTCCATAGTTTGTTTGTGTACTTTTGATTTATCATTGCATTGTTGTACTAGAATTTCTTGTGTTCGCTTGTCTTTTTTATTTTAAATAATTATGCTCTTGAATGAAATATATCCTTCTTCATATAGTCTTGTGTTTCACCTCTTTTGTACTTGGTTATTTTCTATAATTTATCTATGTATTCAATTTATTAATTCATGAATATGTAGAACTTGTACATTAATCTCTTTTACTCAGATATTTTATTTTTAAACTTTGTCAATGATATTTTTGAAGGAATACTTCATAGTAATTTTATAATTCAAAATAAGTAATATATTCATAAAAATAAACATTGGGGAAATAATCTACAACTGAATGAAGACTTTAGAGTTTTTAAATAAAAGTTGAGGAGACATGAGCTCTGGGGGTCACCAGGGTCAGGGCAGGCCTCTAGGCTCAAAGACCGCTTACACATCCATCAACACCGTTCTCACACCGGTAGGTATAAAACTCGAAATCTCTCATAACCCTAGACTCAACCCTTACCAACTAAGCGAACGATTGTTCCTTTATTTCTTGTTTTGCCGATGATAAATTGGATAATAGTAAAAAAAATTTAATTAAGAAATATTGGAAATCAAAGGGTTAAAATATTACCATTAAGGTTTTTTCCCTTGTTTTTTAGACTATTTTAATCTTAACGACCATTCATAATATTCCATCACTCCCGTTATCTTGGTAAAAACCAATTGATTTAATGGATTATTCACTCATTAATTATAAATTGCTATTACACAAATTTAATATCATTACAATTAATACATGTTTAACAAATCTTCCATAACAAAACTAAGATTTTAAAATAAATGGATCATTGCTTCTTTTTTAAAATTAAATTTGAAATATACAATCTTTAAGATTTTTCATTTCTTATTTTTAATTTAATTTGGGACAAAAATTTTGCAATTTTTTTTACCAAGATAATAGGACAGAGAGAGTACTAAATTAATGTCATTTATTCTTGTTTGATACTCCCTCTGTCCCACAAGGATGATAGCAAATTGGATTAGTCAAAAAAATTAAGAACTCATGCATTTAATAGTTTGTCAAACACATCAAGCAAATATCAAACTGTAACATCCTAATTTTCTTTAATATTATAAATTTTGAGTTTCTTGAATTAAGTAATAAGTAATTAATTCTTTTAATTAATAGCTAAAGCGTTGGGTTTGGCGTTGGGTTTTAGTGTTGGTTTTTCCTTTAAGCAATAATAATTATGATAGGAATAAAATGAGTTTTGTTAAAATTTAAAGTAGATAAGTGGGGGTATAATGGGAAACTATGAGAAGAGCAAACCCTCATTCTTTCCTTCCCTCTTCAGCGCCGCCCCACCCCATACTCTGTCTCTCTCACTCGTTTTTCTCTCTCCCTCCGCCGCCCTTACCCAAGCTCGCCGGTGCCCGCCGCCACTCACCGACGTCGACCGCCAACGACCCACTCATTACCCCGGGTCACTAAACTTTCACGAATCACCGCTCCTTCTCGTCGGCAAGCCTAAAGTTGAGGTTATCTCTTTATTTTCGTCAATCGAGGTAAGGGGTTCTTTACCTTGCTTTAGAGAGTATTTTCTGATTAGTATATAATACTTGCTAAGAATATGTGGGTATGCTTGTGATTGATTATTCGGGTAATTAATTTAAATTAAATATAAAGTAAGAAAGTAAATGAAATGAATTATAAATTGATACTTGTGATTGAATATGCAGGCTAAGTGCTATATGTTATTATGTATGTTTATTTGAAGAACAGGAACTCTGGTTGTTAATTGTGAATGATTATAAATGATTATTGTTCTGTGTGTTTGGTTGATTTAAAGAGATATATGTAAATCATATAAGTGGTTGAATTGTGATGTTTATGTGCTAAATGTGTATCGCATAATGAATTGAATAATTTAATAATAAATAAAAGAAAGTAAGTATGTATGAGATGTAAACTAGAATGAGAACTAAGGAATAGAAAGAGTTAAAAATGTCATGGAATAAACTTAGGGAATTGAAAATATAAAGTGTGAAAATTGTTGTGTATGCTTGTATGATAAATGTGTGTTGAATGACGAATGAGATAACCAATTAATCATAAAAGGCAAGAGAGAAAAGGATAATTATAAAGAAATTAAAGAAGAGAAAAGATCATAAATAAAAAGAATAACTAAATAAGATAAACGAAATGAGGATGAGAATAATAAAAGGATACTTGTCACAGGTTAGGTCGGGAGGACCTGGTCGTAAGACCCTGTGGCCAATTGATAAAAGATTAATAAAAGAATGGGCCGACGCAGGTTAGATCGTGGGATCTGGTCGTAAGACCCTGTGGCCAACGCAGGTTAGATAGTATGATATGGTCGTGAGACCCTATGGCGCAGGTTAGGTCGAAAGATCTGGTCGTGAGACCCTGTGACATAGGTTAGGTCATATGAATCTGGTTGTTAGACCCTATGGATAGATGATAAAGAGTATTTTGGTGCAGGTTAGGACGGTGGGCCTGGTCGTGAGACCCTGTAGCCAAACTAATAAAAAGAAAGAAAGAAAGAAATGAAATAAAGAAAGAATAAAAAGAAAGAAGGAGAAGTAAACGAGAAAAATATAAAAGGAAGAAATAAGAGAGAAGGCAAGATTGAAAGATAATATGATGTGAGTGAGAAGAAAGAGAATCAACAGTGCATGAAAAAGCTAAAAGAGCGAAGGATATGGGTTTAAGAGTGGTTAAGGGAATTCTTGTTTGTGTGTGATGCATGCTTGGCTTGATGATTGAAAATATTTGTTAAGTGCTAAATGTGTATGACTTAGTAGGTCATTATGTCCAGTTAGGAACTACTTTCTACTTCATGTGTGTGATGTCCTAGACTATGAGATCCTCAAGGTAAGGGAAGGAGACCTTAAGGAAGCCTCTGTCTAGGGTTTATCTGTGATGTTTGTGGGAGTCCTCTAGTGGCAAGGCAAAGAGCCAGGGAGTAACCCTAATCACTGGTGTGTGAAGGTGATAATTAGGGTTAGAGGACATACCTGAGCCCCATGTAGTACGGAGCTACTTATAGGGGGAGCTGGTTGCCCTAATGGGCTTGCTTGAGGCCCAAGTAGGGCCAGCCTGTACTGAGCTATTAGTGGATGAGCTGTCCTTGTGGATAAGGTGAGACACGTCATCCTGTCCTTGGTGTCGGAATATCTGGGAGGTGTCGGACTCTGGGAGGTGTCGGACAAGGAAGTCGGACCTTGGTAGGAGAATGAGGTCGGCCCGTATCTGATGTCTGTTCGGCCGTTGAGCTTTGAGCTCGGCCAAGCACACAGAGGGCTTCTTTCAGGGCCGTGAGGCCTTAAGCGAGGGTCCTGAGGACCTCGGTTAGGCCGAGTCCGCCACATAAGCCCCCCAGCTCGGTCAAGGCTATTTGAGCCTTGTTCCGAGGTCTTTGCTTCGGTCCTTTTCCCAAGTCCACCACATATAAGCCCCTCAGCTAGGTCAAGGCTATTTGAGCCTTGTTCCGAGGTTCTAGGGAGTTCGGAAGATGAGTTGCCGAAAGCTTGATCCAGCTGTCTCTGACGTCCTTTCATTAAGACGGAGCAGGTCTGAAAACTGTCCTTTCACCTGCTCCGACGTGACGTTTGCCTTTCCAGCATCTGGCACGTGTCAGAAGTTACGTTGACCGAAGCGTTGCCATAATTGCAACGTTGATCGAGGTCCATCATTCCTCTCTCTCAGTGCCATGTGTCCCAGCATGTGTGGCTGCGTGTTGGGTTGGGCCACTTGGGCCAGGCCCAGATTTCGAAAGTGGGGGGAAAACGGTTTCCCTTCTCCTTCCTTGACCCAAAACTGCTCTTCTCTCTCTCTCCAATCAATTACCCTTTCTCTCATTAATGCGAATTCTTTCCTCTCTCAACCAGGTTCCCCTTCTCTCTGCATTCGAAACCATTCCTTCCTCTTCATTCGAGATTGTTTCTTGAAACGGTTCCTCTTTGTCTTCTTTTTCAGCAGAGGATCACTTGCGAGCTCTACCTTCCTTCAAGTTTATCCTCCAAGTTCATATTCTTAAGGTATTTTCTTACTTCTTCTTCTTCGTTTTTGCTTTTTATTCTCTCTGTATTGGTTTTCATGGGAGGGATTTAGAATTTTTCGCGTTTCCTGTTTCTGTTTTCATGGGTATGGTGCGGTTTTCCCTTTCACTTCGTGTTTTGAGGCTTTGGTTTTGGGGAGTGATTTTAATATTTTTGGCGTTCTTTGGGTTTGAGGGTGTGTAGGCCTATGTAGGGTGTTTGATTTTGGCTTTTGTTTTTATCTTTAAGAAACCCAGAAGAGAGGAGTAGGGAGATGAGTAGAGAGTGGTTTAGGAGATGGGTACGGGTAGTTTCCCTGTCATCCAACAGTAGTGAGGAGGAGGACGGCTCTTCTTCCTCGTCTTGTTCCTCCACGGAGGTAGACGAGGCGCTCGTCACCAGAGGGAGTATAGGCAGAGATATGAGAGACGAGTCTTGGAGGTTGATCCCGTTGAGGTCGTCTATCCTCGGGATTGGGAAGAGAAGAGAGAGTGGATAAGGCAGTATGCTTGGGCTGAATTCGTCGACGGTAGGGAGCGTGCCGACTTTGAAAGGATGGAGAGAGAGAGGTTGTACGAACGGGGGGTTTCTGTGGTAGAAGGGAGATGCTCGCCCCTCGGAACAACTTCGAGGGGGTTTTCTGGGGGGTTATTTTTTGTAACCCGTAGGACTAACACCGAGCTCCCCTGTTCTTCCTTTGATGTCCTAGACGGTGAGGTTCCCCAAGGGTAAGGGAAGAAGACCTTCAGAGGAGCCTCTGTCTAGGGTTTCTGTGTGATGTTTGGTGGGAGTCCTCAAATGGCTAAGGGAGAAAGCCAAGAAGCAACCCTAATCACTGGTGTGTGAAGGTGGCAATTAGGGTTAGAGGACGTACCTGAGCCCCATGTAGTACGGAGCTACTTATAGGGGGAGCTGGTTGCCCTAATGGGCTTGCTTGATGGAGTACATTGCCTTTCATGGAATTTAAAAAGGTGAATATATCACAATGGAACAGAATTTAAAGGAAGCAAAATTTAAAATGAGCTTGAATTTGAATTTTTAGATGAGGATGCTGGTGACTACCGATGATATCTGAGGTAAACCTATTTGAAACAGGTTCTCAGTTTTGTAAAGTCTTAGGAATCCATGAGCTCGATTCTTTCGGGAATTTCCCAGAGTATGTTTCCGGAACGCCTCTGTTGGGAATTTCCCAGAGTATGTTTCCGAAACGCCTCTGTTGGGACTTCCCGATATCGAGCTCATTTCCCGCTTTTCCGGTAGTTAAGACCGATGTCTGCTCCTCGGGGCGCGAGGTGATCAGGCTCGGACAACTCGGGTTGCGCTGTTTTGTTGTCTTGGTCGCTAGCTCTTCCTTTGCTATCTTCCTCTGAACAGGAGCAGCTTCTCGGATTTCTTCTGCCGGTATTGGCTTTTCTTCGGCCTGGTGATGGTCACCCGAGATGAACCGATAGGAGAGGCCGGGGAGATTGTTGGCAATGTTGCAAAGTGGGAGCTTTTTCATCTTGAGACACCAGAGCTCGGGAATTTGAAAAGCTCGGCTTAAGAAATGGGCAGGGAGTTTACTTCGGCTCTCAATTCGGAGCGATACCGAACGGAGGGCAGGGTTATCAACAGTTAGAGAAATGAGAAAATTCTTCCCCTGTGGGGGGTTGGAGAGGACTGGAAAAGAAAGGAGATTTCCTTTAAATGCATCTTGGATTTCTTGGGGAAGGTTGGCATCCATGTTAACATCTTTGTTTGGGGCAGAGGGGAAGGGGGGGATTGCCAACCATTCTTCTTGAGGAAAGGTCCTAAGGACATCTCGTTCGAACTGAACCTCGGCCAATAGGACTCTCCCCTTGGTCAATGTCGGATCAGTGAACTCTTTCTGCTTCTTTTTTACCTCCCGTAGGCTCGCATTGTAGCAGAGCCGGGCTCTCACCTGGTCAGCTTTGACCGTGACCACCTTGTCGTCGGATCCGACAAATTTCATTGCTAAGTGTACTGTTGAAACCACTGCCCCAAAAGCTTGTAGGCAGGTTCGTCCCAGTATCACATTGTATGGGGATTCAGAGTCAACCACTAAAAATTTGATAATCTCTGTTCGGGCCGAAGGCTGGTTGCCTAAGGTCACCGGGAGGTGAATGGCTCCCAGGGGGCGGATTGCCTCACCCATGAAGCTGATGAGATTGCCTTCGAACTGTACGAGGTCGGCTGACCTCAGCTTCAGCGCTTGAAATGTATGAAGAAAAAGAATGTCGGTCGAGCTTCCTTGGTCGATGAAAACTCGGGCGACTTCGAAATTGCCGATTAACGCCGTTATCACCATTGGATCATTGTGATCCGAGATGACGTCTTCCATGTCTTGGTCAGAAAAAATGATAGGGATGTTCCTAGATGGTTTTTTGCCAACGGGTTTGTGGTGGACAGCGAGAACTTGGTTGACGTACCTTTTCCTCTCTGCCCTCTTTTCTCCGCCACCGGCAAAACCTCCCGAGATAGTTTCAACTCGGAAGTTTTCCGGTGACTTGTCCAGATCTTGTACCACGACCATGTTTACTCGCTGTGGTTCTTCTTCCTTCTTTTCTAGGGACGGGTCAGCTTTGGCTTTTCATTTATCGTTGTCTGGGCTGCGAGACCTTCTTCGGCCTCGTCTTTCCACCGCTTCGCGCACATACTGCTGCAATTTGCCCCTTCTCACCATATCCTCAATAACATCCCAAAGCCAGGTGCACTGATCGGTATGGTGGCCGTACCCGTCGTGGAAGTTGCAATATTTAGATTTGTCCCTGATATTGTTTTGATTTATGAGAAAAGGGGGCCGAGGTACACTCCTGAGTTCGGTCTGCATGGTCTCTCTCCAGACTTGAGACCTCGGGACCGTCAGGGGGGTGTAAGAATCATACTTAGTGATGTACGGACGTCGGCGGTCCTCTTGTTGGCCGACGTGAGAGCGACCTCGGTCACCCTGGTCTGCTTTTCCTCCTCTATCATCCCTGTTACCGCGAGGACGACCTCGGGGGAGGGTACTTTGCGAAGCGGCTTGAGCATTTTCCATCCTACTTGACTGTCCTTTGTTGAATTCTTCGAGGTTGATGTATTTATTAGGTCTCTGCCTCAGCTCGGCCATATCTCTCGGCGGCTTCCCGATCAAAGAGTCTTTAAATCCTCCCTCGGCCAGGCCTTGAGTGAGGAGGAGGACGGCCACCTCGGGAGATAGATTGGGGACTGAGCTGGATTCGCTGTGAAACCTGTGCAGGTATGCACGTAAGGATTCTTCTGGTTTTTGCGTCACTGTTGCTAGCGTGTGGTCTGACCTGGGTTGCACACAGCTAGCAGTGTACCTGTTAAGAAAGACTCGCTTCATTTCTGCCCAGTGGTTGACAGAATTCTTGGGCAGTGTTGAGTACCATCGGAGGACTGGGGCCTGGAGGGTCATAAAGAAAGCTCGGCACTTGAGCCGATCTCCTCCACCATGAAAGTTCACAGCTCCCTCATAAGAAAGGACATGCTCCTGAGGTTCTGTGAGGCCATTGTATCTAGGAATGTTGCTGGGTCCGAGGTACCCAGGTGGTGGTTCATAAGCCATGACGGCTGGTGTAAAAGGATGCCCAGGGTGGGAATCATCCGAATCAGGTTGTTGCTGGTCAGGGGGTGGTGTAAGTTGTGTGATGGTTGTGTGTGGTGTTGCAAAGGTTTGTGGAGTTAACGGAGGTTGTGGTGGAAGAGGTGGTGGTGGGGGGAACTCATTTGGGGCCGGAGCTTGAACAACAGCTCGTTCAGCCAAACGCTGCATAGCAACTTGTTGGAGATCTGCGACAGCTTTACCTTGCTGTTCTACAATTCTCATCTGCTGTCTCATCAAGGATAAGAGTTCTGCATCTCGAGAGAGAGTAGACTGTCGTGAGTGGGAACGGTATGTTGTGCTAACAGAGTGGGCACGTTCGCCGCGGTGGCGGTGCTGTTCAGCGTTGGTTTCTCCGAGCTCAGAGCGTAACTGCACGCGCCGGCCTCCGCCGTGATGCTGGGTTGGATTTGTAGTGTCTCCGGTGTGGATAGTGTAAGGTCCACAGTGGGTATGGGTGAATTCTGGTGGTGGCGTGGGCAGTGGAGGTGGCGGCGGGGGAGGGGGTGGGGGAGGAGGTGGAGGTGGTGGTGGTGGGGACCTTGCTGCCCTGTTGGCTTCAAGGTGCAAGCGCAGGTCCTCAGCGGACGGCACCCTCCTTGGGCGCCCCCTCATCCTCCTCTGAACTGGTTGTGTCTCAGACATGGTAGAATTTCTGGGAATGAAGTTTATCTTTCCCCACAGACGGCGCCAATGTGATGTCCTAGACGGTGAGGTTCCCCAAGGGTAAGGGAAGAAGACCTTCAGAGGAGCCTCTGTCTAGGGTTTCTGTGTGATGTTTGGTGGGAGTCCTCAAATGGCTAAGGGAGAAAGCCAAGAAGCAACCCTGATCACTGGTGTGTGAAGGTGGCAATTAGGGTTAGAGGACGTACCTGAGCCCCATGTAGTACGGAGCTACTTATAGGGGGAGCTGGTTGCCCTAATGGGCTTACTTGATGGAGTACATTGCCTTTCATGGAATTTAAAAAGGTGAATATATCACAATGGAACAGAATTTAAAGGAAGCAAAATTTAAAATGCGCTTGAATTTGAATTTTTAGATGAGGATGCTGGTGACTGCCGATGATATCTGAGGTAACCCTATTTGAAACAGGTTCTCAGTTTTGTAAAGTCTTAGGAATCCATGAGCTCGATTCTTTCGGGAATTTCCCAAAGTATGTTTCCAGAACGCCTCTGTTGGGAATTTCCCAGAGTATGTTTCCGAAACGCCTCTGTTGGGACTTCCCGATATCGAGCTCATTTCCCGCTTTTCCGGTAGTTAAGACCGATGTCTGCTCCTCGGGGCGCGAGGTGATCAGGCTCGGACAACCCGGGTTGCGCTGTTTTGTTGTCTTGGTCGGCTAGCTCTTCCTTTGCTATCTTCCTCTGAACAGGAGCAGCTTCTCGGATTTCTTCTGCCGGTATTGGATTTTCTTCGGCCTGGTGATGGTCACCCGAGGTGAACCGATAGGAGAGGCCGGGGAGATTGTTGGCAATGTTGCAAAGTGGGAGCTTTTTCATCTTGAGACACCAGAGCTCGGGAATTTGAAAAGCTCGGCTTAAGAAATGGGCAGGGAGTTTACTTCGGCTCTCAATTCGGAGCGATACCGAACGGAGGGCAGGGTTATCAACAGTTAGAGAAATGAGAAAATTCTCCCCCTGTGGGGGGTTGGAGAGGACTGGAAAAGAAAGGAGATTTCCTTTAGATGCATCTTGGATTTCTTGGGGAAGGTTGGCATCCATGTTAACATCTTTGTTTGGGGCAGAGGGGAAGGGGGGGATTGCCAACCATTCTTCTTGAGGAAAGGTCCTAAGGACATCTCGTTCGAACTGAACCTCGGCCAATAGGACTCTCCCCTTGGTCAATGTCGGATCAGTGAACTCTTTCTGCTTCTTTTTTACCTCCCGTAGGCTCGCATTGTAGCAGAGCCGGGCTCTCACCTGGTCAGCTTTGACCGTGACCACCTTGTCGTCGGATCCGACAAATTTCATTGCTAAGTGTACTGTTGAAACCACTGCCCCAAAAGCTTGTAGGCAGGTTCGTCCCAGTATCACATTGTATGGGGATTCAGAGTCAACCACTAAAAATTTGATAATCTCTGTTCGGGCCGAAGGCTGGTTGCCTAAGGTCACCGGGAGGTGAATGGCTCCCAGGGGGCGGATTGCCTCACCCGTGAAGCTGATGAGATTGCCTTCGAACTGTATGAGGTCGGCTGACCTCAGCTTCAGCGCTTGAAATGTATGAAGAAAAAGAATGTCGGTCGAGCTTCCTTGGTCGATGAAAACTCGGGCGACTTCGAAATTGCCGATTAACGCCGTTATCACCATTGGATCATTGTGATCCGAGATGACGTCTTCCATGTCTTGGTCAGAAAAAATGATAGGGATGTTCCTAGATGGTTTTTTGCCAATGGGTGAATGGTGGACAGCGAGAACTTGGTTGACGTACCTTTTCCTCTCTGCCCTCTTTTCTCCGCCACCGGCAAAACCTCCCGAGATAGTTTCAACTCGGAAGTTTTCCGATGACTTGTCCAGATCTTGTACCACGACCATGTTTACTCGCTGTGGTTCTTCTTCCTTCTTTTCTAGGGACGGGTCAGCTTTGGCTTTTCATTTATCGTTGTCTGGGCTGCGAGACCTTCTTCGACCTCGTCTTTCCACCGCTTTACGCACATACTGCTGCAATTTGCCCCTTCTCACCATATCCTCAATAACATCCCGTAGCCAGGTGCACTGATCAGTATGGTGGCCGTACCAGTCGTGGAAGTTGCAATATTTAGATTTGTCCCTGATATTGTTTTGATTTCTGAGAAAAGGGGGCCGAGGTACACTCCTGAGTTCGGTCTGCATGGTCTCTCTCCAGACTTGAGACCTCGGGACCGTCAGGGGGGTGTAAGAATCATACTTAGTGATGTACGGACGTCGGCGGTCCTCTTGTTGGCCGACGTGAGAGCGACCTCGGTCACCCTGGTCTGCTTTTCCTCCTTTATCATCCCTGTTACCGCGAGGACGACCTCGGGGGAGGGTACTTTGCGAAGCGGCTTGAGCGTTTTCTATCCTACTTGACTGTCCTTTATTGAATTCTTCGAGGTTGATGTATTTATTAGATCTCTGCCTCAGCTCGGCCATATCTCTCGGCGGCTTCCCGATCAAAGAGTCTTTAAATCCTCCCTCGGCCAGGCCTTGAGTGAGGAGGAGGACGGCCACCTCAGGAGATAGATTGGGGACTGAGCTGGATTCGCTGTGAAACCTGTGCAGGTATGCACGTAAGGATTCTTCTGGTTTTTGCGTCACTGTTGCTAGCGTGTGGTCCGACCTAGGTTGCACACAGCTAGCAGTGTACCTATTAAGAAAGACTCGCTTCATTTCTGCCCAGTTGTTGACAGAATTCTTGGGCAGTGTTGAGTACCATCGGAGGACTGGGGCCTGGAGGGTCATAGAGAAAGCTCGGCACTTGAGCCGATCTCCTCCACCATGAAAGTTCACAGCTCCCTCATAAGAAAGGACATGCTCCTGAGGGTCTGTGAGGCCATTGTATCTAGGAATGTTTCTGGGTCCGAGGTACCCAGGTGGTGGTTCATAAGCCATGACGGCTGGTGTAAAAGGATGCCCAGGGTGGGAATCATCGGAATCAGGTTGTTGCTGGTCAGGGGGTGGTGTAAGTTGTGTGATGGTTGTGTGTGGTGTTGCAAAGGTTTGTGGAGTTAACGGAGGTTGTGGTGGAAGAGGTGGTGGTGGGGGGAACTCATTTGGGGCCGGAGCTTGAACAACAGCTCGTTCAGCCAAATGCTGCATAGCAACTTATTGGAGATCTGCGACAGCTTTACCTTGTTGTTCTACAATTCTCATTTGCTGTCTCATCAAGGATAAGAGTTCTGCATCTCGAGAGAGAGAGTAGATTGTCGTGAGTGGGAACGGTATGTTGTGCTAACAGAGTGGGCACGTTCGCCGCGGTGGCGGTGCTGTTCAGCGTTGGTTTCTCCGAGCTCAGAGCGTAACTGCACGCGCCGGCCTCCGCCGTGATGCTGGGTTGGATTTGTAGTGTCTCCGGTGTGGATGGTGTAAGGTCCACTGTGGGTATGGGTGAATTCTGGTGGTGGCGTGGGCGGTGGAGGTGGCGGCGGGGGAGCGGGTGGGGGAGGAGGTGGAGGTGGAGGTGGTGGTGGTGGGGACCTTGCTGCCCTGTTGGCTTCAAGGTGCAAGCGCAGGTCCTCAGCGGACGGCACCCTCCTTGGGCGCCCCCTCATCCTCCTCTGAACTGGTTGTGTCTCCGACATGGTAGAATTTCTGGGAATGAAGTTTATCTTTCCCCATAGACGGCGCCAATGTGATGTCCTAGATGGTGAGGTTCCCCAAGGGTAAGGGAAGAAGACCTTCAGAGGAGCCTCTGTCTAGGGTTTCTGTGTGATGTTTGGTGGGACTCCTCAAATGGCTAAGGGAGAAAGCCAAGAAGCAACCCTAATCACTGGTGTGTGAAGGTGGCAATTAGGGTTAGAGGACGTACCTGAGCCCCATGTAGTACGGAGCTACTTATAGGGGGGAGCTGGTTGCCCTAATGGGCTTGCTTGATAGAGTACATTGCCTTTCATGGAATTTAATATACTTCCGAGGCCGCCGACTACCACTGCTTAACCCTCGGTCAAAGACACTTTGATTAAGATGTCAGGGGCTGAATGGAAGAGAATGGCCGAGGAGCTGGCCTGTCAATTGTAGAGGTCAACAACCATGTTCAATGTGTTGGCCGAGGTTGCTGATGATGTGGCGGAAGGCGTGTCGCCTGCCAAGAAGAAGGCCCGAGCTGAAATGGCGGCCGAGGTTGCTGGTTTAAGGAGTAGTAAAGACTCTGCCGATCAGAAGCTGGCTGAACTGGAAGAGAAGCATCGCCAACAAATGGAGGAGCTTCTCAAAAAGCATGAGGAGGCACTGGCCCAAGTAAATGCAGATGCTAAGGAGGCTGGTCGGCAGGAAGGCCTGGCCGAGGTTGAAAGGGTCCGAACTTTGCTGAGGAGAAGAGCTGCTCAAGCTCTTAAGCACAAGATTGTAGCGGCCGAGGCAAACTTCGACTTTGAGAAAGGAGGAGGCAAGATCTTTGCCAATGTTGTTGAACAGATCTTGCATCTGAATCAAGGGCTCCGAGTTCGGGTCATCGGCGCCTGTGCCGGGTTCGGGGTAGAAAATGGGAAGATGGTGGACTGGGAGAGGGATGGGGCCGAGGTTGCCTCGACCAACCTGAAGAAAACCTTCCCAACCCTTTGGTGGAGAAACCGGATGAGGAGTTCAATCCGAGCACTGTTGTACTTTCCGATGTCGAGGATGATGCAGCATAAGTCCCTTATGCTGGGCGGCTTGCAATTTGTCTATGTTTTTGTATAACATGTTTGACAGTCTTGGACCTGTTTGATTTTGCTGTCTTTGTATAACAGTTGCAAGTTTTATTTTGTTTCACTTGTTGCACCATGCTATCCTTTTTATGCAAGTTTTTTTTTAACTTGTTGCATACACCTGGTGTCCGAAGTCATTTTTATGCAAGCCTTTTCTTTGACTTGTTGCACAAATGCGAGTTTATTTTATCACCCCGTTGCCTGCTTACTTTTTAGACCTCGGATCCGAACTATGATAAGTTAGTAGATCGGCAGGAAAACTCTTCCCCGAGATGCAAGTGTTTGAGACTTGTTGCATTTGTTTAGAGAACCAAGTAAAAATCTTTTTGAGAATACAAGTCCTTTTTTACTTGTTGTATTCGGATTTGATCGGACCTAAAAAATCCATCATAAAAACTTAATGTAACTAATTAGGTTAAGCTCGGACAACTCAGTAAGTGCAGTAATCTTATAAGTTTTCCTCTGAAAAAAGGTACTGTATATAAGTGCATACGGTAGGGATCTCGGATTCACCCACCTTAGCCGAGGTGGGTGTCCTCGTCCCCGATGTGAAAGAGGTTGCTGAGTGAAGTTATGTGAGAACATTTCACAGCAAGCTGTACTTTATCGGGTGTCCCTTGTACACTGTGCATATGAGCCGATCTTATTTAGATGACGTTGGCTGTACATAGCGCCATGCAACATTTAGGTGGCTAGTGCTAAATGAGAAGCTAGTGCGTACGTATATAAAACTGTGGCACTTGAGTATGGGCAAGTTTGTACTTTTCATTAATCATAGACATGAGTACATTGCCTTTCAGGGAATTGAAAAAGTGAATATATCGCAATGGAACAGAATGAGACTAGGGGAAGCAGATGTAAAAACATTTACTAAAATTAAACTCATACTTTAGCTGGAGGTGTTGGTGACTGCTGATGATGTCCGAGGTAAACCTAACTGAAGTAGGTTCTCAGTTTTGCAACGTTCCAGGAGTTCTTGAGTTCGGCTCCTTCGAGGGTCTCTAACTTGTATGCCCCAGAGTGTGTTTTTGAAACGACTCTGTAGGGGCCTTCCCAATTCTGAGCAAATTTTCCGTCCCTTCGATTCTTGAGACCGATGTCTGCTCTTAGGAGCACGAGGTCTCCGAGCTCAAAGGACCTGGGTTGCACTGTTTTGTTGTACTGCTTGGCTTGCCTTTCCTTCGCTTTCTTTTCTCTAACAGAAGCAGCTTCTCGGATCTCCTCAGCCAGTATTAGATTTTCTTTGATGAGGTTCTCAATTTCTACCTCGGGCCTGTCCCTCATTCGGAAGGTATGAATCCTTCGTTCGATGGGGATGACCGCATCACAACCATAAGTAAGTCTGAAAGGGGTCTCTCCTGTTGAGGTCTGTACCGTGGTCTTGATTGACCAGAGGACCTCAGGTAGCAGATCGGCCCATACTCCTTTAGCCTGCGTGATTCTCTTTTTGAGGCCGTCAACAATAGCCCGATTGGCCGCTTCAGCTTGCCCATTAGTCTGGGGATGCTCGACCGAGGAGAACCGATGAGAGATTCAGAGGTTTTCAGCCAGTATTTGGAAATTGTTGGCAGCAAACTGGCTACCATTGTCAATGATCAATGTGAGTGGAAGTCTGAAATGAGAGATGACTTGCTTCATGAAAAATTTCTGGATTCTTGCCGAAGTGATGGTTGCTAATGGTTCAGCCTCAATCCATTTGGTGAAGTAATCCACCGCTACCACAATGAACTTTAGCTGACCTGGAGCTGTTGGGAACTGTCCCACAATGTCCATTCCCCACATACTGAAAGGCCAGGGGGAAGCTAGAGAGTGGAGTTCCTCGGAAGGTTTCTGATACACATTACTGAAAAATTGGCACTGAGGACACTTTCTGATGTGGTCGAGGGAGTCTGTCATCAAGGTCGGCCAGAAATATCCCACCCTCAATACCTTCCTTGCTAAGGATTTGCCTCCAACATGGTGGCTCCCCATTCCTCCATGGACCTCGTTCAAGGCTTCTTGAGCTTCCTCGGAGGTGAGACATCGGAGGAGCGGGGAGGACATTCCTCTCCTGTAAAGGATTCCATCAACAATAACGTATTTAGCCGCTTTTCTGGTCAGCTTCTTTGCCTCCTTTTGGTCGGCGGGGAGTATTCCATGCTCTAGATATGACCTTATCGGATGCATCCAGTTCGGCGATACAGAAATAGCCATTATCACACTTGGGGTAGAGATCTGTTCTTGAATGAGGCTTTTGTTGTTCCCTGCACCTTTCGTGCTTGCCAGCTTGGAAAGCACATCGGCACGGGAGTTTGAGCTGCGGGGGATGTGGGTGATGGAAAATTTGGCAAAGTTTTGAGCCAGGGTTTTAACTTTATCAAGATATCTTTGCAGGATAGGTTCTTTTGCTTGGTAGTCTCCACTGATCTGGGAAACCACCAACTGGGAGTCGCTGAGTACTTGGACTTTAATCGCGCCGAGCTCTTTAGCCATGCGGAGGCCAGCAAGGACTGCTTCATACTCGGCCTGATTATTCAAGGTTAAGAACTCGAATTTCAGGGAATATTCGATGCTGAGACCTTCCGCATTCTCCAAGAACACCCCAGCTCCTGCCCCCTTTTGATTGCTTGAACCGTCAACGTATATCACCCAAGTGTCCGAGCTAGAGCTTTGGTGGGGCTCTGTGAACTCGGACACAAAATCTGCCAATGCTTGTGACTTAATTGCCCTCCTCGGTTCGTAGGAAATATCGAACTCGGATAGTTCAATTGCCCACGCCATCATTCTCCCAGCGAGGTCGGGCTTTTGAAGAACTTGTTTAATGGGCTGGGCGGTTCTTACGACAATGGGGTGACTCTGAAAATATTGTCGTAGCCGCCATGCAGCAAGGATCAAACAAAATGCAAATTTCTCAAATTTGGAATACCGGAGCTCGGGACCTTGAAGAGCTCGGCTTACGAAATAAACGGGCAACTCGCTTCTGCCCTCGTCTCGGACCAAAACCGAGCTGAGGGCCGAATCACCAACAGATAGATACACGAAAAGACTCTCCCTGCAGAGGACTGGAGAGAACTGGAGGAGAAGAGAAATATTTCTTTAAGTGCCACGAAAGAGGCTTCACAGTTTTGATCCCAATTGAAAGTTGTTCCTTTTTTCAACAGTTGGTACCAGGGTAAGGCCTTTTTTGCGGCTTGAGGGAGGAACCTTGACAGTGCTGCCATCCTGCCTGTTAACTGTTGCACTCCTCTGAGATCGGCAGGGCTCCTCATTTCCAAAATAGCTCGGCACTTGTCGGGGTTTGCTTCAATTCCTCTCTCGGATAGCATGAAGCCGAGGAAGGCACCCGCGGGGACTCCAAAGGTGCACTTTTCTGGATTCAACCTCATCCTATGCGCTCTTACCCTTTCCAGAACCATGGTCAGATCTCGGACATGGTCCTCCTTTTTCTTGCTCTTTGTAATCATGTCATCAATGTAGACCTCCATGGTGGTACCAATGATACCGTCAAAAACCTTATTCATCATTCTTTGATAAGTTGCTCCAGCATTCTTCAGACCGAAAGGCATAACAGTGTAGCAATAAGTTGCCTTTCGAGTCGTGAATGTGATTTTGTCTTGATCAGGGGGATACATGGGGATCTGATTGTATCCTGAATAGGCGTTAGTAAACGACAGCAACTGGTAGCCTTCCGAACTATCGACGAGCTAGTCAATAATCGACAGCGGATACTGATCTTTGGGCCAGGCTTTGTTGAGGTCGGTGTAATCCACACACAT
Organism: Crotalaria pallida; assembly: GCA_037953625.1. NCBI lineage: Eukaryota > Viridiplantae > Streptophyta > Magnoliopsida > Fabales > Fabaceae > Crotalaria > Crotalaria pallida. The sequence continues at coordinate 156,642,260 of CM075649.1, forward strand.
CATCCAACCGCCGTTTGCCTTCCTTACCAAAACAGTGTTTGCAACCCATTCGGCGTATGGCACTTCTTTGATAAACCCAGCTTCGAGTAACTCGGAAACTTTTTCCTGAATGACTTTTGCTTTTGCTGTCCCGACTCTTCTCATCTTTTGCGCTACTGGCCTTGCTTTCGGATCCACACTGAGCTTGTGACAGATAAAATTCGGATCAATTTCCGGCATGTCGGCCGATGTCCAAGCAAACAAATCAATATTAGCTCGTAACAGGCTGATGATCTCGCTTTGGATTTCCTGGGGGAGGTCGGCACCCACTCTAACAGTTTTGCTGAGATCAGAAGGATCGATGGGAATTGCGAACCATTCCCCTTGAGGGGAAGGCCTAAGATCATCCTGTTCGGCCCGAACATCCAGCTCGGCCAATAGAACTTTCCCCTTGGCCAACGTCGGACCTGTGAGCTCTTCTTGTTTTTTCTTTATTTCCCATATACTTGCATTGTAGCAAAGTCGGGCCCTCACCTGGTCGGCTGTGACTGTGACGACCTTGTCGTCAGAGCCGACAAATTTCATGGCCAAGTGCACCGTTGAAACCACTGCCCCAAAGGCTTGCAGGCAGGTTCTTCCCAGTATCACATTGTAAGGGGAATTAGAATCAATAACTAGAAACTTGATGATTTCCGTTCGGGCCGAAGGCTGCTTACCTAGGGTCACCGGGAGGTGGATGGCTCCCAGGGGGCGAATCGCCACACCCGTGAAGCTAATAAGATTGCCTTCAAATTCGACAAGGTCGGCTGACCTCAATTTTAGGGCTTGAAAAGTGTGAAGAAAAAGAATGTCGGCCGAGCTTCCTTGATCAATGAATACTCGGGCGACCTCGAAGTTACCGATCAACGCCGTGATCACCATTGGGTCATTGTGATCCGGGATGATGTCTTCCATGTCCTGTTCGGAAAAGATGATGGGGATGCTCCGAGATGGTTTTTTACAGATGGGTTTGCGATGAACAGCTAACACTTGGTTGACATACCTTTTCCTTTCTGATCTCTTCTCACCGCCACCGGCAAAACCTCCTGAGATAGTTTCTACTCGGAAATTTTCCGGTGACTTATCCAAATCCTGCACCATAAGCCTTTTAACTCGTGAGTGAGAACGGTGAGTAGTATAGATGGAGTGAGCACGTTCGCCGTGCCGGCGGTGCTGCTCTGTGTTAGTTTCTCCCAGTTGGGAGCGTAGCTGCACGCGCCTACTCTCCTCCTGATGGTGAGTTGGATTTGAGTTATCACCCGTGTGGATGGTGTAAGGTCCACTGTGGGTATGGGTGAACTCTGGTGGTGGTGGAGGAGGTGGAGGTGGTGGAGGGGGTGGTTGTGGGGACCTTGCTGCCCTGTTGGCTTCGAGGTGGGGGCGCAGGTCCTCTGTTGTTGGCACCCTCCTTGGACGGCCTCTCCCCCTCCTCTGCTCCAGTGGTACGTTAGTCATGGTAGATTCTTTTGGTGGGGATGAAGTTTCTCTCTCCCCACAGACGGCACCAATGTGATGTCCTAGACTATGAGATCCTCAAGGTAAGGGAAGGAGACCTTAAGGAAGCCTCTGTCTAGGGTTTATCTGTGATGTTTGTGGGAGTCCTCTAGTGGCAAGGCAAAGAGCCAGGGAGTAACCCTAATCACCAGTGTGTGAAGGTGATAATTAGGGTTAGAGGACATACCTGAGTCCCATGTAGTACGGAGCTACTTATAGGGGGGAGCTGGTTGCCCTAATGGGCTTGCTTGAGGCCCAAGTAGGGCCAGCCTGTACTGAGCTATGAGTGGATGAGCTGTCCTTGTGGATAAGGTGAGACACGTCATCCTGTCCTTGGTGTCGGAATATCTGGGAGGTGTCGGACTCTGGGAGGTGTCGGACAAGGAAGTCGGACCTTGGTAGGAGAATGAGCTCGGCCCGTATCTGATGTCTGTTCGGCACACAGAGGGCTTCTTTCAGGGCCGTGAGGCCTTAAGCGAGGATCCTGAGGACCTCGGTTAGGCCGAGTCCGCCACATAAGCCCCCCAGCTCGGTCAAGGCTATTTGAGCCTTGTTCCAAGGTCTTGGCTTAGGTCCTTTTCCCAAGTCCACCACACCCCCACAAAAAAGTGACATGTGTCACTTTTTAACCAATCATTAGTAAGCAAGTGAGACATGTCTATTTCTTCATGGTGTAGGTTTATTTGTAGGTCTAAAAATCATTTTTGTTTTACTGTTTGAAAGCAATAAGATAGTAAATAGAGATAAATTTGAATCAAAATTCAGCTCAACTAATTAGGATATCAAAATTTAGATATAGTATATATTACTCCATCCATCCCACAAGGATGGTAAAAAATAGCAAAATTTTTTATCTCAAACTAAATTTAAAGTAATAAACGAAAAGCTTATAAATTGTAAACTTTGTATTGTGATAGGCTGATCAATAAAAAATGCAGTAAATTAGGTGTTTGATATTTGGTTGATGTGTTTGACAAACTATTAAATGCATGAGTTCTTAATTTTTTTGACTAATCCAATTTGTTATCATCCTTGTGGGACAGAGGGAGTATCAAACAAGAATAAATGACATTAATTTAATTAGTACTCTCTCTGTCCTATTATCTTGGTAAAAAAAATTGCAAAATTTTTGTCCCAAAATAAATTAAAAATAAGAAATGAAAAAACTTAAAGATTGTATATTTTAAATTTAATTTAAAAAAATAAGCAATGATCCATTTATTTTAAAATTTTAGTTTTGTTATGGAAGATTTGTTAAACATGTATTAATTGTAATGATATTAAATTTGTGTAATAGCAATTTATAATTGTTGAGTGAATAATCCATTAAATCAATTGGTTTTTACCAAGAAAACGGGATTGAAGGATTATTATGAATGGTCGTTAAAATTAAAATAGTCTAAAAAGCAGGGGAAAAAACCTTAATGGTAATATTTTAACCCTTTGATTTCCAATATTTCTTAATTAATTGTTTTTTGATTATTATCCAATTTATCATCGGTAAAACAAGAAATAAAGGAACAATCGTTCGCTTAGTTGGTAAGGTTTGAGTCTAGGGTTATGAGAGATTTCGAGTTTGATACCTACCGGTGTGAGAACGGTGTTGATGGATGTGTAAGCGGTCTTTGAGCCTAGAGGCCTGCCTTGACCCTGGTGACCTCCAGAGCTCATGTCTCCTCAACTTTTATTAAAAAACTCTAAAGTCTTCATTCAGTTGTAGATTATTTCCCCAATGTTTATTTTTATGAATATATTACTTGTTTTGAAATTATAAAATTACTGTAGTGGATCTGAGAAATAGATCCACCACGATATGTGTTTGGGGTTGTTGCAGCTGACGAGGCTGACCCCGGTCCTACGTACCCCCAGTGGTAAGGGGATCAAGCCACACGTAGTTCTTGAGAGTAGGGATGAGAAAACATACCTTAGCCCCTATAGCATGGCGATACTTATAGGGGAAGTTGTGTTGTGATGCCTTATGGTCCTGTTCGGCCCAGTAGGGCTGACATGGCTCTTAGAGGATAAGAAGGATGAGTTATTCACCCTTATCCTGTACTAGAGAGCTCATGCTTATCCTGTAGCGGTAGGATTTATTATTGGTTAACCCTACAAGCCCCCCAAGCTCGTATAGACTCGAAGAGCCTGTGCCGAGCTTCTGAGAGTTGGTGGTACCAAAACATTGTTTGTAGGCCTGGTCTTCCGCTCGGATGGTTGATAGTGCTCTTTTGTGCTCGGATGATGAAACTGAACGAGTACCCCGATCTCGAACCGAGTTCCCGCGGGGGGATCCGCCACAGGCTCGGTGAGGCTCATCTCGAACCGAGTGCAAGCTCGGTGAGGCTCATCTCTAACCGAGTACAAGCTCGGTGAGGCTCATCTCTAACCGAGTACAAGCTCGGTGAGGCTCATCTCGAACCGAGTGCAAGCTCGGTGAGGTACATCTCGAACCGAGTACAAGCTCAGTGAGGCTCATCTCGAACCGATTACAAGCTCGGTGAGGCAAGCTCGGTGAGGAACATCTCGAACCGAATACAAGCTCGGTGAGGAACATCTCGAACCGAGTACAAGCTCGGTGAGGCTCATCTCAAACCGAGTGCAAGCTCGGTGAGGTACATCACGAACCGAGTACAAGCTCGGGGAGGCTCATCTCGAACCGAGTACAAGCTCCGTGAGGCTCATCTCGAACCGAGTACAAGCTCGGTGAGGCTCATCTCGAACCGAGTGCAAGCTCGGTGAGGCTCATCTCGAACCGAGTGCAAGCTCGGTGAGGTACATCTCGAACCGAGTACAAGCTCGGTGAGGCTCATCTCGAACCGAGTACAAGTTCGATGAGGTACATCTCTAACCGAGTTCCCGCGGGGGGATCCGCCACAGGCTCGGTGAGGCTCATCTCAAAACGAGTACAAGCTCAGTGAGGAACATCTCGAACCGAGTTCCCGCGGGGGGAGTTCCATAATGGATTTGGGGATGCTCCGATCTCGAACCGAGTACAAGCTCGGTGAGGAACATCTCGAACCGAGTTCCCGCGGGGGGAGTTCCAGAATGGATTTGGGGATGCTCCGAGATGAGGGTGATGAAGTTATGTAGTCAAAGTCGAATTGGACTATTGTCTTAAAAGTCACGTCATTTTTAAGGAGACATCCTTTTATGCGCTTGCCATGGTGAAAGCCGAAAGGCTTGTACCAATGTATGCTGGCACGACTCAAACTGTTATTTGAGTTCGAGGTGTGCTAAGATTATCACCAATTGGACTGTAACGTTTACGAGGGATTGCTGTCGAAATGACAACCTTAGCCGAGGTGTATTCCTCGATCCGCGATGTATTGAGCCATATATGAGCCGAGAGGCTTTGAGCCGAGAGGCTAAGCCAAGCTATCGGGTCGCAATCCTCGTTTCCACTTGTAGCCTCGCCGATCTGGCCGGCTAACCGAGATCGTGGGCAAGTGCGTAAGAACATGATCCGGAGTGAGTTTAACATATGTCCTTAATAAGGACGGTAAATGATCAATTTGGTGCCTCCTGGGACGTGGTGGTCCTCTTTGGCACGACATTTGATCTCAAGTAACTTATGCATCATATAATACCAGTGTCAAGGTCGGCCAATGTCAACTATGTATATGCCTCATCACATACTAGTCCCCTACTCGGTAAAGCCTGAAAAGGCTTGTGTCGAGTTCATAAGGTCTGTGAAACGCTCGGGATCAAAGTGGGCCTCGGACTCGGATTAATCATAGGTCATCATGCTCGGCAGATCCGATCGTTATGTTTGTACCTTTTTATGATGTATAAAAACAACGATTATAATATCAAGTAATAGATGATATGTAATGACATTAATTAGCGAAGTATGAATTAGTTCACTGTTAATTACGATTATTATCTAAGATAACAGATGTCATGTGGTGAGTGATTCAATAATAATGAATATGACAATTAAACCATGAAATTGAAATAATATTAATGGGATAATGAGAAAGATCCTTCCCTGTTAGTCTTCGTGGTTAGACTATTTCTGAATAATGTTGATATGCCAGGCATCCTTTTGGCATTGAGGCCTTTCTTCTTCTATCAATAGAATGTGTGGTTAGCCGGTATTCCTCACCCTTTTTCATCCAAAACCCCTGTACGCCATTATGGGCAAATCACTGTGTAGCACTCGTGTGAGCAACGCTGGATCCCGAGGAGGGATGTTAACAAGGATGTCTTTTGGCTGTAAGTAACCGTGAGAGGCAAGGGTGTCATGGCAGAGGGTGCGAGGATGTGGCAGGCTTTGGCACGTTGAAGATACTAATATTAGACGCCAATAGTGACTGAGCAGTTTAGCACCAATTAATTTTGAGGATATCTTTTGGCGGTCTGAAGCTCGGAATGGGCTTTGTTTAAAAAGGTCACTACTCGAAATGGGCCTTTTATAGAAGTGGGCTATTATACTCGTACCTCGCATATGTAAAATAATTGGTAATCGTCGTTAAATTAACAATTTATAGCAATCAAACAACAATAATGACAATTATTGGCAAAGATACTATGTATAATATCGGTATAGAGGTAGTATGATTTAGTAATATCACACGTAATCATATAATAATATCGTGACTGAAAAGACAATAGTTAAATATCGTGCAAATAGACAGGATTGCCCATGAAAAGACGCATAATTTCAGGTATATCATGCGCAATAATTGTAATTGAAGGACATTTATAAATATGTCAAAGAATTTAATGACATCAAGTCAAGTGATGAAAGCTTATCCATGAAAAATGAGAATGCGCGATATATATATCAAATAATAAGCGAGATGTAAAGGACTTAAAAGGAACTAAGTATTAAAAGCACATTTCAGAAATATGTGTGCAAATAATCACGTAAGGTGCTAAATAAATAGAAGAATAATATTGGAATGAGAATTCCTTCCCTGATTCAGTGAGGTGAGGAATGTCGGTTTGAAGCCTTCTACCAATCCTTTTCAAATGAGCTTTTGTTGAGCATCGAGGCCTGACCTTCATTTTCTTTAAATTAATTTGGGCTTGTTTAGCCCGTATAGGTTGGGCCATTTAGAACGTTTACTCCCTGGCTCGGGCTATCATACGTGTACCTCGCGTATGTATACGAAAAGAATAATTACTGATTGTCGTCCAAGCTTGACAATTTATAAAAACAATAATAATAATTATTGGTAATTTATATAATATATAATATTGCTATAAAAATAGTAAGTGACACGTAATGACATTAATTAGAAAAAGTATAATTTATTTTTGTTGTTAACTAAAAGTCATGTGAGTCAATAAAATATTTGTGAAATAATTAAAAAATAGAAAAAATAGCTTCCCTGATTTAGAAGTAGTTTGTTGTTGTTGGGCCATTGACATGTTGAGGCCCGTTGTTGATATCCCTAAAAATGCCTTGTCAAGAATTCGTCCAGTTGGGCCAAATGAGTGTTGATAGTCCATTCCTCCCTTTTTTTTTTGGAGAGATAGTGGGCCATTGACCCACTTTTTTTTTTGGGCCTGTTGAGGCCCTTTAGGGTTTAGCAGAAGCTGTTTGGCGCTACTATGCGGTTGGTGCTGCTAATTGTTGCAACTTTGTGCAGCGGCGGGAGGGCGACATGCTCACTGTTGGTAACGGCGCGATGACGAAGCCATGGGAGCCCGCCGGTGGTCGTGTCGTCGTTTGACCCCTGCGTAGGCGCGTCAACAAAGAGGAGCGACTCCTCCCCTGGTTTTGGTTTTGAACGGCGGTGGTTGGTTCGCATAACGGTGGTGGAGATGAGAGGGAGGGTGCGAGGCGAGCACGGTAGGAGGAAGATGGGGGTGGCGGCGCGAGATGGAGGGTCAGCAGCGGAGTGAGGTCGGTGACGGTCATTGCGGTGGCAGAATCGGGCGGTGCGTTAGAACCGGCGATCCGTGTGAAGTTCTGTCTGAGAACATGAAGACGGTGGCCACCGCGACGCAGTTCGGTCGGTGCGGTCCGTTTGCTGGCACCGTTGCGGTGCCTCTCTTGTCCTGTCGGCTGTCGCACCGTTGCACCAGAACACCACCGTCGAGAACGTCCTTCTTCCTACGCCTCGAACCCCTTGTCGTTGCTGTTGTGTTTTTCTTTATTATTTCTTTTTTTTTTTGATGGGAATCGAAGTTTATCGATCCCCACAGACGGCGCCAATGTAGTGGATCTGAGAAATAGATCCACCACGATATGTGTTTGGGGTTGTTGCAGCTGACGAGGGTGACCCCGGTCCTACGTACCCCCAGTGATAAGGGGATCAAGCCACACGTAGTTCTTGAGAGTAGGGATGAGAGAACATACCTTAGCCCCTATAGCATGGCGATACTTATAGGGGAAGTTGTGTTGTGATGCCTTATGGGCCTGTTCGGCCCAGTAGGGCTGACATGGCTCTTAGAGGATAAGAAGGATGAGTTATTCACCCTTATCCTGTACTAGAGAGCTCATGCTTATCCTGTAGCGGTAGGATTTATTATTGGTTAACCCTACAAGCCCCCCAAGCTCGTATAGGCTCGAAGAGCCTGTGCCGAGCTTCTGAGAGTTGGTGGTACCAAAACATTGTTTGCAGGCGTGGTCTTCCGCTTGGATGGTTGATAGTGCTCTTTTGTGCTCAGATGATGAAACTGAACGAGTACCCCGATCTCGAACCGAGTTCCCGCGGGGGGATCCGCCACAGGCTCGGTGAGGCTCATCTCGAACCGAGTGCAAGCTCGGTGAGTCTCATCTCGAACCGAGTACAAGCTCGGTGAGGCTCATCTCTAACCGAGTACAAGCTCGGTGAGGCTCATCTCGAACCGAGTGCAAGCTCGGTGAGGTACATCTCGAACCGAGTACAAGCTCGGTGAGGCTCATCTCAAACCGAGTACAAGCTCGGTGAGGAACATCTCGAACCGAGTACAAGCTCGGTGAGGCTCATCTCGAACCGAGTGCAAGCTCGGTGAGGAACATCTCGAACCAAGTACAAGCTCGGTGAGGCTCATCTCGAACCGAGTACAAGCTCGGTGAGGCTCATCTCGAACCGAGTACAAGCTCGGTGAGGCTCATCTCTAACCGAGTACAAGCTTGGTGAGGAACATCTCTAACCGAGTACAAGCTCGGTGAGGCTCATCTCTAACCGAGTGCAAGCTCGGTGAGACTCATCTCGAACCGAGTGCAAGCTCGGTGAGGTACATCTCGAACCGAGTACAAGTTCGATGAGGCTCATCTCGAACCGAGTACAAGCTCGGTGAGGTACATCTCTAACCGAGTTCCCGCGGGGGGATCCGCCACAGGCTCGGTGAGGCTCATCTCGAATCGAGTACAAGCTCGGTGAGGAACATCTCGAACCGAGTTCCCGCGGGGGGAGTTCCATAATGGATTTGGGGATGCTCCGATCTCGAACCGAGTACAAGCTCGGTGAGGAACATCTCGAACCGAGTTCCCGCGGGGGGAGTTCCAGAATGGATTTGGGGATGCTCCGAGATGAGGGTGATGAAGTTATGTAGTCAAAGTCGAATTGGACTATTGTCTTAAAAGTCACGTCATTTTTAAGGAGACATCCTTTTATGCGCTTGCCATGGTGAAAGCCGAAAGGCTTGTACCAATGTATGCTGGCACGACTCAAACTGTTATTTGAGTTCGAGGTGTGCTAAGATTATCACCAATTGGACTGTAACGTTTACGAGGGATTGTTGTCGAAATGACAACCTTAGCCGAGGTGTATTCCTCGATCCGCGATGTATTGAGCCATATATGAGCCGAGAGGCTTTGAGCCGAGAGGCTAAGCCAAGCTATCGGGTCGCAATCCTCGTTTCCACTTGTAGCCTCGCCGATCTGGCCGGCTAACCGAGATCGTGGGCAAGTGCGTAAGAACATGATCCGGAGTGAGTTTAACATATGTCCTTAATAAGGACGGTAAATGATCAATTTGGTGCCTCCTGGGACGTGGTGGTCCTCTTTGGCACGACATTTGATCTCGAGTAACTTATGCATCGTATAATACCAGTGTCAAGGTCGGCCAATGTCAACTATGTATATGCCTCATCACATACTAGTCCCCTACTCGGTAAAGCCTGAAAAGGCTTGTGTCGAGTTCATAAGGTCTGTGAAACGCTCGGGATCAAAGTGGGCCTCGGACTCGGATTAATCATAGGTCATCATGCTCGACAGATCCGATCGTTATGTTTGTACCTTTTTATGATGTATAAAAACAATGATTATAATATCAAGTAATAGATGATACGTAATGACATTAATTAGCGAAGTATGAATTAGTTCACTGTTAATTACGATTATTATCTAAGATAACACATGTCATGTGGTGAGTGATTCAATAATAATGAATATGACAATTAAACCATGAAATTGAAATAATATTAATGGGATAATGAGAAAGATCCTTCCCTGTTAGTCTTCATGGTTAGACTATTTCTGAATAATGTTGATATGCCAGGCATCCTTTTGGCATTGAGGCCTTTCTTCTTCTATCAATAGAATGTGTGGTTAGCCAGTATTCCTCACCCTTTTTCATCCAAAACCCCTGTACGCCATTATGGGCAAATCACTGTGTAGCACTCGTGTGAGCAACGCTGGATCCCGAGGAGGGATGTTAACAAGGATGTCTTTTGGCTGTAAGTAACCGTGAGAGGCAAGGGTGTCATGGCAGAGGGTGCGAGGATGTGGCAAGCTTTGGCACGTTGAAGATACTAATATTAGACGCCAATAGTGACTGAGCAGTTTAGCACCAATTAATTTTGAGGATATCTTTTGGCGGTCTGAAGCTCGGAATGGGCTTTGTTTAAAAAGGTCACTACTCGAAATGGGCCTTTTAGATAAGTGGGCTATTATACTCGTACCTCGCATATGTAAAATAATTGGTAATCGTCGTTAAATTAACAATTTATAGCAATCAAACAACAATAATGACAATTATTGGCAAAGATACTATGTATAATATCGGTATAGAGGTAGTATGATTTAGTAATATCACACGTAATCATATAATAATATCGTGACTGAAAAGACAATAGTTAAATATCGTGCAAATAGACAGGATTGCCCATGAAAAGACGCATAATTTCAGGTATATCATGCGCAATAATTGTAATTGAAGGACATTTATAAATATGTCAAAGCATTTAATGACAACAAGTCAAGTGATGAAAACTTATCCATGAAAAATGAGAATGCGCGATATATATCAAATAATAAGCGACATGTAAAGGACTTAAAAGGAACTAAGTATTAAAAGCACATTTCAGAAATATGTGTGCAAATAATCACGTAAGGTGCTAAATAAATAGAAGAATAATATTGGAATGAGAATTCCTTCCCTGATTCAGTGAGGTGAGGAATGTCGGTTTGAAGCCTTCTACCAATCCTTTTCAAATGAGCTTTTGTTGAGCATCGAGGCCTGACCTTCATTTTCTTCAAATAAGCCCGTATAGGTTGGGCCATTTAGAACGTTTACTCCCTGGCTCGGGCTATCATACGTGTACCTCGCGTATGTATACGAAAAGAATAATTAGTGATTGTCGTCCAAGCTTGACAATTTATAAAAACAATAATAATAATTATTGGTAATTTATATAATATATAATATTGCTATAAAAATAGTAAGTGACACGTAATGACATTAATTAGAAAAAGTATAATTTAATTTTTGCTGTTAACTAATAGTCATGTGAGTCAATAAAATATTTGTGAAATAATTAAAAAATAGAAAAAATAGCTTCCCTGATTTAGAAGTAGTTTGCTGTTGTTGGGCCATTGACATGTTGAGGCCCGTTGTTGATATCCCTAAAAATGCCTTGTCAAGAATTCGTCCAGTTGGGCCAAATGAGTGCTGATAGTCCATTCCTCCCTTTTTTTTGGAGAGATAGTGGGCCATTGACCCACTTTTTTTTTTGGGCCTGTTGAGGCCCTTTAGGGTTTAGCAGAAGCTGTTTGGTGCTACTATGCGGTTGGTGCTGCTAATTGTTGCAACTTTGTGCAGCGGCGGGAGGGCGACATGCTCACTGTTGGTAACGGCGCGATGACGAAGCCATGGGAGCCCGCCGGTGGTCGTGTCGTCGTTTGACCCCTGCGTAGGCGCGTCAACAAAGAGGAGCGACTCCTCCCCTGGTTTTGGTTTTGAACAGCGGTGGTTGGTTCGCATAACGGTGGTGGAGATGAGAGGGAGGGTGCGAGGCGAGCACGGTAGGAGGGAGATGGGGGTGGCGGCGCGAGATGGAGGGTCAGCAGCGGAGTGAGGTCGGTGAAGGTCATTGCGGTGGCGGAATCGGGCGGTGCGTTAGAACCGGCGATCCGTGTGAAGTTCTGTCTGAGAACTTGAAGACGGTGGCCACCGCGACGCAGTTCGGTCGGTGCGGTCCGTTTGCTGGCACCGTTGCGGTGCCTCTCTTGTCCTGTCGGCTGTCGCACCGTTGCACCAGAACACCACCGTCGAGAACGTCCTTCTTCCTACGCCTCGAACCCCTTGTCGTTGCTGTTGTGTTTTTCTTTATTATTTCTTTTTTTTTTGGATGGGAATCGAAGTTTATCGATCCCCACAGACGGCGCCAATGTAGTGGATCTGAGAAATAGATCCACCACGATATGTGTTTGGGGTTGTTGCAGCTGACGAGGGTGACCCCGGTCCTACGTACCCCTAGTGATAAGGGGATCAAGCCACACGTAGTTCTTGAGAGTAGGGATGAGAGAACATACCTTAGCCCCTATAGCATGGCGATACTTATAGGGGAAGTTGTGTTGTGATGCCTTATGGGTCTGTTCGGCCCAGTAGGGCTGACATGGCTCTTAGAGGATAAGAAGGATGAGTTATTCACCCTTATCCTGTACTAGAGAGCTCATGCTTATCCTGTAGCGGTAGGATTTATTATTGGTTAACCTTACAATTATTATGAAGTATTCCTTCAAAAATATCATTGACAAAGTTTAAAAATAAAATATCTGAGAAAAAGAGATTAATGTACAAGTTCTACATATTCATGAATTAATAAATTGAATACATAGATAAATTATAGAAAATAACCAAGTACAAAAGAGGTGAAACACAAGACTATATCAAGAAGGATATATTTCATTCAAGAGCATAATTATTTAAAATAAAAAAGACAAGCGAACACAAGAAATTCTAGTAAAACAATGCAATGATAAATCAAAAGTACACAAACAAACTATGGAAACGCTATCATATTAGAACAATAACCCTAATGCCTAGCTGCTAGGAAAAGTTATGATTGAGAATTAGGTGCAGCTCCTATGAGGCTTGAGGTGCTTGAGTCACGTAGTAGGATCTTCGACATGATTTGTTATTAAATTAAAATAACCTGTCATGCCTTTGATTAACCTATTACTTATTTAGGAGAGAAGTGCTTCACTTTCTCCTTTTGTGATTCTCTTGTGAGCATTTTGGTAACCCCCAAGTGCTTGGAGACTTGAGAATTTTTTCCCAAAACATTTGCAAGTGAAATCAAGTGACATGTTTTCCTTGATTTCTACATTGTTATTGGGTTCACATTCATGATTTTTTTCACCAACTACGGAGCTATTACCAAGTGTCAGAGTCTTTGGGGGCTTGGACTCAGCAACATCCAAAGTTGGTGCCTTCACCATCTTGCGTTTGAGCTTATTGTGCTCAATATCTACATTAATGGACATGATATTGTGTTAGACATTAATGTGAGAAACTCACAAAACCCACAAAAGAGAAGATATGTATTTTGTGAAGATAATTGTTGTGTGACTTTAGGATAATAGAAGAAAGGCTATTTATAGGCAAATTAACCGCATCAATGTAAATTGAATAATATGTTGTACCATAGGAGTATATGGTATGATAACAAATGACTCAAAGAAAAAGAAAGTTGTTAGGATTTATATAGTTAAAAATCTTCATATTAAACAAGTTACTTTTTTTAATTTTTATCATGCCAAACATGTCATCATTTCCTTCTTTCGTATAAAAAATATGGTAATAAATGCATGAATAATTATTTGACGATTTCATTTTATTCAAGCATTTAAAAGATATAATTTTTTTTACTCATTGAAAGTAATAAAATAGTAAATAGAGATAAATTTGAATCAAAATTCATATATATACATATATTATCAAAAAGGAATAAATTTCAATAGTTTAATATGTTGTACTACAGGAGTATATAGTTTAATAATAAATGCTTCATAGAAAAGGAAAGTTGTTAGGATTTATATAGTTAAAAATCTTCATATTAAAACACTTAATTTTTTTAATTATCATACTAAACATTTCATTTTTACCTTCTGTGGCATAGAAAATATCGTAATAAATGCATGAAGAATTTTTACCTTCTTTTTCTCTTGATTAGGATTTTTCCCATTGGGTTTTTTCCTGTCAATGTTTTTAAGGAGGTAGGGATCTTAGTAATGTTTTGATAGGCAGTGTTCGGGTCATTTGTTTTCTATTGCTTTTGATTTGTAATTATTGCTTCACATCCCCATGAGGTTGACTCATGTATTTCACTCTTGGTTGATTTTGGTCTATTTGAACACATGATAGTGTATCCATGTTCAAACCCTTCATAGAAGGTGGGGTTCAAGTGTACTATGAGGGTTAATAGATCCCTTGTGTTGAATAAAATTTTCATTTGCTTATAAAAAAAAATGCATGAAGAATTGTTTGACGATTTCATTTAATTTTTAGATAAATTTTCATTTATGATAAAAATTTAAAATATATAAATATTTTTACTCTGAGCAATTATATATAGGACTACAAAATTAATCTACAAATCAAATACCCCCACAAAAAAGTGACATGTGTCACTTCTTAACCAATCATTAGTAAGCAAGTGAGACATGTCTATTTCTTCGTGGTGTAGGTTTATTTGTAGGTCTAAAAACCATTTTTGTTTTACTCTTTGAAAGCAATAAGATAGTAAATAGAGATAAATTTGAATCAAAATTCAGCTCAACTAATTAGGATATCTGTAACATCCCGAATTTTAATTCTAAGAGTAATTAGAATAATGATAAGATTTGGATGTAAGGATTATTCTAAAAAGGATTTAAAATGATGGATTAGGAGTTCTTTGAATGCCATAAAGGAGTCAAAGAGCATTGGCATCAGAAAGGAACTTTAAAAAAGGCCAAACGAGTGTTAAAATCGATGTTTTCGGTGTTATAAACACCCAATATTAGGAAATTCAAAATAAAAGATTTACAACTCTAAACATAAATTCCACCGTTGGATGTGAAGATTCGTATGTAGGGAAGCTTTCTTTCAAATTTGAGCAAGATCCAACGGTTAACGAAGAAGTTATGACAATTTGAAAGCAGGAAGAAAATAAAAAGTCAAGTAGCAGTGGCTACTCGAGTAGTGCATGGACTACTCGAGTACCACGAGTCTGCAAAAAGAAAAATAAAGCAATGGAGAGCGTTCATTTTTCTCCCTTCTTCCTCATTCACTCCACCTTCGTTTTCTCTCTCTAGGGCACGAAATCCTCCCCTTTCTCTCTCTAAATTCCACTTGAAATCAACCTTCCAACCCATAATAAAACAATAATCATCATCCCCATCAAATTTAAACACTCAATCCTTCCTTCAACCTCTCAATTTTCCTCTCTCAAGTCATGGCCAAGGGTTAGGGTTCAACATCCATTCTTGATTTCCACCATTTCAAGCTCAAGGTAAGATGATACAAGTTTTCTCTCATCTCCTCCTTAGTGTTGTACGAATTTTCCCTCACAATCTCTAACTATTTTCACTTCTTTTGTTACATGGCTCTCTCTCTCCTCCATAGCTTGAAGCTTTCTCTCTCTACAAGGAGAGGAGGAAGACCATCAATACATCCTTGTTGTGCCTCCTAGTCACTCCCTTCCTTACTCACGTGGCTTACACGATCTCAATCTTCAAAGCTTTAAAGGCTAAGGTTTGGTATCTCTCCTCTCTCTCTACTTAGTTGAGGTAAGAATGGGAGTGTTACCTTTACTTAGAGGGTATTTTTCTAGCTTGTATATAGGGGGAATTAAGGGTAGGGAATAAAATAGAAGGATGAACCTTAGGGTAATTGACTAGATTAGGATTTGGTGCAAGTGAACTAAGAATTAGAATTTATGAATATGCTAGTTTGTATATGTATTTGTGGTTGATCTGACAAAATTGGGTTTAATAATGATGGTTGTAGAATATAGCATGGCTTGAAGGTTAATAATGAATATAGTGATTAGAAAGTTGATTATGTTATTAATTTTAGTGCCTTGAATGGGATTATAATGAACATGAATGATGATGAATAGTAAAATGCAGATAATGGAAATAAGAAGGAAATTAGGTAATTGGTAAATTAATTAAAGAGTGTCAAATGGTTAGAGAAGAAGGTAATTGAATGTTATGAATAACTGATTGTGAAATTATGTATTCATGACCCTCCCTATGCGGAGCGAGAAAGTATATTATCATGACCCTCCCTATGCGGAGCGAGAAAGTATATCATCATGACCCTCTCTATGCGAAGCGAGAAAGTATATTATCATGACCCTCCCTATGCGGAGCGAGAAAGTATATTATCATGACCCTCCCTATGCGGAGCGAGAAAGTATATTATCAGGACCCTCCACTTACTTTCTAAGTGGAGTGAGAATTATGTTGTCATGACCCTCCCTATATGAAGTGAGAAATATATTATCAGGACCCTCCATTTACTCTCTAAGTGGAGCGAGAATTATGTTATCATGACCCTCCGAAAGGAGAGAGAAATATACAATCATGACCCTCCCTAAGTGGAGCGTGAAAATATATGAATAAGTATGTAGGTGTGAATAAGGTAACAGGACCTTCCATTAAGGAGCGAGTAATAAATGGAAATAAAAGGGTAATGAGATAATGAAATAGAATAGGACCCGCCTTAGGGTGTGAGTAAATGGTTGATATTAGGATCTGCCGAAAGGTGAGCGTAAGGTATACTAGAAGGAAAAGGAATAGAGTAAGGAAAGGATTAGGAAGACTGAAAGGAACAGAATAAGGTAATGGCTTAATAAGTAAGGGAAATATGATAGGAAAGATAATTTAAGCAGAAAATGAGTAGTAATCTCTTAGTTGTTCTCTATGTCATTCTAGAATGTATTTTCTAAGTTCTGTGTAATGCTACCCTTCTTGCTATATTTTTACAGGTACAGAAGGAGCTTACATGAGTATGGCCGGGCAGGATTACACTCCACTTCGTGGAGTGCTGTGTAGTTAGTTGGGTGACCCTTTGTCGGTCAATGGTTTTATTTTGGATTTAGAAATGTATAATCTTTTTGGAAGTCAAATCCATTCAAGAATTTGTAAATATTTCTGGAATGATATACACGAACTAAATTGTATTTTTCGCCCTGCTGGCCCACTGTTAATGAAAATAAAGTTTTATCCAGGTTAAACAGGAAATTATATTTTGGGAATGTCCCTAAAACAAAGTAAACTCTGTCCGATTTTACGGAAATTTTCATAAGAAGTAAATATAACTAGGAGTTTTCATAATCGACTAGGAGTATTAAAGGAAAATTTTAAATCCATAATTAATTAAGGGTAAAAGTAACTAGGGTGTTACAATATCAAAATTTAGATATAGTATATATTACTCCATCCACCCCACAAGCATGGTAAAAAATAGCAAAATTTTTTATCTCAAAAAAAAATTTAAAGTAATAAACGAAAAGCTTATAAATTGTAAACTTTGTATTGTGATAGGTTGATCAATAAAAAATGCAGTAAATTAGGTGTTTGATATTTGGTTGATGTGTTTGACAAACTATTAAATGCATGAGTTCTTAATTTTTTTGACTAATCCAATTTGCTATCATCCTTGTGGGACAGAGGGAGTATCAAACAAGAATAAATGACATTAATTTAGTACTCTCTCTGTCCTATTCTCTTGGTAAAAAAAATTGCAAAATATTTGTCCCAAATTAAATTAAAAATGAGAAATGAAAAATCTTAAAGATTGTATATTTTAAATTTAATTTAAAAAAAGAAACAATGATCCATTTATTTTAAAATCTTAGTTTTGTTATGGAAGATTTGTTAAACATGTATTAATTGTAATGATATTAAATTTGTGTAATAGCAATTTATAATTAATGAGTGAATAATCCATTAAATCAATTGGTTTTTACCAAGATAACGGGACTGATGGAATATTATGAATGGTCGTTAAAATTAAAATAGTCTAAAAAACAGGGGAAAAAACCTTAATGGTAATATTTTAACCCTTCGATTTCCAATATTTCTTAATTAATTGTTTTTTGATTATTATCCAATTTATCATCGGTAAAACAAGAAATAAAGGAACAATCGTTCGCTTAGTTGGTAAGCGTTGAGTCTAGGGTTATGAGAGATTTCGAGTTTGATACCTACCGGTGTGAGAACGGTGTTGATGGATGTGCAAGCGGTCTTTGAGCCTAGAGGCCTGCCCTGACCCTGGTGACCCCCAGAGCTCATGTCTCCTCAACTTTTATTAAAAAACTCTAAAGTCTTCATTCAGTTGTAGATTATTTCCCCAATGTTTATTTTTATGAATATATTACTTGTTTTGAAATTATAAAATTACTATGAAGTATTTCTTCAAAAATATCATTGACAAAGTTTAAAAATAAAATATCTGAGGAAAAGATATTAATGTACAAGTTCTACATATTCATGAATTAATAAATTGAATACATAGATAATTTATAGAAAATAACCAAGTACAAAAGAGGTGAAACACAAGACTATATGAAGAAGGATATATTTCATTCAAGAGCATAATTATTTAAAATAAAAAGACAAGCGAACACAAGAAATTCTAGTACAACAATGCAATGATAAATCAAAAGTACACAAACAAACTATGGAAACGCTATCATATTAGAACAATAACTCTAATGCCTAGCTGCTAGGAAAAGTTATGATTGAGAATTAGGTGTAGCTCCTATGAGGCTTGAGGTGCTTGAGTCACGTAGTAGGATCTTCGACATGATTTGTTATTAAATTAAAATAACCCGCCATGCCTTTGATTAACCTACTACTTATTTAGGAGAGAGGTGCTTCACTTTCTCCTTTTGTGACTCTCTTGTGAGCATTTTGGTGACCCCCAAGTTCTTGGAGACTTGAGAATTTTTTCCCAAAACATTTGCAAGTGAAATCAAGTGACATGTTTTCCTTGATTTCTACATTGTTATTGGGTTTACATTCATGATTGTTTTCACCAACTACGGAGCTATTACCAAGTGTCCGAGTCTTTGGGGGCTTGGACTCAGCAACATCCAAAGTTGGTGCCTTCTCCATCTTGCGTTTGAGCTTATTGTGCTCAATATCTACATTAATGGACATGATATTGTGTTAGACATTAATGGGAGAAACTCACAAAACCCACAAAAGAGAAGATATGTATTTTGTGAAGATAATTGTTGTGTGACTTTAGGATAATAGAAGAAAGGCTATTTATAGGCAAATTAACCGCATCAATGTAAATTGAATAATATGTTGTACCATAGGAGTATATGGTATGATAACAAATGACTCAAAGAAAAAGAAAGTTGTTAGGATTTATATAGTTAAAAATCTTCATATTAAACAAGTTACTTTTTTTTAATTTTTATCATGCCAAACATGTCATCATTTCCTTCTTTCGTATAAAAAATATGGTAATAAATGCATGAATAATTATTTGACGATTTCATTTTATTCAAACATTTAAAAGATATAATTTTTTTACTCATTGAAAGTAATAAAATAGTAAATAGAGATATATTTGAATCAAAATTCATATATATACATATATTATCAAAAAGGAATAAATTTCATTAGTTTAATATGTTGTACTACAGGAGTATATAGTTTAATAATAAATGCTTCATAGAAAAGGAAAGTTGTTAGGATTTATATAGTTAAAAATCTTCATATTGAAACACTTAATTTTTTTTAATTATCATACTAAACATTTCATTTTTACCTTCTGTGGCATAGAAAATATCGTAATAAATGCATGAAGAATTTTTACCTTCTTTTTCTCTTGATTAGGATTTTTCCCATTGGGTTTTTTTCTGTCAATGTTTTTAAAGATGTAGGGATCTTAGTAATGCTTTGATAGGCAGTGTTCGGGTCATTTGTTTCTATTGCTTTTGATTTGTAATTATTGCTTCACATCCCCATGAGGTTGACTCATATATTTCACTCTTGGTTGATTTTGGTCTATTTGAACACATGATATTGTATTCATGTTCAAACCCTTCATAGAAGGTGGGGTTCAAGTGTACTATGAGGGTTAAGAGATCCCTTGTGTTGAATAAAATTTTCATTTGCTTATAAAAAAATGCATGAAGAATATTGTTTGACGATTTCATTTAATTTTTAGATAAATTTTCATTTATGATAAAAATTAAAATATATAAATATTTTTACTCTGAGCAATTATATATAGGACTACAAAATTAATCTACAAATCAAATACCCCCACAAAAAAGTGACATGTGTCACTTCTTAACCAATCATTAGTAAGCAAGTGAGACATGTCTATTTCTTCGTGGTGTAGGTTTATTTGTAGGTCTAAAAATCATTTTTGTTTTACTCTTTGAAAGGATAGTAAATAGAGATAAATTTGAATCAAAATTCAGCTCAACTAATTAGGATATCAAAATTTAGATATAGTATATATTACTCCATCCATCCCACAAGGATGGTAAAAAATAGCAAAAAATTTTATCTCAAACTAAATTTAAATTAATAAACGAAAAGCTTATAAATTGTAAACTTTGTATTGTGATAGGTTGAATAATAAAAAATGCAGTAAATTAGGTGTTTGTGTAACACCCTCACTATATTTAGTTAATTTAGGATTTTATAAAAATTGGTACTTGAAAATTTCTTTTTAAATTAAAATACTTAAGAATATTTTTCTAGAAAAACGGACAAAGTTTCCTCTGTTTTTCGGACTTTCTCAAAATTTCCATCTTTGTACCTGCTTAACTTGTTCAGTCTAGCAACTTTTAAAATATAAAATGTTTAAATATTATCCAGAAACAGATCCTAATGCCCCAAATATCTCAAATAGGGGCGTACAACTAATACATGTCTTTAAATTACAAAATAATAGTTTTAAACATATCTAAAACTGCAGTCCACTCATAAATAATAAACAGATACTCCACGTAGTGGAGGTTCAACCTGCTCGGCCAGAAACTGTGCAAGCTCCAAGCTCAAAACCTGAAAAATGGTTGTAAGGGTGAGTTTTACACATGAAGTAGAAAGTAGTTCCTAACTGGACATAATGACCTACTAAGTCATACACATTTAGCACTTAACACATATTTTCAATCATCAAGCCAAACATGCATCACACACAAACAAGAATTCTCTTAACCACTCTTAAACCCATATCCTTCGCTCTTTTAGCTTTTTCATGCACTGTTGATTCTCTTTTCTCTCACTCACATCATATTATCTTTCAATCTTGCCTTCTCTCTTATTTCTTCCTTTTATATTTTTCTCGTTTACTTCTCCTTCTTTCTTTTTATTCTTTCTTTATTTCATTTCTTTCTTTCTTTCTTTTTATTAGTTTGGCTACAGGGTCTCACGACCAGGCCCACCGATCTAACCTGCACCAAAATACTCTTTATCATCTATCCACAGGGTCTAACAACCAAATTCATATGACCTAACCTATGTCACAGGGTCTCACGACCAGATCTTTCGACCTAACCTGCGCCATAGGGTCTCACGACCAGATCATACTATCTAACCTGCGTTGGCACAGGGTCTTACGACTAGATCCCACGATCTAACCTGCGTCGGCCTATTCTTTTATTAATCCTTTATCAATTGGCCACAGGGTCTTACGACCAGGTCCTCCCGACCTAACCTGTGACAAGTATCCTTTTATTATTCTCATCCTCATTTCGTTTATCTTATTTAGTTATTCTTTTTATTTATGATCTTTTCTCTTCTTTAATTTCTTTATAATTATCCTTTTCTCTCTTGCCTTTTATGATTATTAATTGGTTATCTCATTCGTCATTCAACACACGTTTATCATACAAGCATACACAACAATTTTCACACTTTATATTTTCAATTCCCTAAGTTTATGCCATGACATTTTTAACTCTTTCTATTCCTTAGTTCTCATTTTAGTTTACATCTCATACATACTTACTTTCTTTTATTTATTATTAAATTATTCAATTCATTATGCGATACACATTTAGCACATAAACATCACAATTCAACCACTTATATGATTTACATATATCTCTTTAAATCAACCAGACACACAGAACAATAATCATTTATAATCATTCACAATTAACAACCAGAGTTCCTGTTCTTCAAATAAACATACATAATAACATATAGCACTTAGCCTGCATATTCAATCACAAGTATCAATTTATAATTCATTTCATTTACTTTCTTACTTTATATTTAATTTAAATTAATTACCCGAATAATCAATCACAAGCATACCCACATATTCTTAGCAAGTATTATATACTAATCAGAAAATACTCTCTAAAGCAAGGTAAAGAACCTCTTACCTCGATTGACGAAAATAAAGAGATAACCTCAACTTCAGGCTTGCCGACGAGAAGGAGCGGCGATTCGTGAAACTTTAGTGACCCGGGGTAATGAGTGGGTCGTTGGCCGTCGACGTCGGTGAGTGGCGGCGGGCACCGGCGAGCTTGGGTAAGGGCGGCGGAGGGAGAGAGAAAAACGAGGGAGAGAGAGACAGAGTATGGGGTGGGGCGGCGCTGAAGAGGGAAGGAAAGAATGAGGGTTTCCTCTTCTCTTAGTTTCCCATTATACCCCCACTTATCTACTTTAAATTTTAACAAAACTCATTTTATTCCTATCATAATTATTATTGCTTAAAGGAAAAACCAACACTAAAATAAATTGTCATACCCACATATAGGGCAAATCATAAGGTTAGTAATTTGATATTAGTCACAAAATAATCTAATATTGGTATATCTAAATCAAAGTAAAGTATAGAAAATATATTTTTAAAATAGGGTAATTACTTTAAATGAATTTACGTTAAAATATGCGAATAAGAATGTACTTTCCTAAATAATATAACGTACTTTATGAAAACACCCAACGCCATACCCAACGCTTTAGCTATTAATTAAAAGAATTAATTACTTATTACTTAATTCAATAAACTCAAAATTTATAATATTAAAGAGAATCAGGATGTTACAATCCTTCCCTCCAAAAAGAAATTTCGTCCTTGAAATTTGACTAAAGAAAACTGTAAGGTTAGGATTTAAGAATCCTTGATCATCATTTCCAATAAACTTGGACAAACACAACCAAAAACAAACACTACTTATAGCTCGAGGGTCTTCTAAAACCATTTATTTAACAAGAAAAATAAAACTTGGTAATGAAAATTTAACGGTAGCAAAAGAATTTCGATCAAAGAAGAGAAACCATCTTTCAAGAAAAAGCTAAATAAAGAAATTATCACTTGGCGTACAAAATAGCAACAACAGTTAAGTCAGTTCCAAACAAAATCATCTAAGTTTTCAAAACTGAAAAAGAATTTTAACATTTAGCAGGTGATAGATATTGAAAGGGTATTTTAACTCTCTGTCATAAAGGTAAAATGAATTCAAAACTCAAAAGGCAACATAAATTATTATAATGCAAAGTAGGAGCTGTATAAACTCAACTGGGCTAAACAAAGTCAGCATTATGCATATGTTTTGAGCTCATAAACATGTTCATCACCTAAAACGATAAAATATTTGAAAATCTTGCTGATAATTATTTTTGTAAGAAAACATAATTCACTTATACATTCGAATGCGGTATTAATTTTGTAAAAGCTTGAAATAGAAAGAGTGGCACATCTCTTTTCTACAAGAAATAGAACACGTAATAAAATCTATGTAGGAATTAAGATCCCAAAAAGATAAGAATTAGTAATCATGACTCAACCAATAAAGTGTCATTTTCTTAAATGGATGTCAGTTTAAATACAAGGAGAAAACTGAAACCTGAAAAGAATCAAAAGTTCGTGAAGCTAGTGTTCAAAAATATTTATCCTGGCATGATAGTTTTTGGGAAACTGCTTAGAATAAACCAAGTAACATAGTAAGTTGGTATTTGCCAATTCTAATATAAAAAAAAGTTATGATTAATATACTAAGCAAGAAAAGCTATTGGTTGAAATTTATTTAATAATTTTCATTCAGAAGGATATAATCAATAGTTCAAAATCCAAGGTTCATCATTTTCAAGTACATGTGCATGCAGTCATGTGAAATCATGTAACAAATCTATTTAAATTAAAATGTCAACAAAACTAACTTGCATTTTACATAAACTCTAAAACAGCAATTCATAAAATTAAGATCATAGAGATTGAATTAAAAAGGAAATCCAAAAGCAAGAGGAACTAACTATACAGAAGTGCAAGAGATAAATCTTTGACAAAGAGCGAATTATCATCTCAACAAATGTATTCTTTCAAGTGGATTGGAAGCTGAGTAGAAAATTTAGAGAACGTGAAAGCAACGAATCTTCAAAGCCCATAATCGAATAAAATTATATCCAATACAATCAAATAGCTGACACTTCGTCATGGCAACAACATAAACAGGTGTTTTGGAAAAAGAAAAACATATATACAAATAAGGCTTTCGTAAATCATATACTGTACTTTATAAAGAATTTCCTTAAGTATAACTTGGGGAAAGGAATTACTTATGAAGATTCAAAAAAAAACTTGTTAGGCTAAAAAGACAATTATTCAAGCATTTAAGAGAAAATTTATCTAAAATAAAATCTAGTGATCAAAGCTGACGAAATATTTGAAATGATTTTTGGTTACTTCCGTTGCGCACTCTGATTTGAGGGTACTTAGGATTCTATAGGATTTAACTATAACAGATTATTCTCCCTAGGTTTTCAGACTTCACTCAACTCAAGGGATATTCTGAAACTCGGGGACTTGATGATTTCACCTTCCAACAAATGTAATCCTCAAGATGGCCAGTCTCGATTATACATTACCTTGGAGGTAAGATCACTCTGTTCTACCTAAATTTCAGACATGAATTTCGAAAACATATATTGTTGCATTGTCACATTTAAAAATTGGCGTACTTACTTCGAAACCAAGGATTGTTCCTTCCCGTTGGGGTAGCATTTCCATGCTCTGGCCCGTTGGGGTTCTTTAACTTTCCTCAATCTCGGATTTCATTCATTTTCTAAATGTGACAACGTCCATTTTCCAAGAAATCGGGTTCTTTCGGGCAAAAACTCGAGATACATAAACCAGAATTAATTAAGATTCAATCAAACACTATATGCATCATTGCAAAACTCTAATATAAGGCTAGCAACTTGATACTCTATTCATCTAACTTGTCAAACGGACAGAGTTTCGTTTGTTTTTCTGACTTTCCCAAAAATTGTATTTTCCTGTAACCTGATAAACATAATCATTTTCAATAACCAGAAGCCAACATGGCTATCAATACCACATAAACATATTCAATGCTACATCGCACGACACATATCATCAAAATTAAAATAAATTAAATACAAACAAACAATCTATAATTTCCCTCTAACTAATTTACACTACTCCTGCTCGGCCAATAGCAGTGCAAGCTCAAACCTCGATACCTGAAAAAATGGTAAGGAGGTGAGCATTACACATAAAATAGGAATAGAAGTTTCTCATATGATATAATACCCAACTAAGCCAAGCACATCTAGCACAAATAATACATATATTCATATAACCAAGCCATGTCATTCTCACATGCAAATAAAACCATTTAATTTCATACACCTATCATTTTCCAGTTCTACCTCCCTTCAAATCTTAATTCTTTTAAAAATTTTCTTGTATTCTATTAATGTCTTAGATAATATTTTCCTTTCTTTAAGTTGTCTCATTTATGTTCGTTAAGTTTTTGTGTGGCTATCCACTTCGCGTACTAACCGATTCGCGTAAAATCGCAGTCGGCCCCGGTTCGCGTAAAATCACATCCGGCCGCAAGGGATTAAATGTTTTATGTGAGTTCCTCTTCGCGTACTAACCGATTCGCGTAAAATCGCAGTCGGCCCCAATTCGCGTAAAATCGCATCCGGCAGCAGGAGGATTAGTTTTTAGCCCCTTTCGCGTACTAACCGATCTGCGTACACCCGCAGTCGACCCCGGCTCGCGTACACCCGCAACTGACCCCGGCTCGCGTACACCCGCAGTCGGCCGCAAGGGGAAATGTGTTTAGTCCCTTTCGCGTACTAACCGATCTGCGTACACCCGCAGTCGACCCCGGTTCGCGTATAAACGCTACCGGCCACAAGGGAGATGATGTTTAGCCCCTTTCGCGTACTAACCGATCTGCGTACACCCGCAGTCGACCCCGATTCGCGTATAAACGCTACCGGCCGCAAGGGATTATTATATGTTTGTTCTTTCTTTAAAATTTACTTCTCTCAAACACATTATTGGTTCAATTATCTTTCTCTTTTCTAACCAATAGTTAATTAAATACACTCACATTTCCCAACATTTTCAACAACAAACAACTTATGCACATATAAACACTTAACATCATATTTTAGCAAATATAGGCATAAAAGAGCACATAACATACATAACATCATCAACGGTTAATTCACATTCCAGAGTATTTCATTAATTTATTTCCTTAACTTCTAGCCTCTAATTATTCGACTTTATCACTACCCCAATATGCAAAATCCTAAAACTAACAACAAACTCTTAGCAAGCACTATATACACACCAGAAACTCATCCCTAAGATAAGGTAACACTCACTCCTTACCTTGCCTTTCCAAAAACATGCTCCTTTTCGTACGATAGAGACCAAAAGTATCCGAGTCCTTTACTTACGCGCGTCGATAGGTTCTAAGGCTCCTTCGTCGTCTAACCGGGCCATACAAATTAAATAAAAAATCAATATCATGCGTTTTCCGAAGAAGAGACTTTAACTTGAAAACTAAACAAGTTAATTTCGAAAACTTTTAATTATTCATAGATCAAAATCAAATAGAAAGTTAGACTTGAAACCATTTCGTTCTCGATCAAATGGTACGTTTCTTTATTAAAAACACCAAAAACAAATATAATTTATCAAAACAAACCAAAATCACGTAACTTGATAATAACTCAAAAATCAAATGCTAATATTACTTGACACTATTAATTTCCGAATTACAAGGAAATGCCTCGACCCAAAATAAGTCCAATTTACCTTTCTAACGTTCAGGCAATCACACTTCCTTTTAATTCGACATTAAAGTTAAAGCCTTTAACCCGAGTTAACGTATGTCGAATATATATATCAGATTCCTATTTAATTGGTGTATTGTTAGTTCAGGGACAATCTGGCCCAACCAACCTACCACTCAATTACTTAGGAACCCCACACGCATTTAACAAAATACTTTTAAATCAAATCGTTCGACATAACCATTAACCCGGGATTACAACTAGTCAAAGCAACTAATTGAGTTATTGTCAATCACGATATTTTAATCTTAATATGAAATCATAATACCATCAAATTTCCAAAGCATAATAAGGTTCCAAAGCAATTTAACACTTTATAATTATTACCATTAACATTAAAATTAGTACTAGTATTAAAATTAAAACATCACATAGAGCAATTAAAAAGGTGTTAGAGATATACCCTAAAATATGGTGTTGAAGCAAAAAGAGGCAACTAGACGAGTTCGGCTTCCAGTTGCAAGCAATGATTCGGTCCGGTCTTACGTAAAAAGTTCATAACGGAATCGGTTTAGATCTAGTTCGAAACCAGAGCAACCCAAACCGATCTAGAGTGCAGCAAGAGAAACCTCCAAGGCATCAGTTTGGTTGAAGTTGCAGCATCCCTCATCGACACAAGGAGGAAGAGACGGAGGTCGGCGCCGGTGGCTTCCTTGGTGACGGCGTCGATTCGCGAGTTGAGAAGGAGAAGAGGACGACGGCGGCGGCTGGGACCTCGAAGTGGCGATTCTCGGGTCTCCTCCAACAACAATGGCAGCGGCGGCACGAGGAAGGCAAGGAGCAACAGCCAAACGAAGGAGAGAGATAGAGGCACGGCTGGATGAGAGAAAACGCGACGGAGGGAGAGAGGCGCGAACAAGGAAGAGGGAGAAGAGTGTTGCGATGGAGGAGGCTAGGAGGAGGCGCGACGGTGATGGTGGCTGGCACCAGGGAGAGAGAGAGAGAGAGAGAGTCTTGGAGTGAGAGGGAGGATGGAATTCAACAAAGAAGAAGAAGGGGGAAAGAAGGAGGCGGCGGCTGAGGCAAAGAACTAGCGTTCCTCTTAGCACAAAACAAATACACTAAAACGCTCAAATATTTTCTTTCTATTTTTTTTCTTTTTTTTTTCAAAGTCAAATAAATACTAATACAAATCCAATATCAACTAAGCAAATATAGAAAGTCATAAAATTAGAAACTTGTAAGTATTGAACATAATTCGATAAGGGATATATCATAAGCAAGGTAAATTATAAAAGATATATTTTTCAGATAGGGTAATTTTTTTAAATGAATATACTTTCAAATATATAGATAAAATATACTTTCGTTAATAACATAATGTATTTTATGAAAATACCCAACACTTAAATTGATAATTTCTAGGAAACATTTATTTTAATTCGATAAAACTTATAATTATACTAGGGATTAAAATTAGGGATGTTACAATTCTCCCCCACTTATTGGAATTTCGTCCCCGAAATTCCGTTAAATTCCGTCAAATAGAGAACCATCCAGCTAATGGGGTTCTTGTCGGTTCTATTTCCCGGCTTCCGATGTGTTTAGGTCCATTCTTCTTAGTATTGTCATGTCTGTTCTCGGACACTACGTATCTCCTCTATCGCGACAGGATTCACCATTTCCTTATTATTAAAGTTCCATCTTCCATTTCTTGGGTTGAAATCCTCCCCCACTTAGCATCAACTTACCTGCTTCCTCCGATGCCAGGAAGCAGGGAATCAAACGTGTCGGCTCCTGATTGCCTTTCATATGACTCTTGATAAAGAGTGCAAGAATCTAACAACGACATAAAATATAATCTTTGGAATCCACGAGGAATTTGTGACTTCGCTTTAAGAAAATAGTATAAGATTATGCGATCAAAGACTCCTCGCAGAATGTAGCAGCTTATGGCTAGAAATTTCCCGGAATCTGATCGAATAAACAAGACTGGAACTCCAGGAACGATGGATATTCTAAGATAAGAAACAAGGAAAAGATCGTAAATTCACAATGTTTAGTAGATTGGAGCGAGAAATCTTTGATCCGTGATCAAAAATCGCTACTTCGAGGTCATGTCAAACCAAGAAGAATGAGGAGGAAGGGATCTACTTGCACGAATTGAGGCACTAATTAAGGCTTTCAGATCTACTATTAAATTCTTAAACGATTTTCGATGGTCAAAGATTGGAGGTTGGCAAGTAGTCTTGACGTTTGAACATTCTATTAGACACTATTTTAGACCAACGACACTCAAGACATACCTTGGGTGTATGTCAGCAATCCCTTACAACCTTCTTCGAGCTAAACCTTAAGGAAAGCTTGAACGAACTTGATATATAACAAGAAAGATAATGGAATTTGACATTTCTATCACCTTAAGACTTGCACTTTTTTTTCGAAATCGAGAGTCGTGATGGGTTGACGAGTTTGAGAAGGTTGTGGTGTCTTACCGCGTATGGTTTTCTCCATTCTATATGGCGATTGACGGGTCCAAGGCGGTCGCCATCATGACAAGAATCGGGTAGATACAGGCATTGGAGACGATAGCATGATTAGATACATGTCAAGCAAGAAGATGAAGAAGATTATCCTAAAGAATGTATTTCTACTAGATATTCATAGAAAAAGACATTTCCTCCAGACTAATGGTTGACTTCGTCCATACTCCAGCACTTGGGAGTACCAACTTCGACTATTAGGGAAAGGTTCTTTCGGCTCAGTGTCCAGATTTAATCAGCTAGGAGTAATGGATTCCGACTATGGTTCCTTACTCCCCCACTTGGCATTGACATACTACGTTACATCAATGCCAAGAAGTAGTCTTAATCGATAATAATAATCGGGTAAGGGAGTTCTCGACCGTTGCTCGCAATCGGAAGTTACGAGGGGTTGACTGCCTATAGGCGGTCTTTGAATTTGTAATAAGTCCCTATGGGCTTTTGTTCGATTCTCACGAGGTGATTACAATCTACCACTCTACCCTTAACATATATGGGCTTAATGCCTCTACATTTCGCTTTAATCTCAAGTTCCTTCCCTAATCCTGTGCAAAGAATTCGGAAGGAAATCTACTTGGGTTAATTCTATCCCTCTGTTTTTCGGACTTTCCCAAAATTTCCAACTTTGTACCTGCTTAACCTGTTCAGTCCAGCAACTTTTAAAACATAAAATGTTTAAATATTATCCAGAAACAGATCTTAATGCCCCAAATATCTCAAATAGGGGCGTACAACTAATACATGTCTTTAAATTACAAAATAGTATTTTTAAACATATCTAAAACTGCAGTCCACTCATAAATAATAAACAGATACTCCACGTAGTGAAGGTTCAACCTGCTCGACCAGAAACTGTGCAAGCTCCAAGCTCAAAACCTGAAAAATGGTTGTAAGGGTGACGTGTCTCACCTCCCAGATATTCCGACCGACACCAAGGACAGGATGACGTGTCTCACCTTATCCACAAGGACAGCTCATCCACTCATAGCTCAGTGCAGGCTGGCCCTACTTGGGCCTCAAGCAAGCCCATTAGGGCAACCAGCTCCCCCCTATAAGTACATCTGTACTACATGGGGCTCAGGTATGTCCTCTAACCCTAATTATCACCTTCACACACCAGTGATTAGGGTTACTCCCTGGCTCTTTGCCTTGCCACTAGAGGACTCCCACAAACATCACAGATAAACCCTAGACAGAGGCTTCCTTAAGGTCTCCTTCCCTTACCTTGAGGATCTCATAGTCTAGGACATCACAGGGGGTATTTGATTTGTAGATTAATTTTGTATTCCTATATATAATTGCTCAGAGTAAAAATATTTATATATTTTAAATTTTTATCATAAATTAAAATTTATGTAAAAATTAAATGAAATCGTCAAACAATTCTTCATGCATTTTTTTCATAAGCAAATGAAAATTTTATTCAACACAAGGGATCTATTAAGCCTCATAGTACACTTGAACCTCACCTTCTATGAAGGGTTTGAACATGGGTACAGTATCATGTGTTCAAATAGACCAAAATCAACCAAGAGTGAAATACATGAGTCAACCTCATGGGGATGTGAAGCAATAATTACAAATCAAAAGCAACAGAAAACAAATGACCCGAACACTGTCTATCATTGCATTGTTGTACTAGAATTTCTTGTGTTCGCTTGTCTTTTTTATTTTAAATAATTATGATCTTGAATGAAATATATCCTTCTTCATATAGTCTTGTGTTTCACCTCTTTTGTACTTGGTTATTTTCTATAATTTATCTATGTATTCAATTTATTAATTCATGAATATATTGTAAAACTTGTATATTAATCTCTTTTGCCTCGGATATTTTATTTTTAAACTTTGTCAATGATATTTTTGAAGGAATACGTCATAGTAATTTATAATTTCAAAACAAGTAATATATTCATAAAAATAAACATTGGGAAAATAATCTACAACTGAATGAAGATTTTAGAGTTTTTTTAATAAAAGTTGAGGAGACATGAGTGATTTGAGCTCAATATATGATGTTTTTGGATGATATTTAACCCTTTTTCTTAGTAATTTTAGCTTGTTTCTCAAGTATTTTAGGAAAAAGATTTAAATTTTGATGACTAATGTGAAGAATGAGATCCTTGTGGATTTTGTATCCATTTGTTCTGAATTTCAGGTTTTGGAGGCTTAATTTGATGATTTATGGAAAAGAAGGAAAAAGCAAGCCTTGGAATCAGTAGTTCAGAGCAAAGCGACGAAGCAGAGTGAAAAAGTCACAGAGGGGGCGAGTCTACCACTCGCCCAGGCGAGTGGGGTCAAATGCTTAAAAAGCGTGGGTCTTCACAGTCAAAAACTCGCCCAGGCGAGCCTTATTCTCGTCTGGGCGAGTGTCGCAGATATCATATGCGAATTTTATATCTTTAGGGGATTTGGAAGGTATTTGGTTTATCTTTTGACTTTAAAATACTAGGATTGGTAATTAGGAATTATTCAGAACACTTGGGAGTAGAGTTTTTGCATTGATTTTGTGAAGAACGGAGATTAGAGGCAAGGATAAGTGGTAATTATGTCACTCTTTATCACTTTTATTGCTTTTCTTCTCTCAATTATGAACTAAATCTTTCTTTGGGATGTAGGAGTAGATGAATATGGAACCTTGTTAATGTTTATGCAATGAATTGATTTTGTTTTTCCATTATAAATTATGTGTTTGATTATATTTTTATTGTTGTTCATGAATGTGCGCAGTTCATGACATAGGAATCCTAATTTAATAGACATATTAATTTAGGATTATGCCCAATAATCAAACAATTCAATTGCATAGGGATAGACATATTTCTTATGAATTGAATAATTTCTATGAGTTTTGATTGAACATAATTAAGGGTTAGGTTTTAAGGCTCTCTTGAGACATCATTGGGAGATTAATCTCTAAAATACAGAAACGTTCTAAGACAGTAGACGTTTCCTATTTTTGCAAAACAAATTCAGAATTTAGGAAAACAAATTAATTCATTGTTAAACGTTTTAGGAACCTTCATCGAAACTACGTCCCGCTTTTTCCCTTTGTTCAAGAATCGTTTTATTCATTTATTTTAATTTAATTAAATCAACAATTTCTCAATTAATCAAATTCCAATTTAAATTTCATTTAGTAACTACGAATAGGTGAGAATTAATAGAATCAATTTCAGTCCTCGTTGGGAACGATACTCTATTTATAACTTTATTACTTGTACGATCTAGTATACTTGCCAGAATCCCACCAAGTTTTTGGCGCCGTTGCCGGGGACTAAAATTTGATTTTACTAATTTTTCGGTACTTTTAGTAGTTACTTAGTGGAATTTTACTCTAGCTATTTATTCTTAATCGTTTCTATTTACTCAACAGGTGCTTTTAACCCTCTTTGTCGAGATTGGTATATGCACTTGCGTTCTGCAGGTGATTATAGCAGCCTTCAATTCGATCCTGAGATCGAGTTGACAGCGAAGAAGCTAAGGAAACAAGCACATCAAGAGAGAAGGATACGAGCAAGAATCATGGCGGAAGAGCGTGAGCGCGAGCGCAGGCTTGAGCTTGGGCCGGAACCTGAAAGGCGTACTTTGGCTGATTACGCCTTAGTCGACCCGACCTTAATTGGTACTAGCATAGTACGACCTGCTGTAACTGCTGAAAATTTTGACATCAAGGGGGCATATCTGAACATGCTGCAACAAAATCAATTTGGCGGTGCCCCAGATGAGGATCCGAGTGATCATATTGCTAGTTTCTTGAGTTACCTGGACTTCTTCAAGATTCAAGGTGCAAGTGATGAGGCAATAAGGTTGAGGCTTTTTCCTCTCTCATTAAGGGGAAAAGCGCTTCAATGGCTCCGTGCACAACCACAAGGGAGCATCACTTTTTGGGAGGACTTGGCTAAGATGTTCGTGGACAAATACTTCCCACCTTCCAGACAAGCTCAGCTTAGGCAAGAAAGCAATGCCTTCGCTCAGCAGGATGGAGAATCTCTACATGAGGCATGGGAAAGGTGTAACATCCCGAATTTTAATTCTAATAATAATTAGAATAATAGTAAGATTTGGAAGTAAGGATTATCCTAGAAGGGATTTAAAATGATGGATTAGGAATTCTTTGAGTGTCATAAAGGAGTCAAGGAGCATTGGCATCGAAAAGCAAATTTAAAGAAGACCAAACGAGTGTTAAAAATCGATTTTTCGGTGTTATAAACACCCGACGTTAGAAAATTAAAAATAAAAGATTTAAGACTCCAAACACAATTCCCACCGTTGGATATGAAGATATGATTTTTAGGAAGTTACTCGTCAAATTTGAGCAAGATCCGACGGTGAACGAAGAAGTTATGGCTATTTGAAGTTGGGAGAAAATAACTGAAAAATAGAAAAAGCAAACTAGCAGTACCTGATCATTTTACTCGAGTATTTTGAGAAATACTCGACTATTTTGGGTCCAAATACTCGAGTATTGACAGAAACACTCGAGTATTGACAAAAAAAACTCGAGTGTTTACAGAAACACTCGAGTATTTTGCGGTCTGCAACTTTAAAAACGTGTTTTGGGGGTCGAAACCCCCATTCCAACCCCCTTTCTCTCTCCTCTCCTCCGCCCCTCCCTCTCCTCCCTCCTCCACGGCCTTTAGCCACCAAGGCTGCCGCCCCACCGTGGCCACCCTCCTTCTCTCCCTCAATCGGTCTCTCTCTCTTGCTCTCTCTCCTTCCCTCACACTCTCCCTCCTCACAATCTCACTCTCTCTCTCTCTTCACCACCACCAACCACGACCAGCCGCCGCCGGAACCGCCCTCCTCTAGCCACCACCACCACCATCATATACCTCTCTCTCTCTTTCTCTCTCTTACTTGTGTCCCCATCTCTCTCCTTCCCCGCCGCCCTCCTCCTTCCCCTCCGGCGCCGTTACCGCCACCGTGGCCGTGCCGAGATCGTGTCGGGAACCTCAAAGCTCGAAGCTCTTGCCTTGGTCCAGTCGCGATCGTTCCCGCTAACGAGGAGCAACACCGACGCCGTCATCGTCGCCGAGCTAAAATCCAGGTTCTATTTTAAAAAGCCCGAGGTAAGAGGGTTCGCGTTACCTTTGCTTAAGAAGTAAATTCTAGGATTATATAGTGGTAGCTGAGAATAGAGTAATTAAAAAGAATGTTAATGAGCCTTAGGGCACCCCGTGGATATAGATAAAATAAATAAAAATTGTAACGAGAAACCACCCTAGGGAATCGAATGTATGTGCGTAGAATAAAGTTTGGAATAAGGGAGCGTATTTAGAATACTATAAGGGTTAGTATAGAATGAAAATGTAGAAAAGTATATAATATAACCAAGGAGAATTGTTAGGGAGAACGAACGGAACGAGAGAGTAAAAGGATATAGAGTAATTGTGAGAGGCGAGAAGAGAAGGATTATTAAGATTAAATATAAGGTAAATGAGGAACTAAAATACGAAAACCATAAGGAAGCGCGGAGAGGAATTAGTTGAGAGTTATCGGGTAATAATGAAATGGGAATAAAAGACTAAACTATATACTAAATCTAAGTAGGTAATAAGTAAATAATATGATTAGAGAGAGAAATCATAGAATCAATGAAGAATTTGCAAGCGAGAATTAAAGTATAATGACTATATTAAAGTTAAGTAGAGTGAGATGGACATTTGGATAATTAATAGTAGGAAAAGGAAAAGAGAGAGAAATACGGAAATAGAGGTAAAATGAACAATAGGATGATGAGCCATAGAGTAAAGATGAATAAAAGTGAGAGTAACTAGTAAAAAGAAAGAGATTAAAGTAGAAGACGAGGGAAAATGTGATAAGTCCTAAATGAAAATAAAGAGTAAAAGATTGAGATAAGTATATAGGAGTTACTTAATTTATAATAAAAGAAAAGATAACTAATTAAAGAAGAAAAGAGAATGGCTGATGGTCTGTTGGACTCAGTCGTAATAAAAGAAGAGAATGGTACTGATGACAGGCGGACGAAAGTCCCTGTTATCCCAAAAAGGAATAAAGAGGAAAGAATGAATTTGATAGCAGGCGGACGGTAGTCCCTGTTATCCGATGGCAGGCGGACGGAAGTCCCTGTTATCACTAAAAGTAATGAAAGAAAAGAATGAATACGATGACAGGCGGACGGAAGTCCCTGTTATTCTTAAAAGAAATAAAGGAAAGAAATGATTTCGATGGCAGGCGGGCGGTAGCCACTGTCATCACTAAAATAATTAAAAGATGGGTGGCAGGCGGTCGGTAGACCCTGACACTAGTAAAGAAATAAAGAAATAATAAAGGTAATCGGCTGATGGTCTGTTGGACTCAGTCATAAAGAAAAAGGAAAAATTAAAAGAAAAGAAAAAGGTAAAGTAAAGAAGAGAAAAAGGAAAAGGAAGAGAAGAAGAAAAAGAAAAGAAAAGAGAATGTAAAAATGATCAGAGAACTAAGAATTGGAAAGAAATGAGTAGCGGACTAAAGAGTGAGATGAAATGCGAAAACTGTCAGAGAAACAATAATTAAAGGAATATGAGAATGAGTGAAGAACCAAAAGAGATTAAATATATAAATAATTGTAAATAAAGGATATTAATAATTATGTAGGCTTAGTTATTTGCTATGTCTTCTTTTAGAATTTATCTTTTTAAGTTCTGTGTAATGCTACCCTTCTTGATATCATTTTACAGGTACGGGAGCGGAGCTTACACTGTTGCGGGCCGAATCGGAAACCCTCCACTACGTGGAGTGAATTTATGATACCCCGAGTGGATTTTTATTATGTATAAATTGTTATTTTTGTAACTTATAATATGTGTAGTTATATGCCCTGAGACTGATGCTAATCGGGCGTTAGGATCTGAACTGGGTTTTAATTTGTTGTCTTAATGTTTTTAAGTAATTCTGGACTGACAGGTTTTTAGAAGGAAATTTTTGGGAAGTCCGAAAAACAGAGGAAACTCTGCCGGATTTTCGAAAAACCTTTCAAAGGAAATCAAAAGTTAAAAAGAATTTTCAAACTCTGATTTTATTAAAATCTAAAATTAACTATTAAAAGTGAGGATGTTACATTCATGGTATCAGAGCAGTTTCCCTCGGCCTTGGAGTGTGGAATCACAACTCCTATGGTTACTCACCAAGCGAGTGACCAAATGTTAGTGTCAAGTCTTAGAATAGGCTAGTAGGTACGCTTAGATTAAAAATTGTTTAGTTAACTATGGAATAACGTAACCCTTTTTCAGAATCTGGTTACCATGCCTCGGAGACGTACTCAGGAGGATATGATGGCTGCTATACTTGAGAATTTGGTCCAAATGAATCATAATCAGACCGAAACAGTAGCAGCGGCCGCAGGAGCAGCAGCCGCCGCACTCCACCAACCATCAGGTCCAATTGGTATCGATTGGCTAGCTAGATTCATGCAGAACGATCCGCCCAAGTTTGAAGGTGGCTACAATCCGG
This sequence comes from Crotalaria pallida, assembly GCA_037953625.1. Classification (NCBI taxonomy): domain Eukaryota; kingdom Viridiplantae; phylum Streptophyta; class Magnoliopsida; order Fabales; family Fabaceae; genus Crotalaria; species Crotalaria pallida. The sequence continues at coordinate 156,678,971 of CM075649.1, forward strand.
ATGCAGCCCAGAGATGGCTCCAAGAATTGGAGAAGATTTTCCGCACGATTTCACCGCCTGCGGAGCAGATAGTTCTTTTGGCGGCGTACATGCTCACTGGAGAAGCCGAATATTGGTGGGAGCGTGTACGAAGGGAAATGGAGATCGCTAACCAGGAGATCACCTGGGATGTGTTCAGAATCAGGTTCTTAGGGAAGTACTTTCCGGAAGATGTTCGCCGAGAAAAAGAGATGGCATTCCTGAACTTAACACAGGGAAGTATGTGCGTTGGAGAATATGCCGCACACTTCGAAGACCTCATCCGGTATTCTGGGAGCTATAGGGATGCTGATGAAAGAACTAAGTGCATCAAGTTCGAAGCAGGACTTCGCACTGAAATCAAAGTAGCTTTTGAATTCCAGAACATAGATAATTTGGCCCAACTAGTGAATATGACTAGCACTTATGAGAAGGGATTGAGGCGAAAGACATCCGAGGATAGGAACAGGATGATACAGTGGGCTGAAGGTTCTAGCAGAGGCAGGGTACCGGCTCAAGAATCTGATACACATGCCGACATAAATGCTATGGCAATGGTGCCAACGGACATGGCTCCAGACGGGAATGCTCCAAGACCTAGATTACCCTGTCCAGAGTGTGGAAAATCCCACAGGCGTTTATGTATGCGGCTGAAGCAGCACAAGAAAGAGGGTCTTTGCTACCAATGTGGGCAACCGGGACACATTGGGGCTAACTGTCCCGAACTCACCGGGCGAGAGAATTAATAAACCGGCTCGAGGTAATTTTTCTATATCAATGATGCATCAACTGTTTAGCTATAAAATTCTATATAGGTTAAGCGCGTTTAGTATAACCAAGAAGAAATCGATAGGTGTTAAGACTTTAGCTAGAATTTCCACCAAACACATTTGATGATATTGTCACTGGTAGAAGGTAAGGTTAGAACTGATCACTCTAACCCTTGCATCTGCTAGAGGATAATACCACCAATAAACCTGACAATGATATTGCCATTGATAGATGTAAGATTGGGATTGATCACCTCGATCTTTGCACCTATTGGTGATCGATGTCATTGACACATTTCATCTGAAACCGAAATAATCCAAAATTAATAAGTTTTTAAAGTAGACCCCTAGACGGAATAGATCTAAACAGAGAAGAGTTCCTTCCGAACTCTTTGCAGAGCATTATAGAGTAGTGTGAGGAAGTGTAAAATCCTTGAGAGACTCGAGCGAGCCTTATAGCTATTTCCTGCAACCGAGTCGAATTAGGAAGTAGACAACTTGAAAACCGCCTAGGAGTCTAATCAAAGTTTCCGGGCGATTCCCTCAAAGGAGGCAAGTCTTAGTCACTGTGTTAGGTATCCTTGCCAAGACCAATCAAATCAGCCACAGGTTCATAGAGAACGCATCTTTTGATGACTCTCTACTGAAAATGCACACTTAAGGATAATCTCCATTGTCTTCTTGCTTGACATGTATCCAGTCCATCCTGGGTCATCTTGCAAAAACCATGAGACTCACTCTTGAGTGCTTCATGTTTCTTCTTTTCATCTTCGCTCTCTTCAAGCTTCGAGCATCTCCGATGCATAGGTGAGAATTTCCAAGTCGTAGAAGCCCAACATAGTTCAATGCCTGCCGATAGACAGTCACATACGTGCCCCCTTCTCAGCCTTGGATACTGGTAAGGAACTTGCGTACTCTGTTCGGAGTAACGAATGAGCATACCCACCTAGCATGGATATAATTGAGTATGTCGATGCTAAGTGGGGGAGGATTTCAATCCAAGGAATGGGAGATGGAACTTTAATAATAAGAAAACTGACGTTCCTGTGTAGGCAGAGATAATACGTAGTATTAGAAGACCAGCATTGAAGTAGGTAAGACCCTAATCACACTTGGAGCGGGAAATAAAAACTGAAGGGAAGTGAAGACCGTAGTCAAGAGTTCACCAATAGGATGACTCTCCATTTAAGGAATCGAACGGAATTTCGGGGACGAAATTCTAAATATGCGGGGGAGAAATGTAACATCCCGAATTTTAATTCTAATAATAATTAGAATAATAGTAAGATTTGGAAGTAAGGATTATCCTAGAAGGGATTTAAAATGATGGATTAGGAATTCTTTGAGTGCCATAAAGGAGTCAAGGAGCATTGGCATCGAAAAGCAAATTTAAAGAAGACCAAACGAGTGTTAAAAATCGATTTTTCGGTGTTATAAACACCCGACGTTAGGAAATTAAAAATAAAAGATTTAAGACTCCAAACACAATTCCCACCGTTGGATATAAAGATATGATTTTTAGGAAGTTACTCGTCAACTTTGAGCAAGATCCAACGGTGAACGAAGAAGTTATGGCTATTTGAAGTTGGGAGAAAATAACTGAAAAATAGAAAAAGCAAACTAGCAGTACCTGATCATTTTACTCGAGTATTTTGATAAATACTCGAGTATTGACAGAAAAACTCGAGTATTGACAAAAACACTCGAGTGTTTGCAGAAACACTCGAGTATTTTGCGGTCTGCAACTTTAAAAACGTGTTTTGGGGGTCGAAACCCCCATTCCAACCCCCTTTCTCTCTCCTCTCCTCCGCCCCTCCCTCTCCTCCCTCCTCCACGGCCTTCAGCCACCAAGGCCGCCGCCCCACCGTGGCCACCCTCCTTCTCTCCCTCAATCGGTCTCTCTCTCTTGCTCTCTCTCCTTCCCTCACACTCTCCCTCCTCACAATCTCACTCTCTCTCTCTTCACCACCACCAACCACGACCAGCCGCCGCCGGAACCGCCCTCCTCTAGCCACCACCACCACCATCATATACCTCTCTCTCCCTTTCTCTCTCTTACTTGGGTCCCCATCTCTCTCCTTCCCCGCCGCCCTCCTCCTTCCCCTCCGGCGCCGTTACCGCCACCGTGGCCGTGCCGAGATCGTGTCGGGAACCTCAAAGCTCGAAGCTCTTGCCTTGATCCAGTCGCGATCGTTCCCGCTAACGAGGAGCAACACCGACGCCGTCATCGTCGCCGAGCTAAAATCCAGGTTCTATTTTAAAAAGCCCGAGGTAAGAGGGTTCGCGTTACCTTTGCTTAAGAAGTAAATTCTAGGATTATATAGTGGTAGCTGAGAATAGAGTAATTAAAAAGAATGTTAATGAGCCTTAGGGCACCCCGTGGATATAGATAAAATAAATAAAAATTGTAACGAGAAACCACCCTAGGGAATCGAATGTATGTGCGTAGAATAAAGTTTGGAATAAGGGAGCGTATTTAGAATACTATAAGGGTTAGTATAGAATGAAAATGTAGAAAAGTATATAATATAACCAAGGAGAATTGTTAGGGAGAACGAACGAAACGAGAGAGTAAAAGGATATAGAGTAATTGTGAGAGGCGAGAAGAGAAGGATTATTAAGATTAAATATAAGGTAAATGAGGAACTAAAATACGAAAACCATAAGGAAGCGCGGAGAGGAATTAGTTGAGAGTTATCGGGTAATAATGAAATGGGAATAAAAGACTAAACTATATACTAAATCTAAGTAGGTAATAAGTAAATAATAGGATTAGAGAGAGAAATCATAGAATCAATGAAGAATTTGCAAGCGAGAATTAAAGTATAATGACTATATTAAAGTTAAGTAGAGTGAGATGGACATTTGGATAATTAATAGTAGGAAAAGGAAAAGAGAGAGAAATACGGAAATAGAGGTAAAATGAACAATAGGATGATGAGCCACAGAGTAAAGATGAATAAAAGTGAGAGTAACTAGTAAAAAGAAAGAGATTAAAGTAGAAGACGAGGGAAAATGTGATAAGTCCTAAATGAAAATAAAGAGTAAAAGATTGAGATAAGTATATAGGAGTTACTTAATTTATAATAAGAGAAAAGATAACTAATTAAAGAAGAAAAGAGAATGGTTGATGGTCTGTTGGACTCAGTCGTAATAAAAGAAGAGAATGGTACTGATGACAGGCGGACAGAAGTCCCTGATATCCCAAAAAGGAATGAAGAGGAAAGAATGAATTTGATAGCAGGCGGACGGTAGTCCCTGTTATCCGATGGCAGGCGGACGGAAGTCCCTGTTATCACTAAAAGTAATGAAAGAAAAGAATGAATACGATGACAGGCGGACGGAAGTCCCTGTTATTCTTAAAAGAAATAAAGGAAAGAAATGATTTCGATGGCAGGCGGGCGGTAGCCACTGTCATCACTAAAAGAATTAAAAGATGGGTGGCAGGCGGTCGGTAGACCCTGACACTAGTAAAGAAATAAAGAAATAATAAAGGTAATTGGCTGATGGTCTGTTGGACTCAGTCATAAAGAAAAAGGAAAAAGTAAAAGAAAAGAAAAAGGTAAAGTAAAGAAGAGAAAAAGGAAAAGGAAGAGAAGAAGAAAAAGAAAAGAAAAGAGAATGTAAAAATGATCAGAGAACTAAGAATTGGAAAGAAATGAGTAGCGGACTAAAGAGTGAGATGAAATGCGAAAACTGTCAGAGAAACAATAATTAAAGGAATATGAGAATGAGTGAAGAACCAAAAGAGATTAAATATATAAATAATTGTAAATAAAGGATATTAATAATTATGTAGGCTTAGTTATTTGCTATGTCTTCTTTTAGAATTTATCTTTTTAAGTTCTGTGTAATGCTACCCTTCTTGATATCATTTTACAGGTACGGGAGCGGAGCTTACACTGTTGCGGGCCGAATCGGAAACCCTCCACTACGTGGAGTGAATTTATGATACCCCGAGTGGATTTTTATTATGTATAAATTGTTATTTTTGTAACTTATAATATGTGTAGTTATATGCCCTGAGACTGATGCTAATCGGGCGTTAGGATCTGAACTGGGTTTTAATTTGTTGTCTTAATGTTTTTAAGTAATTCTGGACTGACAGGTTTTTAGAAGGAAATTTTTGGGAAGTCCGAAAAACAGAGGAAACTCTACCGGATTTTCGAAAAACCTTTCAAAGGAAATCAAAAGTTAAAAAGAATTTTCAAACTCTGATTTTATTAAAATCTAAAATTAACTATTAAAAGTGAGGATGTTACAAAAGGTACAAGCAGATGCTGAAGAAGTACCCCAATCACTCTGTGCCTGAATGGATGCAAATGAGGACATTCTATGATGGGTTGAGTCTCGCCAATCAGCATTTGGTCGACTGTGCATCACAAGGTTCATTAGAGAGCAGGACTGCTGAAGAGGCTAGGCAGTTGATTGAAAAGACGGCTCACAACAGCAGTCATGCCATTGTTAGGAAGCGTATCATGAAGAAGACTGATATGGAACCCGAGAATGTGCAAGCTTTGTTCGCACAGAATAAAGAGATGCAGCAGCAGATAGCTGCATTGACTCAGAAATTGTGTCAGGTCCAAATGAATGCTTCAACAGGTATACCTTCTGTCCCTTCTGATATTCCTGGTTTAGTACTAACTTGTGATTTCTGTAAAGGCAACCACCGTAATGGTGAGTGTGTATTTGAGGTTAGTAATAGCACAGGTAACGAAGAACAGGTGAATTTTGTGGGAGGAGAACAGAGGAACAATCCTTACTCAAACACCTACAACCCATGGTATAGAAATAACCCTAACTTCTCTTGGCGCAGTCTAGCACTCCAGCCACCACAAGAGAAGCAGCCGGCACCTTGGGAGGCAGCAATTGAGAAGCTCGCCCAAACGACAACTAATTTCGTTGAGGAGACGCGAGCCAATTTCAAAAACCAAGGTGCCAGCATTCGCAACTTGGAGGTTCAGATGGGTCAACTTTCCAAGCAGATGTCAGAAAGGTCACCGGGATCCTTTCCCGGTGACACCATTCCAAACCCCAGGGAGCATTGCAAGGCCATTACTCTTAGAAGTGGCAACTCTCTTGAGGAGCCACGGAAAAAGAGTGATGAGGTGGTGCTTGAGAAGGCAGAGGCAAAGGAACAACCAGCTGAGGAAACAACTCCTGAAGTGCAACAAAATAAGAATTCAACTGCAACTCAGGAAGAAGAGAAGAAGCCACAGATGTCTCACAAGGATCCCTTTCCTCAGCGGTTTAAAAAGGAGGAAAATAAGAAGCAATTTGCCAAGTTCATGGAGGTATTCAAGAGGCTCCAGATCAACATTCCATTCGCGGAGGCCCTCGAGCAGATGCCCACATATGCGAAGTTCATGAAAGAGCTCTTGACCAACAAAAGGAAGATGCAAGATGATGAAACTATGCTTCTCACAGAGGAATGTAGTGCAATTCTGCAAAGGAAGCTCCCTCAGAAGTTAAAAGATCCTGGGAGTTTCACAATCCCTTGTAACATTGGGGGATTTGACATTGGCAAGGCTCTGTGCGACTTGGGGGCAAGCATCAATCTGATGCCCCTCTCCATTTTCAAGAAGCTTGGTATTGGGGAAGTGAAGCCAACAATGATGTGCCTTCAGCTAGCTGATCGGTCTGTGAAGAGGCCCTATGGGAAAGTGGAGGATGTACTTGTCAAGGTGGACAAGTTCATCTTCCCTGCTGACTTTGTCATTTTGGATATGGAGGAGGACTCAGACATTCCTCTCCTCTTGGGTAGGCCTTTTCTAGCTACTGGGCGAGCCCTCATAGATGTTCAACAGGGCGAGCTCAAGCTCCGGGTTCATGAGGAAGAGGTCTCATTCAATGTCTACTGGTCCATGAAGAATCCGATGGAAAGCTCCCAATGTTTCTTAGTGGACGTGATTGACACTTTAGTCACGTCTACTTTTGAGCAGATTGGGCATGAGGATGTGTTGGCAGCAGCACTGACACATGAGAACAGTGAAGATCTGAAGGTGGAGAAGGTGGTGGCCAGATTGGATGCACCTACAGCTTACACAAGGACAGATCAGATGAAAGAGCTGAAGATGCATAAAAAGGAGGCACGTGCAGTACCAGAGCTCAAAATTCTTCCACCAAATCTCAGGTATGAATTCTTAGATGACACAAAATTCTATACAGTTATAATTAGTAATGCCTTGAATGAAACGGAAACTGAGAAAATAATGAGAATTTTGAGGCAATACAAAGCTGCTTTAGGATGGAGTGTTTCTGATTTGAAGGGGATTAACCCCAGTTTTTGCATGCATAAGATTCTCCTTGAGGAGAATTTTAAGCCAGTAATTCAGCCTCAGAGGAGGCTGAATCCGACTTTGCAAGAAGTCGTGAGAAAGGAGGTAGTCAAACTTTTAGATGCAGGCATTATCTACCCCATCTCCGACAGCACTTGGGTTAGCCCGGTGCAAGTAGTGCCTAAAAAGGGGGGGTCAACTGTGATTAAGTCTGAAAAAGATGAATTAATACCAACCCGCACTGTTTCTGGGTGGCGTGTGTGCATTGATTATAGGAGATTAAATAAGGCCACCCGGAAAGATCATTTCCCATTACCCTTTATGGATCAAATGTTGGAACGATTAGCAGGACATGCATTCTATTGTTTTTTGGATGGATATTCAGGTTACAATCAAATCTGTGTCGATCCTGTAGACCAGGAAAAAACTGCTTTCACTTGTCCCTTTGGGATTTTCGCCTATCGGAGAATGCCCTTTGGGCTTTGTAATGCACCCGCGACTTTTCAAAGGTGTATGTTGGCTATATTCTCCGACATGGTCAAAAATTTCATTGAGGTTTTTATGGATGACTTCTCGGTCTACGGGTCGTCCTTTGATGCATGTCTTGCCAGTCTGGGGAAAGTTTTAAAAAGATGTCAAGAAACTAATCTCATCCTTAACTGGGAAAAGTGTCAGTTCATGATCAGGGAGGGGATAGTTTTAGGACATAAGATTTCAGAAAAGGGTATTGAGGTTGATCAGGCAAAGATTGATGTCATCAAAAATCTACCTCCTCCAGTAAATGCTAAGGGGATAAGAACTTTTTTGGGTCATGCCGGTTTCTACCGGAGATTCATCAAAGATTTTTCAAAAATTGCAAAACCCCTATGCAATTTACTGGAGAAGGATGCTGAGTTCATTTTTGATAATAATTGCATGAAATCCTTTGAACTTTTGAAAGAGAGATTGGTTACAGCTCCTATCGTGGTTGCACCCAATTGGGGTGAACCTTTTGAACTAATGTGTGATGCTAGTGACCACGCAATAGGAGCTGTACTTGGTCAAAGAATTAATAAGGTTTTTCATGCAATCTATTATGTCAGTCGTGTGTTGAACAGTGCACAAATTAATTACACGACCATTGAAAAAGAACTCTTGGCAGTGATTTTTGCAATGGACAAGTTTCATGCTTATTTGATAGGCTCGAAAGTGATAGTTTTCACAAATCATGCTACTTTAAGGCACCTATTGGCTAAGCACGATGCTAAGCCAAGGCTGATTAGGTGGATCTTGCTCTTGCAAGAGTTCGACTTGGAAATAAGAGATAAAAAGGGGGTAGAGAATGTTATTGCTGATCACTTATCTAGGCTCCCCCTTGAGGATAATAATAGGGATAAGCAGGTCCCAATTGAAGAAAAATTCTCTGATAAACACCTGTTTGCTGCATCTGAACTTCTATGGTATGCTGATCTTGCTAATTATTTAGCAGCGAATGTGATTCCTAAGGATATGGCTTGGCAACAAAAGAAAAAAATTTTACACGATGCCAAGTTTTATTTTTGGGATGAACCATTCCTGTTCAAGAGGAGTGCAGATGGAGTAATCAGGCGTTGTGCTTCCCAAGAGGAAATTCCTGACATCCTTTGGGATTGTCACAATTCACCATATGCTGGTCACTACAGCAGTGGAAAGACAGCTTCTAGAGTTTTACAATGTGGGTACTACTGACCCACTATTTTTAAAGATGCTAGGACCCATGTGATGCAATGTGATAGATGCCAAAGGGTTGGGAATATTTCCAGGAAAGATGAGATGCCTCTTCAAGGCATTTTAGAAGTTGAAGTGTTTGATGTGTGGGGTGAGGAAACCGCAATTGGTGGTTGGAGAGACAAAGGAACCCTAGGAATACACCTAGAAGGGGGGGTTGAATAGGTGTCTAAGCTACCTTGAAAGATTTTCGAACGAAACAAATCGAAACAATCAAAACAAAATATTTTTGCAATTTTTTTCAGGTTTACTCGAGTATATTTCAGAGTACTCGAGTAGTACTCGATTAAAGACTCGTTTACTCGAGTATATCTGACAGAAACCAGAAAAATCAAGTTTTCATTCGCATACGAAAATCAATCAATTCACATGAAAAAATCAGAGATTCAACGGAGATGATTAACACCTATATTCTTATTGATTAACCTAGTTATGAAAATGATTTTCCCTTTATCAATTTGAACAATTAAAGATTCAATTTAATCAATTATGAAAATCAATCTTTCTAGGTTTTCAACCAAGAACGCAATCAAATGACTTGAATATAAAGAGTAAGGGTTTAGAGATACGACACAGCGATTTATCCTGGTTCACTTTCACCCGCTTGAAAGCTACATCCAGTCCCCTCTTCAACCAAGAGAGATTCTTCACTATGAGGAATTAGAGTTCTCAAATTACAAGTGATTGCCTCACAAGACTTTCTTCTTGCTAGCCTACAAGAGATAACCGACACCCTTGCCTTGTAATCCTATTGATCTTCTCTCCAATCTAACCTCTACCCCTTGTTGATAATCGACACAACAAGTCTTCAATTGCTTGATGATAATCCACACATCAAGGCTTCTCCTTGCTTGATTCACAACCAAGACTTCTTCTTCTTCAATGAACGTTGCTTGATGATAATCGACACACCAAGGCTTCTTGTTTGTTGTAGTGGCTTGCCTTATTGCAAAGATTACAACTCAATGAATACACATAATAATCCTAATGAATCTCAATCAATAGCTATGACAAATCACACAAGAGATTCAAAGGTTCTTGATCAAATAATATGAAAATAGAAAAGCTTTGATCTTTGAAAATTGAGAGAGAATAGAGTGGCTTGATTCTTTGTAAAATGAATATCAAAATGATGGGTTATGATCACAAAGGTTAGGAAAAGGTTTTTATAGAATACCCAAAAGTTATGGCACTTGAAAACTGATTTTGAGAAGTGAAAATCGTATTTTAAAAATCAGTTCTGCAGTATCTACTCGAGTAGATTGCAGCATACTCGAGTAGTACTCGATTAAACAAACTCATACTCGAGTAAAACTATACTGCACTTGTTTAAAACTTGTTTTCTCAAAAACCAACCTTTCCTTTAAAACCTTTAAGCCACCTATTGATTCTAGGTTAAGTGAAAACTCAAATTATGATTAAATCATGACTTATGAATGAGATTCACTACCCTCTAAACAAACTACCCAAATGAAAACTTATGAAGCTTGAGAGGCAAAAGATAAAACAAAAATAATTACACTCAAACTTAAGTCTTCATGAGCTTGTTCTCTCTTCTTCACTTGATGTTTGTTGTTGCTTGTTGAACTTGAACTTGATCATCACATGATAGCTTGTTCAAAACACTTTGTCATTATCAAAACATTCATCATGGAACTTACAATCTCCCCCTTTTTGAAAATGACAAACCATGTTTTGAAGTTCTCCAAAAGTTCTTTGAAGTTGTTGATGCTTTAACAATTTGATCACTTGGTGAGACTCTTGCTCCCCCTCAATAAATGCTTTTGACATTTGAATCCAATTGATAGAAGCTTGATTCTCCCCCTATCTTCAACAACTTAGCTCAACCTACATAAAAACAACAAAAACAACCTTTCTCCAAACAAACATCTAAAAATCATATTATTTCTCCAACAATCATTTCTCCACCTTTGAGAAACATTCCATTCAATTCAAAACATCATATTTCTCCGCCTTTGGCATTATCAAAAAGCAATATATACCAATTGAAATATAACATCTAAGCCAAGGTAAGAAATCAATGATCATTTCTTTACAACATTGATACCAATTGAACAAATACAATAAAACTATACTTTGCAATGTGATACCAATTGGCAAGAGAATATAACAATGTAATATGATACCAATTGAGAACTAAAATATCATAATATCACTTAACAAAGAAGATATCAATTGTAAAGAAGTACATATATCAACAAATATTTGAAACCAATTGTGATATTTCTTTAATAACAACCAAAGCATGTCAATAAATCATGATAATCATCTATGAATCTACTCAATGATACCAATTGAACTAATTAAACATTTAGAAAATTAATACCAATTGAGAAGATACCATATGAAGTTCACAAACTAACCATAACATTTGTACCATATTGTAGGACTTCTTTTGATACCAATTGAAGATGCAAAAATGAATAACACTTGTGAGCTCTCTTTGCTCTTCAATCATACCTACAAAACAATCATGCTTTGCTTTTTGGTATCCAAATGGTTTTGGATCCATTTTTATTAGTGTAGGGACTCTCACCCTTTTTCATCCAAACAAAATCTCCTTTAGGTATACCATGCACTTTAATATAACACACATTTGAAGTATGTCCATGAGTACCACAATAGAAACATGTTGGTGCATTTGAAAAATTAACTTTAGAAAAATCAACAACATTTCTATGAGATTTACTCTTAGCATTAGTATAACCCAAACCAAACTTGTTTGAATTTTCTCTTTGAAAATTTAACAATGTGCTCATTTTAATATCACCACTTGTGAAACTTGCAAGCTTATTTTTCAAAATAGCATTTTCATCTTTAAGCAACTTGCACTTCTCACAATCAACCACAATATTCACTCTACTAGCACAATCACAAGAAGAACTAGCATATATAAGATCAAGAGTTTCATTTTCAAGATTAAGCTCATCAACTTGTTTTTGAAGTTCTAAAATCTCTTTTTGATATTTCAAAATGAGCTTCTTTCTTTCAATGTTTTTCAAAGCTAGTTTTTCAAGTTGTTCATGCATTTCTTCATAAGCATTATATAACAATTCATATTTAGAAGAAATTTCGGATTTAGTATGACTTACATCGCTATCCTCGCTTTGATAAATTGATTCATCATTTGAACTTTGTTCTTCATCATCTACTAGAGTTATCAAGTTGAGACAAACGGCTTCTTCATTATCCGATGAACTACTCGATGTGCTTTTCTTGTTATCTTCATCACTATCCCAAACTATGTATGCTCTTTTATGCTTGGAATTCTTCTTGTCTTTCTCCTTCTTCTTGAGATATCTAGAGCATGAATACTTGAGATGACCGGGCTTTCCACATTCATGGCAAACTACACCTTCTCTTGAAGTTTTGGTCTTGTAGTGTGGGGAATCCTTCTCTTTACTTTTATCCTTGTTCAACCTTCCTTTTCTCCTTAGAAACTTGTCAAACTTTCTTAGCAAAAGTTTCATGTCTTTTTCATTAATATCGGAATCGGAATCTTCACTATCATCATCATCGAAACTCTCTTTCTTTTTGTAAGATCTACTCTTGACTTTAAGAGCAAGTCCCTTTCTTTCTTTGTTTTTATCCAACTCTTCATTGATATTCAAGCGTCCAGGCTCCATTTCATGTTCTTGAAGCTTTCCGAAAAGTGTTGCTAGATCCATAGCATCCAAATCTTTAGATTCAACGATAGCCGTTACTTTTGGTTGCCAATTCCTGTCTAAACATCTCAACACTTTGTTAGAAAGTTCACCTTGAAGAAACGTTTTACCAAGAGCAAGTAAATGATTTATAATGTGAGTAAAACGCTTTTGCATATCATTTATAGATTCATTTGGAAGCATTTGAAACAATTCATAATCACGCATTAAAGCATTCAATCTAGCTCTCCTAACCTCACTAGTTCCTTCATGAGTCACTTGTAAAGTGTCCCACATTTCCTTAGCACTAGAACATTGAGAAACTCTAAAGAACTCGTCATAGGACAAGGCGGAGGTAATGATATTCTTTGCTTTATAATCATATTGTACTTTCTTTCTATCATCATCCTTCCACTTATCCTCGGGGATCAATTGTTCTACACCTTCAACTAAACTAGAGGGGATATGAGGGCCTTTTTCAACTACTTTCCAAATTTCACTATCTATGGCTTGGATAAAGATTTTCATTCTAACTTTCCAATATGCATAGCCTTCTCCGGTAAACAATGGAGGACGACTTATTGAAGCACCTTCACCACCAAAGGGTACGAATCCATTGCGATTGCGGTTACTTGACTAGGATCTTTACGAAAAAGCTCTTATGCTCGTGTCTTTCGACCGAGCTCTGATACCAATTGAGGAAACCGCAATTGGTGGTTGGAGAGACAAAGGAACCCTAGGAATACACCTAGAAGGGGGGGTTGAATAGGTGTCTAAGCTACCTTGAAAGATTTTCGAACGAAACAAATCGAAACAATCAAAACAAAATATTTTTGCAATTTTGTTCAGGTTTACTCGAGTATATTTCAGAGTACTCGAGTAGTACTCGATTAAAGACTCGTTTACTCGAGTATATCTGACAGAAACCAGAAAAATCAAGTTTTCATTCGCATACGAAAATCAATCAATTCACATGAAAAAATCAGAGATTCAACGGAGATAATTAACACCTATATTCTTATTGATTAACCTTTAAGATCCATGAAGAATGTTTTGATAAATGCCAAAAGGTTTTGAACAAGCTTCAAGTGTGTTGATCAAGTTCAAGCTCAACAAGCAACAACAAACATCAAGTTAAGAAGAGAGAGCCAACTCATGAAGACTTAGTTTGGTAGTTTATGTTTTATTGTTTTATCTTTAGCCTCACAAGTCTTTTAGTTTATGAGTTTGGGTAGAGTCGGTAGAGTTATTAGAGGGTAGTGAATCTCTTTTGAATGCATGATTATATCATATTTTGAGTATTCACTTTGTCTAAAATCAATAGGTGGCTTAAAGGTTTTAAAGAAAAGGTTTAGTTTTTGAGAAAACAAGTTTTTAGTGATTTTTATGCTGATTACTCGAGTAACACATATTTCACTCGAGTAAAATTTATCAAGCTTGCGGCTTACTCGATTAATCATTATTTCACTCGAGTAAAATGTTTTCAGCTTTCGGTTTACTCGAGTAACACTCATTTCACTCGAGTAACTCGATCAGATATGGTTTTTTAAATACGTTTTTCACTTCTCAAAAGCCATTCTAAGTGCTCTAACTTTTGGGTATTCTATATAAACCTTTTCCTAATCATTTCTATCAATTAGAATCAACTAGAATCATTTTGATACACAATTTTACAAAGAATCAAAGCCACACTATTCTCTCTCACTCTCTCAAGATCAAAGCTTTCATTTTCATATTCTTTGATCAAGAACCTTGAATCTCTCATGTTGATATTTCATAGCTTTTGAAAGAGATTCATAGGATTGTTATTGTTTTTCATTTGAGTTGTAATCTTTGCAAAAGGCAAGCTATCTACAACAAAGGAAGACTTGATTTTGTGAATCAAGCAAGTTTCATTGGAAGCCTTGGTGAGGCATTTCGTCAAGCACTTGGAAGCCTTGTTGAAGAACAAGCATTTGGAAGTCTTGTGAGTGAAGCAAGCAATTGGAAGTCTTGTTGTGAGGGATATCGGCAAGCAAGAGAAGAGGTTAGATTAGATATCAATAGGATTACAAGGCAAGGGTGTGGTATCTCTTGTAGGCTAGCAAGAAGGAAGTCTTGTGAGGCATTTACTTGTAATTTGAGAAACTCTAATTCCTCATAGTGAAGAATCTCTCTTGGTTGAAGAGGGGACTGGAGTAGCTTTCAAGTGGATGAAAGTGAACCAGGATAAATCACTGTGTCGTATCTCTAAACCCTTAACTCTTTACATTCAAGTCTTTAATTGTGTTCTTGGTTGAAAACCTAGAAAAAGTGATTTTTCTATATTTGATTGAATTGAATCTTTATTGTGCAAAATTGATAAAGGGAAAATCATTTTCATAACTAGGTAAATCAATAAGAATATTGGTGTTGATTGTTTCCGCTTAATCTCTGATATAATATTTGTTAATTGATTGATTTTCATTGGTTTTAATCGTTTTGATTTGTTTCTTGCGAAAATCTTTCAAGATTTCTTAAACACCTATTCAACCCCCCATTCTAGGTGTTCTCCTAGTGTTTCCTAGTTGTTTCACCCACCAATTGTAGGTTCCTAGTTGTAACCTAGTTATGAAAATGATTTTCCCTTTATCAATTTGAACAATTAAAGATTCAATTCAATCAATTATGAAAATCAATCTTTCTAGGTTTTCAACCAAGAACGCAATCAAATGACTTGAATATAAAGAGTAAGGGTTTAGAGATACGACACAGCGATTTATCCTGGTTCACTTTCACCCGCTTGAAAGCTACATCCAGTCCCCTCTTCAACCAAGAGAGATTCTTCACTATGAGGAATTAGAGTTCTCAAATTACAAGTGATTGCCTCACAAGACTTCCTTCTTGCTAGCCTACAAGAGATAACCGACACCCTTGCCTTGTAATCCTATTGATCTTCTCTCTAATCTAACCTCTACCCCTTGTTGATAATCGACACAACAAGTCTTCAATTGCTTGATAATAATCCACACATCAAGGCTTCTCCTTGCTTGATTCACAACCAAGACTTCTTCTTCTTCGATGAACGTTGCTTGATGATAATCGACACACCAAGGCTTCTTGTTTGTTGTAGTGGCTTGCCTTATTGCAAAGATTACAACTCAATGAATACACATAATAATCCTAATGAATCTCAATCAATAGCTATGACAAATCACACAAGAGATTCAAAGGTTCTTGATCAAATAATATGAAAATAGAAAAGCTTTGATCTTTGAAAATTGAGAGAGAATAGAGTGGCTTGATTCTTTGTAAAATGAATATCAAAATGATGGGTTATGATCACAAAGGTTAGGAAAAGGTTTTTATAGAATACCCAAAAGTTATGGCACTTGAAAACTGATTTTGAGAAGTGAAAATCGTATTTAAAAATCAGTTCTGCAGTATCTACTCGAGTAGATTGCAGCATACTCGAGTAGTACTCGATTAAACAAACTCATACTCGAGTAAAACTATACTGCACTTGTTTAAAACTTGTTTTCTCAAAAACCAACCTTTCCTTTAAAACCTTTAAGCCACCTATTGATTCTAGGTTAAGTGAAAACTCAAATTATGATTAAATCATGACTTATGAATGAGATTCACTACCCTCTAAACAAACTACCCAAATGAAAACCTATGAAGCTTGAGAGGCAAAAGATAAAACAAAAACAATTACACTCAAACTTAAGTCTTCATGAGCTTGTTCTCTCTTCTTCACTTGATGTTTGTTGTTGCTTGTTGAACTTGAACTTGATCATCACATGATAGCTTGTTCAAAACACTTTGTCATTATCAAAACATTCATCATGGAACTTACATGGGGCATAGACTTTGTAGGCCCCTTTCCCCTTCTTATAACAACAGATATATTCTTGTAGGGGTTGATTACGTGTCTAAGTGGGTGGAGGCAATCTCCACTCTCACCAATGACTCTGCTGTAGTTGTGAACTTTTTGAGAAAAAATATTTTTAGCAGGTTTGGAGTACCTAGAGTACTTATTAGTGATGGTGGGAGTCATTTTTGCAATCAGGTCATGGAGAAAGCCTTGTCAAAATATGGGGTGCACCACAAAGTGGCTACCCCATACCACCCACAGACCAGTGGTCAAGTAGAGGTGTCAAATAGGTCTCTAAAGAGAATCCTAGAGAAAACTGTTAATAGCAGTAGGAAAGATTGGTGGGATTCTGGCAAGTATACCAGATCGTACAAGTAATAAATTGATAAATAGAGTATCGTTCCCAACGAGGACTGAAATTGATTCTATTAATTCTCACCTATTCGTAGTTACTAAATGAAATTTAAATTGTAATTCGATTAATTGAGAAATTGTTGATTTAATTAAATTAAAATAAATGAATAAAACAATTCTTGAACAAAGGGAAAAAGCGGGACGTAGTTTCGATGAAGGTTCCTAAAACGTTTAACAATGAATTAATTTGTTTTCCTAAATTCTGAATTTGTTTTGCAAAAGTAGGAAACGCCTAATGTCTTAGAACGTTTCTGTATTTTAGAGATTAATCTCCCAATGATGTCTCAAGAGAGCCTTAAAACCTAACCCTTAATTATGTTCAATCAAAACTCATAGAAATTATTCAATTCATAAGAAATATGTCTATCCCTATGCAATTGAACTGTTTGATTATTGGGCATAATCCTAAATTAATATGTCTATTAAATTAGGATTCCTATGTCATGAACTGCGCACATTCATGAACAACAATAAAAATATAATCAAACACAGAATTTATAATGGAAAAACAAAATCAAATCATTGCATAAACATTAACAAGGTTCCATATCCATCTACTCCTACATCCCAAAGAAGGATTTAGTTCATAATTGAGAGAAGAAAAGCAATAAAAGTGATAAAGAGTGACATAATTACCACTAATCCATGCCTCTAATCTCCGTTCTTCACAAAATCAATGCAAAAACTCTATTCCCAAGTGTTCTGAATAATTCCTAATTACCAATCCTAGTATTTTAAAGTCAAAAGATAAACCAAATCCCTTCCAAATCCCCTAAAGATATAAAATTCGCATCTGATATCTGCGACACTCACCCAGGCGAGAATAAGGCTCGCCTGGGCGAGTTTTTGACTGTGAAGACCCACGCTTTTTAAGCATTTGACCCCACTCGCCTGGGCGAGTGGTAGACTCGCCTGTGCGAGCCTGTGATTTTTTCACTCTGCTTCGCCGCTTTGCTCCGAACTCCTGATTCCAAGGCTTGCTTTTTCCTTCTTTTCCATAAATCATCAAATTAAGCCTCCAAAACCTGAAATTCAGAACAAATCGATACAAAATCCACAAGCATATTCTTCACATTAGTCATCAAAATTTAAATCTTTTTCCTAAAATACTTGAGAAACAAGCTAAAATTACTAAGAAAGAGGGTTAAATATCATCCAAAAACATCATATATTGAGCTCAAATCACTCCCCCAAACTTAGCATTTTGCATGTCCCAGGCAAAAGTAAAACGAAAATTCAAAACTTAAGAACACTTCCACTTTCAAGATAAATCAATCCAATCAAGAAACTCGACTCACTTTCTTTAAAACTTTTCTTCACAAACAAATAATCCAATCAAAACTGGTTAGAAAGGCAATCTCCAAGAGAACAATGTGACTAGCAAACAACTCACAACTCACAAATTCCTCTCATGTGTATCAAGGTTTAAAAATTCTACACTCAAGTTCTAACAATTACAATGTGTTACCATAAGC
The DNA here is from genome assembly GCA_037953625.1 of Crotalaria pallida. Classification (NCBI taxonomy): domain Eukaryota; kingdom Viridiplantae; phylum Streptophyta; class Magnoliopsida; order Fabales; family Fabaceae; genus Crotalaria; species Crotalaria pallida. Next base: position 156,697,172 of record CM075649.1, read on the forward strand.
TTGACTATAGACCTACATCTCCACTGAATTTATTGAAAACATGCACAAATCATAAGGTCTTTATTTGGTTGTAACGGGGCCATGGCTAAAAGTGTCAGGTGAGATAAAAGAATAAAAGGATAAACAAAGGGCTTTATCAATGAAATCACAACACTTCCCTTTTAAATTATGAAATGAGCAATGATGTAATTATATAATCACACTCAATTCACTTGATTTTTCCTTTTCTTTCTTTTTCTTTTTCTATTTCTATTCTCTTCTTCTTTTCAATTTCTTTTTTCTTTTTTTTTAGAAGAGAAATAGAAACATCAAATTTTCAGCACTTACACTTTCACCAATTTCTAACACTCCACTTAATTGCTCATTCACAATTTCAAAGGTACTTCTCAAGATATTCAATTCATGTAGGGTACCAAAGAAAGTCCTTAAATCTCAAAGCTCAAAATGGCAACTAAGGGATCATTATGTCTCAAAAATTTGTTGAAGGCCACAAAAACACAAACCTAGGTGCCTTAATCATGTTCATGCATGCAATCAATTGTCAACTTTGAAAAGGTCACAAGTCAAGTTCTAGAACACATAGTAAAAGAGAACGCACTCATGAAAGAAATGGGGGTTTAACAATTCAGTCATCAGTTATCAATTATTAATTATTACTCCTTTTGTGTATAAGCCCAAAGTCTCACAGGTAAGGTCAGTTTGCTAAACACATATTCTCAAAGAGTTTGCCCAAGTAACCAATTTTTAAAAGAATTACACATTCAATCCAAGCAGTTTATGTTAGAGAAGTGAGCTTCATTCCTAAACCAGACATCTAAACCTATCAAGAGAAAGAAAATCCTAAGCCTAGAATAATTACCTGCTTCTACCAGGACATAACTAACACAACGCTAGGGGAAATCATCAAGTCATGCAATTTTATTTTTTTTCTTTTGTTGGACTCTCCCAAACTTGAAAGTTAGCTTGTCCTCAAGCAACACTCTAATCCTAAACAACAAAATAAAAATAAAAATAAAATAACAAGAAAAAGAAACAAAAGATAAGAGACTTCCCTCTCGGAATGCAATCGGAGAATCTAAGGGAGACACATGTCCTCCCCCAAACTTAACACCTGCCACTAACAAATAAATCCAAAGTGCATCAAGCACCACAAAATATCACCTGTGACAAATGAAATCCAACTACACAAAGCGAGTAAAGTCAAAAACGACACATAAACTGAAATAACCAAAGTATCTGAAAACACCAAAGTGCCACACCAAGGCACAAGCAAAAGTATTACAGGTCTAATTATCAGTCTCCAAAGTGAAATGAAAACCTAAATCAACTAGAAGCAACTGCCACCAACTACAGCAAACCACACATCTCACATCCCAGCAGCATCTGCATCCTCATCCATGCCATCCTCATCGGACTGATCCAGGACCTGCAAATCCTCCTGAGAATATGGAGGCAATGGAAAAGGAATATGCATCTGATCAGTCACAGCTCGCAAGGCATCCTGGATTATCTGATTCTTGCGCATCTCGCGCTGGAAATACTCATTCTGACGACTCTGCCTGCGAAGAAGCCGCTCCATCATACCAGTCAGACTAGCCATATCACCACCGCGGCCACGCCCTCGTCCCCGAGGAGCAGCTGGAGCCTGAAGCTCGGCAGGCATCGGCTCATTGTTACCAAACTCGCGTCGTGCAATATCCAAATAGCGCTCGAACACTTTCATGTTCATCCTTTTGGCTGGCGTAAGCTCCAAAAGATCATCCCCCAAATCCACCTGTCGAGCTAGACAAAGCTTGGTAATTACCGCTGGTAAACCAAAGGAGCCCGGGTTACTTTCCCGAGCCATGTGAAAAATGTACTCGGACATAAGAAATCCAGCATCAACCACCATACCCCTAAGAATCCCATAGACAATACGCATAATGAAGGGTTTGATATCGGTTTCATGGGACTGGGGGTGCAAGTTATGCATGACAAAATGTGCCCAAAAATGAGCTTCCGGGCGAAGGTATTTGGCTGTCACATGTTTAACGGAGTTGTTCGCACCATAGTTCCAATCTTTGTTAGGCACGAAGAGAGCGTTTTTGATGTCATTTAAGCTCTGGGGATCAAGGGTGTCCCTAAGATAGTATTGCTCAAAGTCGGTGGATTCATTGTGAGCAGGGAGTCCTAACACTTGGTTAATTTCATGCCGGCCATAATCAATTTCTACCCCCTGCACCCAGCTTTTGCGACACCCCGGATTTTGTTGCTCATGATAGTGTGCGTGAGCGAAAAATTCCCAAATTATGGGCTTGCTCATAAATTCCGGGGGTGCCACTGTAAATGGTGCCCACTCGAGCCGACGCAATGGATCAAAAATCGCGGGAACACTCGAAATGCCCCCCTCATAATCCTCAATGCTAGTGTCCGAAGTAATACCCTTCCCTACTACTTTTTCAGTGTAAAATTTCTTGGCAATTTGGTGTTCAAAATTCCTAAAGTAGGGTCGACTAGAGCCACCAACAAGCCTAGGTTTCTTTCCCTTGTCCCTTGAAGCCATGTTGCTGAACAAAAATTCTAAGTGGCAATTTATCAAACACCTTATGGGCACTAGAACCTAAGGTCCTAAAAAGTGCAAATCAAGTGCAAAAACTACCCAAAAACAGAACCTAGGCCACTAATCAGTGTAGAAACAAGAGAAGAAAGAGACTTACCCACAAATAAAGAACAAAATTCGTGAACCCTAGAGGAGAGAGAGGAGAACTCGAATTGGAGGGAAGTGAAACAAAACCTTCAAGCATGTGACAGAAGAGGATGAGGAAGAGTAAGGAAGAATCGATTTTTGGGAGGAAGGTAGAGGGATGGGGTTGGTGATGGTGGTTGGGGGTGGTCTGGAGAGGAGAAGAGAAGAGAAGAGAAGGAAATTCGGAGAAGGGAAGGAAAGAATGAGGGTTTGGGGTAGAAACCCCTTTTTTAATTTTCTGCATCAGACGCCACTCACCTAGGCGAGGGTCGTGGCTCGCCTGGGCGAGTCCTTATTTTTGCTACGACGCCATCAGACCCACGACTCGCGTGGGCAAAAAAAATGACTCGCCTGTGCGAGTTTTTCACTGAACTCCTCCTCTTTCTTTTCTTTTCACGAACTGGTTAATGGACCCCCTTGAACCCCAGCTCACCTGGGCGCACAGGTGCCGCGCCTAGATGAGTCAATCAGACCTGTACCATTTTGCTTTTTTTTATATATATTTTTTTTAAAAAAAAACTACTCTAAAAAAAATAAAATAAACTAAATTAAAGGAAAACAAAAATGAAATAACTAAGAAGGGATTTGTTACCACTGGGTTGCCTCCCAGAAAGCGCTTGTTTAACGTCACGAGCCTGACGGATGACAATACTTCCAAGACTAAGGGTCATGGAGTTCCAATTTGGAAGAGCTCCCCTCAAAAGCATCGCCATGGTACAATTTCAGGCGTTGTCCATTCACTTTAAAAACATCCCCAGACATGGGGTCTTTTATCTCAATAGCGCCAAAAGGTGAGACCTGCACAATCACAAAAGGACCAGACCATCTAGATTTAAGCTTTCTAGGGAAAAGCTTAAGTCTAGAGTTAAATAGCAAAACCAATTGTCCAGGCTCAAATTTCTTGTTAGTCAATTTCTTATCATGCCACTTTTTAGTTTTTTCTTTAAAATCACGAGAAGTGTTATATGCTTGCTCTCTGAACTCATCAAGTTCAGTTAGCTGCAATAACCTCTTCTCACCTGCAGGTTGCATATCCAAGTTCAAAAATTTAGTTGCCCGATATGCCTTGTGGAGTAACTCCACTGGCAAATGACAATTTTTACCATAAACAACCTGAAAAAGTGACATGCCAATGGGTGTCTTATAAGCCACAAGGCGTCATCCAATTTTTTTGACCAATCTTTCCTACTGCTATTAATGAGCTCTGGGGCTCACCAGGGTCAGGGCAGGCCTCTAGGCTCAAAGATCGCTTACACATCCATCAACACCGTTCTCACACCGGTAGGTATCAAACTCGAAATCTCTCATAACCCTAGACTCAACCCTTACCAACTAAGCGAACGATTGTTCCTTTATTTCTTGTTTTACCGATGATAAATTGGATAATAATCAAAAAACAATTAATTAAGAAATATTGGAAATCAAAGGGTTAAAATATTACCATTGTAGGGTCTGCCGACCGTATAAGGACTCAAGTCTTATTTAAGGGACTCTTCAAGGGCCCTCCCCTCGGTTTGCTCAGCACAAACGTCCCTCGCTCGGACTCGTTGGCTCCGAGCACACAAAAGGACCAGGCTCGGACTTGATGGGGCCGATCCTTACAAACGGTTTTCCACTCATCAGGCTCGGGACTCTAGGATTGAGACGTACCGTCGGCTGGTGGAAAGACTCAGACTCGTTCAAGCTTCTTATCCCCTCCGCGAATCCCTCCTAGATTCTCGCTAACAGCCTAGACATGAGATCATGAGCTGATCCTATCCAGATTCTAAGAGCATAAACCTCCGATATTATCTCACAGAATCCTGGCTCAGCTCAACCCTGATACAGGGCCCATACGGCCCATATCAGCCTCCTCCAAACCCAATAAATAGCTCATAACAGCTAGGGTTTCAGGTACGTACTCTCATCCCTAAGTTGACACTCTGCACACACCTGTTGACTGGGGAGACCCTGCTTTTCCCAACTGGAACTGCAGAAACACCATAAAGTCACATATTAACACTTGATCCTCTCTTGGGCTCCTGGTTCCATAATCTTGAGCACTTAGAGGGTTAAGGACATAGTGTTCCAGGACACTGCATTGGCGTCGTCTGTGGGGAACGAATAATCAGTATTCCCACCACTCACCGCACTAATGGCAAATGATAATGACAACAACCAAGGAGACCTCCGCCGTCGCCTTAGGGGAAGGCCACCTAAGAACGCTGGACCAAGGAATGTTGGTGGAAGGAATGTAAGGGACAAACTTGCCCCTGGAGGACCCCCTGAGGGTAACCAGGTTGAAAATCCCCAGGATCCTCCAGTTGTCCAGCCTGCTGATCCAGTTGTTCCGGAGGTCCAAGCGCCAGCCACCGTCCCTCCGGTTGTTGAAGGCCACGAACGACGATCTCAACCGCGTCGCGTTTCTGATGGCCATGTGTCGGGATGGCGTGACACAGCGGATTCTTGGCCACATCAATCTAGGAGGGCCCCTGCTGGATCGCGAACTGGGGAGGAGCGACGAGTCGAACATCATGCTCGCGATAACTCCCGAGCCGATCGATCTGATAGGGGAGTACCACACTTTACTAGAGGCCGCTTTGGAACGCTTCAGGGTGGCGAACGTTCCGAATCTCAAGGAAGATCCTACATGACAACCTCTTCGGCCAGGAGGAGAGAGGAGTCAATTATGGAAATATTGAGAACCCAAACTTCATTAATTGAAAAGCAAAACCAGGCTATTGCTACTCTACAGCAGCAAAGCATGGCTAGACTTGCCGAGCAAGGCCCTCGCGTGGCTCTCGGCAACCCAATTAACCTTCCCCCACCTCCACCCCTCAATTTGAATGTGACTCCCGAACCAGCAGTTACAGAACCCCATCCTGGACACCCCTTTACAGCAGCAATTATGGCATTTCGGACTCCGCAAACTTATATGGGCCATCAGAATGTCTCCCGGTACAATGGGATGACCGATCCGATGGATCACATTGCATCTTACGAGTCTTCCATGATGTTTTATGGAGGAGAGGATTGATGAGCATTTTATTTCCCATTTTTCCTTGCATTATTTTACTCCTATTATTGATACTTGTTGCCTATTTGACATTGCTTAGCTTGATTTAGTGATTTAGAGTTTATTGGACTAATATTCTGAATATTGTTTAATTTGGGATTATTTAGCCTAATTAATTCTATTTCTATTTTCAGGTCATATTTGGCACAAGGGCTTTTTGGACATTTTGGGAATGAAGATTTAATGTTGGAAGAGAAGATATATGATGAAGTGAAGATTGTAATCTATCTTTAGGATTAGTTGAGATTTAGTTATATCTTTTAAGATTTAGATTTTATCTATAAGATATTTTTAGATTTAATTTAGAGATAAGTTTTCCTTAGGATTTGGGCCCATGATTTAGGCCCGTTTTGAGATTTAAAAAGCTAAATTCGTGTAAACCCTAGGGGAGACCTTCCATTCACGTTTTTTACATTCTCTCTCATAGAGAAGGCTTAGTTTTGCTCTCCAAGCTTGTGGTGGCTGCTAGGGTTTCTCTCTCTTCCCTTTTCTACACGTTTTTGGTATTTTTCTTCATGGAAGGCTAAACTCTTAGGTTAAATCCCTTTGGTAATGTATCACATACTCTTGAGGTTTTATTCTTAATGCTATTTCGTTTTTATTCACTGTTTTCATGCTTATTGATATGTTATGGTTCGCTTAGTTCCATTCTATAGAGATAATCCATGTGTATGAATGCTTAATTTATGCAAACTCGTAAAAACTCCATGCTTTGGCTTTTAATGCTTAATTAGAGGTTTGGGTTTTGGGGTGAGAATTGAATTTTCGCTTAGTATTTAATTCTCACGAGTTGGACAGTGAAGAGGAAAGAAATTGATCTTTTGTGACCGATGATAGAGTTGTGAACGCGAGCCAAAAGGGTTTATCCGCTTTTCCTTATCTGTTTCTTCGTTTTGATTTAATTCTGTTTTGATTTCAATTATTCAATATTCAATACAAAAAAAAAAACCCTGTTTTCTATGCATACTATGTGTTCGACCTTTTGCTTGATAAGATATTCCTTGGGAGACGACCTAGGAGTCACTTCCTAGTACTATACTTAAACTGTTTTTATTTGTATCGGGTACGGCCTCGATCAAATTTGGCGTCGTTGCCGGGGATTATCGGTTCTTGCCAAAGGTCATTAGTAGTTAGTTAGTGTCGTAGTTAGTATAGTTATTATAGTGTGTCGTGTCTGATTTAGGGTCTAGTAGTCAATTCTGATAACCGGTTGAAGTTGCACTGTTTGCTGTTTTGCTATTTTGTTGCAATTAGTGTATTTGATTGATTCTGTGGTTGCTAGTTCACATAGTTGTGGGTGGAATTTTTGCACGAAAATTTATATCCACACTAATTTTATCATATAAAAAGGTTTTGAGGCACCACGATCACTCAGATCATCACTGGTTGTGAGTTCCAGAAAAATTTTCCAAGTTTTAGCAGCACTTTCTTCAAATCGTCGCAACTTTTGACCCGTAACTCGGAATTTGACGAATTTTATATCAAATCGAAGGGAATTTTCTGAATAATCTGATTTTTCTCACTTTGTTAGAAAACTCCTTCATCTGGATCCTGAAAAAGCCGTTTTACTATTTCTTTTTTATTTTACAAGTTTTATTTTCTTAGTTTTTGGTCTCTGATTTAATTGTTTGACTTGGTTCCCTTTTGAATTTTGTCCTCAAACTTTTTGTGGTATGTTTTCATGATTTTAGGGTTCTGAAAAAAATAAAGAAAAAAATTTTAAAAAATAAAAAATTTTGTTGCCTATTTTGGTCATATATATTAGTGACAGTTTGCTATGCTTCATGGTGTTCTGTTCAGTACATGACTAGGGGCAACCCAAGCTACTTGCATCCATATAACCCTGAAATTGATAGAACTTATCACAGACTAGTTAGACAAAATAGGAACCAGTCCATAGGTAGTGAGTCTATTGAGTCTTTACATAGTGAGTCTGCTTCTTTTTCTTCTATTCCTATAAATTCTGATTCTTATTCTGATTATTCTGAAAATATGGCTCAACCTCCACCACGTGAGAGGACATTGAGGGAGCTGGCTGCACCTGATTTCACTATTGCAGATTTGTGCATCCAGTATCCCGATGACCCGTATGATTAAGGTCTGGACTAATTCATTTGTTGCCCAAGTTTAATGGTCTTGCAGGTGAGGATCCTCATAAACATCTCAAGCAGTTCCATATTGTCTGTGCTACTATGAAACCACATGATGTGCTAGAGGATCATGTTTGTCTTAAGGCATTCCCACACTCCCTAGAGGGGCTAGCCAAGGATTGGTTGTACGATCTGGCCCCTGGTTCTATCACAGTCTGGGACGACCTGAAGAGGGCATTTTTGGAGAAATTCTTCCCTGCATGCAGAACAACAGCAATCCGAAAGGATATATCAGGCATCAGGCAACAAAGTGGAGAAAGTCTCTATGAGTATTGGGAGAGATTCAAGAGACTGTGTGCGAGCTGCCCCCACCATCAGATCTCAGAGCAGCTGCTTATTCAATATTTCTATGAAGGTCTCAACCTCATGGAGAGAAACATGCTTGATGCTGCAAGTGGTGGTGCCCTAGGAGACATGACACCTTTAGAAGCCAGAGCCAAGATTGAGAAGATGGCTTCCAATTGTCAACAATTCCATGCAAGGGGCAACAGCGATGCAATCATAGTGAGAGGAGTGAATGATGTTGGCACAAGTTCTGGTAAGGTTGAGAAGCTTGAACAGAAGATAGATTCACTTACAACTTTGGTCACTCAATTGGCCATCAACCAGAAGAAGTTGTCTCTGCCTGCTAGATTATGTGGCATATGCACATCCGCTGAGCACCCCACAGATGCATGCCCTTCTGTGCAGCAGCAGCCCACGACTGGTGCTGACCAACCTGAGGCATATGCCGCCAACATCTTCAACAGTAGAAACCAGCAGCCACAGAACTTTGATCTCTCTACCAATAGATACAACCCTGGTTGGAGGAACCATCCCAACCTGAGATGGTCTGATCAGCAGCAACCTTCACAGGTTCAATTTCAGAACAATTCTAGACCACCATATGTACCTCCTCCAGTCCAGCAACAGAGACAACAACAGGCTAATTCTGCACCACCAGCTCCTAGTACTGAGCAGCAGCCTTCATTGGAAGAGCTGATGAAACAGATGACCATGCAAAATCTCCAATTCCAACAGGAAACTAGAGCATCCATTCAAAGACAAGAGGCCTCCATTCAATCTTTGACCAATCAGATGGGACAGATGGCAACAGCAATCAACACTATGCAATCTCAGAATTCTAACAAGTTGCCATCCCAAACAGTGATCAATCCAAACCAGAATGTGAATGCCATTAGTCTAAGGTCAGGGAAGCAGATTGTCACACCCACACCAGAATCTGACCTCAACAAAGATGATCTAGTTTCAACCAACAAGAAGAGCCAAATGGTCGAGGAGAGTGAGCACACAAGTACCAGAAAATCCCATCCAGCTCAGCCTTCCTCAAGCACAACACCTGCTGCTGCCCAACAACCACCCCCCATTCCTCTTCCTTTCCCACCAAGGGGGGTGACTCAAAGCAAGAAAATGGAAGAGATTGACAAAGAGATACTTGACACATTCAGGAAGGTGGAAGTCAACATACCCCTTCTTGATGCAATCAAGCAGATTCCAAGGTATGCAAAGTTCTTGAAGGATATATGCACACACAAACGGAAGCTCAAGGGAAATGAGAGGATCAACATGGGAAGAAATGTCTCTGCTCTTATAGGTAAACCCGTCCCTCATATTCCTGAAAAGTGTAAGGATCCTGGAACTTTCTCTGTGCCTTGTATCATAGGTAATACTAAATTTGAGAATGCTTTGCTAGATTTAGGAGCATCTATTAATGTTATGCCTATGTCTGTTTTCAAGTCTCTTTCACTTGGACCTCTTCAACCTACAGGTGTGGTTATTCACTTGGCAAATAGATCTACTGCCTACCCCGCAGCTTTGATAGAGGATGTCCCGGTTCGGGTTGAAGAGCTTATCTTTCCTGCTGATTTTTATATTCTTGATATGGAAGAGGACACCTCTCGTAGTGCTGTCCCTATCATATTAGGGAGACCATTTTTGAAAACAGCCCGAACCAAGATAGATGTGCATGCAGGTACACTTTCCATGGAATTTGATGACAGTGTGGTTCGATTCAATATTTTTGATGCTATGAAACATTTTTCTGATGACCACTCTGTCTTTCATGTTGACTTGATTGATGATCTGATTGATGAGCATGTTCTAGACTTTTTGCATGATTATGATTTGCCATCTTTCACTAGCTCATTTACTTGTTCTGCATGTTCTAATTCCGAAATGTGCACTGCATGCATTGAAATTGACCAGTTTTTAAATTCTGCTACTGCATCTGTTGATTCATATGATATAGATTCAGATCATGCTAACCCCATTTCTGTTTTGCATGAGTCTAATTCACTTGTTCAGGTGCAGGCGGCAGAATCCAATTCTGCTGCTCCTTTAGTTCCATCTGTGATGCAGGCACCTTTATTGGACCTGAAGCCCCTTCCTCCTCATCTCAAATATGATTACTTGGAGGCTGAGCAGAAACTTCCAGTGATCATCTCTACCTCCCTTTCTGTTGATCAAGAGAAGCAACTGCTGGATGTGATTAGAGCAAACAAAAAGGCAATAGGATGGACTTTGGCAGACATACCTGGTATTAGCCCCTCCATGTGCATGCATCGGATTTTATTGGAGGATGGGGCTAAACCAGTGAGACAACCCCAGAGACGGTTGAACCCCCAGATTCTTGATGTGGTGAAGAAAGAGGTCACCAAGCTGCTGCAAGCTGGCATTATCTACCCCATTTCAGACAGCACTTGGGTAAGCCCGGTTCAAGTAGTTCCCAAGAAGTCTGGGGTGACAGTTGTCAAAAATGAGAAGGATGAGCTGATTCCCACTAGAGTGAAGAACAGTTGGAGAGTCTGCATTGATTATAGGAAGCTCAACCAGGTGACCCGCAAGGATCACTTTCCTCTTCCCTTCATTGATCAGATGTTGGAGCGCCTGGTAGGTAAATCTCACTATTGCTTCTTAGATGGTTTCTCTGGTTATTTCCAAATCTGTATTGCACCAGAGGACCAACATAAGACTACATTTACCTGTCCTTTTGGTACATTTGCTTATAGGAAGATGCCTTTTGGCCTATGCAATGCTCCTGGCACTTTTCAAAGATGTGTGATGAGTATTTTTAATGACTTACTTGAGCATTGCATAGAGGTCTTCATGGATGATTTTAGTGTATATGGTTCCTCTTTTGATGCATGTCTTGATAGTTTGTCTAAGGTGCTTAATAGGTGCATTGAGACTAACCTTGTCTTGAATTTTGAAAAATGTCATTTTATGGTAGAACAAGGCATAGTCTTAGGGCACATTATTTCGCATAAGGGCATAGAGGTTGACCCTGCTAAGCTGCATGTAATATCACATTTGCCTTACCCCTCTTGCGTGCGAGAGGTGCGTTCTTTTCTTGGCCATGCAGGTTTCTATCGCAGGTTTATTCAGAACTTTAGCAAGATAGCCCTTCCACTATCCAACTTGCTTCAAAAGGATACCACATTTGAGTTTGGAGACCAATGCAAGAAGGCATTTGATGAGCTAAAGAGAGCACTCACCACCACTCCCATCATCCAACCACCTGACTGGACTCTCCCATTTGAGCTCATGACCGATGCCTCGAATTATGCTTTGGGAGCAGTTCTCTCCCAAAGGGTTGGTAAGATGTCTCATGTGATTTATTATGCATCTAGGACTTTAGATTCAGCACAAGTTAATTACACCACAACTGAAAAAGAGCTGTTAGCCATTGTCTTTGCACTTGATAAGTTTAGATCATATCTATTAGGTTCTAAGGTTGTGGTGTTTACTGATCATGCTGCTCTGAAGTATCTTTTGAAAAAGACAGATTCCAAACCTAGGTTGATTAGATGGATGTTGCTCCTCCAGGAGTTTGATCTTGAGATTCAGGATCGGAGTGGTGCACATAACCTTGTTGCAGACCACTTGAGTAGAATAGAGAGAGAGGAGGATGCATTTCCTATCCGGGATGACTTCCCGGATGAGCAGTTTTTAGTTTTGCATGTTTCACATCCCCCTCCCCTTACTCCTTGGTTTGCTGATATTGTAAATTATAAAGTTGCATCTGTTTTTCCACCCTTGGCATCCAAAGCTCAAAGAGACAAATTGAAGAGCGATGCCAAGTATTATGTATGGGAAGACCCCTATTTGTGGCATTTTTGCAGTGATCAGGTCATTCGCAGGTGCATTCCAGACCAGGAGATCCAATCGGTTCTCCAATTTTGCCATGCTTCACCAGTTGGAGGCCACCTTGGCACTCAAAGGACAGCACGAAAGGTGCTGGATTCTGGATTTTATTGGCCTACCATCTTCAAGGATGCAAGCAAAATCTGCAGCTCATGTGAGCAATGTCAAAGGGCAGGAGGCACCCTATCTTGGAGGCAACAGATGCCGCAACAACCTATGTTGTTCTGTGAGGTGTTTGATGTCTGGGGTATAGATTTCATGGGCCCCTTTCCTGTTTCTTTTGGTTTTTATTATATCTTACTTGTTGTGGATTATGTATCCAAATGGGTGGAAGCTAAGGCCACCAGGACTAATGATGCTCAGGTTGTTGTAGATTTTGTCAGGTCTAATATCCTTTGCAGGTTTGGCATACCTAGAGCCATAGTCAGTGATCAAGGCACACACTTCTGCAATAGATCCATGCAAGCTTTGCTCATGAAGTATGGGGTTGTGCACAAAGTTTCTACACCATATCACCCCCAAACCAATGGGCAAGCTGAGATTTCAAACAGAGAGATCAAGCGGATTTTGGAGAAGATGGTGAAGCCTAATAGAAAGGATTGGAGCACACGATTGGAGGATGCTCTATGGGCCCATCGGACTGCTTACAAGGCACCCATAGGGATGTCACCTTATCGGGTTGTTTTTGGTAAGGCATGCCACCTGCCTGTGGAGATAGAGCACCGTGCATATTGGGCTGTGAAGCAATGTAACTTAGCTCTTGATCAAGCGGGTGAGGAGAGGAAGCTGTAGTTGAGTGAGCTAGATGAGATCCGTTTGGAGGCCTATGAGAATTCCAAGTTCTACAAAGAGAAGACCAAGAAGCTCCATGATAGCTCAATTTCCAGAAAGGAGTTCTTGGTTGGTCAAAAAGTGTTGCTCTACAACTCTAGGCTTGGACTCATGAGTGGAAAGCTCCGCTCTAAATGGATTGGACCGTTTGTAGTCACCCAGGTGTTTCCTTATGGCACTGTGGAGATCAAGAGTGAGTCCACAGACAAGAGCTTCAAAGTCAATGGTCACCGACTCAAGCCTTTCCTCACTACCCCTTCTTTGGATGATGCACCTGTGGAGGAAGCCTCATTGGTCGACCCCATTTTTGACCCACCATGATTTAGGGAGTCTTCTTTTCTCCTTCTTTACTACTTTTATTCCACTTGTCTATATCTGTCTGATTATACTATTTGTTTTACATTGAGGACAATGTGTGATTTAAGTGTGGGGGGAGAGTAGTTTAGGTTGCATATTTTTGCTTTGATTTTTTAGGTTTTGCTAAGTTTTGGGCATTTTCTTGCATGTTTTTGCTTCATTTTAGTAGAGTCTTGGTATCTTGTGTCTGAATTCATGCATTTCTGTGTGTAAAGTTGCTTTTGATAATTAAGAGGTGGTAACACTGTGATAGAATTGTCCCTTTTGTGAGGATTTGAGCCTTAATTGTGGGTGGATTGCTATATATGCCACCTAATTTTTCTTTCATGTGTGATTGCACTATGGATTACTTGCACTCTAGAACTTGACTTGACTCTTGTTGATACTTGATATTCCCATGCACATTTTGAAATGATTTAGGCATTGTTTTTTCTTGAATAAGCCACTAGCCATATGAGCCTACCTTGAATGAATTTATCCTTTGATAGCCCCTTTGAGCCTTTATATCCCTTTTCTTTGTTCTTTAGCTCATTACAAGCCTATGACTGAAAAACCATGATTGTCCTAACCTTAGGGAATGTTGGAGCTTTGGAATTGTTTTGGAAATGGGTATTAAGTAAGCGAGGGTGCTTTGTTCTTTATCTCTTGTGAGTTCTGGGTTTTGCCTCTATGGTCGGTGATGTAATTATGGCTTTATCTCATTATGCCATTTTTATTGTTTCTTCTTTTCTTTCGTTCATGAAATTCTGCAATGTAATGCAATTCAAAAAAAAAACAAAAAAAAATGGAATAAAAGGTTGATTGAGGCATGGAGGATTGGAATTAGAGGTTGTTGTTATGTTTACCATTTCATTCTGGGGTGGATTGTGCTTATTTTTTTACTTGTTCCCCATTGCTCCTCTATTCCCTGGGTTTTAGCTACATTTCCCATATTTTTATCCTACCTTGTCCTTGGCCCCATTACAACCCTGAAAAGACCTTTTGATCTTAATGTGCATGTGTGTTGATTGTTGATGTTAGAGGCTTGTCAAGCCTATGGTTGTGTTTGTTTTTCATGATGTGCCTTGAGTGTAAACACTGATTAACCTTAAACACTTGAGTGTAAACACTATTGAGTGATCCTTGTGAGTTTCTATCATCTTTGTGACTACCCTCTTGATGTCATTGGTTTTATTTGCATATTTGAAATAATTGGATGATGTTCATGGATGCCTTGATTCTTTGGTCCTTATTTTCTTCGTGTGCTCGATTTTGCCCATTTCTTTGCATTTCCTAGAATTCATTGTGAAGTATGTAATCTCTTAGGTTTGCATTCATTAGTTTTAGTAATCTTGTTACATGATTCACTTTGGTGCATATTGATTTTCTCAGTCCTAATTCTTAGTTTTGCCCAGGAGTGCAAAAGGATAAGTGTGGGGGTATTTGATGAGCATTTTATTTCCCATTTTTCCTTGCATTATTTTACTCCTATTATTGATACTTGTTGCCTATTTGACATTGCTTAGCTTGATTTAGTGATTTAGAGTTTATTGGACTAATATTCTGAATATTGTTTAATTTGGGATTATTTAGCCTAATTAATTCTATTTCTATTTTCAGGTCATATTTGGCACAAGGGCTTTTTGGACATTTTGGGAATGAAGATTTAATGTTGGAAGAGAAGATATATGATGAAGTGAAGATTGTAATCTATCTTTAGGATTAGTTGAGATTTAGTTATATCTTTTAAGATTTAGATTTTATCTATAAGATATTTTTAGATTTAATTTAGAGATAAGCTTTCCTTAGGATTTGGGCCCATGATTTAGGCCCGTTTTGAGATTTAAAAAGCTAAATTCGTGTAAACCCTAGGGGAGACCTTCCATTCACGTTTTTTACATTCTCTCTCATAGAGAAGGCTTAGTTTTGCTCTCCAAGCTTGTGGTGGCTGCTAGGGTTTCTCTCTCTTCCCTTTTCTACACGTTTTTGGTATTTTTCTTCATGGAAGGCTAAACTCTTAGGTTAAATCCCTTTGGTAATGTATCACATACTCTTGAGGTTTTATTCTTAATGCTATTTCGTTTTTATTCACTGTTTTCATGCTTATTGATATGTTATGGTTCGCTTAGTTCCATTCTATAGAGATAATCCATGTGTATGAATGCTTAATTTATGCAAACTCGTAAAAACTCCATGCTTTGGCTTTTAATGCTTAATTAGAGGTTTGGGTTTTGGGGTGAGAATTGAATTTTCGCTTAGTATTTAATTCTCACGAGTTGGACAGTGAAGAGGAAAGAAATTGATCTTTTGTGACCGATGATAGAGTTGTGAACGCGAGCCAAAGGGGTTTATCCGCTTTTCCTTATCTGTTTCTTCGTTTTGATTTAATTCTGTTTTGATTTCAATTATTCAATATTCAATACAAAAAAAAAACCCCCTGTTTTCTATGCATACTATGTGTTCGACCTTTTGCTTGATAAGATATTCCTTGGGAGACGACCTAGGAGTCACTTCCTAGTACTATACTTAAACTGTTTTTATTTGTATCGGGTACGGCCTCGATCAAGGATGAAATGAAATGTCGAGCTTTCTCAATGACGTTAGGCCCGGCGCCGTTGAGATGGTTCAACTCCCTACCAGCTAACTCCATTAGTTCTTGGGCTGAGCTTAGAAGAGTTTTCCTGAATCGATATACAGCCAGCATGTCACAGCCCAAATCAGACCATTCATTAGCTGGAGTTACACAAAGACCAGGCGAGTCTTTACGCGACTATCTGGCTCGGTATCAGCAAGAGGCCAGTGGCATATCTAGTTTGCAGTCGGGGGTATCCGTTCTTCTGCTTACCCAAGGACTGCAAGATGGAGATTTCAAGGATTGTCTGATCGGGGAACCACCTAGTAACATGGCGGAACTGAGAGAAAGATCCAGGAAATATGTTAATCTAGAGGAGTTCCGAAGGATTAGCACTGCAGCAAGGAGTGCCGAAGGACGACATGAGCAACGTCCTCGCCAAAACGAGGCTCGTCAGAATGATCGTTTCCGAGATAAGGGAAGGAAAGATAAGAGAGAACAAGAGAGAGGAGAAAAACTGCCTCCCAAAGGCAAGTATGATGAATATACCCAGTTAACAGTCCCGAGGAGTCAAATCCTTCGTGAGACTATGCATACAGAGATGCGTAACATCACTCGGCCACCAGCCTTGAGAAAGGCGGCCCAAAAGGATAGGACGAAGTATTGCGATCATCATGGCGGATGGGGGCATACCACTGACCAATGTATCCAACTTAAAGATTTGATCGAAGAGATGGTAAGGGATGGTAAGCTTCAACACTATATTGGAGAAGCGTTGCGCAAGCGTTCCAGAAGGAAAAGCTCCTCGCCTCCCAGAACTGAACAGAAGAGGAATAAAAGCCCTTCACCACCAGCGGACGGAGCCCCTATCCAGCAATCCGAGAAAGGCAACGATTTCCTCATTGGCACCATTGCTGGAGGATTTGCTGGTGGTGGGGAAAAGAAGTGCGATCGCAAGAAGTATGTGGGACAAGTTCTCTCAGTGGCAAGCCGACCGATACAAAAACCCAGAAAGAAAAATGCGGTCATCAGTTTTAGCGATGAGGATTTTGAAGACATCCTACAGGACCACAATGACCCAATGGTCGTCACGGCAAGGATTGGCAACTATGAAGTAAGAAGGATTCTCGTCGATCAAGGGAGTTCGGCGGACATCATGTTTTTGGATTTGTTTGAAAAATTGAAGTTGAAAAGGTCTGATCTCACCCCGTTCGAGGGAAGCTTGATCGGCTTCACGGGACATTCAATTGTTCCTTTAGGCCATATCCACCTCCCAGTGACCATGGGGGAACCACCTTCTACTCGGACTGAAATGGTGAAGTGGTTAGTTGTCCAGGCTCCCTCGGCGTACAATGCTATCTTTGGCCGAACGGCACTCCAGTCCTTCGGCGCCGTTGTTTCAACGGTACACTTGGCCATGAAATTCCCGGGGTCGGATGACAAGGTAGTAACAGTACGATCCGAACAGGAGTTGGCTCGGAAGTGCTACAACATCAGTTTGGGGAAGCTAAAGCTGGATGATGAGAAAATTATGCAGGAACCGTTGAACAAAGGAAGTGTCAACTTGGCTGATCTTGACGTAAGAGAGGAGGATGAAACTAGACCGACCCCTCAGGGGGACTTCAAAAAGGTAATCCTAGGCCCCGAGCCATCTCGTTGCGTCAAGATCGGAGTTGGCCTGTCTGAGGAACTAGAAAAGGAGCTTACTGAATTACTAATGGAAAATAAGGACTTGTTTGCCTGGACTTCGGCAGACATGCCGGGAATCGATCCTAACTTCATCTGCCACAAGTTAAGTGTGTATCCTGGCGCTAAGCCAGTGTGTCAAAAAAAGAGAAGGGTCGGAATCGAGAAGGCACAGGCGACGGATGAGAAAGTAGCCGAGCTATTGGGAGCTGGATTTATCAGAGAGGTAGTGTACACTGATTGGTTGGCCAATCCCGTGTTAGTCAAGAAATCCAATGGGAAATGGAGGATGTGCGTGGACTACACAGATTTGAACAAGGTTTGCCCCAAGGACCAGTACCCACTTCCTTGCATTGATAAACTGGTGGATAGCTCGGCAGGTTATCAAAGGCTATCTGTAACACCTAGGATTTATACCCATAATTCCCCTTATAATAAAATACGGACTTGAAAATTTCTTTTTATTACAATAAAATCAACCGTCAAACGGACGGAGTTTTGTTTGTTTTTAGGACTATTCCCAAAATTTAACCTGCGATAAATAGTTTCATATAAACAATTAATAGCCAGCAGGGCTTCAGATTATAACAGAGACATCAAATATTCAGAGTTCAGCGGAAAGTAAAAAGTTTGATCGTTAAAAAACTAAAACATAAAATTTTCTCAAAACAAAACATCCTAAGCCTCACTTAAAAATATTTATAACAAATTTACGTCAAAAATAGTGTAGGAGGCTTAGGTTCATAAGATCCACCCAATCCCATAATATCCCTACTCTCCCTGTAAGGGAAAGTACTCCTGCTCGGCCGGGGGCTGTGCCAACTCAATCTCCGTACCTAAAAATGTAAGGAAGTGAGCATTGCACATGAAATAGAAAGCAGTTTCTAACTAGGCATAACAACCCACTAGGTCAAACACAATTAGCAATTAAAGCATATATTCACATACTGCACACCATATTCATTTCATCATTTCCATATTCATTATTTACTCTACATTTCCATTTTCAATATCCATTTTCATTATTCATTTCAATACCCATTTTTGTTATTCATTCCATTTCATTCTTTACGATGCATCACACACCATTGTTCTTCACCTCCACACTGGAAGGTACCTCATACATTTCTTTATTTAAATTAGGTGTCCCTCAGGTCAGAGGTCAACACATTTTAACATTTTATTCATTTCGTGCCCCTCAGGTCAGAGGTCAACACAGTTTAACATCTTATTCTTAAAAATACATTTCGCGCCATTGTACTTCACCTCCACACCGGAAGGTACCTCATACAATGTGGCCTAGGGATACTTCACCTCCACACCGGAAGGTACCTCATACAAGTTGGCCTGCAGGTACTTCACCTCCACACCGGAAGGTACCTCATACCATCGTACTTCACCTCCACACCGGAAGGTACCTCATACATTTCTTTATTTAAATTAGGTGTCCCTCAGGTCAGAGGTCAACACATTTTAACATTTTATTCATTTCGTGCCCCTCAGGTCAGAGGTCAACACAGTTTAACATCTTATTCTTAAAAATACATTTCGCGCCATTGTACTTCACCTCCACACCGGAAGGTACCTCATACAATGTGGCCTAGGGATACTTCACCTCCACACCGGAAGGTACCTCATATCGTTGTACTTCACCTCCACACCGGAAGGTACCTCATACAAGTTGGCCTGCAGGTACTTCACCTCCACACCGGAAGGTACCTCATACCATCGTACTTCACCTCCACACCGGAAGGTACCTCATACATTTGGCCTATGGGTACTTCACCTCCACACCGGAAGGTACCTCATACAATTTGGCCGGTGGGTACTTCACCTCCACACCGGAAGGTACCTCATACAACCACCAAAATTATGCTTTTAACATCATTCTAATTATTTGGTGCCTCAAATCAGAGGCCAAGAATTTTACACTTTCTCATCCAATCAATCACAGCACATTTAATCATAACAAGCCACAAGTCAATACATAATCATTCATATATTACCTTTATTCATTTCCTTTCTCAACCATCATTATCTTTCACATTGTATTCTAATTTATAACCCAACATTTGAATTGCCCTTCATTTTTAGTTTACATATATCATCTTTTACTCTTGTTTGCACTTAATCATTTTATTCCCTTTTTCCTATTTTCACATTTCAACTCATAAGATACGACCCTTGTACACAATTGTTAATACTTAATATTTATTCTCATTTAGCATTTAGACACAACTACACACCTTCATCACATATGGACATTTTCATCCCATCTTCTTCCTATGTCAATTTCCTCCACAACACATATATATAATAGCTACAGTAATTGATTACCATTTAATTCACAACTTTACAAATAAAACCAAAATCATAGAAATCGTTCATATCCTCTTTCCTACCATGTTACCAAAATCTTCTTGTACTTCATTATCATCATTAACAAAATTTCATTTAACAAATTATTCATTCTCAAAATAGTGGGTTTCCTTTTCCTAATCTTAACATCAAATCATCATGCATATTCAATTAATTAAAATTGTATATTCAATATCCTAGGGATTTATAATCTAGTTTTCTCCCCTAACACATAACCCTAACAAGCATTATATACTAACTAGACCCAACTTCCTAGAACAAGGCAAAGCTCACTATATCCACCCCCTTACCTCAAATACTCAGAGATAAGAAGATTCCAAATGCCCTATGCTTGAATTTTGCCCACCAATAAGATACTAAACTCCAAGATTAAGATAGAACCTAAAATAGAGAGCCATAAAAGAGAGGGATTATCATTTGTGTCATGATTCAAACCAAGAATCAAATAAAAATAGAGTTTCTAATGCCTAGTGTTGAAAAACCACCATCAATGGTAGAGAGAGAGAAAAACGAGTTTTGAAAGGAAAGGAGAGGAACCCACCCACAATCACTTACTTGAAGGTGATAATAACACTCCTTGATGATGGAAGGAGTGCCACACACTTGATTCTTGGCCAAATGGAAGTGAGAGAAACTTGAACCCTAGAGGAGAGAGAAAGCACGAATTTAGAGAGGGAAAGAAGAAATCAAAGCTTAAACATTTACCTTGAGATGAGAAAGAAGAAATTACAATGATAGGGATGCAAGGATCACTTGTTCTTGGTTGATCTTGAGGAAATAAAATGAAACCCCTATGAGGAAGAGAGGGGAGCTCGTGAGTTGAGTGAGAGGAAGAAGAGGAAGGGTTTGTGAGAGAGAAGTGAGTGAAAAAGGGAGGGTATTATGTTTAATGGTGAAGGAGAATGAGTGGATGTGATTAAAAGCCCAAAATAAAGATGCTCTTTGTGTGGAGGAGAGTGCATCACGTGCACTCTCTTTCTCTTTTTTTTTTTGTACAGACCCTAAAATAATCGATTATCTTGACCTGATAATCGATTATTCCTTCAATGCAACATTTTTCAGTACATTTATCAGAGCCTAAATAATCGATTAACCCCCTAAATATAATCGATTATTACTCAAAATAATCGATTACTTTACCCTTGTAATCGATTAAATTGCTGCAACATCTTAAGTGCTTCCACCAGAGGCATTATAATCGATTACTGCCCTGTAGAATAATCGATTACTTCAGTGAAAAGTTATATTTTGAGGATTTTTCTAACTCCAATTCCTTTCCTTAGGCTCAATACTCATTTAGGGTTGGATTGATACCCAAAACCTTCCCCAAATCTTGGAAATTCTTCCTAAATATTTAGCATAATCCATATTATGCTTGAATTAAAATTAGGGATGTTACACTATCCTTTATGGATGCTTACTCGGGGTACAATCAGATCCCAATGTACCCCCCGGATCAGGTAAAGAACTCGTTTATCACAGAAAACGCCACATATTGTTACAATGTGATGTCGTTCGGGTTGAAGAACGCTGGGGCAACTTACCAGCGGATGATGAACAAGGTGTTTGGTCCTCTGATTGGGCCGAGGATGGAGGTTTATATAGACGATATGATTGCAAAGAGCTTAAAGGAGGAAGATCATGCTAAAGATTTGAAGGAAATCTTAGGAAGGATCCAGCAATTTAATATGAGATTGAACCCGGAAAAGTGCACATTCGGAGTTCCGGCAGGGTCCTTCCTCGGATTCATGCTTACAGAGCGTGGAATCGAGGCAAATCCAGAAAAGTGTCGAGCTATTCTGGAGATGAAGAGTCCGTCGGATATCAAGGGTGTACAGCAACTGACGGGTCGGGTTGCAGCTCTCTCAAGGTTTCTATCTCAATCAGCTAGGAAGGCCCTTCCCTGGTACAAGCTGTTGAGGAAGGAGAAGGAAAAGGCGTTTGAGTGGGATGAAGCATGCGAAAAGGCCTTTACTGACCTTAAGCATTATTTGGCATCACCTCCAATTTTGTCTAGTCCGAACAATGGTGAAACTTTTTTCTTGTACTTATCAGCGGGAGACTCGGTGATCAGTTCGGTTTTGGTTCGGGAGGATCTGGTAAAGAGTTGCCCATCTATTTTGTTAGCCGAGCTCTCCAGGGACCAGAGTTGAGATATCAAAAAGTGGAGAAATTAGCTTTCTCCTTGATTATTACTGCCAGACGACTGCGTCAGTATTTCCAGAGCCACCATATCACGGTCAGAACGGCCCAGCCGATCCGTCAAATATTGCAGAAACCTGATTTGGCTGAAAGGATGGTAACCTGGGCAATTGAGCTTTCCGAGTTTGAAATCACTTTCGAACCAAGAAAGGCGATGAAGTCTCAGGCTTTGGCTGATTTCCTCACCGAGTATACTGAGCCATTGACGAGCTCAACCTCGGATTGGAACATTTATGTGGATGGATCAAGTAACAAACTTGGAGCGGGGGCAGGAATAATTTTGGAGAACTCCGAGGGAGTCACCCTCGAGTACTCTTTGAAGTTCGGATTTTCAACGTCGAACAATCAAGTGGAGTATGAAGCCGTTTTGGCAGGATTGAGGATGGCAAAAGAGGTGAGGGCTCGAGAGGTGAAAATTTTCAGTGATTCTCAGTTGGTGGTTTCACAGGTCAAGGGCGAGTTTCAGGCTAAGGAACCCATCCTTCAAAAATACTTGGAAAAGGTAAAGTTCCTATCCTCCGAATTTATGAAGGTCGAAATCTTCCACATTCCGAGGGAAAGTAATAGCCGAGCGGATATTCTTTCCAAACTCGCATCAACAAAAAATTCTGAAAACAACAAAACTCTGATTCAAGAAATGGTGCATGGACCTAGCGTTGTCCTCTCCATTTCAGTGGATCCAAGCTGGATCACTCCAATTGCAGGTTATTTGGAACAAGGGATTTTGCCAACCGACTCGGTGGAAGCCAGGAAACTTGTCAGAAAAGCATCTCAGTTTGCACTAGTTGATGGAATCCTTTTTCGCCGAGGGGTCAGCGGTCCAATGCTCAGATGTCTTGACCCTGCCGAAGCAAAGCTGACGCTAGGAGAGGTTCATGGAGGTATAGGAAGTCACCATGTTGGAGGGAAGTCACTGGCAAAAAAGGTTCTAAGGGCAGGATACTACTGGCCTACCCTTCAACAAGATGCGATCAATCACGTGAAAAGGTGTGATAAATGCCAATTTCATAGTGATGTTTATCAAAAACCAGCCGAGGAGCTCCATTCTCTTTCATCTCCTTATCCCTTCTATCAATGGGGAATGGATTTGATTGGACAATTCCCCACTGCACCGGGACAGCTAAAGTGGGTGATTGTAGCCATAGACTATTTCACAAAGTGGGTTGAGGCCGAGCCTTTGGCGACCATCTCCTCAGCCAAGGTGCAGAAGTTCTTTGAAAGACAAGTCGTAGCTAGGTTCGGAGTGCCACAGGTATTGGTGACCGACAATGGAACCCAGTTCGCTGCAAAGGCGTTCCAGGATCTGGTCAGTGCTTTGGATATTAAACACTACTTCTCTTCAGTTGAGCACCCTCAAACTAACGGCCAGGTAGAATCAGTGAACCGATCAATCATTCAGGGGATCAAGAGAAGATTGGAAGGCGCAAAAGGGAATTGGGTGGAAAACCTGCATGAAGTGCTTTGGTCGTACCGCACCACCATACAAACTTCAACAGGTGAAACACCTTATCGACTCACCTATGGTTGTGATGCAGTCATCCCTATTGAAAAAATCATCCCTTCATTCTGAGCCATGC
Organism: Crotalaria pallida; assembly: GCA_037953625.1. Classification (NCBI taxonomy): domain Eukaryota; kingdom Viridiplantae; phylum Streptophyta; class Magnoliopsida; order Fabales; family Fabaceae; genus Crotalaria; species Crotalaria pallida. The sequence continues at coordinate 156,720,828 of CM075649.1, forward strand.
AACAGCCAAATCCTCTAAACAACACTTTACTGTGTGAGGATCTTGTTTTATCGGAAGAGGTCAGGGACTTAGCCGCCGAGCGAGAAAAGCATGCTAAGATTATGCAAGCAAAAGGGTATAATCGCTCGGTTGTAGCCAGGGAGTTCGAGGTAGGCGACCTTGTATTGAGGAGAGCTGATATTGGTCTCAAAAATGCAAAGGATGGAAAACTGGCCCAAAGCTGGGAAGGACCATACCGAGTTGCCTCCAAGACGGGAACAGGAGCCTACAAGCTCGAAACCCTCTCGGGCGCCCTCATCAACAACACGTGGAACGTGGTGAAACTTCGAGCTTATTACAGTTAGTTTTTCATTTCGTTTTCAATAGTTTTAGTTGCTTTATTACATTTTGCTTTTTGAATTCTTTTGATAATGGAGTATGCTCGGTGCAACTCCGAGCCCATTGTAATTTGTTTCAAATGAATAAAAGTTCGTTATTGAATTCATTGTATCACGTACTTTTCCTCGTAACCGATTAGCCACCGATTATGACGCGAACGATTATAAACAACTCTAACAAGACTTATAACTCGTCAAGTACTTTTAATAAGATTCCCGATTAAATCATGATTTTTTCAAATCATTTTATATTGCGGATAGAGGAACCCACCTCGGCTAAAGTGCTGGAGTTCCGAGGTCTTAACACTTGAATTCTTAACAAAGAGCATAAAAAGAAGCATAACATGATTACGGATATTATAAAATATTCCAAACAAAACAGTAATACAAGTTTGAACCCATCTACTGGGGCAATTACAAAAAAGGTAGCAAAATAATCAAACTATTCTAAATCAGACAATACAATGCTGTCGGCATTGAATGTGTCCTCTTCTTCCTCTTCACCTTCAGCATCCTCGGCTCCTTCCCCCTCGGAATCTTCGGCCAAATGGGCAGGAAGGTCGGCGTTGTTCAGATCTATGGGAACCCCACTCGGGCCGACAATTCGACCTTTTTTCACAGCAAAATTAGGGTCAGCACCCTTGGTCACGAGCCCAGGATTCAGAACGCGGAGTTGCTCGGCAGTGTTGTAGAAAGAATCTTCAATTGCATGGTCCCAATTGAACAAATTCTCCTTAGCTGCTTTCTTATGCTTGAGAGCTTTCGCACTCATCTTCTCCAAGGAAGCTCGGAGCCTGAGTATCTCGTCCTTAGCATACTCATGTCGCTCCTGAGCCACTGCAGCAGCTTGCTCGGCCATACGAGCTTTCTCTATAGCCACCAGAAGAGCAGCAGCATCCTCCTCAGCCTTTTTCTGGATTTCTTCCGACCTCTTTATTTGTGCCTCGGCATCCTGAAGTGTTCTCTCAGCCCGAACTTTGGCCCCCTCGGAATCTTGTGCAGCCTTTTGAAGTCGCTCGTTTTCAACTGCCAGTTCTTGTATCCTTTTATTCAGACCTTAGACCTGAATTTCCAAGTAGTCTTCCCACTCGTTTGCCTCATATCTTTTCTTCTTTTCCTCGGGGGCCAATCCGGCATAGGCGTCATCACCATGATGACCAAGGTGATGGAAAATGCTCGCACCCCGTAAGAAGCTTCTCACCAACGACTTACAGTTATTCTCCCAAGTCCCAGGGGTCCAAGCCTCAATTACTTCAGCATTTTCAGGAGGGAAGACGGTGGCAATGAATGAGTCGGACATCTTCTTACCCCACACCGTCTTGGCAGCTGCATCTTCCTTACCCTCGGGAATTTCTATCCCTTTGTAAGACTTGCTCAAATGGAACCAATCTCCAGCGAGACCTTTTCCTTTGTACAGCCGAGTCCTCTTGAGGGGGCGCTCGGGAATGCCTTGAGGAGATGAACGAGCTTCCACTTCAATATTCACCGTGTCGATAACACGGTCCCTTTTGATCACCTGTTCAACACCCGTAACCCTTACAGATGGGGTGGTATTGGGGATAACGGTTGGGCTTTCAGAATGGGTCGGTTCAGAAGACTGACTCTTGATTGGAGATCCGGATGCGGTCTCTTTGAGTGCAGCCAGCTGCGATACTCTAGCTGCCCGAGCTTCACTCTTCTTGGCCTTGGTTGCTTTCTTCCCCATTGCTTCTGCAAGAAAAATGGGTTAACACACCAATAAAAATAAAAAAAAAATGTGTAGTACCCAGCTCCGCCTTCACTTTGTCTCGTGTCTCTTTCAGCAGAATTCGTTTGGTATCAATTTGACCATTTGCTTGAAGGTATTCCCAAACATGGTCGCATAATCACCTTTCGGCTTTTGTCAAATCCGTCTTAAAGTCGAATTGATACAAGGAGGATCCTCGGTTATAAATGTTAGTCGTCCAACCCAGTGGAAACCGAGGCACGACCTTGATCACTTCACCTTCTTCAACTCATTCCATGAACCAACATACTTCGGCCCCAGTATACTCGTATTGGAAGAAGAGAGGTTTGAAAGATTTCCAAGAGTCTGTCACCTTGGCGAAAAGGGCATGCCCCCTCCGAGCCTTTAGGGACACCCAAAGACCCTTGGAATCACCAAACTTATTTACTTGGGGAGCATATAACCAAAAGAAGGATCGTACTGTCGCGACCAAGTTTTCAACGTCGCAGAATTGTTGGAAGGCTCAGACGAAAGCCCACCCACTTGGATGCAATTGGCTAGGAGCTATTCCTAGATGAGTGAGGACTTCAACCTCGAAGGTGGAAAAGGGCAAGCGGTTACCGACTTTAGTTGCTATTTCTTTGTAGAAATAAAAATATTGACGATTTTCCGGTACTTGGAAGCATATCCGATCGTCGATTCCCAAAGGTCTTAATACGAATTCTGAGGTATTTCCATCGGCGCTCGGGGGTGTTAATATTGGCCGAAGATGATTAAGACTATTTGTTGTCAACAATGAAGGTCTCGTCCCCAGTACTTCCCGATCAAAAACAGCATCGTACTGCGCATGATTAGGCTCCAGAGGATATTCTTCAGGGTTGGTAACACACCTGCGTTCCACAATATCTGGGGAAAAAGCAAAAGGCTCGGCGTTAGGATTTTTTATAGCACGAGTTTTTATTTTTAACTTAAGGCCGAGCCCTGGACTTTTTCCCCCCTCCCTCGGTGGACTCTCCAAAGGTTCTTTCCCCCTGGTGTCAGGGTCGGGGCTAAGCCTAACTTGGGCTCGACGCTCGGCAAATCTGTAAGCTAACAACCACTTATTCTCATCTGCGGGATTCGATGGGTATTCTACAGCTAACGGTTTTAACTCGGTGGATCCCTGATTAGTTGGGGGAGTAGTAGAAGGGTGTGTAGAATCATCAATATCAAAATTTCCCTCATTCCCAGAATTCCCAGAAAAACCAGAAGAACTTGAAGCACTCGAATCACTATCACTAGAGGGTTCTTCTCCTAATCTCCTGCAAAGTTCACGATAAATTCTCCGCAAACCTCTCCATCCTCTCATGATTAGCTAACTACTTACCCAGAAATCCCAAGTTACCCAGAAATCCTAAACAACACTCAGAACCTAGAAATCCCCTAAAGTCCAGACTCCCTGCAAAACCCAGAACCAAAACCCCTAAAGCAGAAATCGCACAAAAGGAGGAAATCGCAGAAACGGAAATAAGAAGAGTAGAGGAAGTTACCTGCTTTTAGTTGCTGGAAAGGATGATGGGAGAATGTTGTGGATTTGAAGGCGGAGACGGTGGAAAGGAGATTGGAGAGAGAATGAGGGGATTATGATTTGAGAAGATTCTGAAGTAAGAAGGAAAATGAGTGGGGGTAGTAAGAGGATTCGAACTAATGAAGGAAACTTTTCAGTTTCCCTCCATGATACGCATTTGGGCCGAAAGCCCATCAACCCATGCAACCACTCGCTGAATGAGACGTGACGGTTTCAACAAACACTTTTTCAAATTTCAAAAATTGCAATGATTTGGCACAACTTACAAGAGAACGCGCCGTACCTAGAGAAACCAAAACGTCACCTCGGACAGCTGTCACACATTCGAACTAAGACATCTAGAAGGTCCAACCCTAAACACATGCTACCTCGTCACAGACTTTATAAAGTCTTACGATCTGGGGGGCTTGTAGGGTCTGCCGACCGTATAAGGACTCAAGTCTTATTTAAGGGACTCTTCAAGGGCCCTCCCCTCGGTTTGCTCAGCACAAACGTCCCTCGCTCGGACTCGTTGGCTCCGAGCACACAAAAGGACCAGGCTCGGACTTGATGGGGCCGAGCCTTACAAACGGTTTTCCACTCATCAGGCTCGGGACTCTAGGATCGAGACGTACCGTCGGCTGGTGGAAAGACTCAGACTCGTTCAAGCTTCTTATCCCCTCCGCGAATCCCTCCTAGATTCTCGCTAACAGCCTAGACATGAGATCATGAGCTGATCCTATCCAGATTCTAAGAGCATAAACCTCCGATATTATCTCACAGAATCCTGGCTCAGCTCAACCCTGATACAGGGCCCATGCGGCCCATATCAGCCTCCTCCAAACCCAATAAATAGCTCATAACAGCTAGCGTTTCAGGTACGTACTCTCATCCCTAAGTTGACACTCTGCACACACCTGTTGACTAGGGAGACCCTGCTTTTCCCAACTGGAACTGCAGAAACACCATAAAGTCACATATTAACACTTGATCCTCTCTTGGGCTCCTGGTTCCATAATCTTGAGCACTTAGAGGGTTAAGGACATAGTGTTCCAGGACACTACAACCATTAAGGTTTTTTCCCCTGTTTTTTAGACTATTTTAATTTTAACGACCATTCATAATATTCCATCAGTCCCATTATCTTGGTAAAAACCAAACTGGTAAGTGAAAATAAGAAAATATCTTTTTGATTTAATGGATTATTCACTCATTAATTATAAATTGCTATTACACAAATTTTAATATCATTACAATTAATACATGTTTAACAAATCTTCCATAACAAAACTAAGATTTTAAAATAAATGGATCATTGCTTCTTTTTTTAAATTAAATTTAAAATATACAATCTTTAAGATTTTTCATTTCTTATTTTTAATTTAATTTGGGACAAAAATTTTGCAATTTTTTTTACCAAGATAATAGGACAGAGAGAGTACTAAATTAATGTCATTTATTCTTGTTTGATACTCCCTCTGTCCCACAAGGATGATAGCAAATTGGATTAGTCAAAAAAATTAAGAACTCATGCATTTAATAGTTTGTCAAACACATCAACCAAATATCAAACACCTAATTTACTGCATTTTTTATTAATCAACCTATCACAATACAAAGTTTGCAATTTATAAGCTTTTCGTTTATTACTTTAAATTTAGTTTGAGACAAAAATTTTGCTATTTTTTATCATCCTTGTGGAATGGATGGAGTAATATATACTATAATTAAAATTTTGATAATCTAATTAGTTGAGCTGAATTTCGATTCAAATTTATCTCTATTTACTATCTTATTGCTTTCAAAGAGTAAAACAAAAATGATTTTTAGACCTACAAATAAACCTACGCCACGAAGAAATAGACATGTGTAACAGCCCAGCCCCAGTCAGTTGTACAGTACTGGGCACTGGGGCCCAGCGCACCGCCACGTGGATATTGTCTGCTTTGGGCATCCTTCACCGACCCTCACGGTTGTGCTCTTGGTCTCACACTAATAGTGAGCCCCAAAACGCGTCCACGTGAGGTAAGGTATCCACACCCTATATAAGGCATGCTTATGTAAGGTGAAGCCTTAGTCCCACATTGGTTGGTAAGGAGAACGAAGCATGCCTTATATATATAGGGTGTGGATACCTTACCTCACGTGGACGCGTTTTGGGACACACTGTTAGTGTGAGACCAAGAGCAAAACCGTGAGGGTGAAGGATGCCCAAAGGGAACAATATCCACGTGGCGGTGCGCTGGGCTCTGATGCCCAGTACCGTACGACTGGCTGGGGCTGGGCTCTTACAGGAATGATTACAACTTCACAGCCAACTGCACACTCCAAGAAGAAGAGATATATAGGTCAAGAAGAAGATTCAAAAGAGAGAGATATGTAGGTCTCAAGGGCTTAACAAAAAGTCTAATTCCAACTTTCAAATTAAAAAAAATTGCACACTCCAAAAACTAGGAATAGAAGAGTGTGTAAATAAATTCATTTTCAAGAACAATTTACTTCATTAACTAAAAAAACAAGTATGTATAGACAATAATATGAATTGAAAATCAACCGGAAGAAGTATCACTTTTTCCAGCTAAGAAGTAATAGTTGAAGATGAGCACAAGATTAGCACACGTACTCCTTGAACTAAGAAGTAGTTGTTAACTCTACACTCTAGTACTATTCATTCAGGCATAAGAGATCATCGGGAATCAATGATCAGGAAGGTTTCTTCACTAAAATATATATCAGTAAAGGTATCTTTTATCAGAGGAGAATAAAAAACTTCACAACATAAAACTATGCATCACTCTGAATGAATATTTTATTTAGAAAGTGACTTTGATAATAATGAATATTTTTGAACCAACACATAAAAACAATAAAAAAAACAAAGCTATGAGTACGTTTTCTGAAGTAATGAAGTAAATGGCTTCTTGTCAACTTAAAGCATTGCTGTGAGTTTATGTACTCGATTGTATAATCCAATGTAGCTTGCTCTTTAGACGAGGGCAGTGGCGGAGCTTGGTGAGAATTTTAGAGGGTGCATTTGGTTGAATCAATTTTTGAATTTATATTTATTATATTTGCAATGTTAGAAAGAGTAACATGCCTTGGCTTGGTGGTTTTGCATTGCTTCCCTAGCTTCCACATCGCAGGTTCGATAATCATAGATACGTGGGAAGGCAACAAGCACACTAAGCAAAGAGCAACTAACCACTGTGCCACGAACCAGTTATGTTCCTGATGTACCACTAATATATATATATATATATATATATATATATATATATATATATATATATATATATATTTTACAAAAGTTCAGGGGGAGCAGGAGCTCCCACCTGCTCCAATGAAGCTCCGCCACTGGACGAGGGGTTAATTTCTTTCATATATTTAGGTTATCTCTCTCAACAAATGTTGCTCCTTATTATTAATCAATTCGATTAAGATGCAGGCCCAACCTAGGTGTAGGACAATAGGATCGACCGTACCGTCCTAGACTCAAGATTTTTAGGGGACCATAAAAAAATTAATGTAATAAATACTCTATATTATAAGAGTTTGACGAATGATAACACATGTTGGCCTTAGCTTAGTTTGTATTTCTTTCCCTTGTAATTTCAAGACATGCAGATTTATTGAAATGTCAATTTATAATATTGATTTACTCAATATAATTTTTTTATTTATGTCAGAAAGCATATAATAAAAAAAATTCAAATCCAAATAACAAAAACATACACATAAAAAAACACAGAAAATCCAAAACATTTTTTTTTATATATAATATATTTAAAAATAAATAAATAAATAAAAAAGTTGCCCGATGTATTGAAACCGGAGCACCATAGCATCACCCTCGATTTTTAGGGAGCTTTTTTTTGTTTTCACTACTCTGTTTCCAACTGTGCCAACAGCCAGCGTTTCTTGCGCCTCATACACACTTTGACTCTTTCTAGACGTGGGTTTGTGATGACTAGACCCATGTTTATGTATTTTTTATTTTTTTTAATTTCAATTAGGACGAAGATGGCCACAAATTTTATACTCCTTCAGTTATATATATATATATATATATATATATATATATATATATATATATATGCTAACATCCACTTATGTAGGAGGATTTTAGCAATGTCCACCAAAATATTTGGACAAAATTACCTTTCCTTTAATAACATGAGTAACTTATTTTTTTAAGGGTGTTTATGTAATTAGATTATTAATTAATTTTAAAAAAAAAAAAGAAAATCATCACCCACCATCCGTTGACCGCCGTTGACCACCGTTGACCGGCGTTGACCGCCGCCGTTGACCACCGCCCCATCGTTGACCGGCGTTGGCCGTCGCCATTGACCGCCGCCGCCGCCGCCGTTGACCGTCGTCGCCACCACTAAACCCTAAGACCCTAGACCCTAGACCCTAAACCCTCCCTAAACCCTAAACCCTAAGACCCTAAATCCTAAACTCTCCCTAAACCTTAAACCCTAAACCCAAATTACAGAAATACCCTTAAAAATTAACCTATCCAAATTAAAAGATGGAGGGTAATTTTATCCAAATATTTAGGTGGACATGCTAAAATCCTCCACACATTGGAGGATGTTAGCATTCCCCTATATATATATATATATATATATAAGATCTTCTTGGTATATTTTATGTCTATTAAAAAATTTATTAATTTAGTTAATTATATTAAAAATGTGAATATTTGATATGTATTTTTAAAAAAATAAAGTTGATTAATTTAGTTAATTATATTAAAAATGTGAATATTTAATATGTATTTTTAAAACTACCCCTATTCCTATTAATATTATTGAGAACAGTGTTAAGTAAATAGGGGTGTTTGTGGATAGAAGTAATTAATTGATTAAAAATGCGTCCTATAAATAAGGACAAAATAAAAATCTCAAAAAAGTCTTATATATAAAGACGGAGGTAATACATAATTACTCAACAAATCATCTAATTATATGCACCATTGTTCCAAATTCAAAAAAGAACGAATTATTAATTTTTTTTTTTTTACATGGGAGGTCTGGGACTAGAACCCATGACCTGGGGAAGGAGGAAATCCTAAGTGTCCCTGCAGCCACCAACTGAGCTGTCTTACGCGGACAGAACGAATTATTAATTTACTGTTACTATGAATTATATGAAAGCATCCTTACTCCCTCTTAGTCGCCCAAAAGCTATGAAAAAATAAAAACAAAAATTAATAGGAACAAAAAAAGCATCACGTGAATTTGCGAAATTTCCTATTGTACGTAAGAGAAATACTTTTTAAACTTTGTTATATCAAGAGCTGGGAATGGATCAAAGGAAAATACAACCGAAACACCGTATTGGTATATGAGTGGTTCTTCCAACCCTTGTACAATCTGAATTCTTATCGTCTTTAAATCTGTCTCATCAAAACTATAGATTTTGGTTACTGTGGTTGGATTAGAGATTGTAACTATATATGATGCTCCTGCAAATGCTAAAAAACATTTGTTGCAGGATCTAATGGGGGCACTAGAATGGTGCTTTGTTATGTAATATGTGTAGGTGGGAAGTAAACTCTTGGTTGCTATGGTAGGTAGTTGCTTGTTTGTTTCATCAGGTACTTCATTGTATGTGTTTTTTTACAGAGTATTTTTTATACTCTTGTTTTTTTTTAATGAATTTTATCTTATAAGGCTAAATTGTTCATATGGTTCCTTACCTTATTTTTTTATTTCAATTTGGTACCTTACCTTTATTTGGTGTCAATTTGGTCTCATACGTTTCAAATTGTTAACACCGTTAGTCCCAACCATCAGTTGCTATTAACACTGTCAATTGTAATCCTACGTGACCATTAATTATACACGCGACGGTGAATACGTGTCCATCTCTGCCTCCACATAATTTGTGACCCAAAACGTTGTCGTTTTGGAGCCTACGTTTCACCTTCTTCTCAAGGGAGGGAGGGAGAGTGTTTCAGAAACTCATTCACGGCCTTTTGGAGTGAAACGTTTGCTCTGCTAAGGCACAAACTGAAGAGACAAAAATGTGACTTGGAGCTTAGCTATTCACTAGTATCTAGTAGAAGGAAGACAAATTCAAATCAATAAAAAATATTAACGATTGGGATTAACGATGTTAACGATTTGAAACGTAAGGGACTAAATTGACACCAAATAAAAGTAAGGGACCAAATTGAAATCGAAAAACAAGGCAAGGGACCAAATGAGTAGTTTAGCCAAACAATTGTATTAGTTTATGTGTTTTTGGGTTTAGACTTTAGAGCACCCATAATGCTTTGTTAGTAATTTCTGAATTATAAATAACTAAATAAAGTTATTTTTGTAAAGCTTAACATTAACAATTTGATGTTACATTTGATATCGGTTCAACATGAGGCATATACTATTAAGCTTACTCCAACCTAAACCAACCAAATGCTAGGGCTAGTTCCGCTCAAACTCTCTCCCCCTTTAGCATATTCTCATGATAAAAACGACAGATTACACTTATATATAAATGAATTTCAATCCAAAATCTGAAGGGAACAAAGCCAATTGGCCTTAAGTTTGAGGATTTCAATGTAAATATATAATTCATACGTCCTTAAGTTGTGATTTCAACGATAGTTACAATGATACAATCACAGAGATAATGCTGAAAAGAGAATTACTTGATGTAAAAAGCAAGAAATATGCAACATTGAAAAGATTAGATATCATATTAACCCAAAAAAAAAAAAAAAAAGGATTAGATATCAGCTGGTACACGTTTGTACAAATGCAATGGCAGCCTTGGAGAAGCCACAGCCTCTATTGGGGTTCTCATGAATGTAACCATTCCAGGGTTTTCTGACATGTCTATATCCCCTGGCTTCATTCCTTCAGGTGGGGCCCAATAGAAATGGTGCAAGATGTGACCCAACATGGAAGTCACCAAGTTGATACCAAGTTGTGCACCTGATCACAAAAACTATTAGTAGTTATACAACATTTTTTTACAACAATTTGTTGAGGTATGTATATAAATAAAAAATAAAAAGTAAATGAGAGATAAAAATTAAATTATTTATGGTAAGAAAAGTTGTTAAATTTGTGGAGTATAGATAATAAAACTCACCTGGACATACCCTACGACCTGCTCCAAATGGAAGTAGCCTAAAATCATGGCCCTTAATGTCAACATCCTCCTCAAGAAACCTCTCAGGCCTGAACTCCAATGGGTCCTTCCACACAGCTGGGTCACGGGCCACGGCCCATACATTAACATGAACATTGGATCCTTTGGGAATGTCATAGCCACCAATTTTGACATTGGCATTGGCTTTATGTGGAAGCATCAATGGGGTTGGTGGGTGGAGCCTCAGAGCCTCCTTGGCTACACATTGAAGGTAAGGGAGGCTAGAGAAGTCATTTTCAGTCATGATCCTTTCAAACCCAATAACTTTATCTAGCTCCTCTTGAGCCTTTTGTTGCACCCTTGGGTTTTTTATCAACTCAGCCATTGCCCACTCAACTGAGATTGCAGTGGTGTCAGCTCCAGCCGTGATCATATCCTATCCAATAAAGAACCATTCATCAATTATACTTTTATTAGTTTATAGGATGATTTAAACGAAATATAAAAAAAAAAGGTTCAAAAGAGTTGCAAAGTTAACTAGTACCTCGTATTGTATATGTAAGATATTTTTGAGTTTTTATTTTGATCCTATCTATATGGTCTTATCTTAATTTTTTTTAAACAATCTTAATTTTTAATATTATTTAATTACTTTTTTCACAAACATCTCTATTTATTTTAACATTTTTTAAAGTTCCAATAATAATTATAAAGGTAATTTTGAAAAAATATATCAAATTTTCACATTTTTAATACCACTAACAAATTTTGCTGCTTTCGTATGATGGGAGTAAATATATGCATCAAGCATATTCTTGGTGTTAACATAATAGATGTAACAACTTGTAAACAAATTTTTTGTAGGCAATATTCGAAGGATAAATCATTTGAATTTGTATAAATCTCTTTAAAAAAAATAAAAAGTGTAGAATAATGTTTTTTTTTTTTGGTATAAGTGTAGAATAATGTTGATGAATGAGAGTGTTAATATAGCATTGCTAAAACATAAATTAGAACTCTAGAGCATTGCCAATGTATGTATAATATCTATCCAAACACACAGGTTTAAAGGTACTAAAAGAAACGTACCCAAAGGAGACCAATGATGGTGTCTTCACTCAAGTCATATTTGTCTTGCAATGTGAGAAGGGCATCAACAAAATGTTGCTTGGCACCACCGGATTTCTGTCTTGCCTGAGTATGCTCTTCCATGATAGCTCTGGTGAGTTTATCCCGTCGAGCGCCGTGCTTGGCGAAAGCCTCTTCGTCTAGTGGGAACATCCAACGCAGCCAAGGAATGTGCTCTGCCATAGCTAGAGATGCTCCTAGCTTTAATCCAGTAGCTAAAATAGTCTTGAATTCTATTCCTTCCTCATCCATCACACCCTCTGAGTTCACAAACCTTTTTCCAAATGCTAACCTAGTGATGTTGTTGAATGCCACAGCTCCCAAGTACTTCTTCACCACTAAACTTTTTCCTAAATTTTCTGCAAGAAACATATTATACAAATGCATGCCCATTCAGTCAACAACTTCCAATTGCTGCTAGCCAATTTATTAGAGGGGTAAACATCTATCCTTACTAATGGGTAAGATCTTTTGCACAACCAAATCACACTTCTCATTAATAAATTATGACTTTATACATACCATTGTTTACGATGTCAATGCACAATCCATCGTTGCACACCTTTAATTATTGATTCTTAAGGGAAAGCAATAGTGTGAATGGTGAAAACCCTTATACTTTAAATTTTCAATAGGCTTAATTGTGTCACAACTCCCTGAAGTTTGGGGTACTTTTGTCAGATATTCTTATACTTTTTTTTTTAATGTTTGACTTCCCGAAGTTACTTCTAGGTTTGTCATATACCCCTACTACCAATTCTGGCTAATTTTGATGACATGTAATATCATAATCCTAGTCAGACGCAGGAGGTTGGTCATGTAGTGTCGTGTGATGTCACACGTGCGAAGACGACCTCTTTCTTCACTTCTTTTTTATTTTTTTATTTAACTAAAAATATAAAAATATTAAGTTTTTTTAGTTTTTTAAATTTAAAAAAAAAAATTTGTCCACAGGGCACCAAGTGATTAATCTTCTGCATCTGATCACGATTCCGATATTACATGTCAACAAAATGGGTCAGAATTGGTAGTAGTAGTATATGACAAACCCAGAAGTAACTTCGGGGAGTCATACATTAAAATAAAAGAATAAGGATATCTAATTAAAGTATCTCAAACTTCAAGCACTTATGACATAATTAAACCTTTTCAATATAACACCTAAACCTTGACATGCACCCCTTGACCCATTAAATTAAAATCCTTTAACATAATTCCAAAAAAAATAAAAATAAAAAATCATGATAAGGTTTTTAATCTAACACTCCAACTTTAACATGCACCAATTGTAAGCCGTGAATTTTTTTTTTTTCAATTTAATATATATTTCAAGTAAAATTTCTTATTTTATATTTCTTGCAAAGTGACACTACTTGTTCACAAAATCCTTCTTTAATTTCGTTTAACGAATGAAATTTTTTTTATTCGTCGCTTCACAGGTATCCCAAATGCTTTAACTCCTTGGTTAATTTCATTTTATGTAAATTTGTGAACCTAAGGCTAAGTCAAGTGCTTTTCGGTGTCATTTAAAAAAAAAAAAAAAAACCTACTTTTTCAGTATTACTAAAAGTGCCGAAGAATTTTGAGGACCGGCTATGATAATTCCGGAAGAGTTGGTGAGAGAAGAAACATTATTGTGTCCTAAAAACTGATGACTCTGCTAAGAAGGAAGGAGAAATTATTTATTAGCTTAAATATATTCTTGGTTCATCTAAACGTAGTGATTTTTTATTTGTTTTTTTCTTTTTCTTTTTTAATTTTTTTCAAAAAAATTATTTTTATTTTTATCATAATGTAGCAATATCATATTTGGTCACATTAACAATTAATATAACATATATCATATAAATTATGTCATTTCTAAATATTAAAATAAAATTTTTAGAAAATATAAGAATCAAAATAAAAAAAAAATATACAGATTCTTTAAGAAAATAAAGTATTTTGAAATATGACACGTCACTTTTCAAGTCATTGATTTTAATAAAAAAAAACAAAAAAAAAATTCTTTCTTTTCTTCTCAATTTCTTTCCTTATAATTTGTGATGGATAAAATCGGAGCATTTTAAAAAAATATTCGATAAAAAGAAGTAAAGATAATTTCAATTTATTTTTGGTGTAACCAACCGGTACGATCTAACTTAGCTTGCACTAAGCGGTAGGGGTCTCCCAGCGGGAGTTGCTCCATACCCAAGGCTCGAACTCGAAACCAGTTGGTTAAGGACCAAGTGAACTACCACTTGACCAACCCTACGCTGGTAAGATAATTTCAATTTAGTTTGACCAAAATACTTATATAAGATTTTATAAAAATAATAGTAACAAAAATTGGGAAAACCCATACAATGAACAAAACGAGTGAAGAACATAAATGGGTTCACATTCTACATTGTTTTCCAGCTTTTAGAAAATAATTTATTTATTGAAATAAAAAAATAAATAATTCACTTATTATAAAATTAAATCACCATACCATATTTCTATACTAAAAAGAAGGGACATTCAAACCTACTTTTTTTTTTGTTTTTACTATTTTCTCTGTTTCTAAATATAAATATTTAGTTCCATAAAAAAAAATATAAATATTTAGAATAGATTTTACGTGAATTAAGAAAGTTAGTTAATATTGTTAATAGTATTAAAAATGATAATAACTGATATATTTTTTCAAAATTATTCTTAAAATTATCATTGAAACTTTAAAAAATATTAATTAAATAAAAATACTTATGCAAAAAAAGATAATTAATATTATTAAAAATTGAAATAAAAACTTATATAATTTTTTTTCCATCCGGTTTCCCAATTACTTAATTTTCTGCATCCACGAAAAATCAAACCTAAAACATTGTTTAAGCGAGATCGAGCCGCTTACCACTTGTCCCAACCCATATTGATAACTTATATAATTTCTAGTGCTTATATTTAAACACAAAGAATAGGTAAATATGGAGTAATTTTTATTTCTCTTTACATATCCAAATGTTTTTATTTATTTTGAAGGGAATCATATCCCGTAATTCAATAAGTTCACCGTGAGAACTTTTAGTCAAGTGTTCCTAGGACTCCTCCTACCTAGGAAAACCGGTTTTTTTCACACACCCGTGAGATGAGTGCATACTCTTAATAAAGTTTGCAGAGAGTTGAGTGAAAAGCTTGATTTTTTATTTTTTTTATAATATTATGTTATTTTTCAAAAATTAATAAAGAATTTTAAATTGAGTTTGTAAAATAAGAGATTTAAAATAAGATTTTGTGGGATCTAATTTATTTTGTCTTTTATTTTTTTTTACTCAGCATTATCCAAATAATGTAAATAATAATAATAATAATAATAAATATGTTTTATTATTTATTTTTAAATATATTGTGTTATTATTATTAAAAAATAAATATATATATATATATTTTATATTAAAATATTGATATATATTAAAAAAACATGTCAAAATAAAAAAAAATAGATATATATATACACACACACACCATATATTGCGTGCGTTATTACCTTTGCAATGTTCAACATTTTTTTCTTAAAAAAATGGCTGTGGCACATTTTTCTCACAAAATTGAATAAATAAATTTTTAAATCTTTTTTTCAATGCAAATATAATTTTAGGAAATTTATAAATATTGATATGTTAAAAAAATATTTTGGATTATTTTTAGATGTAGTAGGTAATTACATTTTAAAAATAGTATTAATATGAAGTTGAGTATAAAAGTACTACCTCCGTCCCTAATTATAAGGTCCTCTTGGGAGATTTCACGTCCATTAAGAAAATGGAATAATTTAGTTAATTGTATTGGAAATGTGAACTTTTGATATGTATTTTCAAAATGACCCCTATTAATATTATTGGGAATCTAAAAAGTGTTAAATAAATAGGGGTGTTTGTAGAAAAAAATAATTAATGCTCATTAAAAATTGGTAAAGGGCCTTATAAATAGGGACAAAATAAAAGTGTCAAAAGGACCTTATAATTAGGGACGGAGGGAGTATATGATAATATAATGTTGATATATTAGTTTTGTGAGTATTAACTGTTGTGATAGAAAATATGAAAAGTCTAAAATATAATCTTATGACAAAAATGATGATATAATAATATTCACTCCCTCCAATTTCATTTTTAAGCAAAAATAACTAACTTCATATTTATTAAGGAAGTTAGTTAGTTGAGTATATTTAATTTTTTCAAATTCATAAAAAATAGACTACTTTATTAAATTTATATTGAAAATGAAATAAAAATTAAATGACTCAATTGAGAATATTTTAAAAAATTTTATAAATGAGATCGAAAGGAATACATGTTACAATCAAATAGGATGAGTTTGATGTTGTACATTTATGAGAGTCATTCTATAGCATCAAAACAGAGTTTTAATAACGTAACTCTGACACATACTAGTGAGATTAATGCCATATGAAAATCAGGAGAGAAATCATAAATTGATTAAAAGCGAGAACAACATTTTCTTTCAATAAAATATTTATCATACAAGTATGCTATCTATCAACTCAACACTTGGTAAAATTTCTTTAACCATAATGATATTTTTCCTAAAATGAATGCAAACATTTTTACACAATATCATGGTTGAATTGATAATCCAAAAAATCGCAGAAGTTTGAGAGATAATGATAAAAGTGGTGTTATATGTACATTCAAAATTGATATATAAATATATATATGCATGTCTTATATGTAAAAATAAATTATTTTTGTATACAAGATAAGCATATATTGATTCCGGATGCACATATAATATTATTGACAGTAACAAAGACATAGATAAAAAAAAAAAAAAAAAAAAAAACTTAATTATGTCACAAGTCTCTGAAGTTTGAGGTACTTCTTTCCAATGTCTGAATCTTCGAAGTTTCTTCGGAGTTTGTCATATACCCCTACTATCAATTTTTACCAATTTTGCTACTATCAATTTTTACCAATTTTGCTAACATATAACATCGGAATCCTGATTAAACGCAGGAGGCTGGTCATGTGGTACCGAGTGATGTCACACGAGCGAAGACGACCTCTGTTTTCAATTACTTTTTTTCTCTTTTTATTTAACTAAAAATATAAAAATATTCAGTTTTTTTGTTTTTTAAGTTTTTTAAAAAAAAAAATCTTCGACCACGGGGTACTAGGTGCTTAACCTCTTGCTTCTGATCAGGATTCCGATGTTACATGTCAGCAAAATTGGTCAGAATTGGTATAGGGATATATGACAAATACAGAAATAACTTCGGGAACCAAACATTAGAAAAAATAAAGATATCTGACAAAAATACTCAAAATTCAGAGACTTGTCTTATAATTAAGCCATAAAAAAAAACATACCTGGGTTGGTACAATCCTTGAAAATGGACTCAACCATGGCCGTAACCTCATCTTCCCTTATTGGCCTCAACGCCTCTAATCTCTTTGGAGAGAAAAGCTCCAAGGTGCAAACCTTCCTCACCTTAACATAGTGTGCTCCATAATCAGCCCATATGAGATCCTTCCCATTCCTACTAAACTTCGCGGATGACCGGCTTCTGTGCCGGTCAGCCAGTTGTTGATCATTCTCTTTTAGTACTTCTTTCGCCAGCTCCGAATTCGATACGATGACGTTCAGGATCGAACCAAACCAAACCGAAATAATGGGCCCATATGACTGGGCCCATTCCGCAAAGCATCGGAACCTCACCGGCTTAATGTCGTAGAGGTTGCCGACGATGGGCCAAGGACGTGGGCCAGGAGGGAGCTTGAACCTTAGACGGTAGTAGAGGTTGTAACAAAGGAGAAGGGTGATGATGGAGATTGGTATGATGAGAAATAAAGCCATGAAAGATGGGGTTTTTGGTGGGAGTGATGATGAGAGAGGAGTAGAGGGATGTGGAGGATATGTTTTTCAAGGAAGGGTTGGAAACTTGGGGGATAGGTTTGATAAAGAGAAGGAGTTGGTGAAATTTGGATGTATGCTTAAAAGTATCGTTTTCAAAATGCTAACCTTATAGTATTAAATTGTTTAGTTTGGTATGGCTTTTTCTTCTCTGTGGGTATTGATATTACCGGGAATTAATTTTGGTTACCAACCATATATAGTAAATGAAAACACATGTTATGTCTGTACTAAAGAAAACGGGTGAGTGCTATAAGCATTCGAATTTGTTTAATTTGAGTATTTTGCCAACAAGTACAGTATTTATTAAGTTTTTAGTATTAAAAAAGTAATTATAAGTGTATATTCATTATATTTTAGGAATATAAAAAATTAAATTTCTTTTATAAGTTTTTAATATAGTTGACTTCTTAATAAATGTTTCATAAGTATTTTCCTTTGTTTAATTACAATTTTCATAAGCTAATTATATATATTTTTTTATATAATTATTATTGGTTGATAATTAATGTCGGTGTTCTAATCCCTCTCCCTGAAATCAGTTGTAACAAAAAGATAATAGTAGTAAGGTGGGGTAGAGGATTCTAATCATTTTCACCTTAGGTAGAAACTAAAGTATTTTAGGCCTTCGAGTCAGTGCTGACAAATAAGCAGGCCAAAAAAATCTACTCGGTCGGATTGGGGTCAGGCCACTTTAGGCCAAAAACGCCTGAATATAAGCGATTGTAAAAAAATCTAGGTTTAAATATTCTTTCGATCCTTTATTTTATTTTTAGGTTAGTTTCAATTTGGTCTTTTATTTTTAAAAAAAGTCAATTTAGTCATTTATGTTTTTAACATTCATAAATTTCATCATTTTATTACGACAATTTTAAATTTTCATCGAATATATTAATTTTGCCTAAGATTCTTTTTCTAATCATCAAATTTGCATTGTATCGTCATAATTTGCAATTTTTATTTAAAAAAAATAAAAATGTGAGCGAATTTTTGCCTTAAAAACGTGGAATGACATTAGAATTTTCTTAACCAAAGTGTCAAATATGATGAAAAATGTAGATTCTAGTGATTAGAATAAATAATTTATAGCAAAATTAGTATATTTCGGTGAAAATTTAACATCGTCATGATAGAAGAACGAAATTGACAAATATCAAAAATATAAAGAACTAAATTAACTTATTTTAAAAACAAAAGACCAAATTAAAATCTAAAAATAAGATACTGGCGAAAAAGTATTTAAGCCAAAAATCTACTTAAACTCGACAACAAGCTGATTTTTAACTAGATTGTACAGTACCTTATTTTTATGCGATATGAGTGTGTCGGTCAAGAATATAACAGGTTCAATCCCATTAAAGTTGGCTAGAAAAGTTTGAGATCTATACAGGTTGGCTTTTAAGAGCTTAAACCAACCAATTTATCAGACCAAGCTCGCACCTCTTGGTCAGCCCGGGTTTCTTTTCTAGCTCTTTGACGATGTGAAAGTCTTATTGGTTGGTAATCAGTACATATCTCTATAAGTACGTATAAAACCTTGAGATTTAGCTAATTCTGGTAAGCTCCCAAGATCCTGCTCACATAATTTTTTTTTTTTTTTTTGCACCAAAAATTGTGGTTCATTTTTTTTGTTCTAACGTTGGTCAAGATTAGTTTTATTTTATGGATATAAAAAAACATGTTGTTTAATTATGTAATTGAAGTTATATTTTTTTTAACCAAGATTATCCTTAACATATGAGTATGGAACTAACTGTTTTTGAAATGTATTCATGTCCTTGCCGGAAGAGACATTTGCGGAGAGGGGAATACTAAAAGTTTCCGATGATAAAAGGTGAAAAGAGAGAGAATATTGAAGGTGGGAGTTGGGGTCAGTGAGGGAGGAAGAAATTTTTTTAAAAATTTTTTTAATAAAATTTTAAATATGCATACGTTTCATAACACGTTATGAGCACGATCGTTCTTTCCTCTAAAAAGGTGTTAAAGCTAATTCATCAAAAGCAAGTAAGAATGAGTATTCCTTTACATGCTTCATTGGTTGGCTACAACTTTAATCATAAAGAAATGTGTCTTGCCGATAGTGGAACAACTCACACAATTCTCAAGGATAAAAAATATTTCTCCTACCTAGTAATGCAAGAAGCAAACGTTAATACAATATTTGGTAGTACAAATATAATTGAAGGCTCCGGAAGAGCAAATATAATACTAACTGGAGGAACAAAATTGTGTATCAATAATGCATTACTCTCTACTAAGTCTCAAAGAAACTTATTAAGTTTCAAGGATATTCGTCAAAATGGATATCACATAGAGACAACGAATCAAGGAGGTATTGAATTCCTTTATATCACAAAAGTGATTTCAAATAAGAAATGCATAGTAGAAAAGTTGTCTACTTTTTCCTCTGGTTTGTACTACACATACATTAGAACAATTGAGATACATCATGTCGCAAACCAAAAGTTTGTGAATAATAATAAGTTCATTGTTTGGCATGACCGGTTAGGCCATCCTGGATCTATTATGATGCGAAAAATAATTCAAAATTCTTGTGGACACCAAATGAAGAACCAAAAGATTCTTCAAACTAATTGTCTTTCATGTGTTGCTTGTTACCAAGGGAAGTTGATCATTCGGCCATCACCTGGAAAAATTGAGTATGAATCACTAACATTTTTGGAACGTATACAAGGTGATATATGTGGGCCAATAGACCCATCATGTGGACCATTTAGATATTTCATGGTTTTAATATATGCATCAACTAAATGGTCACATGTATGTTTATTGTCAACTCGTAACCATGCATTTGCGAGATTACTTGCTCAACTAATTAGACTTAGAGCACATTTTCCTGATTACCCAATTAAGAAAATACGCCTTGACAATGCTGGTGAATTTACGTCTCAAACTTTTAATAATTTTTGCATGTCTATTGGCATTGATGTTGAACATCCTGTAGCACATGTTCATACACAAAATGGACTTGCGGAATCACTTATTAAACGATTACAAATAATTGCAAGGCCTTTACTTATGAGATCAAAACTTCCAATAACTGCTTGGGGACATGCAATTTTGCATGCTGCAGCACTAATTCGCATCAGGCCAACAAGTTTTAACAAATCATCCCCTTTACAAATGGTTTTTGGTCAGGAACCTAACATTTCCCATCTAAGAATTTTCGGATGTGCGGTATATGTTCCTATTGCTCCACCACAACGCACTAAGATGGGACCTCAAAGAAGGTTGGGAATATATGTTGGATATGAATCTTCATCCATAATAAAATATCTCGAACCAACAACGGGAAATTTATTCACGGCTCGATTTGCCGATTGTCGTTTTGATGAATCTGTTTTCCCAACATTAGGGGGAGAAAATAAGCAGCCGGAAAAATAAATTATTTGGAAAGAATTATCATTATCTTATCTTGATCCTCGTACAAAACAAAGCGAACTTGAAGTTCAAAAGATAATTCATTTGCAAAACTTAGCTAACCAATTGCCAGATGCATTCACTGACCTAAAAAGAGTGACTAAGTCACATATTCCAGCTGCTAATGCTCCAATAAAAATTGATGTCCCTGTTGGACAAAATACAATTGCAAATGAGTCTGAGGCACGTCTAAAGCGTGGCAGACCTGTCGGTTCCAAAGATAAAAATCCTCGAAAAAGAAAAGGAGCTAAGAAAGAAGATGGTCAATTCGAGGATATGGTGACTCTTGAAGAGCCTTCAGACATAATTAATAGTTCAATTCCAGAAGAAACTCAGGTACCTGAAAATTATGAAAACAAAGAGATCTCAATAAATTATGTCATGAATGGAATTCAATGGAACCGAAATGAAATCGACGTCGACGATATTTTTGCATATAATATAGCGCTCGAAATTATAAATGATGAGGATCATGAACCAAAGTCTATTTAAGGAATGTAGACAAAGAAATGATTGGCCAAAATGGAAAGACGCAATTGAGGCAGAATTGAATTCACTTGATAAGCGACAAGTATTTGGACATGTAATCCGTACACCTAAAGGCGAAAAGCCAGTTGGATACAAATGGGTTTTTGTGCGAAAGCGAAATGAAAAAGGAGAAATTATGAGATATAAAGCAAGATTGGTTGCCCAAGGTTTTTCGCAAAGACCTGGCATTGATTTTGAGGAGACATATTCTCCCGTGGTGGATGCAAGTACTTTTCGATACTTAATTAGTCTGGCAGTACGTGAAGGGCTCGATTTGCGTCTAATGGATGTCGTTACAGCCTATCTATATGGCTCTCTTGAAAATGACATTTATATGAAACTTCCTGAAGGATTTAATTTACCTGAAATATATAATTCAAATTCTCGAGAAGGCTATTCAATTAAATTGAATAAAAGTCTTTATGGATTAAAGCAATCTGGGCGCATGTGGTATAATCGCTTAAGTGAATATTTAATCAAGGAAGGATATAAAAATGACCCAATTTGTCCATGTATTTTTTTGAAAAGGAGTGGCAAGGAATTTGCTATAATTGCTGTTTACGTTGATGATTTGAATATTATTGGAACTCCTAACGAGCTTCCAAAAGCTGTAAATTGCTTGAAGAAAGAATTTGAGATGAAGGATCTGGGAAGAACAAAGTTTTGTCTTGGTTTACAAATGAAATATTTAAATAATGGAATTTTGGTACATCATGAAACTTATACTACAAAGGTTCTTAAGCGATTTTACATGGATAAAGCACATCCATTATGTAGTCCAATGGTTGTAAGGTCACTTGATGTGAATAAAGATCCTTTTAGACCTAAAGAAGAAGATGAAGAACTACTTGGTCCTGAAGTACCATATCTTAGTGCGATTGGGGCATTAATGTATCTTTCTAGTCACACACGACCTGATATATCATTTGCTGTTAATTTATTGGCAAGACATAGTTCTTCACCTACAAGGAGGCACTGGAATGGAGTTAAGCATATACTTCGTTACCTTAAAGGTACAATGGATATGGGTTTGTTTTACTCAAATATGACTAAATCAAATCTTATCGGTTATGCCGATGCAGGTTATCTATCTGACCCTCATAATGGTCGATCGCAAACCGGTTATGTATTTACATGCGGTGACACAGCTATTTCATGGCGATCTATGAAACAAACGATTACTGCCACTTCGTCTAATCATGCGGAAATTTTAGCATTACATGAGGCAAGTCGAGAATGTGTTTGGCTAAGATCTGTAATTCAACACATACAACAGAATTGTGGTATATTATTTGGAAAAATGAATCCGACCATTCTATATGAAGATAATGCTGCATGTATTGCCCAATTGAAAGAAGGATATATTAAAGGAGATAGAACAAAACATATTTCACCAAAATTTCTTTATGCTCATGACCTACAGAAAAATGGTGACATAAGTGTTCAACAAGTTCGTTCAAGCGAGAATTTAGCAGATCTTTTTACAAAGTCTTTACCAACTACAACATTCCAGCAACTAATACAGAAGATTGGTCTTCGTCGTTTCAAAGATATTTGTTCACATGAGGGGGAGCAATAAATACGCATTGCACTCTTTTTCCCTTATCCACAGTTTTATCCCATTGGGTTTTCCTGGTGAGGTTTTTAATGAGGCAGTATTCATTTGCGTATCAAAATTATGTACTCTTTTTCTTTCATTAAGTTTCATAATTTTTTTTTTTTGTTAGTAAAGTTTTTAATGAGGCATATATTTGTAATAGTCATCCAAGGGGGAGTGTTATAAACAATTCATATTTATCCAATTAGTGGATGACTATCTATTGGATTGAGTTTATCTCTATTAGCTTGGGTTTATCCTTCTTTGTGTTTATCTTTAGTTGAAACCACTTCATATCAGAGTTTCCTATCTCCCTATAAATAGGACTCACCTATGATGTAAAATGTACACTGAATATATCATAATATATTGTTACCTCTCTTCTCCTCCTTCTCTCTTCTTCCTTATTTGCATACGTTTCATAACAAAATATTTTTTATGTAATTTTATTTTCAAATTGAATTTAATAAAAAATATAGCTCTAATATTGTGTTGTGACACGCCTCACACAGTTAAATACGTCAATTTCGTTAGTCTGAATCTAAAATGAAGGTCGTAATTGGTTAAAAATTGAAAATTGGGGACCTAATTCGCCAAATAAAAAAAAAATAAATTAGCTAAATCAAAAAAATATGAAAAATAAAAATACAATTAGGCCTAATTTTTCTAATTAAAGTTTTTTTTTGTTTGAATCTCATTATACAACTCCTATGAGAAAAAAATAATAATTAAATAAATTGAAGAATAGGTAGTAAGGTTTGGATTTGGTGACCCGTAATAAGTCGTGCACACTTGCTACAAGGGATGGGGACTTGCGTGGGGACATGCTACTCCGTTTTTATTATAAGTTTTTTTAAAAGAAAAAGCTTTGCTTCATGATATAATTTTTTAACAAAATTAATACAATATTGATTATTGTTTTGCTATTATTTTACATAAATTTAAAAGTATGTAGTACCTAGTTGTTCTGTCGTAGGATTACTGGATTTGGACTATCTGACTAAGTATCTGGCAATCTCACTCTTGATGTCAGACTTGAAGTGGGCACCTTGAACACCAAGATACTCACACTCTGGTCGTTCTACTTTGGTGTGGTTTGTGTGTATGTGTGAGCTTGGATAGATCATATCTGCTTGTCTTACCAGGTGTTATATAGGCATACCCGTTTAAATGGTGTTGATTGCTGCCATCATGAGGCAGGTAAGGTTTCTTGCAAACGGTCTGAATGTAATGGCGGGTATTATGTCATGTAGAATCCAATGCTTAGGAGGATAACGGGTTTCCTTGGATTCCCTATCTCGTGTGGCTGACTTGATGGATTCTTACTGGTATAACGGTCTGAAGAAAGGCATTAGACATCCGTGACCTCTTACCGATACCGGTTTCAACTTCGTTGGGCCTCTAAGGCCTCATATCGATATGCCGGTATCAGTTCCATTGGGCCTCTAAGGTCTCTTACCGATATACCAGTATGAACGTAACTGGGCCAATGAGGCCTCTTATCGGTATCCGATTTGCTGAGTTTGGACAACCCCTTACCTATATGATACAGTTTGGGCCGCTAAGGCCTCTTACCTGCATCCGGCATACCAACTCTATACAGTCAACAATCCCACCTGAATCCGGCAATCCGGCCTCCTCTATACTGTGCATAACACTAGTTATTGTTAAAAAGGTGAACAATTAATTTTAAAATAATAATACATGGGAATAAAACATAAATTAGGATTAGCCCCGTGTTCGATTCCCACTAAAAATATCCCGCTGGGAGAGCCAGCCACACAGCTCGCTTCGGATTAGTCTCAAGGACTCCCTCATATTAAGGATGCTCTTGGGGATACCGGTGGTTCCGCAAGGAATACGGACCTTAAAACATAAATTAGGATGAAGAGATGACGCGCTTAGGGACCAAGCTACATGAAATAATTGGGACTACTCTAGTATGTGTATATTTGGTGGTTGGTGAGGTGAGAAACTTTCTGCGAAGGTGCAACGGAGGACCCACGTATGGTTGGTGAGGTGGGTTTGGTGAGATGTGGACATTCAGAAATCAGAAATAGTGCACTACCAAATCATAACTATTTGTTTTCCCCTCTATATAATATCTCATCATGAAATAATTTATCCACTTCATGTCCAAACCAGCGGTTGCATTCAATTTTCTTTTATAGATTACATGTAAATTAAGGGCTTTCAATTTTATATTATTCATCATATTTTGTATTGTAGCAGTTAAAATTTGTCAAATTCATAAGATTTATACATTAATATTAGAGCATTCTTTTATTTTTAAATTTAATTTCATTTTTGTATTTAATTGATAAAAATAAATAAATTTTTTATTTTAAAAATAGAATATTTGTATTTAAATAATATTTAAAAGTTCAATTTTAATATTTATATTTGCAATGAAATAATATTTAAAAATCAAACTAGAATAAAAGTAAATGTTACAATAATTGTAATTATATAATAGTACTTGCATGAAAAAAAATACTCCATTATTCTTGCAAGGATGGTAAAAAATATGCAAAACTTTTTGTCTTAAACTAAAGTTAAAATAATTAATGAAAATCTTAGAAATTGCAAATTTTGAATTGTAATTTGTTGATCAATGCAAAATGCATTAAATTAACTGTTTGATATTGATTAATGTACTAGAAAAACCATTAAATACACGTTTTTTTTAAATTTTTTACTTTTACAATTTGTTAGGAGCCTTATGAGGCGAAGAAAGCACAACATAATTCTAAATATTATAATTCAATTAGCATTTCCTCCTAAATAATAATTTGAAATCATAATATAGAAAGGTCCGTGCAACAATTCGTGAAGAGATAGGTGATTTTAAATTATATAGGCAAAACTACTAGATTGATCCCTTAAGTTATTTTTTAGTTGCGATTCCGTCCCTTAACTTTTTTTCGTTTCAAATAAGTCCTGAAGTTGTTGAAGTGTAACAAATAAGTCCTTTCCGTTAATTTTTTTCATTAAGCGACACGTGTCACCATAAGAAAATTTGAAAAAAATTTATTAAATCATTTTTTTAATACGTGGCACCATTAGTTGAGTGACACATGTCACTAAATAGAAAAAACTAACGGAAAGGACTTATTTGTTACACGACAACAATTTCAGGACTTATTTGAAACGAAAAAAAGTTAAGGGACGAAATCGCAACCAAAAAATAACTTACAGGACCAATCTAGTGGTTTTGCCAATTATATATCATAATCGATGAAGCTAGAGATGAGTCTAAAATAAAACAAATGGCAATTGTTTTGAGATATGCGTGCGGATAAAAATTACTATAATGAAGAGAGATTCTTTGATCTTCTTCATGTTTTAGACATGTATGTACACTTGTGCTATGACATTGGGAAATGAAATTTTCTCTGTTCTTTCTCTTCATAAACTTGATATTCATAATCTTCTTGGTTAAGGGTATGATGGAGTTTATCATGCATATGGTGAGTGGAATGGGTTATAAGATTTAGTTTTGAAAGAATGTATGTCATTATGCTTATTATGTACTCCTTCCGGTCTCTAATATAAGCACCATTTGACCAATTTCATTTTCTTTAAGAAAGTTAGTTAATATTGTTAGTGGTATTGAAAATGTAAATATTTGGTATACTTTTTCAAAAGTACCCCTATAATTATTACTGGAAATCTAAAAAGTATTTAGTAAATAGGGGTGTTTGTGGAAAAGAAGTAATTAATGCTATTGGAAATTGAAAATGGGACTTATATTAAAGACAAAAAAAAGAGTTTTACTTTTTAAACCCCATCTATTCCTCCCTGACCCCCATTTGAGTTTCGCAGGACAAAGATGCCCCTTGTGTTCCGCCTTATATAAGGCGGGTGACTGTTCCGCCTCTTACAAGGCGGGTAAATAATAGCTAACATCCCGCCCATAGTAAAGCGGAAAGGAAACGTTTTGATGAAGGCGGAAAAATTCCGCCTCTATAGAGGCGCGAGATTATAAAATTTGTGAAATTCCCAAAATGCTCATCCGTTCCAGTGAAGAGAGAAATGTTGCTTCTCTATTAAGTCACACACATACTCGGTGTTCATTAACACAAAAAAAAAAAGAAAGAAGAGCTCATTGTTGAAGTTTGGAAAGAAAGAAGAAACTTGGGTGGATTGAAGAATGAAAAGTGATCAAAGGAGTCATTGAAGCAACATACTCTACACTTTTGTATGATCAAGACCCAATAGCTCCCTTTACAATAGGTATGTTAATGTAAAAAACCCTATATGTTTGAAATAGAGTATGTGAACTTGATTTGAATAGTTGTTTGTGTACCACAAAGACATTAAATAGACTTGCTGGTGTTTTTTTTTTCATTTTGAGGTGTTGGACTGCATTAATGGAGCAGTCGCCATTAATGCAGTATTCCGCCAACCTAACGGCGGAATTGATCCGTCTTATATACGACGGAAGAGACTTTTATTTTCATTTCCCAGCATTTATAATGCACATTGCTTTAAAGTGAACCATTGTTAATGACATATTAATAACATGACTTTTGCATGAAATGCAGTTAGTTTGATCATGGATTTTGAAGACCCTCTTAGCGGAAAGGTTCCGAAGAAAGAGTTCCCTGATCATAGCAATTATTTTGTCATGAAGAATGGTTTGAAGAATCGAGATGAGGTAGTTGAATGGGTCCGCGGAGTCGGTTATAGACTGGGATTTGTCCTGAAAGTGTTTAAATCCGATCTAGGACTTGGGAAAAGTAAGAGGCAAAGGATTGTATTTGCTTGCGAAAGAAGTGGTGTTTACAATCCATCGAAGGCAAAACTCAAAAATGAGAGTGGCAACAGGAAAAATAATTTCCCATTCAGATTATATGCGAAGCGGAGTCTCTGTAATGCTAACTGGTCATTGAAGGTGAAATGTGGTTCCCATAACCACGAGCGTTACGAGTCATTCACGGGGCATCCGATTCCTGCAAGGCTAACCACGGAACAACATGCTCTTGTGGTTGACCTGACGAAAAGTGGTGTTAGGCCGAAGAAGATAATGAGTGTTTTGAATCAACGATACAAAGGGCATGCGGTGATGATGAAGCAAATTTACAATGTTCGCCAACGATACAGAAGAGAGGTGAGACACCCCCGCACGCAGATGCAGCATCTGTTGCTATGTTTGGAGAGGAACCGATACGAGTATTCTCACAGGACATTCCCTGATTCCGATGTGGTTAAGGATATATTTTGGGCTCATCCTGTCAGCATTGCTTTGTTGCGCAACTTCAGTCTTGTGCTTCTTATGGACAACACATACAAGACAAACCGATACAGACTACCTTTGCTTGAGATTGTGGGTGAGACATCAACGCGGAAAACATTCTCGATTGCCTTTTGTTTCATGTCAACCGAGAATCATGACGCGTTCGCCTAGGCACTGAAGCAGTTTAGCGGATTGTTTGCTGATGATCGACACATGCCGAAGGTTATTGTCAGTGACTTTGACGGTGCTCTTGTGAGAGCTATTAGTGAGGTCTTTCCCATGTCTACACACCTCCTCTGTCAGTTTCATATCAAATGCAATGTGAGGGGAAGGTTTTAAAAGTACTTCCGGGACTTAAAAAAAATGGAGCCGGTGAAGAAGGCCTGAGAGAGTGTTATCCATTGCCGGGTCATAGATCAGTATGAAGGTGCACTAAAAGCATTCGAGGATGTGTGCAAGGTTGCCGGGACTGGGTGTGGTGCAATACTAGATTATGTTGAGAGGACTTACCTGAAGAACAACAAGGAGAAATTCGTTGATGCTTGGGTACAGCAGCATATGCACCTTGGCAACACAACCACGAACAGGTAAAATTAGAAAATCTGATATTAGACTTTAATGTTTCACTCGTTATAATTAAGACTTCTGTAATTTGATAGTTGTATTGTTAAACAGGGTTGAGAGTCACCACTCCATGTTCAAGCAGGCGTTGGCCGATAGCATGGGAGATTTGGCGACATGCTTTGATGCCATGCATGACATGCTCGAATCTCAGCATCGTGACATCGAGGACTCGTTCCAGAAGAGCATCACAAGGCTTGATCGCACCATGAACATACCACTGTACTCCGAGTTGCGATATGTAGTTTCACGGGAAGCTCTGCATTTGATTCACAAAGAGGTTCTGAGTATCGGTGGTGATCATTGTGATTGCATAATCAGAGCAACCCATGGATTGCCATGCTGTTGCGAGCTTGCCGGTTACATGAAGATCGGACGACCTATTCCACTTGGTGCGATCCATGTTCATTGGAAGAGGTTATCTATGTATGAGTGTGGACAAGTTGAACCGGAGAAATCAGAGCAACAGGAAGATGTTGATCCAGATCCGGTACCGTTGTGGGAGGAATACATGCAGTTGTTCAACGTCGGGGACAAAGCTACAAAATGGCGGCTTTGGAAGATGTTTCGTGAAGTTGTGGGGCCGGAAACGACCACGATGAAACCACCGACAGAGAGGGTTAAGATGAAGGGTAGGAAGGCAAAGAAGGATAAGTCAACAAAACGTTTTCCTTCGCAATGGGAGCATGTGGACTCGCAGGTTGATGACATGCTTAATAGTTCGGACAAGCCAGAATCATCAAAGAAGAAGAAGAAGTCAAAGACCACCTCGGATACAAAGTCTGATAATTGCAGAAAGTTCCCACCTTCTCAAGCCTCTCAAACTAATACAGGTGCAAGCAACCCTACTCATTCATTCACGCCTCCAAGCGTGCTAGAACAGCATATCCACTCGATACATAATGTTGGTAGTGATGGTAACTGTGGTTTCCGGGCCATATCTATGCATGCATATGGAGATGAAAATAGTTGGAAGTTGGTGCGCCGTGATTTGATAGATGAGATGTTACAGTATAGGGAGCTCTACATTGAGTTAGTGGGCATGAAGCGATATAATGAGTTATTGGATAGTCTACATGTCGATGATGGTGGGTTTGCTTCAATGGACAAGTGGTTGGATATCCCCGATATGGGTCCCGTCGTTGCTTCAAAGTACAATGTTGCCTTTGTGTCAATATCCTCGCAACCGGCGAGTATTGGGATGTCTCACACCTTTCTCCCATACAGAACCGGTCCGACCTCGACTGCTCATGTATGGGCGATTGGGAACATCGCTAATGCCCATTGGGTGCACATCATATTGCGAGAAAACTGTCCATTGCCTCCAGTGTATTTGACTTGGTATCGGTCAGTCTTGCCATGTGCAGTGGACTGGGGGGAAAAGGTCGGATATCGGTTAAATGCTTTCAAACCGTTCCTTCCAAAACCAAAGTTGGTTGGTGAGGTTGATCTTACAACTCCATGACTTCTTATGGGGTTGTATTATTTATTTTTGGACACTTATTGTGTTGACATGTTTTTTGTGTATTGTACATTACTATATTAATAATTAATTATAGTTAATGATTATTTATTAGTGTCTATTGATTATTATGTAATTATTTATTGATTTTTGTAAATTTGTTGTAAATTAAGTAATGTTAAAGAGTACAGTTGTATTAGTGATTTGTGAGCTGGGTGTAATGCCTTTTGTTAGTTGTAAAGCAGGTGCAGTGCATGCCTTTGGTCTGTTGCATGGGATTTCTGTGTTTCTGATACTGCAGAGGCTGATATATATCAATTCCGCTTTAAACAAAGCGGATAATATCCGCCTTTCACTACGCGAATACGTTCCGCTATATAAAAAGCGGATCCTTTCCGTTTTGTGACAGACGGCCAAATTCCGCCTACATGTAGGCGGATTAATTCCACAGTTGTAATTATTAATATTTTTAATAATTATAATAATCAAATAGTTATATTAATAATAATTATACTTGTAATAATTATAATCATAATACTTATAATAATTATAATAATTATATTTAAATATAATTAGTTTTAACAATAACAATCATAATTCTTAGACTTAATAATTACCCTTATGTTAATAATTGTAGTAATTATTTACAATAACTGATTATTGCCTTACTTGTAATTATTATAAATCATTATTTACATTAAATGATTATTACCTTACTTGTAATTATTAAAATAAACAGATACTAGAATATCCATAATATCCATAAAACAAAAATATCCATAAATATCCATAATACCAAAACATCCATAATACCAAAATATCCATAATATCTATAATACCAAAATATCCATAAAACAAAAAAAAACTCATACGCCACTACTACTACCAGTCAATGCTCCTGTGCCCTGCCCCGACCCCCACGCTGAGCCCTACCCCTACCACGAGCTCCACGCTCTCCCCTGCCCCGACCCCCACGCTGAGCCCTACCACGGCCACGGGCAGCTCCCCCGGGTGGTACATGGCCGCCACGGGTTGCGTGAACCCCAGTCTGCCTATCACATATGGCCATAACCTGCTGCAAGGCATCCTCGTGCTGAACGGGAAGTATCCCGGACTCCAAAATGGGGCCTACCAGATGCCGTATGCGGGTGAAGGGGTCCTCAACCCTCTGAGCTTCCGGGAATAAATATGGGTGAAGATAACGATGGACCCAGTCCATGTAGCCATCGATATGCTCCCCGGGATACCTGACCACCCGCCCTCTGACCTCATCGGGCAGTGTATGCAGCCCCCACTGAGTCCACTCCAGCTCGACCTCCTCCCAACTAATAGGGTCACGTGGTTGACGGGGAATCGTCTGCACGTACCCAAACTGTCTCAGGACACGCTTTGGGAGGTATGCCATCTTCGTCTCGCCCACTCTGAGAAAGCCCGAGAACAAGCTGATCTCCTGAAACGGCCGGGCGTCTCGGTAGTCGGGGTCATATGGTCGCCACCTGACCTGATCAATGGTCAGTGACTCCAGGTGCGACCTATACTGATAGTCCATGCTGCCCGACCCGACACCATACTCCCAACGCAGAACCCGGGGCTGCTGCTCCACATATCCATCTTGTGGGATGGACACACCGATGTACGGAAAGTACTCCTTTATCCATGCCTGCGTTTAAAAAAAATAATAAAAAAGGTGTTACATTACAATAGTGACAGATCGCTAATTAAAATATAAATTATTTAAAAACATTATTTACAAATACCTGCAACATGGTAGAATAACCCCCTAGCTGCCTCGCCCTGCTCCTGCTCACCTCGTCAAGCTCATCATACAAGTGGGCTAATGCAGCCGCTCCCCAAGCATACTCATCCACGAGGTCAAGGTCCATTAGCGGAAGGATGTAAACGCAGGAAACATATGAGATGCTCTTCGTCAGGAAGAGCGTGCTGCCGACCATGTAGAGGAGATAGCACCTGGCAGCAAACTCCCATCTCTGCGCATGTACATGCTCCCCGTACCATCTCTCCAGTGTGATGAACCGTACGTTCCCACCACGCGTCTTGTCCACCTCAGCGACTGCCTCGGCATGCGCAACGCCCAGCTGCTCCCTCATCAAAATGGCAGCTTCATCCTTACTCGGTTGCATGCCTTTAATCAACTTCCTCTCTATCGGGATGTGCAGCAACGATGAGACGTCATCCAATGTCACGGTCATCTCTCCGACCGGTAGGTGGAATGAGTGTGTATCCTTGTACCACCGCTCTGCAAAGGAGGACAACAAGCGCTTGTCCACCTGCTCGTATGACACTCCCACCAAGGATGCGAGCCCAGACCGTTGTATGATCTCTCTAACCTGCTGGCTCATCTGCTCTAGCGTATCCAACACCCATTGGGGAAAAGTACATCGCCCTAGAATGCCACGCTCCTGAAATATTACAACATTACAAAATTATGCATTAGTAAATTAATGTCAATTAAATGTACGAATTATTGAGTAATTATTACTATATTAATAATTATACTTACACGGCCTTGCCAGATCTCACGGGCTACGTGAGATGAATATGACTGCAGCAATGTCTGATCCTGCGGATCTGGTACAGTGTACTGCTGCTCCTGCTGCTCAGCCTGCACCTGCTCTGGCTCCTGCTGTGGGTCCTGCACAGGCTGCTCCTGATGGCCCTCCTGCACATGCTCTTCCGATGACGTAGAATCATCAGAAGATGCCTCCGACATATGAAATGATGACCCAGACTCTGATGGCCGCCTCGATGCATCTGGCTCAGCAACCTCTTCCTCCGATGACGACTCGCTCGATCCAGAATCATCAGATGAACTCCCAGAAACATCGTCTGCTGTAGGCTGCTCAGCATATGCTATCTGCGGTGCGGTCGACTGCTCTGGTGATGCCAGTGCACGCTGCTCTGCACCCTGCTCTGATGCAGCTGCACTGGATGGCTCTGATGACGGTGGTGGTGGTGGTGGTGGAACCGCAGCCCCCTGTCCCGGTGATGACGGTGGTGGTAACTGATGATCTCCTGATCGTGGTGGTGGTGGAGGTGCACCCTCCTGCCCTGCTGATGGTGATGGTGGTGAAGGTGCACCCTCCTGCCCTGCTGATGCTGGAGGTGGAGGTACACCCTCGTCCTGAACGGGCGATGCCACTAGATCTGCATCCCCTGCTGACTCGGATGTCGATGTATCAAGTGCATCTGCCTTCCGCTTCCTCCTGTTGGAAGCGCTGGGTGCGTGTCTCCCCGCACGAATAGCACCCGACGGCTGCGTGTCGGCTGGGTTCTGGCCTGGTCGCTGCATCCTCCTATTATCTGGGTGTACTGTATGTGGTGGTCGGGTCCTCGCAATCACCTTCGTCCTAGCCATTCCTGAAAACATTAAAAAGACGTCAAAGGATCTCTCCAACTTTGTTAACAGATTAGCTATGACAAATAATTTATTACATATGTCAAGCACAGAAAACTAACTACCAACAGACGGGGAACACAAATTAATCAAGATTATTATTGTCCTAATCAGATTAATTTATTACTAATTGTTAAATTATTACTAATTACTAATCCATGTTATTATTATTAGTTTAATGCATAACAGATTAAATATATTATTCGTTATTAATTATTATTATTATTATTAATGAATATTATTACCATTATTATTATTATTAATGCATATTATTCTAAATTAGTACTAAAGAAACTCAATAACACAGCCCGCCTTACATTAGGCGGAATCCTTCCGCCTTAAATACGGCGGATACAATCCGCCTCTCTAATAGCGGATGTAATCAACATTATCACTAATTGTTAATTATTAATTTATTACTAATTACTAATCCATATTATTATTATTATTATAATACATAACAGATTAAAAATATTATTATTATTAATAATTAAAATTATTATTATTATTATTTTAATCAATATTATTAACATTATTAATATTATTATTCAACAATAATACTTATTAATAATAAAAAACTCAAAAAAACCAATCCGCCTAACAATAGGCGGAACACTTCCGCCTTAATTACAGCGGATACATTCCGCTTCTCTAATGGCGGATTGATTCCGCCTCATCCAAGGCGGTTTCGAACCCTGCAGCTAACCCACAGTAATGGCATGAATGACGAACAAAAACGAAAAGAACGAAATACAGCAACAACGAAAAGAACAAAAATACAGCAACAACAAAAACATGATAAACAGAAACTAGAACAAGTAAGAACAAGAACACTTACATGATCACAATGATGGATAAATGGATAAGGCACGCTGGAGAGAGAACACACGATGGAGAGAACACTCACTTCCTTGGTTGCTTTGGGTTGGAACACGATGAAGAGAGAGGGTGGGGAAAGGGTTTGTGAGAGTGAGGAGAAAGGGTGGGTTTGTGAGAGAGAGTGGAACGGTTTGTGAGGGAGAGGGAGAGTGAAACGTTTTTTCGTTTGAAATGGATGGGGGAGTTGTGAGGCACGGAGGGGTAATATTGTCATTTTAGAAAATTGTAAAGTCTTCCGCTTCGTATAAAGCGGAAAGACCTGATTAATTTCCGCTTGGCTTTAAGCGGATCTGTTCCGCCTATATATAAGCGGGAATGATATGAAATTTATTCCGCCTTTCATAAAGCGGATGTGATTCCCGCCTGTTAACAGGCGGATCACAAGGGGCAGCTTTGTCAACCAAGTCTCAAGTGGGGGTCAGGGAAGAATAGATGGGGTTTAAAAAGTAAAACTCAAAAAAAAAAAAAAAATCTTCAAAAAGTGCTTATACGGAGTATATAAGATCGGAGGGAGTACATTATCTTACCCATCAATTGCAATTAACATTAGTTGGAGCTGCTCGAAATGTTCATTATATTCATCAATTTTTCTCAAATCTAACAATAGTTGGGAATATAATGGTTGCTTCTCCCAAGCGGTATGATCATTTACAAGCCGCTCAAGCAATAATCGTTGTTGATATGATTGTCAATGATGACATGAAATGGGTACCAAATGAAGTTATATTTTAAATTTTGTTGGAAGCTTATTATGCATGATTGATGCAACTTGTGATGTTATAAACTTATTAAGTTGATTGCTAATGGTGACTTTGAAATAGTTACCGGACAATAGCCACCAAGCAACAAGCAACTTACTAGATGCTTGGGATTCTCATTTAAATTTTATTAGAAGCTTAATAAAGTTAAACAAAATGATAAATAACATTATTTTTTATTGTAATTATAGTTAATACTCGCAATATATTATATTGGCTTATTTATGTTTTTGGTTCCTAGAAATTCAACTTGTTTTGGTTTTAATCCCTAAAAGTTATTTTGATCGGGGACTGATCCTTAATTTTTCAAACATTTTGGTTGTGATATCACCATTAGAAAAAATATGTTATCTACCGATGTGGTTAACGAAACACCACATAAGCAACCACATGGTGTGAGGTGGTGCTAAGTAGGTAGTGTGACATGTATGATTAATGCGCATGAACGCAAAATTTTGTGTATGAAACCATTTTGTGCCTGTTGTCGCGGCCGGGGTCCCGTGTCTCCCTCGGGGCCTCGCCTACGAGTGGGGGTCGGTTGACCCGATATGGAGTCGCCACCGCATTTTGTTGCAAAAACGCGGAAAAAATAATTATTAATTAAAACGGATAAAGATTGGTCTCGAACTAGATAGATTCCGAGTCCGGGAGTCGGTTACGAGCCGGGGAAGGTATTAGCACCCTGTTCGCCTATTCGAAAATGGTACCATTGATTGATTTTAATTAAAAGACCTAAATAATTGGTTTGCCAAAAATTATTTGTTTTTTATTGTTATGCCTGACAAGGTTGCCCTTGGTCCTACGTACCCTCATAAAACGAGGAATCAAGGCTACGTAATCAAGGCTACGTAGTTCTAATTAACTTTTAATACTTTTTAGTTTTATTATAAAAATGTTTGACGCAGAGAGGAAATATGCACAAAACCTCAACATTTAGCCAAAGAAAGGTGGATTTCCAAAATGCATATGATTAATAATTAATTAATAAAATCCAATTTTATTTTTTTAAAAAAATATTTTTGTCTTCTAAATAATATTGTTACTTGTATATATTTTTTATGCGGAGAGGAAGTCCGAGAGATCTCTCCAGTATATTTGGGAAAGAAAAATCGACTTATCAAAATGCAACAAATTTTAAAACAGAAACTAAAAAATCTACATTTTTAATTCTTATTATTTTAAAGAAAATTATTTTATATATCTTCATTTTTGGTGTGAAGAGTAAGTCCAAGAGATCCCACCGCTATGTTATGTTTTTGGTGAGAAAAATTGATTTACCAAAACGTAATCAATTTAAATAAAAGAAAAACTACATTTTTAACTATTATTTATCAATTTAAAAAAAAATTAAAAAAAGTAATAAAAAAAATAAGAATTAGAAGTACCCGGAAGAAATGGAATTAGAAATACCGGGAAGAAATGAAGAATAGTAATTAGTAGCAAGTGTATGCTGCACAGTGCACACAACACGGATGGCGGCGGAAGGAGTATTGGGCAATTGGCACGGAAATCAAACGGAGCAAAATGTTATTTTTTTTTTTTTTAATTCAGCAATAGTTTCAATAAAATTATCTCTAAAGAATTGTGTATTTAAAACTGTGTGTAAAATTGTAAATTGTGTGTGTAAAATTTTTGTCTTTTTAAATTGTGAGGAAGAGTGCTCTATTTATAGAAAAATTAGGTTAAGAAAAAATATGGTTTCTCCAACAGACTTTGAGAGCCCAGTGAAATATTTTTTGGTTTATTCCTCAATCAAATCTTTATAACTTTATTAAAGATCAATTCTCAATCTTTTAAAATAAAAACAAATCTGATGATAATCCTTTTATAAATAAAACAAATCCTTTTAATAATAAAAAAAAATATCTTTATCCTCATAAAAACTTATCAAATCTTTTACCAAAAACACATTTTTATCTTATCTTTTTTTTAATTTCGTTTTTTTATTTTTTACAAAAAATACTTTTTTTCAAAATCTTTTCTTATTTTTTATTCTTATTTTTTATCTTTTTTTTTAAAAACAATTTTTTATTATTTCTTATTTTATTTTGTTTGGGGGACAAAATTGGGTATCTACACCTGTGACTGTTTTGCGTTTGTGATCATTTACCATTCACGTCACCATATATTGAGTGTCACCTCATACCAAGTGGTTGCTGATAGTTCCGTTAGCCACATCAGCATATAATGTAACATCCCTAATTTTAATCCCTAATATAATTATAAGTTTTAAGGAATTAAATATTTGTTTCTTGAAATCAATCATTTAGTTGTTGGGTATTTTTATAAAAAATATACATATGTTAAATTACGAGAGTATATTTAATTATACTTCAAAGTAAATTCTTTTGAAGCAATTACCCTATATCAAAAATATACTTTACATGCTTTACTTTACTTTTGATATATTTCATAGGGAAAATATTTTATTGGAAATATTTATAAGTTTCTTACTTTATGATTTTTATTCTAGTATTAATGTTTAGTGTTTAAAATTGATTATGGGTACTTTGGGTTTTAAAATAAAAATAATAAGTAAAATTATGTGTGTGTATTGTGTGTAAAAAAAGAAAAGTGTTTATGTGTGTTGTGCTTATGAGGGAACCCTAGGTCCCTTCTCCCCTCCCTTATGTTGGCCGCCACCCTCCCCCTCTCAAGTTCTCTCTCTTCTCTCGTCTCTCACCTCTCCCTCTTCCCCGTCACTCGTCGGCGTCAGCCACTACAGGCCCGAACCGCCGCGACCTCCGCCCCAAGCCTCTCTCTCTCTCCATCGTATTATCTCTCTCCTAGCCGTTCTCTCTCCTCCCTTGTCGGTTTCTCTCTCCGCCACGTCTCTCCCTCTCCTCCAAGTCGCGAATCGCGACCTTCTCATGGCCACCATGAATCAGCGTCGCCGCCATCGCATTTCGCCCTTCCCCAGTCGCGATCGCGACTCGCTGCCCCTGGGGTCGCAATCCGCCGTCGCCGCCTCTGTTGGTCAAGTCACGGCGCCACTTCTCCCTTCCTTTCTCCGGTGTGTTGCTGCCGCTAAGAATCATCACCGTCGCCGGTATCGCCGTCACCGTTACCGTGACCGTGCTTCAAACCGGATTAGAGTGAAGCAAGGAAACCGAGTTAATCCCCTTGTTGCTTCA
Source organism: Crotalaria pallida (assembly GCA_037953625.1). Taxonomy (NCBI): domain Eukaryota; kingdom Viridiplantae; phylum Streptophyta; class Magnoliopsida; order Fabales; family Fabaceae; genus Crotalaria; species Crotalaria pallida. The sequence goes on from CM075649.1 coordinate 156,759,660, forward strand.
AAATTTGATTTGTGGGTAAATCCCTAACATTTTTTAATTACTCTATGTTGTGTTTTAATTTTTAGTACTAATGCTAATTTTAGTGTTATCGGTAATAATTATAAAGTGTTAAATTGTTTTAAAATGTTGCTGTTTTGGAAGAACAAATGATATTGTAGTTTAATATGGATTTTTAAATTATTCTGATATATATAATGATTTTAATTGGTTAGCTTTATTTGGAATAATATCGGATTAAACGTTATGCCAGATGAATTGTTTTAAAAAGTATTTTAGTTAAACGTGTTGGGTTCCTAAGTAAGTGAGCTGTAGTTTAGCTTGGTGGACTTGTCCCTAGGCTGAACAATACACCAGTTAATTAGGAACCTGATATAATCGGCATAATGTTAATTCGAATTGAAACCTTGATCGTTAATTCCAGGTTGAAAGGAAGTGTAATTACCTGAATGTTGGAAACGTGATTTAGACTTATTTTGAATCGGGAATACTTTCTTTTAGTTTGGAATTAATAGTGTCAGGTAATATAGCTTTGATTTAGTGACTTGAAGCTAAAACTGCTTAATTTTAATGTATTTTTGATAAATATGTTCATCTTGAAAGTTAATGTATTTTCAACCAGAAGCTATACTATTTTATTGAAGGGACAATGGTTCTAATTTCATTTGACTATGATTTATGAATTTTAATTAAATGTTTTTGAAAATTAACTTGTTTCGGTTTTCACTTAAAGTCCCTTTTTCGTAAAACGCATTATACTGATTACTATTTATTTTTTTTATATGATCGGTTAGACGACGAAGGATGTTAGAATCAGTTCCAGCGGAAGCAATGAATCGCCCTACGTTTGGACATCTTTATACGAAAAGAACTATGTTTAAGGAAATGCGAGGTAAGGAGTGAGTGTTACCTTATCTTAGGGATAAGTTTCTAGTATGTATATAATGCTTGCTAAGAGTTGAGTGTTAGTTTAGGGTAATGAATATGATTACATATTAGAAAATGGAAATGAAGGAGTTTAATTAATGAGGATGTTGTGAATATATGCTTAATTGTGAGTAAGTGCTTATTTGTGAACATGTTTATATTTGTGAAAATGTGTTTATTTGTGAATATACGCTCATTTGCAAATATGTGTATATATAAGATTAGGTGTATACTTGTGGTCGTGTGCATATATTGGTTGTTGTTGAAATGCTCAGAAAAGGTGGAAGTAATTACTAAATAATTGATTTGGAAAGAGAATGATAATTGATAAAGGGATAATCGAATATATAAAATGATTGAGTGAAGTACCTAATAAAGAAAGAAGATTATTTTGTGTGGAACCCGACTGCGATGTGTTCGCGAATCGGATAGTCCACGTTAAGGAATAAAGAGTTATTTTGTGTGGAATCCGGCTACGATGTGTTCGCGAATCGGATAGTCCACGAAAGATTTGAGGGGTAATTCCTTGTAGCCGACTGCGATGTGTTCGCGAATCGGGATCCGACTGTGATGTGTTCACGAATCGGATATACTACGATAGAGGAATTACTTGGTACTCCTTGCAGCCGACTACGATGTGTTCGCGAATCAGGTTCCGACTGTGATGTGTTCACGAATCGGATATACTGCGATAGAGGAGTACGACTCAACCTCTTGCGTCCGACTACGATGTGTTCGCGAGTCGGACAGTATGCATGAGGGATGATGTTGTCAAAATTGTTAAGAATGAAAAAGAATAAAAGAAATATAAAACGCCAGATAGTGCTTGAAAAAGAATTAAGTGTGTTGTGATAAAACTGTAAAGGAATCAAAATATGAGAGGAGAAAAGATATGAGAATGTTTAATGAATGAAAATGGGTTTATTTGTAAATGAATATGATATGACTTGACTTTGTGCGTATATGCATTACTTGAATTAAGTGTGTTTGGCTTAGTCGATTATTATGTCATATCAGAAACTGCTATTCCTACTTTATGTGTAATGCTCACCTCCTTACCATTTTTCCAGGTACCGAGATTTGAGCTTGCACTATCATTGGCCGAGCAGGTGCACACTCCACTCCGTGGAGTGTGAGTTAGTTATAGGGGATTATAGGTTATTTAATTGTAATTAATTTATTTTAATTTGATGCTATGTGGGGTGCGATGTAGCACCGGTTTATGATTATGTGTTGTTGATAGCCTTGTTGGCTTCTGGTTGTTGAAAATTAATAGGTTCATCAGGTTGCAGGAAAAATCTAATTTTTGGGAAAGTCCGGAAAATAGAGGAAACTCCGTCCGTTTGACGGAAGATTTTTAATAATTAAAAAGGAATTTTTAACTCCTCTATTTAGATTAATGGGTAATTATGGGTAGTATAGTGTAGGTGTTACATATAACATATTTTTCGTGACAGCGAAGACCAAAATTAAAACATTTCAAAATTTTAGGATTAGTGCTGATCAAAATAACTTTTAAGGACTAAAATCAAAACACGCCGAACTTTTGAGAAACAAAAATATAAATGGGTCTTGCTAATTAGTGCTCTAAGGGCATTGGTTAAGCAATACATTAAGAGAAATATTACATAAAAATCTAAGTCCACTAATTCTCAATGTTATAAATTCAACATTTTCCAAGACAAAACTACTTATTTTGTTCTATTAAACAATTAAGGGCACTCTTTAACATTTTATTTTTACCTCTTATATACGTCCCTGCTTAAAAGTGAATATGTATATTTATAGTAGGCTTAATTATATAACAAGTCCCTGAAGTTTGGAGTAATTTTGTCAAATACTTTTATTTTTTTTCAATGTCTGACTCCCCGAAGTTACTTCTGGATTTGTGATATACTCCTACTACCAATTCTGGCCAATTATGTTGACATGTAACATCGGAATCCTGATCGATCAGATGCAGGAGGTTAAGCACCTGGTGCCCCGTTGGCGAAGATTTTTTTTTTAAAATTTTAAAAACTACAAAACTTAATATATTTTTATATTTTTAGTTAGATAAAAAAATTAAAAAAAAAAGAATTGAAGAGAGAGGTCGCTTTCGCCTGTATGATATCACGTGGCATCACATGACCAACCTTCTGTGTCTGACTAGGATTTTACATGTCATCAAAATTGGCCAGAATTAGTAATATGAGTATATGACAAACCCAGAAGTAACTTCGGAGAGTCAGACATTTTAAAAAAAAAAGTATAAGAGTATTTCGCAAAGTATCCCAAATTTCATAGACACGTGACATAATTAAGCCTTTATAATATGTGTGTGTGGCATGTATGGATGGAGTTTTACTACTCCTCAGACCTGGGGCACCAACCGCATCTTAGAAGTAGACTAGGTTGACTCAATTTGGAATGGACTTGAACAAATTTAGGCTTTATTTGGTTAACCGAGAGAAAATAGGAAGAGAGTAAATGAGAAGAAAAAAATAGGGAAGAGAGATTATGGGGAGAAAATGAATAAATTTTATAGTTGTTTGGTATGAGAGAAAATGTGAAGAAATTAAATAAAGAGAAAAATTGAGTTTTTTTTCTTTTTTGTGTGGATCCCATGAGTTTTTTTTCTTCTCTCCATTTTCTCTCCTAAATCAAACAGGGGAAAATAAAGTTTTCTCTTCAAATTTTCTCCTCCAAATTTTTTTATTCATTTTCTAAGGTGTTAAGGTAAGAAGCTAGTAAGCTAACGTGGCATCTCGCATACCATTCTGATAATGACATAAATGCATGTGACCATTCTCTTACACGGGGTCAAATTGGGCCACCTCCCATCTAAATATCTAATCGGTCTTGTCCTATCTTAGTTTACAAGTTATGCATTATTAAGAGCACTAGCTCCGGGATAATAATAACATGGCATATAATCTAATTATCTCACCAATAATTACATAGGCTATTAACGTTAGGGTCTTCCTAACAAGTGTTCTTAGGACACTTGTTAAACATTCTAAAAATTAAAAAAATTCATAAGTTTAAATTATTTATTCTTTCAAAAATATAAAAAAAAAATGCATTTTCTCGTAACTTTTAACTATTTTTAATTTCTTAACAATTGTTCTTAGGACACTTTTTAACATTTTCCTTAACATTAAATTAGAGATAACTCAGTTGATAAAGCTAAAGGATATATTGTGTAAAGAGTTTAATATGTGTACACTGATAGTGTAAAGTTTTTTACACTGTCCATCCACCGTTCATTTGTGTTAATTTTATTTAGAAATCAATAACCATACACTCTTGGATGATGGATGATACGGTGACAGTGTAAAAAACTTTTACACTGTCAGTGTACAAACTATTTTCTCTATTGTGTAAGTATTTGAGTTTGAATCTAGGTAACACACAATTTTCTATTTTTTCAAAAATTTATTTATAAAAATAGACAAAATTAATTATTTTCAAATTTTATCTAAGTTATATATTTTTTCAAATTTTAATTTTGTCCTTTTTTTTTAAAAAAAAATCAAGTCCCAAAAAAAAATCTAAAATCTATTTTTTATGGCACATTTTAGAAAGATTTAATTAATGAGTTTGAAATTTTTTTTTATTATGAATTCAACGATACCAAAATTACGAATTCTGATTGAGAATTGAGATAATTATAAAAAAAAATTGAAATAAAATATTAGAATGAAATTGAAATAAAAATAATTTTGAGAACAAATCACCGAGTTTGCCTTTAAAATATTATACAGCAAAGTAGTTATATCAAAAATATTCTTATTATCTTACTCTGAGTTTGGTTTAACAAAAAAATATCTTCACTTGCAGCAAAACAAATTTGATTGTGGAATGAAGATTTTTTCTTAAAAAAAATTCTTTAATAGCTTCCAAATGAGAGATTAGTGGTCTATAGTGTACTCTCATAGTGCTTTTAAAATGATGCAATGATAAAAAAATTATGAAAGGATATGCAAAGAAATGTCATGCAAATAAAAAAAAATCATCTATTAGCTTAGATAAGCTTCTCGTTAATGGTATCATATATTTCATCAAGTTATCATCTATTTCAGTTTTGAGGTGAGTTCAGTTGTTAATTATGTGTACCATAATTTAGTGGGAATAAATAAATACTCTTAGCTTTATATGTTCGAGATTGCAAATCAAGTAAGATCCTTGTTGCTTAAGGTGACAAGTTTAGTCTCAACCAGTGCATTAAGATGAAGTTTTAAAGTTAAAAAGTCGCAAAAGAGTCGTTATACATTGACTTAATTAAGGAGTCTAATGTATACTAAAGTCGTACGCATATAGATCATTACATACTTAAGTAGAATGTAATTAAAGGATAAATAATCATTAGGAAGAAGCCAGATAGATTATCAAGTACTTGTAGAGAACAAAGAGCTATATGCTCACATATAGTAAATTGATTCACTTAGAGATCATTAGGTATTCTTATTTAGTATTTTTTATTGGATGTCAGTGTAGTGTCATGATATATTTATTTGTTAGGTGGATGAGCTATTTCAATAAAGTGTTTAGCAACATTAATAACTTCTTCCGATATAGTAATGGTGTGTTTTGATGCATTAAGTAAATGGATATAACTATGAAATTTTGTCACTTGGCTGCGAATTTTGATAAACTGAAAGACCATTAAAGTTACTTTGTGACAAAATGTTAGTAGTGTTTTATCTCTTAAGGGAAAAGTTTAGAGTAGTTAAGTGTCTATAGAGCACATTGACACAAACTCCATGGTTGCACATATGCTCAATAAAGGTTTATCATGTGATGTCTTTCCTAATAACATTGCTTGTATGAGTATTGTATCATTTGATGATATGTTAATTCAGCGGAAGTTTGTATTTGAGTGTTTTTTCTAGTATAGACATGTTTGTGGATATATATATATATATATATATATATATATATATATTGAAAATGCTTATGGTTTAGCTTCACTCTGAACTTATTCATTGAGATCTCGCTAAAGAATAAAGTAGGACCTATTGAAAATAAACATATTAAAACCACATTATATGTAATTTTCACGCTACACATCCATACTTGATCTATGTCGCTGATATATGTAACAATTGATGGGTCTAGTTACGATAAACATATACCGAAGATCGCTTTGATCTTATGTTAATATGATTGATGAATGAGATTGTTAGAAATGAAATTTTGGTATAGAAAGATATTTTGAGCGTTCATAAGGTTATTCTATAATGCATGATTGTATACCGATATATGTGGCTCAAATGGGAGATTATTAGATATTTATCTAATATATGAGCTTACCTATATTATTAAACATGTATTATATGCTATCATAAAGATATAACACCTTATTTGGTATAAATTTTATACTCCCTCCAGTCCCTAATATAAGCACCATTTGACCAATTTCACTCCCTTTAAGAAAGTTAGTTAATATTGTTAGTGGTATTGAAAATGTAAATATTTGGTAAACATTTTCAAAAGTACTCCTATAATTATTATTGGAAATCTAAAAAGTGTTGAGTAAATAAGGGTGTTTGTGGAAAAGAAGTAATTAATGCTATTAGAAATTGGAAATGAGGCTTATATTAAGGATCAAAAAAAGTCTTCAAAATGTGCTTATATATAGGACCGGAGGGAGTAATATGTAGATACCAAAAGTCTTTTTTTCTATATTGTTGATGGACCGAAACATAAATAAGAAAAGTTCAATAGTCATAATCATTTACGAAAGGTTATGAACTTATTATAAATAGATTATGGTCCTCAAGTCACATGCAACTAATGCTCTTCTTAATGGTTGTCAAATTCGAGAGTCTATGTAGACTCGTTTTGTTTAGGTAAACTCGAGTCGTAAACTCGTACGAGTTTACCTAAAAAAATTACATCTATATTGTAATAACTATGACCTATTAATAATCAATATTCATAATTTCAAGTTTAACATAATAACAAAATATGATAAGATATTGTTCGTTGATACTAATAAGTAATAATATAAAATAATTCATTCATCAATATTCAAACTTCAAATTCAAAACATAATAAAATAACATATCCGCTGTAATTTTAATTACAAACTCAACATAATAATGTTTAACAAAAAAATAATGAAAATTAATTGTCAATTTCTAAACAAGTGTTCTTTAGTTAAAGTAACACTTAAAAACATTGACAAAGTAAATGAGTTTTGATTTATGGACAATACTAACAAAGTAACACTGAAAATTGAAAAACGAAGAATGCATTTATGTTTAAAAGTTAAAACTAAAAATGATTTTTATCGAGCATTCATCATATTATAATACTAGGTTAACGAAGAAGAAAACAGGGAAAACGAAAATAAAGGAATAAAAGGAGAAAGTTAGTAAACAATTACCAAATAAAGGGAGAAAGTTAGAAAGGCGTGCGTAGGGCGTGGGGTGTGGGGTGGGCGTGCGATAAAAGGAGAAGAACTGAAGATTGAAGAAAATTTTGAATAAGAAGGAGAAGAGAATATTGATTTAAGGGTTTTTTTTTACCCAAAAACGCAACAAATAGGATAAAAATAACCTAGAATATTTTTTTAAAAAAAAAATAAAATTGAAAAACGATGTCAGATTTGACGTTTAGGGCTCAAGAATGCTAATTCGCTAACTCGGCCATAAACTCGCGAGTTTATAAGAGTCTACCAGTATCCACCTGAGTCACTTCACTCCGAGTTTTCATTAGTTTCAACTCGTTTTCCATAGGTAGATTCGTAGATTCGTAAGTTTCTAAGTACTCCCTCCGTTTCAGAACATTAGGCCTTTTAGCCTTTTTTTTCTTGTTTCATAACATTAGGTCTTTTACAATTCCAATACATAAACATATTTTTCTTTCCAATTCTAACCTTTATTCAATCATTTCATTCTCTCCTCACTAATTCTACTTTTATCATCTCTTTCATCTCTAAACCACTATACATTAATTAATGGACACACTTACTAATAAACATTAAATACTACTACAATTTTCAATAAGGATTGATAGGGGCATTTTGGACAAATTATACATAACACTTACAATAATTAACACTTTCTTTCTTAATCTGTGTGTCCAGGCCTGAAAGGCCTAATGTTCTGAAACGGAGGGAGTATTAACACTAGTTTTTGACAATCATGCTCTTCTTTACCATTCCATCATTATAAATAAGTTATGGTCCCCAATTGTGCATAATGACTTGGAAGATCAGAGGACCTTCATGTTCTTTCATGAACAAGGATATGGATAGAAGAAGATCAAATATGCTAGTTTGTTCATCGTATCCATTTTGGATGTACACAAGTAAGTTTCCTCTGCTGCTTTATTCGTTCTTAATGATTTGACATGATAGTGTTTTGACTAAATGATACTTTCTCCGTTTCATTATGTTTGGTATTTTAGGCATGGACATACAAATTAAGAAAGTATTAATTATTATAAGTATTTCCTCCGGTTCGAATTATAAGCAAAACTAACTAAATTTACGCTTATTAAGGAGGTTAGTTGATTGTATTTAATTTTATCAAATTTATAAAAGAATAGAAGTATTTTTGAAAAGTTGCATTGGGAATGAAACAAAAATTAAATAAGATAACAATTTTCTAGGGATGTTTTAGGAAAGTGGCATCAGGAATGAAATAAAATTTAAGAAGGTTGGTTAATTTTGCTTATATTTTAAACCAAGAGAAGTATGTTTTTTGTTGCTTATATTTCAAGCCGGATGGAGTATTATGTATAGTTTGTCCAAAATGTCCCTATTTAATCCTTATTGAAAATTGTAGTAGTATGTAATTTTTATTAGTAAGTGTGTCCATTAATTAATGTATAGTGGTTAAGAGATGAGAGAGATGATAAAAGTAGAATTAATGAAGAGTAAGAGAAATGATTGAATGAAAGATTAAAATTGAAAAAAAAAATATGTTTGTGTATTGAAAATGTAAAAGGTCAAAATGAAAAAAAAAAATTGCTAAAAGGGGAAATATAATGAAAGGGAGGGACTAGGGAGTAATTTTTATCTCTTTAATATGTCTCTCATCAATTTTTCCAACATATACGTCCTAAACATACAAACCAACAATAACGTTCTATGTTTGTAGAGCCTGTGATATGAAAGCTCTAGCCACTTATAAGGTAGCTAAGGCGGCTTACTAAAATAATCTGTGGCTAAGTGTTTACCCACACTTATAAGTGTGGCTGTTTTGGAAGAAGGAAATGGTTAAATTTGAAGCTTTATGTTTGACTAGTTAAATAGTTAAAAGTTTAACATCAAAAACCTACAAGTTCATATAAGCATGAATTTTGTTGTGGATTTGCCATTGATCTCTACTTGTTTGTTGTTATGACGATAATACAAGCTAGTCTTATCAATTTATTCACTTTCTACGTAGAAGAGTCAATCATTCATGCAGGATGACCGAATAATAATAATTTTTGGTCAGTGGATGGATCCAGATGCATGGTTGAGCCAAGGTTTTGGATTTGAGATATCAGGAAAGGACAATTTGTTATGATGACAACATGGAGCAACCCAGAATATTTTGAAAGACCTTGGGGATCAAACACAAATCTCGTAAGTACACATATGTTAATTATATGGTTGGACTGAATCCACATGCATGCAGCTTATGTCATTGCATTGCATCGCATTGCAAGACTTGGACTATTGAGGTTGGAGAGTTTAAGGTAACATGTTAGATTTATTATTGCCTTGGCTATTCGTTGTTGATCTATGTGCACTCAGTTGCTTACATCCATGGACTTCTATAAAAGATTTTGTTTCTGTAAGTGCTTATGATGATGTTGCGAGACCACCGATCAACAATGACGCAGAGTTCGATGAGGATATGGGTGATTGTGACTCTGATTGCAACATATATGTTCATATACCGAGGATATGTCACCTTTCCTATCTCATTTCTTCTATATCTGGAGCTGCAGCCAATACAGTTCTGAGTTCTGTATCACTTGTATGTAGAGATGGTGCTTCCTTTTGACTATGCTGCAGAGTCCAGACTACAGAGTAATGCATGGTAGTATAAATTATGAGGACAGAGCCGCAGACCGTATAGAGTATTTTGTTGTGATAAACTTGTAGCGCATATAGAAAGTATAGTGGCACCCTCTTGTTTTGATAAAGTTTACGAGTTTGATTTCTATCAATCATGAATTTGGCTTGTATAATCCTGTGATTACACCCTTTTTAAAGAGCAATTGCATTATTTAGCAAATGAACATATTCAACAATTTCTCGAAGCATAAACTCTGTTGGTCTGTATGAAGTATTGTGCATAAACTGTAGTTCCATATGTAGTACACCTACTACCTACTTGCGCTGTTTTTAGTGTAACTGTCTAACTGTGAAGAAACAGAATTGGAAGCAAGTAGTTATCAAAATGAATTCTTCAACTAACTGTGAAAACTGATATGTACAAGTATATATAGTTAGCTTGTGATCCAAGTCACTAAGCATCTCAACCGTATAAGCTGAGTTCAATCTAACGGTTCTAATTAAGTTAAACTAACACAAATCCTAACTAACTAACTAATATAACAGCTAGCTAAGAAGCTCACCAGCCCCCCTCAAACTGGCATGTGAATGTTGAGCATGCTGAGTTTGGAATGATTGGCCTTAAAAACCAATGGAGAGAGAGCCTTGGTAAAATATCTGCAATTTGAGTGGATTTAACTGGAAAAAGATGCAGAAAACCAAATTCCACTTTGTCTCTAACAATATGGCAATCAATTTCGATGTGTTTGGTCCTTTCATGGAAAACGGGGTTAGCTGCAATATGTAAGGCAGAAGCATTATCACAATATAAGGTCACTGGTGTATGCTGCTTGAATCCCAGATCCTCTAGAAGATAGACAAGCCACTGTGCTTCATGAGTTGCCATAGCTAATGCACGATACTCTGCTTCTGCAGAAGATTTCGACACAGTTTGTTGCCATTTGCTTTTCCATGAGATTAATGATGATCCAAGAAAGAAGCAATAACCTGTAACTGATCTCCTGGTATCAAAACAACCACCCCAGTCAGAATCTGAGAAACCACTAAGCTTGACAGAACATGACGCAGAGAAAAATAAGCCTTCAGCAGGAGACCCTTTTAAGTATCTAAGTATTCTGTGAGCTGTTGTCATATGTTCATCAGTTGGTGAAGATAGAAACTGACTGAGATGGCCTAATGCATAACAAACATCTGGTATGGTGTTTGTCAAATAAATGAGTCTGCCAATTAGTCGTCTATAACTAGAAGGATCTGACAGTACTTGACCAGAAGTTTGATGCAGTTTATGATGATAATCCATTGGAGTAGTTACTGGTTTGCAATTAATCATACCAGTTTCTTCCAGTAAATCCAGAACATACTTTCTTTGATAAAGAGTAATGCCTTGCTGAGTTCGAGCAATTTCCATGCCAAGGAAATACTTCAGTTTCCCCAAGTCTTTGATACTGAATTTGCTGTGAAGTAAATCCTTGACATTTTGTATTTCATTCAAATCATTTCCAGTTAAAACTAGATCATCAACATAAACAAGAATTGCAGTGAACTTGGCATTGGCATTTTTAATGAACAATGAGTAATCAGCTTTAGACTTCTTGTATCCACATTGTAACAGTACTCCAGTGAGCTTAGCATGCCATTGTCTGCTGGCTTGCTTAAGTCCATAGAGTGATTTTTGTAATTTGCACACTAGGTTCTGTAGGTTTCTATGTTTTGATGCTAACAACCTTTCTCCAAGCAACAACATTATCAACAATGAAGCTATCTCATGAAGAATAGAATTAAGATTTAGTTTGATTCTAATGCAATGTAATATTTAATTTTATGCAATGCATATCATGAGAGTGGGTAGCTTTAGGTGATCTTAATGAAGCTTATAATAATGTTTGATTAAGAGTGAAGAAAACTTAATCTTGATTATAATAGCTCATATTAAAGTTATTGTGAAAATCCATTTGAAAATACTTTGTTTTTAGTCCATATCTGATCAGGTCACTCGAGTAATGACTTTGCCTTTACTCGAGTAATGTGTGTTGTTATAGGTTAATCGAGTAATGAGTTATTAGTCACTCGAGTAACGTATTTCAACATGTGTCAATCGAGTAGTGTGTTACACTTCACTCGAGTAACTTGAACAGTGGCAGAAAAATTATAAAAGGACTTCATTTTTACATGAACAAGGTTACACACTCTTTTACAATTTTCTATTGAGCAATACACTTTCATTTTTCAAGAGCTATTACACACTTCCTTTGAGAAATCAAGATTCAACAAATTTCTTCTATTCTTCACTCAAGATTAATCATTGTTCTAAGTTTTCTTTGAGATCAATATTTTTTAGTTCTTAATTGTGTTGAAGCTTTGCAACAAGAGGTTGCACATTTCAAGAGTTCAACAAAGGTGAAGAATTTCACAAGCAAGTCTTTGAAGGTTTATCAAAGCAAGATTGAAAAGGATTTGGTTGGAAGCATCTTCAACAAATCAACAAGAGAAGACGGAAATTCAATTGGGTTAGAATTTCAAAGTGTTTGGTACACACTTTGAAGAAGGGTTAAGATAGGATAGCTTTGTGAGAAAGTTGCATCTTAAACATTGTAATTCTAACAATTGAATTTGTCTAGTAGAAACTCTTTATCATTTTGATAAAGGGGACTGGATGTAGCTTTCAAGTGGGTGAAAGTGAACCAGGATTAAATCACCGTCTTCATTGTTTCTTTTCTTGTTTGCATTAATTCAAGAACAATTGAATTTTAGGTTAGAATTGGGGTTTTTCAATTCATTATCAATTGACCTAAAATTGGTTGGTAAATTTACTTGCAATTGTTCATAGCATTCATACATAGTTTGTTGAATCATCATAGTATTGCGATTCTAAAAGAATTCTCATCAAAACTCTTTTACTATTCGATTTTTACCCAGATTACTCGAGTGAATTGTGGATTACTCGATTAATCTGAAAGCTGTTTTGAACTTTACTCGAGTGAGACTTCTGATACTCGAGTGAAATAAAATTTGCTTGCGTAATACTCGATTAAAAGGTATTTTCCTCGAGTAACCTGACTTGTTTTTTGAAAGAAAATTTATTTTCTTAAAATCATTCTCTACGGTGATCGAAATATCTGTACTAAGGCTCCAATATTCTATTCACCCCCCTCTAGACTATATTGAGCTGCTTGTTGGTTTCCAACAGGTTCTTATTCTGAACTTCCAAACCTTTTGGCAATTTCATGTATACTTCTTCATTCAAATCACCATGAAGAAATGCAGTATTTACATCCAATTGATGTAAATGCCAGTCATGAATGGATGCAAGAGAAAGCAAGGTTCTGATTGTTGTCATCTTAACAACAGGACTAAAGGTGTCAAAGTAATCAAGGCCTTCAGTCTGTGTGAACCCTTGTGCTACTAGTCTAGCTTTCAATCGTTCAATAGTACCATCTGACTTGTGTTTAATCTTAAACACCCATTTGTAGCCAATTGGAACTTTATCAGGAGGTAGTTCAGTGAGAACCCAAGTTTTGTTCTCCTCAAGAGCTTTCAACTCAGATTTAATAGCCTCAACTCAACATTCATGCAAAATAGCTTCCTCATAGTTTGCAGGTTCAGTATTAGAAGTAATGGCTAATGAAAAATGTTTATGTGGTATGAAAAGGTTATCATAAGATACTAAATTTGAAATAGGATACCTTACCATTGAGGAATCATGTGGCAGTGAGTCAGAACAAGCCAAATTGCAGTTATAATCCTTTATGTATGTAGGTTTTCTAGTAATTCTAGTGGATTGTCTGATAGGATTTGGGGCTGGATTAGGTGGTTCAGGCTCAGGTTCACTGATAGGAACTGATGGATTAGGTGGTTCAGGCTCAGGCTCAGGGCTAAGAGGTTGATTAGCTAATGTAAGATCAGAAGTACCCTGAATATGGTTTGGTATAGGAGGTATTGAGGCTGATATAGTATCCTGATGTGATTTGACAGGTATAGGCAAAGGATATATATCATAAAAAGGATCAGATATAGTGTTTGGGTTGAGGTTAGTAGCAGCTGATCCTGTAGAATCTGTCTTGACATAAGGAAAGATATGTTCATAGAAAATTACATGTCTTGACAGAAAGATCTCATTTGTTTTCAAATCTATAAGTAAGTAACCTTTGACTCCATTTGTAAAACCAAGGAAAACACATTTTCTGGACCTAGGGTCAAGTTTTAGTCTATGTGCAGTTAAGGTGGAAGCATAAGCTAATGAACCAAAGACTTTAAGATATGATAGATCCTGATTGGTTTTATGCAAAATGAAGAAAGGAGACTTGTTTTGTAAGAAAGGAGTAGGCAATCTGTTTATAAGGTGTGCAGCATGAGCTACAACAAAATTCCAGAAAGGTTTTGACAAATTGGATTGGAAAATAAGAGCTCTTGCCATTCCTAAGAGATGTTGGTGTTTTCTCTCAACAATGCCATTTTGTTGAGGAGATTCAACACAAGATCTTTGATGTAAAATACCTTTTGAGTTGTAAAAGTCATGAATCATAATTTCTTTTTCATTGTCACTCCTGATACATTTAATAGTTTTCTGAAATTGATTCTCAATCATAGTGACAAAGGATTTGATGAGAGTGGAAGTCTCAGATTTTAGTTTCATAAAGAATATCCAAGTGAATCTGGATTTATCATCCACAACAGTAAGAAAATACTTATGGCCAAGAGTGGAAGGAGTAGAGATTGGACCCCAAATATCCATGTGGACTAAATCAAAAACAGACTCAGAAACAATATAACTTTCATTGAAGGATAATCTTTTCTGTTTAGCCAAATGACAGACATTACAAGGATCAACTGATTTATTACATGTAATAAAGGGAAATTCATGTTGTAATACAAGTAATTTGCTATGGGAGGGGTGTCCTAACCTAAAATGCCAAAGATTACAATCATAAGAAGTAAAATGGTTTATTGTGTGAGGTCTTGGTAATTGCTGGGAAGGATTTATCAATGCATATAGGTCTGTCCTTAACTCAGCTGCACCAATCATCCTCGATGAGTGCTGATCCTGAATTTCACATTTAGTATCAAAGAAAGATAGTTTGCAGGACAAGTTAGTTATTAGTTTAGAAACAGAAATTAAATTGTAGTGAAAGGAAGGAATGTACAGAACATCACTCAAGTATAATGAATTGGAAAAAATTACTGAACCTGAAATGGTAGCAACTATTTTACTACCATCTGGTAAACTAATTGGTAATGGTTTTATGGTTTTGTATGATTGAAATTTAGATAAAGAGTAACAAACGTGATCAATTGCTCCTGTATCTAAAATCCAATAATCTGGTTTGGTTTTGACAGACAAAATGCAATGGTTTATACTTGAGGAATTTGGTTTTGTGGTAAGGAATTGGGATGAAATTTGGTTAGCACTATGAGAAGGCTGATTTGCAGATTGTTGAAGTAAGGCTAGTAAAGCTTTGTGTTGCTCAGGAGTAAAACCAAACTTGGTTTCAGATTGATCTGCTGCTGCAGATTCTTGCCGATCTGCATACTGAACACTGATATCATCATCCTCATCATGTGTTGCAGCAGAGAAATTATTCACTGTTTTATTGTTCTGAAAATAGCCATTGGGAAATCCATGTTTCCTGTAGCAGACATCTTGTGTATGACCAGTACGATTGCAGAATGTACAAACTTTAGAGCTATTTCGAGAACCTGAATTTCTGCCAGAAAATCTACCTCCTCTACCTCTAGGTGTACCTCTGCCATAAGAAGATTGATGCTGATTCCTACCACTATCATTAGAGTTTAACAGAACTTTTGATTCATCCACAGGTGAGGAAAATTGTCGTTCTTGTTGAATTAGCATAGAGAAGGCACGATTCACAGTTGGTAAGGGATCCATTAACATGATTTGAGAACGAACAGTAGAATACTGATCATTGAGTCCTCTCAGAAAACAGATGACATAATCATATTCACGATAAGCTCTAATAGTAGGAATCAAAGTGCAGTGGCAAGTAATATCACAATAGCAATTAGGAATTGGACGAAAGTTACTGAGTTCTTGCCATAGACCTTTCAAATGTGTGAAATAAGAAGAGATTGTCATATCACCTTGCTTGAGATTGTAAACTTCACCAAGAATATCTGAAATAGGAAACGCATCTCCTTGATAGTAACGTTCCTTGAGATCTTCCCAGATTTCAAGTGCTGTATCCATCCAGAGAATGCTTTGAAGAATTGATGAATCAATAGAGTGATTAATCCATGAAACAACTAAGGTATTGCATCGATCCCAAGCAGTGAAAAGAGGATCATGAGGATGTGGTTTTGGAAGAGTTCCATCGATGAACTGCAACTTGTTCTTTGATTTCAACGCCATTTCCATTGCACGAGCCCAGGGATGATAATTGGAACCAGTAAGTGGTGAAGCAACGAGAATCGCACCAGGATTCTCATTCGGATGAAGATAATAGGGACTGGAAGGATCCAAAAGTGGATTGGTAGCCATTATAGCAGAATGAAACTCGTGAAGAATCGAGAATCGTGAAGAAGAATCGAGAATCAAAGAAGAAGAATGAGTAGAAGTATGAAAAAAAATCAGAGAATCAGAGAATGTGGCGGGAAAAAGCGATTGATACCATGTGAAGAAACAGAATTGGAAGCAAGTAGTTATCAAAATGAATTCTTCAACTAACTGTGAAAACTGATATGTACAAGTATATATAGATAGCTTGTGATCCAAGTCACTAAGCATCTCAACCGTATAAGCTGAGTTCAATCTAACGGTTCTAATTAAGTTAAACTAACACAAATCCTAACTAACTAACTAATATAACAGCTAGCTAAGAAGCTCAACACTAACTGAAGTAAATTTTTAGAAACTTGTCTTGAAAATTTTTTTACAAAGTTAAAAGCAAAGGTAAGACTTTATTTTGTCAAGTGTGTAATTGAAATTGTTACAAATTGTTGTAGGAAATACTACCCCTACTTGATTCTTCTAAGGGGATCTGCTTTTGAGGTTGTTTCCAGGTTTTTCAGTAGCTACATCTGAGGTATAACCTGAAACTCAAATCATTGAATAATAATAAAGTACAAAGATCTTTTTACTTTAGAAAGAAGTTTGAAACACAAATTCACTTTCTTCTAGCCCAGCTTTGAAAGCATTGTGCTGAATACGTCAGTTTCATATTTACTGTATTCTTTTTGCTTAAGTTTCAGCTCCTTGTACTCAATTTTCATGTCCCTGATAATATAAGCCAAGCCAAGGAAACAAATAAATATGAATTGTTAAAAATACAAGGGTAAATTTATTTTAATGAAATAGGGCAGAGTTTAAAATGCTATTACCTGTTATTTGGATCAATAATAAGAGCTCTCTTAATATCAGCCTCAGCTTTCTCTAAGTCCGATGTTTTCAGGTATGCTTGACATCTTCTGTATAGAGCCTTCACATTTAAAGGGTCATGTTCTAGGACCTGTGTATTCATGCAACACACCATTAATTAGAAGCATTTCAACTTATTGTCAATTATTGCAAACTTAAAAACTCCTCCTGATACATTCAAGCTTACAACTAAATTTTAGTATCACCTATTGTAGAGAAAACATCATCCATTTTCCACTCTCCCTTTGTGCACAGTACACATTAAAGGCATTACTTGCATTACAATTACAACTTTTGTACATGATATGAATTGTATTTAGTTGGTTTCATTGTTAGTGGATTTAGTTAGTGTTGCTTTTAAGATATATGTTCATTGTCATAGAAATACCTAACCCCCTTTGCATATTGTTGCTTCATGCTATAGTTTAAACTTTCCATTCTCATCAAGGGACAGAGACAGAGGGAGAAAGAAAACATACATATAAATCAGATAATACCTTTGTGCATAGTCTGGAAGCTTCAGAGTACTCTCCCAATTTAAGTTTACAAGCAGCTTTGTTCAAATTACAGGATATTCGCAAAGTACTAGCATGACGCTTGTCATCATCACTGAACGAATGATCAAACTCGATGTATCTTATAGCCTACAAAATCATTGATGAAATATACTTTGTTACACACCTCAGACACAATGAGAACCATTTAACCAAGACTTAACAATACGAAAATTTACCTAATTATAGCATATCTTTCTCTCATCTTAATGAATTTGCTTCCAATTTGTAACAAATAACTTACCTGTTCATATTTCTTGCATCCACGCCTGAAATTTTCACTCTTGAACAGCAGATTTCCATCATGCTTCTTCCTCTCACAAGCTTCTATTTTCTCTTTAGTGTCCATTTTCCAAAATGGCTTCTCCTGCTCCATCAGAGTCACCTTAGAATTTCATAAACAGTGCTCCAGGTTTCTCCTTTCGGTATACGTTATTCAAAAATTCATCTCAAATTACTTGTCAGGAAATGAAAGCATAAGGAGACAAATATTATTTGAACAATTTATTCGGAGGTTGGACAACTTCTCATGACATATACTGACAGTAGGTGTCGCAATTAATAGTGGTTGTATGCTTAGAACAAAACTGTTATCTGAATCAATAACATCTTATGAGACCTAATAGTTTATGAAAAAAGTAAACATTCATTTGTACATAAAAATTATCAGTTGTCGTCACAAGTTATCAGAATTGGTTGTTATAGTAATACTGATGGCTTAGAAAATACTAAACATATTTTCTTCTTTAATTTTAATGCAATTGAATCAACTGCTATTCGCAATACATAGGGGCAACTAACCTTGACAAAATCAACCAATACAACTTCATAATAAAGGAATCTATTAGTGGCATTGTTTCTCTGTAACGCGTGTTGGTCACCAAGATATTCAGAACTTATAGTCACCACAGCTTGTTCAGCTTTCTTCATTGTCATTATTGCTCTTTCCAGACCCTCAAGCACTTGCTCTGAAAAGGAATAGAATAAAACAGTACAAAGATTAGAAAGAAAAAAAAGACAGTAATAACTAAGAATTAAAAAATGCACATGCTCATGGTCCTATCATAATAACTAGTAATTACTAAGAACTAAGAACTAATATTTTCATGTACAACAACACAGAATACCTTCATGAGTTGTGAACTCAAAAGGTTCTTCCTCTGATCCTTTCCTCTCAATAATTGTGCCATCTTCTCTTTTACACGAATATATAACTGCAGAAAGTGAAAATATTATTTAAGAACTTTAGCTATCCAACCTTCAAAATCTTTTGCAAAACCAGAAAAGCATCCAATATAGTGTGTAGTGGAGATGAACAAAAGATCATGTTCTTGAGATTGAAGTTACCTTTTACTAGGGATCCTTCATTTGGCCGATCAAACCCCTCCCCGACTTTTATAATTTTTTTCAATATCGTCTTATCTCCCATGACATCAGTAACAACTTTCCACGATACCAGCTCAAGTTTGATGGCAGTTAAATTAGAATCAGGTAGGAGACAGCCATCAAGCTGAGTGGTTCTTTCCGAATTTTGACTTATTAGCCCATCTGCAAATTAATTTTGACTTCACTTAATGGTTTCAATGAATAACCTAATAGCACAAATTGAGGAATAAAATTATGGCAATACATGTATACTTCATGTGAAAGAAAGAGTGAATTCTAATTAACTTACAAAAGAACTTCGTAGATAGCTCTGCCACCTCGCCTTTTCTCATTGTCTTTACTGCTATACTCATTGCAGGACAAAGATAACCTGATCCAGACACACATATTAGAACATTATAAACCTAAAAACTTTCTCTAGACTTCTAAGAAAAATTCTCATTAGTAATGTATAATATTAATAAAATTATTTACTTAAAAGGAAGTAAGACACTTCAACTTACCATCACTTACATTAAACTCTACCCCTTGATCAGACTTAGAGACAAGCATCCCACTCTCTAGCCTTGCTTCATATTTAACTGTAAATAAACAATTTATGTACCAGGCATGTTAAATGTTAAAGTCCCGCACGGTTTAGTATATGAGTAAAGAACCATTTATAATTACTTGAGAAACCCTTCTTCTACGAGCTAAGTTAGGCCAATTATGGATCTAACACTTCAATGGCTCACAGAAGAAGGGTTATATTTCTAAGTGTCCCAAGCCAGACTTGTTTATGGCATGTATAAATTACAATAATTACACTTCAATGTACCACTCATTGATTATTTGATTATATAAAAATATGGTTGTGGTTGTTACCTAGCACCTCGTCCTTCTCCCTTGGAGTAGCCCATCCTTCACCGTCCCGTATTATCTTTTTCATGATTCCTCCATCGTTGGTCAAGTCCCTGATGGAAGCCCAAGACAGCAATTCAATGTCGAAAATGAGAGTTGAATTCGGAGGAATCAATGGCGGAGAACCAACTTCCCCGTATGCCAAGTTAGGTGGTATTCTGAATATTGCTCTCTCCCCTTTCTTCATTGTGGCAACTCCTTCATCCCAACCACTAATAACTTCACCTGCAAGAAATAAAATAACTTGGTCTATTTACACTATCTACTCATATATTCAATTTCTATATCATTATCCACATTTTGTACTCTAGTAGTGTATAATTTACTTTACTAGCAAAAGTGTAAAGTGTTACGTTTCTATGCGTCAAATCTGAATTAACTTTCGGTACTTTGTGTTATAAACCTGAAAGTTGTGCAAGAAAAGGTGCAAATAACATGGTTGAATTTACCAGCAACTATAATATTAGTACTTACATTGGCCTAATTTGAAATGAAATGAGGACCCTTTATCATAACTGGATTCAAGAGATGAACCATTCTCGACTTTTCCTCTGAAATGAACTGAAAAGAAGAGACAAAGGTTCCTTTAGAACTTAAATGAGTGTTTCATTGGTTTCTCTCAGTCATAAAACTTAAGATAAGAAAGTGAAAAGGTAGAAAAAATTTACCATTTCCCTGTTTTTGTAATGGTATATGAATTATAATTTATAACAACTAACTAAAGTTGTATATGAAATAGTTGGGAGATGTTTTGGTCTTACTACCTTCAACTTCGTCTCCAGAGAATGGAGTTTGCCAAGTGACTCCTTTTCTGAGGACCCGTTTTGTGAGGCCTTCATTTCCAATTTCAATGAGAGGGAAATCTGAGTGTTCATCATCAGTTTTGAGTTCATTTTCCAGAGAGTGGTTCATCTGAGAGAATGACATCGAAATGAGAGAATGAGATAAAGGAAAGAGCTCCAAGTTGAAAACAGAGGATAAGCCGTTGTTGGTTTCCCTCCTGTTGGAGATTTCGGTTGAGATATTTTGTAGTTTATCATTAACTAAAATTTAACTATTCAAATTATTTATTCATCGTTTGTAATTTAACTCGGTGAAATTTATACTCCCACTGTCATGTTATCTTGGTAAAAAAATGCAAAAGAATTTGTCTCATATTAAAGTAAAAAAATAAATGAAAAATCTTGAAGATTGTATATTATATCGATGATTGATAACTAAGTAAGAAAAATATATTTAAAGATTTTTTTTTAGGCAATATTGCAATATGTATTAATTGTAATGATATAAAAATTTGTATAATATCAATTTGTAATTAATGAGTGAATCATGCATTATATAAAATAGATACTCTCTTATTTTCATTGACTAGTTTGACTTTTACCAAGATAATGGGACGGAGGGAGTATCATTTATTGATATCTTGTAATAATTATTCAATTTATTGATTAATTATATTTTTGATAAATATTTATTGATTGATTGTAATTTTTTCACAATAATATGGAGTGTGATTGGATCAATATTTTTTAAAAAAAAAATGTTATTTGAACATAAAAAAAAATGTGATTTTGGAGTTATTGGTTTTACATCCAAATTAGACATTAGACGGGGGCAGGCAGATCCACTCTGGGCATCTCTGCCGTTGTCCATGCAAAAGTTGAAAATTTAGCTAAAATGAGGGACTGTGGCATTGAACCTAGATTCCCATGCTGATTTCACACATAAAATTCCACCAAGCCAAAGTATTTTAATTGATAGCATACGCAAAATTTTAACTTTAAACATTAAAAAATTTGTTGCACACTCTAAAATTTTGGTCAAGATTTGCCACTGGCTTGGTCTTCTGAAAATCTATGCGAGCATCCAGTTCATTGAGAGAGACCGCGGTGCACTCCACATTTAGAGTCACTAACTTGCTTTCTTGTGAAGCCATGATTCGTTGTTTCCTTAAAATTTTGTGAAAGATTTTGGTATAAAAGATAATTCATCATATGATATAAAAGAAAGAAAAATTTAATAAACAAAGAGAACATTTCTAAACCTTTTAGATAAGTGAAAAAATAGTAAGTTAAGAAAAAGCCAAAAATATTTAGGTAATATTTTTTTTTTTTTTTGAGAAAAAGCAATTGCACATGGGTCATTAGAAAAATGATTTAGAGACCTAGGATTGTGACATTTGTTATTTTTTAAGTTAAAAAATAAAATAAAATAATTAAAATGACAAACGTCACAATTCTATGTGTAGATTTATAAGTAGGTCTCTCAATATATGTCTCACAATCATTACTCGAGTCATTATTATAGGACAATATGAGACCATCATCAATAATGCTTGGAAATTGTTGTTTGAATTAATGTTGAACGAAATTATTATTTAGATGCATCTAAATTATAATTGATTATGAATTTAAAAAAAAATTAAATTGCTAGGTTTTTTATTAAAAATAAATGTAGCAAACATCATATCAAATTGAATTAGGTCATTTATGTTCAGTTTAACCTGATTTTTTTTAAAGAATAAGTATAGACCAAACTAGTCAACTAGATCAAGCTATTTTAGTTTAATTAGTCCAATCTATAATGTCGAGAAGTTTGATCCAACTAGACCATTACATCCTACTCTCTTTTTCTTTAAAAAACTAGTAATTTTACCCGTGTATTGCACGAGTTTATATTATTTTTTTTAAAAAAAAATTGATTATAGATTTTTGAAATATGTCTTTTTGAATAATAAGTTAATATGAACTTTTTATAAAAATGATTTACATGTATTTAGAAATGAATAGTCATAAACATTAACCTTTAATTTAGTTTCAGCTACCAACTTTTTTGTTAATTTTAAAAATTAACTAATAATGTATCAACTATGCGATTTCTAATTTTAATTAACAACATAATTTCTTATATTAAAAAAAATCCAACTCATTTTGATTTTTGTTTTATTTAATCCATCATTCCAAATGCATTTTGTTAGTAATTCGTTTTGCAAGTTCAAGTGCAGCTATTTTTTTTTACCATATATATCATCATCATCATCATCATCATTATTATTATATCTATCCCAAAATATAAGACCTGTTTTCACACTTTTAATTAATTCGTGTTTATAAGATTCGAACTTTCAAATTACTTGCTTGTATTAGAACTTCATAATTGTAAATAAGTATATTGTCTAAAGTATAAAATAACGCATCATTATTTTTCACAATTTAAATTGCAACATATTGTATAAATTTTTGGATTTTTTTAAATTTGAATTCATGACTGAGTAAATATTTGATTGTATTAAGCTAAATCATTATACCAAATTATAGCTCATCTTTAATACTTATATATCCGTTTTTTTCGTTGTACCCAAAATTTATTATTCATAATGATGTTCTGTTTAAATGTTTAATACCAATTTGCTTATATTATGACTTGTTTGTATTAGAATTTCTGAAATTGCAACATTATATTCGTTTTTTTTTTCTGGTCAATTATCATATGATGAGTCGTTTAGGCATTATATATTTTTTATGTCAATATTTGATTCAAATTATTTCCTTTTGAAAAGATCATTAATAACCCGTGCAAATTGTAATAATATCGAAATGCAAATTGTATGTTTGCGGACAATTTTTATATTTATGTGTAATCCAAATTGTACTAATAAAAATTTACTAAAAATAACTTAAGATAAATATTTATTCTCGTGCGATGCACGAACAAACAAATTTGGAGGGAAAAGCAAGAATGAAGGAGGGAAAGTGAAAATGACAAAAATACCCTCAACTTCTCCTATTTTATAATATGTCGATAATATATTTTCTCATTTTCTCTCATTCCCTTTTATAATTCATCTTTTTTCATTAATTACAAACTTTGCTATCAGTCTAAACCTCTAAAACGTAAGTATTTTAAAAAGGTTACGTGTTCGTATTTAGTACATATTGAGTATCGATAGTACGGTATTTTTGGGTACATACCGAGTACATAATGATTTGATTTATTATTATTTTAATTTTAAGTTGGATACATGTACTATCCTATGGGGTACATGTATTTCTGATTACACTTTTAATATGCATCATTTCAAAACAATATCATATTTGTTTGAGTACTTTGGTATTTTCTTTTTTTTTCCTACATTCACACCATTATTTTAAATTTATGGCTTAATTGCATAATTGGTCCTTTATCTTATTTATTAGATTCACTTTGGTCCTTTATTTTTTTTTTTTTTGCAATTTACTGGTCCTTTATTTTTTTTTAAAAGATTCAGTTTGGTCCTTCCGTTAAAATAAAGTTAAATGAGAAGGAATATTCCAAGAATATTCCCCCTTCTAGGCTTAATTGCATAATTGATCCTTTATCTTATTTATTAGATTCACTTTGGTCCTTTATCTTAATATTCCAAGAATATTCTCACTTCTTCCTCCTCTTCCTCTGCTCTCTCCTTACAGTGGCGGCAGCCACCATGGGCTCACACTCTCTTCCCTCGAAAATCATCAAATTTCTTCAACATTTTTCAATTTTTCACGGTTTTTATGCTTTATTTTCATTATTCCTCAAACAAATTCGTGTTTTTCGTTATTTTTTCCTTAAAATCCGAATTCTAGGGTCCCTTTTCTAAAACTTTGGTTATCAACAATAGTCTCCTCCTCTGAACCTGCTGGAAAACGTGTGAAAACACGTGCAAAACGCTTCAACAACTCCGATTAATTTCTAAAAATGGCGGCGACGGTGGCATGGGCGGCGACGGCGGCGCCCATGGTGGCTGCCGCCGCACCAATTATGCAATTAAGCCTAAATTTAACTTAGTATCTCGTCCTTATATCTTAGCAGATTTTAAGCATCAACTTTTCATCCGAATATACTTTATCCTACGTCAATATCAATTTTATTTGTTTAAATATTTTTTTTATTTATATTTATCTATTAATTTTGAATTTATAATATCTTACCCATACTCCAGTTATTTTTAATGACGTATTACTTACCCGTATTTAGTACGTACCGTTCCCGTATAAGTGAAACGTAGGTGTAAACCAAAAGAAAAATGAAATTACTTTCATGCGACCTAATTTTGGGTTGTTGATATGCAATCTTATATTGAACCAATGATATTTTACCACCTAACGGCTAACATGCAATTGTCAAATCATTGTTTAAAAAATCAAAATTGCATGTTAGGTGGCAAAATATCATTGGTTCAATATAAGATTGCATAGCAAGAATCCAAAATTAGTTTGGATACTAGAAATATTATTACGTTATTTTGATTAAACAATTCTTTACTTTAAAGGAGATTTCTAATATGCAATCCAAAATTGGAGTGTTGTCATGCAACCTTCTCTTAAACCAATAGAAAGTTGCCATTTAATTTACCTGTGTCATGTCATCATTTGAAGTAGTCAAATTTAATTTTTTGCAATTTGGTCCAATTTAAATAGTAAATTAAAATTTTAGTCCTCTGTACCTATAGATAAATTATAAGTTTTAATTTTAAAAAACATCATTAAAAAAAATCAAAGTATGCTGTTGGTGGTTCTAATGAGCACAACTTAATTTAATTTTTATGTTGGACTAAATTGCAAAATATAATTTTGACTAATTTAAGTAATGATGTGGCATATATGTCTTAGGTGACAAGATTTTATTGGTTTAACAATGGGTTGCATAGCAACTATTCAATTTTTGATTGCATGGCTTTAAAACCTTCCAAACCCAACTACAACTACCACGGTACCACCCCTGCCTATCAATCATCTTTTTTTTCCTTATCCTCCTCTACTCAATTATGTTGGCATTGCTTAGTATTGAGATGTATTTCTCCCTCAATTCTCATATTCTGATTAGATATCTTTTTTAGTGGGTGCTTGCATATTGCCGCATAATGCAAAATCATATCCCAAAATTACTTTTCGGTTAGGGACTGTGTCATACTCCTACTCATCATCTAGATTAGAACAGAGCAGTTGTGTATCTGATACCAATAATATAATGCTGCCTAATCATCCACTAATGTCCATTTCTTATTTAAAGTTCCAAAACAGTTACTTAACTTATTAACCCAATTTCACATCAATATAACTTGTTTGGCGCCAAATATGTTGTTATCAAATTTTCATTTTCTTTCAGCTTTGTTAGAAACACTTTATCGAAGCTTTGAACTAAGAGTACAATTGTGTTTGGACTGGCTTCATGCGGTGGTCCATCTCTTGTACTATAAATCTGGTACCTAGTATACGGTCTGTCAAATTCGATTAGTGATATATGTTGGAACTTGGAAGTCCTGTATGTATCCTCTCGTAATATGTGGTATGATTTAAATGATTGTTGGGTTACTTTTTAAATTTTCAATTGGTTTTGAGACCTTAACGTAATATCAGAGTCAGAGTCCAACTTTTTTTTTCGGATATTATGAAACTTTACATATGTAATGGAAGAAGCAGCTATGCATATTTTATCCACCAAATTGGTGTGACACATGATGATGACTGTGGATTTGCATTTTGCAAAAGAGATTTAAGAATCAGAATGTTTTATGCGTTTATTTTGCTTATCTGCATCTGTAAGTGGATAAGTTCCTACTTAATGCCATTCTTCTTGCGTCATTTGGAGTCCATGATGCAATTATTCCTTCATACATTAGAGTATTCAGTGAGAAAAGAATATGTTAAGTTCACAAAACTTCATAAATAATTCCGCAGAATCAATACTTCAAGCATTAATTCTGTTAAGTTAGCAAGCACGTGCTATAGTTTTACAGATTTTTTACATAATTAAGTTTTTAAATATTACCTTTGTGCTTCTAACTAAAATGAAATAAGACCTTTCTTTCATGAGATTTAGTTCCCAACCCCCATGTTTTATCCTCCAAACCCCCATTTTATTAATAATCCTAAAATACCCCCCACATAACTTCTTCCCTAAATCAAATCATTCCCCAAACCCCAAACTCCCTCCTTCTTCTCCTTCCCCAAACGATTCTCTTCCCCTCCATCACGGTGCCTCCCGATCTCCACCGCCCCGTCACCATCTCCACCGCCCATGTCGTCATCCCCCTTCTCCGGCCATGTTTTTTTTTTCTGGGTCTGACAAATTTCCGAGAATCCCGTGTCGGAATTTCAAGAAATTCCGACACTGGTTCGTCGGAATTGTGTATGGTATTCAATTCCGACAAACCAGTGTCGGAATTTCTTGGAAATTTGTCAGACCCAGAAAAAAAAACTTGGCCGGAGAGCAAGGGGTTCGGTGGCGGGTTTGCTGTTGCTAGGGGGTGAGGAAGAGGGTTGGGGGTCGCGGCTGTTTATGGGTTTGGGAAGGAGGGAACCGTGGGTGGCGGTGTTAATGAGCGATTGGAACGGAGGATGAAGAACGAAAAGAACAGGGGCGGCAGTGAAGGGCCAACGGAGGAGAGAGTGATTTATGGGGAAAAGGGGTTGACCATGGGAGCTGCTCTGGTTAGGGGGTTCTGTTGGTGGTTTGGGGAAGAAGAAGAAGGAGGGAGTTTGGGGTTTGGTGGAAAAAAAAAATAAAATAAAGGATGTTTTTGTCATTTCTCAATTAAATTGGGGGTTGGGACTAAAACATGGGGGCTGAGAACTAAATCTCTTCTTTCATATAACCATTTTTTAAGAGGGGCTATAGGCCAGAATTTATAGATTGAAAGAGCGGATTACACGGGGTAATGAGCCCACAAAAGTCATTGAGCATTAACCAAGAAAGATTATTACTCTTTTTTCGGCTCGAATTTCAACTAAAACTAAATAATTTTATACTCCCTCCGGTCCTATATATAGGACATACTTAACCATATTCCTCGGACCAAGAAAAGTAGTTAGTTTTATGAATTTTATGAGAATATATTGTAACATTACAATTTTACCCTCTCAACTTGTCTTGAAAAATTCACACTCATTAATGAACAACAAAAACACATAAATAGTCAAAGCATTTAATAAGGGCAAAAAAGAGAAAAAGCAATAAATGATGCATAGAAAATACAAAATGTCTTATATATAGGACCAAAGATTACTTCTAGAATATGTCCTATATATAGAACCGGAGGGAGTACTTATTAAGAAGGTTAGTTGATTGTATTTAATTTTCTCAAATTTATAAAAAAAAAATAAAAGTATTTTAGGAAAGTTGGATTGAGAATGAAAAAAAAATTAAATAAGGTAACAATTTTCTAGGGATATTTTTGGAAAGTGCCGCCGAGAATAAAATAAAATTTAAGAAAATTAGTTAGTTTTGCTTATATTTTAAACCAAGAGATATATGTTTTTTGTTGCTTATATTTCAAGTCGGAAGAAATATTTTTTTAATTACAATGTTGTAATGTTATTTGTACATTTATATTTAACATTTAATTCTAACATTTACTATTTCGGGTAGAAAATAGTGTCATTCAATTTATCTTTTTTATTATACTCTTTCCGCTCTTTATTATAAAAAAATAACCTAAGTTAGTTGAATGTATTTAATTTTTTAAAAATCATGAAAAATATTGCTACTTTGGGGAACTTGCATTGAGAATGAAACAAAAATAAAATGAGATCACTGTTTTCTAGAAATATTTTAAGAATGATTGTATTGGGAATAAAAAGTTAGTTAACATTTTTTTATATTAAAGAGGAAAAAAAAATATGTCTCAATTTTTTTATATTAAATACGGAAGGAGTACTCCAATACTCCATGATTAGACCCATGATACTATTGGAAATAATAAATTTATCGAAAATTGAGGTAGTCAATGCCTTGATTTTTGTATAATCAAAAGCAACAATTCTATTTCATGCACGGAGTAGTAAATTTTTGTATATATTCCCACCGTTTCTATTTATTTTTTTTTTAGAATTTTTTTTTATGTTTTTTTTTATGATTTTAAAAGTGTAATAAATGTTATTTTTTATGTTTATCCTTATTTAATAGGGGTATAGAAAAAGTAATGATTACGAAGAGAGAAATGATATAATGAGAAAAAACATAATTAATGTGTTGGAAATCTAAATAATTATTGTAATTTAAAGGATATATTTTGTTTGAAATATGATATATAAATAGAAACGGAGTAAAAAAATATCATTCATGAATTTAGGAAATAACTATTTTATTATCATTTACTCCCTCCGATCTCATTTAGAAGCAAAAACACTTCACTAATATAAAAAAAAGTTAACTAACTTTTTATTTCCAATACAATTATTCCTAAAATATCCTCACATTAATGTGGTAGAGTCATTTAATTTTTGTTTTATTTTCAATGTAAATTTACTAAAGTAGTCTATTTTTTTTATGAATTTGAGAAAATTAAATATACTCAACTAATTTTCTTAATATGTGTGAAGTTATTTATTTTTCTTAAAAATGTGACCGAAATGAGCATGAGTGAAGATCTCTCAAGTAATTTAGATAATCACTTTATTCTTTCATTATTTTATATTTTTTTGGACCGTAGAAAACTTAAGATATACTATCTCCTTTGGAAAATACAGGTCAACCCTTATAGCCACAAATGAGATCTTCAATCAGATGTAAGCAATTATTCCACGTACAACACAACATTCTGTGAATTATTCCAAACTAAAAACTACATAATAATTCTGGCGATTATTCGGAGAGGGAGAGAGAAAGAGAGAGAGAGAGAGGGAATTATGCAATCTCTTAATTTTCCTTTAACTAAAGTATGCAAAATTTAAGTTACATTATGGACAACTTGGCCCACACTAGGGGTCCTAATACACCCACCAAAAAAAGGTTTTAGCTAAGTTTCCTAAGGAAGGATAGTGACAATAAAGGTGCACAAAAACACATTTCGATTTCTTTGCCTCCATAACACTTTCATTGCAACCTCTATTATTGATTTTGGCCTTTGTCTAATCTCTACTAAGCTCAAGCTTTTGGTTCACTAATAGCTACCCTTGACTCTTTGTTGCTAGCTTCACCCTTTTGCATCTCAATGTCATTTGTTTCATCATCAGCTTCCACCACAGTTTCCATCCTCCTATTTTCTTCAGTGCAGCACTTAATTGCTTCAGTGACTATCTCTGCCTCTTTTTCTTTGTATTCCTTGTATTTGCCCCATAGAACTGAGTAAAGTCCCACTACGATCACAATAGCACCAATGACTCTGTAATCACAAGTGGATAAACATACATCAATAATTCAATTATCTATATGCAACTATTTCTGAAAGTTATTTATTTATTTATTTATTTATTTTAATGATTGCGATGTTTCATATAAATAAATAACTTTGAGATAAGAAAATGATAGAAAGCAAAGTCACTCTCATAAAAAATAGGCTAGGAGTGGAAACCGCATGAAAGTAATGTTTCTTCATGTAAAATTAAAAATGAGATGTTTATGGGAAACATTGATGACTTGATGTATGTGCAAATAGAGTTCTATTATTTTTTTTCAATAATTGGGTCATCGATGCGAGTATATTAACCAATCCTTTTGGATACTATTTGCATAAAGTGGATGATCCTCTTAAGTTTCGTTTATTTGTTTTTTTTTCTTAATGTATGCGAGAGTTGGATATCAAGTCCCAATCACTTAATTAAGTGAGCACAGACTAACATCAAATATGCCAACATCCATCGATAATGTGTCAATATTAAATAAAGTTTATGATTGATTGTTAAATCATTTAACTATACCTTAAAATATTAAATTAAAATTCGTTTGAAATAATACGTTCATGAGAAAAATTGAGAGAATATCCTCAAGTATACAAACAGGGACTTATTAGACTTACCCTCCAAGGTAAATTTTTTCTGCAAGGATGAAAGATCCCATGATGGCTACAATGATCATCATCAAAGGGCTGAAAGCGGTGGCAAAAACTGGCCCTCTTTTTTGCATGACAGCACCTTGAACATAATATGCAATGCCTGATGATACAATACCCTGTGTTCACCAAAGTATACATCCATTTAGATTGCCATGTAATAATACAATCAGGAAGATGATTTGCACAAAGAACTGTTGTAGATAATTTTACATCGATTAACAAGTACAAGTTTCTTATGGATGATGTGTATTAACATCGGTTACAAAAATAATATGATGTTAAAAAACCATTGAGAGAGAGGCTTACAGCATAAGCTGCAGCAAGCAGGTTCATGTCCCAGCCAATGGACCAAGCAGAAGGCTTTTGCTCCATCAGAAAAGTAACTGCAATTGATTGCAATGTACCCAAGAAACACACTATTGCTGTGAGTGAGAGCTGAGCTGAATATTTTCTTAATGTCACTGCCTGCATTAATCACAAAAACGAGTTTTCAATGTTAAAGTTACTAAAACATACTAGTACACAAAATCACTCTCATTAATAAGATTTAAAGTGAAGTTTTACAATTTTATTTTCTAGTTTTTTAATTAAAACTTAAAAGTTGGCTTACCTGAAGGATGAAAAAAGAAGCCCAAGCAAGGGTAGCAATTATGAGCAAAACAGAACCCTTAAACCAATCTTTTTCTCCAGAACTTGTGGTGTTTTCAGGTACATAGTTTCTTGGGTGATGCATGTACTGAGACCAGAAAAAGTTAATGACTTCCCCCTTGTACAATGTCATTAACATGGCTCCAGCAACAGTAACTATAGTTCCAATCACTTTTGCTTGGCATCTTACTTTTCTTATGTCCACCTTCTCCATCCTAAATTACCCCAACCAGAGAGAGAGAGAGAGAGAGTATTTCCATGTCAGTTCAAAGGAACAGAATAAAAAATGGAAGAAGAGAAATGAGATAATAAACTATGCAAAATTGTTTGTGCATAAAACTATTTACCTGAAGATAACTGCCATTACAAATGTCATTGCAGGGAGGATGTTGCTTATAGCACATGAATATGTTGGGGAAGTGAATTTCAACCCCATATAGTATAAGTTTTGATCAATCACAGGCCTAAAGAACAGAGGAAAACATAAAATTTTAGATCATATTTTTTGAACAAAAATGATATTTGTACACGCTATAACAACAATTTTAGCAACAACTTTTGGTTTCATAAGACCCGATAGTAGCATATCTTATGAAGTCAAAAGTTGTTGCATGGGGTTGTACATATAACAATTTACAATGATTACAAAGGTTGTAGAAAGATAAGAGTACTAACCCAAGAAGACCCAACACAAACATTTGTATGAACATAAGAAATGTAATCTTAGGCCTCACTTTCCTGTCAATGTCAATATTGAAGAAGGTTTGATCAAAAAATGATTCAATTATTCAAATCAACGTAGGCAATGATATTCTGCCCATTTTTTTTTCCTATTCGAATAAATGATAGGGTACCTCTCAAGGACAAGAGCAAAGGGAGCAATAGCAGCTGTAGCAAAGGCATGCCTATAAACAACTAGCACATAGTGACTCATACCACGGTTGAGTGAGACCTTTGTGATTATGTTCATTCCAGCATACCCAAATTGCAATGAAATCATAGCTATGTAAGGCTTACACTTCTGAAAAAAATTTCCACAACATGCATCTCCTTCCATTTTTTTCTGTAAAAGGAAAAAGGTGATACTCTACGCTAGGAACTTAGTTGAACACAGAGGAAGAACACTTCTAATTGCTTGTGTCTCCTAATTGAAAATGTTACATCGTTCAATGGTATTTATAAAGAGCTCTCACGTGAGTAATACTGTAATACGTAAGCAATGGACATTATTACTACCGGTTGGGATTTGCTGTACAACAAATAGATAAGGAATCTTGACATTATTACTACTACAGAACTACCTATTGGGATTTGCTATACAATAAATAGATAAGTATCTTGATTTGTATAAGCAGTGAAAAAAATAATGATTATATAAAAAAAATATTATGAAAAAATATACTCACTTCGTCTTATAAGTTAGTGATTTCACCTAAATTAAGAAATGAATAAATAATGTAAGAATTTAATATATTTAGATTAAAATATTCCCATTTAATAATAGGAAAGAGTAATAATAAATATATGAAGATATATTGAAGAGAGAAAAAGATATAAGTGATGAAAAAGATGATATAATAAATAGGGATTTGCTTGGAAAAAAAAAGTATAAATAAATATTGAATTTCTAAAATAACATAACTTATAAGACAAAAGGTTTATAAACATAAAGGAATAAAGTAAATAACAAATCTCTTTTCAAATATATTAGTGCTAATTCATTTGTGTAGTGTACATATACCCATTTACCCACAATATGGATTCCACTAGGCAACAATTGGACTATTTTAGTTAAAAATAGATAAATGACAATCAACTTTAACTAAAGTTCATCATGGAGAATAAATTTGAATAGATGAACTTATTCATTGAAGTAGTTTAATAAAAAAACTAATTTTTGCTTCTCTGCAGTG
This sequence comes from Crotalaria pallida, assembly GCA_037953625.1. Classification (NCBI taxonomy): domain Eukaryota; kingdom Viridiplantae; phylum Streptophyta; class Magnoliopsida; order Fabales; family Fabaceae; genus Crotalaria; species Crotalaria pallida. The sequence continues at coordinate 156,793,150 of CM075649.1, forward strand.
ATTTAATGAAAAAATATTGTATGATCTATGAACAATGATCCAAATTTTATCAAAACCGTTAATGATATATTAAATAGTACTCCCTCCGGCTCGAATTATAAGCAATTTCAACTACTTTTACCCTTGTTAAGGAGGTTAGTTGATTGTATTTAATTTTCTCAAATTTATAAAAAGTAGAGGTATTTTAGGAAAGTAGTATTGGGAATGAAACAAAAATTAATTAAGATTACAATTTTCTAGATATGTTTTAGGAAAGTGACATTGGGAATGAAACAAAATTTAATAAAGTTAGTTAATTTTGCTTATATTTTAAATCAAGAGAAGTATGTTTTTTGTTGCTAATAATTCGAGCCGGAGGGAGTAATTAAAATCAGATTGACATTATTGATTTTGAACTATGCAATGATTTTTTGGTTTGAAGACATATTTATTGGTGGCATATATCCTGTCAATTTCTTAAATAAATGGAAATTATCTCATCCCTTTAATTATTTTTTCACATAATGAAATAATGAATTAAACTTTCGTTAAAAAGTTGATGACTGTCAGATAAGGAAAACGAATAAGAAACTAAGAGAAATATGAGAAATGGAGAAAAAATTTCACACCCCGTAAATTATTTGTTACTTATTCTTTATGTCTTGTTTGAGAAAGAAAAGCTACAAACTTTGTGTTATAAAGCAAGTTTTAGCTTTTTAATTTTTTAATTTAAAAAAAATTAAATAAAAATAAATAAAAATTAAGACCTATGGCCAATCATATTTTTATATGCCTCTCCCATGTTGGTTTTTTGGATTCTCTGGTGCTCATATTACTTATAGTGTATCAAACTTTTCCTTGACAAGGTTACTTTTTGATCCAATAATATATAATTAATAGAAACAGAAAAATTTACCGATCCGATCTAATAATCATATATTGGGTTTTTACACTGTAGAATTTGGGCAATAATATTTAATTGAAGAAAAATGATTTAGAGATTTACATAAAGAGGTCTACATATAAGTTTATATATTAAGATTGTGACATGTGTCATTTAAATTCTTTTATTTTACTTTTTTAACTTAAAAAATAACAAATATCAAAATCCCATGTATATGTTTATGAGTAAGTCTTTCAAAATAGGTCTCCTAATCATTGCTCTCGATTGAATTAGTTTTGAGCTATTTTTAACCGATGCGACAAAGTTGAACTTAGAATTCACCTAGATTATAAAATACATAAGCATAACTTCAATAAATTTTTCAATATTTTTTTTAGTAATAATTAGCTAAAGGCTTAATTATATTTTTGTCCTTTATTTTATTTTCAAGATTCATTTTAGTCCTTAATTTTTTTGACTTATTTTGGTCCTTTATTTTTTTTCAAAAAATTCAATTTAATTAGTTCTCTTTTACCATAGCATAATAGTTTTATCCAAATACTCACACTCATAGAAAAATAGCAAATGTTGCCGAAATTTGAAAATATTTCAGGCCACCATCCGATAAAAATAAGAATAGTAGTGGTCCTGTGTGCTTCGCAAATGATAAAACAGTCTAGCTCATGATATGGTTGATTGATATAGATAGAAATGACAATGTGACAAAATTTGACCACAGATGATATTAGGAGCTCTATCGAGATAAAGCCATAAAAATATTTGTTAAACTCTATCAATGAAATGTAATAAGTGTGAATATTACGAATAAAACTAATATTATTATTATGGAAGGATCATATGAAATTTTTTGAAAAACAATAAAAGATTAAAATAAGTCAAAATAAAAATTAATAATCAAAGTAAATTTTAAAAATAAGATAAAATGTAACTAAGCCTTAATTAAATAAATAAAAACAAGGATGCATCTCCCACGGTAGGTAGTATTTTCTAGTGTGTTTGTGGGAAAACGACATAAAATTCGAAATTTGCTCATGAATCATTTTGATACCCATATTTAAATGGAAGGAAAGTGAAGTGGAGTATTTTGTTCGTTTATGAATTATGAACTCGAAGGTTAGATACATTTACCCACCATACATTCCAACTGAAAAAGCTTAACTAATATTATTATGTGATTGTCATTTTTTAATTGAAATTATACGACTACCATTGACTGTAGCAGGCAATCGAGAATCTTCCCCCTTTATGCATATCATTACTTATAAGTGCTATCTAAATTTATTTGGCTTGCACAATTAATCACACGATATTACAGTATGCAGGATTGTTTTTTGTTTGGGAGTTACTAACATGCAACCTAAATTTGGATGGTTGCTATGCAACCTTTTAGTAAACTAATAAAAAGTTGACACCTAAAACATGTGTGTCATGTCATTTCTTGAAGTAATGATTTATAATTTTTACAATTTAGTCCAACATAAAAAGTAAATTAATTTAATTTAGTCCTTTGTACCTATTAGCAAATTATAACATAGATTAAAACAACATGTGATTATAACAACATGTGTTAAATTAATTTGCTAATAGGTACAAAGGACTAAATTAAATTAATTTTTTTTATGTTGGACTAAATTGTAAAAATTATAAATCACCACTTCAAGGAATGACATGACACACATGTCTTAGGTGTCAACTTCTTATTAGTTTACTAAAAGGTTGCATAGCAACCATCCAATTTTAAGTTGCATGTTAGAATTTCCTTTTTGTTTTTGGTGGGTCTGGGGGTGGATGTATCACTCGTACTCTTCCCTTAGGCTTTTCGTTTTTCTGTTTATCTTAATAAAAGCTTTTTTCTTATAAAAAAAATCACACGATATTACAGATGATTTAAATTCATATTGCATTCTCTAAACTTTGAGCTTCAAATAGGAGAACAAATTAAAACAATGTGAAATATAACAATTTGGCTAGTTTATTAAATTGATTTGGATAATGTGTGTCTTATTCAAAACAAGTTTAATTCAATTATCAGTAACACTATCATTGAACACGCAGTACCAAATATTAATAAATTTTTTTGAGTATGACAATAATTACTTGATAGATGACAAATTTTTGATTTAATTATGTTTCTGGTTCTTGAATTTTTTTATGGCATAATTAAATGCTATTAAAATGTAGGATTAAAATGATGTTCTTTAGAAGCTATTCCCTCACTTTAGGTAGCCCCCGTAGTAAACGTGACAAAGCATTAAATAATGAGGGAAAAAAAACTTAAAATAGAACCTTCTTTTGAGTTGGCCTTGACACAAAAAAATGTTGTTATGCTTAGATTAAGTGATGAAGAGCATCTGTAAAGTGATCAAGCACAGAAATGGTATCCTTTGAAATGAAGAGAAAATAAATCTAAGGAATTAAAGTAGATAGCCGCCGAAATTATCAGCAGAGCAAGGTTATATAACCCATACGAAATTATTACAGAAGGGAAGAAATGGTGGAAGCATATTATTTCATCAATTTGATCTTTAAGATTAATAACATCGTTGAATATGATTTTTCAAATTTTAAAAATATTAATTTAATCTCCAATTTTGCATATTTTCAACCTGTGAAGATTATAATTTTGGCAAGAACTAAATTGATCGGCAATATCATTTCAAAAAAAAAAAAAAAAAAAACTGTTTGGCAATATGAAAATGATTGACCCAATTTTTTTTTTTTTTAAATGTTTTACTCAATGATAGAATGTGGCCCCAAAAAAGGGCAGTATGAAGAAGGAGTTGAAAGAATAAATCGTCCAAAGAGTGCTTAAACTGGCAAATTTGGTGTCCGATCCCTTGCAATTTTAGGAACAATAATAAATTAGCATGAGTCATGATCAAGTTGTGTTTGGCTTGAATACTATATACATATACATGTCTCCATGAGTGTAAGCTTCCAATTGCATTATGTTATTTTCATATGACATCATGTATGTACACCCATTTTAGCAAGTGGTGAAAATCAGGTCATTATTACATGATCTAGCTAATTGAAGATTTAAAATTCCATGCTTGTTATTGTGCAATTGGTTTCTTGAAAAGACAACATATAGCAATTCTGATCAGGAAGAATTTCCCCCGTTAATCCATGGAAATATGGAATATTCGAATTGTTTCTGATATGCAATGGTATTTGTGAAAAATGCAAAGGTTTTAGTACTATATATTCGATCTCTGATTATATATTATTGCTATGTGAATCTCAGAATTCAGAAACTTCAATGTGTTGTGCTGTGCCGACCACCTTTTGTTTCACTCATCTTTTTGTGTATTGAATGTACATATATATTTTTTCCATGTTTATCATAAGTCAGATGACGCAACGTAATGCAATTGATCCAGTTCTTTTTAGCACTCGTGAGTCGTATACAATCACGCAATAGAATATTGAACCAACAGAATTAGTATCACACCCACTAATAAGATCTCAAAAAGAAAGTATAAAGAGGTTCCCATTATAACTCACTGCGGTGTAGTGCTACAAAGGAATCTTGTTCCTTTTTCACCGCATAGTACAGGAAGGAGTAGATATAAGCTCTGCATTTTCCTTTTGCTTAATCTCTTTAAAATTTAGGCACAATTGTCTTTCATGCACTTGTTAAGAAGCCAAATAATGAAGTAAATAATTATTGAAAAATGTATCTTTTTAGATTCTCGAAACACGAAGTAATGTGCACTCATGATTAATTTTCTAAGTTTAAAAACATTAACAATGGAAATGCCATAAGGGCACTTGTTAGCAAAACCCATAAAATTTATAGTAAGATTAATTAACTTTTTATTCCAATATATATAATTAATTTTGCATTTAGTTTTTGAAAGTTTGTTGCGAGATTTTAATATTTGCAAAGTTTAAAGTTTTGAAATTGTACTTAATTTATCTGGTTATCAATTGCTCAAGTGATAGACATAAATTCATGTCAGCACTACCATATCGTCTATCCAGTACTCCATACATGACATGTGATATTTTTTTTTTTTAAAAAAAAAAATATTTGATAAATAATGGGATAATAAAAAAAATCGAAAGTGATGAAAAAGTATATACTTCTTTCGAATCTTATTATAAGCTTCATTTCTCTTTTATAAAAAGGGAGTTTATAATAAGGACAAAAGGGAGTATTATTTTTCCGATACTTGTTGACAAAAAAATAAAAAAGACTTCCGTCTGTCACATCAATACTTAACAATAAATTAGATGGATGAACGAAGGGGCTAATTTTAAAACTTTAAACTTTGCCGGGATTAAATCGGAACCAAATTTTAAGGTTTGAGAATTGGAAATCCTAAATTCGATCTTAAGCATAACCGTGGTTTGTTGGTGGATTTAATTTCTCTTTCTCTCTCTTTGAAAAAATTAAAAATTATTTTTTGCCTATAGTTACTTGGTGCATGGTGGTTATATATAGTTGATTTTTCATATAGCAAGAGATGTGCTAGAGCATTTTGTTACCTTTGCAATTCGAAAGAGACATTTAGTTTTGCACATACATGTAAATTTTGTGAGAGTTTCGCAAATGTAAGGCAAAATAATTTTAAAAAATAATATATTTATACACGTTTCAGATTATAAATTATTTTTATTCATGTAATTCCTTTCGTCTCTTCTCTCTCTAATTATTTTGACTATTTTATTTATTTTTTACTTGTTTTATTTGATTTATTTAAGAAACTATTTTTTTAACAGTGCCAAACTTATCAGATGTACTTTTTTTTGGATGAACCAGGGTATCCACTCGCGCAACTGAGTGACTAATCCCTCGCACCACGGTCGGGTCTTTTCAGGGGCGATGCTCCCAGTAAGGCTTGCTCCATTCACATGTGCCTCGGGCACGACTCGAACCCGCAATCACATTGTTAAGGGACACAAGCCCCTTCCACTTGTGCCAGCCTCCACTGGTATCAGATGTACTTATTATAACAGTTTTGTTGAGAAGTAGTCAAAACAAAAAAAATACTTTAATTATGGTGTCAATATAAAGAATTTCTTTTCCACAATAATGATGTCATAAACTGGACTTTTAGATTTTAAAAATAGATATGATACTAAATTTTATAACTACGTCGTCCCTCCTCGATCGATCACATATTTTGCACATGGCTTGACGGGATTCATGCGTACGTTTTTTTTTGTTTGCACTTTGGTATCCGGCCCACTGGGACGACTAATCCAGTTCGAGGGGGTTCCGGGGTTAAGATTTTATTCCTCTCCCAACGTTGTTACGGGAGATCGAACCGTGGTTCGCCCTACCAAGTGCAGCCCCTAGCACCACTGCACCAACAACTCGTTGGTATTCATGCGTACGTTTGGGTCAAGAGTAAGTTTATATGTTATATATGTATCAAAATCTTTTGAGATGAAAATATGTTTATTACGAAACTTATATATTAAGGAGAAGTGCAGAATTCGTAGCTTATACTATATATAATGATTAATTACTTTGTATATAATGCAGAATTTGTTCCTAAAAAAAATTAATTATCTTATATATAGTGCACTCATGTGAATACCAACCAATTCATTCATACATTTATGGGTATGTAATAAATTTTTTTACACCATCAATCTATCATCCACCATTCATTTTTATTACTTTAATCTAAAAGTCAACGACAATAAACGGATGAATAGTGGATAATGCACTGATAGTGTAAAAAACTTTTAAGTTTATTCTCCATTTTCTCATTGAAGAATGTGGATCACGCATAAAATAATAAAGTGGTTGGGGACTAACTAATAATTATTTGTTAATAATCGAAAATGAAATAATAATGGCAAATTAAATTATGTCATATAAAAATGGTTACTTATAAAAAAAAATAAAAGATTGATTACCCATAAAAAAAAAGGCAAAACTATTCGTATGGTCCCTAAGTTATTTATTTGTTCTAATCTGGTCCCCTAAGTCATTTTCATTTGAAAATGGTCCCCTAACTCATGTAACATTAGCATCGTTAATCCTTTCCGTCCATTACCTCCTAACATCGTCTATTTAAGTTGACGTGACAGCCAGAGTGCCCAATGTAGGCGATCCACGTGTACCCTCCACGTACCACGTTAAAAGTTTAAAATAGTGGAGTCAAACGACGTCGTTTTGATACTTAAAGCCACTCACTTCATCTTCTCCTTTTTTCCATGAGAAGTCGTTGTGAGTTAAGAGAGAAAATTACTAAACTTTAGAGGGATAACAAAAGGTTGCTAAGACATGTGTCAAGAGAGAACAAACTGCAACATTATCGTTGATTATGAGCGCGATAGAGAGTTCGTTCATGGACGGAAAGGACTAACGGTGATAACGTTACATGAGTTAGGGGACCACTTTCAAACGAAAAAGACTTAGGGAACCAGATTGGAAAAAAAAAAAACTTATGGGACCAAACGAGTAATTTTGCCTAAAAAAAATTAAGGTTAAGAGTTGTGTCAGCTGGACCACACAATGCATTAGTTCAATTTCAGCAGAATTTCCACACAAATGCAAGAAAGTGCAATGATTTGAGTGATCACTACAATTTGTCTGTGCTGAGTGCAGTATCTCAAACAAAACAAAGAAACACGGCACGCGCCTCCCAAGTGATCCGCCTTCAAAAGCAGTGTACGTTTCGATGGGACTGGTTAGCCACGGAGTGTTTCTTTGGTGCTAAGTGCAAGCTGAGTCTCTCGGCGGCGAACCTATGTCTATTTGGAGAAGAATTGTCCTTTTGTTGCATAAATTGTGGTGATGATCGATCTTCTTAACGTGATGCCTAAATTCACATGCACAATGTTACTGTTATATTTGTATCTTCATCTTTAATTTCTTTTGATGTGAATGTACATTTTTAAAAGGCTTAATTATATCCACGAAGTTTAGGGTACTTTTGTCATATACTCTTATTCTTTTTTTTTAATATCTGACTCTCCGAAGTTACTTCTGGGTTTGTCATATACCTCTATTACCAATATCAGTTGTGCTGACATGTAACATAATCCTAATGAGACACAGGAGGTTAGACACGTGGTGCCGCGTGATGTCACACGGGCGAATGCGACCTCTTTCTTCAATCTTTTTTTTTATTTAACTAAAAATATAAAAATATTAAGTCTTTTAGTTTTTTTAATTTTTTTTTAAAAAAATCACACGGGCTAAGACAACATCTTTCTTCAATCTTTTTCTTTTATTTTTTTATTTAACTAAAAATATAAAAATATTAAGTCTTTTAGTTTTTTTAATTTTTTTTAAAAAAGATATCTTCGCCCACAGAGCACCACGTGCCTAACCTCCTGCGTCTGATAGGTTCCGATGTTACATGTCAGCAAAATTGGCCAGAATTGATAATAGGGGTATATTGACAAACCCAGAAGTAACTTCAGAGAGTTAGATCTGCGTCTCAAACTCTCATCCTGGAGGCGGAAACAACTCTCATTTGGTGGACGTGTGACCCTACTCAAGTCGGTATTATCTTCTCTACCTTTGTACTATTTTTCTATGTTTTTTGTTTTTTCTCCTAAATGTGTTGATGATATTAAAAAATTACAAAGGCGTTTTCTGTAGGGTGGAGAGGGTGAGAGAAACAAGGTATGCTGGATTAGGTGGAATACAGTATGTAAATAAAATATGCAGGGAGGATTAGGAGTTAGAGATATGGAAGTTTCCAATTTAGCTCTAATTGGAAAATGGAAATGAAGTTTAATTAATGAAAAAGAGTCTCTTTGGTGAGGGTGTTAAGGTCTAAATATGGTAAAAAAATTTACAGAGAATGCATAGAGGGAGAGTTGTCTATTTTCTCTAAAGGGTCGGGGTGGTGGAAAGGGATAGGAAGAGTGGATAAGGAGAATGAGAGAGGAAAGTGGTTTGCTAGAGGGCTAAAATTGGAATTAGGGGAGGGCAGAGATGTTATGTTCTGGGAGGATGTCTGGGTAGGGGATGAAAAACTTAAAATCTTATTTCGTATACTGTTTCAATTATCAATCCATAAAGATGGTGTTATATCAAGCATGTGGGAGTGGTGTGAGGGGGAATGGGTTTGGAACTTAGTTTGGAGAAGAAATTTGCATGCTTGGGAAACACAGGAATTTGGAATTAAAGAAGAAGGCAAAATGCCAAAGAAGAATAGAGGTGGAAGCATGAAAAACAAGGACAATACAATGTGAAGAGCGCCTATGCACTATTACAGAATGAAAATAATAATGTGGTTGGAAACTTCTACAGAGAATTTTGGAAAAATTCAGCACCCTAAACATTGGCATGCTTTGCATGGAGAGCTTTGGAAAATGGAGTGGCATCAAGATTAAATTTGAAGAAAAGACAAATAATTCAGGATGGAAACTCTACTTGTCCAAGGTGTGGAATTCATGAAGAGGACACTGAGCACATGCTATTTCTTTGTCCAAAAGTATATGCAATTTGGCAATGTTGTTATGCACAATTTAATCTCAATCTATCTTTGTATAAGGAAGGGAAAATGAATTATTTACGGCATGTGGGGCTACTTAACTTACATAAGAAGGCTAAAACATGGTGAAATAATTTTTGGTTTGTGATTCTATGGAACATTTGGAAGTCAAGAAACAACAAATTAATATTTGAAGATGAAGATGCCAGAATTCAGGAAGTCAGATAAATGTTCAATTTTGTACTCTTTTCAAGGCACATAACAATTATGGTATTTACCCTTATGGAAATTGGTTGTTAAATCCTCTTGAATGTTTGAATCAACTGTAAACTAAATGAGAATGAAAGTATCCCTTGTGCTCCTTTTTTTATTTAATGTTATGTTTTGTTTGCTGTTAAAAAAAAGACATTGGAAAAAAAAAAGAGTATCTGGTAAAAGTACCCCAAATTTCAGGGACTTGTGACATAATTAAGCCTGTTTAAAATGATTGTGTTACTAAGTGTCGTAAGAATATTAATTGATTAAAAAAAGTTAACCTTGAAATCAAAGTCCTGCAATTCTTGAATTATATTTTAATTTCCTTGAACAATTTTTTAACAGCATTTGTTAACATTTCCTCATTTTAGCACATATTATATTTTTGGAATCTTAATAATTAATTAATGGAATATGGCATTACACTATATACTGTAAAGTATATGTATAGTAGGCATGTCATTTCTCTTTCATTGTTGATCGTAAAGTTTAAATTTTAAAGAAAAGATTGAGCCATATGGTTAAAAATCAAAAACATCATGAATGTAATGCGATGTAATGTAACCCAATTAGAAAACAGTACTTAGTTGTGTTACTAGATTTCCTTTATCTTCTGTTCCCAGACACGTACCACGCATTCTCCAATGTATTTTCCTTGGGTCACATTTCCAGCTTTAATTCAAGGGAGTTAAATAACATGCTATTTAAATTTGGATGGTTGCTATGCAATTTTTTGTTAAACTAATAAGAATTTGCTATCTAATATATGTATGCCATATCATTGCTTAAAGTAGTTAAAATTAATTTTTGCAATTTAGTCCAACATAAAAACTAAATTATTTTAATTAGTCTTTCGTGCTTTTAGACAAATTATTTAATTTTCAAAAACATTATTAAAAAAATGTTAAAGTTGTTTCAATTTTGCTAGAACTGCTTATTCTTTTTCTTCTTCATCTGTACTTGTAAGCAAATAGTAGTTGTTTGTATTAGAGTCAATATCATAAAGAAGAAGAAAAAGAATGTTAAGAACGTGAAGAAGAAAGTGAAGAAGAAGAATAATCAATTAGCAGAATTGAAACAACTCTAATGTTTTTGAAAATTAAAAGTTATAATATGTCTAAAAGTACAAAAGACTAAATTAAAATAATTTAATTTTTATGTTGGACTAAATTGTAAAAATCAATTTTGACTATTTTAAGCAATGACATGACATATACGTATTAGGTGGCAAATTCTTATTAATATAACAAAGAGTTACATAGCAATCATCCAAATTTAAATTGATGTTAGAAATATTCTTAATTTAATTGTGGCTCACCATTAACATCTACACAAAAATTCCAAACAAGATATTGAAAATAAAAAAATCTCAATGCACAATGCAAAATATCCCGTCTTCTACAGTGTTTTGTCAAATAGCAAAGGTTACTAACTGTTCAAACTTATTGTTTAAGAATTCAATATTGAAATTTTTTATGAGAAAAATGTTCTTAATATCTTAAAAATGTGTTTTCTAAAAAAACATAAAATTTTTCATTTCATAATTTCCAATATAAAATTGTTTTATTTATGCACAGTCCTCCTATTTTTGAATCTTTAGTGATGATTCACTAAAGGCTGTAGTTGGTATAACTTTTTTTTTTTTTATGGGTATGTCCCCTCCCAACTTTTTTTTTTTAAGTGCCCTCCCAACTTTTTTTTTTGAAGTGCCCTCCCAACTTAAAGAGTACTTAATTAGTCCGCGTAAGACAGCCCAGTTGGTGGCTGAAGGGACACTTAGGATTTCCCCCTCCCCAGGTCATGGGTTCTAGTCCCAGACTTCCCATGTAAACCAAAAAAAAAAAAAAGTACTTAATTCAATTTAATCTTTGGCTCTCGGCCTTGAAGCTGAAATTAACATAATATTTTTATTATTATTTTAAAGAAGTACTATTAAATGGTTATATCACTTAGCTTGTTAAAGAATTAAAAAAAGTTATTTTTTTTTTGAAAAATGTTGTTTTTTAAAATTTTCGAGAAAATAAAAATTAAAACTTCTAATATTTAGGAAAATACTAAAGAGTGTCATTACAGTATTTGTTAAGAGATTAAAAATTATGAAAAAATATATTTTTTTGGATTCTCGAAAGAATAAATAACTTGAACTTATAAATTTTTTTTTATTTTTAATACTTCTCCTGTTTCTTATTATCTATCTTTTTTTGAGAGATTTTTTGTTTTTATTTGTAATATTGAAGATTCCAAAAGTGTAATAAATGATATTTTTCATGTTTACCTCTATTTAATAGATTATTGATTTACGTAAGTAGTAGAGCAAAAAGTAATGATTACATAAAGAGAAAAAATATGGTATGGAAAAACATAATCAATTTATGTGTTTCCTTAACCCCAGAAGAGGTTAAAAAGAAAATAAAAACACATTGGAAAATTAAGTTTATTCTCTTCAAAATTTTAAATTTAGTTTTTCAATGCAAAATTACTTTATCAAGCCTTTTATCCTTAATCTTAAGCGCGGAGGTTAAGAAAATCCTTAATATATTGAAAATCAAAATAATCATTGTATTTCTTAAATGATGTGTTTGCTTTTTTTTTTTTTAATTGGATAGATTAAAAAAACAAAGGGAGTATCCTTAACGAATACTTGTTAGCAAGACCTATTTTTTTAATCTAACTATTATCTCCAATCCTATATGTAAGATCCTTTTAGGATAAATTACTTCCATTGACAAAATAAACATGTAATATATTTTTTTCAAAATTACCTTTATAATTATTATTTTGTCTTAATATAAATATTTTTGAAAATAAATAATTAAATGTAATTAAAAAATTAAAATAAAAGCTTATAAATCAACCAAATTTTTTTCCTAAAAAAGTTACGTACATGATATCAGGAAGTACCTAGGCTATGAAAAAAAAAATAAAAACCCCATATCTTTATTGTCCGTGCAATAAATACTTGGTGACCACCACCAGAATAACGAAACGTCATCACAATAATGTCTCCATCAAAGCCACCATGCACAGTGCAAATATTGTTTCTTTTTTCTCATCCTCATAGTTCATAGTTCACAGTTCACCATGGGATCGGGCATGAAAGTCGTGAAATGTCTTAAAAGCCCTTACTGGCGTCACTGCGTCAGCACATGGCAATTTAATAAACAGTCCGCGAGTGGCTGGGAATAGCTGCTTGAACAGAAGTGGAGCTTCGTTATTTTAATCAAAATGGGGATCTAATCAGTTATCACATACCAATCATCACCACATTTTTGTCTCCTAAGTGTGACGTATTACATATTATATTATATATATATGCGGTGGCCAAATGCAGAAGCTTTAATGAGAAAGCTTTTGCTGGAAAGCACGTTTGTGCCCCTCCAACCGCGAAAGCAAACACAGCCTCTGTATATATCTTCGACCAATTACTAACTTGGAAAGGGTAATATTGAAATTTTGTTTTTTTAATTAATTTATTTATTGGTCTAGACTTAAGTATCCTCTATATGTGAGATATTTGTATTCAAATTGGAAATATCTAAAAAAAATGGACCTAGTTTGTTAGTTTGTTTTTTTTAATTTTTTTTTTTTAAACATTCGTTATACTCGAATTTGAGTTTTTGCTTAACATTCATCCACTTTGATAGGGGAATCCGACATGTGGTACTATATTAAGCAAGGTGAGCTGTTTATTACTTCCTATTTCAATGAATTGAAGATTTTATCGGATGAATCAGCTAATTTAATATCATTACCCAAAGGGTGTGCATGTAATACTCACCAAAAGTGGATGAGTATGTATACTAACTGCATAATATATGGTTGTGGTGCATTATGAAGAATGAAGAGTGATGATTAAAACAGGCTACCTGGAATTGGATTACTTCCAAGTAGCATAGGAGTACCAAAGATGTGTCCCTCCACTTTCCTTAATTTTTTTTTCTTCCCATTTTGGGTGGCTTTTAAAATAATTCTTTTTTTTAAAACTAGCATAGTACGTCTTTGTGTAATTTTTTTGTTAAAATATTTTTTTTAAAACTAGCATGTCTTTGTGTTAATTTTATTTCTATTAAAAATAAATTAAAAATTAGGAAAAATAAATGAAAATAATATTAAAAATAAATGAATCTGTCCCATAATTCAAGTCTTTTTAGCTTTTTTATTTGTCCCATAATATATGTTCTTTTAGAAACTCAATACTCATTTATAATTCTTTTTTCAAGCATTCCCTTATTTATTATATCATCATTTTCATCACTCATCTCTCTATCTCTCTTTAATATAATCTTAATACATTTATTACTCCATCCGTTTCACAATATTTGGCCTTTTATCCTTTTTTTTTATTGTTTCACAATGTTTGACCTTTTACATTTTCAATACGCAAATATGTTTTTTTTCCAATATTAACCTTTCATTCAATCATTTCTCTTACTCCTCATTAATTCTACTTTTATCATCTCTCTCATCTCTAAACCACTATACATTAATTAATGAACACACTTACTAATAAAAATTAAATACTATTACAATTTTCAATAAGAATTAAATAGGGGCATTTTAGACAAACTATACATAATACATACAATAATTAACACTTTCTTAATCTGTGTGTTCAGATCTAAAAGACCAAATATTGTGAAATGGAGGGAGTATTACATATTTCAACGCATAATCTTTTAAGGCTCATTAAACATTCTAATTCCTCAACTTAGGTGTTCTTTTGGAATTGGTTCTTAAACTTTTTTTTTATGATTTGGGTCCCTGAACTTTGTTTAATTTTTTGAAATGGTCTTTTAGTCACTTAAGTGATGAAATAGCCGACGACATCTCACGTCACTTTCACAATATCTACAAGTGATGTGTTAGGTCTAGCCACAGGACAATACATGATTTTTTTATTATAAAAATAATTGCTTTTCAAATTTAATAAAAGATTCGACTTTTTTTTAAATAAAATTTTAATTATTTTAATAAATTATAATTTTTTTAATTTAAAAATTCACGTGACATCATCTGACACGTTACCTATCGATGTGGCGAAGGTGACGTGACATATCCTCAGTCATATCACCACTTAAGTGATGAAAGGACCATTTCCAAAATTTGAGCAAAATTCAGGGACTCAAAGTATCGAAAAAAAATTTAAGGACAAATTAAAAAAAAACACCTGAGTACACATAAAACACCTAATACTACAATAATTTTCAATAAGGATTAAATTGTGACATTTTAGACGAAGTACACATAAAACGTACAATAGTCAACACTTTCGGTAATTTTTGTTATTTACAATATTAATTTTTACTCCCTCCGGTCCTATATATAAGCCCCTTTTGAAGTCTTTTTTTTTGTCCTTAATATAAGCCTCATTTCCAGTTTCCAGTAATATTAATTACTTTTTTTTCCACAAACACCATTATTTACTCAACACTTTTTAGATTTCCAATAATAATTATAGGGGTACTTTTGAAAAAGTATACCAAATATTTACATTTTCAATACCACTAACAATATTAACTAACTTTAGAGAGTGAAAATTGGTCAAATGATGCTTATATTAGAAACCAGAGGAAGAATTATTTATTATTGATTTGTGTGAAAAAAATCAAATTAATGCTATCGTAACACTGATGAAAACGTGAAAAACGTATGGACCATTTAAACAAAAAAAAAAAAAAACGGTGAATGGTGAGTAAACCGGGAACATTAAGTTAACAATAGTTAGTATCTGTACTAACCACTTTTTGGTTAGCACAGAATAACGACCCTTACCCAAATGCACTTGTGTTGTGAAATGTGTGTGAAGCTTTGATTACAGTTGAAAAATATAAAATTGAAGATAGACTCATTTGGTTTTTGAAGGATTTGAATGATTCCTATAGCAATATTAGGTCACCACTTATGCATGCTAACGTGGATGCTTTGAAAGTTACTATTTGCTAGACATTGTCATTAATGTCTTAGAAAAAGAGGCAATTATTTGAGAATTTTTCGGAGTCAAAGGTCAATATTGCTTATGGATCGGAGTGGGATATGGTGGTAATAATAATAGTAATTGTAGAGGAAGAAATCATAGTTCCACCGGTTCCAATAATGGAAAGGGAATTTTAGCAGGAAAAGGTGCAAGTGCTAGTTCAAATTTAAGATGGAAATCAATGCACTTATTGTGGTAAACGTCACCATACTCTTGATGTTTGTTATAAGAAATATGGTTTCTTTGCACATTTCAATTTCACAAGGAATCAAGGATATGCCAATTATGCTGAGGCGGCAGATCAAGACGTTGATGAGTCAACGCCACTGCTAGAATTAAAAGTAACAGTGGAGAAGAATGATGATCTTTTTGGTTTCAATATAAGGAGCTGTATCGGTGTTTACTTGCATTGTTGTAGCAAATTGTTAAGCCTCAACCCCGTAGAGTGAATCAAGTCAATTATTTTATCACTGATATCATTTCAACACAAGATTTGTTGAATTCTCAGTCAAATATCAAATATAGTCTAGTCTATAGTTCATCATGGATATTTGACACTACTAGTGCAATAGAATGTTTTTCACTTTCTTATTTTAGTTCATTCCACAAAATAAAACATATTCATGCCAATTCACCAAATGGTTCTAAGGTCATAATAATTGCCCAACACTCAAGGAAAATTATCTTCCTAAGTTCTTTCAGATTCATGATATGCTCTACATACCTTGATTTTCTCTTAATCTCATTTCTATTACCAAATTAACTTCCCCTATATCTTGTAAATTGTCATTTGAATTTTCTCGATGTCACATACATGATACGAGTGTATTGAGGATGATTGGTATAACTAAAGTCATTGTGCACTATACATTCTCAAAATGAGGGTATGGTCACAACCTTTACAATTTAGGGTATCCACGTACAATTGAATCTTAACATCATACTCATAAAATTTGAACACATCAGCACCATATCCACGGTCTCATTTAAACCTCAATTTCAAACTTTTCATATATTAAACTAAAGCAGTTAAGATTCACTAGATTCATAAGACTCTAACATTGTGCATAAACATTAGATCATCATTCAACTTTTAAAACTCAAGTTCATTTATTTCTAATACTTATTTCCAAAAATTATTTTTTTTCATTGCATTAACATTTGTAATTTTTTATTTCCTAATATTAATTTTTTTGTTGTATTATTATTCATAAATTGAAATTATGTTAAGTGCAATAAAAAAAATCATAGTCGATTAAAGAAACAAAACAATTCAAAATTTAACATACATGTATATGGCCATTAAAATAAATAGGCAATAAGTCAAAAAAAAAAGAAAAAATAAGTACCTAAAGTATCTTAAAAAATTATTGTCTTATGTAAGTTATGTTCATTTTTTTTTAAATAGATAAAATATACATTCGTGAAAGTTATAATTTTTTTTATTATTGCATTTATATTCATAATAATAATAATAATAATAATAATAATATTATTATTATTACACAAGCAAATGACAGTGTTGAAAGGTAGAAGGCAAAAGTAGTAGCCAAAAAATTATACACGGAAAGAGGACCACTACTAAAAATTTCATTTTTAGTGACCGCAAATTTAGGTCACTAAATAGCATTTTTTGGTCACTAAACTTGTTAGTGACCGAAATAGTGACGGAATAGGTCCCGTCGCTAAAAGTGGCCTCACAAAGAAATTAGTGACGGAAAATTTATTCCGTCACTAATTTGTGACGGAAATTTGTTGTCACAAAAAAAATTTATTCGGTCGCTAATTTGAGACCGAATTTCGCAGTCACAAAATTTTTTTTTCCGTCGCTAAAGTAGTTACATATTAAAAGTGGGCCAATTTTAGTGATGGAAAATTTGACGTTGGTGACCGAAAACCCCGTCACTAAATATAACAGTCACTAAAGCGGTTACAAATTTAAAACGTCATCAATTTAGTGACGGATAATATCCGTCACTAATTAGGAACAGTCACTAATAGTGACGAAATTGTAAGTTTGGTGACTGCTGTTTGCAGTCACTAATGGTGACGGATTTCTACATTTCGCTGTTACGTTTTTCAGTCACTATTTGTGACGCATTTGTCATGTTAGTGACCGAATATTTCAGTCACTATTTAAAAAATTTGTGACCGCAACTTTTGAATTACTAATGATTGTTTTTATCCCTGTTTTTATCGCAAAATATATATTAGCTACACTTAATTATTTCACAAAATTTATTTCACAAAATTTAGAAAAATAAACACTATCGACAAATAAAAATATAAAATAAGATTTAATTGTTGTCCAGTATCTATCAACAAATAACATAAACCAAGTCCTAATAATAATCCAAAATTCTGAACCAAACACAAATTGTCATAAACATAAACACAAACACGTTATCAAAAATACCAAAAAAAAGGTTCAATATTCAAATTAGTAATGACTAAAGGGTAGGAGGGACATGGTCATCATCATCATCACTATTATTAAGAATAATTAAATCATAACAAGCTAAGCCCAAATATCAAACTAAACATTTAACTTGATGGTAGACAAAAAACATCTTCATGGATTTTGACCCTGCAATCAAACAAAAGAAACAAGACAATCAATGCTAATACAATTAAAGCAATTAGTAACTTAAAAAAAATGCAACACAACAATGACAACATAGGGATATTAAGGAAAAAATTAAGTAACATAAACTTACATTATAACTAAAAGTGCTTAGGCGCTAGATGTCAATTGAATGACAAACTTCTCCAAAAGGGAGCACTTGATATTTGATCTCCCAATCAAGTTCTTGCTTTATTTGTTCTTCATGACTATATGCATATTCAGCATGAATCATTTCGCATTGTATCATAAAATGAAACTAGAGATGGTAACTGGAAAAAAAACATAAAAAACTAAAGAAAAGCAAACTCTCAAAGAAAGTTAACATATGACCCTAAAAGATATCAAGTTGTTATGAGAACTAGTGTAAAATCATCAAAAAATCATTCAACTTAGTATAGGAAAAGGCCATCGATCAAGAAACAAATTCTCTTGTATATTGAGCAGTTAAACCTGAAACACATATTTTCTTCTCTAAGGTCTTAGCTTTCTTACTCTTTCCATGGCATTTCTACTTTTACTCCTCTAAGGGCTTTCTTAATCTATTAAACATCTTTAAGGTAGGTCTATAAATTGTTCAGTATTAACAAAAACGTGAACCGCATAATGAGATCGCATCAAAAAGTTGTCTTGACAACATATCTTTTCCTACTAGATGTCCAACAAATTCTATTACTCGTTACAACATTGACTTGACAACATTAGAAATTGACAAAAAAACAAATTCATCTAAATTAATTGCTCTAATGGTTTTCATTACCTTCTTTTGAATCTTCAAATAAATTATAGCAGTATCAATGTGATGCCCTGCTTGACAGATGTGATTTCACACCTAAAAAATCAGAGAGCACAAGAAAATGTTATCCAAATTATAAGTGGCTTTTCTTATTAAAATAATATAGTACAAAAGTATCCTAACCAAATTAGATAAAGAAAATGTTACTGTGTTTCTAACTCCAAATTAGATTTCAATTTCAAATCATACATCCAAGCTTTGAGTTCAATGCCAATTTTATCATCAAATCAAAGACAGTGAATCAAAGTAGATCTAAGTTTCAAACTGTTGGAAACCAACAAGCGGCCTAACAATTTAATTGAAAATAGTTGAAAGCCTAACTGAATCTTAAACAAAACTGAAGTTTTAAAGCAAATTTGATCAGAACTAATAGATTAGCTTAGAACTAATCTATTAGTTCGTGATGCTGCAGAGAAAGCAAATTTAGTCAGAACTAATAGATTAGCTTAGAACTAATCTATTAGTTTGTGATGCTGCAGAGAAGAATCAGTTTTGCAAAAGCTTCAAGAACAGCTTATCAATGCTTATACCAGCAACAAAAAGGAAAGGCTAGGAATAAATGCAGATGCAATAAATTAACTACCTTAACAGAGAAACAAGTTTTCTGTTCTAAATAAAAATTCTGTTTCAGTTCAAAAATGCACGAACTAATCTATTAGTGTGGAACTAATCTATTAGTTCGACTGGTTTCAGAATGATTCAGAATGAAACCAGATCTGCAGAACGTTCACAGCAAGCCAAAGATTAATATGAACAGCAGCAAAACAAGTGAACTATCCTAAGGTTCAGAATAACAACTTAATGCATAATTAAAGGAAGCTTCAGATTACAGCAAAGAAAGCTAATGGAAGTGGCTCCAACACAGACCCAAAACTGAATCTAAAATGAATATGAAATATGTGAACTAATTGAGTTATTGAGAAGAAGCTTGAAGGACGGATTGATAGCAAGTGATTGTGTATCTTGCAAAGGGCCAAGATTCAGAATTTATAGAGCTCCAAAACTGAGAGGAGCGTCTGAACCATGAAGAAGCTGAGTATTCATCATGAGTATTCATGGTTTAAATGCTTAATATATATAAAACTCCTAGATTTTCTTTGCTCGCTCTTATTACAGAAAATATTGCTGGCAAGTTGCTATTAAAGCCCTTCCACTTACGATATCCCTGCAAGCTGAATAGTTGATGTTGGTCGGTCACAGAGATAATAATCCTGCTGCACTTTCTGCACCTTCCTTCCCTACTACTACTATTTTATTATTCTTTCTCTACCTGCTAGCCCTTAAATATTTATCATCATCTCCCTGTGCTGCTAATTCTGTTTCAAACCCTACTTAGCTTCTTCCATCACACCCTCTCATCATCACCCCTAATCTCCTCTCTGTACTCCCATACCCTCCTCCTCATCATCACTCTTCAACCTAGCTCTTTTAGTTTCCTTCCATCCCTCCTTGTCTCACTTTCTCTCTGACTCATCAAAATTCATGGATGTGGACATAATGAAAACTTCTTCAGGGAGTGATAACAGCAACTGCAGCATGGACATGATCTCAATGATGATGCAAATGGAAAAGTTCTCTCCTGAATTATTATCACGTGACCCTTTTTATAATAACAACACTCTCACCACTTCAGTTACCGACCACTTCTCTGCTCCTGCAATAAACTCCCCAAATTTTTTCTCCAACGTTAACCCAACTTTGCTTAATCCACCACCTATTACCCCTTCTAATTTCTCTAGCAATCCTCTAATCACACCACCCTTTCAACCAAACCCTTCATTTCCATGTGCTAGTCCCATGTGCTAGTCCCAAAAGAACCACGGCCTAGAATAAAAAAGCTTCTCAATACAGGAATTTGAGCTGACACAGGATCGAAGCATTTTTGCTATAAGGAATTTTCTAATGCCTTCACACAGTTCATTTTGATGAAATCCAGGTAGAAAAGGCTTCTGCACATGCTGTTGTTATTACTATTGTTTTACGGCATTCAATTTGCAATTCAAGGTGTAAAATGCTGTATTAACATGATGATAAAGTGTCTAACAAAAATAACAAGATACTTTCAACTTCTAAAGACAATTTTAGAAGAGTGAATAACAAAATCTATCCAATTAAATGCTCCTTGATATATGACAGGAACTCGTGGGAAGGTCTTGAACTCACACAAATCTATCCAAAAAGGTGGCAAATTAACCTCAAGATTGTATCATAAATTTACCATAGACTCCCAAAATAAATGAAGCTAACTTAATTGATTAAGCTTCTCATCAGTCAAAATCACCTTCCCTCCCGGTACCCATAATGCTCTAAGCACTAAAGTTAAAGTAGCATCATTTAAGGACAATAGAATTACCTAAACCAACCAAAACCAGAAGCATAACATAATTTGGAAAGAAAATTAGAAGGAATGGAAAAGCCATGAACCTGGCAAGATAAGTAAGTCCACTTAGAGACACAAGGGCACTGAAATGAGTGGTCACAGAGTGTCGTGAGTATTCCACTAGTATCTGGGTCCAATCTTTCTATCATTCAAAGAGTAAAACATAAGACATATATCAAAATTACACAATTAAACACCCATTAAATAAAGTCATTACTCCATCATGATACTATAACTTAGGATCCATGAAATCTTGCAGTGGAAAACTAAAATTTCTCCAATCCAACCAATAACAAGTAGAACAAGATTAATTGCATCCAAGTAAATTGATTGTGAAGACAAACCTCTTGCTGCATAAATCATTGCTAGTTCTGGGAACCGAATGTCATAACAGATGCCAATGCCAATGCCTATGCGCCCAACCTCTGCGTGAATCAACTCGTTATTACAAATTTTTACCTATTATACCAAAATGAGTCTGAAAGAATGAAGAAAGCTAGACCACTCTTATATGAACATAGTAGTCAGAAAAGATGTTCAATTATATAAATAAAGAAAGATTACATGGGAAGCCTTTATAAGGTTGCTTTCTTGTTTTTCAATTTTAATTTTTAAAATGCAAGATATTGATAAAACTAGGCTACAAACATAACTACCACTTGGGTCATCATCTCCTCCGTACTTATCTCCTGGTTTATTTATAAAAAAGCTGCATCCTTTGTATTAAAACACAAACACGAGAAGCCACAAAAACCAAAAAAATTAAGTAGTCTCAATTCATTACATAGTTATGCAAAACAACAACCATAATAACCACTATCATTTCCTCTCCTCGTCTGCCTGTCAAAAATAGTACTATGTGAATAGTGAATACACATTTCTCATTTACATGATGACAAATACATTTGCAAAATCATTGATTGAGATATAACTGAGGAAAATGTGCTGAAATGGGTGAAGCAGGAATATAGTAAACCTGTGTCCATAATGTGCTGAGATATTTCATAATTGTGCAGCAACAAGAAATCCTGTGTGGCTTTTTATATATAATAACGAGATTTGGTTTTAAGGTTCAGAGGAAGATGTTAAGTGAACTTGAAATAACTGAAATCCCTGAAAAAAAGACAATTATAGAATAATCATCGTCATAGTAATTTCATTTTACCATACATCACTTAACAAAATTATAAACCAATTCAACTAAAATTACCACTGTACCACTAACATGGTCAAAATTGTGAGCAACAAAAGGAAGGACGTGTGGAGTTTTAGCAGAGAAAGCAAGATAAAGATAACAAGGAAAGCAAAGAAGAATAAGAAATGGTATGCATCAAAGTGTTGAGAGAGAACGAGAGACTTACAGATGGAATAGAAGGGAAAGGATTGTTCCGTTGAGTTGCAAAGAGAGAGAGATAGAGAGAAGAGGGACCTACAACCAGCAATTGAATCAATTTTGAAACCCTAGAACTCAAAAAAGCAAACAAAAAAATTGGAGGAACTTGGAGCCAAAGCAGAGAAATCAAATTTTGAAACCCTAAAAATAAAAAATGGAAATAGAAGAAGCAGCAGAACTCACCGATTGAGATTAGAGAAATGAATGAGAGTGAGAAAGGAACTCACCGATGCATTATGGAGTGTGCTGAACGAGAAGATGAAGGGAAATGGGTTCGGTTGAGGGAGAGAGACAATCGAACCGCTGCTGAAGGCTGTGGGCGTGTGGCTTCCGCCGCCTCGCCTGTCGCTGCTGAGGGAGAGGGACAATCGAACCGCTGCTGAGGGAGATGGAGGACGAAGGCTGTGGTGTGGCTGAAGGAGGGAGCAGGTACGACGGTGGCGGTGAAGGGAGTGAAGCTAAGGAACGAATTGAAGGAAGAAGAAGAGCAAAAATGAAATGAAAATGAAAATGAGTGAATCTGTGTGTTGAATCTTGTTATTTAGATTTTAAGGGAGTGAAGCTAAGGAAGAAGGAGAAGAGCACCAAATGAAAATGAGTGCGGCGGAAATGAAAATGAAATGAACATCGAGGGATTATTTTAGTATCATTAGTGACTGATTTTAGTGACTGAATTTATTCAGTCACTAAATTGTACTTTAAAAAATAAACATGTTTGGTGACTGATTTAGTGACTACTATTTAGTGACTGAAATTTTCAGTCACTATTTCGATCACAAAATATTTTTTTTTCAATATTGGTCACTAAATCGGTCACTATTTGTGACCGTTTTCATTGCGGTCACTATATCGGTTACTATTTGTGACCGTTTCCATTTCGGTCACAAATTTTGGTCACTAAAACTTGATTTTTTAGTAGTGGGCAATGATTATATGGGCGCCTTTTGACCAGTTGCCAGGATGTCAACAGTAATAGTGCTGCTGGACCTTGCGTCTATGAACTTTTGGATTCTCCAACAACTTCATGCCAACAATGTTTCCTCACATTGTGACCTTCATGAAGAGGTTTATTTGACCTTTTCATCTAGAATTGGTGTTTCTAAGTCTAATCAAGTCTACAAATTGCAGAAATCTTTATATAAACTATGTAAAAACTGACTATTTTATTTCCTAATATTTCTTAAATATTTTATAAAATGATCAATAAAAATATTTTATCTTGAATCAAATTATATTTCTTATTGTGTAAGTAATTTGTTGATAATTGTGTTCATGATTTTAAATAATGTTTTTAATTAGTGTATTTACAATTATTTAAGTGTAATGTTATATCTATACACATATGTATGTATTTTATAAGTAAAGAATAAATAATCATACGAAAGTATATTCTTGTGCAGTTTTTGACCTCGATCTGATGATCAATTATTGACAGATATACGTTATATTCTTGTGTAAGTAATTTTTAGAATTCCCGAATTCGATTTTGGATACTACTATTTGGTTGATTTAATTTCTATTACTCTTCAATTGGCAAATTGGCAAATTGCAAATGTCTTTACTAAGACTTTAATTTGTGTCCTCAAAATTTTCAACACAGCAAGCTAGTTTAACTTAACCGATTCTATTTTTTAACTAACGTAGTTAGTCTTAACTAGTGCAGTTAGTTAGATAGTTGATAATTGATGTAGTTGAGATGAATTGCAATTACTTGATTAGGAAAATGTATATATTCTAATGATCAACACAATTCTCAATTGAGAAATCATTTTCATCTTACACACTTTTTGAAATTCTCTCTTTTCTCTTTTGGTTCGATTTCTCCATTTTGAGTTTCTGTAAGTTGCTGAAGCAAAAAATTGTTCGCTCAACAATTGTTGAGATTCACAATTTTCTATATCTTTAAGAAATCTTTGATATAGTGCACGATGAATCAATCATCCATTGGTAACTTTAAGTTTTTTTAAATTTAATAAATTAATATAACAGGAAGACAAGTAAATGGTACTGAAAAAGAGACAAAGAGGCCTTATAATTATCCTTTACTACAACTTGAAGTGAAAGAGCAAGTGGCTCAAAACGTAAAAGTTTAATAAACATGAAGCTGTAAAAGTGTTCTCTCAAATAGCAAATGTTGGGATTGGTGGAGGCAATGAGAAGCCAATTACGATATCTTACAAAATTCATTTTGTATTTTGTGTTTTTAATTGAGTAAACTACCACTTCCGTCATTGTTTTATTTTGTATGGTATATGTTATTTTAGTTTTTGGCATTATTAAAATTACAATATCATTTAATTTTTTATTGACAAAAATTATTTACGTCAGTTTTTAATGCTTTATTAACGTTACTTATTTTAGTCGTTGTAAAAATTAACGTGAATAGTTTTTGTCAATCTCTGGAATATTTGTATAATTTCAATAGTTTTATATAAGAATGTGAAGGTACAAAGTTGGAGACATGAGGCTTGGTTTACTCATTTTCAATTACTTTTCTTGTTGCTCTTTTCTCGCTTGGGTCATAGACTTTTCAATAATAGGTAGAGTGTGTGTGCTTGAATTCCACTCGGAACAATAGCACTCTCAACTAGTTTCTCAAAAGCCACCCGAACGAATTTTTTGTGCCTGCAACTTGTGATACCATTGCCTTGATTACCAAACAGAATGTTGTCGGTTTCTCAGGTGAAGTTGGATTAGGTTGGAAATTTTTTGATGAATGCTAGCAAGGAGAGCACTAGCAAACAAGCCGACACATGCTTATGATCTTTTATATTATCATACGATGGAAGTGATGAAGACAAAACTTTGACGTTATTTCCGATCATAAAACTTATTTATTTGTATTTTTGTAATTACTAATTAATCTTTTATGCGAAACAAAGTTATGTTCAAAGGAAAGCAGACAAGTTGAGGTCGTGGAAATGGATAGGTGCTAAGGTTAAAATCCCTCTCTTTAATTTTGCCATTTGGTGTAATGATCATCTATCTTGTATCGGTTCTTAGTATACTTAGACATATTTGATGCAGTCCAGTCCATTTTTATATATGAGTGAGTACCTACTGCTTATATATAAGTTTCGCTTTCATAAAAAAAATCTTTTAGTTTACTACAAATTTTTTATTTCCTATTATTTTACCTTTTTGTTTTTCGTTTTGCCTTTCTTCACTTCCTTGTTTTCATTAAAAAAAATTAAATAAATGGTTAATAAACTGTAAGAAATTATTATCATGTTTTTTTTAGTGAAATCTAAAATGGGTAAGAGTTGTATTTGAATGAGAACAAATGCACGTATAAGAACTAACAACCACGCTTGACGGTACAACTTACAAGGCTAAAGCAAGGAGCTAGCTAGCCTGGACACTAGGAGAATAAAGTGTGAAAAGCGCTTATACATTAATACAACAAGGAGACTCAAGTCATGATATGAGTTTTTTTAAGAAACTTTGGGTGAGCAAGATACCATCTAAATTCACTGGTCATGCAAGGAATGTTATTAATAATGTTGTCCCACTTTGTGATAAATTAAAGAACAGGAAACAACAGAGCATATATTTTTCACTTGTGGTTTCACTTATGAACATGGACATTGTTGAAGGCTTCATTTACGGATGTGAACTTCTCAGTACTTAGGGTTTATCAATTTATTAAAAAATGACAAGATTATATACTTTTGTAAAATGGTTAAGTATAGCTGAAATCGTTTAATCAATAAATCTTTTAATTTGCTGAAAAAAATTGTAGTATCATACTCATTTATACATAATTTTTTTTTATATCAATATATCGAAAACAAAAATGATAGATAAACCTACAAAATTTATTTACAAATAAGCGTATACTATATAAAAAAGGCTTAATTATGTCACAAGTCCCTGAAGTTTGAGGTACTTTTGGCAGATACCCTTATTCTTTTTTTTTTCAATGTCTGACTCCCCGAAGTTATTTCTGAGTTTGTCATATACCCCTACTACCAATTCTGACCAATTTTGCTAACATATAACATCGGAATCCTGATCAGACGCAGGAGGTTGGTCATGTGATGTCGAGTGATGTCGCACGTGCGAAGACGACCTCTCTCTTCAATTTTTTTCTCTTTTTTTATTTAACTAAAAATATAAAAATATTATGTTTTTTTAGTTTTTTAAATTTTTTAAATTTTTTAAAAACAGGATCTTCGATCACGGGGCACCAGGTGTTTAACCTCCTGCATCTGATCAGGATTCCGATGTTACATGTCAGCAAAATTGGTCCGAATTGGTAGTAGGGGTATATGACAAACTCAGAAGTAACTTCGGGGAGTCAGACATTGGAAAAAAAAAAACAAGGGTATCTGGCAAAAGTACCCCAAACTTCAAGGATCTGTGACATAATTAATCCTATAAAAAAAAAGGTCAGATGTCACACTAGTTTACTTTTAAGTAGATTTGAAGACCTATATATCATTATTTTATAAAAAAAAATATAATTTAGCTCATGGAAGATATCTCCCAAGTTCACAAATTTGTGTTTCCGGTTTTTTGCTTATTTATGTACGGGGTTATTGTAGTTTAGACCTCTTTTGTGAGATACTTCTATGCTCTTTTTTTCCAATGAATATACCCACGTAGTTTACTCCGATTAGGTATTTGCCCCCAGCTCCTTTTCCGGCAAGTTTTTGGGTGAGCTGGACCGCCGGAGCTCCACCTGGAGCTGACACGTGGCAGTCTCTTAAATTTTTTTTTAAATTAAAAAAAATAAGGCTTAATTATGTCTGAGATCCCTGTAGTTTGGACCTCTTTTGTGAGATACCCCTATACTTTTTTTTTCAATGAATATACCCCTATAGTTTACTCCAGTTAGGTATTTGCCCCCAGCTCCTTTTCCGGCGAGTTTTAGGGTGAGCTGGACAGCCGGAGCTCCACTTAATTTTTTTTTAAATTAAAAATAATAATAAAACAATAGAATAAACTAATAAACTAAAAAAAAAGTGGCTTATTATAATCCCTCAGATTTCCTTCCATTCGATCCATCTATCTCTCTCGTTCTTTTTCTCTCACTTACAACCAGCATCTCCCTTTGGCGTTCTCACTCCATATCCCACGGTGTAGCTGTCATCTTCTCCCTCCCGCAGTCGTTCGGTTCTTCTTCTTCTTCTTCTTTTTAGTCATGAAGTCCTCCAGCTCCAGATCTACAGCTTCTTCGAGGTCACCGTTTAGGATCAATGTGACATGCGAAAATGAGCAGCACAAGAACAATTGACATTTTTATTATAAAAATGAAAAAAAAAGAAACAACAAATATAATAAAAACAGGTGAAGTAGAAGATGGAGCTTTGAAAAAGGAATATACATACAGAAGCATATACCCATGTCAAGGGACATATAGTGTTTTCATTTCCAGAAAATTGATTAATCAAGCACAGACATTAATCTTTTGACACATCATTTCATCTAAATTATAGAATTCAATCTTTGCAATATCAGCAAATTGATTTTGATTGCTGTTAAAAAAAAGCAAATTGATTTTGATTGTTTTTTTTAGTTTATTAGTTTATCCTATTGTTTTATTTTTTTTCAATTTAAACAAAAAAAATTTAAGTGACTGCCATAGTCACGTGTATAACACGTGGCTCCAGGTGGAGTTCCGGCGGTCCGGCTCACCCAAAAACTCGTCGGAAAAAGAGCTGGGGGCAAATACCTAACCGGAGTAAACTATAGGGGTATATTCATTGAAAAAAAAGTATAGGGGTATATCACAAAAGAGGTTCAAACTACAGGGACCCCAGACATAATTAAGCCTTATTTTTTTTAATTTAAAAAAAAATTAAGAGACTGCCACGTGTCAGCTCCAGGTGGAGCTCCGACGGTCCAGCTCACCCAAAAACTTGTCGGAAAAGGAGTTGGGGGCAAATACCTAACCGGAGTAAACTACAGGGGTATAATTCATTGGAAAAAAGCATAGGGGTATCTCACAAAAGAGGTCCAAACTACAGAGACCCCAGACATAATTAAGCCTTTTTTTATTATTATTTTTTTAATTTGAACTTGAAGTGAAAAGAAGAAACACTTTCATCTATTCAAGCTGAAATTTTGACTCATTTTCGATCGTTCATTTCATTCTACGTTCAATTTCATGGCAAAGACACCGTTCTTTTTCATCCACTTTTGGAAAAGAAAAAAAAACCCTCTTTATGATGGAAAAAAAACATAAAGGACTTCCACTAAAAGTATACAATATTAACAAATCATACACATAAGTTTGTATCTTTCAAAAATCACCAAAACCAAAAGAGCTCTACTTTTCTAACCCACATTGTTTTGCACTCTACACTTTCTTCATTGTGCCCACTCGATGGAAAATGTCCTTGCAAAAGAATCAAACAAAAAAACCTGTGTTGTCATTCCTTTGTATACACAAGTAAGCTATTCCTTTTTCACTTTCAACATTTATCTATCTTCCAAGTTGCCAAAACATATCCATTATTTCAGCAATTAAGAGGGTCTATTATTGAAACCCATTTAAGTCATCTTCTCTAAAAAGTTCTTGGTCAAAGATCATTCTACATAAAATTGATAGTGTCACTGATCAAGTCCTTACAATCAATCATTCAACCAACCAAAGCTGCGTCTTTATGGTCTTTCTTTGTCTAATTTAATACGAATCATTCACCGCCTACACATAATTTATGGAAGCTCTATAATAATGCATTGGCTTTATTTATTGCTTTGAAAGCTAAGCTTTCTATTGATTGAGAACACTAATTAATAGGTGTACGCACGTGAGTGCAATCTCATGCATGTAACGCCAATTGTTGAAAGGCCAATGAAAACGAGAATGTCGCTATGGGATGTGGCGTATATGTGTGGAAGAATATCAGCCAATATAATAGAGCAGCTGATATTATGGAAGAAATCAAAAAGCAAGAGAGATAGGCTCCTTTAATTTTGTGCGATTGACCGGGAATTGTTAAGAACACACTTTGCAAAGGGAACTTAAAAGATGATGAACAAGAGTTGTGCGTGGTGATAACCACTAAAATCAAATTATATTATCCACATAAAAGAAATTCACACTAAAATCTCATACAAAGTTAAATCCTCCTTAAAACCTAAAAAAAAAAATGGTAGTATGTAATAAAGTTTGAAAAATGCTAACAAGTGTCCTTAAAACATTTATTAAGAAGCTATATATAATATAAATGCATGGAAATGTGTGATTTTTGTATTCTCAAGACATAAACGAATATGCACTTATGATTTATTTTCCAATATTAGTAACTTTAAGAGCAAGACCCATAAAGTTTCTATAAGAACATCGGTACTTTTGTCTACAAGTAATAATAACTGGCCTTTACAAATAGTGTAAATAGAGAATGAATTAAATGAAATTGACATAAATTATTCAATACCGTAAAATATTAAATTGGGCGGGCATGAACACTTTTGCGTTAGTATAAAATATTAAAACATTATAAAAATGCATATTGAAAATTACAAATTATAAATAAAAAATAAAAATTTCTTTAAAAAAATAAAAGATTTTAAAAATAAAAAATTTGAATTAGTAACTCAAACTAATCATATCTTTTACTAATAAAATAAAACTGAACATCGATCGCCTCTTAAACCGGAGAAAATTTGTTGATGACAAGAGTATCTGTTTCTTCGTCCTTTCTACGGGAATGCCTTTACATTTTGGAAAGGATTATGAAGTAACTTTAAGATATAAACAAAACTTTCCCAATATAATAGACTATTTAAAGGATTCTTCCATCAAATATTGTTCTTTTTTCCCGCAAAAGTGTTGATAACTATGACCAAACCAGTGTCTTGATTCGACGAGAAAAAGGCCGTGGAGTTTCACCCTGTTTTCATACCCTACTCACTTGTACAATCTATACGTTTTAATATTTAGGTCATTGTTCAGTCCGGATCAAACAGAGGTCTCTTATTAAGGATAAAGGTCTTTGTAAAAGATTTTTAATCTGACAAAAGTGAGCTCACAGTCTTACCTACCCGTTTTAATTAAGGTTATGTGGATCAAACTATGTAGTTCAATCAGTCACGTTAAAATAGTAGTTCATAAGGTGGAGAACAATACTGGTTGGTGCTATCCTGATATCCCTGAGAGTAGCAAACAATATGCACCCTACTCTTAGGGAGGTCTATATGGTCAAAGAACTCCTACAAGGATGATAGGCTATATGTACTGATGAGTTGCGTATATCTTGTATTGTACGTTGAATGTGATGATGAGTTATGTCTCAGCCCCCTGCATGAGGCTGGTATTTATATGATCAGTATGCCTTCTTGGGTCTGATGTATTATCTTGATAAATCTTCTATATTATTTGACATGAATCTTCGTATTATCTTATCTTTAAGGAGATAATCAATAATCTTCTATAATTGCGGATAATTCAATGATAATTTGCCATCAATCTTGCTTATCTTCTAGAGATATACTTATACGAATAAATCTCGTGACTTATTCGAAGATCAGGTCTTCTTCCGAGTTAATCTGGGCTTAAAGCCTTCAGTTGTAGGTCGCTCAAGATCATTTCATATCATTAGGGCCCTACTACACGTCACAATAGGTCTTATAGAAGTCATTGTGGAAGGTAGGTGTCTTTAACTCGTGACAGGACCAAAATAGTCATACTCACTGTTCTAAGGGTCATTTTTGTTGGATCCCTTTCCTTATTTGACGGGAAGAGATATATGTTCAAGTTACTTGAAGAGCAAGCCTAAATTAATTGGAGTAGAGATCAAATTATGTGGAAAGCAAGTCGAATATATTTGGAGTGGAGACCTAGTTGCATGGAATGAAGAACAAGTTAAATGGAGTGTAAAGCCAGTTAGTACCACCAATCCAGACTATATAAATAAAGCTCACCAGTGTGAGAGCAAATTGCACCATATGTGCCATGCATCAATAACAACCCTCAAAGAACCAAACCTTGAGAGAAAAATCCAAGTGAGAGGCTAGAGTTAGGGAGTTCCAAGGGAGAGACTAGAGAGAAAGAGTGTGAGTCCTAGTGCGAGGACGACCATACTAGAGATCTAGGATGGGCGTTCTTTGTGTTCAAGGGCTATCGTTCTCCAAAGGCATTCATCTTGTTTAAGGATGAGCATTTTGTTAGATAGTAGACAAGTGTTCATCTATTACTTGGACAATTGTTCTCATACTTGGACGAACGATCATTACCCTAGTGGGATAATCGATAATTTTGTATTCTATCTTAGTTTGGATGAGATTGAGAACCATCCTCTTACACATGGAGAGAAATTTTGTATTCATACTTTTACGTACTTGAGATACATCTCGATTAGGTTCGGTGATCATTTTCTTATCAAGTGTAAAATTTAGTGTGTCATTCTTCTATCTCTTTCTTTTTTATTTTCTTATAACATTGTTTCCTGTGTATATAGCTTTTGCAAGTTCCTATCTTGTGCTACGTGGAGGAGAGAAAATTACTATTGTTTTTCCCAACAATGGTATTAGAGCTCCTAGGTTAATCCGGGGAGGTAGTCCTGTGTAATTCACAATGGATGAAGACATGTCCAAGTTGACTGTAGACAACTATTTTTATTGGAAGCCCATGATGAATGATCACTTATATTGCAAGGATATGTACGATCATATCTCTTGCAAGGACAAATTCATAGAAAACAAAATGCATATCCATCCCTCTTATTGCTCGTGTGATTAGAAGCCAAGAAGTTTCACAAATCTAGTGAACTCAATATTCAAGCACTCTAATAAACCAAAAATCACAGCTTGAGTTAAGGTCATTTGGATTTTCCAGGTTCTACTATTAATTATAAACCTTTGGACATGATTTGGATTTTCAAACGATTCAATTTCTATTAAACACTCATGCATAATTAGATTTCTACATGATTTGTCGTGTGTAGACGATTAATTTTGTTTATGTGTTATTTTTTTAAGGTAACAAGCAAGAGGCGGGAGGCTCACAAAGTGACACTCTCAACTTCCAAGACATCAACCCTTACTCAAGTGAGAAAGGAGCATTGTTTCCAAGCATGAATTTGAATACCATAACACCTTAACCAAACCATTATCTCCGGGGAAACATAGCTTGGATCCCATGGTTCGATATAGAGGAACCATCTTTCAAACAATGAAGCCATGTCCCTCCTAAGCTGGTGAAAATCTTGATTTGCAGCGGCTTTTATTAACATTCGCTCACCATCCTTGGGAAGAAAAGATAATAAGTAACACCTTTCAACAGTTACCCATGATCGAACAACGATAACATCCTCAACATCCCGTGTCCTTGCCGTAAAAGCGCAATCGCCAAAACACCAACTCCTTTTCCGGAATAGAACAACGCAAAGCAAATCCTTGCGCTGTATCATGAGATATTGCTGGTGCAGATTTTCCATGCACTAAAATGTGCGATGCAGGCATGCAGCTGTGTCTGGGCACACTATCACACTCACAAGCCTTGGTTTATTCACATTATTCTACATCCCGACCTGCTACCATGATTTATTCTATATGGGCTATTGTGATCACACTACCCTACCCACATCAACATGATCTATAGAATGTGAAACCCTATCCTTATTATGCACATGATCTTCAAGCACCTTTGGATGTGCAGCAAGTTTTAAAACCCTGGGCAAAAACATAAACCATTTTCTTTATCACATGGCCTTTTATCCTCCTTTATAAACCTCTCTAGGTTCACCCACGCCCTTTTTCTTGCAACACACAAGTTGTCCGATTTCCTCTTTAATCCATTCTCCCTCATCACATTTCATTACTTGACGAAACTGAATTTCCATCCAAAATCTCTTTATTTTGGTGAAACTAATAGATCAACAATATCACCCAACTTCAAAAAGAACCTTCGTAACACATTTTGACTCACACTGACGGGAAAGTGTGTGAAGTAGACGGTAATGACTCCTTGACTATGTCTCCTTCGTCTCCCCAGCAACGTCGACCACCCCTCATTCACCTCCGATCACCCTCTCTGACCCTCGCTTATGTGTTTAAAATGATGGAATGAAGGAAATACATATCTAGATCTCAAATAATATATATTTATTACCTTCAATAATAATACCCTAATTGTACTTGTGTTGAACTGAATAATAATACCTTAATAGCACTTGTATTTACATCTTAAAGATTTGGAAGAGTGAGTCACGACAAATCTATGGTAATTTTGTTTCCAAGTTAATTGAAACAGTGTTTAAAAGGAGAAAAAAAGGATTGGAATTTAAGTGCTGAAACTAAATGCAGGGAGTTTAATGTACAAGGAAGTTTATATAGGAATAACCAGGTTTCAACCTTGATTACAAAAATGATTTTTCTATTTATAAGCAAAATAAAAATAACTACCTAAACAATCTACGGGCAAGTGGACAACTAATGTACCTTACATTTGAATTCAAAAATAAACGGAATAATTGTCTATCTTTTCTTTGACATCCAATTCTAACATCTGACATTAATCTTGTATTCGATAGAATATTCGACAAAACTTTTGATTATGTCTCCAATCAAGCTCGTCGAACTTCCCCTTTTCACATTGTTCTTGTTTGAAACTTGGTCAATTTCAAATGAAGAGATCATAAGCTACCTTGCTTCACCAGAGTTTTATTAGAGAGGAAATGACAAGCAGAAGTGATGATGCCCTACCAAACCAGGGTCAAGCAGCCGAACTTTAGCTAACCAGGTGAGCTGGTAGGCAAGCATGAGGTGTAAGATTTAGTTTTTGTTATGCCTTTTTTTAGCAAAAAATTGTATTAAAAAATTGTTGGGAAAAACCAGAATAAATTTCCCTCCTCTGTGTGACGCAAAATAGGCTATACAATGCGGAAGCGATATATATGCACATAAGTATGTTATTGAGAAATAGAAGGGGTAGAAGTAGAAGATATAACACCAAGAATTTTAATGTGGAAAAACCTTCTCCAAATTAGAAGTAAAAAACCACGGGCACAAGCCAGTAAAATCTCCATTATGAAGATGTAGGAATACAAAGTGTCTCTCCG
This sequence comes from Crotalaria pallida, assembly GCA_037953625.1. NCBI lineage: Eukaryota > Viridiplantae > Streptophyta > Magnoliopsida > Fabales > Fabaceae > Crotalaria > Crotalaria pallida. The sequence continues at coordinate 156,827,879 of CM075649.1, forward strand.
TGTGTAGGAGGAATACTCTCAATCTCACCCTAAAAGGATGGAATAAAATATCTCTAGTATTGCACTAGGATTTCTCTCCAACATCTCGCTAGGAACTCTCTATACTCACTTTATGGTGGAAGAACTCTCTAAGACTCTCTCTTGAGGTTTGGTGGTATTGGTGCTTGTGGCACACCATGGTGCAATTTGCTCTCTCCTTGGATAGCTCTATTTATAGAGTCTGAATTGGAAGCTCTGACTCTCTCCCCACTCCAATTGTCTGTTCTCTACTCCATGTGGGTTGTCTTGGTCTCCAAGTAAGTTGGCTTGCTCTCCACTCAACTTGGATTGCTGTCCAAGTAATAACTTGGGCCTTTATCTCCAAGTAATATCTTGGGCTTATATCTCTTCCCATCAAATAAGGAAGGAAATCCCAACAATCTTCCCCTTCCTGACTTAGTTGAGGGGATGTCTTCAGTCCTGCTCCATTGCAATCGTCTATGAGCTTCTTGACTGGAATTCTCTTAGTCATCAATCGAACCAATTCTCTTCTATGATTGAAAAGGTAAAACATCTTTGCGATCAGGATTCGCTCCCCCTGCAAATTTAGTTGGGTAATTTTCTTCTCATCAATGTTGGCTTGCACCGTCGTTGGCAAGGCTGGGCATCAAAGGAACACGCCGCCTAATTACCTTGTTAGGAAGACTTTCGACACAAGGGTCCCTATGTGAATCTACCGACTGTAAGTCGCTTCAACACTTGTATGAGGTATGCTTTTGCTTATTCCATGGGTTTCATGTCTTCCATGGGCTTCACTTCTTCCATGTCTCTCCACAACATTTGCAATAGACTGGAAGGATATACTTTTTATTTTCTCCTGGATTATTTCAATAGACTGTCTGAAACATCTTTCGTTGAGAACTTCCCTTCAAGTAAGGAAACTGGTGGTTGTTCTTGTAAGGAATAAGCTTGGGCACATCTTTACAGCATTAGTGATCCTCCATCATGGGCTTCCAATAAGAGTAATTATATGCAGTCAACTTGAACATGTCTCCACCATCATGTGAGACAGGAACGCCAACGGCCTCATCCATCTTGAGTCACACAGGTTACGCTCCCCGGATAAGCCTGAGAGCTCTAATACCAGTGTTGGGAAAAACTAGAATAAATTTCTCTCCTCTGTGTGACGCAAAATAGGCTATACAATGCGGAAGCGATATATATGCAGATAAGTATGTTATTGATAAATGGAAGGGGTAGAAGTAGAAGATATAACACCATGAATTTTAACGTGGAAAAACCTTCTCCAAATTAGAGAAGTAAATTAAAAAACCACGGGCACAAGCCAATAAAATCTCCACTGTGAAAAAGTAGGAATACAAAGTCTCTCTCTGTGTGTAGGAGGAATACTCTCAATCTCACCCTAAAAGGATGGAATAAAGTATCTCTAGTATTGCACTAGGATTTCTCTCCAACATCTCGCGAGGAACTCTCTATATTCACTCTATGGTGGAAGAACTCTCTAAGATTCTCTCTTGAGGTTTGGTGGTATTGGTGCTTGTGGCACACCATGGTGCAATTTGCTCTCTCCTTGGAGAGCTCTATTTATAGAGTCTGAATTGGAAGCTCTGACTTGCTCCCCACTCCAATTACTTGTTCTCCACTCCATGTGGGTTGTCTTGGTCTCCAAGTAAGTTGGCTTGCTCTCCACTCAACTTGGCTTGTTGTCCAAGTAATAACTCGGGCCTTTATCTCCAAGTAATATCTTGGGCTTATATCTCTTCCCATCAAATAAGGAAGGAAATCCCAACAAAAATGTATAAAGGATGATTACCCAAATATAAATAGTGAACTTAAACCAAAATTAAGAAGAGCTTGCATATTGAGCCACATATTCAAGAATTACTGTACCTTTGTATGAAACTACAAGAAAAGTTTCTTGAAATAACATTATATATATTTTTTATCTAACTTGAATTAAGTTTATTAATTAGTTGAAAAAGTGCCGATAATAGGTTTTGTAGTGATAAAAGGGCCGATTTTTTTCTTAATGAAATTTAAGTTCCCATATATAAAAGACAACAACTTTAGACGTGCAAGAATTTGAAAGCATGCATGTGGATATACATAATGGAGTACTGGTTATAGGATATGATGAAAAAAATTAAAGAGAAGGGATGACATAAGTCACCCAACACACCAATCTTCAGTGCATGCAGACAAACATTATTGTGTGTGGTTTTGTTTAACCTTACTGGGCCTTTCTCTTTTAAGGGGTTCAATGAAAATGATCTTAGGACTCAAACGGCTTCACGTATACAGTACACTGTAGAGAGACGTGAAAGTAGATGGGATGGGGAAAATTGAATGGAGGCTATAAAATGCAAGTGTATTTAAAGGTACGTAGGATGTGATAAGAAACACATATCGTTTTCATGTAAAGTAGCCCCAAGCATTTATTATTAAAAAAATGATAACGAGTGTCTTTATTTAAAAGGAGTAATTTATTATCAAAAAATGTTGTAAATAATAAATTAATAAGCATAATATATATTGATTTTAATAAAAACTTATTTTTAAATAGTTTTTTAAAAAAATACTACGTATTATTATATAAAAAAAGATAATACTCCATATTTTTAGAATACATGATAGTGACATCCTTATTAGAAATGGCATTGATAAGGATATTCCAATAATCGAAATACAAGGACTAAGTTCATTCCAATCAACTGTCTTATTAATTAGCAGTTTCGTGTTGAATAGCGATACGCAAGTTAGACATATGCATTTTGCAGATGAAATTAAAAACGCCAAGATTGCTAGTGATTTTGTGCTTGACATTCATCATGTGGGGATGAATAATGCATGAGATACTCGCACCGTTTCTTATTATTTATGTTTTTAGATTTTTTTTTCTATTTTTTTATTATTCTTTATGGAAATTTAACATCATTTTAATTAAAATCCGTCAGATTGTATAATGTTATAATGCAAGACTCTGGATGATATAATTGTCTTCATGTATTTTATATATATATATATATATATATATATATATATCTTTTTCCTGGTTTGAAGAAGTGTTGATGTGATGTGTGCACTATGAATCACGAAAAATTGGATAGTCGCATATATACTTCTCATAAAAAGAAGTGTTATCATGATGTACACATTTTTCAAGATTTTTTTTTTATATGTGAAGGCGATACATACATAAATTTATAATATTAAAATTATAATTAAGAACATATCAATTACTAAAGTAAGTAAAAGAATACTCAAACCAATATAAATAATGTAAATCATATAAAAAATCATATAACAATATAACATTGTATCATATAATCATATTAATAAAAATTAAAATAAAGAAACAACTAAAACATGAGTTAATAATTATTCTTTTTTTATTAGCTTTTCTTAATGAATGTTGGAAGTAATTTTTTTTTTAAACTCAAAAGTCCCCTCTTGCATAGTCCGAGCTCGAAGAAGGAAGAGATAAGAGGGCCCTATGGAGAATGTGGTCAGAAATCCATAATAGAGTCCGACCACAACGACCGAATTCATTATCTTCATGCATAAGAATACTAGATTATCCAATATAAAAGATTGCAAAATCATCGCAAACCTCTCTAGTTCTTTTCGATTCCAATTTCTGTACTATTATATAATGATTTTTCAACTTTCGATGAGCCAAAGTTATACTAATATATACTCCCTCTAGTCCTTAATATAAGCACCATTTGACCAATTTCACTTCCTTTAAGAAAAGTAGGTAAGTTAGTTATTTGTATTGGAATTGTAAATTTTAAGTGTTTATTTACCAATCTATATCCTTTTGATCTTCTAATCATTAATTGGTGTTTCTTTTTCCCACAAACATGATAGAGTATATTAAATATGGTTAGTTTTGTAAAATTTTAGAAAAGGTACTTATATTTAGGACACAAAAAGTTTGGTCAAATGGTGCTTATATTAGGAACCGGAGGGAGTATATAATTAATATATTTGCTGATAATTGCAATGTTATAACTAATATAGCAGTTTTGGTAAGTTGAATATTTACTTATCAGATCATGTGCCATTTTTTCTATTTATTATAATTTGCAACTTAAAAAAAAAGGAATTTAAAAAATTTCAAGTGTCTAGAAAATGTTTAAGCTAATTTGGAGTGTCGGCTACGTGCCAAACAGGTGTTAGAGTTGTTAAAAAAAATATCATTAAATTGAACACTTGATTAGAAGTGTCAAACCCGTGTCAGTGTAGAATGTGTGTAGGACACTGGGACACGTGTATCAAGAGAGGTGTTCATGCTTTAAAGTTAGAATCTAATTAACTCAAATAACATGCCATTGTATTTTTCGTTCATATATATATATATATTTTCAGGGAGGGTCCGGAACCAGGGGGGAGAGGAAGATTAAAAACGGAAAAGGAAAGTAGGGAATAGCAGGACTATTCTATATGCGATGATGATGCAGATGAATGATATAATAAATAAATTAAAGAGGACCAGAACCTTCCAGCATAGCCGTGAAGAAGATCTGGAAACTATAAATAATTAAAAGGAACCAGAACCTTCTGGCATAACCGCGAAGGATGATCTGGTGAGGGAGAAGGGGAAAAAATTAAAAATAGACAGAATTAAAAGGGGGACCAGAACCTTCTGGCATAATCCGTGAAGGAAGAACTGGTGAGGGAGAAAGTGGAGATAATGAAAGTAAACAAGAACTAAAACATGAATATGAAAATATTATATGATTAAAAGATTGAAAGACATAAACATAAATTTGAAAGATTGAAAGACAGAAACTAAAGGAGGAGCTTACGAGATCTCAAAGGCTGGAATCTCTCCAAAACTCTCTCTGAAAGTCTCTCTCTCTAAAATTGTGTGTCTATTGAGAGCTGAGATGCTCTTTAAATATACTAGTTTTCCTACTGTTTGAACAGTGTCGGTTGCAAGACCTGCACTGTGTACAATTATTTGGGAAAGTAAACCGGAACTATTACAACAGTATTTTACAATAATTAAATCGGAACTATTACAACAGAATGAAAATTCTAGTCATCATCCAAGTTGACAGCAAAGCAATCATCTTCATTTTCTTCTTCCTCATCAGATGATGGGAGCTTTGTTTTAGAGGTTTCTGATTGGTCTGCTTGTAACAATTTGAGGATGTTTTGAAGATTTTCTTCTAGAGAATTTTTTGAGGTTGAGGCGGCAAGAGCTGCTGTGATTTTCGCCCTTTGATTAAGAAATTTACAAGTCTCTGGATCAGCTACTTTGAGGAAGGTTGGATTCCTGCTGAACCAAAGATTAACTCCTTCTTTGGTGGCATGAGCAAAGTCGAAGTTGGCCCACCATTTGTGATAGGCTTCTCGCTGTAACGAGGGAAGTCCCATGCTAGTGAGATAAATATATTTCCACTGGAAGATCCATGCTAGTGATAGCTTAGAGCAAAAGTGGAGACTGATTGGGATATGATTGTCTTCTAAATTGATTCTAGACTTGAAATGTTGATATCCTTCTTTTACAGGTTGGGGAAGGATGTCGTTTGGTGGTCCAAAGAAAATCCACCACTGGATAAACCAATGGGGAAACACATAATTAATATTTCTTTTAAAATAAATTAACCAAGAGTGGCTGAAAGTTTGATTCTGGAACCAGAACACATTGGTCCAGGCTTGAACATAATCCCAATAATTAAAACCTGCGGGATCAAAAGGTTGAGAAAATTTTTGTATTTTATTAAGATTGGTCCCAAATTGAGAAGGGGTTAATACTTTAAGGATCTGGAATGTGGAATGGGTTATCAGTGTCTTATCAGTTGTGGATTTATGGTGTTTTATGGAGATGGAGTCAGTGTCTACGAGAATAAATTCGTAGAACCTCTGAGTTTTGTTTAGGGATAAAGGCTGAAATTGAAAATCTTTGGGAAAGATTCGGGAGGGAACTCTATTGGGATTTTCATCCCAAAATTCTGGTTCCATCTGAATGACAGGGACATAATTACCCTTTCTGTGGTATTTTGTTGGTTCTTTGCATGTTTGGGGTTGATGGGTTGTTTGGATTTCTTGTTTTGGGACACTAATTTGTATCTCTTGTTTTGGGAGACTAGTTTGTGGTTTAAGAACTTTGGTGGGTTCATAAACTTGATTTTTTATCCTATCAACAATGAGGGATAGGGGGGAATTGGTGAAGTCCATATCATCTTCATCTGAGGCTTGTTCAGCCCATGACTTTTTTGGAAGATGAGTTAGACCTTGGTCTAGTAAGACTTCTAAAGTATGGAGTGGGAATCCATAATCTGATTTGGTTTGTTTTCCTGTTTGGGTTTGTTGTTTGTTTGGAGACTGAGTTGATGACTCAGTGGTTTGAAGGGTAGATGACCCTTGTTGGGTGGAAGACCCAAGGAGGGTAGATGACCCTGGTTGTTGGCTGAGTGGAACTTCTACAAGATCTTGGATCCTTTTACCTCTGGGGAGACCCCGTCCTCGAGAGGAGGACGACATTTTTGAAATCCCTGTTTTAGTTTCCCTGTAAGTATTCACGTGTAAGGTAATCAGGGAGAGAATTATTAGTGCCTTTGAGATACTCAATGTCAAAATCAAAAACACTTAAAATAGCTTGCCATCTGGCAAAAATTTGTTTAGAAGCCAAATTTTTTACATCCTTTTGTAAAATTTCTTTAGCAGATTTGCAATCTACACGAACCAAGAATTTCTGGTTGAGTAAATCAGATTGAAATTTTGAAATGCATAAAACAATTGATAAAACTTCTTTTTTGACAGTTGAGTAATTCTGTTGTGCAGGATTCCAATGCTTAGATGCGAATGCAATAATCTGTTCTTTTCCTGAAACCTGTTGTTTGAGAATGCCACCATAACCTATGTCTGAGGCATCGGTCTCAACAATTTTAAAGGCTTGGGGGTTAGGAAGATAAAGACAAGGAAGTTCCCGTATTTGAGCCTTAAGGCTTTTAATAATATTGGTGTGGATATCTGTCCAAGGAGGAGGGGTCTTCTTTAGACGTTCATGGAGTGGTTTAATGGTATTGCTTAACTGGGGAATGAAGTCAGCTACATAATTTAGACAGCCAAGAAATCTTTGCAGCTGATTCTTATCAAGGATCTGGTTTGGGAACTTATTGCCGAACTCTATGGCTCTTTTAATAGGAACAATGGTTCCCAGATGAATTTCATGACCCAGAAAACGGATCTTAGTTTGGAAGAGTTGGATTTTGGGTTTGGAAATAGCAAGGCCACTTCTCTTTATAATATGAACGAAAATATTGATATGTTTGAAGTGCTGCTCTATAGATTGGGAAAAGATAAGAACATCATCAATATAGACTATGGTGAAGTGTGAGTAAGGATTGAAGATTTCATTCATAATATTCTGGAATTCAGATGGGGCATTTTTAAGACCAAATGGCATAACATTCCATTCATATTGGCCAAAAGGGACGGTGAAGGCAGTTTTATAACGGTCGCTCTCCTTGACCTGAATCTGCCAGAATCCAGATTTTAAGTCAAATTTGGAGAAGATTTTTGCAGAATGTAATCTTCCAAGGAGGTCTTTTTTATTAGGGATAGGGTACCTAATCCATTGGAGGACATCATTAAGGGGCTTGTAATTGATGACTAGACGGGGTGTTCCACGTTCAATCTCAGCTTGTTTATTGACATAAAAAGCTGCACAAGACCAAGGACTCTTACTTTTCCTGATAAGTCCTTTCTGTAGAAGGTCATTAATCTCCTTTTGACAGATTTGGAGCATTTGATCATTCATTTGGATAGGCCTGGCTTTGGTAGGGATAAGCTTTTCTTTAAAGTCTTTATCATAGGGGAGATCAACAATATGCTTCTTTCGTTCCCAGAAGGCATTAGGGAGATCAGAGCATACAGTATTGTGGATATGATCAAGGAGAGATTGGATTCTTTTCAGAACATCTGAATTATTGAGCTGGATATTTACATTTTCAAATGAGACTTCTTCTTTGAGAAAATTAATTTGTTTTTGCTTAAGGTTAACGAGATTGATGTTTTTAATAAGAGGTTTCTGAATAAAATTGAAAATCACTGGTTTTCCCAAATATTCAGTAGTGATACCTTCTTTAGAGATTTGAAGAGGGAAGAGTGACCTAATAAAGGGCGTACCCAAAATGACCTCATTTTTCAAATTTTTAACAAGGAGAAAAGGGGTTTCAACACGTAAACCTTGGTGATCGATAATAGCATTTGAAAGTTTGAAATTGATTTTAAGTTTGGATCCACTAGCAGTACTAAGCTGCTCAGAGGTTTTCTCAAAATATTTAGTTGGGATTAAGCCTTCTTGAATGCAGTTTGAATCTGCTCCTGTGTCGAACAGCGCCACAGTTTCAAGAGTGAAGTCAGCAATTTTAATAACAATGTTTATATAAAATTTTTGGATAGTAACGCGATCAATGATTGCCAAAAAGTCTTCATCAGCAAAGGGTTTTATATTATCAGTGTGCTCAGGGGTTTGGGCATCTCCTATCTGTTCAATAATAACATCTTGAAGATTTTGATGGTTTTCTAATTGATCAAGTCTTTCACTAATGTTGAGGTTCTTTAATTCTCTAACCTCTCTCTTAAGATTGGCTATTTCGGTATGGAGGTCTTGGATAGTAGAGGGTTTTTTCCACTCGTTCTCAAGCCTTTTAAAGGCTTCAGTAACATCAAATTTGGTGCTATGAACTTCTTGTTTGTGGCTATCAGTGTTGACAGACCTAAGTTTCTCTATGAAGAGTTTCCTTTCTTCTTGGTTAGGGATGGAATTGATGGCTTCGTAAAACAGGTTTTCATGGTCTTTGGTTATGACATTAATGCTTGGGGAGTCGGAGTCATCTCCAGCATCATCATGTTGGATCTGGTTAAGATCTTCAGATGATTCGGTGTTATAACCATCATCGGAGCTTTCAGCCATGAGGTTATTAAGTTGTTCTATAACAGACTGTTCTAAGTTTAGGGAATTAATCTTGGTTTTGAGCCTACAATATCTGGCAATATGTCCAGGCTTGCCACAATTGTAACAACCGGAGTATTTCCCTTGGTTCTTGGGTTGATCGGGTTTCTTATGCCTGGGCGGATAATTTGTCCTTTTATGATGAGGCTCATTTTTATGTTTGGCTTTAGGTCTCCTATGGTGTTTGTACTTAGAGGGATGTTTATCTTCTTTCTCTTTGTGGGTGTTGGAATTGGATTTTTTCCTAGAACAAGGGAGACCGAATTGTTCACAAAAGGTTCCTAGTTCTCTATTGGTTAGAGTTTTGTCTTTGGCTAAATCATTCTGGAGTTTTCTATCTTGGCAAATTTTCAAAGCTACTTTCTGGACATAGGAAATTAATTGTCCGTAACTAAGGTTGTCGTAAGGGATTTCTCCATTTTGATGTCTAATTTTATCTCTAACCCTGTCTCCTAAAGACTTTGGAAGACCAGCTAAGAATTTTTCTTTCCAGAGGCGATGTTCACAATCTTCTCTGGTATAGACTCGTGTAAGGAAGGTATCCTTGTACCACCTAAAGTCTGACAATGTTTTACATCTTAGGTTTGACAATAATTCTCCTGATCTATCTCTCCAAATAGAAGGATCTCCAATAAATTTGGCTCCTATGGTGAATATCAATTGGTTGACAGCATCGGGGACTAGTTCCCCTTTATTGGTTATAGGAGATTGGTGGGGATCAACTTTTACAGCATTGTAAATGGCATGCTTTTCGTCTTCAGTGAGACCATAATCCCACCATCCTTTTAATTGGCCAGTGAATCCTGCTGTTAAAGCCATTACGATCCCTTTTTCATCTATATCACTGGTGGTTAGGTAAGCAGTAGCAGCCATGCACATGTATTGCATAACTTGCATAATACCATACTCATTCTGACCATCAATGTTCCATATGTATAATTGGTTTGCATCAAAGCTTTTGAGGGGGATGTCGGATTCCTCAAGAAGTAAATCCGGGGCAGTTGCACGTTGGTAATAAAGCTTGGAAGGTTTTTTCCAGGATAAAGATTGACTCATGAGCGGGTTCAAACCTAACTTCTCAGATCTTATTGATTCAGGTTCAGAAGAGTAAGGAGAACTGCATTCTCCTAAAACATTTATCAGGCGATCCTTAAAGGGGGGGGGTTCTAGGATCAGAGGGCTTTATGGAACTTGAATCGGAAGGTTGGGGTGTCTCGGGAGCAACGAGATGGGTCAAATTTCGGATGCTATCTGCTAACTCATCGGAGATTATAGCCTTATTTTTTGCTTTAAGGAATTGTAGGTTTTTCCTAAGATCTTTCGAAGGATTGAAAGGTTTGAAGAAGGGTTTTTCAGTTGGCTTAGTCTCGACTAAAGAAGAGGATACCTCTTCTTTCCTAGATCTGATAATATTAAGATTTTCTCCTAAAGTTTGAAGATACTTATTGGTGTAGTTGGATTGTTCCATCAAATCTTTGATATCTTTAGGATTGACTGGGTCAGATTCATCTTTTGATTTGAATGGGGCAGCTATGGCTAGACTAGTTCCAGTCTTAGTGTTGAGCTGGTATTGCCTATTTGGAGGTAATTCAGACTGGAGAGTGGTGCCATCTTTAAGTTGCCAGCTACTGATAACATTTGTAACCTTTTCTTTTGAAGACAATTGCCTTTTGAAAGGATAAACAATCTTATTCACAATAGCATAAGCTTGGAACCAATCAAAGAAATATATGTTTTGTTCAACTCGTCCAAGAAAATTGTAAAACTCATTTTGGATTTGATTACGTTTTTCTCTAAAATGAGTAAAAAACCAGTTTCTTTGAGCGACATTGTCATCAGAGTAGAAATCTTTTTTGATTATTTCTTTGTTGATCACAAAAACCTTTTCAATATTATTAATCTCATCATACTCATCATTCATGGAGGAGTATGTTGGCGACTGAATAGTTTTTTGATCTTCTTCTCGTTTTTGATATATGGGTAAAGGTTTGGAAGTGGAGGTATCGAGGCCTTGGAGATGGATAGTTGATTGGGATATTGTTGAGAAAGATTTCCTAAAGGCTGTCTCAGTAGCACAGGATCTGAGATCCCCAGCCCTTGAACTTTCAGATCTGGCGACACTAAAGGAATTTCTTCTGTTAAAGGTTAATTTTACTCTACCATCTTCATATTGTCGGATCTCCTGGATTTCAGGGGTCTCTTTAGTCAGAGCTGGTGCAGCTCTGTCTAGATGCCAATCTTCGGGTAAGACAATATCTTCCCATCTAATGGTTTTTGGGACAGTGACATTTGCTTTTGAGATATCAGTGAGGAATAGGGTCGTTTCTCCAGGATTACTTGATCTTCTAACCATAGAACTGCAAGAGTTCATGACCTTATACTGTACTCTGTACATGAGGGCAATAGGGTTGGATCCAGATATCATGTCTAGACCATGGATATGAAGGTTCAAGATTAAAACTTTGAGGATATTTCTGTCTTGAAGACTAACAGTGAGATTGGGGTAACAATTAAAATAGATTGGACCATGTCCGAGGCTGGTTTCTACAGTTCCCAGAAGAGAATCTGAAAATTGATTATGCCTCTTATCTCTTAAACATAAGAGTACAGAAGCATTAAGGCCTTCTCTCATGAGTGGCTTGATAGCAACTTGGACACAACCTATGTGCAAGTAACGGTATTTTTGTTTGTGACTTCTCAAGGTTTCATTGGAGAGAAGGTGGAACTCTTCATCTTTAGAGGTGATTGGATTGATGGGGATATTCTTTTCAACAGTTCTTATGATGTAATCAGAACTCTGAAAGAATCGTCCCTGGGGTTTGTAGAGGTCTTTTGTGGGAATTTTGGGAATTTCCCAATTGTCAAAATCTTGATTTATATCTTGAAATTTGATTTCTTCTTTGAAAATGTTTCTAGAAGAGGTTTGGTCTTCTTCATTCTCGGCGAGAGACGAAGAAGATGGTTGGGAGGACTTGAAAGAGAGGTGGGTTGAGAGAGAGCGAAACATGTTGAAGTAGTGAGTGAATTTTGTAATTGTTCCTCGCCCTATAGTATCATCACCATCATTTGGTTTCATAAAAACGAGTTTCCAGAGGTAAGATAAATAATATGATCTACACAATATTTTAGGTCATAAAAAACTCCTTTTTTTTTTTTTTTTTTTTGCCCATCATCAGTTCAACTATAGCCACCGACAGTTAGATGTTATTCCTGGTAATCGCAGCATCATCTGAGCTTTATTGCCTCCTCTAGGACTTATGACTCTTGCTACCTATGCACAGGAATAACACGAAACTTATTCGTGCTTCCAGTTGAGTGACGAATCTTATTTATCTCCATATACAGAAAAATTAAAATGACCTTTAATATTATGTTACCATATTGTAGATCTTACCCCTAGCCAAACGTTCCTACTTCCTCATCTGGCTCTGATACCAGGGAGGGTCCGGAACCAGGGGGGAGAGGAAGATTAAAAACGGAAAAGGAAAGTAGGGAATAGCAGGACTATTCTATATGCGATGATGATGCAGATGAATGATATAATAAATAAATTAAAGAGGACCAGAACCTTCCAGCATAGCCGTGAAGAAGATCTGGAAACTATAAATAATTAAAAGGAACCAGAACCTTCTGGCATAACCGCGAAGGATGATCTGGTGAGGGAGAAGGGGAAAAAATTAAAAATAGACAGAATTAAAAGGGGGACCAGAACCTTCTGGCATAATCCGTGAAGGAAGAACTGGTGAGGGAGAAAGTGGAGATAATGAAAGTAAACAAGAACTAAAACATGAATATGAAAATATTACATGATTAAAAGATTGAAAGACATAAACATAAATTTGAAAGATTGAAAGACAGAAACTAAAGGAGGAGCTTACGAGATCTCAAAGGCTGGAATCTCTCCAAAACTCTCTCTGAAAGTCTCTCTCTCTAAAATTGTGTGTCTATTGAGAGCTGAGATGCTCTTTAAATAGACTAGTTTTCCTACTGTTTGAACAGTGTCGGTTGCAAGACCTGCACTGTGTACAATTATTTGGGAAAGTAAACCGGAACTATTACAACAGTATTTTACAATAATTAAATCGGAACTATTACAACAGCATTTTACAATAATTTAATGAAAATTCTAGTCATCATCCAAGTTGACAGCAAAGCAATCATCTTCATTTTCTTCTTCCTCATCAGATGATGGGAGCTTTGTTTTAGATGTTTCTGATTGGTCTGCTTGTAACAATTTGAGGATGTTTTGAAGATTTTCTTCTAGAGAATTTTTTGAGGTTGAGGCGGCAAGAGCTGCTGTGATTTTCGCCCTTTGATTAAGAAATTTACAAGTCTCTGGATCAGCTACTTTGAGGAAGGTTGGATTCCTGCTGAACCAAAGATTAACTCCTTCTTTGGTGGCATGAGCAAAGTCGAAGTTGGCCCACCATTTGTGATAGGCTTCTCGCTGTAACGAGGGAAGTCCCATGCTAGTGAGATAAATATATTTCCACTGGAAGATCCATGCTAGTGATAGCTTAGAGCAAAAGTGGAGACTGATTGGGATATGATTGTCTTCTAAATTGATTCTAGACTTGAAATGTTGATATCCTTCTTTTACAGGTTGGGGAAGGATGTCGTTTGGTGGTCCAAAGAAAATCCACCACTGGATAAACCAATGGGGAAACACATAATTAATATTTCTTTTAAAATAAATTAACCAAGAGTGGCTGAAAGTTTGATTCTGGAACCAGAACACATTGGTCCAGGCTTGAACATAATCCCAATAATTAAAACCTGCGGGATCAAAAGGTTGAGAAAATTTTTGTATTTTATTAAGATTGGTCCCAAATTGAGAAGGGGTTAATACTTTAAGGATCTGGAATGTGGAATGGGTTATCAGTGTCTTATCAGTTGTGGATTTATGGTGTTTTATGGAGATGGAGTCAGTGTCTACGAGAATAAATTCGTAGAACCTCTGAGTTTTGTTTAGGGATAAAGGCTGAAATTGAAAATCTTTGGGAAAGATTCGGGAGGGAACTCTATTGGGATTTTCATCCCAAAATTCTGGTTCCATCTGAATGACAGGGACATAATTACCCTTTCTGTGGTATTTTGTTGGTTCTTTGCATGTTTGGGGTTGATGGGTTGTTTGGATTTCTTGTTTTGGGGCACTAATTTGTATCTCTTGTTTTGGGAGACTAGTTTGTGGTTTAAGAACTTTGGTGGGTTCATAAACTTGATTTTTTATCCTATCAACAATGAGGGATAGGGGGGAATTGGTGAAGTCCATATCATCTTCATCTGAGGCTTGTTCAGCCCATGACTTTTTTGGAAGATGAGTTAGACCTTGGTCTAGTAAGACTTCTAAAGTATGGAGTGGGAATCCATAATCTGATTTGGTTTGTTTTCCTGTTTGGGTTTGTTGTTTGTTTGGAGACTGAGTTGATGACTCAGTGGTTTGAAGGGTAGATGACCCTTGTTGGGTGGAAGACCCAAGGAGGGTAGATGACCCTGGTTGTTGGCTGAGTGGAACTTCTACAAGATCTTGGATCCTTTTACCTCTGGGGCGACCCCGTCCTCGAGAGGAGGACGACATTTTTGAAATCCCTGTTTTAGTTTCCCTGTAAGTATTCACGTGTAAGGTAATCAGGGAGAGAATTATTAGTGCCTTTGAGATACTCAATGTCAAAATCAAAAACACTTAAAATAGCTTGTCATCTGGCAAAAATTTGTTTAGAAGCCAAATTTTTTACATCCTTTTGTAAAATTTCTTTAGCAGATTTGCAATCTACACGAACCAAGAATTTCTGGTTGAGTAAATCAGATTGAAATTTTGAAATGCATAAAACAATTGATAAAACTTCTTTTTTGACAGTTGAGTAATTCTGTTGTGCAGGATTCCAATGCTTAGATGCGAATGCAATAATCTGTTCTTTTCCTGAAACCTGCTGTTTGAGAATGCCACCATAACCTATGTCTGAGGCATCGGTCTCAACAATTTTAAAGGCTTGGGGGTTAGGAAGATAAAGACAAGGAAGTTCCCGTATTTGAGCCTTAAGGCTTTTAACAATATTGGTGTGGATATCTGTCCAAGGAGGAGGGGTCTTCTTTAGACGTTCATGGAGTGGTTTAATGGTATTGCTTAACTGGGGAATGAAGTCAGCTACATAATTTAGACAGCCAAGAAATCTTTGCAGCTGATTCTTATCAAGGATCTGGTTTGGGAACTTATTGCCGAACTCTATGGCTCTTTTAATAGGAACAATGGTTCCCAGATGAATTTCATGACCCAGAAAACGGATCTTAGTTTGGAAGAGTTGGATTTTGGGTTTGGAAATAGCAAGGCCACTTCTCTTTATAATATGAACGAAAATATTGATATGTTTGAAGTGCTGCTCTATAGATTGGGAAAAGATAAGAACATCATCAATATAGACTATGGTGAAGTGTGAGTAAGGATTGAAGATTTCATTCATAATATTCTGGAATTCAGATGGGGCATTTTTAAGACCAAATGGCATAACATTCCATTCATATTGGCCAAAAGGGACGGTGAAGGCAGTTTTATAACGGTCGCTCTCCTTGACCTGAATCTGCCAGAATCCAGATTTTAAGTCAAATTTGGAGAAGATTTTTGCAGAATGTAATCTTCCAAGGAGGTCTTTTTTATTAGGGATAGGGTACCTAATCCATTGGAGGACATCATTAAGGGGCTTGTAATTGATGACTAGACGGGGTGTTCCACGTTCAATCTCAGCTTGTTTATTGACATAAAAAGCTGCACAAGACCAAGGACTCTTACTTTTCCTGATAAGTCCTTTCTGTAGAAGGTCATTAATCTCCTTTTGACAGATTTGGAGCATTTGATCATTCATTTGGATAGGCCTGGCTTTGGTAGGGATAAGCTTTTCTTTAAAGTCTTTATCATAGGGGAGATCAACAATATGCTTCTTTCGTTCCCAGAAGGCATTAGGGAGATCAGAGCATACAGTATTGTGGATATGATCAAGGAGAGATTGGATTCTTTTCAGAACATCTGAATTATTGAGCTGGATATTTACATTTTCAAATGAGACTTCTTCTTTGAGAAAATTAATTTGTTTTTGCTTAAGGTTAACGAGATTGATGTTTTTAATAAGAGGTTTCTGAATAAAATTGAAAATCACTGGTTTTCCCAAATATTCAGTAGTGATACCTTCTTTAGAGATTTGAAGAGGGAAGAGTGACCTAATAAAGGGCGTACCCAAAATGACCTCATTTTTCAAATTTTTAACAAGGAGAAAAGGGGTTTCAACACGTAAACCTTGGTGATCGATAATAGCATTTGAAAGTTTGAAATTGATTTTAAGTTTGGATCCACTAGCAGTACTAAGCTGCTCAGAGGTTTTCTCAAAATATTTAGTTGGGATTAAGCCTTCTTGAATGCAGTTTGAATCTGCTCCTGTGTCGAACAGCGCCACAGTTTCAAGAGTGAAGTCAGCAATTTTAATAACAATGTTTATATAAAATTTTTGGATAGTAACGCGATCAATGATTGCCAAAAAGTCTTCATCAGCAAAGGGTTTTATATTATCAGTGTGCTCAGGGGTTTGGGCATCTCCTATCTGTTCAATAATAACATCTTGAAGATTTTGATGGTTTTCTAATTGATCAAGTCTTTCACTAATGTTGAGGTTCTTTAATTCTCTAACCTCTCTCTTAAGATTGGCTATTTCGGTATGGAGGTCTTGGATAGTAGAGGGTTTTTTCCACTCGTTCTCAAGCCTTTTAAAGGCTTCAGTAACATCAAATTTGGTGCTATGAACTTCTTGTTTGTGGCTATCAGTGTTGACAGACCTAAGTTTCTCTATGAAGAGTTTCCTTTCTTCTTGGTTAGGGATGGAATTGATGGCTTCGTAAAACAGGTTTTCATGGTCTTTGGTTATGACATTAATGTTTGGGGAGTCGGAGTCATCTCCAGCATCATCATGTTGGATCTGGTTAAGATCTTCAGATGATTCGGTGTTATAACCATCATCGGAGCTTTCAGCCATGAGGTTATTAAGTTGTTCTATAACAGACTGTTCTAAGTTTAGGGAATTAATCTTGGTTTTGAGCCTACAATATCTGGCAATATGTCCAGGCTTGCCACAATTGTAACAACCGGAGTATTTCCCTTGGTTCTTGGGTTGATCGGGTTTCTTATGCCTGGGCGGATAATTTGTCCTTTTATGATGAGGCTCATTTTTATGTTTGGCTTTAGGTCTCCTATGGTGTTTGTACTTAGAGGGATGTTTATCTTCTTTCTCTTTGTGGGTGTTGGAATTGGATTTTTTCCTAGAACAAGGGAGACCGAATTGTTCACAAAAGGTTCCTAGTTCTCTATTGGTTAGAGTTTTGTCTTTGGCTAAATCATTCTGGAGTTTTCTATCTTGGCAAATTTTCAAAGCTACTTTCTGGACATAGGAAATTAATTGTCCGTAACTAAGGTTGTCGTAAGGGATTTCTCCATTTTGATGTCTAATTTTATCTCTAACCCTGTCTCCTAAAGACTTTGGAAGACCAGCTAAGAATTTTTCTTTCCAGAGGCGATGTTCACAATCTTCTCTGGTATAGACTCGTGTAAGGAAGGTATCCTTGTACCACCTAAAGTCTGACAATGTTTTACATCTTAGGTTTGACAATAATTCTCCTAATCTATCTCTCCAAATAGAAGGATCTCCAATAAATTTGGCTCCTATGGTGAATATCAATTGGTTGACAGCATCGGGGACTAGTTCCCCTTTATTGGTTATAGGAGATTGGTGGGGATCAACTTTTACAGCATTGTAAATGGCATGCTTTTCGTCTTCAGTGAGACCATAATCCCACCATCCTTTTAATTGGCCAGTGAATCCTGCTGTTAAAGCCATTACGATCCCTTTTTCATCTATATCACTGGTGGTTAGGTAAGCAGTAGCAGCCATGCACATGTATTGCATAACTTGCATAATACCATACTCATTCTGACCATCAATGTTCCATATGTATAATTGGTTTGCATCAAAGCTTTTGAGGGGGATGTCGGATTCCTCAAGAAGTAAATCCGGGGCAGTTGCACGTTGGTAATAAAGCTTGGAAGGTTTTTTCCAGGATAAAGATTGACTCATGAGCGGGTTCAAACCTAACTTCTCAGATCTTATTGATTCAGGTTCAGAAGAGTAAGGAGAACTGCATTCTCCTAAAACATTTATCAGGCGATCCTTAAAGGGGGGGTTCTAGGATCAGAGGGCTTTATGGAACTTGAATCGGAAGGTTGGGGTGTCTCGGGAGCAACGAGATGGGTCAAATTTCGGATGCTATCTGCTAACTCATCGGAGATTATAGCCTTATTTTTTGCTTTAAGGAATTGTAGGTTTTTCCTAAGATCTTTCGAAGGATTGAAAGGTTTGAAGAAGGGTTTTTCAGTTGGCTTAGTCTCGACTAAAGAAGAGGATACCTCTTCTTTCCTAGATCTGATAATATTAAGATTTTCTCCTAAAGTTTGAAGATACTTATTGGTGTAGTTGGATTGTTCCATCAAATCTTTGATATCTTTAGGATTGACTGGGTCAGATTCATCTTTTGATTTGAATGGGGCATCTATGGCTAGACTAGTTCCAGTCTTAGTGTTGAGCTGGTATTGCCTATTTGGAGGTAATTCAGACTGGAGAGTGGTGCCATCTTTAAGTTGCCAGCTACTGATAACATTTGTAACCTTTTCTTTTGAAGACAATTGCCTTTTGAAAGGATAATCAATCTTATTCACAATAGCATAAGCTTGGAACCAATCAAAGAAATATATGTTTTGTTCAACTCGTCCAAGAAAATTGTAAAACTCATTTTGGATTTGATTACGTTTTTCTCTAAAATGAGTAAAAAACCAGTTTCTTTGAGCGACATTGTCATCAGAGTAGAAATCTTTTTTGATTATTTCTTTGTTGATCACAAAAACCTTTTCAATATTATTAATCTCATCATACTCATCATTCATGGAGGAGTATGTTGGCGACTGAATAGTTTTTTGATCTTCTTCTCGTTTTTGATATATGGGTAAAGGTATGGAAGTGGAGGTATCGAGGCCTTGGAGATGGATAGTTGATTGGGATATTGTTGAGAAAGATTTCCTAGAGGCTGTCTCAGTAGCACGGGATCTGAGATCCCCAGCCCTTGAACTTTCAGATCTGGCGACACTAAAGGAATTTCTTCTGTTAAAGGTTAATTTTACTCTACCATCTTCATATTGTCGGATCTCCTGGATTTCAGGGGTCTCTTTAGGCAGAGCTGGTGCAGCTCTGTCTAGATGCCAATCTTCGGGTAAGACAATATCTTCCCATCTAATGGTTTTTGGGACAGTGACATTTGCTTTTGAGATATCAGTGAGGAATAGGGTCGTTTCTCCAGGATTACTTGATCTTCTAACCATAGAACTGCAAGAGTTCATGACCTTATACTGTACTCTATACATGAGGGCAATAGGGTTGGATCCAGATATCATGTCTAGACCATGGGTATGAAGGTTCAACAATTTAGCAACGTAATATCACTTCCATATCACTTCCGGACCCTCCCGAATATATATATGGGGTTTGCTAATATATGTAAAGTGATTTTTCAGTTGGAATATTTTAGCAAAGTGTACCAGATTATTGTAGACAAAAATACCCTTATGTATTTTGTGAGAGCAAGCTCTAATGATTACGGGTATTTTAATAAAATTCTTTTTTGAAATATATTAAAAGAAAAAAAATTCATAAACCCAAACCCATCAATACTTCTCTACTTTCTCATGTTCTCTCTTCTCCATCCTCAGTCCCGCCGTCGCCCAGCCCCATCATCGGCGACATCGATGCTGTCATAGCCAAGAGCCAATCTTGCGATCAAGAGCCAACACTGTCATTGTCGCTTTTCCATCATCAAACACGTCAATGAACACATTAGTCACCGTCATCGCTGCTACGTCAAAAGCCAACACTGTCGTCGTCGATTCTCCGTCAAGGCCCAACCAGTTTGTGACCTGCTGGTGGCTGGGCTGGGCGCGTGATGGTTGGCTAGAGCGGGGGCGTGAGGTTGGGCGTAGGTTACGGGTATGGGATGGTGGAGCGTCGGTGGAGTGAATCTGGGTGGGAATCGGCGCCGGTGGTAGGGTGTTGGTAGTTTAATGAGGTTACATCTATCTGTGCAGTTTCTTTTTTACCGGAGAAAGAAGGGAGAGAACGACAAAGGAGATTAGATGTGTTAGGGAAGAGAGAAAAATTGGTTTTATTTTTCTTTTTTTTTAATTCCTTGAAAAAGCATTTTACCAAAATAATTCTATAAAGTAAACTTATTCTAATATAGTAAGGGTATTTTTATTCAAAATTTTAGGTACTCTTTGCTAACCTAATCCTTCATAAAATCAAGTGGGATCATGTTAGCAAAACCCTATATATATATATATATATATATATATATATATATATTCTAAAACACAAAATATTTGTATATATAGCGCATATATATAAGTGTTATTTGTCTTGACTTAAAAAACAAAGCAAGCACAAGAGGAAAGACACAACAAATGATATTAAATACAGTGTCAAATTAAAATTTTAGTGTGCAATCAACATGTTACAAGTAACATAAGATTAGAGATGAAAATGGGCAAACGAGAAACATGTAAAGGCAAATCATAAAAGTGTAGTAATTTACTCTAATGAGATGTTCATATGTTTTCCTATGTCATGTATTAGAGTGAATATAGTAAATGTAATATCAATAAAAACTTTAATTATTTTGGATTGACTCGAGCAAGCCCTGGGAGGCCCAAATCATATAGCCCAAACACGCTTGCCTTTAACATAATCCTTCCACTATAAAAAGGGAAGGACCATGTGTATATCTTAACCTAATCTTATGCCTCATATCATTCAATAATGGCTTGGCGGCGGAGTGACTTTGCAAATAATCACCATTCAACAAGAAGTTGCAGCACTTGAAGTTCGGGATGGAGGAGGAGGCAGCCCTCAACATTCAAAGTCCAAGGTTAGTATAATAATTCAAGTAATTTTACATAGGTAATTGATGAGGAAATCAAGTAATAATTTTGTTAAAAAACCCTGAAAATCAAAATTTTCAAAAATCTTTCCTCATTCAAAATATATACAAACAATAATTGTGGCAAAGAATGTAAAATGGAAAGTGCTTATTGAAAGTGCCGAAATAACCTTGTCATCACTGATTACAAAATAAGTATAAAAAACAATGTGTAGAAATGATGTGGTACAAAAAAATCTTGAATTTTATTTATCTTTTATGTGAAAAGATTATACTAGCATTCTCTAATCCAATCATTACTTACATTTGTTCCACCTAGTTTCGTCGACAAACAACTCAGGACTAATCCTTTTCGAGGCGTAGAAATTATTGGCTATCTAGAAACTCTTCTAATCTCTTCGGTCGATCACTTACATCTTGATATGAAAGCCATGCATTTATCATATATTATTATCATATTCAGGTATGTTAAGTCCTTTAAACATCTCTAATTTTGCGATAGTTGTATATTGCATATCCATTTCAGTAATAAATTAAATGAAAAAAAAAACGAAAACCTGCTCAAATTCATTGTTAAAACTTGTAAATCAATTATATATGTTTGTCTAATCAATCGTATCCATAATATTGGCTGATGGTAGGGTGCCTCGTACTATGTATAAGATACAATTTGAAGGAAACCAAGGGCTTCAACATAGTTTAGTTTTGCATTGTAGGTATTTTATGTCCATTACTAAATTATGCATTGCATGTATTTTGATTGGTATACGTGACAGAGAGGGATCATTCAAGCTTTGAGGTGTATTTTTGGGTAATATATAATTCCAGTACTATTCTATGAAAGATGGGGTAGGAAGGAATGCAAGTAATAGACCTTTGAGAAGCAACCAAACATGCATATACAGTGGTGTAATTGGTTCCCATTATAAGATGTTTTGCATAGATTTTATTTCCCCTTTTTAGCTTAGTTTTGGTGTGTTTCCTAAGTGTTAGTTTTTAGTTAGTTTTTGTTCTTTTAGTTTGTGAATAAAATACATCACTAATAATCCTTATTTGCCTTGATTTTAGGTGTTTGGAAGTCAAAGTATGAATATCAAGGTTAAAGGATCGTCAAAAGTCGAATCGGATCTTAAAAGCGGTACAGAAAAGGAAAAACGGGCCTTCTCGGTCCAGTTGGGGCGCCCAAGCATGATTCAAGCACGCCCAAGCATGAGGGGGTCAAACTGTTGAAGATCGGGGTGCAAAAATCAAGTTTCACATCAAGATTAACGCCTGGGTGGGCAGAACCATGCGCCCAAGCGCACCGGGGGGAGAAAAGTTAATTGAGCGCGCTAGTGGCGCTCAAGCACCTGGCCTTCTTTAGTCTATATAACTGAATTTTTGGATTGGGAGAAGGAGAACTTGAACATTAGAAAGAAAACACAAGGGAGAAGACTTAAAGATCATCAAGGAGGGTCAAGGAACTCCAAAGGAAGGGATTCCGGATGGGCTACGGACCTACACAAAAGCTCTATGTCCATATAGAGTTAGCCTTGTAATCTTCTTTTTCTATTTTTGATATGTATAGCTAAGTTTTCAATAGGGATGTGGTGGATGTATAGGATTATGAATAACTTTTTATGATTATGAATGAATTGTCTCTCTTTTATATCAATTGTTTAATTATATGTTGTATGCATAGAATTGGTCACTCTGTGTTTTAGGACTCAATCTTCCCATTGAGAAATTGAGGATTGAATTGACCCTATAATTAAACTTTGCAATTTATCAACTCGTATGAATACTTTTGAGAAATAGTATTACATTGATAATTCCAGTGTTTTAATTGTATGTTATTTAACTAAGACTCACTTAAGGGATTAAGGGGTATAGTTTGATAATAAAAAGTAAAGGCCTTGAGGGATCAAGTTTTTGCTAATAATTTTGGAATTGTCGTTGATATAGGGAGGGATGAAATTCATAGTTATAGGGTTATAATATGAATATTATTGAAACCATGTCCCTAGCCTTTTTAACGTTCATAGTTTCATTTCAATTTTCCAATTCCAAACCAAAACTATATATCATTTTCCAATTTTCATTAATTATTTGTAACTAGGTGAGAATTGTTTAAATCGAATCATGAAGTGTAAATAACATATGAGTTCACATTTATTTTTAGTAACTTCAATTTATAAGAATGAAAATATCATAATCAAACTTATAATACGTAAAAGGTCTAATTTCAAGTCTCGTGAATGAATTTTTTAAGCAAGCATAGCAGAGTTCGCAACTCAATCTTTTTTAACTTCGAATTTGAACTAAATCCAGCTAATGAGTGGAGGAGCTTGGAAGGAGGAAGTGGGAGCATCTGCTTCCCGAGCAATTCGCTAAATATAATATTTAACAATATAATTAAAGTAAACTCTTGAGTGCTTTGATGACCCAATTAACCTTTATAAGGTGTGAGAGTCTTCGTGATCTTAGGTTTGAATCCATCTTTTGATTAATGGACATAATAATTGATAAACTCATGTATATTATAAATCATTTTGATACAATTATGTATGATTTTTCTTTTGTATTTTGTTGTTATTATTAGATAAATTTTGATTGTAAAGTTTAATTAAATTGTACCGAACCTTCTAAACTTTCGATCAAGATCCGCCACTGCAACTAATAAAGGGCTATAAAATTTTTGGACAATTACTACCCTTAATTTTTAGGCCAAAATACTATTTGATCACTTATCTTATTTTGCATTATCAAATTGGTCACTCACCTTTTTATGTATCATAGTGATTCATCACGTTTCTTTGCATGTGCACCATTCGTTCTAGAGTCGTTGTTCATAATACGTTTACCAATTTGATACTTAGATGTCATTTCTTTTTTCAACGTGAGAGACTACTTTAATAGTAAAAAAAAAAGGTAAGAGACCAAATGATCAATTTAACCTAAATTATATGTTTAATTCTTAATCTAATGAATCTCGACTCAATGTACCCACTTTTATTATAAGTGACAAATTAATTAATGGGAACATAAGGAATAAATTATTATCAGATCTTGAATCATCACATCATTTGTGGTCTGATGTAGACAAATAAAAATTTACAAGTGATAAATTAAATTAAAAAATAAGTTTAAAAAAATAAGTTAATTTTATTATGTGTTAAATAATGATTGATCTGATCATGAATGACGCAGTGATTTCAAAACTAAGTAAAAATATTTTATCATAAGGATACTAAATCCTTATACAAAAGATCAACTTAAACGAGCCAAGAAGACACATAAAAAAAAATCTTAGAATAGGAAAAAATAAATACTCCCTCTCGTTCTTTTTATAAATATTATTTTGAGAATTTTGTGTTGTTCATATTTATAAGATTTAATCTAATTTTCAATGCTATTTAATTATTTATTTTCACAAACATCTTTATTTATTCAACACTTTTTGAATCTCAATAAACATTTTTAGAAGAGTTGCAATATAAGTGTTGTTTCGAAAATAATATTAAATATTATCATTTTCAATATTTTGAATGTCACTAACAATATTAACTAATTAACTTATTTGACAAATACAATTTTTTTTTTAAAAAAATAATCATATTAAAAGTTGGAGAAAGTGGTTTCCTTTAGACCACCGTACGTATTTTGTAATAACAAAAGGCTTGTACAAGGAAAAATACTCTGTATATTTTCCACGCTACAATGCAATGAATGAACTCATATACATTCATTCCCATAATAAAGAAACAAAAATAGCATATTAAATTAACAAATCAATTGACAGCCTTTATCGATTCATAATGCTTCCTACTTGGAGAAAACTAAATTAAAATCCGATTAAATAAAAAAAACTAAAGGAAAAAATGGAGTGAAAAAAAAGTAAGCACCCAATTAGGCAATGTGATGTATATAATGGAATCCACTATTATTTAATTTATAATACTCAAGTGGTGTTAGTCATTTGCAAAAGAAAAACTCGCACAGGACACGTAGGAGGAGTTGGCTTAGCTTCTATTATCTTACAAGTTCTTAATAGATAATTTGTAAAATTGTTGGATTTCAAGTATGAGAATATGTATTTGTGTTCGATCATTTTCTAACAACTGTACAATTTTATTTTATTTTTCTCTTTTCTCTTTTTATCAAAATTTTATCTATAAAAAATTTATAAACTAAGATTTGTACAATTGTGAATGACATGCTAATGTGCGCAAAAAAAAAAAAAAAAAAAAAAAACACATTTAGGAGAAGCAAATGGTTAATAGTAATACAGCCAAACAGCCTTTTTACCTAATTTGAACAACTCTTTTGTAAGACATTTAAAGGGACACAAGTGCCCCTTGAATTTGATTGTCTTCAACTTATCAGAAAAAGTGATTTCTACCTAACTCGGAATTCAATAATAACCACATCATTAGCATTCAGCAGAAGCGTTTTTCCACGTCCCGCTGTCAAGAATTCGAGATAGTTCTATCCATGTGGTGAAAAAAAGGTGCTGGAATATTTGTATATGTTGTCATTTTATTGCGTTTAACAAATTCACTAGCTTCTGGTATTTCGTGAGTCATGAATAGCAATAGCGTTGGCTGTTTTAAACAAAGTGGTTCTGATTTGATATTAGAATAAAAGGAGAACATTATTATTGAATAATTGATTGGTTGGTTTTTCGAAAGGAGATATTGGTTATGTCAAAGAAATTAGACATCTTCATACTAATTGCAAACATATATATATATATATATCAATCTTTTTTTATTTTTTGTGAATTTTTTGAGAATTCATGATTTTCAATTTCAAAAAAGACCTATAATAAATCAGAAGTAGTATATTTTTTGGATGAGAAAGGTATTATTTTATGTTTTTTTAATTGTGTTCTCCTTTCTATTTATATGTATTGCTATTTCGAGGAATTCCAAAAAGTATATATATTTTTTGTTGTTGTTGTTGAAGATTGTTATGATTTTTTTGTCTCTCATCCGAGATAAATTTCAAAATTTGTTTATTTATTGTTTTTATGTATTTATGTAACATTTTTGTTTTTTTATTGAGTCTTATATTGTTTTCCAACTCTTTATCTTGTGTAATCTGTGAAGATAATATATAAAGGAATAAATATTTTAATCTATGATTCATTACAAAAATTAAGATCCAAATAATAAATCTACTTACTGTTTTATAATTATTTAATAAATAAATATTAGTTTCTTTTTAAAAAAAATCGTAATAATATTAATTATCAACTAACAATTATCTCGCAATATCGAAATTAAAAGTATTTAGAGATTTTTTTAAAGGTGAAATAAATATTATTTTTTTAATTTTTGGATTTTATATTAATGTTTTTATATTTCTAAGCATTTTCAAATGAATTTTGTAATAGTGTTCATATTTGGAATTAAATATTAATTAAATAATTTTCATGGTCTAATTGTTTATATTGTTTAATTCTAGAAAAGGGATCTTCCTCATGCACATATTCTTTTATTTCTAAGTCCCGAGGATAAGTACCCTGATTGCTCACTAATTAATAGATAATATCATCTCTGCAGAAGAAATAAAGCAAAATGATTAGAACAAAAGTTAATATTGGATATATAAATTCAAGGACTAAAGTGAGAATGTTATTTGTTTTTTCTATGCAAAGTTTTTGATGAGGAAAGAGAAGCGAGATAATTTTGTAGCTGCCAAGGATCGAAGTACAGTTAAGTTCTCCTGTATGTAGTTGGCTATTCAATTATTGAAAGCAATATTTAGGGCTGTTAATAATATGTAGCATTCTTCGTGACTTAATTACTAAAGGGGGGCTATTTCAACTCTAACATTGTTGCCAATGGAATTACAATCAAGTGTTTAATAAACGGAGGCTCCACAGCTTTGCATAAGGTTATTTCGTCTCGAAGGCCTCTTGGATTCGATTAATTGCTTGCATATATATAGCTAGGCAATTCAGCAACTTGACCTGGTAACAGTTATGGGGAGGAGAACGTCTACTTTCTCTCTAACCAGTGGAGATGCCTATTGGGTGCAAATGCAATTCAATTAGCGAAAAAAAAATATATATTTGTAGATGTAATTTCTCCTTATTCTAATTAAGTACTACATTCGTCCTAAAAAGTTAGTAAATTTTTGAAAATTAAATAAAAATAAGGGAACATACTTTTAAATTTTAATGCATTTTCCCCCAAATCAACCAATTACTAAAGCAAGTATTTAATGTTTCTTTCTTAATTAACCAATCATAAAATTTACAATGAATTTCAATTTCATTTATTCAATATTTTAACTTTAATTTGGGATAAAAAATTTCTCTGTTTTTTACTAATTTTATGGGAGGGGGAGTATTATTTATTTCTTCTACTTCCGGAATGAAACCAAGAGTCACATTTGCTCCTAAATAGTAACTATCATGTATGCTGTCAACAAAAATCTTCTCTTATAGTTAGGCTATATTTTATACAGAAAAAAAATCATCAACAGGTTCAAACCATAGGATAGGACGTGTCTCTTCGCCCTCGCTTAAAAATAAATAACAATAAAAAGTTTTGCCAATGAAAAATTTCAGTCCTTGATAAATTATAGATAGTTTCATAAGTTAAACCTTAGAAAAGTTTTTATTCCACCAATTTCAGTTTTCAAAAAATTTTAGAATATAACAAGTTTCATTTTTATTTTTTTTAAATTAAACCTGCTGAGGCTGCGACAGAGCAACATGGAATACAAAATAGAAAAGGTGGATGTCATTAATAAATTTAGAAGGGTGCATATATGTGTGGGATTAGGATCTTTTGTCCCAAATTATGTTCCAAACTCTGTTCTCAGCCAATCACATTCCATTACATATCACAAAAATATTATAACAGTTGGGAAGTTATTTTCCATAATGAGATGTGATTGGCTGGAAACAGGATTTGGCACAGAAGATCTTAGTTCAAGCATTTTTGTAATATTTATTGTAATATTTAATGGAATGTGATTGGATGCAACAAGGTTTGAGATATGGTTTGAGACAGAAAATTTTGATCCCTTAGGTTCCAAACCAAGAAAATGAATGCAATTTCTCCTTTAAATATAAGTGAGAGGTAACCTCTTCACTTAGGAGACACTTAACAATTTGAAGTGTTCTTCCTCAATTCTCAAATCTGATGCTTGATTTGAGTTCTACTATTTACTTTGTACGTATCAAAGAGAGAAACCGAAATGGAAGGAGAAGCATGTAGTGGTAGTTTTTTTCGGAGGTGCATGCCTTATATAGCTATGATTTTATTGCAATTTGGATATGCTGGAATGATTATAATAGCAAAGGTCTCACTCAATCAAGGGATGAACCACTATGTGCTTGTGGTTTATAAACATGTTTTTGCTACAGCTGCTATTGCTCCCTTTGCATTTGTTATAGAGAGGTATCTATCGTTCATTCTTATAGAAAAGAGTTTGGAAAAATTTGCATTAATTGATTTAATGGTTACATCATTTTAGTCCCAAAAATTAGTACAGTTGATAAATAAAGCTGTGAATATGACATGTTGAAGTCAGGGTTCAAATCTGATGATGTTTTTAAATATTTGGATATTGAAGAAAAGATTAAATCATTTTCTGATTGCACCTTTTTCTTTTCTTGTCATTGGCAGAGAAGTGAGGCCCAAGATTGCATTTCTTACCTTCATGCAAATGTTCACGTTGGGCCTTCTTGGGTCAGTACCTTCTCACTCCATAACTTGGTGTTGAATCCCTTCCATAAATAGTGTTATGAATTTCCTCATTCTATTTGTTATTTAGGCCTGTGATCGATCAGAACCTTTACTTTGCGGGGTTGAAATTTACCACCCCAACTTACGCATGTGCTATAAGCAACTTACTCCCTGCAATGACATTTGTAATGGCGGCTATCTTCCGGTATGTTTTTTACACACACTATCCATTAGTGTTACTGCTTTTTGTTTAATATTTTTACAATGATCTTATTGTTATAAAATTACTTTTGATATTTACATAAAAGAAAAACTTTTTACACAGCTATCTTCTCATTTCCATTTAAATGATTAAAGGTGAAATAAATTATTTTTTTCTCATTTCCGATTTTTTTTTTAAAGAGACAGTGTGTTTACATACAAAGTGGCATCTTGTTTTTCTTTTTTTTTTTAGGCTCATTATTGTAGGATAATATTGTTAGTGATAGTTTGCAAAACTATCATATAAAAATGTGAATTGATCGATTGATTCAGTAGTAAATAGAAACATTTGTTCATGAGTAAACGACATATATGTTTTTTCATCAATGAAAAGACGCAATTCTTTACTTATAAACAGACACAATTATTGAGAAATTTATTATAAATATAAGCCCCTGAGGCCCTGACATATGAGTGAAGGTGTATGGAACACAAATAATAATTTCTCAAAATCCTTCCAAGTTCATTCTTAAAAGTGAGATTATCAGAATTTCTGTATGATAATTTTTAGGTGGTTAGATAAATAAATTCTAGAGTCGATTTACAATAACCCTGTAGCAAATAGTAGGGGCGAATAACGACTAAAGAATAATGTTGGAGAACATATTTCAAGTACATGATCAATTATTGTTGTTATTTTCTATCCTCATTTTCAATTACAATTATCCAAGTGAGTTTTTTTCACTACCCATATTTTTCCTACAAATATACATATAAATATAGATTTTCAATGCTTCATAAGTTCATATAACAATATTACTTTTTCAGAATGTACGTTTTAAAATTACGTAGACGATTAAAGAACAACCCTTAATCACGTAAGAAAAAAACAGCTCTTAATTTAAATTCTCTTACCGAGTTTTTCTCTGTTCCTTTGAGTTACATAGAGTTACTATATCTGCATTTCATAAATTAGGATGGAGAAGTTAGATATAAGAAAACTAAGATGCCAAGCAAAGGTGATTGGAACTGTAGTTATGGTTGCTGGGGCCATATTAATGGCATTGTACAAGGGGCAAGTCATCAACTTTTTTTGGTCTAAGAACATGCACCACCCCAAAACCCATGTACCTGAAAACACCAATGATTCCAGTGAAAAAGATTGGGTTAAGGGTTCTATTCTGGTTATGATTTCCACCTTTTCTTGGGCTTGTTTCTTCATACTTCAGGTATGTCCACTTTTAATTCAAAAATGTTGTTTTTTTTTTTACTTAATGTTTTACAAACTCTTAATGAAAAGGATAATTTTAAAACTATTTACTATAATAGAACATTCAAAGTAAAAAAAAAACAAAAAAACAAAAAACAAAAAAGAAGTTTCTAAAATGACACCACGTGCAACCATTAAACCACAAGCATTGTTGCGTAATGTACAACAAACAAATATATTTATAACATTGGCTTATTTATGGTTTTAGTTCTTGAAAGTTAGAAGTATTTTGATTTTGGTCCCTAGAAGTCTTTTTGACCTTGACTCATCCTTAATTATTTTGAAAATATAGTTTTAGTCCCTGCCATTAGGAAAAAAATTTGTTAATTGTTGATGTGGTTAAAAGAACACCACATCAGCATACACGTGTGCAAATGTTACATGTCCCAGTAGTATGACGTGAATGATTCGAACGTGTAAGAGCAAAAGGGCCAAGGCCCAACAAAAATGTATTTGTGGATTGGGCTTTGACCTTTTTGCTCTTGCGGATCCGAATCATCCACGTTATCCTACCTATGACATTTCATACTTGCACACGTGTATATTGACGTGACGTTCTGTTAGCCACGTCAGTAGTTAACGAATTTTTCCTAACAATAAGGACTAAAACCAAATTTTCAAAACAATTAAGGATAAATCAAGATCAAACAAACTTCCAGGGACCAAAATCAAAACACTCCCAACTTTTAGGGAATAAAACCATAAATAAGCCTATAACATTTAACGTTTAGGCTTTTAATAATATTTCATCCATTCTTAGCCTCTTATTTTATATATAAGAACTATTTTTAAATTTTCTTTTGTCCCCTTTTATAAGTTTGTTTCCAATTACCAATAATATTAAATTTCAACATATATGCATAGTATATACTAGAATATGAAATTTCTTTCGCATATATTCATCATATTTAATATATATTTAAAACTATTAATAAAAGCATAGTATTTTTTATGTCCTCTGTCCCCTTAAATTAATAATAACCTTTATTTAAAAAATTAAAAAACTACCCAATACCAAGAAAAACACTACCCATCGTGGTTATAATCTCCAACTTTAATTAAAAAAAAATCTAAATCAATAAAAAAATTAAAAAAAAAACTATCCACAGTAGTTAATCTCCCTCAGTCATTAAAAAAAATAAAAAATAAAAAATTTCTTAACCACCCACGGTTTAAAAACTTCGAGGGGATGCTTTTTTTTTTCAAAGATATTACTATCTCCGTTCCGAAATATAAGACCATTTTGATACTTTTATTTTGTCCTTATTTATAAGACCTGATATTAATTTTCAATGATAATTAATTACTTCTTTTCATAAATACCTCTATTTATTTAACACTTTTTAGATTCCCAATAATATTAATAGGGATAATTTTGAAAATACATATCAAATATTCACATTTCCAATACTATTAACTAAATTAATCATCTTTCATAATGGACGTGAAATCTTCCAACAAGGTCTTATATACAGAGAGGGAATATCTTCTTTCATTCAACTTTTATAATCCTTAATGGCTTAAAAAACACTAATATTACAAAAATGAGAGATGTTATTTGCACCCTTGTCATTGTTACATACACCAAACTTTTATCATTTTTTACACCATGTTTCCTATATTACCCTCATCATTACTACTCACACTCATACATCTATTATTTACACCATCACTAATATTTACACCCTAATCCTAAAACCCTATATATATACACCTTATATATTACTGCTTACACTCAACTTCTTCTTCTTCTTCTTCTTCTCCTCCATACAGATCCTCTTCTTCATAAAAACCCTGTTCACCACTTTGCTCACTCAAAACTTGCATACCTTTTTAATCATTGAAAACAATTTTGTTGACGTGTTGTTTATAATTGAAGGTAATTTCTTCTTCTTTTCCTGTCTCAATTCGTAAAAGATGCAGACGACGCAAGATAATCAACAGATCGGATGATCAATCCGTGAAAAAATACACGGATGAACAATCCGTCAACAACGACGGACAAGGGATCCGAATCAATAGAAACGGATGAACAATCCGTAATTGTGACGGATGATCCGTCCGTCCAGTCCGTCCTTGGACGGACGCGCCTTCTCCTCATATTGTTTGGATGAATTAGCTTATATCCTTGAGTGTGAAAAAGGAAAAGATCTATGGATTTGCCCAATTTATTATGATGTTGATCCATCAGAAGTGCGACATCAAACAGGAGCTTTTGGAGTGGCATTGGCTAAGCATGAACAGATAAGATCCAAAGAGAAGGTGCAAAAGTGGAGGTTGGCTTTGCGTCAAGCAGCTGATTTGTCAGGATGGCATTTCATACAACAAGGGTAACGTATTTAGTTTATTGTTTCATAGGAATGTTAGCGGTGTCCTCAAAGATACCTCTTCCAAAAGCTCCGCACTTTCGTCACCAACTAACTCCTTTTTTCCTCACAAAGCATCTCCACTATTAACAAAAAAGAATCAGCAACATGGTCACAAAATGGAACAGCAAAACAATAGGAAAGGAATAAGAGAGAAGGAGGACATGTACTCTAACCTTTAAGAGAGAAGAAGTTAAAAAATGTTGAAGGAAAGGATGAAGAACAAGAGGAGGCAGCGATGAACAAGAAGAGGAGGAGGCAGCGATTTTGTGTTTGAATGAAGTGGGTGTGGAAGGAAAATGTAAAGTTTAATAGTATTGGGTGTAAGTAAAAATGAAAAGAAGGTTTAGTTTTTTAGAAGGAGGGTAATATAGGAAACATGGTGTAAAAGTTATAAAAGTTAGGTGTATGGAGTAATAACTAGGGTGCAAATAACATCTCCCTAAAAAATTGCAATAATTGAAATGCGGACGAACAGGTTCACACGCTAGTATATATTGAGAGAGAATTAAATTTACATAGGTATATTTCACCAAAAAAAATAATTATATAGGTATATATATACTATACATAAGATTTATATATAGTATATTTACAATATTCATGAAATATATATGATGAATATATGTCGAAGAATATATATATATATATATATATATCGCTATGAAGTATATATTTTACAAAATATAAAATATTTTCAAAATTGTAGTATATTCAAAATTTCAGTATATGAAAATTTAATTGAAATGAAACTTGTCAATAAGTATATATTTTACAAAATATAAAACATTTTCAAAATTTTAGTATATTAAAAACTTTAGTTTATGAGGGATTTATATATGCTAAAAATTTAATTGAAATGAATCTTATACAAAGGGAAAAAAAATTTGAAATCAGTTCTTAAATTTAGGATATGAAGTTAACAATTGATGAAATATTGTTAAAAGCCTAAACTAAAAGTATCATAAATATGGTAAATGCTAATAACTAGAGTACATAAGAATACTTGTTAAGAAGTCAAAAATAATAAAAATTTATAAAAAAATGTGGCTTTTTCTATTCTTATTTGCAAAACCTTATAAATATTTTTGTTTCAAATACTTTATAGAGCTTGTGGCTTAGTGATTATTGTTGATGTTGTAGTCCTGTAGCCTCTCCTGATGTGATCATTTTTAATAATAATATTAGCATATCAATGGAATTGAGATTGAGCTCGAGTGATGCAACGAGTTAAGTCAGTGCTAGGTTGCGCACTAGTCAGGAACCAATTTTTTCTTTACTGTGATCGTCGTAAATAGTTTTGTTAATTGTCTCATATTTCGTAAATAATTTTAAAATTACTCAATTTTTAATAAATTGTTTGTAAAACTGTTTATTTAAATAAAAAAGCCCAAAAAATTTAAACACTTTAATTTTATCTTGTTCCTTATTCTTTAGCAGTTTTGTTTCTGGCACGGTGACTAAACATTAAAAAGGGTTTGTTGTGATTAAATGTTGCAGGCAGTGACATTAAAGAGGTATCCTGCTCAACTCTCTCTAGCGGCAATTGTGTGTTTCTTGGGTACATTGCAGTCAGCTGTAGTTACCTTTGTTGTGGAGCACAAGTTCTCTGTTTGGTCCATTGGCTGGGACATGAACCTGCTTTCTGCAGCCTATGCTGTAAGCCTCTCTCTCTTTCTCTCAACATAGATATCAGGATTTTAAATTATGGTTGCCATGATGTTATATTTATTGCAATTGCGGGAAAATCTGTCCGATGTGTCTGCAATTGTGATCTCGACGCAATTGTGGACAATCATGCAACATTGACATCACTTTTCTTGGTTTTAAACCAATTAAAAACCTAAAATTCATTGGTTAACACTTAACATTAGGTACTCCCTTCTGCATGTCTCTATTGGAGGTTATAGGAGTATTTAACTACATTCTCCGGCTTATAATATAAGCAAATTTAACTATCTTTTCGCTTATTATGAATGTTGGTTGATTGTATTTAATTTTTTCAAATTTATAAAAATAAAAAAATAGAGTTATTTTAAGAAAATAGTATTGGGAATGAAACAAAAATTAAATGGGATAACAATTTTCTAGGTATATTTTAATAAAGTAACATTGAGAATGAAACAAGATTTAAGAAAATTAGTTATTTTTGCTTATATTTTAAACCAAATAAAATGTGTTTTTTGTTGCTTATATTTTAAGTCGGAAGAAATATTTCACAAATGTATTATTTCACATTAATGAACAAAAGACAAATAAGAGGAAAAAACAATAAATATCTCTAAAAAATATAAAATAACTTATAAATATGTCAATAGTCTCTGCGCGGTCCTATACGTAAAACGTTTTGCGGAAAAAAAAATTGATCATATTTGTAAGATCCAATTTTCAATAATATTTAATTGCATCTTTTCAAAAATATTCTTATTAATAAGTCAATACTTTTTAGAATCTTAATAACAATTATATGGGTAATTTTGAAAAAGTATATTAATATTTAAATTTTTAATACTACTAACAACATTAATCCTCTTTATTTTCTTGGTGGATGTAAATTTTTCCAAAAGGATCTTACATGTAGGATGACACAATAGTATGATTCTTGCTTAGTAACCAATAGATAACGAGTTTGAATCTTATGATCAATCTCTTCACTTACGAGTTTAAAACTGCATATGGTACATCTACCCTCCTCTCTGATCCCACTAAATAAAAGCCTTATACATTGGGCTGCTCTTTAATAATTGTTTATTAAAAGTTTAGGAGGAATGGTGTAAGCAAATCATTTTCCTTGCTTAGGGATAATGAGAGTCGAAATTAACGTATACACTATAACAGGGCATAGTTTGTTCGGGTATTGCTTATTATGTTCAAGGGGTTGTCATGCAAAGGAAAGGGCCTGTTTTCGTCACTGCTTTTAATCCTCTGTTGATGCTCATTGTAGTCATCATGGACTCATTCATCTTTGCTGGAAACATATACCTTGGAGGGTAAGTCTAATTTCATATTCACATAGTATATATACTCGTCAAACTCTAGCTTTTTACTGTAAAACAATCCAAGGGAAATGGACCAAAGAGTTGAATTTGAGTTCAAATTTAAATTCGGTAAACAAACTAACACCATCTCCTTAAAAAAGCACAACCTAGCTCTAAAAGAACTGCGAACAAATAGTGAAATAAAGGTAAAGGTGTGCAACTATTGATATATATTCAACTATTACAGGATCATAGGAGCTATTATGATACTTACTGGAGTTTACTCGGTTCTTTGGGGCAAATACAAGGAGCAGCAAGAGCAAGAAGAAGAGATACTCATAAGAAGTTGGATCAAAGAGTTACAATAAATAAATTAGTTAAGCTCATAATGAGAAGGAGATAGGATAGTGTTATTTAATTTAATTAGTTAATTAAATAAGTATTGTTATTTTATGATGTCTATAATGTTCTTTAAGTAGTAGGATGTTGTCATTTGTATGGCTAATCCTTACTTTAGGATTTTATCATTATTACATAAATCTTGTATTGTCCTTACTTATAACGTCAATGAAAATGAATGAATTTTTTTAATTATCAATTTGTGTTTCTTAATTTTTTATCTTTTAGTTCATTTTCTCTTTTAGGATGCATCTAGCATTCTAACATATTCTCATCAACACAAAAAGGTATCATAGAAATTATGATAGAAGATGCCGAAGCAAACCACATTAAGATGCAAGAGGGGAAGCTCCAAAGAATCAAAGCTAAGGTAGCCATTAGTGCTCCAAAAGCTTGACATGTAATGTTGACCAAAAGAAATTAGTAAGGGATGAAAAATAAAGGGTGTAATGAAAACTGAGAGGTCATTTTATGACTCTTCTTCCTCGTTATCTTTCTTGAGAAACTTTGCTGAAGGTTTTTTTTTTTTTTGTGATTGCTTCAAAACCCTTTAGTATGCAAAGGGTTTAGTACTCTCTTCCTCTTATCCAATCAGAACAAGGCAATTAGCTTAAGTTGCCAAGTCAAGAGCACTTTATGCAGTTTGCAACTAAACCCAAATTGCCAAAAGTAGTATTGAACTAGTATTTTTGAGGAAGGGTTTATGGACAAAGAGGCAAGCTATTTTCTCTTCCGCCATTGTTACTGAATGTTAAGGTTTTGTTGCAGGGAAAGAAAAAGACTAGTGAAGAAGAAGCTAATAGATCCCTTGGACTTGCAAATCACATAAACTTAAAACACATACTTTTGACGTGGCAATTTAAGCCAATTGCCTTATTATGATTGGATGAGAGGAAGAGGATACCAAACCCTACGTGTATTAATGGGTTGTGAAGGAAAAACCTTTTTTATTTGGTTTGATTAGGACTTTTAGTGAGTTATCCTATCCTACTCAAACGTCAAAAACTCCTACAATTTTACATTTACTTAATGATGTTCACATTGTGATGGATAATGATAAATACTATTCTGAATATTCTTAAAAAATGAAATTTTAAGTTTGTTCCTATAGCTTTTCATCACTTTGCTTATAGTGCTATAGTTTAAAAGTTTGGTTCTAAATCCTTTCACCATAAGAAATGCAGCAGTTTGTGGCAGAATATTTGCGGCGTCGGTACTTAATCTAAAACTCGAAAATTGCGGCGGTTTTATAACCCCCGCAAATTGCACGTTGGCACATACTCGCACGTACGCCGCTCGTTTCCACTCTCCTTCGAGCTCTCTTCTCAGTTCTCAGTTCTCACTCTCCCTATTTCGCATCTTCTCAGTTGGCACATACACCTCGCTCGTACGCCGCATTTCTCATTTCGTCTTTCTCTGTCCTAAGGTCAGTGACTCGTTCTTCTTCAATTCGTTCTTCAATTTCTCTGTTCATGGAGATCTGAACAATTAAGAACTCAAATTTCTTCTTCGAGCTTCAGCAATCTAGTTTAAGCTTCTTCGATTTTGAGCTTCTTCCACCGGTGCTACTTCCAAACCTAGGTAAGCTTTTTCTACTTCTACAATTTCTTCGATTTGTTACAGCTTCTTCCTCGATTCACCTTAATTTTTGAATAGTTACTCTGTAATCTCTCTGGTTTAGCTCTCTGAATCAATTGATTGTGACAATGTAAATTTATCCCTATTCATAATGTGTTTTGTGGTCCTTGAATGAATGATGTATCAAAGGTGTTCGATGAAATGCCTTTATTAATAAAAGTCACATTAAAATTGAAAAGTTCTCACTTGACCAGATGCACAGCTCGTGCATATTTTAAACTTCTGATGTTCTCTACCTAGGGTGAGGGTATTTGTTGGGGAAAGGTTTGATGAAAAAGAATGCTAGCTTGATTACACCATTTAGAGTCTCGGAGATGTTGTTCCTGCAGAAGTTTGTGGAGTGTTTTGATGAGAGGGAAACTTCTCAGCTCTTGAAGATATATTTGGGAAAAATTGAACTCTCAAGATAACAAATGCTTAACTTTTGTAATTTAGTTTTGAATATTATATTGTTATGTTTCCTAAGCTCATTCTAGTACTTAGATCCGGTGCTGTGTAAACCTAGATAACAAATCAAATGTAGTCTTTTCCCTCTGTTAGGTAATCAATTTCAGTCAAAGTAGACATTATATCAGAAATCCTTGTCTAGCCTAGAAAGTTTGAATGATTGAATAATTATTAAAAGACTTGCCTTGGAATTTTAAGACGTGACATGGAGGTGCTTGAGTAGTTAACTTGAAACTTTAATTTAATGAACACAACTAGGGGTGGGAATGAGCCAGGCCGGCTCATGGGGGCCTATGGCTCGGCTCATATAAGGCCTGACTCAGCTCGGCTCGTTTAATAAAAAGGTCAGGTTTAAGCTTTTCGAAAAGCCTAAATATCTAAATAAGTCAGGCCCGAGCTTTATAAAAAGCCTAAGCTCATTGGGCCGACCTATTTAATTTTTTAAATATTAATATATTATATTTTATTAGTGATTTAAATCAAAAGTAAAATTTTAATATATTCTATATAATATTATAATTAAAAATAAAAATATAATTCATTTCCCTCTTTATTAAAGTTAATCCTAACATATAAAAAACAAATCCTAATAATTTCACTCCCTCACATCAACAAATCCTAATACTTCTGTTGATATATAGTTTGAGTTTTGATGTTGTTTACTGTTCGTTTTATTATATTTCTTTCACATAATTTGAGAGTATAAGGCACTTCTATGTTTGTACTTAAATGTAAGAATTTTATTGAATAATAGGCTTTTAAGCGAGCTTATGGGTCAGACCAAGCTTTGAAATAGGCCGACCTTAGGCTTCAAATTTAGCCTATGACGAGCTCATAGGCAGGCTTGGGCCTTGAATTTGGAACACAGGCCAGGCTTGTTTTTGTTAAGGCCTGGCTCGGCCTGGCTCATTCCCATCCCTAAACACAACCTTATTTAATTTCGAGGTGATTAAGGTACTGTAGTTGGTTATAGATTATGGTTAATTCGAATAAGAATATGTTCTGAGGAGGATAATAAATTTTGAGTTTATTACCAGCTGATTTTTGTTATGAATTATGCAGAACTATACCTGAATCCATGTGGATGATAATAACTCAACAATTAAGCACATTGAGAACCTTCATCACCAGGTTTGTCTGTAATTATAATTTTTATGTTTGTGTTATAACTTCTAGAAATTGCCTCATAAGTTGTTGACATGTTTGAACTGGCCCTGCATGATTGAATCTTTATTTACTAGTTATAATTGAATTTGTTATTGAATCTTTATTTCAGATATTCAGCCAACTGAACTGCAGAAATTGCTAAAGCAATTAGCTGATGAATGATTTTTTAAGGACTCAAATCGAAGTTCTAATGCCAATCCTGCTGAAGTATTAGGAAAACTAAAGGTAAAGGTCTTAATGTTTTCTGATAAATCTTCTATTTCATTTTTGCTTTAGATTTTCAAAGAGTCTCACTAATGCTGTTTTGCTTGCCTGTTGAGTGTTAATTGAAAGATTAAAAATTGAACATTTTTTATTAAAAAAAAAGATCTATCAATTTTGAAGAATCGATATCGATCAGCATGAGGTTATATGTCACTTACACAATAGACTTAAATGAGGTTACCATGAGGTTATTTTGAAGAATCTAGTTTGCAGAAAATGTTGATTCAAAGTTGGGGAAACAAGTAATTCTTCTCTTCTCGTTTTTGGTTTGTCTAATCTTTGTTTGCTTATTTTATTTATGTTTTTCTTTATCTTCACAAACCTTCTATGTGTTCCATTGTAGCTGCATGTTTGTAAAATAACAATCAGAATAACGTAGTTTGCACACTTGAGACTTGTTTTGTATTTCCACATCTGATTGAAATTGTGATTCACCATGTGCAGTTCTACAAAAATCTTTCAACATGCCTTGAGGATGTTGTTTGGAAAACAGAAGATGATATGCAAATGCAAGCTAAGTGATGTTGCTGATATCATTATGAAGTGTAATATGTTGGTGTCCTACCATTTTCCAATTTCTTCATTCTTTATTATTCTCCAAAAACTCCCTTCTTGTAGGTTTGTTTGTTTGGACGTACTCTGATTTTAATGAAGAATTGCTTTCAGTTATACCAAATGCACATTACTACAGAAGAGGAACTTATGATTTGAAAAAGGTGCTTTATATCTTTTCCCAATATAAATGAAGAATATGGAGCTCTATTGATTTGATCTTTCTTTTCTAATTTCATTTTTGGATTGCAGATTGTAGAATATGCAAAGAATAAGGACTTCATTTCTATTATTGTTGTTCACACCAACCGAAGGGAACCAGGTAGATGTTGCTTTTGGGTCCTATACAGAGAATATATTGTTCAAAACCATTTTTTTTAGTTATTTCCATGTCTTTTCCTTCAGATTTCAGTGTTAACGTTCTTACAAGTTCTCAAGTTCTCTGCACTTATGAACTGCATATGCTCTCTTAATCATTGGAATAATTTGGCCATTCTCCATTTAGTTTACACTAAATTCACAGTTGGAGCAGTTGGGCGTCCCCGTAAAACCGGGTTAATCAAAGGCGCATTCCCCCTTCTTTTTACTGTAGAAATAATATCGCATTTCCACTCTATT
Source organism: Crotalaria pallida (assembly GCA_037953625.1). Taxonomy (NCBI): domain Eukaryota; kingdom Viridiplantae; phylum Streptophyta; class Magnoliopsida; order Fabales; family Fabaceae; genus Crotalaria; species Crotalaria pallida. Next base: position 156,868,450 of record CM075649.1, read on the forward strand.
GGAGCCAAACTTCATTAAGTTTACGAACCCTTAATAATCTCTTAACCATCATCATTTCAATAAAAAGATCCGAAACACTAAGCATAACATTTCGTTGATAAACTAAATGTTGATAACTAATGAGGGAGGTGAGTGTCATTTTTAAAACTAGATGGGGTGTCTGTGTCATTATTACAAACTTTAGGGGAGATGCGTGCAATTTTCTCTAATTTTAAACTGTCAATCTGCTTTTGTGGGTTCTAGATTCATCAAGGATGACAGAGTAATAGTTAATGAGATAATTGATCGGACAAAGAAGAAGAAATAGGCATGTCTCATTTTTAAGGTTGACTTTAGATAAGGTTTTGACTATGTTAATTGGGATTTTCTTGAGTACATGCTAGAAAGGATGGGCATTGTTAGCAAAAGAGCACATTGGTGTCAATCTTAGTAAATGGAATCCCGGCCGATGAATTTAGGATTAAAAGGGGTTTAGATAGGGTGATGCTATGTCCCCCTTTTTATTCTTTATTGTGGATGAAGGCCTAGGAGGCTTAATGAACATAAATGAGGCTTTCACATGATACAAGGTTGGTAGGAGTGAGGTGATGGTCTCACACTTACATGTGCCGATTATTCTTTAATAATTGATGACAATTTAATATATAGAGAATATGAAGGTTATAAAAACTGTCTTGTGATGCTTTCAGTTAGCACATGGTTTAGAGATAACTTATCACAAGAGTAGCCTTGTGGGAATCAGAACAAATGAAGGTGAATTGCTTGAAATGGTAGAGTTCAAGGTTCTTGGGCATTATATTCCCACTGGTGCAAATCCAAGAAGAATTTCCACTTGGAAAAAAAAAACAAGGGCATATGAAAAAATGATTCCACAATTCAAGGACTTGAGACATATTTAAACCTTATCAAATGTATTGTATGTCTTTAACGTGATGGTTTCTTTTGTTGTTTTGAAATTTTGTTTTTGTCTTTTCATTTAATGTTTTCATAATTAATAATATAATGGCATCCTAATCAAGATAAAATATTATGAAACTCTAATTTTTTCTTTATTAATTATTTCGATATTTGAAAAAAATAATTGGGTCAGCCCGGCCTCAAAAAACTGGTGGTCAGCAATAGATTAACCCGAATGAGATGGGTCAACCCTAATTGATAGCTCTATTCTTCATGCATTATTAAAAAATAAATAAAGAATTTAGTATGTACCATTTAAAACATATTAATAATTCTATTACAAGTAAAATATCGTTGATAAATAATAAATTAAAATACTTATTATTCCACGAAAGCATGATTTTAAAATATTTTTTAGGCAAAATTTATGTTTGGGTCATCTAAGTTATTTATGTTTTTCAGTTTCGTCTTTTAATCTTTTTTTTATTTCGTCCGACAAGTTTTTTATTTCTTCGAAACTCTCTCATTTTTAGCCAAAAATCATAATTTTTGTATCATTAAGTTCATGAAAAGATATCTACAAAACACATTCATCACTTTTTAAAAAATTTACCAAAAAAAATGGGTTATATGACTCATTTGAAATAAAGACTAATTTTTAAAATGAAAGAAAAGAAGCTAAACAACAAAACCAAAAAACGAAAAATAATTAACTTACAACACCAAAACATGACATTTGTCTATTTTATAACGTGTAGCATGGGATAACATAAAAAATTTCAAGAAATGAAAGACAAAATGAAATACCATTCTTTTTCTTTTCTAAAAGTAAAAATATGATTCTGAAAAGTTATCAAAATTATTTAACTTAAACTAAATAAAGTCATTAGTCATCACTAACCTATGAACGAACTCAGTACATACACGTGAATTATAACATATACACCTTATCCCTCTATATATAGTTTCTAGCCACGAATCTTTCTCACAACACATACACCATGGAGTTTTTGTTCTTCTCAACTGAGTTGATCTTTCTCTTGCTCTCCCTCCTTCTCTTCCTCTATCTCTACCTTCATTCCCACACCCAAAAACACAACAAAGGCTTCAAAATCTACCCTTTAGTAGGTGCCCTACCAGATTTCTTGATTAACCGCCACCGCTTCTTGGAATGGACGACCCATGTCCTCCGCGACTGCCCCACCAACACCTCCGTCTTCTTCCGCCCCGGCAAGGTCCACGGCATCATCACGGCAAACCCCGACAACGTGGAACACATGCTCAAGACCAACTTCGAGAACTACCCGAAAGGTGAGAGATTCATTAGTCTCCTTCAAGATTTTCTTGGTAGAGGAATCTTTAACTCTGACGGGGAGCTGTGGAAGGTTCAGAGGAAAACTGCTAGCTACGAATTTAACACCAAATCGCTACGAAACTTTGTGATGGAGAACGTCACGGTTCACCTCGACACCAGGCTTCTTCCTATCTTTTCCAAAGCTTCCGAGACCGACAACATCCTCGACTTACAGGTACTATGCACCATCTGCCGTTAAGGTGATTGTATTTAATTTTTTAAAATTTATAAAAAAAAAGAGTCATTTTAGTAAAGTTGCATTCAGAATGAAAAAAATAAAAAAGATGCCCCCTCTGTCCCTAATATAAGACCATTTTGACACGTTTATTTTGTTCCTATTTACAAGACCCTTTATCAATTTTCAATGATCATTAATTAATTTTTTCTACAAACACCCATATTTATTTAACATTTTTTAGATTTCGAATACTATTAATAGGGATAATTTTGAAAATACATATCAAAAGTTCATATTTCTAATACAATTAATTAAATTAATTAACTTTCTTAATGGACGTGAAATATATTTAGGGATGGAGGGAGTAACAATTTTTTAGAAATGTTTTAAGAAAGTAGCGGAATGAAATAAAATTTAAGAAAGTTTGTTAGTTTTGCTTATATTTTAAACAAAAACAAATTTTTTTTTCTTATATTGTAAGCCGAAGGGAGTACCACCAACCTGAATACTTCCTCCATCTTATTTATCTGTCCTATTTCAAATAAAACACACGCTTTAAGAATGCAATCATTACTTAATACTCCTTGCAGACGTTAATCAAGTGAATAAATGCATTCAACTTGAATAATCCCTCCATTATTACCAAATCAAAAAAGCCAAAACAAATAAATAAATAAGATAAGATAAGAACAAATGTATTTAATCATTCTAACGTGATCAATTATGCAATTCATTACTATACTATTGTACGGGCTCGCTATGATCCAATTGCATTAATCAACTAATAGCCATTCAAAATTAGTACTCCGTTTTTTTATTTATAGGATTTTTTTGGCAGATTTCATGTTCATTAAAAATAATGGTATGGGGAATGTGAACTTTTGATATGTATTTTCAAAATTACCCATATTAATATACTCTCTGGTCCTTATTATAAGCACTCTTTTTGTGAGAGAGAAAGGGAGCTTATAGCAAGGACCGGAGAGAGTAATTGGTAATCTAAAAAGTGTTAAATAAATAGGGGTATTTGTGAAAAAAAATTATTAAAGATCATTAGAATTTGGTATAGAGTCTTATAAATAGGGACAAAATAAAAGTGTCAAAAAGATCTTATATTTAAAGGCGAATGTAGTATTTTCTAAAATTTTCATTAATTATTTTCTAATATTGGAACCAAGGAAGTTTCAAATGTTACCGAGCTTAATGTCGCTGATATACTCCCTCCGGCTCGAATTATAAGCAAATCCAACCACTTTTACATTTATTAAGGAGGTTAGTTGATTGTATTTAATTTTCTCAAATTTATAAAAAATAGAGGTATTTTAGGAAAGTAGTATTGGGAATGATACAAAAATTAATTAAGATTACAATTTTTTAGAGATGTTTTAGGAAAGTGACATTGGGAATGAAACAAAATTTAATAAAGTTAGTTAATTTTGCTTATATTTTAAAGCAAGAGAAGTATGTTTTTTATTGCTTATAATTCAAGCCGGAAAGAGTATTAACTATTCTCTTATGTTGAACTCCATTCAAACACACACACATATAAGTCTTTTTTAAAGACTTTTATTTGGTTCTTAATATAAGCTTCATTTCCAATTTTCAATGGTATTCCCTCCGGTTTTATTTGAAAAAAAAAATTAATCGAAATCACACTTATTAAGAAAGTTAGTTGAATGTATTTAATTTTCTCAAAATCATAAAAAATATGTCTACTTGTGGAAAGTTGTATTGGAATGAAACAAAAATTAAATGAGATTACTACTTTCTAGAAACATTTTAGGAATAATTGTATTGGAAATAAAAAGTTGGTTAATTTTTTCTTATATTTGGGACCAAAATATGTATGAATCATTTTTCTTATAATAGGGACCGTAGGGAGTATTAGTCACTTCTTTTTCACAAGCACTTTTATTTACTCAATACTTTTTAGATTTCCGATAATAATTATAAAGGTACTTTCGAAGAAGTCTACCAAATATTTACATTTCCAATACCAATAATTATAAGCAACTTTAACTAATTTTACTATTATTAAAGAGGTTAGTTGATTGTATTTAATTTTCTAAAATTTACTATAAAAGAATAGAGGTATTATAATAAAGTTGCATTGGGAGTTAAACAAAAATTAAATAAATGATAATTTTCTAGAAATATTTTAGGAAAGTTGCATTGAGAATAAAATAAAATTTTAAAAAAATTGATTAGTTTTACTTATGATTTAAAAAACAATTGTTTTTTTCTTATATTTCAAGTAGGAGTGAGCACGTCTTGTGGACTTGGAGTAGCATTGGCAATTTGGGCGGGCGGGCATGGGCGCATGCCCGCCAATGCCCGCGATTTTGGTGGGCGGGTAAAATTTCGTGGGCGAAAAATTGAGGCCCTGGGCGGGCGGGCGGGCTTGTGGGTGGCCCGCTTTAATTAAAAAAATTTAAAAATTAAAAAAAAACCCATAAAGAGGCCAAAAATTGAAAAATGCTAACGGTACGTAACTAACGTAAGATTGTAAATTACTCAAAATACTCGAAAAACACATAAAAACAATCAATCAAAGGCTGAAAGCAAAAAATCGGTCAAAGAGTTAAATAAAAATTGAGCAATCAATTAAAATTTGTACTGGATCAGAATAACAATCAATTTCTTTTAAAAAAAATAATCAATACTTAGAAATTAGGAAACATATGACATATGTTTTTTTTATTTTTAAATTAATGGGCGGCCTGCTGCTCGCCCGACAATGCCCGCTAAAAAATGGGCAGGGCGGGCGGACATTTTTTTTGTTGGGCTTAAAATCAATGCCGTGCCCGCAAAAAATTGCGGGCATGAGGCCCCCCTAATTGCCAATGCTAACTTGGAGTATAGTAATTGATTGCAACCTCTTTAATGGGGAAGCTGAGTTATTTTTTGCAATGCTACTTTTGTTCATAGCCGTTAAAAAAAATGATTTGGACATTAAGGGCATTGATTTTTTTATCGACAACCGGCAGTGTCACTCTACACTCGGTAGTGTCACTACACTGGGAAATAAATATTCCCTCCGCTCTGATATACATGTATACTTAACCGTATTCTTCGGATCAAAGAAAATGATTTGTTTTGTAAATTTTATGAGAATATATTACAATATTATAATTTTATCTCCTCCACTTTACTTGTGATGTTCACATTCGTTGATAAATAACAAAAAAACATAGTTAGTCAAAATATTTAATAAGAACAAAAAAAAGAAAAAATAATTAATGATACATAGAAAATATAAAGTGCCTTATATATACTCCTTCTGTCCCTTAATATAAGTCACCTTTACCAAATTCACGCAGATTAAAAAAAGTAATTATTACTCTCAAATTTATCAAAAAATATATTGTCATTCCAAAGTTACCCCTATTTAAAACTTTACAACTCTATTCATTTTTCTCTCTATGTAATTATTACCTTATCACCCATATGTAACTATGAACTGTATACTTGAAATAAATTCTTTAATGCTACCTAGATATCTTAAAACGACTTATAAAAAGTGACACCAAATCTACCAAAATGGTGCTCTATATAATAAGGACGGAGGGAGTAGGACCAAAGATTTCTTCTAGAAGGTGCCCTATATATGAGATCAGAGGGAGTAGTAAATACTGTGTCTCCGTCCCTATGTATAAAATATTTTTTTTGGATTTTTATTTTGTCTTTATTTATAAGATCTTTTGTCAATTTTATGATAATTAATTACTTATTTCTACAAACACCCCTATTTATTTAATACTTTTTAGATTTTCAATACTATTAATAGGGGTAATTTTGAAAATACATATCAAATAGCCGCATTTCCGATCCAATAAATTAATTAAATTAATCAACTTTCTTAATATATGAACGAGAAATATGCCAAAATGATTTTATATATAAGGACGGATGGAGTAATGGCTTGTCATCCTTATATGCTATTTTTTTGGGTCTTAAATACAAGTAAACAAAAAAATTTCATTAATGTTTTTAAATAAAACTAAAATTTAAATAAATTTTTATTACTAATACAAATATTCTTAAAATATTTTATTTTTTTATTCGTACATGTTTTTAAAGTAGTATTTTTTTTAATTTAAAAAAATCAAATGCATTTAATTAACTTCTTTAATAAACGTGAAATTAGTTATATATATATTTATTTATTTGAGATAGGAAAGAATATGTAACGAAGGAAAGAAAGATTGAGGAGATCAAATTGATTAAAAAGAAATTGAAATCAAAACTTTTAAAACTTATAAATACTAAACTTTTAACTAAATTACTTGAATTATAAATATAATCAAGGCTAATTGATGTTCTTATTTTTTTTTTAAAAAAAGACACTACTCATGGTATAAAAAAGTTGATCAACTTTTTCAACATTTGATATACTTTTAAAAAAAAAATTAAAAAAGTAATGATATACATAAGTCTATAAAATCAACATACTAATTGATATACATTGTAAGAAAGTCACATATGTCAATTGTTAACTGAACAATAATAAACAAGCGACGTGTCAATTCCTAAAATAAACAAGGGACATGTAGTATTATTTATTAATTTTTGTTCATTTTCAATATAAGTTACCTAAAATAATTTATTTTTTTATGAATCGAAAAAAAATTAATACATTCAACTAATAGTTTAATAAATATAAAATTATTTTATTTTATTTATATTTGAGACCTAAAAAAATAATATGAGTATAAAAAAGTACAACATTCAAAATAGAGAAACAATAAAAAAAAATGTTTTATATACCTACTCTCCAAGTGATATTTTGCATTTTCAGGGGCACTGTTTACAAAGACAATCATAAAGCTAAGTAAAAGTGAGAGTGACCATTATGCCTATTAGATTGTAAATTGCAAACGTTCCATCACAAAGTAAAAGTGAGAATGACCACCAGAGAAACTGCCTTGATTGTACTCCATCCGATTCTATATATAGGTCACATTTTAGAAAGTTTTTTTGGTCCTAATTATAAGTCACTTTATATTTTCTATGCATCATTTATTGATTTTTCTCATTTTTGCCCTTATTAAATGTTTTGACTATCTATGTGTTTTTTGTTGTTCATTTATGTGTGCGAATTTTCCAAGAAAAATTAAGGGGTAAAATTGTAATGTTACAATATATTCTCATAGAATTCATAAAACCAACGATTGGTATGTGTAATTCGGTTAAGTATGTACGTAAATTGCAAACGTTTGAGGGAATAGTTGATTGATGTGGTTTTTCTTGTCGTTTCCTTTAGGACCTATTGGAGCGGTTCTCATTCGACAACATTTGCAAGTTGGCTTTCAATGTGGACCCAGATTGCCTTCGCGGCGACAGCACCACCGGGGCAGAGTTCATGAAGGCGTTCGAGGACGCCGCCTTGATGAGTTCAGGTCGGTTCATGTGTATTCTACCAATTTGGTTTAAAATCAAGAAACTCCTCAATTTTGGAACAGAACGGAGGTTGAGAGAATCCATCAACACCGTTCACGCCTTCGCCGACAAGATCATAAAGTTCAGAATGGAAGCAAAGGACCCTAATAACCACAATCAGGATTTACTGTCACGGTTCATTGGAACACCGGACGCCTCGCCGGAGTTTCTCCGCGACATAGTCATAAGCTTTATCCTCGCGGGACGGGACACCACATCGTCCGCGCTGAGCTGGCTTTTTTGGATCCTTTCTTCGAGACCGAACGTTCAGAAAAAAATCCTGGACGAAATCGAGACCGTCCGGTCTCGAAGAAGTGGAGAATTATCCCGAGCCAAGTTTGCGTACGAGGAGTTAAAAGAAATGCATTACTTGCATGCAGCAATCTCGGAAACAATGAGGCTATACCCGCCTGTTCCGGTTGACACGAAGGAGTGCCTATACGATGATGTTTTGCCGGATGGCACGGTGATTAAGAAGGATTGGTTCCTAACTTATCACACTTATGCAATGGGGAGAATGGAGAATGTGTGGGGTAAAGATTGCTGCGAATTCAAACCCGAGAGGTGGCTTGAAAATGGGGTGTACTGTGCGGAGAGTCCGTTCAGGTTTCCAGTGTTCCATGCAGGTCCTAGAATGTGTCTTGGGAAAGATATGGCGTATATTCAGATGAAGTCTATTGCAGCTTGTGTTATGGAGAGGTTTGAGATTGAAGCTGTGGATAAGGACACTTGTCCTGAACATCTTTTGTCATTGACTTTGAGGATGAAGGGAGGGTTACCTGTGAAGGTAAGGGCGAGGACGACCAGAGATGCAACATGTGCTGCTACTGCAAGTGTATTCACATAGCATAGTGAATTAAAGTTCTTTTAATGTATAAGTTTGAATTTCTTTTTTTTTTTTAATGTTGTTTTTAAAGTAAGGTTGATTTTGTTAAGAAAGTAAATGTAAGTTTGTCCATTTTAGATGTCAAAATAATACTACTTTATTTTAAAATATATTTTTTGATAATTATAGGACATAATTGTTTTTCTTACTTAATATGTGTATATTTAAAATTATTTGTCTTTTATATTTCTCATTACATAGAAGAAAAATAGTTTGTATACTGATAGTGTAAATAGTCTTTTAAATAATTTTTTACACTTTTGGCATATTATCTATCATCCTAGGGTTTATGGTCATTGATTTCTAAATGAAAATAATGCAAATAGATAATGAATGATGTATCGACGGTGTAAAAAAACTTTACACTGTCAATATGAAATTGTTTTTTCAATAAAAACCATATTTTCATAATTCATAAAGGAATAATTTTGAAAAAACGTGGAAAATGATTTTATATTTAAGACAAAATTTTCACTCTAAAAGAATCATATACTCCCTCCGTCCCTATATATAAGATCTTTTTGGGTGATTTCACGTTCATTAAGAAAGTTGGTTAATTTAGTTAATGATATTAGAAATCTTAACATTTTATATGTATTTTCAAAACTACCCTTATTAATATTATTGGAAATCTAAAAAGTGTTAAATAAATAGGGGTGTTTTGTGGAAAAAAAAGTAAGTAATGATGATTAAAAATTTGTATAGGGTCTTATAAATAGGTACAAAATAAAAGTGTAAAAAGAGTCTTATATTTAAAGACAGAGGTAATATTTACTCCCTCTGTCTCTTATTATATATAGGACCCTTTTGAATATTTTTACGTCCACCAAGATTGATAAATTTTAAACTAAAATTGACATGTTCCAAAAATACCTTTTTACCAATTATTAGAACATAATAAATTTTTTGACTTTTCAATACTTACTTTATTTCCGCCACCTACGACATTAAAACTACACGGTTTACAAATTTTTTTGCACTATCTATACAATTTTATTTATGTCTTCACAATAAAACTTATAGCATTATGATTAAATGTCAAGGGCTATTCTAAAATATATTTAAAGAAAATCTTATATTTAAGGATAAATTTTTTACTCAAAAAGATCATATAATAAGAGACGGAGTGAGTAGCATCGGAGAATTAACTAAATGATCTCAATTCTCAAGATTAATTTTTGATTTTAGGACAATCTTGCTTTGGAAAAATTTTGTTCATACAGTAGCCAACAATGAATCAAAAGAAAATGAAATACTTTCTGATTTGTGCCTTAAAGATATTTATTAAGGATTTTAGGGATGGAAAAAATATCACAAATCTCAATTTCTTTATTCTAAAAAAAATAAAAGAAAAAATACTACTCGCCATAAGTTATGTCATTTTGGTTTTTCATTTTGTCTCATAAGTTATGTTCTCCTAGAAACTCAATATTCATTTATACTTTATTTTTTCCAAACATATCCCGATTTATTATATCATCTTTTTCACCATTAATCTTTCTATCTCTCTTTAATATAATCTTAATACATTTATTGTTATTCCCTCTCCTATTATTAAATGAAAGTATTTTAATTTAAACATATAAATTCTTACGTGATTTACTAATTTTTTTTAATCTTCATGCACTCTCTAAAAAGACTTGGACTTATGATAGGGAGTAGTTAAGAGTTGTTTCATGTGTCACATTGTGGTATTGGCTATTGAATTTATTGAACTAGTAATAATCAATGAAAAGGCATATGATTTGTTTACACGAGAAAACTAGTCACATCCAATCTGTATACGTTTTGTTGGTGATTTGTATAGATGCGGGGTTTTCGGGTATGATGAATCACATTGAGAAGGTTGTTAATGTTATTTTAAAATAATTGATTTTGGTTGTTTACGCTTGTATCTCGAGTAAACACAATATTCAAATCTTAAATATAGTACGCAATTACATATATTTAATTACATATATTAAATAATATATCACCAACTAAAAAACTAAGCCTCGTACGGAAGCATGGATGAGGATTTTATGTTCTTAAATTCTCTGTGTCCATGTCTTCGACCAATTAAATTTTATCAAATACGTATTACAAAAATGTCATAATAATGGGAGGTTATTTTTCAATTTTTTAAAATTTGTATGATAAGAATATGTTTTGGAATAGATAATCCTTGTCCTGAAAGCACAAGATTGCTTACTAGCTAGGGAGTATGAAGAAATACTAAATGTCTAAACCTATTCATTTGGTGTCGTTTCAGCGATGTATAAAAAAACTTAAAAAAACTAAAAATTTTATATTTTTAATTTTTTTTAAAAAAATTGAAGATAAATGTTGTCTTCATCCATATGTTTAATCTTGTGTGTCTGACTAGGATTCTGGTATGACATAATTAAAATTTGACCAGAATTAATAAAAGGGATATATGATAAATACATAAGTAATTTCAGGAACCAAACATTAAAAAAAATATCAAGAACATATAACAAAACAACTCTAAAATTTAAGAACATGACACATAGTTAAGTCATAGGGGTTTTCTTAACCTCAGCCCTTAGGAATGAGAACAAGCATCCAAAGTAGTTATTATTTCTTGAAAATAGGGTGCTTATAGGATTGAGACTAAGAAAACTCATTTTTTATAAACATCATTATCTTCCACATGCAGCTTGCTACAAAAATAGTATATTACTGTATGAGTCTTATCTCCTGAGTTGATTCCACCGAGCAGTCTTGAGAGGCTGGGTTAGTAACTAACTCAACATCACATCCCAAAAAACAAAGGCTTAATTATGTCACAAGTCTGTGAAGTTTGGGGTACTTTTGTTAGATACCCTTATTCATTTTTTTCCAATGTCTCACTCCCCGAAGTTACTTCTGAGTTTGTCATATACCCCTACTATCAATTTTGGTCAATTTTGCTGACATGTAACATCGGAATCCTAATCAGACGCAAGAGGTTAAGCACTTGGTGCCCCGTGGTTGAAGATCCTCTTTTTAAAAAATTTAAAAAACTAAAAAACTTAATATTTTATATTTTTAGTTAAATAAAAAAAGAGAAAAAAGAATTGTAGAGATAGGTCGTCTTCGTCCGTGTGACATCACTCGGCACCACATGACCAACTTCCTACATCTGATCAGAATTCTGATGTTATATGTCAGCAAAATTGGTCAGAATTGATAGCAGGGGTATATGACAAACTCATAAGTAACTTCGGGCAGTCAGACATTGGAGAAAAAAGAATAAGGGTATCTAGCAAAAGTACCTCAAACTTCAGGGACTTGTGACATAATTAAACCAAAAATAAAAGATAGCTTGAAATGATGGCATTGTGGAAAGGTTGCTGCATGATGTGTGTCAGTCGATCATTGATGATTCCACATAGTGAGTTAGTGAGTTGCTCCACTCCATAAAAGGTGCTCTAGTCCAAGTGGAATTTTTTGTTAATCAATTGGGAGGACACACCTCACAAACATGGTAAATTCCTTGAGTTTGATCGAGAGAGAAACTATAGGTCTAGTGTGAAGTGCGACTATTTAGATCCCTTGTTATTTCGTATGATTGTAATCATGATCAATATTTTGCCATTTGATGACTTTTTTTGCATGGGCTTTCTTTTTTTTTTTTTTTTAAATATGCGCTAAGGGTATTCTCCGATCGATAATCGAAGATTAATCCATTTCAACGCGTAGAGATCATCAAAGTGAATTTGGCCTCTACCATCAAAATCTTTTCCATATCCATGGCAAGATCGAGCCCTTGGCATCATACTTAAAAAAACCCAATCATTTATCAACTGTGTTAGACCTTGTTGATGGCTTTAGCTTTATTCTCTAAAAAAATCATCAATTCAACATTTAGGTGCAATCAAAATCATTATCACATTTTCTTCTGTCCAAGTTGGTGCATTAGATTAGTAACAATACTAGCAATAAACATAACAATCAACAACTACTAGAAATATCTTTTTTTTTATGTACCTATAACTACAAGTGTTTTGAAGGAGGCATAAAAGAAAGGTCCAGTGTCCGATGCTACCATTGGTGAGATCTAAGTCAATCAATGAACACAACTTTGACCACAAACGAAGAGGTTATCTAGGATTTTGAGTATGAGCACCATATCGCAAGACAGCAAACTTATTATTGTGCATAAGCTCAATAGTTTGTTTTGAGCAAATAAAAAGTTACTTAGTTATTTATCATTTGTTTCTCACACTCAGTTCAATTTCAAAATATCCCAACTACTCTCCCTGAAAAAGAACATTAAAAAAAAAAAAAGGTTAATAATCACTTTAGTCCCTAAAGATGCACTGATCATCAATTTAATTCCCAAAAAATTTTTAGCATTAATTTAATTCCCCAAAGTTCAAAATGACATCACGAAGTTTAAATCTTGGTCTCCGAAAAATTCATATAGACATCAAATAAGTCCCTAAAAAGATTAATGTGATGCCATATTAATCTTTGGGAGACTAAATTGATGTTAAAAATCTTTTGAGGACCAAATAGATGACCCATGTAACTTCTGAAAATTAAAGTGACTATTAACTTTAAAAAAAAAAAAAAAAAAAAAAAAAAAAAAAAAAAAACACACACACAGGTAATAGGGAAAGGGTAAAGAAAAAGAAGTACATCTATAAATATTTCACTAACTACTCTCTTATTGACAGCCTTGTGCTTTTCCATACAACACATGATTAAAATCCTTAAATTGAAAACATACACCTGATATTGCTCACCAAGCTTTTTCTAGAACTTTCCTGGTAAAAACCAGATATGTTCTTGACATCTAATTTATGCATAATGTTACAAAAACATGGGAACTAAACCCCATTGCTAGCAGCGGCATCATCAGTCTTCACCCTCCTGTAAAATAGTACATAGGCTGCAGCTGTGTTAACCTCATCTTCACTTATGGCCGATATGTGACTGTCATCAAAATTGTACCATTTGTTTTCATCTAAAAGCTGCACATATTGAAAACCAGTCAGGCTGCATAGTTGCAGAAGGAAGAACAATAATGATGCCGAACCCGAACAAAAAATTAAATCAACTTCGAAGTAAAGAAATTTCTTATCATCTTACCTTGATATGTGCAGTGTAATGGCCACTGCCCATACTGCCATAATGGTTTGTAAGAGCATACAGTTCATATAACTGACGCCGAGAGTTGTTTTTGTTGGCTATGTAATTCGTTAAGTCAAAATCATGGATGGGAAAGTTAACAAAAGTCTCTAATTTATGCTTCATTGACCTGCTGTATGAGAACCTCTTTAAATGAATGACCAAAACCTCTGGGAGTCGCCACAAATCAAGCTTTTTGCTAGCTTGTCGTCTTTCTTTGCATTGGGGACAGAACCTATATCACATTTAGACACAAATAATATGTGATCAATTGGCATTTAAGTATGAATCATTCCCCTCGTTGACTTAAGTAAACAGAAAAGTTTCACCAAGAGAACGATTTTCTGCAGCAATTACACATTTTCAGCCCTTTGTGTTGGGTGATTTTAGCAACACAAGATCAAACAAGAAAAGCATGTAAAAGTACGAAATGCAAAGTGACGAACAACAGCATCATTTATTCTAAGGTTGTATTGAAACAAAGACAAAAGATATAACACTAAGAATACAAATAAAGAATGTATAAACACGACTAACAATTTTCCGGTTAAGTGTTCAAGGGTAACGGTTTTATAGAAGTGGACTCTTGAAGAATATCTTTTAAGAAAATAGAAATTTTTGGAAGAAATGAGAATCAGACTGACTCATGTACAAGAGTTGCACATATTTGAGGTTTGAGGGTTATAAAAAGGGTAGGCGCCAATACGTTCACTTGGTTAGTAAAAATGCTTTCAGAAGAGTAAAGGAGAGAAAGAGGTGAGAGAAACAGAAGATAAATGAAGATAGCAGCTAAAATACCAGGCAACCAAACCATTGCATTGAATATGTTTTAAGTACAATTAATTGAATTTCCTACACAAAATCTCATTAGCACTGTCAAGAACTAACTGTTCCAAAAGATTAATTTGTTGGGTGCAGAAACATGTGGTTTTATATATCTAACATGACCCTCATGCAATAGCCCTTTGGCCTTGAAGCGTGGACTATGCACAGGCCCACCATACCTTGTGCTGAAATTTAACTTCTTTTTATTTGGGCAAAACTACTAGATTGGTCCCTTAAATTATTTTTAGGTTAAAAATCAGTTTTATATATTTTTTTTTTTCAAATAAGACCCGTAAGTTGTTGCCGTCCAACATTCGTCATTTCCGTTAATTTTTTCCGTTAAGTGACAAGTGACACCATAAGAAAATAAACCCATGGCCCCTTTCATTAAGTGACATGTGTCACTTAACGGAGAAAATTAATGGAAAGGACGAAGTTGTTGGACGACAACAACTTACGACTTATTTGAAACAAAAAAACACTTGAAGGATTGGTTTTTAACCTAAAAATAACTTAAAAGAGCAATCTGGTAATTTTGCCTTTTATTTATTTAGAAGAGGGACTGTAAGAATTGAACTCTTGACAGAGGCTCTAATACATGTTAAGGTTCTATCTCAAAACCAATTAAATACGAGAGGAGTAACTAAACAAGTATTTAAACCATGCCTCGGAGATTGAGGCAGGCCATGTGGGACTTACTTTCAAACATCCCCACTCCACAAAAGCCTATCGAACCAGGCAATGCCACCTTTGACCCATGACTAAAGGGCATCTTTTAGCCTATTACAACTAAAGAGAAATTGGGCTCTGACTTTGATACCATGACTAAAGGGCATCTTTTTTGGGCCATGACAACCGGAAAGAAATTGATCTTAGGCTCTGTTACCATGTCAAGAACAAACTGTTCCAAAAGCTTAAACTATTGGGTGCAGGCACATGAATTGTTTTATATATCTAACAACCACAAACTCTGACAGATATATAAAGCACCTAATCAAATTCAAGAATGCAATTCCAAAATAAAATTCATAAATGATAGACATGATACACAAATTCAGACCTAAAGCTATAACCTCTATAGAATTGAAAGTTCTAGAGACTAACGCACCCACAATTCATGAAAAGATGCATGTCACAAGTCATAACCACTAGTTTCATCCTCTTTTATGAGATTTTTTTATTTCATTATATAAACTAGAGAATTATTCAGGGAACACAGAAGAAAATAATTTAAATAGGTCATCAGCAGATCATGCACACAATTATTAAGACATATTCCACTCGAATGTATGCAAAGATTGACGAGAGAGAAAAATATGAGGAGAGAGCAGCATATGGGATGAGAGAGTTAGAGGAGGAACTAACCACATATCTTCAGGCACTAGTAGAGGCTCTTCACGCAGAAAAGCTTCCAAGCAGGTGTACAAGGAGAGAGGTTCAGTACGTGCTTTCTTGGTCACAGGCCCGTATTTTAAAACTTCTGGCAAAGTCTCAAGTGGCTGAGTATCATACTTCTCCAGAAGCTTCTGAGACCAATCTATATACACTAGCATTGTTGATGATGATGGCAGTTTAACTACTTTATCCGCTCCCATTGACAGATCAATGCAAGCATTGCTTTCATCTACCAACTGAAGAGGTAATGTTGGTACTGGTGGTGCCCCTGAATCAGCACCATCTTTATTTACTGAATTTGACACCACGTTGGCAGCACACGTGTCACCAGAACATTGGTCAGGTGTGGTTTTTGGGATGCTGGTTTCAGAAGCGGCAGCCTGTTCTACATTGCCACCTTTCCTCAGCAGAGGCAAAATCATACGGTTAACTATTACTTGTATATCACCTCTTCTGACTGCATTATCACATGAGATCAATGAAACAATAGGTGTTCCATAAGGTTTCCATCCGGACACCATCTGAGAGTCACTATTCCTAAAAGAAAATTACATATAACAGATCGGCAAGCAGTTAGTTTAGCACGCAACAAAACAACATACAAAATTATGCCCAATATGATGTGTTAAGGCTGGGATGACATGTACAACAGCCAAGATGAATACGTATGACAATATATCAGCAAGCAGTTTAGCATGCAACACAACATCAAAACTATGCCTAATGTGGTGTTCTGAGGCTGGTATGGCATATGATATGATGCCACAACCAAGTGATACTTCAATTTAGTTTGATAGGTCCAGATCCAGATGCACAGACCAAACCAAAAATATAGAAAACTGTGTTTTACTTATTAACCATGACATAGACATGATTAACAAGTAAAGAATGGTATATGTGTTTTACTCCAACTCCCCATGACAGTAAAACAAAATAAAGGTATAACAATAAATAAGAATAGCCATCACTGCGAGAACTATTTAAGAAAAATGTTATATATACAATTCAACACAATCCATACAGAATTCTGTGGCACATAAAACGACTGTAAGTTTAACATCTAAATGGAAAAAGTACATACTGCTCTCTACGTCGATGTACCAACTGGAGATACTTTGTGTTGTTATCTATCTTTGGAATCTTGTAAGCAGCAAGATGATCATCATCTTTGATCGTGGACAACAATATAAGGGGATCTTCAAGAAATCTATGAATCAAATGGTTTCGTATCTGTGAATAGCACATCAATATTTAATCACCCAATTAGAATAAAATACACACTGTAATAACAATACATATAAGCAAACTTTATTCCGGTATGCTATGGTACGGACCTCCACAAGCAGTAGCCTCTCATTTTGCTTCAATGAGCAAGCATTGCTAAGAGCATGGAACAGATCTCTGCAACGTCCTTGCTTAGGCACAGTTACAGTACACGGAGATGGCAGGGCAGTTCCATCACAGGTAAAAACCGTCACTGCCATGGTCCTATTAGTGGTCAACTGGAGTGGCAAGGATAGGTACATGAAAGGATCAAACGTGACAGAGACTTTATCGCAAACTGGGCAAACCAAAGTTGACTTGTATTGCCCCTATGACATGGAGAATTATCAGAAACGTATCTGAGTTGGTGAAGTGAATTGGGAACATACAGAATGTGAATAGTAAAATATAAACGAATAACCAAGAAACTAAAGATAAAATTACGAACCAAGAGGGGAATCATTGGCAAATGTATGAACATTTTCTACTTTGAAGTTTCTTGTGTAAGACTGGTTTATATGAAAAATATACACCGGAAGAATGAAGATGTTAAAAATTAAAAATCAAACAAGAACATAAAAAAATCTAATGGCCTCTCCCTTTGGGTAAACTACAGTTCTTTTTGGGAAGAAGCTCACTCTGCCTCTATGCTCCTTAGAAGACAAGGACGAACGAACAAAGAAATAATAATAATGAAAACCCACAACTTTTTTCCGCACAAAAATTCATCCAACTGAGTTCCATTTTAATCATTTCAAACAAACACAATCCAGCAAACTTAAACATACACAGCTTTCTGCCTTTCCCTATTGACCCACCACATATGAAAACAT
The DNA here is from genome assembly GCA_037953625.1 of Crotalaria pallida. NCBI lineage: Eukaryota > Viridiplantae > Streptophyta > Magnoliopsida > Fabales > Fabaceae > Crotalaria > Crotalaria pallida. The sequence goes on from CM075649.1 coordinate 156,886,638, forward strand.
GCACAGCTTTCACAACTTAGAATAGAATTTGAAAAATAATCTAAGGACTCAGAACAGGTCACATAGTAATGGCATTTCTTTTTAATTTTACATGTGCGAGAGATTCAGCGTTCAAAGGATGCTGAAATTTCTGGATTTGGAAATGCTTTGGCTTTTTACATAGGTGCTACCAGTTTCTGACGGCAAGTGTAACAGGAAAATAACTTTGCGTTTGGTAAGAAACAATAAATTATCAGTACTTCTAATGCTTTAGGCTTGATCAATCACAAAACTTTGAGTTTCCATTGCATTTTTCAAGAAATATAACATGCAAGGAAAATGTATTCACTTAACAATTTCCGACTCTCCATTTTCTTAGGAAACAAATATTCCAACTTAATATTATGGATTATGGAACTGTTTTTAAGAAACAAAGCAAGGAGATGGATGCATGAGTTGATTATAAGAAATATGAAATAAATGTACAATTACAACAACAACCAAGCCCTGATCACACACAGTGGAGGCAGCTGCATGGATTCTAGTATGCATTGCACTCAACAGTCAATCCTCTGTCATAAGAAATGCCAAATAGGTGCAAAGAATCACAAAAGAAGCAAAAAAGGTTGCTTTATCCCAAAATGTCAGGTACGGAATTTGTTATGAACCTCGAAGAAGAATTTGGGAAATTAGTTGGATCCCAATGCCACATGGCTTGTAAATCTAGAAAGAAAGAGATTAAAAGGAAAAACATAGAAGCATTTGAGGTGTGAAGAATTTAGACAAGTCTCTGGACTCTCTTCCTCTCTCTCTCGGTCTCTCCCCCTTAGGCTTCTTCCTTACTCTATTTCTTTCTTGTATTCCCTTTTAATGTTATCACTCCCAATCAGTTTGCTATTTCAACAAATTGTTTGTATCCGTTAAAATGATTTAGTAATCAATTAAGTGCATTATTAAATTGCTCAGATCCACTATTGTGTTTATATTACTGTTATGGTTAAGAAGCCTCGTTACAGAACTGTCATAAAATGTCCTAGCATTATTCCTCCACCAAAGATACCAAATAACAGTGCACACTGCACAATGCTACATGGCTTTTCACAGGTTACTCTTCCCAAAACCTATGACATGACACAGAGGACGCTGGTATAATCTATAGGGATGACCTTAAGATTCATGAAAGGGTTCGCGGAAATTGAATAACGAAAGAAAATCGATATACAGGATTGAAGTAGGCAAGTAGCTCAAAAAAATTATTCATGAAGCTGAATCCTAACACACACACACACACACAGAAGTTTTATGCAAAAGAAAATCCATATCAGAATTTAGAGGATCTCTAAGCAATTATTTATGAAGCCATATCCCAACACACACACACACATTGAATCACCTTCATAACAGAAAACTTAAAATTCAATTAAAAATCATATCAAGACAAACTGAGTTAATTGCGTGTGTTCATCTTTATTCACATGACAGGCTATGCAGCATTTCCAGTTCAGCATTGATGAGAGCATGCCCTGGCTGCCTCGTGGGAGGAGGCTATCAAGCATGCAAGTTCAAAGGTGTAAGGTGTATTTGACAGACTGATATTAAACCACTGATTCTGACAGATTACTAAAATTTTCCAATTATTCATTTGACTCACCTGACACACATCAACAATTATGGAATCATTACGAGCAATGTGATTTGACCAATACTCATCAGCCACTTCTTCATCAGGTCGGCCATCGGCATCTTGAGACTTTATATATGGTTTGTCCTTTACACGATTCAAGTCCTCATGGAGACCATCAAGCAGAAATGCTAAAAGCTCCTGATAAAATACCAAACAAATGATAATACAGACTACACCATGGAAATTGAAGAAAGTGTAAAATATTTCAGCCAACAAGCAAACCTGAGAATCATGCTGATTGTGCCCACTGAACTGAGGTGCAAAGCGAGCAAGCTTTGATTTAAAAGGGCGAGGAGCAACTGGTGTTCTTCCAGGTGCCCATAGTTTTCGAAGCAACTCACCAAATGCTAGGGCTAGCTCACCCTACATAGTGATATCTTCCATTTAGAACAATAAATTGTAATTGTAACAGATATCGTACGTATGACTAAAAGTCATTCCCCAACCAAACAAGTCATTGAAGGATGCACAATAATGCACAAAAAGTTAAATCTGTTTACATGTTAGGGACTAAACAGGTGAGATTAGGATTTGGAATGTGCACATACGTAGGGAAAAAGAGTTATACAGTTAAATGAGGAAACTTTCCTATGAAGAGGTATTCGCTCTTTGGTTAAGTTGTAACAGGGCCACAGCTCAATTGTAAAGGGGAAACCATTAGAGGAGAGTATTTCCTAGTTCTCAGAAGTTCTGAATGCAGATAAAACCACTATTTATCTCTGTTCACAACAAGGAGGATGAAATTATTCACATTGACACCAACAGGGGAAGGATCAAAAGTGAAAGCCTAATCACATATTGAATTATAGAAATAATCTTCTATCTCTAAACTAATTACATGCTTTAGCCCTGATTAAATACATGCAGAGAAAAGGAAACAATTTCATGCTTACTGCTTTTTAGATGATACTTACAACCATGCCCAGTGGGTTTTGCCAATTGATCTCTGGATGATAGTCCTCTCTGAAGTACTTAGCAAATTCTGGTGTATGAACAAGGCACTGTACGGCACTATTCATGAAACATGTATTTCCAAGGTTCAACAACCCAGTGAGACCACCATGTGAACCCCGTGTTGTGACACCACTGGTTCCATATGGATGTTCCACATCTCTGACAACAGAATTTAGGTTCTGTGATGAAGAAAGCTCCACATTGTAGCTTTTAGATGCACCCCTGCTAGCAGACAAGCCACCGGCAATTGATAAGCTAGATTTTGGAGGCTCCACAAGAACAGAACTCATTTCCCTCTGAGAAGATCCATTTTCTTGATATGATGTTGTGCTATTGGTATTGATGACCTCAACAAGAATCTGTATGAATGATATCAGAAATCAAAAGACAAAAAAGAATGTTAAAATTTAAGCAAGACGAAGAGGAACATTCCTACATTAAACTAGGTGAAGACTCACATCCTGGTCCATTTGTAAGTTGGCATCATCAAGGGTTTTATCCATGTCATTCATCAAGGCATGCTTCCGACAGCCATAGTAATCCCAAATACACACCTGCAGTAGAGGTCACAATTTTTCAAAACATGCTGAAGAAAATGAAAAAAAAAATTAAAAAAAAATTAAGAAATTTGAAGTTTCAAGAGGAAAATATGATTTATTTACTTGGTCCAACTGAAGATCAAAAATTTCGCAAGCTTTTCTGTGAAGCTGTCCTATGGTTTCCTGCCCAAAATACATTAATTCTCAACTCTAAGGTAGATAAAGCATGTATAAATTGAATAATATTAGCAAAGGAATGGCAAAAGATGTTAAAGGTGTATTATTAATACACAGTACTTCCTCTCATATCATACCTTCTTGCTTATTCTTATAATGGAGCGATCATTTTTTGGCAACACAAGTAATTGAAGCCGTAAGGGATACACCTCTACCGCCATCTCTGTTTGGGAAAGACCCGAACTAATGACTTTCCTTGCCAATGTAGGTCCACCACCATACCTAGTTGAGCCCAAAAAAAAATCAGGCACTCACACTATAACCTAGTAAAAGGTTTTCTGATCTACAAGTTTGTATCTATTTGCAAATTTGTAAATTACTTTGAATAAAAAACTGAGAAATTCAAGAAATCAAAAACATAATATGGCTCTTTTCACATTTCACATGAACCAAAGATAACCAGTGCTAGAAGCAAGCAATCTCACCAAGTATGTAATTGATTCCAAACTTCTTGGGGAAGCAATACATAGTCACGGCCTTCTAAAAGAGTATCATGAATCTCCATACCCGAACTAGAGCCCTCTGACACAGCATCATCTATCAAATCAGAATTATCAATACCAGGTGGCCTCTTTAAACCACTTGAATTGGCCAAATCACAATGTTCTGACAAGGAAGATCCATCATATGAATTGGTCGTATGATCTTGGTTCACATATTCAATCCAATATTGCCACCATCTGCAAGAAAACAATTTCCTCGTTATCTGGCTTGATTACATATTGGTGTTGAAGTAGGACAGTGGGAAAATTCAAACTAGACCTATCAGTCTATAGCCAAAAAGGAAGATAAAAGTAAGAAAGATGTCAGCATTTTATTTCAAGATTAAGTTAGATTACTGTTTTTTTTTTTTTTTAAATAATTCTTCTTCAGAATCTCCATCAACAAACCCGCAAACAACGCGACAAATATTTTTATGCACGCAGCTCTTTTTCCTAATATGTATGTTATATGCAAATCGGCTTTAAAAACAGAGGCTCAATCACTTTACTATAGTCACACCGCCACTTTCCTTGGAATATTTCTTTTACATTGGGAGGAAACCGATACACTGAAGCAGTTTCTCATGATTTGGTGTATAGGTTTTGGCATGAATGTGGAGGCCAATATAATTAAACAACTGAAAAAAAACATAAGCTTCAAACTAAAATCATCCAGACAAAATGCAAGTAAAGACAACAATGTAACATGGGAATCTCAAGGAACTCTGTTGCATAATCAGCAAGAAAGAGGTGTCATTCTTAACCCTGCATCTTCTAATTACAAAATGCACAACCCTCGAGCTCAATCACTCTACCCCAAATAATGTATTTACACACAGTATTTCTTACTCTAAGTGTCAACAGTAGAAGAGTTAAGCCAACAACAAAGGGAGACTATACCACTGCCCATTATGCAAAAAACAACTGAATACCAAGCTATGTTTTTGTTTGAGAATGGCTGCAAAAATTACAGATGAGTAAAATTATCCTAACTATTAAAACAACTTGCATAACCAGCGATACAGAAATCTCGGACAACCTTACTTTGCTTGTAAGGTCAAGAGTTTGATTCCTCGAGTCGTCGCTCTGAGGAGGCTTTACCTAATAGCCACCAACAGCCTAAAGGCTAAAGGCTAGTCTCACAACTATATCTATGTCCATAGTGGTCAAAGAAGCATTCTGCTAAAAGCCTAAAATAATAAAGCCCCTTCCCCCAAACCACCATGACCTAGGGGATACCAAAGAATCATTCTGCCATATTAGTAAAGCCCCCACCCCACAAAATAATATAAAATTGAAAAAGGCTTGAGGGTTATCAGCAGTTAGTGCCATATTCGCCTAAAATTAATCCACCACCTCCCAACAACTCTATCTCAAATCAGCATAAAATAAGCCAAATACAATTCTATGCTAAAAATAAATAAATTGAAAGGATCTGAGCAATTTCTGGGCATACCCCATTTTCCCAAAAGAACCAAATTTTTGACAAAACATGCCCCCAAAAAAAAAAACATAACTTTGGGTGAGTTTTGGGGTACCCTATTGGAAAATTGATAAATTTAAGGTTTAAGGAAAAGAAAGAGAAAACATTTGAGTAACAAACCTCTGTGTGATTAAGAAAAAGGTGTCGCCTTCTTTGCTGTTAGCTTGTGCAGCAAGAGCAATGTCTCTTATCATTATCCTCTCTTCGTCTGGGCTCAGCTCTGCACTGCTACTGCTCCTGCCACACATCGATACCTCTGCCATGTTCAATTTTTTTTATTTTTTATTTAATTATTTTATTTTTTTGGGGGGACAAGTCGAGTGAAGAGGAAGATGAAAAACAACAACAGTTGAAGAAGAAGCTTTGGAATCGGGAAATGAAAGAAAGGAAGTCGTCTTTGTCTGTGTCTTGTGTGTGTGCTACACCAAAACAGAGAGAACAGTGAACAGGACTATAGGAGAGTCATGTGCAGGTTCCATACTGCTGAAGAAATTTGATGGCCCATCTTGCCCTTCTGCCCAAACTTTATTTTCATGTTTAACTTAAGTGTTTTTTAAAATAAATAAATAAATAAATCTTTTTTAGAAGTTAGATACTTAAATTTTTGGATTCAACTTTTAAGAGTAAATTGTTACTTTGGTTCCTGAATTTACACAGCATTTTCACTTTAGTCCCTGAAATTAGCAAAAATGTTTTTAAGTCCCTGATTTTGTAAAAAGTCATTCAAATTAGTCTTTGTCCCTAACCCCGTCAACAGACGTTAACGGAGTAAATTGTCACGTTAGTCCCATCAGCTGCACCAGTGTCATGTTCAGTTGCACCAGTCTCGTGTTCAGCTGTGTGATGTCCTAGACGGTGAGGACCTCCAAGGGTAGGAGAAGACCTCTGAAGGTGCCTCTGTCCAGGGTTGATATGTGATGTTTGGTGGGAGTCCTCAAGTGGCTAAGGAAAAGAGCCAGGAAGTAACCCTAATCACTGGTGTGTGAAGGTGACAATTAGGGTTAAAGGACGTACCTGAGCCCCATGTAGTACGGAGCTACTTATAGGGGGGAGCTGGTTGCCCTAATGGGCTTGCTTTAGGCCCAAGTAGGGCCAGTCTGTACTGAGCTAAGAGTGGATAGGCTGTCCTTGTGGATAAGGTTGTGAGCTGTCCTTGTGGATAAGGTAGTGAGCTGTCCTTGTGGATAAGGAAGGGGGACGTCATCATGTCCTAGGTGTCGGACTTGGGAAGGTGTCGGACTTGGGAAGGTGTCGGACCTAGACGTCGGACCTGAGTGGGAACGCGAGGTCGGCTTGTATCTGGCGTATGTTCGGCCGTTGAGCATTGAGCTCGGCCAAGCGCTCAGAAGGCTTCCTGAAGGGTCCTTAGGTCTTTGGCGAGGAATCTGAGGACCTCGGCTGGGCCGAGTCCACCACATAAGCCCCCCAGCTCGGTCAACGCTATCCGAGCCTTGTTCCGAGGTTCTGGTTTAGGCTCTTTTCCCAAATCCACCTTATAAGGGCCGAGTCCACCACATAAGTCCCCCAGCTCGGTCAAGGCCATCAGAGCCTTGTTCCGAGGTTTTAGGGAGTTCGGGCGATAAGTTGCCGATATGTTGGATCCAGCTGTCTCTGACGTCCTTTCATTGAGCAGGTTTAACAGCCGTCTACTTGCCAGTACCGAAGTGACGTTTGCTCTTCCGGGATCTGACACGTGTCAAAAATCGCGACCCTCGAGGCGTCACCATCATTGTGACGTTGCTCGAGGTCCCTAATTTCCGCTGCTGTTCGCCACGTGTCTTAATATGCGTGGCTGTTCGCTGGGTTGGGCTTTTTGGGCTAGGCCCAGATTTCAAATTCGAGGGGGAAAACGGTTTCCCTTCCCCCTCTATCCCAGAAAACCGCTTCTCCTTCTTACTTTTTCCCTCACTTTCTCTCTCTTCACGCTATTGCCTTTTCTCTCTCTACCAGATATTCTCTCTTCCAAACCGCTCCCCTCTTCCCTCGAAATCGTTTGAAACCGTACCCTTTCCGGCGTCTCTCATTTTCTGTTGCGCTTTCCTTTTTCCCCACCCCCAACAGTGGACATTGTTTGATCTTGCAGGCTCTTTCTTCGAATTTTATACTCACCAGGTATGCTCATTTTCCCCTGTCTTCGACTTTGATACTGTCATTTCTTCTTTCTTTACGGTTTTCTGATTTGCATGGTGAGGTATTAGGATTTATGGTTCTTGGCTTCTATTTTCATGGCGGTGGAGTTCTCCCGTCGGGTTTTGGGGCTCTGATTTTGGGGGTTAGGGCTGGGGTTTGGGGGTTTTTCTACATTCGGGTGTTTTGATTTTGGGGTTTGTTCCTGGGGTTAGGCCTTCTTTGGGTTAGGCATGTTTTGAGGCTTTTGGAGAGTTTTTTATTCATGTTTTTTGTTTATTTTTCAGATAATCAAAGGAGTGGATTGGGTTCAGTATGAGTAGGGAATGGTTTAGGAAGTGGGCTGGGGTAGTCTCCCTGTCGTCTAGCAGTAGTGATGAGGAGGACGACTCTTCCTCCTCGTCCTGTTCCTCAATGGAGGTGGACGAGGCGCTCCGTCGCCAAAGGGAGTATAGGCAGAAATACGAGAGGCGGGTTCTAGAGGTTGATCCTGTTGAGGTAGTTTATCCTCGGGATTGGGAGGAGAAGAGGGAGTGGATACGACAATACGTCTGGGCCGAGTTTGTTGACGGTGGGGAGCGTGCCGATTTCGAGAGGATGGAGAAAGAGGGAATGTACGAACGAGGGGTACCTGTGGTAGAGGGGAGATGCTCGCCCCTCGGAACTACTTCGAGGGGATTCTCTGGGGGGTTATTTTTCGTAACCCGTAAGACTAATACCGAGCTCCCCTATTCTTCCACAGGTACCATGCCGCTCCGGAAGTGCGTCCGTCGACCTGAACTTTATCCCGCACCTTTCGATGCCGATCAGTATGCGTGGGTTGACGTGGAGCCCAAAGGAATTCAGTCCAGCCTTTGCTCGGAGGATAAGCTTGCCAAGGTAAAGAGGGTCGTGCTGCCTTGCCCAGGGGACACCACCGGAACTTCTTACGAAGTGCTCCCCTGTTCGGCAAATGACAGGATATGCAGCCGGACTAACAATAACTCTTTTTTCTTTTATGCCGATCTGATTCACAATCTTGGCGTGACCCTCCCATTCACCGACCTGGAGATGAGGGTCTTAAACGAGCTCGGACTAGCTCCCTCCCAACTTCATCCTAATACTTGGTCGTTTCTCCGAGCGTTCCAGAAGTACTGCGGAGCCAGACATTTGGTATGCACAGTTCGATTATTTTTGTGGATGTACAACCCGTTCGTCAGCAATAAGGACGGGGTCACTGGTCGTCTTTGGGTGTCGGCCAAAGCCCGAGCTCATTGTGGGTTGTTCGACATGTTCTCTGAGTCTTGGAAGCACTTTAAGCCGAGATTTTTTAAATACAAATACGTTGGAGCGGGGCTGCCTTGGTTTCGGTCCGAGAGGGGGCCGAAGTTCCCTCTGGAGTGGACCTCCGAGTTCTTTAGTCGCCATACCAATACACCTCAAAGGTGGTCGGGTGTAACACTGGATGCCGACGAGTCTGTAACGGCTCACCATTTTCAAACAGAATATCGCGCTCGGAAATTCCAACTTGATGTTGGAGTTTTCATAAAGTGTCATGACGACGAAGTCTTGACGAAGATTGGTAGTTACTTTTGCTTTTGCACTTGTGCATTTTCTTTCAATTCTCTTACACTAATTAATAATAATATTTTTTTTTACAGAAGAACATTGGTCCGAGATGTCTTCCAGGGCGCTGAAAGCTGCTTTTGAAGCTCGGAGGAAGAAGAAGCCCGAGGTTCCTTCTGCCGACGCTGTGTCGTCCGAGGTTTCCGCTGATACGCTATCAGCCGACTCTGGTCCCCTCCACCCTACCCCTCCTTCCGTTATTATTGCTCCTCCTCCTCCTACCTCGCCGAGTCCCAGCACCGAGGTAGCCCTTGTTGTAGATGTGCCGCCCCCAAGTACTGGAACTCAATCAAGGCTGCCCGCAACCCTTACCAAACCATCACTCAAAGACACTCTTGTCAAAATGTCTGGTGCGGAGTGGAAGAAAAAGGCGGAAGAGATGGCTTGCCAATTGAAGAGAGCCACCACCATGTTTAATGTGCTGGCCGAGGTGGCTGATGATGTGGCGGACGGTGTTTCGCCTGCTAAGAAAAAAGCTCGGTCGGCTATGGCGGCCGAGGTGGAAGAACTGAAGAGTAGCCAAAGGTCAGCTGAACAAAAGTTGTCTGAGGCTGAGGAGGAGCACCGCCGACAAATGGAAGAGCTACGAAAAAGACATGAAGAAGATTTGGCCCAAGCCAAAGCAGATGCGAGGGAGGCTGGTCGGCAGGAGGGCCTTGCCGAGGTGGAAAGGGTTAGGAGTCTGCTGAAGAAGAGGGTTGCCCAAGCTCTTAAGCATAAGGTGGCAGCACATGAGTCGGACTTCGACCTTGAAAGGGTGGCCAACAAGGTTTTTACCAGTGCGGTTGAGCAGATTCTTCATATGAATCAGGGGCTCCGAATTCGGTACGTCGGCGCATCTGCCGGATTCGGAGTAGAAAATGGAAAGATGGTTGACTATGACAAGGGTGGAGCTGAGGTTGACCTGGACCAGCCTGAGGAGAATCTGCCCAACCCTTTAGTTGAGGATGGATGAGGAGTTCGACCCGCGCTCGGTCGTCCTTTCTGACGTTGAAGATGAGGCAGCGTAAGTCCCTTATGTTGGGCGGCTTGTGATTTGTCTATGTCCTTTTATAACATGTTTGACAATGTGGAATTCTGTTTAGCTTATTGTACAACGTTTCTTTTTATTGCAAGTTTAGCGCAGTTTTGGCCTATTGCGTGTTGTCGTATTTATGCAAGTTTTTACTCTAACTCGTTGCACATGTACTATGTTCGCGGTTGTTGTTATGCAAGCCTCTTCTTCAACTCGTTGCGTGAGCGCGAGTTTTTCTCAACCAGCTTGTTGCACGTTTATTCGTTCGACCTCGGGTCCGGACCACGATTGGTTGGGTGGCCGTCAGGAAGTTTTTTAAGAAAGGATGCAAGTGTTTGACACTTGTTGCATGCTGGAACTTTTATGCAAGTTCTTGCTTTAACTTGTCGCATATATATGGCATCCGAGGTCTTTTTATAAGTAAAACTATTTTTGAGAATACGAGTCGTTTGCTAACTTGTTGTATTTCGGCCTGATCGGACCTAAGAGAACTTGTACCCAATCATTGGTGTTTGAAATAGTATATTAATAGATCGGACGACTCACTAAGTGCAGTAATCTTATAAGTGTTCCTCTGAATAAAGGTACTGTATATAAGTGCATACGGTAGGGAACTCGGATCTACCCACCTTAGCTGAGGTGAGTGTCCTCGGCCCCGATGTAAAAGAGAGTGCTGAGTGAAGTTATGTGAAAACATTTCACAGCAGTCTGTTCTTTATCGGGTGTCCCTTGTACACTGTGCATATGAGCCGATCTTATGTGGAAGACGTTGGCTATACATAGCGCCATGCAACATTTAGGTGGCTAGTGCTAAATGAGAAGCTAGTACATACGTATATAAAACTGTTGCACTTGAGTATGAGCAAGTTTGTACTTTTCATTAATTGTAGTCATGAGTACATTGCTTTTTCTTTTGAAAGGTGAATATCTCACAATGGAAATTGAAAAACATGAATAGTATTTGAAGGAAACAAAAATAACAAAAGGAAGTTGGACTTGAACTCCTCAGATGAGGATGCTGACGGCTGCCAAAATATCTGAGGTAAACCTATTTGAACAGGTTCTCAGTGTTTTGAAGTTTTTGGAAATCCTTGAGTTCGGTAATTACCCAGAGTATGTTTCTAGAACGCCTCTGTTGGGGCTTATCGATCTCGAGCTCAGTTCCCGCTTTTCTGGCCGTTAGGGCCGATGTCTGATCCTCGGGGCGCGAGGTGATTGGACTCAGAAGACCCGGGTTGCTTTGCTTTCTTGTCATGGTCGGCTGGCTCTTTCATCGCTATCCTCTTCGGACCAGGGGCGTCTTGTCGGATTTCCTTGTTATGGTCCTCCGAGGTGAGCTGATAGGAAAGGCTGCCGAGATTGTTGGTAATGTTGAAAAGTGAGGGCATTCCCATCTTGAAGAACCTGAGCTTGAGGGTCTGAAAAGCTCGACTGAAGACATGGGCAAGGATGTCACCTCGGCCCTCAATTCGGAGATGTACCGAACGGAGGGCGGGGTTAGTGAGAACTAGATGAAAGAGAAAATTCTCCCCGTGCAGGGAGTAGGAGAGGACTGAAAGAGAGAAAAGATTTCCTTTGACTGCATTTTGGATTTTTCAGAGGGGTTTGTCATTCATGATAGCATCTTTGCTTGGGGGAGAGGTGACGGAGGGAATTATCACCCGCTCTTCATGAGGAGAGGATATATGGATATCTCGTTCAGACTGGAATTCGGCCAATAAGACTCTTCCCTTGGACAGTGTCGGATCGGTGAACTCTTTTTGCTTCTTTTTTCCCTCCCGTAGGCTCGCATTGTAGCAGAGCCGGGCCTTCACTTGGTCAGCTTTTACCGTAACAACCTTATCATCTGATCCGACAAACTTCATTGCCAAGTGCACTGTTGAGACTACTGCCCCAAAAGCTTGTAGGCAAGTTCGTCCCAGTATTACATTGTACGGGGAGTCGGAGTCAACCACCAGAAATTTGATGATCTCCGTTCGGGCCGAAGGCTGGTTGCCTAGGGTCACCGGGAGATGAATGGCTCCCAGGGGGCGGATTGCCTCACCTGTGAAGCTGATGAGATTACCTTCAAATCCTACGAGGTCGGCAGACCTCAACTTCAAAGCTTGGAAAGTATGCAGAAAGAGAATGTAGGCCGAACTCCCTTGGTCAACGAAGACTCGGGCGACCTCAAAATTGCCAATTAACGCCGTAATCACCATAGGATCGTTGTGATCTGGGATGACGTTTTCCATATCCTGGTCGGAAAAGATAATGGGGACATTCCGAGAAGGCTTTTTGCAGACGGGTTTGTGATGAACTGCCAAAACCTGGTTGATGTATCTTTTCCTTCCCGCCCTCATCTCACCGCCGCCAGCGAAACCTCCCGAGATGGTTTCTACTCGGAAGTTTTCTGGCGACTTATCCAGGTCTTGAACCACGACCATGTTCACCCGTGATGGCTCCTCTTCCTTCTTCTCTGGGGACGGGTCGGCTTTAGCTTTTCCTTTATCATTGTCCGGGCTGCGAGACCTTCTCCGACCTCGTCTTTCCACTGCCTCCCGGACATATTGCTGTAGCTTGCCTCTTCTTACCATATCCTCAATGACATCCCGGAGCCATGTGCATTGATCGGTATGGTGGCCGTACCCGTCGTGAAAATTGCAGTATTTGGACTTGTCTCTGACATAGTTTTGATTTCTGAGAAAGGGGGGGCGGGGTACACTCCTAAGTTCGGTCTGCATGGTCTCTCTCTAGACTTGAGACCGCCGGACCGTCAGGGGGGGTGTAAGAGTCATATTTGGTGATGTACGGACGTCGGCGGTCCTCTTCTTGAGAGCGACCTCGGTCTCCCTGATCTGCTCTTCCTCCTCTTTCATCCATGTTGCCGCGAGGACGACCTCGGGGCAGGGCATTCTGCGAGGTGGCCTGAGCGTTTTCTAGCCTGCTCGACTGTCCCTTGCTGAATTCTTCAAGATTGATGTACTTGTTTGATCTCTGTCTTAGTTCGACCATGTCCCTTGGTGGCTTTCCAATAAGTGAATCTTTGAAGCCTCCTTCGGTCAATCCTTGGGTCAAAAGGAGGACAGCCACCTCGGGAGACAGATTTGGGACCGAACTGGACTCGCTGTGAAACCTGTGCAAGTATGCACGTAAGGATTCTTCTGACTTCTGGGTTACTGTCGCCAGCGTGTGGTCCGATCTGGGTTGCACACAGCTAGCAGTGTACCTGTTGAGGAAGACGCGCTTCATTTATGCCCAGTTGTTGACAGAGTTTTTGGGAAGCGTTGAATACCACCGAAGGACTGGGGCCTGGAGGGTCATGGAGAAAGCTCGGCATTTGAGCCGATCTCCTCCTCCGTGAAAGTTCACGGCTCCCTCGTAGGAAAGGACATGTTCCTGAGGGTCTGTAAGGCCATTGTATCTGGGGATGTTACTGGGCCCTAGGTACCCAGGTGGTGGTTCATAGGCCATGACGGCAGGAGTGAAGGGATGCCCAGGGTGGGAATCATCCAGCTCAGGTTGTTGCTGGTCGGGGGGTGGTGTAGGTTGTGTGACAGTCGTGTGTGGTGTTGCAAAGGTTTGTGGAGTTAACGGAGGTTGTGGTGGAAGAGGTGGTGGAGGGGGTGGTGGAGGGAACTCGTTCGGGGCCAGAGCTTGAACAGCAGCTCGTTCAGCTAAACGTTGCATGGCAACTTGTTGGAGATCTGCAATAGCTTTACCTTGTTGCTCTACGATTCTCATCTGCTGTCTCATCAAGGATAAGAGTTCAGCATCCCGAGAGAGCGTAGACTGTCGAGAGTGGGAACGGTGTGTTGTACTGACTGAGTGAGCACGTTCGCCGCGGTGGCGGTGCTGTTCAGTGTTGGTTTCTCCGAGCTCAGAGTGTAGCTGCACGCGCCGACCTCCGCCAGGAAGCTGGGTTGGATTTGCGGTGTCTCCCGTGTGGATGGTGTAGGGTCCACTGTGGGTATGGGTGAATTCTGGTGGAGGAGGTGGCGGTGGAAACGGAGGTGATGGCGGGGGAGGAGGTGGAGGTGGTGGAGGGGGTGGTGGTGAGGACCTCGCTGCCCTATTAGCTTCCAGGTGCAGGCGCAGGTCCTCAGTCGACGGCACCCTTCTTGGACGCCCCCTCCTCCTCCTCTGGACTGGCTGTTCTTCAGACATGGTAAAATCTTCTGGGTGGGGGTGAAGTTTATCTGTTCCCCACAGACGGCGCCAATGTCCTAGACGGTGAGGACCTCCAAGGGTAGGAGAAGACCTCTGAAGGTGCCTCTGTCCAGGGTTGATATGTGATGTTTGGTGGGAGTCCTCAAGTGGCTAAGGAAAAGAGCCAGGAAGTAACCCTAATCACTGGTGTGTGAAGGTGACAATTAAGGTTAGAGGACGTACCTGAGCCCCATGTAGTACGGAGCTACTTATAGGGGGGAGCTGGTTGCCCTAATGGGCTTGCTTTAGGCCCAAGTAGGGCCAGCCTGTACTGAGCTAAGAGTGGATAGGCTGTCCTTGTGGATAAGGTTGCGAGTTGTCCTTGTGGATAAGGTAGTGAGCTGTCCTTGTGGATAAGGAAGGGGGACGTCATCATGTCCTAGGTGTCGGACTTGGGAAGGTGTCGGACCTAGACGTCGGACCTGAGTGGGAACGCGAGGTCGGCCTGTATCTGGCGTCTGTTCGGCCGTTGAGCATTGAGCTCGGCCAAGCGCTCAGAAGGCTTCCTGAAGGGTCCTTAGGTCTTTGGCGAGGAATCTGAGGACCTCGGCTGGGCCGAGTCCACCACAAGCTGCATCAGAGTCATGTTTTGAAGTGTGCATATTTTGAAGTGTTAGTTTCAAAACATGGGACTGGTGTAGCTGAACATGGCTCTGATGCAGTCGATAGGATTAATGAGATAGTTTACTCCGTTATAAATGTCACGAGAACGCAAAAACGACATCGTTTAAGGCCCCTCAGTCAGCCACGTCATCACTCCGTTAACGTCCGTTGACGGTTGTTAAGGACAAGGACTAACATGAATGACTATTTACAAAGTCAGGGACCTAAAAACATTTTTGTTAATTTCAATGACTAAAGTGAAAGTGTTGTGTAAATTCAGAAACCAAAACTTTTAACTATCGTACCTATATAAAATAAAAGGGTTTTCTTAACCTCAGCCCTTAGGGGCTGAGGATAAGAGGCTAAAAGTGGATATCATGTTTTGAAAAACTAAATATAAAGTGTTTTTATTCTTTCAATGTACCATTTTCCAATACATGATATTCACTTTTAACCTCTTATCCTCAGCCCTTAGGGCTGAGGTTAAGAAAACCCAAAATAAAATTAAAAAAAACTTTTAATTATCACAAAATTTCTAAAGGCATCGACATGGTCATGTTATCCAACTTATTTATCCCTGAATCAATTTTTGTTGATAATTTGATTAAAAAAAATTGGTTTAAATAACCGCAGTGTAAATATGATATTTTTTAGTTTTGGCCAATTTACTTTAGTTTTAAAAAAAAAACAATTTTACCTCTTAAACATTCAAAAAATAATAATACTAACATTACATTGTTTTTATTCTCCCATAAATATCTTATAGTAAACGAGAAATAATGTCTCTTCCGTGAGTGAATATGAAAAAGACTTAATTAGTAGAGGCAAAACTCACTTCGTTGATCTCAAATGCAGGATTAGTCTTCAGCTATTAGCTTGAGGATACCATTGGTGCAAAAAAAAAAAGGAAACAATGTTGTTAATATTCTTCATTTGCTTTTAAGTTTTAACACTATCACACTTTTAAAAATAATTATTTTTCTATAAAATATTTCCTCTCTAAGTTGTCACAAATTCTCGTTCCTTTCTTTCATTACATTTTTCCTCATCTTTACCACCTACAGGTTTTTTCTATATTTTTCATCTTTAACTCTTCCATCACCTATTGTATTCTTATTAGCAACACCATTTTCCCCTTCCACCTAGTTACTCATGTGTTATTTTTTCAATGAGAGTAAAGATCAATGTTTTGAAAACCGGATCGGTTATTGAACCGGTCAAGGTACTGGTTCAAGGTTCAATGGTTGGACCCTGATCAACCGTGGTTTAACCGATCTTAATGTACGTATGCGTATATAACTATATATAACCATATAATAACATAGTAATAACTAATAACTAATAACTAATAAACTAACATTTTAAAACTAATTAGTGAAGACTAAATACATCACTAAATAATGAAAGTAATCATGATTTTCATAATATTAAAATATCAAATATCCAAAATTGTTGAAGTTTAACAATATGAGTTAGACAATTCTAACACCACAAAACAGTAATTCAATTCAATTGCTTAATAATAAGCAACAATGTCCATTACCAAAATTTAAAATTATAAAATAAAGTAAGATGAGAAACTCAAATTGTGATAAGTCAGATACTGTGCATGCAGAAAGCATAGTACTTGGCTACTTGCACATAATTGTACCTTAAAAGTTAAAAGTTAAAAGCTTACAACTTTACCTTTTGCAACAATGTTTTTGGCCTTTGCGTTTTGTCATTTTGTGTAAATGCTGCAGTTTTCCACTTTCCCTTGTGTTTTGTCCCTTGCGTTTCCCTGTTCTTTTTTCTTTAATTCTTCTGTGTTAAAACTTAAAACTTAAAAACTAGGGAAGTTCTTAAATGCGCATTCTCGTTCCATGCCCATGGTGTTTTTTTGGGTGTATGAGCATTGTATGCTCCGGTTGTGTGTGTACACCGAAATTGTGGACATAGAAAATAAATGATGACGACATCAACGGTCAGAAATGTTCACCAACTACCCAAAGCATTGGTGGCAAAATGGGGTGGGGTCTGTCACATGAATAATTAATTAAAGACATATGCTGAATATTTTTATCATATTTTTTTTTACTTATTTAAGTTTTTAGCCCATAAACTTATGTGCTCTTTTGGGTCAAAAAAATCGAATATTTTAATAAATTTTAAAAGAAATTAATTTTTTTAATAAAAAAATATGTAGCGTCCCGTGATTATACATAACACGTTACTCGTTGATATTGTGAAAGTGATGTGATATATCATCAGCTATATTATCACTTAAGTGACAAAATGACCATTTCAAAAATTTAAACAAAATTCAGGGACCCAAAATATATATAAAAAAAAGTTTCAGGACCAATTTTAAAGGAGCACCTAAGTTTAGGGAAAAATGTGAAATAAGCCTTTTTTTTGTACTCTTTGGCCAGTATTACAGGTGTCTCCAATAGCATCTTTAATACCAAGGAACCCTTTAGACTAATTCTGCACGAGGTCTCGTTCTTATGCCCCTCCCAGCGGGGTGTGTTAACCTGGAATCGAACCTGAGAGTTCTTAGTGTTAGGCCTCATTCCCAAGTTCTTAAGTTGACAGGATGACATCACTTGAGTCAACTCCCCTTTGTGCAATCACAATGTTTAGAAAAATTGCCCCTATGTCTCAAGTGGGATGTAGAGTGTTTAAAAAAATTAACACATACGTCTTAATTGAAACGTAGGTTTTTTTTTTTTAATAAATTTAATAACTACTTCTTAATCGAGATGTAGGGTGTGAAAATCATTAAATTTAATAACATTCTTAATAAGCGTAAAATAAAATCAATTAACATTCTTAATAAGCGTAAAATTAGTTACTTTTGCTTATAATAAGCCGGATGGAGTATTAATTAAATACATCTGCTGAACCAACCAACATACATAATTATATAATTTTTTTTTTCATTTTTTAAGGGGAGGTGGAGTTTTTCTAAAATTACGTCATAACAATTAATTATTCATTCATAACCAAACCCCAAGACAACCCCTAAACCATAACCCTAACCCTAACCCTAAGTTGTCAAACCCTACCTTTGCCCTAACCCGTTGATAAGCTCAACATTAATTCGTCACTTTGCTATCCAATTCGATCTTTTCTTTATCCATAACTCGTATATATAACGTTTCAATCGACGACGAGGGGATATAACAATTACTAACTTCATTACCTCCTTTTACATTTCGCACACCAATCAATTAAGGTTACTTCACGCAACACACTATTTGTTACAATTGAACATTAAATACACCAATCACTAACTTCGTATTAATCAAACCCTAATCAACGTTACTCAGGTTATATCTCAACGGTTGCTGATGTATCTGAGTCTAATAAGTCTGAAGTTAAGACTCTGTTATAGATGCCCTTACGTTCACGAGGTTGGGAACGAGTAGTCAGTAGGTAATTTGTTCGGTTCAAGTGTGACTTTCATGGGGTTGAGGGAAACCGGTTACTAGTTGTTGGCAGATAGTTATTTAGGTTGAGGGGAACTAGTCGGGTGTTATTTCTTCGGGTGCGTGCACGTGTCATCTTTATGGGGTTCATTAGTATAAATTTAATACTCTAGTATAAACTTAAAAGAAGAATAAATATTTAATATGAGAAATATGATTAATTAATAATATTAATGTTAAAAAGTGTATTAATAATATTTAATAAATTTAATTAAATATAAGTATTAAGGAAGAAAGAATCGTATAAAATTTAAACAGTGAAAGTAAATAATTTAAAATTTAATAACTTTTATTTGGAATGAAAGAATTAATTTTAATTTATTAAAATTTAGAATTTGTTAATATAGTGAAACAAATGGTAATTTTTTAGTTTTAAAAGAAATACAATGATAATTAAAAATTATAAATAAATAATAATTAATAATTAAATTTGAATAGTTAAAAGTTAATGCAATTTCTGGCCCTTAATGCAATTTCTGGCCACCGATGCAGACGTGGATCACCTGAAAGTCATGTCATCCACTCGTTTTTTGACACGTGGATATTAGTTTTTTTTAAATAAAAAATTTTATTTTATTTATTTTATTTAAAATAAAATATTTATATTAAAAAAATTATATAATAAACAAAAACAAAAAAATTATATAAAATTTAAAATAAAAAAAGAAAAGAGAAGAAGACAGTCGAAGAAGAAGAAGGGAGGGAAGGGAGGTTAGGGAAGAAGAAAACGGTCGCTGCCAGAAGGAAGAGGAAAGGAAGAAGAGGGTGGCGGCGGTGGCGGTGGCGGCGGAAGAAACCACCGGCACCCCTCTCTCTCTCTCTCTCTCGATTTCTCTCTCTGGCGGTGGCTCCTATGTACTCTAAAACAAAAATCCTTTATTGCTACCTATGTACTCTAAAACAACTTTAAAATTACATAAAAATCTGCCAAAATGATACCTTATAATAAGGATCAAAAGGAATGACTTTTTAAGTTGTTTAATATTCCTACGATCCTTTGTATTAGTCTCATTTGAAAAAAAAATTGTCTTTAATATAAATCAAATTTTTAATTTTTAATTGGAGTAATTAATATCGACAAACACCATTGTTTACTTCACACTTCTTATGTTTTCAATAATTGTATAAGTACTTTTGAAAAAGTGTTACAAATATTTACTTTTGAAAAAGTGTAACAATTTTTTTCATTCCCAAATTTATTTTTCTAAAATACCTTTTATAATTGACAAAAATTAAAATATCCTTCTTATATTTCAATTTATTACCATTAATTTTATTAATATTAAAATGCCCAAATGTCCAAATTGTATTATAACATTAATTATTATTAATATTATTATTATTATTATTTGTTTCTTTTTTAATTTTAACATGACTTATGCCATATTTAAAGACATCTGCTGAACCAACCAACATATATAATTATATAATTTTTTTTTTCATTTTTTAAGGGGAGATGGAGTTTTTTCTTATCTTTATTGTAATTATTACTCTATTACACTATGAAATTATGTTTGTACTCTCTAAAATAACTTAAAAATTACATAAAATCTGCCAAAATGGTACCTTATAATAAGGATCAAAGGAAGTGACTTTTTAAGTTGTTTAATATTCCTATGATCCTTTGTATTAGTCTCATTTGAAGAATTTTTTTTGTCTTTAATATAAGTCCAATTTTTAATTTTTAATTGGAGTAATTAATATCGACAAACACCGTTGTATACTTCACACTTCTAATATTTTCAATAATTATATAATTACTTTTGAAAAAGTGTCACAAATATTTACTTTTGAAAAGTGTTACAATTTTTTTCATTCCCAAATTTACTTTTCTAAAATACCTTTTATAAATGACAAAAATTAAAATATCCTTCTTATATTTCAATTTACTATCATTAATTTTATTAACATCAAAATGCCCAAATGTCCAAATTGTATTATAATAACAATAATAATAATTATTATTTATTATTATTATTATTATTTTTATTTGTTTCTTTTTTAATTTTAACATGACTTATGCCATATTGTAAAATTTTTTTAATCAAAATAAAAATAGAATATTTAAAAAAAAATTAAAATTAAAAAAAAAACTGAAAAAGTCAAAAGCAAAGTAGCCACTGTTCATCTTCTTCTTCTTCGTGGGAAACCTCAAATCAGCGGCAGCGGTGGCACCTTCACACCGTCAACGGCAACCACAGAACAATCAAACTGGGATTGCATGATTGACGTTGAGGAATGGAGTGAGGGACGAACCTGTACTAGTAATGGATGAAAAAGGAGGGACCGAATCAGGACACCAAAATGTAGCTCAAATGAAGCTCCAATGGACACCACAGCACGACTCGGGACCGAAGCTCCAATCGCGAACGAAGCTCGCAACGCCACTACATGAGGGAAGAAGAGGACTTAGATCCAGATCCAGATCTGTGTTTCAGCACGAACACGGGAGAAGCACGACGACGGAGAAGCAACGGCGAGGGAAAGGAACCGCAAACACTAAACTGAACAAGAAGGTCCCCGAATCGGGGTTTCCTGCGATGAAGAAGGAGAATGATGATGTTGAAATGAAGAAGGAGAATGGTGATGGGCAGGAATGAGTTCAAATGAAGAGGACTTGTTTGCAATCTCCATAAACCGGTTCAGTAGGTACATTGAGGTGAAATTTTTTTTTTTACCGTGGTCTCACTTCTTTTTTACTGCCATAATTTACTGCACTTAAACTCATTCCTGCACATTGTAGACCCTCCCTAAAAACTAAATCCTACTCGCCCATACTGTGTTGTGTAGTCCAGAGTCTTCAGACTGTTCAATTGCCCTTGCCGCCGCTTCAGTTTCTACTTTCTAGGATTTAGTTTTTTTTTGCCGCTTCTGTGTTAAAATAAATAACTCTTTTTTTTTTTTTTTCCAATTTTGGGCTTAAAAAATACAAACCGGGCCAAACCGGCGAACCACCGGTTCTTACCGGTTTTGACGGTTTCTCACCGGTTCGTCTGATTCATGACCGGTTTTTTTCTAAGGCGGTTCTAGGCTGATTTCCAACCGGTGTCCCTACCGGTTCACCGGTTTTCCGGTCGGACCGGCCGGTCCGGTCCGATTTTCACAACATTGGTAAAGATTCAGAAAACATGTTTCTCAAACTTGCTTCTCAAGAGCTCTTAATACCTGTTTTTGGGAAATGGTTAAAGTTTTAAAAAAAATTAAATTTGTAAATCATATAAAAAAATTAAATTACCCAAAGATATTCATAGGGGGTTGTGCACTTCCATAATCATTTTGCAAAAATAGTTATAAGCCTACATTGATGTCATCATTTCTCATGCTCTCTGTTCTGGGAGCGGATTCTTGTTGGCCTTTCGCCAATTTCCTTTAAGACTTTTACCTTTCGGAATAAGCCTGTACTACCCTCTTATCCTGACCTGCATTCGCGGCTAAAATCCTTAGTGATGATGTTGGTTTACCCCTTATTCGATTCGTCATGGGCCTACCTTTAAGGTCCTTTCCTATTCATGGACGGCCTTGTTCAAAGGGAGTTTGGGATCCCCTCATCCGTCCATATATAACTCACCGATCTAGATCTGCTTATTTCTTGTACCATTTGGGATAAAGATTGTTGAATCTTCACTTAAACTTCCCCTGGTCAATGAAGGCTCATCCAACAACTTGTTTTAGATTGACCCGAAACTGCATGCAAGTCCTCCTAGGCTCTCTCTCCATGGTATGGAACATTGATGAAAAACTCCAGCTTACGTGATTTAGGGGCTTTTGGCTCTCCTCCATCTTGGATAGGTGCCTCTAGGGTAGATAAGGAAATAGTGGCCCTATCGCGAGGATGCAGTTCTTCTTAGTGCTACGACTTTGAGGTTGTCATAGTCTCTATTTTTGTTGGCTAATGCTTTTTGTTTGAGGTAGGATTTGAAATTTATGGTTCCCACAAATGGTGCAAATGTTCTTGACCGGTGAAACCAGGACCTACAAAAAAGAGTTAGTATAGTCTAGCGTGAGGAAACTGTATGTGCTATGTATCCTCCAAGCTACACGCAGAGGACTTAAGACTACATAGTTCTCGTTTTTCGCTTTTGTTGATGCTTTCGCATTAAGGTTCTCAATTTTATGAGGTATATTATCATGTGATATTGCTCCTTAAGTTAATTGTTGAAGGTATTCTCTCTGTTGTCAGGAAAGTTTCCCCTATGTTGTCTATGAATCATGTGGTATAGTTCATGATGTTGTGTGCATAAATTGAATGTGTGGGTAATCCTCTTTTGCCGGTTCTTTGATGCATTATTTATAGGACTTCAATAAACGCCTTTGGGGTGGATTTCCTTGCTGATTAAGTTATCTTTTATGATAATATTATATTCTCAAATATTAGTAGCCTAGATTTTCTATTTTTGTCGATAATAACATATTTATCCATAATTATCAAAATATATAATATTGTTGAGATATTCTCTCAGATTTATCTCTAATTTGGAATTTATCCAATATCGATTATCATTATTGGCAATCATAGTTATTCATAGAATAATTCCAGCTATCCAACACAAATAACGTCAAAGATATGAGCTACTGAAGGACTTTCATCCAATCCTCCTAACTCGGAAGTATATTGACCCTTCAGAATTATTGTGAGATCGATTCCGAGCTAAGGACTGATGTGAGCCACGTGACCAGATTATCGATCCAGATCACCATATAATTGTAATACTCTAAACCAAAGGAAGAAACTTGGAAGGAGGAAGGATTCCCAATAACAGAAAGGGGGATTCAGATGAAGACATTGCAGAATTGAAAAGAAAAGAAGAAAGGTGTACCTGAAATCGAAGAAGATGAAGGAGATGATAAAGTTTTCATAGCAAAGGATTAGCGTATTAGGGAAAGTGAAAAGTAGTTAGGAGTGATTCTTGAGAAAAAAAGATAAAATGAAAGCTTTAAAGAGAGCGTGAAATAAGAAAAGGCAAAGTGTATGATGGGATTTGAGGACGTGAGGAGAAATAAAATCAATGATGGCCATTGAAAGAATGGTTGGGAATACATGAAATAATAAGAAACTAATCATGATTAATTGCATTGTGGACATCAATTAGCCAGAATAAAACGACGCAAGTGGAAAGAGAAGTTGACAATTGGCAAAAAGATGGAAAGCCAAGGGAAATCACTGACACATGCCAACGCGTTGAAGATTGGAAGAGTATGAACCCAAAGTATTATGAGAAAGCATTTGACCTGTTGCTAAGTGGCAAGACAACAAAAAGAAGAAAAGGAATATAGAAAGAATTCAAGAAAAATAGGAAATTGTTCCCGAGGTCACTGCCTCAAGAGGTCAAGGACGCACTAAATATGACTTATAGTCTATCACCAACCGTGACTTAAAGCTAAGAGGAGTTCTGTTATGAGGTTACTCAGTCGAGAGATCGAGGACACGCTAAATATGACTTATAGCTCCATCGTCATTCCTGACCGAAGATAGGAGGAGTTTTGTTCCCAATGTTACAACCTCGAGAGTAGGAGGTATGATCCATCAGGAAAAATATGGAATAATTGCCGAAAGTCATCCTCACACATTAAGGGGAAATTTGTTAAAACTTAAAGAGATAGGGATAATTGACTTGGAGAGGATAAGGAGAATGGGGAAGCATGGGAACATAAGCATTTAGCCCACCTGCATGGGAGTGAGGGGACAAAGGGCATATTCGTCGATACTGGTTGTAACATCCCTGGCAGGCAAATGGATTGCGACTGTCCCCACATACCAACACGGGTCTTTTCAGCATGCTTTATCCTCACTCGCACGCTTAACTATGGAGTTCTTAAGTGATGGGCTGCAGAAATAAAGATCCATCTTGTTGATATGGGTAGGTACCAATCAATTCATTTAAGCCTTCCTATACTATGTAGTCCCATTCCTACACAATCTCAGGATCACTCTCACATTCCGGTATGTCAGTTCATTCATGTACCCCTCCCTTAGAAGCCTGCCATGAGTCGCTCCTTGTACGTGCTTTTTGCACCGGCGATCACTCCCCGCCCTCGTCAGCCTGGGTCTTACATGCCCACCAGCTTCCACATGGTTCATCCCCGAACCACACCGTACTGAGAGAGGAGCCGCTTTGATACCATTTGTAACATCCCTGGCAGGAAAATGGATTGCTACTGTCCCTACATACCAACACGGATCTTTTCAGCATGCTTTGTCCTCACTTGCACGCTTCCCGGGAAACTTCCCAAGAGGTCACCCATCCCAAAATTACCCCAAGTTAAGCACGCTTAACTATAAAGTTCTTAAGTGATGGGTTGCCGAAAAGAAGATTCATCTTGTTGATATGGGTAGTACCAATCAATTCATTTAAGCCTTCCTGTACTATGTAGTCCCATTCCTACACAGTCTCAGGATCACCCTCACATTCCGGTGTGTCGGTTCATTCATGTACCCCTCCCTTAGAAGTCTGCCAGGAGCCGCTCCTTGTACGTGCCTCTTGCACCGGCGATCACTCCTCGCCCTCGTCAGCTCGGGTCTTACACTGGTAGTAGATGAGTAATGGAGGGAAATTTAGGGTAAGGTCACACTCTTTAGCCGACCTTACCACAATAAATAGAAGTGGGATTGTAAGGTGAAGCCTTAGTCCCAGATCGGCTGGTAAGGAGAACGAAGCATGCCTTATATAGGGTGTGGATACCTTACCTCAGGTGGACGCGTTTTGGGGCTCACTGTTAGTGTGAGACCAAGAGCAAAACCGTGAGGGTGAAGGATGCCCAAAGCGGACAATATCCAAGTGGTGGTGCGCTGGGCCCCGGTGCCCAGTACCATACGACTGGCTGGGGCTGGGCTGTTACAGAGATCATCCATTTCGGGTAGGTTATTTCTCATACAGTACATTCTAGACTCTACTACACACACACACATATTTAACATAGGATCTAAGTCTCTAGGCTTCCTCACTAGCTACTCCACACTTTGTTGTTCCGTAGCAATTCGAAGGGAGCCCCCTCTCTTCATGACCATCATTACCTAAGGTGATAGCTTCCTCCCTAGAGGCAACCTATTCCTGTTCTCAAACTAAGGAGTCTAAGGATTGATGCAACAAAGTTAGTTGACAGAAATCCTAGAACAAGGGATCAACAAGGCTTCAAATGCAATAAAAAATACACACGACCTAGGCTAGGGTTTTGGTTGCATCAAACTAATAACTCTAGTAATTGACTTAAAGCAAGAAATCAAACTAATGCTCATCAAGGCGGCAAAGAACTAACAAGAATAAGATTCTATCTTCTAGACTTAGTGTTTAGAATTTTATTTCAATCAAGAACAAGACATATATTCAAATCAACCATGAATCAATTAAAGAGTTTCTTAGCCTTAGAGAATGATTAGTCATTTAAAAGATTCAAAGCAATTAACCAAAAAGGCTCACGACTTTAGAAAGAAAGGAATAACAAGATAATCAAAACATTCACGAATCGAAAAAAAGGATTACCTAAAACTCCCAAGGAGGGCGCCACAACCAAGGTTGATAAGCCCTTTGACCTCCACACAAGAGCCCGGGAAACTCTCTTGCTATGACCAAATGTCTAAGCACCAAAGAGAAGAAACTTGTTCTTAGATTTCTCAAACTCCAAAAACTATTTTCATCCATCATCAAGAGTACATTATATAGGAAATCAAATGACCCTTCACTTGCATCATGGTAACATGAGTTTTATGGCTAATAAGTGTATGGAATAATCAACATTAATGCTAGGCTAAAGTGTAACTCCTAGAATTAAATGTATCTAGTCTTAATTGCACTTAAAGCCTTTTGTAACTGCCAGCTCCATGATGACTTGGTTTTAATGCTTCTATATGATCCATTGATTGATGATTGCCTCCTTGATCCTTTGGCTTCAAAACCATGTGGATGAGGAAGGTTAAAAGACAAATTTCATAAACTCTTCGTGAATGAGAAACTCTTCTTCCTTCATCTTCTTGGGTTGCAACGTCCAAGGCCCAACAAGAAACTTAGGAATCTAATTAACAAGCATATGAACATAGAAATTAAACTTAGAGTTCTTGGGCTTTCAACACACTAAGCCCTTATTACATCACAAACTTATATTGTATGTATACAAAGTAACAAAACATAAGATAAGAACTAAGGGCCCAAACTCAAACTCTCAAGTGGCATCCTCGACTTTTTTTTGGGAGGCAGGTCTTCTCTTAGAATGCTTGGTCTAAGATCCACTTGAATGGAACTTAGGTCCTTGGGGATGACTCTATCATAAGGGACACCCTTGGGGTTTTGCCGAAACAAGGATCATCGTAAGCAACACGAGTTACATGTTATGTCATGAAATTTTTTAAATTTTATTTCTATATGTCATGTTTTGCCATGTTTATATAATACATCAAAATCATTAAAAAAAAGTTTAATTACATTTTTGGTCATTTATCTTATTTTCAAGATTCACTTTAGTAATAATTCTTAATGTTGTGTAATGATTGATCCATCTCATTTTATTTTTTTAGTTTATCGATAATTAAATATTTGAAGATATTTACATTTATTATAATGATGAGTATACACCAGGTCACAAATCCAATTAATTAACGCTTAATAAAATCAACATATAAAAAATACAGTTAAAAATTAATTGTAATTAATCCAATGTAAACTTGAATTTTAAGGAATTGAATTACATTGTTCGAAGAATGTGCGACTTATCACAATGAAAGCATGCAATTCAAATTAGATAATTGGGTTGACTTGAAATTTAGCTGGATATTATATGTTGAAATGGTGGTGACAATCATTCAATGTTTTAAGATTACAGAGCCAAATCTTGTTCATAGGTGACATGATGGTTAAATCTAGCTAATCATAGAAAAATTTCTCCTCAAAGGAATCTTCTCCTCTGCAAGGGGTACTGCGAACAAAAGCATAAGTTTGTGTCCCTTTTTTTAAATTCCCTCTTTTCTTCTACCTTTATTTTAAATTGGCATATTAGATTTTTTCGTTGGCCTGTTCCAAATCTTCTTCCTTGCTCCTTTCACTAATTTCTTCCAGGGGCTTGTAAGTGTAAAACCAAGCACATATTACGTAATAAATGAGGTTTATGATTTGAATACCACTAACAAGAAAGTAATAATACTCCAATTTACCTTTATTAAGGTTCCTATCAGGTACCCAATTACTTTCCTTGCTAGTGTACTTATGGATTAATGATACTATTAGTGTACCAATATAATTTCCTATTGCTCTTGTTATGGAGTAAAGAGCTGTAGCAGTGCTTCTCATGCTTTCAGGTGACTGATAATAAAGAAATTCCAAATGACCTACAGATTCAAAAACATCAGCCACCCCATGGAGACAATACTGTGGTACCAACCAGAAGACACTTATAGGAATAATAGCTTTTGGATAGTCCAATAACTGGAACTTAGAAGCAACTGCTTTCCTTTTGATTTCCACCAGTGCCGAAACAATAGTGGCTAAAATGTTAACCATAGAGCCCACTCCCATTCTTTGTAGACATGTAATTCCAGAAGGGTTTCCAGTGAACCTACGAGCAAAAGGAACAAAAAGACGCTCATAGAGAATTACCCCTATCATCATGGTTAGCACATCGAATATAGACATACTAGCTGGGGAAATTTGGAATGTGCTAGAAAGGTGGCGATCCATTGTCCGAGCCTGTTGAATTACAAAGCTATGAATATGTGATGAAGCAGCTTTGAGCAAAATTAGGGATGCAAAAATTGGAAGCATTCTAATTATAGCTTTCAGCTCCTCAACCCTATGGACAGTGACTAATTTCCAAAGGTTCGGTGTTTCATTTGGATCACCTTCCTCTATCACAATTGCAGCCTTGTCCAACCACCTGAAAATATAAGTGAAGAGCAATCAGGCAATATACATCGTGTGGGTACTAATTTACATTGAATCTTGAACGTGCTTTTAAATTAACGAGTCAATGAAGTGTTTTGTTAATTTTAATTTTTGATGATGTCAATGTGAAATGTTAAACATGTTAATACATATATATAAACTAAAGTGCTTTACTAACAAATGCCATAAAGATGTTGTTTAAGGATTCAGAAAGAGAAATTTTGCATTAGAAATCATAAGTTTAAGATATCAAATACATCACTTTCCAAATCAAAGTTTTTACTTTTGAGTCCTTAAGCAAAATGTCTTTAGGAAATTGGTTAGCTTTCTTCTAAACAAATTATGAAATGGTCTTTTATTTGATTAATGATTGTTGGCTAACCTTTAGGTTAATAATCGTAAATTTGCACGATGGCAGTGCAAAAAATAACCAACCACTCCTAATGATTGATACTTAAAACTTTTTGTTTGAATCAAAAGAAACAAATATTTAACTTACTTGTATTGATCAGAGTGTAAAAGCCTTCCTTCCAAAGAAATAGCAGAATCAAGCTCCTTATTTTGATACAAAAGCTTAGGATCATCAGGTAAAACCTCATTTCTCTTCTTTACAGCTGCCACTATTACTTGAGTCAAACGAACTAAAGGACTACCCCCTGGTTTTACATGCTTATAAAGTGGTGACCCTAACCCAAAGATGATGATTGATATTAGCATGGCAATGGTTGGAATACCAAGGCCCCACCCCCATCCTATATTGTCTTGAATGTAAACCACAATTGTCAAAGCACTTAGAGAGGCCAATCCCATGATGAAAAAGTACCAATTGAAAAGGTTCCATTTTCTTGCCGCCACACCATTTTTTGTCATATCAAATTGGTCAGCAGAAAAGGGCACAACACAAGGCCTAATGCCACCGGAGCCAAGACATATGAGAAAGAGAGAGATATAGAGTACACAAAGTTGTGAGGGTGAGGCTTCTTGGCAGTTCTCTAAAGTTGGGCATGGTGAGGGGCGCAAATGTGGCAATATAGCTGATATTGTGATACTAACCAAGCCCTGTATCAAATACAAAACTATGGCAAAATAAGGATAATGTGTCTTCTGTATCATAATAAGTACATCATATTTTTTGATATATTTTTCAAATGCTAAGATGGTAAAGCAAGTGAAAAAATATAAATATATAAAAACATTGAATGTTCAAACTACCGGTTTTCAAAAAAATATTTGGCTCGATATGCTACAATAGTGTTAATTGCATGAGATGTGATAAGTTTATCTTATCTCAAACCTAAAGTGATATTTTGATTTACTCATTTGCTTGGACCCAATCTTAATTTGGCAATAATTTAGTAATGATCAAGGCTGGCCCAATATGCTAACAAAGTTTATGTTTAAATGCACTTTGGTCCCTTGAATTAATTAGTCCCTTTGGTTTTTATTTTAATTTTTTTTTTTTTTAAGAATTTAGTCCCTAAACTTCACACTTTTGACACTTTTGGATGTGACTCATGGATGGTAATGTCTCCTAAGACTAGGTTTAGTAGATTGAAGTATAATCCAAAGTTGACCGAAAATGATTTTTAAAACGACATTTTGGTGTAATTAGCTTTTAGTTGAGATTAGTTAGTATAAAGGACAAGGTGAATTCTTCAACATCCTTAGATGAGCTTTAACAGACATGATAAAATGAGACAAAACAGAACAAACAAGCCTTATTCAAATTTGATATAATTTATAAAATAATATAGAATATATTTAATTATAATTGATCCCATAAAATATAATTGAATCCAAAAAAAACTTAACATTTTGTTCAACCATATTTTGTTTGCAGTTTTGTTATTTGTATGTCCCAAATAGGACGCCCATGAGTTGCACAGTATTTTTGTATGATCCTCGTCCCTCCTTTATTATAAAGAAAAAAAATTAGATTTTAGTTATCAACCCATCAAAACATCTACCACCACTTTCAACCACATTTTCAAGTTATAATAAATTACCAACATTTTTAATTGTAGTTATTAACATATTTTTCAATGTTATTAAAGACCAAAAATTACTATTTACTCCTTCCGATCTCATTTTTAAACAAAAATAATCAACTTCACAGGTATTAAGAAAAGTTAGTTGAGTGCATTTAATTTTATCAAATTCATAAAAAAAAAATAGACTACTTTAGTAAACTTAAATTGAGAATAAAATAAATATTAAATGATTCAACCACTTTATAGATAAATTTTAGGAATGATTGTATTGAGAATAGAAAGTTAGTTATATTGCTTATATTTAAGATCATTAGTGAGATTTTTTTTCTTATAATTAAGACCGGAGGGAATATCTCAATTATCACAATCACTACTCAAATCTACCACATCCAGGCACCCACCATTGATTTCACCACTTGACTTCACCATTCTATCATGTCTTATGTATAAACTCTTTTTGAAGACTTTTCTTTGGTCTTTGATATTAGTCACATTTCCAACTTTCAATGACATTAATTATTTCTTTTTTACAAACACCTCTATTTATTCTGTACTTTTCAGATTCCTAATAATAATCATAGGGACATTTTTGAAAAAGTATACTAATTTTTTAAAGGGTATAAAAATTTGTTAAAGGAGCTTATAACAAGGAGAGAAGGGAGTAATTATTAACATTACCCAAAAGTTCGAACATTCTCACCTGTTGTTAAAAAACCTGTGTATTATCACCAACATCATAACCATCACCACTAGGTCTGAAACCACCTCCACTCACCACTGCATCTTCATTTAGATTAGGAACCACCACCGCAAAATGATCAATTACTACTTTCAGTGCTCGAACAACCACCCTTTTAATTTTTTAGATGAGAAAATAGATGGTGTATCGACAGTGTAAAGGTTTTTTACATCATCAGTATATTATCCGCCATTCATGTATTTATGGTCATTGATTTTCAAATAAAAGTAATACGGATGAATGGTGGATGATAGACTAATGGTGTAAAAAACGTTACACCGTCAGTGCACATCCATTAATCTCTTTTTTAAATATGGGCATATGACCATCATATATCACCACCATAGTTTCAAACCCACCGTGCTGTCACAGTTCCACTCCACCAAAATGAAAACCACCACGAGGAGTAATAGCACGTTTGGTTTTCAAGTTAAAAATTAATTTTGGTCCCAAAATCATATTGGAACATAAACAATTATTAGAAAAGTTGACATTTCAAAATTGGTTCTGGGTTAACTCATCGCAAAACCAAACATGGACATTGAAGTGAAGTACGAAAAAGGTAAGAAAGAAGATGATGAAATATGAAAAAGGGAAAGGGGAGATAGAATTTTTAAATCAAAAGAAAAAAGAAAAAATAAAAGGGCCTTATCATAAGTTGTCTCTTGGTAGATGTTAAAATATTATTTTCGATTTAACAACAAGGCCCAGTATAGTTGGTAGATAATTGAGTTTTTTAATCATGATGTCAGGAGTTCGTTTTCGGTCGTGGGTACAAAAAAAACTTTGTTAATGGTAAAGACAAAACCTACTTTAGTGATTTTTATGTTTCGGAGGGGATTAATCTTTGACTATCAGCTGAAAAATACCCTTGGTGCATTAAAAAAAAATATTATTTTCGATTTCTTTGTATGCCCAATAGTATGTTTAGGAATGGATCAAACTACTATATATATCAAACTAAAAAGAAAACGTTGAGAATTCAACTCATATTTTGATTTGAAGAACTTTGGCTGATTGAGGAGTTAAAGATGTTTTTAAATTTGTTTTTTTTAAGTCTAATGACTTATAACTTATTTAAATAAAAACAATTCAACCTTAATCAATGGAAAAAAAATGGTAATAAAGTATCTTAAAGTCCCAAGACTAGGTGTTCATCTATTTGTTACCAAATATTATTATTGCTTCTATTTCATGACATTCAATATAATAATAATAATAATAATAATAATAATAATAATAATAATAATAATAATAATAATAGAGTTATGATCCGTTGATACCAGGTGTAAAACTTGATCACTTACACCTTCACATAACATTTTATATATTATGAAATTTGTCAATCCAACCGTTAAATTATTTGTTATTATCAAGTAGATCAAGTCTACAAAATTTCATAGAATATAAAAGTTATTTGATACTTCATCCAACTATTCTATTTTAATGAATAATATGTTATTTAAAATATAAGTAAATATGCATTATTAGATTACATACCTATGAATATCTGAATGATCTGAAATTTGGTATGTATGCTCGTCACGATAATATCATATAATTCAACTGTTAGATTTATAAATTTCATAATATATAAAAACTTATGTGAAGGCATAAGTGACCAAATTTTACACTTGGTGTAAACAGATCTTAACTCATAATAATAATAATAATAATGCTAACATATATATATATATCGAATCTTGTTTTGATGGATATATATATATAACGTATTTTTACTTGTTATAACATGTTTTGTTTTTCTAATGAGGAATATAGTTATTTATTTATTTATTTTTATAGGCTAAGTTTTTTTTTTTTTTTTTTTTTTTTGCAAGGATAGGCCAAGGGAAGGGAAATTAAATTCTCCAAATGGTGGCGCGCAGAATCGAACCCGAAACTTCCAAATCCAAGCCTTAAGCCTTGTACATGAACATGTGGGCTACACTCACTTGTCATCCTTTATTTATTATTACTTTCTTTGGTTTTTAATACCTTTTAGGAATTTCTTTTGTCATATTTATAAGATTTTATTTTAATTTCAAATGACATTTAATTAATTCTTTTAACAAATACTCTAATTTAATCTACACTTTTAAGAGACTTAATAGTAATATAATTTTATTAATCGAGGATAAGCATTTTTAATTAGGCAAATTTTCTTGAAAAAATAAAAATATAAGATTTTATCTCATAAGTGTATCATTCACCATGAAACTTAACCATTTTTTAGAATAATACAAGGGTAATTTTAAAAAATTAATATCAAATATTGGCTTTCCAATGCTACTAACCATATTAAATATTTTCCTTGATGGACCTGAATTTTTTCAAAAGAGTCTTGTATTAAGGATCAGAGAAAGTATTAAGTTTCAAAAGTATTTATGGTATATACGTTTCTTTTATTTGAATATTATTAAAAAACTTTATTTTTTGGACAAATCCCTTTGCTAAGAGCGAGATTTTCTAATGTGTGTCTTATGACATATTTTAATAAACTCTAATGGTTAAGATTGCATGCATCATGAATTGATACGTTTGTAAAACTCATGTTCTTTAATAACATGGATTTCATAGAACATATATTATTAGAAAATATTCTTTAAAAAGTAATTTATCTAGAACATTCACATTTGCAAGGATATGAATTATATATTTTTTTAAAAATAATGATTTTGGTTCATAAAAAATATATTTACATTACGAAATTGCAAAGTCATTATTTGATACAATATGAATGAATTGAATCCATCTTATAAGACATATAATGATTAGTTTGAATTTTGAAATTATTATTTTTAATGTGGGTCATAAATTCTAAAAAGTATTGATTGTTGTTTATTGATTTTTTTTTCAAGTATATGATAATTAGTAAAACTAAAATTTATGATTTTATTTAAAATAATTATGAAAAAGCTCGTAGCATAGATAATTGAAAAAAAAGTAATAAATAGTTATTTATTTATTATTTATTAATAAAAAAATTTAAATGTAAATTAAAAATAAGTTCATTATTGAGATATATATATTTGCAAAATCACTAAACACATATATATTACTTACATAATGAATTGCAGGTACATATAAGTATTCAATTAAGACAAGGTGCACTCAAATATCAAATATATTTGATGTTTTATACCCAAAATTAAACCATAAAAAGTTTTTTTTAAAAAAAAAGTAGTGGAGAAAAATAAGGTGTAACATCTTAAAAAATCATATTACTTAGTTTACATGTTTAAGGAAACACGGATTAATGTTTTGGTGTTTGACAACACCATGTGTAAATTTTATAATTTATTTTAATAATATTAAAATTTCATCTTTTCCCTTATCTTTAACCCTAATTCACCACATTAATTTTTTTTTCACATCTTTCATGATGACCATGGCCTCTACCACTTCATCACCAATTCACCGTGCATCTCCAAATTAAAAACACCTGACGACCTCCTCCTTCCTCCCTCTACAACTAACAAACAACCCACTTTAATTTTAAAAATGATGAGGTGTTAAATGAATTATGCACTTTTCCATATTAGCATCTCAAATCAATAAAGTGATGAATAAAAAATTGGTGGAAGCGTAAATGCTTGAACGTTTGAAACCCAGATGCATCTCAAATCAACAAAGTGATGAATCAAAAACTGGTGGAAGCATAAATGCTTTAACGTCTGAAACACACATACAAGAACTCGACTATCAAGACAATGATTACTTCCTCCAATCTCTTAAATTTAAGACTTTTATGAGAACTTTTTCTTTTTCTATTTGCAAGATTCCATGGCAATTTTTAATAACATTTAATTATTTTTTCTTCAATTAATACCCTTATTGAATCAATATTTTCTCGAATTCGAATAACAATGACAAAGATAATTTTGAAAATGTATATTAAATGTTTACACTTTCAGTGCTAGTAACAAAATTGATAACCTACTTTCTTGGAGGACGTAAATTTTTTAAAAGGATCATACATTTAGGACAAGAGGAAGTAACAAGGATGGATGACTTTAGAAATGGTAGTAAAGAAAATGATGATCAAGTTGTTAGGAATGAGGGAGCTGAGCCCCGTAGAGGTTGAAATAATGAGTTAAGTGAAATTATATATAAGTGGGTTTGACGTCACATCTTGACCTAAAAACCTTAAGGCAATGGATCCATGGACCTTATCACTTATATACACTTCAACTTATTATTATTATACAATGTGGACTTCTTTACCCACAACTCACACTTGAAAATTCCTAACAATCTCCCCCTCAAGTGTGAATCTTTAACAAATGGTCATTCCCCCTTAAGTGGAAAGTTTCAACTATATGACATTGTCAACACGAGCTTAGTCTGCTATGTCCTGGTCCTTTCAAGAGCATCATAATAATGGAGAGATCAGTCACCCAAGAGCATCATCCACAAATAACCATCCTCGACAATACTCATCTCAATCGAGTTTGAACCTCTGATACCACTTGTTAGCAATGAGAGAGTCTAATATAACAAGAGATTTAAAATAATGAGCTAAGTAAAGTAGCATATAAGTGAGCTTGATATCACATATTGACCCAATACCTTAAGTCAATGTGTATGGGTCTTATCACTTATATACACTTCAACTTATCCATTATTATACAATGTGAGACTTCTTTACCCACAACTCACACTTGAAATTTTTTAACACAAGTTCTTAATTGTGTGATTCCCATGATTAATGATTATTGGATGGAAATTGGGGTGTTAAATGAATTACACATTTTTTTCCAAAAATGAGATGGTGGTTTGGTCGGGGAAGATGAAGGGCGGAAAAAATAGAATGGGTTTAGCTATTCTTTGCCATATAGGGGTGTTCAGAACTGAACCGATCTATTGGATAACCGAAAAATCGATCCAAAAAACCGAAATCCAAAAAAAAACTGAAAAAAATTGGACCAATTTGGATGAGATGATTGTAAAACCGGCCAGTTCGGTTCGGTTTTCGGTTCTTAGTTTCATAACCGGACCGAACCGATCCTTAATGCGTGTTAGCGTTTTCCCTGTATGGCCCAAGCCCAATTTCATTGCTTCCAACCCTAATACTTCCTCAATCCTCAGTACTACTTCCTCAGTTCCTCTAATTCCTCCACCTCTGTCCCTTGCTTTCTCTCTTTGTCTCTCTCCACCGCCCCTTGCTCCGATCTCACAGTCGCCACTCGCCACCCACCCTCCCACAAGAAGTCACCATCGCGTTCTCTCTCTCCTCCGTGTCTCCCTTTCTCCTTCGATTTGCCCCTGCTCCAGTGCTCCCTGCCTCCCTCGCGCCGTCACCATCGTTGCGGTTTGAGGAGGCTCGCATATCGTGCACCATCGCTTTCTCTCTCTCCTCCTTGACTTCCTCTCTCCTTCGATTTGCCCCTGCTCTAGTGCCTCCCTCGCGCCGTCACCATTGTTGCTGTTGGAGGAGGCTCTAGCCTCGTCTCTATGACACCCTCCCATCTCTATCCACACTGCAAATTTTTCTTTTCACAATTATTTTTAGTATTATTGCAATACTGATTACTGAAGCATGATTTATTTATTTATTTTGAATAATTTTTGTGGGAAATATATTTTCATCTTAGGTTAATACTAGATATTTTTTATATTGAAAAGAAAAGGAATGAACCGAGCCGAACCGGCCGAAACCGAATGTATTTTTTCGAATTGGATCGGATTGGATGTCTTAAGCTAAATGAACCGAACCGATGTTAATTTTTATCTTTGGATCAGATGATTTTTTTCACAAAAACCGAACCGAACTGATCCATGAACACCCCTATTACCATATCAATAATGTATATGATTAATCTAAAAATGTTAAGTCTACAATGGGAATTAAAATTTTACTCCCTCATTCCTATAAGTTAAGTAGTTTAAGATTATGCACACAAATTAAAAAATGATTAAATGATGTAAGTGGTATATTTTGTTCAAAGTACCCCATTTAGTATGCGGAAAGGGATTAATAATAAATGCATATACGAAGACTACAGTGAAGAGTGATGAAAAATAAATCGTGATAAATAAGAGTATGCTTGGAAAAAAATATAAATGAATATTAGATTTCTAAAACTACATAATATTTAAAACAAGTCAAAATGATTAAAACCATATAACTTATGGGACAAAAAAGAATGACTCTTAATACTCTATCTTCATCATTTACAAGGTAAATTTTAAAATTTTAATTATTTAAATAATCCCTAAAGACAACATATAGCAAAATCTAAATAGAATTTAGAGGAAAAAGAAAAAGTACACATAATATAATATTCATTTACTCATTTTGATTATTATTATTATTATTATTTTTTTTTTTTTAAAAAAAAAAAGAAGAGAGGAGATCAGAGCGTAACAAACCAGATCATAGATAAGGGAAGCAACAGTAATGGTCCAAAATCTGCCGGCAAAGGATTCAGCAATCAAAGCGCCAATGAGAGGGGTGAAGCTTGATGTTCCACCATAAATTGTAAGAGTGTTGGAGGCTGACACCAGTGACATGTTCAGCTCTTGGGTCAGGTAACTTATCAAGTTAGCATTGAAACCAGCCATCGCAAATTTATCGCACAGTTCATTTGCTGCATATTAATTTGAACAAAATCAAACAAGTCCAGATTAGCTTCTTTACAATATATGTAACTGGACATTAGACATAGCAATAGCATCCAGGACATTAGTTTTAGGGTGACAGCTTCAATGCACCAAAGTTGAAAAGTGCACGGTGCACCTCCCGTCTAAAATCAGATGTACAGAAAAGTTTTGAAACCGGCGATTGAGTATTTCGGTTTCAAAGCAAAATATTAAAAATTGGTCTGAACATGTCAGTAAATTAGTTATTTGATATGATATGGCTCCTTCTTATTAGTCATTCTCTGCCTGCAACTCATGGTTCATGAGACATCTCTCAACAAAAGAAACACATCCTCGACAACAATCCAAATCCTCAACATTTAATCAAGAACAGAAAAGTAAAACAACAACCACAAGAAAATAACCCAGAATAGAATGGAGAAGAGATAAATTAACAAATTCAAGTTAATTGTTACAATAAACTCCAACTCAACAATAATAAAAAACCCCAAATCAAATTACAACAATCTCAAAGATTGAAAAGTTTGGGTTTAATTTTTACCCCAATTCCAAAATTTCTTGAATCAACAACAATAAAACAAAAAATAGAAAAGAGGGCCTTGATGCGAACATGAAGGGAATCGAACATGCAAATAAGAGGCCTTGCAGATCGGAGTTGTCGAGAGAAAAAATGGCCTTGTGGGTGTTGAAGACGGAGGTGATTGTTTGTGTGTGGAAGAGAGGAAGCTGATTGTGTGATCAATGACGGATCCAGGAATTTTTGGACGTGGGGGCGACACATATATAAATATAAAACATTG
The DNA here is from genome assembly GCA_037953625.1 of Crotalaria pallida. Taxonomy (NCBI): domain Eukaryota; kingdom Viridiplantae; phylum Streptophyta; class Magnoliopsida; order Fabales; family Fabaceae; genus Crotalaria; species Crotalaria pallida. The sequence goes on from CM075649.1 coordinate 156,925,003, forward strand.
CAATTATCTTTCACATGTTCTTATATTAGGTTACTTTATATTTTTTTAGGAGGTATTTAACTTTTTTTTCCTAAATTATCTGTATTAAACAAGTGTTTCAATTAACTACGTCCAATTTATCATAAAAAAAGAAATGCAAGTAAAATAAGTAAAAATATAAAATTGATAGACATCTTTTCGTTAAAAAAACAAGTCAATTGCTTACCTTGACCCGTATGTTTTGGTTAACTGTGACTTATAAATATTAACAAAAAGAGTAATATATTACTTTAAAACAATATAAAATATATGTAAGAAAAAACATATTAAAATCCAAAACTAGTTTTATAATTATTCTAATAATAATATATACATTTGTTTATTTATTTATATATATAAGTCTAGTTATATATATCGTGGGGGCATGTGCCCCCACTAGTCTATAGGTGGCTCTGTCTCTGTGTGATAGTGGAAGAGAGGGGGAGGTAGAAGACGAAGCAAAGAAGATGAAGTAGGGAGATGAAGAAGCATGTGTGGAGACATAGTATGTGTGTGGTCATGTGGGGTATATATGTAAAATGAGAGCCAGACACATAAAGACATAGAGTCGTTGTGAACAAAATTAAATAGAGCTGTTCCAAAAAAAAAAAAATTAAATAGAGCCAAGTACTGAAAATAATTAAATAGAGTCAAGCACTAAACAAGATATATGCACACAATTAAATACTTTCTCCCGTCCCTAATATAAGCACGCACCATTTGACCAATTTCACTCTCTTTAAGAAAGTTAGTTAATATTGTTACTGGTATTGAAAATGTAAATATTTGGTATACTTTTTCAAAAGTACCCCTATAATTATTATTGGAAATCTAAAAAGTATTGAGTAAATACAAGTGTTTGTGGAAAAGAAGTAATTAATGCTATTGGAAATTGTAAATGAGACTTATATTAAGGACCAAAAAAAGTCTTCAAAAAGTGATTATATATAGAATCAGAGGGAGTATATTTTTTAAACTGTGATAGATCCGTTGTGAGCAATCACATAGAGCCAACATTGAACAAAATATATTCGTAGGTTATTGTAAATGTATTTTTAGTTAAATGGACGAGTATCAGCTATCCTAGTACAACTCAGTTATTTTGGTCCTATTTATAATATACTTCCTCCGGTCTTATTTATAAGATCTTTTAGAGGTTTTCACTTCTATCAATGAAAGTGGATAAATTTGTTAGTGACATTGGAAATGTGAAAATTTGATATACTTTTTCAAAACTACCCTTATAATTATTATTGGAACTCTAAAAAGTGTTGACTATATAGGGGTGTTTGTGAAAAGAAGTAATTAAATGCTATTGAAAATTAAAAAGTGGTCTTATAAATAGGACCAAAACAAAAATCCCAAAAGTGTCTTTTAAATAGGTCCGGAGGGAGTAGAGTATTATTTTAATTTTCAATAGCATTTAATTACTTTTTCATAAATACTTTTATTAACTCTATTTTTTAGAGTCCCAATAATAATTAGGGGTGATTTTGAAAAAATATATCAATTTTTCAAATTTCCAATGCATTTAACAAATTTAACTACTTTTGATGAAAGAGAAAAATTTCAAAAGATCTTATAAATAAGACCGGAAAGAATATAAAATTACATATAAATAGGCTCAAAAAATTATTAGGTCTTGCTAATTAATAAGTGCCAATAATTTTAACTACATTTTCCATTGTTTTTTTATCTCTTATAAATTTTTAACTAAAAACATTTGTTAGCATTTTTCAAAATTATTCTATAACGTGAAAATAAACTCTATCCGGTACCTATTATAAAAAAAATAATCTCATATGTATTATGGAAAAAAATAATTTCACACATATTATAAATGTTAGTCGACTGATTTATGAGCATACACCAATGGACTGTTTAATATTATTAAAAATTAAAAAATAAAGTTTAAATTTGTTTTATTTAGTTTTTTTTTATTCAATTGATGGCATTGTCAGTAAAAAGTTATTATTCAATTTTTTATTCAATCGTTTGGATGTGGCATTGTCAGTAGCATTTCTTCAACAAATAGCTGTCACTATCAATTAAATAAGCTGATCCGAAAACAGGCTATAACCGATCAAAATTAATAAGTGCACACTGCACCAAACCCCACGCAAGTGCAGCGAAGCCGGCACCTAGTTTTAGCTTCATGTATTTGATATTATGAAGGTAAAACATATGAGCAAGTAGGTCTATGAATCATTGTTGAAACATATGTTATCTCAATCTATTTAAATTATCTGCCACTTTTTTATTGGTAAAAAAAATAGATTTTTTTAAATTTAATTAATAATTATTTAAATTTGACCAATCAATAAGAAGAGTAATAACGCATATTTGTAATACATAGAATAAGGCAACATATGTTATCTATATTTTTTTGGCTTATTTAAGTTTTTAATTCCTGAACTTAGGTGCTATTTTGAAATTGGTCCTTAAACTTTTTTTCGATACTTTGAGTCCCTAAACTTTGCTCAAATTTTGAAAATGGTCCTTTCATCACTTAAGTGGTGATATGATCGAGGATATGCCACGTCATCTTCGCTACATCGATAGGTAACGTGCCAGATGATGCCACATGATTTTTTTAAATTAAAAAAAAATCAAACTTATTAAAAATAATTAAAAATTGTATTTTTTAAAGAAAATAGAATCTTTTGATCATTTTTAAAAAATTATTTTTTTAATAAAAAAATTGATGTAATGTCCCGTGGCTCTACATAACACGTCATTATGAAAGTAACATGACATGCTGTGTGCTATATCATCACTTAAGCGACGAAAAAACTATTTCCAAAAATTAAACAAAGTTCAGGGGCCCAAAGCATTAGAAAAAAAGTTTAAGGACTAATTTCAAAAGAGAACGACTTAAGTTCAGGGACTAAAATGATTAAGCCTATTTTTTTTAATCATGATAATGTATTCGATGCCTGTAAGAGGACCACCATAATAAGAGAGGAAGACAGGTGATTTTTTTCATATTGGTTTTAATCTTAGCCTTCCATTTTAATCCAATGGTTGAAATTTATTCCTTTCACACTCTTATAAATATACCTTTTCGACTTGATATATCCACTGTATATATCTATAAAGTTCATTATTTGCATGAAGTCTTTTGTTTCGTCTTCGAAAATATAATACTCAATGTGCATTTCAACAAAAGAAAAATTATTTAATAATGTGGTTAATTATTCTTCTCTTCCGCTAACCCTTCTTAATATATAATGCAACAAGGTGGCATGGGGAGGGATTTTCCTTTGATGATCAAGTTAGCTTTTATTTTTTTCTTTGCTTGAAAAAAAAATGTGGCATAATCAAAATCCTTAATGACAAGAAACTTAATGTTGGAAGCTTCAAATATCTTCTCCCTCTTTCTCTGTTGTCAAAACTAGCTAGTAATTTGATTGAAGTAATCAAGTTAAGAAGAAAAAAAAAAGATGAGAAGGGTATCAAGGTTAAACAAAAAACAATGAATATATAAGATTCATGTCAAGGGTAACTAGTAAAATAGAAGAATAATAATGACAAATAAAAGTCACGGCTCACCAAATATGAAAGGTAGTGTTCTGAGGCCTCCTTGTTGATATCGCTTCCTCTTATTATGTAGCTCTGTCTTGGCCATCTTCTCACAGCTCATCGTAACCCTCTTCTCAATCTCCATTTAATTCTACTTAATCATATGTTAGAGATATTTGTGGTGTTAGTTGTCTTTGCATACATATGTCTAGTTACAATTTTATGCAATATATAGACATGATGATGTGAGGTTGTTTAAAAAATTAAAAATTCGACAAATATATTATGTCTGTAGAGAGGAAGAAATAATATTAGTAAAAATAATAATTAATAAATATCTTTGTCACTTGTCTGAATAGGCGAATACACATTTGATGTAAATATATTGATTTAAGTGTGGGAGTGGCTCTAAAGCATAAAAACATAAAACATGCACTGATGCATGACTTTATATAAATCGTTCATTTTGTATGATTTGGCACGAAGGGCTACGATATTGTTAGGCTACTTGATTAATCAGTTGGGACGATGATGTATCGGTGCACCTTGCAATTATACTCAAAGATCAAACGACATCGTTTTATAATGTGAAAAACAAATTGACACGAGTTGTGTTTTCCTTCTGGCTTATTTATGTCAGGTGCCCCTGTAGTTTGCACCTATTATGTCAGACGCCCTTTAACTTTATTTTTCAACAAATATACCCTACAGTTTGCTCCGGTGAGTCATATACCCCTGCATGCCATTTTCGGCCACCGGTGCTGACGTGGACCGCCGGAGTCAGCAAGTGGTAAAAATAGGAGCCCTTGTAGTTTGAGTCTTTTTTGTTAGATACCCCTATATATAACTTCAAAAATTCATATCTTTTAAACGTAAGTCAAAAAATTAGAAATTTTATGTCAAAACGATCGTATTGAAATATAGAATTTTAATATGTAATTATTTTACATTTATGGATAGTTTTGTAAAAAAATTGTTTTTTGGGCAATTTTCTATACGAATTTTGAATTTACGAATTATTAAAAATAATTTATGAATTGGATTGAACTAGTTTTTATTGTAGTTTGAGGAACATAAAAATCATGAGTTTTGACTATGTCAATCTCCGATGATTTTAAATTTAGTTTTTTTTATAGCTTATTTTTATAGTTTTTTACAATTTATTTTTAAAAGCCAAAACTCATGATTTTTATGATCCTCAAACTATAATAAAAACTAGTGCAATCTAATTCATAAATTATTTTTAATAATTCATAAATTCAAAATTCGTATAGAAAATTGCCCAAAAAACAATTTTTTTACAAAACTATCCATAAAAATAAAATAATTACATTTTAAAATTCTATATTTCAATACGATCGTTTTGACATAAAATTTGTAATTTTCGGACTTACGGTTTAAAAGATATGAATTTTTGAAGTTATATATAGGGATATCTGTCAAAAAAGACTCAAACTATAAAGGCTCCTATTTTTACCACTTGCTGACTCCGGCGGTCCACGTCAGCACGGGTGGCCGGAAATGGCATGCAGGGGTATATGGCTCACCGGAGCAAACTGTAAGGGTTTATTTGTTGAAAAATAAAGTTAAAGGGCGTCTGACAAAATATGTGCAAACTACAGGAACACCTGACATAAATAAATCTTTCCTTCTTGATTACTTGCATCTTGATTGCTTGGTTACTTGCCCTCCAATATAGATTTTAAAAAAGAAGAAGCCCAATCGACAGACAATGTGAAGTTGCTATAAATTACTCTTTCAGTTCTTATTTATCTGTCAATTTTTTGCAGAATATTTTTATTTCTTTTTATCCGTCATTTTTTATGATTCCAAAAGAATAATAAATGTTATTTTTCATGTTTACCCCTATTTAATAGGGTATTGATTTTCGTAAGTAGTGATTACAGAGAGAAAAATGGTATAATGGAAAAAAAATAATTAATGTATTGGAAATCTAATTAATAATTGTATTTATTAAAGGATGTATTTTGTTTGAAATATGATAGATAAATAGGAATTGAGGGATTATTTTGAACAATTTAATGGTCATATCATTTAAAAAAAACGTAGGGGCTTCATAGCAAATAGCTAAAAACAGGTATTACTTGATATGGCAGGTTATGGTTAACACATGCACTGATGCATGTCTCATGTTTTTATGCACTGGAGCCATTCCCTTTAGTGTTACATCTCTTAAGCATAAGCATGGGGTATTGAGTTTGATATTTGAATTTATGACAGGTGAAAGATGTCAATGTTATGGAAAAGCAATGCATGCATATAATGAGGAGTGGTAATGGTAATAATAAAAGAAAAAAGAAATGACTCTTAGTGAAAGTTAAAATGCTACATACTATGAAGGCACTTTCATATTAAATTAAATCTTCTAATTAAAAAGAAAAACATTATTGCTTAGTTTTATTTGTAAGGTGAGGTGATCGGTCCTATAATATTCATGCTCCTCACTTTTTAATTTTTATGGCGTTTTCTAAGTTCATCCCACCCCACCCCCCATTTTTTAATTTTGCTATCGTTTTCCAAATTCACCCTTATTTGAGTTTTTTTGTTAGAATAAAAGGTTAAAGTTATTTTATTTTAATGTTGCAGTAGCACATACGCATTTATTTCCATTTTTCAGTTAAACTATGCTTCGATCAACATTTTTTCAAAAACTTTTCATATGCACCTTATGTATAATTTGATATGATAAGAACATGATAAGATGCCATAGAGAGCAGAATAAAAATATGATAGGATATGATGAGCATAAAAACTTTTATCTTATCTAATGTTTGGTGCACACTAGATAATAATGTCATCGATGAGGTGATGATGATGGTGATAATGTGATGATGTTGATAATGTAAAGAGAAAACAAAATAAAATGAAAGCAAAAAATAAACTAACCCAATAAAATTGTCATGTTAAATAGTGAGTGAAAGGAAGTACATGAGTTTCATCTTATGAATATGCTATGTATTAAGATTATGATTATTTTTTCAAGCGTTTTCCGTCCCTAACTCAATGGTAGAAACTCTTATTTATAAGCAAAGAACTTAGTAACTAACCCCAAGCATTGTGTAATATAATAACTGTCCGCTACCCACGTCTTCAAGAATGTCAAATTAATTAAAGCTGAGAGTTTCTTGCCGTGATTTTCTCTTAGTCCCATAGTTCCTCAAGATCAGACCTAGTTTTGAGAAACGAGCTTGCGTTCTTCATGAGGAGAGATGTGTCACATTGAGCCATTTGCTGTTGGCCAATGTTTTATGTTCACAAGGGTGAACTTGTCAATTTAATGAGTACACAACACTCTCAAATCTCGCAATCCTGAAGGCCCCTCCTAGTTTATGTAGCTTTGGCTAAACAGTTTGCTAGTCCCTTACTTGGTTAAGGAATTGATTCCTCATAACTAGGCATCATTGATGAACTGTTCTCTCTACGAGTTTGATCTAACCCGTTATAACATTGATTAGAATGAAGCTAAGAGCATCCAGTGAACCCATATTTGGGTTTTTAACGTGGTTCTACCAATATTTTATTACTTTTTACATTTATCTAATGGTTAAGTACCGTACCTACTTTTTCACTTCATTCCTAAACTCATTTTTCATTCTTAAATGGGTCTCACAACCTACCCCACACTCTTAACATAAATATGATTATATACATAAATATACTATTTTTTTAGTTTCAAAGTTAGCCCTCAAAGTTTCTAGTACGTCTTTGAAATCTTCCTCCAACTTAGTTTCAATTTTCAAATTTTGACCTTGCCTCGTTTGTACTTCGGGAAAAAGACCCCTCTTGGTTTATTGCTGATCCAATTAATGATGAGGACAACTTTGAGCTATTAGGAATGAAGTTTATGTGGGGTAGCTACTGAACCAATGTATTCTCTTAGCTAGTTTACCTGGCTCTAGCTACTCCCCCAACTTCATTGCTCGCCAAAGGCTTTCAACGGGGGTGTTCTGGCTCCTATTTCGATGTTCCTATGACCTCCTTTTCAAGAATTTGTTGACTTAAGTGCACGTCAACTTTGATTTTGCACTAAGGATGATTAGGATTCGTTTGTTTCCGCGTTGGGAGGTCCCAAACACGCATCCCGACAAAAGTTCAAAGGTGCGTTTGAAGAAGCTTGGTGTGAGAGGCTTTTGCCTCAACGCGGATTCCTAATGCATTTCCAAAAACATACTTCTGCGTTTATGGCGTGCAAACGCCCATCCAAACGCATACTAAAATATTTAACTTCAAACTTCGACACCGACTTAAATTGTCCAAATTCACTTTTTTTTTTTTTTTTCACATCAAGTTGTGATTTTAAGGCCTGGTAGGAAGCATATGATGCTCCGTAGCATGTACCCATGAATGACTTGAACTTCAATTTGGATGTTAGCCTCCTTTTGAAAGGTAACTATTCATTTCCTTTTAATTCTACTTATTGCTTTTAATTTCCTTTATCTGCTCACACTACTATTTCTCAAGTGATGAAACCATCCATAATGCTACAAAGGTTTTCTCCTCTTAAGGCTAAGGCTCCAAATCTTCCTTAGTTTGTTGTTTTAGGTGAGCTATGGAATTACTTCTCCTTAGTCGAAGTAAGCTCGAACCAATCCTCCGTTGCCAACGGCGCAGACTTCAGTGCACTTAAGATGTTAATGCACCTAAGAAAAGGACTTGAAGTAGCCGGTTTTACGTAAATTACCAAAAATTCCCCAATTTATTTGGTAATTGCGAAAATGAAACTATATTTCATATTGTTAAAAATGAAAAATAAAATAATAAAACTATATTTCATATTATTAAAAAAATAGAAAAATAATAAAAAAAATCAGAATTTTTTTTAGAAAAAATCTGTAAATATTTTTAAAAAATTCTGAAATTTATTTATTTTTAATATTTTTAATATTTTTAAAAAATAATAAAGTATTAATAAAAAATTTAAACAATCATTAAAATATTTTTAAAATTTATGAAAATTTTATTTTTCGTTTTTTAATATTCTAAAAATTAATAGAAAATTCTTAAAAATAACAAAAAATAATAAAAATTATTAACAAAGGCTGAGAAATATTATAAAATTCGGAAAAATAATTAAAAAAAATAAGAAATTTTTTTTAAAACCAGTAAATTATTTTAAAAAAATTTAAATTTAAATTTTATTTTTAAGTATTTTTCCTATATTTTTTATTTTTCTAAAAATTCTGAAATTTTTTCTTAAAATTTTTAATTTTATTAATTAAACAATTTTTTATTTTTTATAAAGGAAAATTAAAAAAAAATCAGAATTATGTAAACTAGACAAAGCATCAAAGGATTTTGTAAATGACCTCTCAAACGGCAATGTTCTAACCCATATAACTCTCGCTGCAAAAACAGATTTAGTTTATAAAATTCAGAAAATTAAAAAGAGCGTAAAAATTTTTAAAAAGAAAAATAAAATTTTCAGATTTTTTTAAAAAATATTTACCAATTTTTTTAAAAAAACATTTATGAATTTTTTATTATTTTCAGAATTTTTTAAAAAATATTTTGCATGTTTCTAAAAAATTTTCTGACTTTTTTATTTTGTGAATTTTTTATTATTTTATTAATATTTAAAAAAAAGAAAGACAATTTTCATAATTTTTAAAATATTTTACGGATTTTATAAAAATTTTCTTAATTTTTCTTCAATTTTTAAAATATAAAAAAATAAATTTCAGAATTTTTTTAAAATTATTTTACAGTTTTTTTTATTAAAATTTTATGATTTTTTTATTTATTTTCGGAATTTTTATATTTTTAATAATATTAAATATAGTTTTATTATTTATTTTTTATTTTTAAATTTTAATCATCAGATATATGCAACGGTTGAGATTTTAAGAATGAATCTTGTGGTTCGTATCTAAATATGTTTACAGAAATAACCAATGAGAATGTGACATGTGACACTTAAAAAAGAGGGACTAACGGATTTATGGACGGTGGGATTAACGTGATGTCATTCTGATCTTTGGGGGACTTAATTGATTCCCAAAATTTTTCGGGGACTAAGCTGATACCCGATGTATTTTTGGGTATCAAATAAACCATTTACTCTTTCGTATTACTAATATTTAATGTTAAATACTTCGTTATCATTTATAATTACAATTAATATTCAAAATTTTTGTATTAATAATATTTAATACTAAATACTTCATTATGATTTATAAGTACAATTAACATTCAAATTAAACTTCATAATCTTTTGTGTTACACATTAATCAAAGACTTAAATTGCAAATTGTCAATTTTTTGCCAATGACTTGTTAGCAAATTTGAACTTTATGCACAATTTCTCAAAACGGGTTTCCCGGTCATTAGGTCACTACCCCATACATTCTCTATGTAAACAAAACGATTGCACCATGCACTACTTGACCTATCTTTGGTGCAGCGAAGAATTCTACGTTGCGAACAATTATAGAAGAGTTAAATTTCTCACTCTTCTTGTTTCATTTAGTATAAGAGCATTTCTACCAATGAATCTAATTTTTCATAAATGGACCCACACATTATTTTATTATTCTTCACATCTTTTTATAATTTAAGAACCATTAAAAACTTCAACCACATTTTCACTCCACCTTTGAACCTACTTTTCATTCATAAATGGGTCTCACTACATACCCATGTTAGATCCAGTGAGAAGGTTTTGATAATGACAAAGGTTGACAAAGGTTTTGAACAAGCTACAAATGGTTTGATCAAGCTTACGGTTTGAAGAAGTTCAACAAACAATCAACACTCAACATTGATGAAGAGAGAGCAAGCTCATGAAGACTTAGTTTGTGTTTTATTGTAATATCTTTAGCCTCTCAAGTCTTTTTATTTTGATGAGTTTGGGTAGAGTATATAGAGGGTAGTGAATCTCTATCAAGGTCATGATTATATTATATTTTGAGTATTCACTTAACCTAAAATCAAAAGGTGGCTTAAAGGTTTGAAAGAAAAGGTTTAGTTTTAAGAAAACAAGTTTTTAATTGAATTTAGCAGTGACTAATCGATTAATGTGTTAGGGTTAATCGATTAACACACATGTTACAGTGGTTAATCGATTAAGCCATGTGTTAATCGATTAACACGTGCAGAATCAGTTTTTTAAAATAAGCTTTTCAAGGCAAAATCAATTTCTATTGTTTTCTAACTTTTGGGTATTCTATATAAACCTTTTCCTAGTCATTGTGATTATCAAGAATCATTTTCATACACATTTTACTAAGATCAAGCCACTCTATTCTCTCTCACTTTCATAGATCAAAGCTTTTAACTTTTACATTCTTTGATCAAGAATCTTTGAATCTCTTATGTTGATATTTTCATAGCTATTGAAAGAGATTCATGGGATTGTTATTTTGTTTTTCATTTGAGTTGTAATCATTGCAAAGAAGGCAAGCTATCTACAACAAAGGAAGTCTTGGTTGTGAATCAAGCAAACAAGCATTTGGAAGTCTTGTTGTGATAACAAGCAAGTGGAAGTCTTGGTGTGAGGCATCATCAAGCAAGTGGAAGACTTTGAAGAATCTCAAAGCAATTGGAAGTCTTGTTGTGGGGATATCGGCAAGCAAGGTTAGAGGTTAGATTAGATTCAATAGGATTGCAAGGCAAGGGTGTGGTATCTCTTGTAGGCTATCAAGAAGGGAGTCTTGAGAGGCATTTACTTGTAATTTGAGAACTCTAATTCCTCATAGTGAAGAATCTCTCTTGGTTGAAGAGGGGACTGGATGTAGCTTTCAAGTGGATGAAAGTGAACCAGGATAAATCACTGTGTCGTATCTCTAAACTCTTAACTCTTTACATTCAAGTCATTTCAATATTGTTCTTGGTTGAAAACCTAGAAAAGATTGATTTTCATAATTGATTGAATTGAATCTTAATTGTGCAAATTGATTTGGGGAAAATCATTTTCATAACCTAGGTAATCAATAAGAATATAGGTGTTAATCAATTCCGCTTTATCTCTGATCTTATGTGTTAATTGATTGATTTTCGTATTTGATTGAAAAGTGATTTTTCAGATACTGTTCAGATTAATCGATTAAGTTGATTGTTAATCGATTAGTTTTTAAGTTGTTTTCGGCATAATCGATTAGTACCTTAGTTAATCGATTAGTTTGAAAGTAAGCTTCGGCATTAATCGATTAATACTGAAGTTAATCGATTAATTAGTACATTTTTGTAAAAATCATTTTGTTTTAATCGTTTCGATTTATTTCTTTCGAAAATCTTTCAAGGTTTCTCTAACACCTATTCAACCCCCCTTCTAGGTGTTTTCCTAGTGTCTCCTAGTTATTTCACCCACCGATTGTAGTTCTTACAACCCACACTCCTAATATTTTATTATAAATACTAGGAAAATTGCCCGTGCGATGCACGGATCTTAAATTTTGCTATTCTTCCCTTTTTTTTAAGGGCTTTCCATTTGTTCAAACATTAAACATTAATTTTATTTACATGTGATTAAATAAATTGAAATGATAAATTGAAAGGAAGACTTTCATGATCAACATATTATAAAAAAAGAAATATTGAGAAGAAATATTGTGTTAAAGATCAACACAATATTGAAAAGAAATATTATTATACACACACGTTTACAGTTATTTGGGTATTAAAGGAATAATTTAAAGCAAGAAAGATGATTCATGTCAGCATCCAGAATTGGGTAAAAATGCCAACAACTAGCACGTTACAACTTACAACAACTTTTGTGAGGCAACTTGAAGCATTTTGATACCCAAAAAAAAAATAATAATTGAAATCATCAAGGTAATATGTTTAATCAAAAATTTAAATGATAAATTGAAAGGAAGGCTTTCATGATCAACATATTATAAAAAAAAAAAAATATTGAGAAGAAATATTATGTTAAAGATCAACTCAATATTGAAAAAAATTTAACTTACTTCTTCCCATTCTTTGATTTTCTTTTGTGCACCATCAAGTCTTAAGTCTCTATATTAAGAAATTTTTGAGCAAAATTCAAACACTTAAAAATACCAAAAAAAAAATGAAAAAGCTTTCTAACTACCAATTAAAAAAAATAATACTCCCTCCGTCCCTAATTATAGAGCCCACTTGGAAGATTTCACGTCCATTAAGAAAGTGGAATAATTTAGTTAATTGTATTGGAAATGTGAACTTTTGATATGTATTTTCAAAATTACCCCTATTAATATTATTGGGAAACTAAAAAGTGTTAAATAAATAGGGGTGTTTGTGGAAAAAAGTAATTAATGCTCATTGAAAATTGGTAAAGGGCTTTTTAAATAGGGACAAAACAAAAGTGTCAAGAGGGCTTTATAATTAGGGACGGAGGGAGTACTAACTGTTCATATGCTTAATGTTTATGACAAATAAGGAAATAAAATATACTTAATAAGGAAATAATTTCAATTGAAATGAAGGTTTTCCACCAATTTAAAAAATAAAAAATAAAAAAAATACTAACTGTTCGTATGCTCAAACAACCAAGGTTTCCTTCTTTATACGTTTTTTTTTTGCAAGTGGTATTTTGATACCAAAAATAAATAAAAGAATTCTCATTGAAAGACGAAAGGCCGGTAACAAATAAGCTTTAAATAGAAAACAAAATGACCAAGCATATATATATATATATATATATATATATATATATGCAGATTGTAGAGGCTTAGAGGGGCAGGAAATGTACGATGGTGCGCATAGTAGCTTTGATAAAATAAAAAATTTGCATAATAATCTGATGGACTACCTTGTAAGTTTGATCACCAAAGAAGTGAATTTCATTGAAATCATCAAGGTAATATGTTTAAACAAAAATTTAAATGATAATTTGAAAGGAAGACTTTCATGATCAACATATTATAAAAAAAGAAATATTGAGAAGAAATATTGTGTTAAAGTTCAAAGCAATATTGAAAAGAATTTCACTTACTTCTTCACATTCTTTGATCTTCTTTTGTGCACCATCAAGTCTCAAGTCTCTGTATTAAGAAATGTTTAAGCAAAATTCGAACACTTAAAAATACCAAAAAAAAAATGGAAAAAATACTAATTGAAAAGAAGGCTTTCTACCAATTAAAAAAAAATTACTAACTGTTCATATGCTTAATGTAACCTTGTCACTTTTCAAGCTTTCCATGACTATCAATTGTAAGCGGTCAGAATAGCATTTGTTGCATCGCACATTGAAAGGAAATAATGAAAAATACTAACTGTTTCAATTGTAAGCAGTCATAAAATGAAAGGAAAATAAAAAGATTAAAAATATATGGACGGATGTGATTTACTTGCAATGGATGGCTAGGATTAGAATGAAATTTAGGAGGGATATGAACGGATATGATTTATTTGCAATGGATGGCTAGGATTAGAAACAAATTTGGAGGGAAAAACTATCATGGAGGGAAAGTAAAAAATACCCCTCAACTTCACATATTTTAATATATGTTTGATAACCACCATCAAATAACCAATTTTTTTTACCGCCAAAAAAACTAACTACGACTATTTTTTTTAACTATTTTTTTTCTTCCATAAACTCAATAGCACAAAACATAAAATATCATAAATTCAAATTAGTAATGGTTATTGTAATTATAATAATAGATTTAAAATATCATAAACTTATCATAATACATTCAAAATTTCATAAACTAAAAATACATTTCTCATGACTTAAACTCAAGAGAATTTGATTTTTGTAAACTTTTCCTAATGACATCTAAATGAGATTGATTGGGATTCATTAGAAAATCAAACTCAATAATAAAATTGATGAATAGAAGTTGAATAAGAAAATTTAAGAATGAAAAATGTTGTGTGAATTGGGTAAAAACAAAACTAAAAAATAAATAAATAACGTTAAGAAACTATCCGTTAATATATTCGTTAATGCCACAAGCCCACAACTGATTCATTCCAACGACTGTATTGTGCTGATACAATGACAACCAAATACTACTACTACTAGTTTTTTTTAAACCGAATATTGCTAGTAGTTGATTTTTATGTTATTTTATATTTTATATAGAATCTTCTAGTGCCAACACCAATGACTCATTAAGTACAAACTACAAAGTCCTAATTATTTATTCTCCTAATTTTTTCTCTTCCCTCCTCCTTCATCTGCTCTTGCTTGTTTTCATATGCTGCTTCTCGATAGAGGGAGGGAGATCCGTCCCTCCCATTCCTTTGGGAAATGGTGTGAGTTTATTTTCCCCCAGTTTTTCTGGGTTTTCTCTTGCCTTTGTGCAAGTTGTTTTTGTTTTGTGTGTTTCAAGTGGAGGGATGCCTCTAGATAGTTTCTACTTTCCAGATCTGATGGTTATCCTCTTTGCTCCAATAATTGGAAGGCTACTCGTCGAGACAGATCTCACTTTGTCGACTGTTGATTTGGCTACCATCCAACGGCTCTCTCGTTTTAGATCTGAGATTCCTTGTCGCCGAACTGAGCTTAGTCCCAGTATCAATGAGATTGTTATCTTGGTATTAAAGGCTACTGAATCTTCTGTTAGAGTCGAGTTTTGGCAATTGCTGATGATCCATCACATGGAAGAGTCTGTTGTTACAGTGTATTTTGCTTTCCCTTTAATTATTATTAGTGTGAAATTTCTTGTACCGTTTCTGATCTATGAATAAAATACACCTTTTCTCTTAAAAAAAACACCAATCACTCATTTTCCCTTCTTTGTTGACCCATTCTTCCCTTCTCTTCTGCCACCCTGCGATTCACTCTTCACCTTCACTCTTTGCTTCCCCACACTCATTCACTCTTCCACTTCTCACTCTTTGCTTCTCTTCATTCCGCTTCTCACCATCACTACTCGCCATCACCATCCAAAGCCACCACCATTACCATCAACCATCAACCATCTGTCATCAAAATTTCAAATTCAAGATTCAAGCCAGATCTTTGATTTTAGTTGTTGATTGTTGGTATCAATTTTTATTATTTTTTTCTGATTTGCATATTTATGGGTAATTTTGGGATTTGTTGTAATTTGATTTGGGGGTTTTTATTTTGTAGGCAATTGATGTATTTCGGTTGTTCATTGTTGTTCTATGTTGTTTCCCTCTCAATCTGGTTATTCATTGTTGTTCTGTGTTGTTGTGTTGCTCATCATCTTCTCTCTCGCTCCTTCCTTCTATTTTTTCTGATTAAAATATTCACTCTCAGTCCATGAACTCGTGACCAAACTAGAGCAAAGTTGCGAAAAACGGACGATCCGGATCGGAATGAGACTCCAGCGGTTATTGTGACGACTTGATATTTAATAACAAAATATGTGACACTCTCGAAATGTAGCTTTATTGCTATTAAATAAATGATGTTTATAGCATAATTGTTATTTGTATAGGAACTTTATGGAAAAACTTTTTCCTTTGATACACAAAGTTTCACATTCAAACCATTGGTTCGAAAATACATTTCTTTCAAAGTATACGGTTGAGTACCTGTTTTGTAAATTCAGCCGAAACAATTTTCAAAACAGTTGATATTGTTGCAATTAAAATAATTTTGAGGATCATAATAACCATGCAACCGTAGCCCATATATAAAACCCAGGTACCCAAATAACAGAGATAAAAGTCGAGGTAGCAAAGTGTAAGGATACAGATCAGCAGATATAAAATGACAACTCTCATAGACTCTCTCAGAACTATATACAATATAACACAAGTCAAAATAAAAGAGTCTTCGAGAGCTGAGCTATGATCCACCCACGCTGATGCCTGATCCCTGGTCTTCCAAAAGCTAAACACTACATCCTACCATGGTCCCCATACTGCACATAACAAGAGAAAAACACCACATCACTGATTGTCAGCGGCTGGCTCATCCACGTATTCTACAGGGTCCTCCTCCTCCTCCTCATCCGACACCACAGGAATAGCAGTGCGACGCACCGGCTCCGGTGAGGGTGCAAAACGTACCCTGGTGGTCGGACCAGGACGAGGAGTGGCCGTAGCAGTAGCCTCATCAGAAGTGGAAGGACGTGTACGGGTAGCAGGGCGTCTGACACGTAAGTTATAAAAACGACGGCCAGGACGTGGAGGTGGAGAACCAAAACGATAAGTATAAGCCGAGGGAATGTGCAGTATGTAGATCATGGGGATGCGAAGTCTACGAGGTCGCACTCGAGCGAGGGGGTTAGGGTGACAAAAGATCACGTCAACCTCACCCTCGAAAACAGCCCTGTGCTCCTCGTAGTCCCACACTCCTCTACGGAGTGGGTGTAACTCCACGTATGTCAGGTAACGAGCCATCACCTGCAAGGGCATAGGGAGTCAGCATGTACTAACACTTAATCAAATAGACAGGGTAATACTTAAATAATTGAGTCATTATTTAACAATAGTCATTAATTCCTTGACTAATCATTTATCAAATACCATAAATCAATTAACAATTAATTACACATGTTAAACACTGACACCAAGACTTAATCATAGATAATTAATAACACGTGCAGTCACAATGTATCTCCTCTTATTAGTGCATGATGGTTGGCCAACTACAACAGATAGGCTTCCGTGACACCTTTAAAAATAAACATGCCCGACACCCATAATGAGTACCTCATCGAACTCGGCCCACAAATAAATCAACACCTCTAGAGCTCTTAGAAATGTTGCCGACGTATCCCGTAGGACTACGCCTCATCGAGTCCGGCATCAGATGACATGCCCACACGCACGTGTGTATTTCCGGAAACAGAAGGTGCAACCCCGGTCACCGACACTCCCCCGTGAACCCCTTAGGAGCAGACACTCAGGTCCCTCGAGTTCAACCAAAAGGGATATGTCCACGCCTCTCGGACGTGTCTCCACCAATGTGGGAATCCAGATAATGCAAATGATATGCATGATTTTATCAAATCAATAATGCCCAGTGTCATTTAAGTTGTTTGAAGTTCGGACTTGGCAAAGGTAAACTTTATTTTCCATCAAAACTTACTTCAAACCAGTTCAATCTCAACCTTTAATTGATTCTCACACTTTGATAATCAATTAAATCATTAAATTCTGATCATTGTTACAAAACTTCAGTCAATAATCGAGTAACGGAATCTATTAATCGAGTATTATTTTTGTACATTTCAAACTGTTCAGAATTTTAATGTGTTAATCGATTAACAGATCGTGTTAATCGATTAACCCTTTTGTACATTTCATACTGATCAGAGTTTTCACGCGTTAATCGATTAACAGGTCGTGTTAATCGATTAAATTATGCAGAAAAACACTGCTGAACTGGTCTTTATGTGTCAAACTCATGCCAATCCAAATTTAACCAAAACTAACCTCCAAACCAACTTAAATACAGCATATTAAACTTGTTCATAGCATCAATTACATGAAATACATCAAAATCACAGAATCATTATGTTTTCCCCCAATTTTAACCTAAAACACAACCTAACATACCAAATCATTAACCACTTGATTTCAGATCAAATTAAAGGTTCATTTAGCTTTTGATACCATCATCTAACATGTTTCAATTCTGGGTTTTGGTCAAATTGGCCTCAAAGCCATTGTCCCCTAACCTAGTGCCCTTTGAACCTCATGGTGGTTCAACCTACAATCAAATCAATACCACAATCTATTCTAGCATTAGTAAAGCTTCTCCCTTACCTCAACGAAGCTTTTTGGATGCAAGGCCAGCAAAGAAACTCACAGAATCACCAAGCCACAAATGCTCTGTTTTCGGTTCAAGACAGGTTCAGCAGAGCAAGTTTGACAGAAAATTTGACATAGCAAAAGGTCATGAAAACGAATAAATTTGGTCATTATAGAAACTAGACATTGCAAACTTTAATTAGAAGCCGAAATGACACGATCTGGAGTCCTATACATACCTAAATCGAAGCCCCAAACTTAGCTCCTCACAACTGAAATTACCAACTTCAGTTTCAAGAGCCCAACTTCCAGCTGCAATATCTCCTCACTCAAGTGACCAAAATTCGTGACCTTGATATGGATAGAAAGCTCTTTCTACAAGCTTTGATAAGATGCAAAGCTTGTAGTGTGAATGGGTTTGTGGAAGGAAAACGAAGGTGAAGAACAGAGGGTGTTCAAAATCGAATTTGACAGAGTTTCCCCAAGGTTCCAAGATTTTCTTCACCAATTCTTCACTCCCAAGTCCTATTTATAGAGAAAATTCGTGTTCATGCATGCCCACACGTGTTTCCCACCATCTCCAGTCGGTGCTATGTGTCAAAAACGTGTTTTCCCTTCTTGTTGATTCATCAATTCCACTATCTTCAGCTTCTGCACCACTGTTAATCGATTAACGGATCGGGTTAATCGATTAACATGACCAGATTTTCAAAAATTATTATTTTATTCACTTTCCCTCCAAATATCTTTCCAATATTGCCTCTTAGGTCCTTTCCAAGGACTAAACTGCAAAAATTCTTATTCTTAAAGTTCAAATTATTTTCCTTTATTTTTCCTTGAATTATCCTTTTAATATAACCATAAATTAATAAACAAAACTAACTAATTCCATATAACTAGTTTTATTTAAATATTCCTTTTTATTTATTTGGGAAACAAAAATCGGGGTATTACATTTCTCCCCCACTTACAAGAATTTCGTCCTCGAAATTCCGTTCATATAAACAACTCAGGATAATCCTTTCTCATTTTATCTTCTAATTCCCAAGTCGCTTCAGATACATCCGCATTTTCCCAAATAACTTTGACTAATGAAATCTCTTTTCCCCGCAACTGCTTCATTCTTTGATCTTCTATTCGAACGGGAATTGTCTCAAAAGTGAGATTCTCTCTCAAAGCCACATCATCAGGTTGAACTTCAATTACAGCATCGGGATCCGGCACGAATTTCCGTAATTGCGATACATGAAACACATTATGAAGATTAGACAAAGACGGAGGCAAAGCGAGCTGATACGCAACTGGACCGACCCGCTTTAGTATCAGATAAGGACCAATAAACTTTGGTGACAACTTCTTTGTCTTCAAAGCTCTCCCAACACCAGTTGTCGGTCTTACGCGAATAAAAACATGATCGCCCTCTGCAAACTCCAAGGGCCTTCTCCTTTTATCCGCATAACATTACTGTCGGCTTTGCGCTGTCTTCATCTTTTCTCTGATCATCTGAATCTTCTCAGTTGTTTCTTGAACAAGCTCAGGTCCAATAATCGTTTGCTCCCCCACTTGGAACCAACATAGGGGAGTTTGGCACTTCCTTCCATACAGCGCCTCGAACGGTGCCATCCCAATACTAGAGTGATGACTGTTGTTGTAGGTAAACTCTATGAGTGGCAAGAGTTTATCCCAACCTTCCTGACTTTCTAACACACATGCTCTTAACAAATCCTCAAGAGACTGGATGGTCCTTTCTGACTGACCATCTGTCTGGGGGTGATAAGCAGAACTCATTCTCAACTTTGATCCCAGAGACTGCTGCAAACCCTTCCAAAAATTTGAAGTAAATCTCGGATCTCGATCCGAAACAATACTTGAAGGTATACCATGCAGGCGAACAACCTCCTTGATGTACAACTCAGCAAACTTATTCATGTGATAATGCATATTAACGGGAATGAAATGCCGACTTGGTCAATCTATCAACAATTACCCAAATTGCATCATACCCTCCAACAGTACTTGGTAATCCAGACACGAAGTCCATTGATATGCTATCCCATTTCCATACAGGGACATCCAAGGGTTGTAGTTCTCCGCCTGGCTTCTTATGCTCAACTTTCGCCTTCTGACAAACCAGACAAGAAGCGACATACGAAGCAACATCTTTCTTTAACCCAGACCACCAAAACAGCTTCCTCAAATCTTGATACATCTTGGTTGATCCCGGATGGATACTCATCCGACTTTTATGTGCTTCGTCCAAGATCAGTCTTCTTATCTCCTGATCTTTTGGAATACAAATCCGATCTTTGAATCGGAGAATTCCATCACTTCCAACTTGGAAGTTTGGTCCCTTTCCTTCCAACATTTGCCTTCTCTTTTCTTGCAGTTCTTCATCTACCTGCTGTGATTCCCGAACTTGGATCAGGAATTCATTAGTAATTTGCAACTTACCAAGCATTATGCATCCTCGTTCCACTTGCATCATCACACTTAGATCGCGAAACTTCTCGATTAAAGAGAATTCCCTGATCATCATCGAACTCATATGAAGAGTCTTCCGGCTTAAAGCATCAGCTACTACATTTGCTTTACCGGGGTGGTATTGAAGCTCGAAATCATAATCTTTAATAAACTCCATCCAACGCCTTTGTCTCATGTTCAACTCTTTCTGGTCAAACAGATACTTCAAACTCTTATGGTCACTATATACCTTGAACATAGTGCCATAGAGATAATGTCTCCAAATCTTCAGAGCGAAGACAATAGCAGCGAGCTCTAAATCATGCGTCGGATAATTGGCCTTATGCACCTTTAACTGCCTTGATGCGTATGCTACCACTTTTCTATCTTGCATCAAAACACATCCAAGTCCTTGCCTCGAAGCATCGCAATAAACATCGAAGCTTCTATGGGGGTCAGGCAACACCAACACCGGTGAGGATGTCAACTTCTCTTTCAACGACTGAAAACTTTCCTCACACTTATGATCCCACAAGAAAGGTTGCTCTTTACGAGTCAACTTAGTCAATGGCAAGGCAATCTTCGAAAAACCTTCGATAAATCTCCTATAGTATCCAGCTAAACCCAAGAAACTACGAACTTCAGTCACAGTCTTAGGCTGTTCCCACTTTAGCACCGCTCCAACTTTAGCTGGATCTACAGCAATGCCTTCCTTGGTGACAACATGTCCCAGAAAGTTCACCTTGTCCAACCAAAACTCACACTTGGCAAGTTTGGCATACAGTTGCTTCTCCTTCAAGATTCCCAACACAATCTTGAGATGTTCAGCATGTTCCTCTGGACTCTTGGAGTAGATAAGAATATCATCGATGAACACAACCACGAACGAGTCCAAATAAGGTCTGAAGATTCTGTTCATGTAATCCATGAAGATAGCAGGAGCATTTGTTAGCCCAAACGGCATAACTACATACTCGTAATGCCCATATCTTGATCGGAAAGCCGTCTTCGGAATGTCTTCATCCCGAATCCGAATCTGATGACATCCCGACCTTAGATCAATATTAGAAAACACTGAGGCTCCTCGAACTTGATCCATAAGATCATCAATCCTTGGCAGAGGATACTTGTTCTTGATCGTGACCTTATTCAGCTGACGATAGTCTACGCACATCCTCATGTTATCGTCCTTCTTCTTAACAAACAACAACGAAGCTACCCAGGGTGAAACACTTGGCCTTATCATTTGTTTCTGCAGCAATTCTTCAATCTGTTTCTTCATCTCGGCCATCTCCGGTGGTGCCATCCTATACGGAGCAATAGAGATAGGTCCGGTTCCAGGTACGAGATCGATTCCAAACTCAATCTCACGCTTTGGCGGTAATCCTGGAATTTCTTCTGGAAATACTTCCGGAAAGTCTCTAACCACTGGAATATCCTCAATCTTTACTTCCTTCTTCTCTTCCGCAGTTGAGGAGAATAGACAAACATACCCCTTAGGTTCAAAACTTAGAGATTCATGGTTTCGGAACTGGATCGTCTTTTCATCACAGTTTAGAATGACTTGATTTCGGTTTAACCAATCCATTCCTAGGATCACATCTATTTTGAGCCTGGGTAAACAGATCAAATCTACTAAGGATGTATGGTTTAAGACCATTATATTACAATCCTTGCAAACCTTAGAAACAACACAAGGGTTGTTGGTGGGGGTTTCAAGCTGTAGATGATAGGGTGACTCAGATACTGCTAACTTTAAACGATTTACACACTCATAAGACACAAAAGAGTGTGTGGCTCCGGAATCAAACATAACAACACAGGGTTGGTCATTAAGAAAATAGATACCTTGGATCAGACCAGGTGATGGGGTTGGTTCAGTTCCACTTAAAGCAAACACTTTTCCAGCAACAGTGGGTTTGCTTGTTCCCTCCTTCTTTATTGGCTCCTTGCATTCACGAGAATAGTGCCCTTTCTTTCCACAATTGAAGCAAAGACCATGTTGAGCAGCATAACAGTTGGTTCCGAAATGGACACGATTACACTTCTCGCACTTGCGATTGCTTGCTTGAGGAGTACCCTTACCACCATTCACTTCCTTTCCCTTTCCTTTCTGAGGATAAGGACCCTTATTCCGATTGTTGAAATTTTTCTTCCTGATAGGTCCAAACCCCGATTGACTCCTCCTTTGTGCCTCTTCCTATTTCTTATCATCTTCATAAACTCGGCACATCTCAACTAAAGCAGGAAAACTTCTAATCTTCTGGTACCCAAACACAGACTTTATCTCCGGCTTGAGTCCATTCTCAAACTTGATACATTTGGACCTCTCGTCCGGATTGAGTTGGTAGTACGGAGAATACTTGATAAGTTCCTCGAACTTTGCTGCGTACTCCCCTACGCTCATGTCTCCTTGTCTCAGTTGCATAAATTCCAACTCCTTCTTTCTTCTTTGATCTTCCAGAAAATATTTATTGAGAAATTTCTCAACAAACACATCCCAAGTAATCAGCCTTCCTTCATAGTTCAGAAGTTGCATGGTGTGATGCCACCAATTCTCAGCTTCACCACATAACATGAAAACTGCGAACTTCACCTTTTGAGAATCGGTGCATTCCATAGTACGGAAGATCTTGTTCAACTCCTGAATCCAATGATTCGCTTCCTCCGGTTTATGACCTCCTTCAAACTTTGAAGGCTTAAAGCGTCGAAATTCCGAGAAAGTTCTTGACTCCTGGTTTTCCACTTGCATAGGCTGAGGGGGCGGATTAGTTTGTTGTTGACGCATACCCATTAACACATCCGTCAACCTTTCTATGGCCTCGACCATATGGTTGTTATTGTTTCTAGCAGACATCTTAAACCTGCACTAAGGATTTTATATCAGGCTAAAATCCTAGCAAAAAGTATGCATAACACACCTTTTTCAATTCTAAAACTATTCAAAACAGATACTAAGGCAAGCATCCAGGACAGGTATTAACTTTTGGAGATCACAAATCAGCATCAGTTCGCAGGATCACAGCTCTGATACCAACAAATATGACGACTTGATATTTAATAACAAAATATGTGACACTCTCGAAATGTAGCTTTATTGCTATTAAATAAAGGATGTTTATATCATAATTGTTATTTGTATAGGAACTTTATGGAAAAACTTTTTCCTTTGATACACAAAGTTTCACATTCAAACCATTGGTTCGAAAATACATTTCTTTCAAAGTATACGGTTGAGTACCTGTTTTGTAAATTCAGCGGAAACGATTTTCAAAACAGTTGATATTGTTGCAATTAAAATAATTTTGAGGATCATAATAACCATGCAACCGTAGCCCATATATATAAAACCCAGGTACCCAAATAACAGAGATAAAAGTCGAGGTAGCAAAGTGTAAGGATACAGATCAGCAGATATAAAATGACAACTCTCATAGACTCTCTCAGAACTATATACAATATAACACAAGTCAAAATAAAAGAGTCTTCGAGAGCTGAGCTATGATCCACCCACGCTGATGCCTGATCCCTGGTCTTCCAAAAGCTAAACACTACATCCTACCATGGTCCCCATACTGCACATAACAAGAGAAAAACACCACATCACTGACTGTCAGCGGCTGACCCATCCACGTCCTCTACAAGGTCCTCCTCCTCCTCCTCATCCGACACCACAGGAATAGCAGTGCGACACACCGACTCCGGTGAGGGTGCAAAACGTACCCTGGTGGTCGGACCAGGACCAGGAGTGGCCGTAGCAGTAGCCTCATCAGAAGTGGAAGGACGTGTACGGGTAGTAGGGCGTCTGACACGTAAGTTATAAAAACGACGGCCAGGACGTGGAGGTGGAGAACCAAAACGATAAGTATAAGCCGGGGGAATGTGCAGTATGTAGATCATGGGGGTGCGAAGTCTACGAGGTCGCACTCGAGCGAGGGGGTTAGGGTGACGAAAGATCACGTCAACCTCACCCTCGAAAACAGCCCTGTGCTCCTCGTAGTCCCACACTCCTCTACGGAGTGGGCGTAACTCCACGTATGTCAGGTAACGAGCCATCACCTGCAAGGGCATAGGGAGTCAGCATGTACTAACACTTAATCAAATAGACAGGGTAATACTTAAATAGTTGAGTCATTATTTAACAATAATCATTAATTCCTTGACTAATCATTTATCATATACCATAAATCAATTAACAATTAATTACACATGTTAAACATTGACACCAAGACTTAATCATACATAATTAATAACACGTGCAATCACAATGTATCTCCTCTTATTAGTGCATGATCGTTGGCCAACTACAACAGATAGGCTTTCGTGGCACCTTTAAAAATAAACATGCCCGGCACCCATAATGAGTACCTCATCGAACTCGGCCCGCAAATAAATCAACACCTCTAGAGCTCTTAGAAATGTTGCCGACGTATCCCGTAGGACTACGCCTCATCGAGTCCGGCATCAGATGACATGCCCACACGCACGTGTGTATTTCCGGAAACAGAAGGTGCAACCCCGGTCACCGACACTCCCCCGTGAACCCCTTAGGAGCAGACACTCAGGTCCCTCGAGTTCAACCAAAAGGGATATGTCCACGCCTCTCGGACGTGTCTCCACCAATGTGGGAATCCAGATAATGCAAATGATATGCATGATTTTATCAAATCAATAATGCCCAGTGTCATTTAAATTGTTTGAGGTTCGGACTTGGCATAGGTAAACTTTATTTTCCATCAAAACTTACTTCAAACCAGTTCAATCTCAACCTTTAATTGATTCTCACACTTTGATAATCAATTAAATCATTAAATTCTGATCATTATTACAAAACTTCAGTCAATAATCGAGTAACGGAATCTATTAATCGAGTATTATTTTTGTACATTTCAAACTGTTCAGAATTTTAATGTGTTAATCGATTAACAGATCGTGTTAATCGATTAATCCTTTTGTACATTTCATACTAATCAGAGTTTTCACGCGTTAATTGATTAACAGGTCGTGTTAATCGATTAAATTATGCAGAAAAATACTGCTAAACTGGTCTTTATGTGTCAAACTCATGCCAATCCAATTTTAACCAAAACTAACCTCCAAACCAACTTAAATACAGCATATTAAACTTGTTCATAGCATCAATTACATGAAATAACATCAAAATCACAGAATCATTATGTTTTCCCCCAATTTTAACCTAAAACACAACCTAACATACCAAATCATTAACCACTCGATTTCAGATCAAACTAAAGGTTCATTTAGCTTTTGATACCATCATCTAACATGTTTCAATTCTGGGTTTTGGTCAAATTGGCCTCAAAGCCATTGTCCCCTAACCTAGTGCCCTTTGAACCTCATGGTGGTTCAACCTACAATCAAATCAATACCACAATCTATTCTAGCATTAGTAAAGCTTCTCCCTTACCTCAACGAAGCTTTTTGGATGCAATGCCAGCAAAGAAACTCACAGAATCACCAAGCCACAAATGCTCTGTTTTCGGTTCAAGACAGGTTCAGCAGAGCAAGTTTGGCAGAAAATTTGACATAGCAAAAGGTCATGAAAACGAATAAATTTGGTCATTATAGAAACTAGACATTGCAAACTTTAATTAGAAGCCGAAATGACACGATTTGGAGTCCTATACATACCTAAATCGAAGCCCCAAACTTAGCTCCTCACAGCTGAAATTACCAACTTCAGTTTCAAGTGCCCAACTTCCAGCTGCAATATCTCCTCACTCAAGTGACCAAAATTCGTGACCTTGATATGGATAGAAAGCTCTTTCTACAAGCTTTGATAAGATGCAAAGCTTGTAGTGTGAATGGGTTTGTGGAAGGAAAACGAAGGTGAAGAACAGAGGGTGTTCAAAATCGAATTTGACAGAGTTTCCCCAAGGTTCCAAGATTTTCTTCACCAATTCTTCACTCCCAAGTCCTATTTATAGAGCAAATTCGTGTTCATGCATGCCCACACGTGTTTCCCACCATCTCCAGTCGGTGCTATGTGTCAAAAACGTGTTTTCCCTTCTTGTTGATTCATCAATTCCACTATCTTCAGTTTCTGCACCACTGTTAATCGATTAACGGATCGGGTTAATCGATTAACATGACCAGATTTTCAAAAATTATTATTTTATTCACTTTCCCTCCAAATATCTTTCCAATATTGCCTCTTAGGTCCTTTCCAAGGACTAAACTGCAAAAATTCTTATTCTTAAAGTTCAAATTATTTTCCTTTATTTTTCCTTGAATTATCCTTTTAATATAACCATAAATTAATAAACAAAACTAACTAATTCCATATAATTAGTTTTATTTAAATATTCCTTTTTATTTATTTGGGAAACAAAAATCGGGGTATTACAGTTATGAACGTTGATGAACGATTCATCGCTAATGAACGAACCAAAATAATTGCCGCTGGAGGTGCTCTAAGTATACTCGACACAAGTGATGCTCAGTGAACCCGCACCAACCCAACTTCTAATATTATTCCAAGTCAAGTATCCACTCCTGGTTCTAATTAAGGCTTATACTGTTCTTGAGGTTGCCCCTTAAATATGGTTCCACAAACTGTAGATGCTCCACCTTAAATTTGTTGACATTCCCTTACCTTCCACTTCGACAAGAGAGATCTCCAAAGAATTGGAATCTCTTGCACATTTAAGGGCGTTACTTTTGGCTTTTTCTTTTTGAACCTCACTCTTTATTCATTGGCCTCCACCACCTGAAACAAGTCATATAAACTATCGATTTTCATAAGGCGAGAAAATTACCGACTACTTAAAAGCGGAAATACTTCCGACTTTTAAGAAGTGGAACAATTAAAGTGTTGAAATCCCAAAAATGCCCCTCCGTAAATCCTCCACCTCCCTTCCTTTTATTGTTTTGTATATGAATAAACGGATGGACAATTTTGGTATTATAACAAATTTTTAATGTTTCACGCCTGATGAGAGGCGAAATACTTTATTTTATTTACGACTTTGAAAAGGCGGAAGATAATACGACTTGCATAAGGCGAAAAATGTTTTATTTTGCTTCCGTCTTGTTTCAAGCGAAAAGAATCTTCCGACTTGTTTCAGGCGGTGAGGGTCAATAAATAAAGGGCAGTGTTCAAAAAGAAAAAGTCTTACTTTTTGGGATTGTCCCTCTTTGCAGTCTGATAAGTTGACTTGCTGCTCTGGTCACACTCGCCTCACTAGTAAGTAGTAACCCTCATGTTCTAGGCACTGTTTGTAGGCTATAGGTTTGTTTACGGAATTTTGATGAAGATATATTCATGGCTTGGCTTGGTTATTCATTCAGTTTGCTGCTCCCTCCGTTCCGTTTCATATATAGTTTGTTTTAAAGTTATGCACGGGTTTTAAGAAATGGTTAAATGATATAAGGATTTGTTGTATTTTGATTATAATGTCTCTATATAATTATTATTGAAGAAAGAGAAAGACATTGAAAGTGAAAAAAATAGTGTAATAAATATATGTGTGTTTGGAAAAATAGCATTAATTATGTATTGTGTTTATAAAACAACAAGACTTATGAAACATAGTACAATTGCTAAAACAACACTACATATGAAACTGAGGGAATATATTTTATTGGCTATCATTATTATTTGCAACACATAGGTTTGCTTTCTAGAAGTAAAAAAAGATATAAAAACAAGATTTGTTTGGTGGCATATTGTTATTTAGTCAATTTTATTGTTCAAAAATAATATTGTTTTCAAGAATCATCACTTAAATGTTAATGGTTTGTTACATTTGATCAAAGTAGGTCTTGTTGTTTACAACTGAGTAATAATTATACTTCCAGTTATGATTGGTGTATGAATCTCTTGTATTATAAAAAAAATGTTTTCTTAAATTGGACTCTAAACTAAGATATTTGTAAATGTTTACATCAGCCCAAAAACTGTTATCGATCAATATATTTTGGCTTTTATAAAAATTCATAAATTCAGAGATTAGTGACAATTCTTTAGTATTTGAAGAAATTAAAACGTCTTATTAAAAATATACATATGCCACATATATGAAGTACATATATTAAAATAAAATTAGATATACTTTGTCCCATGCTTTTATTTTTATATGCCACCTCATGATCAATCAGAACAGTCATCTGAATTCAACAATGCTAACTACAATCAACGAGATCATGCACTTATTCCTCTTTTGTAAATTCCCTCTTTTCTTCCTCCTCCTTACCATTTAAATTTGCAGATAATATTTTTTGGTTGGCATTTTCCAGATCTTCTTCCTTGTTCCTTTCAATAATTACTTCCAAGGGCTTGTAAGTGTAAAACCAAGCACATATTACATAATAAATTAGATTTATGACTTGAATCCCACTAACTAGAAAGTAATAGTACTCCAATCTACCCCTATTGATGTTCCTATCAGGCAACCAATTCCTTTCCTTTCCAGTGTACTCATGGACTAATGATACCAATAAGGTCCCAATATAGTTCCCGATTGCCGTAGTTATGCAATAGAGAGCCGTAGCAGTGCTTCTCATACTTTCAGGTGATTGGTCAAAGAGAAATTCCAAATGGCCTACAGACATGAAAACCTCAGCCACCCCATGAAGACAATACTGAGGTATCAGCCAAAACACACTAATAGGAATAATGGCTTTTGGATCATCTAATAAGTGGTACTTGGCTGCAATTTCTTTCCTTTTCATTTCCACCAGTGCTGAAATAATAGTGGCTACAATGTTAAGCACAAAGCCTACTCCCATTCTTTGTAGACATGTAATTCCAGAAGGGTTTCTGGTGAACCTACGAGCAAAAGGAACAAAGAGGCGTTCATAGAGCATAACTCCTGTCATCATGGTTAGCACACTGAATATAGACATACTAGCTGGGGAAATTTGGAATGATTTAGAGAGGTGACGATCCATTGTCCTTGCTTGTGTAATTACAAAGCTATGCAAGTGTGAAGAAGAAGTTATGAGCAATATTGAAGACGACCAAATTGGGAGCATTCTAATGATAGATTTCAACTCCTCAACTCTGTGGACAGTGGTAATTTTCCATAGGTTTGGTGGTGTGTTTGAATCACTAGCCTCTGTGATGATTGCAGCCTTGTCCAACCATCTACAAATATAAACTCAAGAGTAGTCAAGCAATATATACTATGTTGGTTCTTGCAAAAAATTGGTTTAATGTTATTTTTTTTGTTGATTTAGTAGTTCATTTATATATTTAATCTGAATTTGTTATTTAACATGCATGGTTACATAGTTTATTCGTTTAACCTATGTACCACGTACCAGGTTCGGCGTACCATGTACCACGTACCGGGTTCACTGTAAAGGAAGTCTTGTAAAAATAATGTAAAAAGTGACGAACCGGTACGAAGCACGTACCGTGTACCGGAACTGGTACCGCGTACCGTGTAACTATGCTAACATGTTACACATATGAAACAAAAGAGTAAAAGATGGAGTAAAAGACTTTAAAATATTTAGTAAATGAATCTAAATTTGAAGTTATTAGACTATTGGTGTTTGAAAGTTTCATAAAAGGGAAATCAAATATATAGTTTCCAAACAACCCATTGTCCATGCTTCAAATTCTTGATTTGAATCAAAAGAACCAAATATTTGACTTACTTGTATTGATTTGTGTGTAAAAGTCTTCCTTCCATGGAAATGGCAGCATCAAGCTCCCAATTTTGGTACAAGAGTTTGGAATCATCTGGTAAAGCCTCCTTCCTCTTCTTTACAGCTGCCACAATCACTTGGGCCAAACGAACCAAAGGACTACCCTCTGGTTTCAGATGCTTATAGAGTGGTGAGCCTAATACAAAGGCAATGATGGATATGAACATGGCAATGGTTGGGATACCAAGACCCCAACCCCAACCCATGTTGTCTTGAATGTAAACCACAATTGTCAAAGCACTTAGAGAAGCAAAACCCATAATGAAAAAGTACCAATTGAAGAGGTTCCACTTTCTACCTTGGACGCCATTTTTTGTCATATCAAATTGGTCAGCTGAAAATGGCACAACACAAGGTCTAATGCCACCAGAGCCTAGAGATGTGAGAAGGAGGCAACTATAGAGTATCCAGAGTTGTGAGGATGATGCTTCTTGGCAGTTCACTTGAGTTAGACAAGGTGGGGGGCGTAGATGTGGTAGTATAGCTGATACAGTGATACTAACTAATCCCTATGTCAAGAACAAAAGTATGGCAAAGAGTAATTATTGGTATGGTATGCAATATACTCTTCAAAAATAAAAAATGCTAAGAATTGAAAGAATTTTATTTGGATTTGAAATTGCGTGATTAAGATGTTAAGGATGTTTCAGATTTGTTATTTTGTTTTAAGTTAAGTAAAACAAAAAGCAAGATTGTTGAATGTTTCGTTCCTAAAGGGGCAAAACTTGCTCTTCACTAGTTGCAACCAAGTATTATGTAGAATTCCCCACTCATGACAAATTTAGTAAAAATAAAATAAAACTAACATATGAAGATACATAGAAGATTAAACTTTTCCAAAAAAAAAATCATATTACATATTTCACATATTTAAGGTAAATGTTTCATAAGGTATAAATTGTCTTAAAAAGTTTCATATATAGTTTGCTTTACCAAACATTATGAATAAAAAATATTTTTTTTATCTTTCTTAAAAACATTTGATGAAGTTAATATTATCTTCCACAGGCTTGCTAACAAATATTTAAATGAATAATTAAAATTTAAAATATATGACTATTTTTTGAGATTTTAAATTTTTAAATGATGTCTCACAAAATATTGAATAAAGTTTTTGGGTATCTTATTGACACCATTGTCATTATTACCCACAACTAAATTTTTTTACAATTTTTGCACCATTCTTCCAACAAAAACCCTCAACTCGATCTTATTCCTTCCCATCTAACTCATACCCTTTTTTTCCTATTATTCCTCAAAACATTTCTTCAACCTCTTTTTGTTAGCCATTCCAGTAGTCATCACTTTTCTCTATTCTACACTCTTTAGTAATAATTCTGAAAAGAAACAATAACATCTATCTCTCTTTTACCCATGGAGGGAATCGAGTGATACAATCATAATCACCATCACATAGAAGAGGCCCATACCCACAACGGCGAAGATGGATCTCCTCAACCAAATGCTTCAGTGATTCTTTTTTCTCATGAAACACATCACGACATGCATTTAATTCCATTACTTTGTGAGCCATGAGGATGGAACGATTTTACTGTCCCCTCTTTTTTTCTAGTGGACCAGTCCACTTGTTTTTCAATATTATTAACCATCTTAATCTATCTTTTTTGTGATTGTAAATTTTCTCAAAAATGTCTTACATATAGGTTCGGAAAAGAGTGATTTTATTTATTATTTTCTTTAAAAAATATTATTTAAGTTTTTATTAAAAAAATTAATTGACCTTACTAATGATTAAGTGACATTTGATGATCATTAACGAAGGAGTAACAGAAGGATTAATAGTGCAACAATACTAAATCAAAATTGCCTTGACACAAAAATTTAAGAGACGAAAATTGTATTTAAGCTAAATGTTAAATGTAAAAAACAAAATTAATTAATTTTATGAATCTGTGCATTTTTGTCCAAAATATAAACAAGAAATATGAAGGACCATGGAAGGGATTTTCGTGAATGTGTACAGGACCACGGAAGGTATTTTCGATCATTGATTTGTGCATAAACATGTGCACCAATGTTTTAAGCCACTGATATGAAGTAATCGGATTTACAGGTATCAGATCTCAAAGGATGACCTTTGATCTATTTCAACAAGCAAATCAATGACTAAGAATAATGAAAATGTCCGCGTAAGAGAGCCCAGTTGGTGGCTGCAGGGACACTTAGAATTTTCTCATCCACACGTCATGGGTTCTAGTCCCAGACCTCCCATGTAAACCAAAAAAAAAAAAAAACAGAATAATGAAAATAAAAAAGTGAAGATGAGTCCCCTCTGGACCATAAAACTTAACCATGAGGGTGGTGTCATTCCCCCAATTGTTGCTCTTATTGACAAGCTTACAGTGAGTGTCTAGGGACAAACTTATTAAAGGGGCGAGCATGGGCTTATTTGACCCTCTCCCTCGGCAATTCTAAAAGAATTTTTTACACCCATTCATCCTTATAATTTATTTGTATTGGTAGTCCTTGATACTTTAAAAAAAAAAAAGAAAAAAAGGAGGATGTGAGTAAATGAGGAGGAATACGAGTTGGGGACTTTTATTTAGAGAGAATTTGGATATTTTTCAAAAATGGTGCAAAAATTGCAAGGGAGATTTTATTAAAATTTGAGTATTAAAATAAGGGTTTATTTGCTTAATTTTTTATTGTATTTTTTCTATCTTATTTATAAATTATTTTGTGTTTTTTAATAGGTATTTATTGTAATTTTTTTTGTTAATCCTTTGTTCATTAATGTGAAACAATATATTTATGAAATTTTTAATACAAATTAAAAAAATAAAATTATAATATTAAAGTAATTTTTTAAAAGTTTTAAACATGTAACTATCCTTTTTATCGGAAACCAGAACATGTGAATATGTTGAAGTGCTAGATTAGATTAGATTAGAATAAAATGTTTACTCATAAATCAAAAATAGAAAGAAGAGGATAGGGATATATAATTATAAACCAGTTCATAGACGAGAGAAGCAACAGTAATGGTCCAAAAGCGGCCAGCAAATGAATCAGCAATGAGAGCACCTATGAGAGGGGTGAAGCTTGACGTTCCACCAAAGTTTGTGAGAGTGTTGGAGGCTGCTACCAATGGCATGTTCAGCTCTTGTGTCAGGTAACTTATCAAGTTACCATGAAAACCAGCGCTTGCAAATCTGTCACATACCTCATTTGCTGCATATTCATCAACACCCAATTAGTAGTTCAAAATTCAAATTATATTATTAGCTCTGTTCGTTAGATTATAGAATATGCAACTGGACAGTAGTAGTACACACATTGCAGTACAATTTAATTTTGTGGTTCTAATTTGTGTGAGGTAGCTAGCTACTAATCTTTTCTTTCGGTCTTTATTTGTGGATAACCCTCGTATATTTACTAATTAATTAAGAAATGGCTAAATTATTACTCCCTCAGTCCATAAAGTTAATAAAATAATAGAGAAATTTTTGTGCCAAATTGAAATTAAAATAATGAATAAAAAAATTAAAATTATATTGTATATCATGTGATTGGTTGATTAAAAAAACATGTATTAAAATCATGTTTTCTTATATTTGTTGAATTTTCAAAAAATATTTTTTTGGGACGGAAGGAATAATTAGCAATTATATAACAACTTGCTAATTAAATTAACCTATAAATTAACCGGTATCGTAAAAATGATATGTCTCATCTATTAATCAATTATACTATGTTGCGATTCTTTGAAGAACAAATAGACTTATAAATAAATTTTATAGATTGATATATTGTTTTTAGTTATACTAATAATTAATAAGTTTGCAAATTCATTCGATCTTTCACATCAATAAAAAAAATCGCTTATTAAGATATTTTAAATTATTTTTTTTCTGATGAGCATTTATTATTTTTTCTATTTTATTTACTTAAATCATTATCATCAATAAAGACACTATCCTAACTATACATTATGATACTTTATCCGGTCTTAACTGTTAAGATATTTTTTTGATAAATTCATATTTATTAAGAAAATGGATTATATTTTTTTTAATAATTTTGAAAATGTAAATATTTAACATATTTTTTTAAAAATACATTTTTATTTATTATTAATATTTTAAAATATGTTAAACTAATATATGTATTTTTTTAAAAAGAAGTAAATTAGAAGAATGCATAAGATCACGGGTATGGGATGGATGATGATGCAGATCAGACACTCGAAAGTTAGATGTTTTTTTTTTTTAAATATATATAAAAAATAATAATTTTTTAATATAAGATTTTCTTAATCTCAATTTTTAGATATGAGAATAAGCATCTTACATATTCTAAAAATATCGTTTCATATGAAACTTAATTATTTTTGAATTATTATTCTTAATACTTAGGGTTGAGGTTGAACAAACCCTAAAATATTAGAAAAAATTAACTAAACTTTTTTTAAATTTTGTTTCATTTCTAACTATACTTTCTTCAAACATTTCTAGAAAGTGGTTATCTCATTTAATTTTTATCTCATTTAATTTTTATTTCATTCTCAATGCTACTTTTCTTAAAGTACCTCTATCTTTTTTTTTTTTTATAAATTTGAGAAAATTAAATAAAATCAACTAACTAGTTAATAAGTGTAAAATTAGCTTTTTTCTTATATTTCAAACCGAATGGAGTATAAATTAAAAAAAAAAGGTTTTGATATGTATGCTTAGATATATATTAAGTATATTTTAATAGTTATTTTTTAATAAAAAACTCAAAATACCAAATTTCAAATTATTAAACAAACTACTCCCTCTAATCTCTAATATAAGAAAAAAAGTAGAGTACTTATTTTGGTCTTAAATATAAAAAAAAAAACTAACTAATTTTTTATTTTTAATACAATCATTCCTAAAATGTTCTTATAAGTTGATTATCTCATTTAATTTTTGTTTCATTCTTAACGTAACTTTCCTAAAGTAACTATTCCCTCCGGTCTTTTATGTAAGATTTTTTTGGGATTTTTCACTTTCCAACGAGAAATGTAGTTAAATTTGCTAGTGGCATTGAAAATGTGAAAAATTAATGAACGCGATCTCATGCAGGATTAGTTTCAAGGATTCTCTAGTGTTAAGAGTGCTCTTGAGGACACCTGTGGGCTGTGGTACTGGCCAAAGAGTACAGACCCAAAAAAATGCCCTTATAATTATTATTGAGACTCTAAAAAATGTTGAGTAAACAAAAGTGTTTGTGGAAAGAAGTAATTAAATGCTATTGAAAATTGAGATGCGGTTTTATTAATAAGATCAAAATAAAAATTTCAAAAATATCTTATATATAGGATCGGATGACGTATATTTTTTTATGATTTTGAAAAAATGAAATATAATCAATTAACTTCTTAATATATGTAAAATTATTTTTTTTTAATAATAGAGACTGTAATAGTTTTTTTTTTTTTTTTGCATTAAGGGTATCCTTTAATATGTGCTATATAAGGCACATATTAAAAGAATCTTTTAAAAAATTACTCATCAATACAATAATGCAACCGAACGCATAATATCACGGGCATGGGTCAGACACCCTATAGCTTAGTTCAAATTTTTTAATAAATTGTTTTTGCTCGACAAAAGAAAGGAGAAATTTTATTACTGAATACCAGCAGTGCTCAGAACTAAAGAACATACCTTTACATCACTAACAATATAGCTAGCGCGCAGAACCAATAAAGCAAAAGAAGGCATAATTTTCATTTCTCATAATGATTTAAGCTCTCATCTGAACAGTTCCCTTTACATAAGAGACATATATCGAGAGCAGCTCCCATCTTATAAATGTGGGAACAATAAATTTAAATCATTCAATAAATAATAATCTATTTATTTGCTAACTAAGACAAGGAACGTTTAATTATTACAACTTGTAAACATTAATAACATAATTTTGACATAATTTGATATATTCAATTAATTTCTTTATTTTTTAAATTGTTACAACTCCTACACATTAATAACATAATTTTAATATAATTGGATATTATATTTCATTAATTATTTATTTTTTAAACAAATAATGCAACTCATATTTGTTTTTTACCATATGTTTGGATTTCAAGAAAAATGGCTGGTTCGTTTATTATTGGCAGCATTTGATCTAAATAGAAGAAGGCTTGGTTGACATGGGGTTCTCCGGTAAACAATTTACATGGAGAAGAGGCAAGGGAGAATGGGAGAGATGGTGAGGTGGTTTTTGAAAGATTGGATAGAGTGATAGCGACTAGTGAATGGAGCAGAGGCAAGGCATATTACAAACCATTTTTAAACCTATTTAAGCAAAGAATAATCTAATTAATATATAATGGTAAACATACATAACGATATTAAAGAATAACATCAGAATACATGAATAATGACGAGAAAGAAAAGTCATGGCTCACCAAGGATGAAAGGTAATGTTCTGATTCCTCCTTGTCGATGTTTTATGTTCTTATTATCTAGCTCTTCTTTCTCTACTATCTCTTCACTGCTCCCAATCCTCTTCTCTATCTCCATTGCTACTCATTCATATGTTAGAGACCTTTGTGGTCTTAATTTGGATATATACATCTATATGTTTGCACTTTAGGCATTATATATAGACATGATGGTGTGGGGGTTACATAACAATAAAAAAAAGCTAAATAAATAAACAAAGTATATATAGCCCTCTTTAGCGATGTGATGTACTCACTTTTTTCATTTTGTCTCCATTCAAATTGATTATTCTATACATACATGTTTTATATTTTCCTTTATAAAAAAACGAAAAGAAAAAGACAAATAACAATAACTCTTTATCAATTGCCTGGCTAAATATATTGAAGGTACTTTTAGATTTATTGTTTTTTCTGATAAATAATTGCATTGGTTTTTTTACATAATAATCGCTTAGCTTTATTTGATGGACAGGTCAGGGCTAACCATGTTGCTACTTGAGTAATAAGTGATTGAGGGTATGTTTCCCGACTCTTACGAATATAAGATGTTTTACAAGAGAAATTATCCTTAAAAGGGTATGACAATATCGAAAAGTTTAGTAATTTAGTTACACGAATGGATACCTTAAAAAAAATAATAAAGCTAGCTGCTAGCTACTAGCACTCTTGTATCTTTATTCACACTTTTTATTAAGCCATCGGTTATATGTTTGGAAATTGTTGGAAGTGAACTATATTTCCTAGTAAAATAAAATTACTTCATAATATATTTTTTTAGGCTTATTTATGTGTTTAGTCACCAAAAGTTTAGCATGTTTTGGTTTTAATCCTTAGAAGTTATTTTGATCGGGACTACTCCTTAAATTTTCAAACATTTTGGTTTTGGTCCCCTCCGATCCGTTGGTAAAAATGTGTCATTTGTTTGTATAGCTAGCGGAGCATCACATTAACAGTCCATGTGATCTGAAATGACGCCAAATAGGTGACATAACATGATGATACAGATCCACGGAAGAAAAATGGTCCGATAAGCAAAATGGTCCCGTACGCAAAATGTTGAGTTCATAGGTCTGAATCATTTATGTCACATCACCTATTCAGCGCTACGTCACACCCCGTGGCAGCTCGTGTGAATTTTCGTTAACCATGTCAGCAAATAACTGATTTTTTGTAATGAAGGGGACCAAAACCAAAATGTTTGAAAAATTAAGGACTAGTTTCAGTCAAAATAACTTCTAGGGACTAAAAACAAAACGCGTTGAACTTTTAGGGACCAAAACCATAAATAAGCCTTTTTTTTATTTATTTATTTTTTTTGTTTACATGGGAGGTCTGAGACTAGAACCCATGACCTGGGGGAGGGGTAAATCCTAAGTGTCCCTGCAACCACCAACTAGACTGTCTTACGCGGACAACCTTTTTTTTTATTATTATTATTTTGCATTCTTAACGTCAACATTAGGGATGAGATACGATCATCAAATAAACAACATTATGGATGAGATGAATTTTCTTTTTCTTAATTTTTATTTTAATCGAGTAAGCATCAATTTGGTTGATCTCTGAGTGGACACTGTTAATCAATATGAGATTACAAATATGGCAATTTATTTCCTAATTTTGCACTATATTTATGTGTTTTTTTTTTATTTTTTTTATTTTTTATGTCCTCCATCATTTAGACAAGGGACGAGTAATCCCTTTTGGAGAATTGTGTCTTTCCATCTCAACAAATGTTACTTCTAAATATTGAAACTTGACTTTTGGTCTTATAGGATAGTACCTTTTAAAAATTTATAGCTTTGCCTAATCACTTAACTAACTTGTTGGTATGGTGAAAATTTATTTTTGAAAATAATCAAAGTTGATGTAGAGTGTATTTGCCTGTCTAAAAGAATGATAATGAGAAAAAAATTAATCATAGTGAATTACTTGCCGTGAAAAGATTATATTACTCACTAGTTTTAAACTTCGAAATGCACGACCTGTTAAAATAATTATTCACTAAATATTTATCATTTTTTTATAGGCAAAAGTTATTTTTTTTTTGTTTTCCTTTTACGGGGATATATAAAGGAAGAGAAATTAAATCAACCAAATAGTGTCACCCATGATCCAGCCCAAGACTTTCAATTCTCAAGACTTGGTATATATGACCATGTGAGTTACATTCACTTGTCACACATCCACCATTGTAATGAATATATATTAATATTTCTTCTTCTTCTTCTTTTTTTCTTTTCAAAATACATGATATTTTAGTCGATAGAAATTATATGATAAAAATAAAGAGACATTATATTTAATTAAATTAAAATATACCAATTATTTTTTTTTTGTTTACGTGGGAGGAATATACCAATTATTTATAATATGAAATGTTGAACTTAAAAATTAGAACAAAAATAATTTTTGATTTAAATGCGGAAAAACCGAACCAATTGAACAAATTGTCTATTGTGAGAGCTAAATAGAAAGACTTGTTCAAAATTTGAGCAAATTTCTATTAGTAAGAAAAAAAGGCTAAATAATTTATTCAAAGTTTATCTCAAAAAATTTCATTCTCACAACTTTGTTGTCAAAGTTTCATTCTCTCAGAAGATTTGATCTCATAAACATAATATAGGTGTTAATTTGTAATAGGCTTAATTGCACTTTTGGTCCCTCAATTATCACAAATTGGCATCACCTCCAATTTTGTCTAGTCCGAACAATGGTGAAACTCTTTTCTTGTACTTATCAGTGGGAGACTCGGTGATCAGTTCGGTTTTGGTTCGAGAGGAATCTGGTAAAGAGTTGCCCATCTATTTTGTTAGCCGAGCTCTCCAGGGACCAGAGTTGAGATATCAGAAAGTGGAGAAATTAGCTTTCTGCTTGATTATTACCGCCAGACGACTGCGCCAGTATTTCCAGAGCCACCATATCACGGTCAGAACAGCCCAGCCGATTCGTCAAATATTGCAGAAACCTGATTTGGCTGGAAGGATGGTAACCTGGGCTATTGAGCTTTCCGAGTTTGAAATCACTTTCGAACCAAGAAAGGCGATGAAGTCTTAGGCTTTGGCTGATTTCCTCACCGAGTTTACTGAGCCATTGACGAGCTCAAACTCGGATTGGAACATTTATGTGGATGAATCAAGTAACAAACTTGGAGCGGGGGCAGGAATAATTTTGGAGAACTCCGAGGGAGTCACCCTCG
The DNA here is from genome assembly GCA_037953625.1 of Crotalaria pallida. Lineage (NCBI taxonomy): Eukaryota > Viridiplantae > Streptophyta > Magnoliopsida > Fabales > Fabaceae > Crotalaria > Crotalaria pallida. Next base: position 156,964,953 of record CM075649.1, read on the forward strand.
AGTACTCTTTGAAGTTCTGATTTTCAACGTCGAATAATCAAGCGGAGTATGAAGCTGTTTTGGCAGGATTGAGGATGGCGAAAGAGGTGGGGGCCCGAGAGGTGAAAATTTTCAGTGATTCTCAGTTGGTGGTTTCACAGGTCAAGGGCGAGTACCAGGCTAAGGAACCCATCCTTCAAAAATACTTGGAAAAGGTAAAGTTCCTATCCTCCGAATTTGTGAAGGTCGAAATCTGCCACATTCCGAGGGAAAGTAATAGCCGAGCGGATATTATTTCCAAACTCGCATCAACAAAAAATTCTGAAAACAACAAAACTCTGATTCAAGAAATGGTGCATGGACCTAGAGTTGTCCTCTCCATTTCAGTGGATCCAAGCTGGATCACTCCAATTGCAGGTTATTTGGAACAAGGGATTTTGCCAACCGACTCGGTGGAAGCCAGGAAACTTGTCAGGAAAGCATCTCAGTTTGCACTAGTTGATGGAATCCTTTTTCGCCGAGGGGTCAGCGGTCCAATGCTCAGATGTCTTGACCCTGCCGAAGCAAAGCTGACGCTAGAAGAAGTTCATGAAGGTATAGGAAGTCACCATGTTGGAGGGAAGTCACTGGCAAAAAAGGTTCTAAGAGCAGGATACTACTGGCCTACCCTTCAACAAGATGCGATCAATCACGTGAAAAGGTGTGATAAATGCCAATTTCATAGTGATGTTTATCAAAAACCAGCTGAGGAACTCCATTCTCTTTCATCTCCTTATCCTTTCTATCAATGGGGAATGGATTTGATTGGACAATTCCCCACTGCACCGGGACAGCTAAAGTGGGTGATTGTAGCCATAGACTATTTCACAAACTGGGTTGAGGCCGAGCCTTTGGCGACCATCTCCTCAGCCAAGGTGCAGAAGTTCTTTGAAAGACAAGTCGTAGCTCGGTTCGGAGTGCCACAGGTATTGGTGACCGACAATGGAACCCAGTTTGCAGCAAAGGCGTTCCAGGATCTGGTCAGTGCTTTGGATATTAAACACTACTTCTCTTCAGTTGAGCACCCTCAAACTAACGGCCAGGTAGAATCAGTGAACCGATCAATCATTCAGGGGATCAAGAGAAGATTGGAAGGCGCAAAAGGGAATTGGGTGGAAAACCTGCATGAAGTGCTTTGGTCGTACCGCACCACCATACAAACTTCAACAGGTGAAACACCTTATCGACTCACCTATGGTTGTGATGCAGTCATCCCCATTGAAAAAATCATCCCTTCATTCCGAGCCATGCAACAGCCAAATCCTCTAAACAACACTTTACTGTGTGAGGATCTTGTTTTATCGGAAGAGGTCAGGGACTTAGCCGCCGAGCGAGAAAAGCATGCTAAGATTATGCAAGCAAAAGGGTATAATCGCTCGGTTGTAGCCAGGGAGTTCGAGGTAGGCGACCTTGTATTGAGGAGAGCTGATATTGGTCTCAAAAATGCAAAGGATGGAAAACTGGCCCAAAGCTGGGAAGGACCATACCGAGTTGCCTCCAAGACGGGAACAGGAGCCTACAAGCTCGAAACCCTCTCGGGCGCCTTCATCAACAACACATGGAACGTGGCGAAACTTCGAGCTTATTACAGTTAGTTTTTCATTTCGTTTTCAATAGTTTTAGTTGCTTTATTACATTTTGCTTTTTGAATTCTTTTTTGATAATGGAGTACGCTCGGTGCAACTCCGAGCCCATTGTAATTTGCTTCAAATGAATAAAAGTTCGTTATTGAATTCATTGTATTACGTACTTTTCCTCGTAACCGATTAGCCACCGATTATGACGCGAACGATTATAAACAGCTCTAACAAGAGCTTATAACTCGTCAAGTACTTTTAATAAGATTCTCGATTAAATCATGATTTCTTCAAATCATTTTATATTGAGGATAGAGGAACCCACCTCGGCTAAAGTGTTGGAGTTCCGAGGTCTTAACACTTGAATTCTTAACAAAGAGCATAAAAAGAAGCATAATAGGATTACGGATATTATAAAATATTCCAAACGAAACAACAATATAAGTTTAAACCCATCTACTGGGGCAATTACAAAAAAGGTAGCAGAATAATCAAACTATTCTAAATTGGACAATACAATGCTGTCAGCATTGAATGTGTCATCTTCTTCCTCTTCACCTTCAGCATCCTCGGCTCCTTCCCCCTCGGAATCTTCGGCCAAATGGTCAGGAAGGTCGGCGTTGTTCAGATCTATGGGAACCCCACTTGGGCCGACAATTCGACCTTTTTTCACAACAAAATTAGGGTCAGCACCCTTGGTCACGAGCCCAGGATTCAGAACGCGGAGTTGCTCGGCAGTGTTGTAGAAAGAATCTTCAATTGCATGGTCCCAATTGAACAGATTCTCCTTGGCTGCCCTCTTATGTTTGAGAGTTTTTGCCTTCATCTTCTCCAAGGAAGCTCGAAGCCCGAGTATCTCATCCTTGGCATACTCGTGCTGCTCCTGTGCCAAGGCAGTAGCTTGCTCGGCTTTCCGAGCTTTCTCAATAGCTACCTGAAGAGCAGCGACATCCTCCTTAGCCTTTTTCTGAACCCCCTGAAGTGCTTCCTCGGCCCGATTTTTTGCCCCCTCGGAATCTTGTGTTGCCTTTTGAAGTTGTTCATTTTCAGCAGCGAGCGTTTGAACTTTCCTGTTAAGGCCTTGGACCTGAAGTTCCAGATAATCCTCTCGCTCGTCTGCCTCACTTCTTCTCTTCTTTTCCTCGGCTGCCAATCCAGTATGAGCGTCATCAGCGTGGTGACCGAGGTGGTGAAGAATGCTCGCACCTCTCAAAAAACTCCTCACCAGGGATTTACAGTTGTTTTCCCAGGTCCCAGGGGTCCAGGCCTCAATCACCTCAGCATCCTCGGGAGGGAAGACAGAGGCAATGAGGGAATCGGACATCTTCTTACCCCACACCGTCTTGGCAGCGACATCGTCTTTACCCTCGGGGATTTCTATCCCTTTCTTGGACTTGCTCAAATTTAACCAGTCCCCAGCAAGGCCCTTCCCTTTGTCCAACCGAGGCTTCTTGTGGGGGGGAGGGGGGGGGGCTCGGGTGTGCATTGAGGGGCTGTTTGAACCTGCGCTTCGACGTTCACAACGTCAATGACGCGATCCCCCTTAACCACTTGTTCAACACCGGTGACCTTAACGGTCGAAGGCACTTTGGGGTTGGCGGCTAGATTTTTAGGAGACGTCGGCTGAAAAGACTGGCCCATGCTTGGCGACCCAGATGCACTTTCTTTGATCGCAGCTAGTTGTGATACTCTAGCTGCCCGAGCTTCACTCTTCTTGGCCTTGGTTGCCTTCTTCCCCATTGCTTCTGCAAGAAAAATGGGTTAGCACACCAAAAAAAAAATAGTAATACCCAGCTCGGCTTTCACTTCATCCCGTGTTCCTTTCAATAAGATTCGCTTAGTATCTATTTGCCCATGGGCTTGAAGATACTTCCAAGCCTCATCGCATAATCGCCGTTCGGCTTTCGTGAGCTCGGTCTTATAATTAAATTGATATAGAGCAGGCCCTCGGGTATAAATATCAGTCGTCCAACTCAGGGAATCGAGGCACAATCTTATCCTCCCCATCAACAACAAATTGTTCCATGAACCAACATTCCCCAATCCCCGTATACTCATACTGGAAGAAGAGAGGCTTGAAGGATTTCCATGAATCAGTTACCTTGGCGAACAGGGCATGCTCCCTCCGAGCCTTTAGCGATACCCAAAGTCCCTTTGAATCACCAAATTTGTTCACTTGGGGTGCGTACAACCAGAAGAAAGATCGCAGTGTTTCCGTCAAATCCTCGGCATCACAAAACTGCTGAAAAGCTCGGACGAATGCCCAGCCGCTCGGATGTAGTTGACTCGGAGCGATTCCTAAATGGTTTGGAACTTCCATTTCAAAGGTGGAGAAGGGCATCCGAATGCCAATTCTAGTGGCTATTTCTTCATAGAAATAGAAAAATTTTCTACCTTCAGGTACTTGTAAGCATATCCGATCATCAATGCCTAAAGGTCTCAACACAAAGTCCGAGGCATTTCCGTCAGCGCTCGGGGGTGTCAAAGTCGGTCGGAGATGATTGAGACTATTTTCCGTCAGCAGTGACGGTCTTGTTCCTAGTACCTCCCGATCGAAAACGGCATCATACTGCGCGTGATTGGGTGGCAAAGGATACTCTTCTGGGTTGGTAACACACCTGCGTTCCACCATATCTGGGGAAAAAGCAAAAGGCTCGGTGTTAGGATTTTTTATAGCACGAGTTTTTATTTTTAACTTAAAACCGAGCCCTGGACTTTTTCCCCCCTCCCCCGGTGGACTCTCCAAAGGTCCTTTCCCCCTGGTGTCAGGGTCGGGGCTAAGCCTAACTTGGGCTCGACGCTCGACAAATCTGTAAGCTAACAACCACTTATTCTCATCTGCGGGATTCGATGGATATTCTACAGCTAACGGTTTTACCTCGGCGGATCCCTGATTAGTGGGGGGAGTAGTAGAAGGGTGTATAGACTCATCGATATCAAAATTTCCCTCATTCCCAGAATTCCCAGAAAAACCAGAAAAACTTGAAGAACTCGAATCACTATCACTAGAGGGTTCTTCTCCTAATCTCCTGCAAAGTTCACGATAAATTCTCCGTAAACCTCTCCATCCTCTCATGATTAGCTAACTACTTACCCAGAAATCCAAAGTTACCCAGAAATCCCAAGTTACCCAGAAATACTAAACAACACTCAGACCTAGAAATCCCCTAAAGTCCAGACACCCTGCAAAACCCAGAAATGCAAAACCCTCTCAAAAAATTAAAAAAAAAAGGGAAACAAGAACAGAATCAAAATGAGTTATGCTTGAGTTAGAAGGAGGACAATTACCTGCTTGTGATTGTTAATCTCTGGAAAAAGCTGGAAACAGCTAAGGAGGAGGAAGGGAAATGCGCTTGGAAGGAGAGAGCAAGAAAGGTTCTGCTTTGGGTTCTGATGAGAAAGGAGTGAAAGGTGATGAGGGGAAGTAAGAGATTCGACAGAGAGAGTTTTCTGGGATGAGATTCTGATGAAAAATGGATGATGGGATTCTGATGAAAATTGGAAAGTGATGAAGGGAAGTATGGGATTCAAACAAATCCCTAAGTCTTTTCGGTTTCCCTCCACGTTGCACGTGTGGGCCGAAAGCCCACTAACCCACTCAATCACTCGCAGGATGAGACGTGGCAGTTACTAGAGGTACTTTTTCAAATTTCAAAATTTGAAATGATTTGGCACAACTTACAAGGGAACGCGCCGTACCTAGAGAACCCAAAACGTCACCTCGAGACAGGCTGCATAATTACAGTTGTCACACAATACCGAACTAGGACATCCGGAAAGGTCAACCCTAAACACTTGCTACCTCGTCACAGACTTCCCAAAGTCTTGCGAGCTGGGGGGCTTGTAGGGTCTGCCGACCGTATAAGGACTAAGTCTTACTTAAGGGATTCTTTAAGGACCCTTCCCTCGGTTTACTCAGCACAAACGTCCCTCGCTCGGACTTGTTGGCTCCGAGCGCGCTAAAGGACCAGGCTCGGACTTGATGGGGCCGAGCCTCACAAACGGTCTTCAACCCATCGGCTCGAGATTCTAGGGCCGAGACATAACGTCGGCTGGTAGATGGACTCAGTCTTTATCAAGGCTTCCTATCCCTTCCGCAAATCTCTTCTAGATTCTCGCTAACAGCCTAGACATGAGATCTTGAGCTGATCTTATCCAGATTCTAAGAGCATAAACTTTCGATATTATCTCATAGAATCCTAGCTCAGCTCAACCCTGATACAAGGCCCATACGGCCCATATCAGCCTCCTCCAAACCCTATAAATAGCTCATAACAGCTAGGGTTTCAGGTACGTACTCTCATCCCTAAGTTGACACTCTGCACACACTTGTTGACTGGGGAGACCCTGCTTTTCCCAACTGGAACTGCAGAAATACCATAAAGTCACATATTAACACTTGATCCTCTCTTGGGCTCGTGGTTCCATAATCTTAAGCACTTAGAGAGTTAAGGACATAGTGTTCTAGGACACTACAACAATGTTTTTTTTTTTTCCATTGAGAGTATATTTAAACCAATATAGCAAATTGACTGGTGTGGCTGTGAATTACAATGTTTTTTTTTTTTTTTAGTTTTTATTTTTTATAGTTAGCGAATTACAATGTTATTTGCGTGTCATTCAACTAACAGCTTATCTATCTCTTTATTACATATCTCTTTATCGGGAGTTAGTTTACGATGTTGTCTTTCTATCTCTTAGAACTTAGGCTAGGATCGATTTCTTATGATTTTTCTTTGAATGTACTGACTGTTGAATGAATTACTTTAGTCCTGTTATAAGTAAAGCAAATCAATATCGAATAATAAGCAAATTTAATCTAGAATATACTATATAAAAATTAGTATAACCACCTAAAATAACTCATTACTCCCTCTGGTCCTATTTATAAGTCACATTCTAGAAAAAGATTATTTGGTCTTATTTATAAGTCACTTTGTATTTTCTAGAAGGCATTTATTGCTATTTTCTCTTATTTGCCCTTTGTCCATTAATGTAAAGTAATACATTGTGAAATTCCCAATGCAAGTTAAGAGGGTAAGATTGTAATGTTGAAATATTTTTTTAAAGTTTCAAGAAACCTAACTACCTTTCTTGGCCCGTGTGATATGGTTAAGTATGTCCTATAAATAGGACAAGAAGGAGTATTACTTTTCTTAAATTTTCTCCCAGTAATAGAAAATGTTAGTTATGATGACGTCGCCGCTTACGCAGAGTGGATTGGAATAATTTCCATCAAGTCAAGCCATGAATAGAAGAGTTTCAATTAAATTTGACCTTTCTGTATAAGGACACACGATTTTGAAGTAGCCATGTCAATTTCGTAGTTAGTTGTTTCTGCATAGTGATTTCCGTGACACTTGTTAGCTATACTGTAGCTAGCTTGTCCCCACTTCTCCACCCAAAGAGTGAGTCGAAGTTCATGCATCCACCACATTTAGATTCGTGAATCTTCCGATATGAATTCTTTTCATACACGGTGAATCGAACTCGAGACCCGAGTCACTTATCACTCGTCTCAACACATATTGGTAACTAATAAGTATTTTTAAGAACATTATTAAAAAAAAAGGTAAGTAAATAGAGAAAATAGTATATGCACTAACAATGTAAAGATTTATTACACTGTCGGGATATCTTTCATCGTTGATGGGTTAGCAATGATTGACTTGTAAGTAAAAGTAATTCATATAGATGGTGGATGATACACCGACAGTGTATAAAACTTTACACTGTCAGTACACATATATTAAACTCAAATAAATATCATTTTGTGTTGCACTAAAAATATAAGTTTAATATCATGAACTTCCATTTAAAAAAAAAATATGAACTTTTGAATTTAGTTTTTTAATATTAATTTTTTTTATATTTATTGTCATTAAAGCATTTGTTAACAATATACTTTTTCTCTTTTCTATTATTATTATTATTATTATAAATGGGAGGAAAAGAAAAGTTGAAAGAAAGATAACTAAGAGAAGCCGAGGGATTTTAGTATTTAGGTTGTTTAATATAAAAAAATAAAATAAAAGGAAAATGGAAGGAAAGGAAATGCATTTTTGCTATTTGGGGGCAAACGGTTCCAAATGAAACTGCGAGCCGAATTAAAAATTAAGGTTTCATACGGTTCATGGTTCAGTTTAGTTTTTTTAAGAAAAATCGTTGAGATTAGGTTTGGTTCATTATTTCATACTTTACAAATAGTAGAAACTGAACCGAACAGACACTCAATTAAAAAAACCAAATTCTTTTATCAGTGGGACTAGGACGTGAATAGAATTATTTATTATTTAATATATATATATATATATATATATATATATATATATATGTAAATTAGGTCCCTCCCTTAATTGTTTTCTTCCCAATCGTTAATTTTGTTCGATCATAGCTGTTCATTATTCTTATTCATTTTTTTCTTATTTATTAAGATTAAGCAATACCTATTAAAAAAAAACCAATAATACAGATGCTATAAGTAGAAAATCAACTCGAAACTCCACAAATCTCTTTATTCAAAAATGTTAATGATAATATATTCAGTGCATTGAAACAAAATCCCTTGTTCCTTGTCCGCGTAAGACAGCCCAGTTGGTGGCTGCAGGGACACTTAGGATTTCTCCCTCTCCCAGGTCATGGGTTCTACTCCCAGACCTCCCATGTAAACCCAAAAAAAAAAAATCCTTTGTTCCTTTGATGGAAGTAATTTTAAATTTTAACTAATTTATAAAATAAAACACAACAATATCTTGAATTCTAGGGTCATTGCGAATCGTGAATTAGTGTGGTCGCAAAAAAAAAAAAAAAAAAACCAACTATTTAAGAGATACACATGAATAAAACAATAGAAGGAGTGTGATCTATTTTACTAATATATGAAGTTTAAGAGTTAACCGAGAAGAAAAAATAGTTCATGATATTTATTTGCAAAAGACTGGTATTTATACATTTTCCCTATTTTATAATGACGTATATGGTTTTATTCGATTTAAAAAAGTATATTTTATATAATCCATAGTTTGAATTTTGTAATATTTTATTAATAATATAATTTTATAAGTAATGTTTTATCTTTTGATGTTAGGGATTGTAATGAGATATTGTGATGAACAGATTTTTCCGAAAAATAATTATAGTTTTATTTATTAATTAGTTTCTAATTTTTAGTTATAGAATCACATTTTTTGAACGAGTAGTGATTAATTATGATGATTTCAAATGAATACACGTGAGCAAAATTATTACCCATTTATAAATAGGATTAAAATAAAAATGTTGGGCTAAAATGAATGCAGCAAATCTAGAATATGTATAAAACATTATCCGCAAAGCAATAATTTAACAGTGACTTTCATATGTTTATACATGGATTTTTTTTTTTTTTTAATATGTGTCCTAGATCATTTGTTAAAATACCTATTTTAGGTAAACCTTTATTGAACCAACGTGGGATTGGTCAAGTGGTAGCTCACTTGGTCCCTTAACCAACTGGTCTCGAGTTCGAGCTTTGGGTATGGAGCAACTCCCACTGGAAGACCCTTACCGCTTATAGTGCGAGCTCAGTTGGGTCGGACCGAATAAGTTGTATTCTAACTAAACCAGATCTGGATACCGGTTGATGTACAAAAAAAAAGGTAAACCTTCATTGAAAATTGGCGAAATTATAATATGAATGTGTATTTGTTACATCAATAGTTGATGTAAACTTTATCAACAATATAAGTTTTTTAACATGATCATGTGAATACATTAAAAAAAACTCTTTATACATTAGTTACAAATATTTTCTTTTAAAATTTAAAGAAATTAAATCACTGTCAATATAGTAAAGTACAATTGAAAAAGAAGATAAATGTTCTTGTTTAACATGTCATTTAGATTTTAGAGTCCAATAATGCAAATTAGTGCTATCAACGAATGAGAAGTTCTCAAATCTTTTTTAACCTTTCACTTATCACCATCCCTACGATCATATCTTTTCAATTAGCAGATGAGATTTCTTCATTGGACTCTTCCAAATCTTTATCATTGTTCCCTTCACAATTTTCTTCCAAGGGCTTGCTAGTGTAAAACCAAGCACATAATAGAAAATAAATTAGATTAATAACTTGAATCCCACTAACAAACCAGTAATAGTAGTCCAATCTACCCCTATTGAGGTTCCTATCAGGTATCCAATTGCTCTCTTTACCACTATACCTATGGACAAGTGTTACCATTAGTGTAGCAGTATAGCTCCCAATGGCTGTAATTACGCAATAGAGAGCTGTAGCACTACTTCTCATGCTCTCAGGGGACTGATCAATAAGAAATTCAAAAATCCCAACAGATGCAAAAACATCAGCCATCCCATGCAGACAATACTGAGGTACCAACCAAAAAACGCTAATAGGAATAATTGCTTTTGGATCATCCAATAAGTGGTACTCGGCCGCAATCACTTTCCTTTTGATTTCCACCAATGCTGAAATAATAGTGGCTATAATGTTAACTGCAAAGCCTACTCCCATTCTTTGTAGAATTGTGATTCCAACAGGGTTTCCGGTGAACCTTCGAGCAAAAGGTACAAAAAGGCGTTCGTAGAGAATAACTCCGATCATCATTGTTAACACACTAAAAATAGACATATTAGCAGGGGAAATTTGGAATGAGTGAGAGAGGTGACGATCCATCGTGCGAGCTTGTTGAATGGCAAAGCTGGATAGAGACGCAGTAGCGGTTATGAGCAAAATTCCTGATGACCAAATTGGAAGTGTTCTAATCATAGATTTTAGCTCTTCAACTCTATGAACAGTGACCAATTTCCATAACTTTGGTGGTACATTTGGGTTTTTGCTCTCCTCTTCTGTGACAATTGCAGCCTTGTCTAACCATCTACGAATATAAAGTAAGTTATAGTAGCCAAAATCATATTCATCATATAATATCAAAATCACTATTGCAGTTTTCACAGAGTACCTCCTATGTTTTTGTAGTCTTCTAAGTTCTAACCCTAACAATTATCAATTAAATTAGAAAAGTAGTTTAAGGATTAAAAAATTGTATACTTGCAATTATTTAGCATATGAAGCTTTCTATTTCCTACTAAATTAACAATTCATGAAAACACTAGGAGTTAATATGTTATCTTGTTGAGAAAGTTCATATGAGTGGAAAATGTATTCATGGTATATACCTATATTATTAAAGGCATTTTATCTTTGAAGTTAGCCTGTGTAAATTCCATGAAGGGCAATGCTAATAATAACCAGCTTCTCCCCATGATCCATATACTTTAGTTTTTGGTTTGAATCAAAAGATGACTTACTTAAATTGATTAGAGTGTAAAAGCCTTCCTTCCAAAGAAATAGCAGCATCAAGCTCCTTATTTTGGTACAAAAGCTTTGGATCATCAGGTAAAACCTCATTCCTCTTCCTTATAGCCGCGACAAGTACCTGTATCAAACGAACTAAAGGACTTCCACCTGGTTTCACATGCTTATAGAGTGGTGAGCCCAACACAAAGACGATGATCGATATGAGCATGGCAAGTGTTGGAATTCCAAGACCCCAACCCCAACTCATATTATCTTGAATGTAAACCACAATGGTCAAAGCACTTAGAGAAGCCAATCCCATGAAGAAAAAGTACCAATTGAAAAGGTTCCACTTCCTATTTGCCACACCATTCTTGGTCATATCAAACTGGTCTGCAGAAAAAGGCACGACACAAGGTCTAATGCCACCCGCGCCAAGAGATGTGAGGAGGAGAGAGATGTAGAGTATCCCGAGCTGTGAGGAGGTGGCTTCTTGGCAGTTTACTTGTGTTGGACATGGTGGGGGTCGCATATGTGGTAGAATAGTTGATAAAGTGATAATAACCATTCCCTGGTCAAGCACAAGAGTATGAGAAAATATATTCATTGTATAACATGCAATATGATCTGTTAAAATAGAAAACATTTTATAAGTGTGCATTGATAATGTAAATTTTTTTAAACATTCAAGGCATTATATCCATTGTCATATGAATGACTTTTACTTACAAGTCAACAATCAGTTTTCACATGAAATTCTTAGACTCCAAATCATTCTCTGATTACTTGGGTTTGAAACATAGTCCAATTGACACTAAAGGTAATGTTAGAGATCATGATTTTAAATTGTAGCTGCAGTTGCAATTATAGATATGTTAGATTTCGAGATATTTATTAGTCCTAAACCAGATGGTTTGGTTCAGGCTTTTTTGGAGCAGCATGAAGTATATAGTAGGGGTAAATGTGCGTTACGGAAATAAAGATTTAATTAGAACTAGCAATTTGTTGAAGTAAGTCAATTCAACTATAAACCAACTTTAATCCTAAAGGTATATAATGCCACTCTTACTTAGGATTTCAGGCCCATAACCTGCTGTAATGTCCTGTATAAGGTAGTTTCAAAGTTATTAAGGCAGAGACTGGAAGTTGTACTGCCTAATATTATTAGACTCATTTGCATCTCTATACTCTATAATCTTTCGTGCATTGTGATGGCACCCAACTCACCAAAATCAATCAACAATCGATTGGTCGGGCTCACTTCAATGAATTCATCATTCTTTTCAGATGAACAAACACTTTATCGCCAACAATGTTATAATCAGGTGAACGCCATGACTTCGAATATCCAGTCCTGGATTCATTACCCAGATTTGCTTTATGCAGCTTCAAAAGTTACCCTTAGCTTGAATACAAGACGCAAAAATGGCTTGATTCAGTTTGCTCTGAAGAATTCTACCGCTTTTTCTTTCTTCGTGTTCCTCCTTTTAGCATTCTAAAGATAAATCTTTGGAACTTTGTTCTGGCCCTTCATTTTCAAACTCAGAATCCTCATCTTCCAGTAAGACTTCTCCCCCTCAAATGCTAACTCCTACTACTCAAAACCAGACATTTGCCTCTACAATTTAGTAATAGAAGTTTCAAGCTTTGCGTTGATCCTTTGAGCAACTAGAAGATCCTTTCTAGCCTTCGCCACTTGATCCTCTAGTTCAATAATAGTCTGCATCCAAGCTATTCGACCTCCTGCAAACCTCACCAGAAAAGCTCGACCAATACTGTGTTGATTAAATCCTCCAGACGACAAGTCTATTCAGCCACCGACAAAGTGGAAAACCTATCTACTGCTTCATCACACACCAAATCGAGGCTGGAACTGTCCGCAATTTCCTCTCTTTTCTCAATGAAAAGGATCTTGACATGAGCGGATGGAAGGGCGAGTTAATCAAAAGATGTTACCAGCTAAATCCGAGAGGTACCGTCATTCATTATATACAAAAACTATCAGTGTACTGGAACCAAGGTCTATTAATACTTTAGAGAGGGGTCCTGGCATGGCATTACGACCTCTTGAAATTAAATTCTAGATTAACTATAATCATAGGATTATTGTTAGAAATAGAACTATCCTGTTATAAAACGGATGAATCTGTAAGATTATCATATGATATTTTATACTAATGGGATGATAAATATTCGATTAGATTACCTTATGCAAATAGGAGATAAACACCTAATTTCAACCATGTTATTTGATAAATCTTCCATAATCTCATGAAGATTACAGCAGGATTATGAACAAAGTTAAAGACTTAAAGCATTAAGGAAACCTACTCTAAAGGCAATATTCTAAAAGCTTTATATAAAAACAAGAAATTAGGTGCACTCTTTCTAACCTTCAACTAATGTTGAATCACAAGTTATTTAGTTGGGAGAACTACATATGCTTGACTCCCCCTGTTGCACCCTAGACTGTGCGTAGGACCAGGGTTTTCTCCTTTCCAGGCTATAGTGCTTTTTTTTTTTTTTTTTTGTAGATCATGATTATTTTTATACTAGAACAGTTTGAATAAAAATAGGGGGTTAATATCATTTTAATGAATATTAAAGATGATTTATAAAAAATTATTGTAATTCATAATTGCGGTATTTGGTTGCTATTACGATTGTATTACAATTACTACAATGACTACAATTGCGGTTATAATACAACATAAGTACTTTTAAAATGACAATTTTCTTTTCTTTTGCTCATATTATAGTTTTTTTTAAGGGAAAATGTGTATTTTATTTATAGATCAAAAACAATACAAGAAATTTCACACTAATAATAATCAAAGGGAAAGCAAAATACACTGCAACAACAAACTCTTCCATATGATAGATCATCAGCAACTGCCAAAACTCGACTCTAACAGGAGATTCAATAGCCTTTAATACCAAGATAACAATCTCATTGATACAGGGACTAAGCTCAGTTCGGCGACAAGGAATCTCAAATCTAAGACGAGAGAGTCGTTGGACGGTAGCCAAATCAACAGTCAGCAAAGAGAGATCTGTCTCGACGAGTAGCCTTCCAATTATTGGAGCAAAGAGAATAACCATCAGATATGGAAAGTTGAAACTATCCAGAGGTATCCCTTCACTTGAAACACAAAAAACAAAAACAACTTGCACAAAGACAAGACAAAACCCAGAAAAACTGGGGGAAAATAAACCCACACCCTTTCCCAAAGGAAGGGGAGGGACAGATCTCCCTCCCCCTATCAAGAAACAGCAAATGAAAACAAGCAGGAGAAGAGGAGGGGAGAGAAAAAAAAATTGCTCATATTATAGTTAGAAATAGTATAAAATCATATTCCAACATGCTATATAATTGAGAAGGTATAAAGAAGAGTGTGACAAACCAGTTCATAGATGATTGAAGAAACAGTTATAGTCCAAAATCGACCAGCAAAGGATTCGTCAATAAGAGCTCCGAATACAGGGGTAAAGCTAGCTATTCCAATAAAGATGGTGAGAGTGTTGGAGGCGGAAACCAATGGCATGTTTAGCACTTGGGTCAGGTAACTAATCAAGTTACCATAAAAACCAGCTACTGCAAATCTATCAGTTACTTCATTTGCTGCATATAGAAAATAAAACAACATTTAAATATAATCAAGTCTACGTTAGCCCATTTTTTTGTGTATCAAATTGTAGTATTAATTTCTGAAAATATGGTTTCATTGGTGCTTCCCTGCTTCCCAATCAATATAGCTTTATTCATCCCGTCTTAGGATCTACACCCCTAGTTGTTCTAGGTTCCTTGCTTTGCCCTCACACTGTCCCACCTCACATCACCCTACCATCACTTGCAGAGGTAAAAGTAGGTGGGAGTAACTACTCCTCCTGAAATTTTAAGTATTATTACTCCTTGGTCTGATCCCAGACCCTTTTAGAGTTTTTATTTTGGTTATATTTATAATACATTTTTTCAATTTTCAATAACATTCAAGTACTTCTTTCCATTAACACTCATATAAAATCAACATTTTTTAGATTTTCAATAATAATTACAGGGGTAGTTTTGAAAAAATATATCAAATTTTTACATTTCCAATGTAACTAACAAATTTATCCACTCTCATTTATGGGAGTGAAAAAGCTTAATTATGTCACAAGTCCCTGAAGTTTGGGATACTTTTGCTAGATACTCTTGTTCTTATTTTTTTCAATGTCTGACTCTCCAAAGTTACTTATGGGTTTGTCATATATCCTGGTCAGACGCAGGATAAGAACATTGAAAAAAATAAGAAAAGGGTATCTAGCAAAAGTATTCCAAACTTCAGGAACTTGTGACATAATTAAGCTGAGTGAAAAACCCCAAAAGAGTTTTACAGATAAGAAGGGAAGGAGTATATAAAAACTAATGGTAACTTATATCAGTGATCGTTGATTGGATTAGTGGCATGACACTTGAGTTCTAGTAGATGCAATCATGTTAGGTATGCAAATTGTTCTAGTCAAATAGGGCAACACAAACCATCAACGCTAAAATGTTCTAGTCAAATAATTATGCAAATTGTTAGGTATAAAGATTCAAAAATTACCCATGATTTTTGTTAAAGCTTCTCCGACCATTATTCATGTATGCAAGCGAACGTTATTAACTGTATCCTCTAAACTTTTGGTCAAGATCAGCCACTGCCTACCACCTTTCTCCTACGTCCCTAAAGACCTATACATCAAAAGCATCCACTAAGCCACAAATCAAAAACCACTAACTCCCTTCATCTTGCGACCCACCTTTAAATCCTCGCTTGCCAACAGACATCTCAAGACCACCAATAGCTCTAAGCCTCTAACTACACCAGTACACCATAGCCAAACCATCAACCATGACCTTTATCCACAATATATCTCATAATGAAATTCGAAGCCAACACACTTCTCACAGAAACCCAAAAATAAACCATAAACCCAAAACCTTGACCCATTAACTCACACATGCTCCTTAAACCCTAAAAACGACATCTTTTTTCCCTTTCCATATAAACATCAGTCCAACCAAATACCCACCACCCTAGATGAAGACTCAATTGAAATGACTATTACATAAGAGGACAATGAAAGGAAAGCGGGGCCTCGACCACCAATCACTCAAAGTTGAATAATTGAAACTCTACAAAGCAGAGGGTGGCCACAACACCAACATCTTCCATGAGTAGCTAGGGACTAAATAGGTTGTAGTCGAAGAGATGGTTGACTCATTCGTCTCCCTAGGCATACAATGAGATGGCAAACAACCACGACCCCCGCTGGAACCAAAACAAGCTATAACAACAACAACATATGACCAAGGTGAAGGCAAGAAAGTGGTGATTGCTATGAACCAAAATGCACCAAAAAAGGCACCCATAGGTAAGTAAGGCAAAACCTGGACAAGAGCGAAAAAGCTGGAATGTGGTATTGGTAAGGAGGACACTAACACATTCCTAGGAACTTTATTGATGTAACGGTGCTAAAGGAGATGATGATTGATACTTGCGCAAAGAAGAAGAGAAGTTTTGGCATGACATGTAAACAAAACGAACCTAAAGTTCAAAGACCGAAAACATAATTAAGCCTTTTCAAAATTACTCATATAATTATCATCATTCAGACTCTAAGAAAATGTTAAGTAAATATAGATCTTTGTGAAAAAGAAATAATTGATGTATGTTATTGAAAATTGATAGAAGCTTATAAAGAGAGAGAATGTAAACCATTGTATGATGCCTATATTTAAAGGTAGAGGAAGTATATGACTAAATCAAGATGTATTTATTTTGGACACACATTAAAAAACTAACGTAAATTTAATATTTATTTGTCACACTTAATATCAAAGAACACTAGTTGGGAGGACAAATCTAACTAAACTCATGTGATTAATATTTTACGCTGATTACAGGTTTGACAATACCTGGTAAAACAAAAATAGTATCAGGATTATTTTTTTTAGGCTTCAAAATTTGGAGGATTTCTCCTAAAAAGAGTGAAAGTACATGTTGGAAAAATATGTTGAAGATGATTGTGTTGTGGTAAAATCCACTGCCTTAAAAGCAAACTAAAAAGATTGTCGGACAGTCAAGGTGTAACTATGTAATCGTTCTTGTTTCCCAAAATTAACATAACAATTCTCTAACTCGTGCATTCAAGGTAAGGAACTTGAATTTTCATAATGTTTGGTCGTTCAAAAAAAAATAAAAAGATTGGAAGGAAAGGAAGGCAGAAGGGGAGTATCTTTATTCTATCTCAACCACACTGTGGAGGTGGTCTCTAATATATAGCACTAGGCTGAACCTCTCAACAATAAGGGCCATATAAATTATAATTAATCCTAACATGAAGCAGCTGATCGAATAATGATCCATAAAGTTTGCAACAGCTATATGCAAAAACGTGGGGAAAATGAAAAAAACATTAGTTAGTGATTTTCCAAAAAAAGACATGTACATCCACCTCACTTGAACGACGATGCATATGAATTGGGTCCAACAAATCCACTACCAAAATCCAATAAAATATTTGCAAGTACGTAGAATAGAATATAATATAATTGGTTAAATTTTTTTAAAAAAATAAAAAATAAAAAGCAATATGAGACTAAAATTTTTCTTGGAAATGCCATTATTTCCAACGGCACATGTGAAAAGAAGGACTTAGATTAGCTGCGGTTAGCATCACGGTGAGGTCACTGCACTCATCCAATCCAACCATTCACACCCTTTTACTTTTATTTTCAATTTTTAATGTGACAAAAAAAATTTAAGGATTAAGATTGGATACATTTGAATTAAGAAATCTAGCTAATATTTTTTTAATTGAATTAATATGGTGTTGATTTAATTTATCCTTTATTTATCTTATAATTATATTTATTACTTGTTAATATATTTTTTCATTATTATCTCTCTTCTTAATAATTAGGTGGAGGTAAAATTATAAAAAGAGTAATTAATATATATTGTATTGATTTTCTAAAAATAACTTATATAAAAAAAAATATGCTAAAAATACACTTGAAATGGAATGGAGAAAGTAATTGGCTAGCACATATTTGCTCCGTTTGATATTAAATATTGTTTAAAGTTAGTAAAGATTGATCCACGCTTAAGCAAGGTCAGGTGTTCGAATCCTGCCTTGTGCATGCAGCAGCGTTAAATCTCGGGGCTAGCTGTCCCACCCATTAGAGGTGCCTACAAGCCAGCAAAGAGATTAGTCACAGCGGTCGGCGGTGGACACTCCGGTTATGGACCAAAAAAAATACAAAAGGAAAAAAAATTTAATTGAAGTAAAATTTTATTTTTATTTTGATTAAAACACCTTTATTTATAATGATGTAGTCAAGAGAAAAAAATGTAATATAAATTTAATACAACAATTAATAAGAAAATATAATTGGAAGGAAAAAAATTTAACTAAAACCTAAAATTTTATAACAACATTACTTTTAAGAAAAAAAAAAGCTAACATAACATCGCATATAAAACAGATAAAGGGAGTAATCAATACATTAGTAAAGATTCCTTAGTATACAATCTCTCATGAAAATAAATGATAAGAATAATTCTAAGAAAAATGTTTATCCCACATTACGTGTACTACTTGAGATAGGAAAGAGAGAAATTGAAAAAGATGAAGAAAAAAAATATAATTGATGATGCAATAATAAAAAGAAAATAATATATATATGAACTGACAATGTAAAGATTCAAGATATCATCCATCGTTGATAGGTTAGCAATAATTGACTTACAAATAAAAGTAATTCGTATGGATATTGGATGATACATTGAGAGTGTAAAAAACTTTATATTGTCAGTGCACATATATTAAACTCATAAAAAATAGAAAAAAGATGAAATATAAAAGAAAAGATAGAAATTTAAAAAAAAATTGGAATATCACTGCTCTAATTCTACACGAGCTAGTACCTTCTTAATTCAACTTCCTAAATTATCTTTTTATGAAAGTTTTGAACGCTTTTTAAATTTTCATTTATTTTTTTATATTAATACATACTTAATTTGGTATTAAGATAATTTTTTTTAAAAAAAGCTATAATAGAAAGACTTTGCAAAGCTGGATTGATAAAGAAGCTGAGCTCTATTATTGGATAACACTAATACACAAGTGGACACAAGATGAATATTTTAAAAAGTTTAGTGTTATCCAGTATACACAATCCATGTACAATTGTTGGAAAAACTTTTATTTTCCAATAATTAAATAAAACAACTTAAATGAAAAATGTCAAAATTCTAACGAGCAGTTTTATGAGTAGGTTTCTTTCTTTACGTTAGTCCCTCTATCATTGCTCATAATCTATATCTAACAGGACGTACTTACTATAATCCCTCCTTTTTACCATATTTTTTTATGAGAAAATAATATATACACCGATAATGTAAAAGTAATATTGACTTGTAAGTAATGATTGTCAGGATATCATCCACCATGATGGGTTAATAATGATTGACTTGTAAATAAAAATAATTCATATTGATGGTGGATGATGTCCCGATAATGTAAAAAACTTTACACTGTAAATGCACATATATTAAACTTTTTTTTATTGTGTAATACTTCTGCATTTCGTGTACTTACTCTTTCTATATTTAGTGGATCGTAAATCAATTATTCTTCCTAAAAATAAGGAGGGTGGTGTATACCTTTTCATAAAAAAAAGTGCTGTATACTGGAAATATATTAAAGAGAGTTACCGCTAAAATTTCTCTTTCTACTGAGACCTCAAAGTAGATTTATATATGCAATTCGTTTCACACTATATATATAGCAGAGCTCAAACTATAAACTTCAATTGATTTTTTGAAAGCTGTAAACTATGTGAACAGATGAAGGTCAACCATGAAAAATCTCTGTCTCTAATATCTCTGTCCCCGGGCTTGGCCCAACTCTGGCAAAGGGAGAGCACGCTAAGGCTGGGTTTACCTAGTGGCTACGTGTTCGAATCCTGGCCAGGACGGACATGCCTAAGATTTATGAGGGAGGCGCTCCAGGGACGGAGTAGATATCTCCCCCCAGTTTGGCTAGCCCTCCCAGGTCCAAGGGTCGACGTGGTTGGGTCCAGGCTCTGGGTTATAAAAAAAAACCTACATATTTATTGAAACATGCAAGAGCAAGAAAAACGGGGGAGATAATAGAATGAGTAATAAGTAAGTAATGAAGTATAATTAAGGAGAGGATTCAGGATACGCATTTGCTACCAAATTCAATAAAAATATTCTAAAATTAGGAGAATGAATATGTATGTATGTACCAAAGATGAAAGGCAATGTTCGGAGGCCTCCTCGTCGCTGCTGTTTCCCCTTACTGTTTACTTCTTCTTCTCTTAGGACCACCTCCCCACTGCTCCTCATGTTCTCTGTCTCCATATCTATGCTGCACACTCTTTTTGTTTTATGCTCAAATATACATCCATTTGAAGCTTAGTACTCTTCTATATATTATAGACTGACTTCTGTAGCATGTGATATTCTGACACCAATAATGTTATTATAAGATTAAATTATCACTTTCTTCTCTTAATTTGTGTGCATATGTCACTTTTGAGTTTTGTTCTTAAGATTAAGGGATAGTGGAAAAATAAAAATTTATTTATTGTAATGATATTTTGCAACGACCAAAATTTGTTGTTGCAAAAATGTTTTTTAACGACATGTCTAAATCGTTGCAAAATATTTTTGCTATATGTCCAAATTCATTTCTCTGTTACGTAAAAGACAATGCTTGTGTGAAAAAATTTGGTCTAGTATTTGCAATGAAAATGTTATTACAGAATACATCAGAACTTTTATGCAATGACAAATGTTGTTTCAAATAGTTTTTGGCATGACATATCGTTAACTTCTTGCCAAAATACTGTTTTTTTGTTTACGAGGGAAATCTCATCATCATTGCAAAATACTGTTATTAATAACTAAATATCATCAATAAAATGGTTATAATGTTATAATGAATCTTTAAAATTGTTTATTAATTTTTTTAACTAATTAATTGTACACTGATAATATAGAATCCTAATTGAGCCTATGAGTCAATTTATTTTATCCCTGAACATTATTTTAAGAAAATATGCTATTTTATACCTGACCACATAATTTTGCCACACATAATTTTTCCACACTCAAAATATGCTTTTAATGTAATAAGTAAATGTTAACTTATCTCAATTTTTGTAATTTATTATTACCATTAATTACTACTTTGGTTTTATAACTATACAATAGATTTTTATACAAAATATGTTTCCTGTGTAAAAAAATGTTACTCCTTCCGTCCCTATATATAAGACCCATTTGGGGGATTTCAAGTTCATTAAGAAAGTTGATTAATTTAGTTAATGGTATGGGAAATGTGAATATTTAGATATGTATTTTCAAAATTACCCCTATTAATATTAATGAAAATCTAAAAAGTGTTAAATAAATAGGGGTGTTTGTGAAAAAAAGTAATTAATGGTCATTGAAAATTGATATAAGATCTTATAAATAGAAACAAAATAAAAGTGTCAAATGGTCTTATATTTAGGTACGAGTAGTATAAAAGTTTGGCTGATAAAATTAATAGGGCATCAAATACAATTTTATACAAAAATTTAAATAGAAGACATGAGGAGTAACCAGCAAAACTAACAATTTCAAACAGAGTTGCCAAGATTTTTGTATGCAGTACGTATAAAAATAGGTTGACATGTACACAAGGTAGTCGGTTGGATAATGGCAACCATTGATCAAATTTTTTAGCAAAATCAATGACCAAAAGACTTGTCCTCATCAAACTTGGCACCACATCAAACGTTAACCACTTTCACCATCTACCGAAAAACAAACTCGCTCTTTTCTTTCATTACGACTTGAGCAACAAGAGGCAAGGAGCCAATGTAACACCAATCAAACATTCTCTCCTCATTTTCACAAAATCTACCATTATTTTTTTTTCTTAGAATTTAGCTCATTTACTTCCTCTACACATTCATGTAGATTTTGTGATGATCCACCAATGTTTAAAGTGTTAGAAATTTTTAAAATTATGAGTTTTATATGTGAAAATTGAGTTTTGATGTTTGGTAAAGGGTTAATGCTATATTTCTAAACTTTAGGAGCTTTGTTTAGATAGGAAAAAGTGTAAACCCATGTGAGTAACTTGTTCCCTCTTTCCTTGTGTTGAAAATCGTGTATTTGGTGTGTTAGAATGTTGCTGAATTGATTTTTAGCGTTAGAAGCTGGAGACTGGAGAGTAGTATTAATGATAGTTTGACTCTTCAAAATGTTATGGTTTAGGTGTATATGTTATTACTTTGTAAAAACCATAGGTATTTTGAGGAAATCGGTGTTTTAATGTTGTGAGAGTGTTATTTTTATAGTTGATTACGTTGGTTTTGATTTTGAGAAGTTTATGAAGTTTGCCATGAAGTGTTGAACCTCAAAATGATTATTATTTTGCTGCCATAAAGTGAAGTCTCTGTTGGCTTGTTCTATATTGTGAATTCAACATTGGTTTTGTAAGATTGGGTTTAACATCTTGAACTTGATAAAATGAGCTTCTGGTTTTGGAACTGAGATTTTGATCTTGAGCAAGAGAAATCAGATTTGGAAAAGTTATGTGAATTATGTGTGTGTTGCTTGAGTAACAAGAAACTAGCATAGTACAAAATGTGTCAATGTGATTTTGAGATTGGAATTCGAAATGGTTTCAGCCACAAATTAAATTTTGGTGTGCGTAAGATGATATGAGGTTACTCAAGTGACCACGAGGCCTTGTGTTTTTTTTAGGCCAAAACCTATGAACTTGAGCATTTAGCAAATGCATTTTGGTGCTGAAAACTGATTTGGGAAATAGGATTGGGGCATTTGCAAAAACTGATGAAGATTTAGCTTTTTATGTTCGTGAACTGAGGATTGATGCAATGATAATGAAATTGAACTTTAAAATCCTTTAGAATTGAGTGTTGAAACTGGCCAAAATGTCTATTCAAGCATTGCTTGAAGTTCCAAGAAAAATGCCCAAGTGTTTGACAGTTAAAAAAATCTGGTTTTTTGCAAAATTTTGTAGGTTAATCAATTACGGGAAAAAGGAAATCAATTACTGTAATGTACAGTGTCAAATTGTTTGGATTATGGTTAATCGAATTTGTATGAGTAGGTTGATTATTGTTGTTGTGAGTGTGAGGGCTGGGTGGCTCAACACTCAACTCCACCAGCCTCATCACAGTAGATGGAAGAAAATTCAACATAGCGTCATCTACATTTTACCTTTTAATGGAAATTCTGTATATAATACAAATAAATATAACTTTGTTTTTGTTTTAGAAATCAAAGCAAAATGAGTAACTTGTGGTTGAAAATATTCATCATATATTTTCATATAACCCCACAAATGTGAAGGTTCCTGTATGTAACAAGAGACAACCGCGTGTGTGTATATATATAACTCAAAACCATATAGTTGAGGTTTGATATTTTTCAAGGGTTTTCTTAACCATAGCCTTTAGGCTAAGGATAAACACTTATAAATGGATATGTTCTATGGAAAATAATGAATCTAATTAATAAGAAATCTTATACTTTTATTTTTTTTCAAGATTACATATTCACTATTGGGTTCTTATCATCCATCCAAATGGTCAAGGTTAAGAAAATCCATTTTTTAATTGGATGCTTAAATGGCAATTATCACTGGGTGTTAATTAATTGGGACAGATTGACTATGTTAAGCACAGCTGTATTGACTCATTGTTTAGCTGGTGGACAATTATTTATTTAATTTCCCCCTTGCAAATTGGTTTACAAATTTACCACTTGCAACCAACAAGAGTTGGTTTCGTGATGTATATATAGCACCACTAAATCGTATCAGGCCCACGATTAAATTTTCGATTGTTGAAAAGGATACTTGCTGAATTGATAAGTTGGTTTAAACAAAAAAAGTTTAATTTTTTGACCACTTGGATAAATAAAGTTGACAAATAAGACATGGAATCGTTTAGAAATTGACCAATGAATACCAGCCCACCAGTAACAATTTAATAGAGGAAATTTATTTAATCAATATCATCAGTTACATAGATAAATGTCTTAAATATGTTTTTAGTTTACATAAACTAAGTCAATTTTGATTTCTTCCTCATGAAAAATAAATTTTGTTTAACATGCAAGAAAAAAAACTAAAAACAAAATTAAAAAAATCAAATTTAAAGGGACTTATTTTAAAAAGTTTTTAAGGGGCTTTGTTTGGTTGCACGAAAGAAAATAGGAAGAGAGAAACAGGGAAGAGAAAAATGGGAAAGAGAAATTATGGTGAGAAAATGAATAGATTTTATAGTTGTTTGGTATGAGAGAAAATGAGAAGAAATAGAGAAGAAAGAAATTAAAAGTTGAGTTTTCTTTCATTTTGTTTAGTTGGAGAAAAAAGTGAGAAAAGAGAAATTGATAAGGTTGTTCATAGACAACTATACCCCTCTATATAATAAAAAAGTTTTGGAATTTTTTATAATTAAACATATTAAATTAATAAATTTATTGTTCAAAAATAAGATTTAGCTTGGAATATTTTTGTTTCGTATAGTTTTGTTTTATATAATTTATGTTTTAAAAGACAATGTATATTATTAGAATATTACGTTTTTTTTTCAACTGTATAGAATATTAGCTAACTCACAAAAAAAATAATAAAAAAATACTATGGATATTACGCTAGAAAAAAAAGTTAATGAATACTAGTGAAATTAAAAAAAAAATACATAGCAAATATGTTGTGATGCAAGTAAGAAAATGGTATTTTTGTCAAAAACATAGGAGTCATATTTTTCTCTCCATTTTCTTCCCACTTTTAGAGAGAAAACCTTCTTGGTGGATCCATGTTTACTTTTTTCTTCTCTCCATTTTCTCTCTTGAACCAAACAAGAGGAAACGAAATTTTCTCTCTAAAATCTCTCCTTACATTCTCTTTCCACCCATTTTCTCCTCTACCAAACAAAGTTCTCATTAAAGCTAATATTTGATAATAGAATAATTATTAATAAGTTTTTTAATGAAAAATAAAGAAGTTCATTATTTCAAAAGTAATGCAGCTGGTCTTGCTTATTAAAACAAATGTTGGTCACCAACGTGTGGTTAGTCAAGTGGTAGCTCATTTAGTCCCTTAATCAATTGGTCTCGAGTTTGAGTCTTGGGTACAGAGTAACCCCCACTGGGAGACCCCTACCGCTTAGTGTGAGCTCAGTTGGGTTGAACCGGGTGAGTCGGATTCTGGGTAGACTAAATCCGGGTACCGATTGGTGTGTAAAAAAAAAATGCTGGTCTTACTGAAAAAAATATTAAGAAAATTGATGATGAGCGGCTAAATAATGAAAACACAGTATTACTTAGATAAGTGTCTCATTTCCAAATTGATGTTTTTTCGTTTTTGGGCCCTGAGTTCCATGCTAAGAGAGAATGTGAATGGCATCCTTTCTTTCTTTTTTTATATGTTATCCTTTCTTGAACTGACTACATTCGGATCGAAGAATGTAAATTGGGGAAAGAGATTAGACGAGCATTTTTGTTTAATAGTTTGTTTTTAGCATATCTTAGTAATAATTGAAGAGTTTAATGGGTTTACACTTATTGTATTTTACATTGTTAATTTACTGTCTACTATTTATTTATATTACTTTATCTAAAAATCAATTATCATTAATATTTAAGTGATAGATAATATACCAACAAAGCTCATCACAATTGGTAAAGGGTTGAGTTTTTTAAGCATAATGTCAGGGATTCGATCCTGGGAGAATACCCTTGATATACACCAAAAATGATAGATAATATTATAATGGTATAAAAAAAACTTTTACGATGTGTCCACCACTTATTATGTCATAATTGAATCATCTCAACAAAGAAATGTATTTCTTTTTCTTTTTAATTTTTAATCCAAAAAAAAAAAAATTCAAATGCCCATCTTTTTAATAAGCTTGCTAGAAGCTTAAACGGTACTCAACACTTTACAATCAATTCACGGATGGGAATAATCCATCAGAAAAACAAAATCTGACCTACCTCAAAATACAGTGCCCATTTTATTGTTCCATTTGGTAAAAATTTAGGTCATATCTTAAAAAATGAGTTCTTATCGTACTATCGAACAATTCGTTGGCTATGTTAAACCTTAAATCCTTCTCTAACTTCCATGAGTCCCTAGACTCTCAAACTTTTGAAAATGCCCGATAGCTCAATTTTTTAATACTAGTAATTTTACTCTGCATCCCACGAGTTTATTTTTTTTTTTAAATTGATTATAGATTTTGGAAATATGTATTTTTAAATAATAAGTTAATATGAACCTTTTATAAAAATGATTTACATGTATTTAAAAATGAATAGTAATAAATATTAACCTTTGAACCTATTTTCAGCTACCAACTTTTTCATTAATAAAAATTAACTAATAATGTATCAACTATGCGATTTCTAATTTTAATTAACAACATAATTTCTTATTTTAAAAAAAATCAACTCATTTTGATTTTTGTTTTATTTAATCCATCATTCCAAATGCATTTTGTTAGTAATTCGTTTTGCAAGTCCAAATGTTGCTATTTTTTTTACCATATATATCATCATCATCATTATTATTATTACATTCTGTCCCAAAATATAAGACCTGTTTTCACACTTTTAATTAATTCGTGTTTATAAGATTCGAACTTTCAAATTACTTGCTTGTATTAGAACTTCATAATTGTAAATAAATATATTGTCTAAAGTATAAAATAACGCATCATTATTTTTCACAATTTAAATTACAACATATTGTATGAATTTTTGGATTTTTTTAAATTTGAATTCATGACTGAGTAAATATTTGATTGTATTAAGCTAAATCATTATACCAAATTATAGTTCATCTTTAATACTTATATATCCGTTTTTTCTGTTGTGCCCAAAATTTATTATTTATAATGATGCTCTGTTTAAATGTTTAATAGCAATTTGACTATATTATGACTTGTTTGTACTAGAATTTATGAAATTACAACATTATATTCGTTTTTTTTTCTGGTTAATTATCATATGACGGGTCGTTGAGACATTATATATTTTTTTATGTCAATATTTGATTCAAATTATTTCCTTTTGAAAAGATCATTAATAATCCGTGCAAATTGTAATAATATTGAAATGCAAATTGTATGTTTGCGGACAAATTTTATATTTATGTGTAATCCAAATTGTACTAATAAAAATTTACTAAAAATAACTAAAGATAAATATTTATTCTCGTGCAATGCACAGACAAACAAATTTGGAAGAAAAAACAAGGATTAAAGAGGAAAAATGAAAATGACAAAAATGCTCTCAACTCCTCCTATTTTATAATACGTTGGGGACAAGAGTTTCAATCTCAGCGATAGCACGCTTAATGTAAGGGTTAAAATTTGTGGTGACAGCCATACTGGATGATCTGGCAAAGAATAATAGACCCAGCTCATCAACTGTATATCTTATTTTTAGTATTATAATATTAAAATTTACAAGCTTATATATATTTGCAAATTGCAATACTTTACTTTCTCTGTTCTCTCGACAACATTTTAAAAATGGGTTAAGTTGTTCTGCAAATCCCTATATTATTTATGAATTTTTAAATAGGTTTTTAAACTTAAAAAATGTATAATTAAATCCCTAAATTTTAAAATCATTCGTAATCGAGTTCCTGAACTTTTAAAATTTGTAGTTAGGTTCCTAATCTTTAAAGTTATCTGTAATTAGGTTCTTAATTATTTTTACCATAAATGTACTTTTTAAAATAAATAAAATCAATTAAAGTATTTTATTTTTAAGATATAACTCCTCTGAACTACATTTTGCTTGAAGTGCACAAATCTAAACTGTTGAATATGATGAATGCTTCACATCATTATACTTGATAAATGAATCTGCATCAAATTCGGTCAAGATTTATGAACATAGACTTTAATATAAAATGCAAGTTATACTTTAGAGGAACCCCCTATTTTATTTTTTAAGAACTACAAAATTTATCCCACTACATTTTGGATATTCTCAAATTGAATACAAATGTTTGCAAAAGGAGGATACTTATGGCTATAAAAAAAATCATATCCACCTCTTATATTTATTTATCTATTTATCTACCATAGCACTAATAATTATTATTAATTATTATTTAAGGAAATCACATTAAGGACCCAATTACAAATTGTTTTAGAGATTAGAGACCTATTTACAAATTTTAAAGTTCAAAGGACCAAACCAAAAATTATTTTAAAGTTTAAGGTCCTGATTACAATTTTTTAAAATTTAGAGACCTATTTGAAAATTCACAAATCATTTAGGAACCTTCAGAATAATTTAACCAAAACAAAATTATACACATGAAAGTAAAACAAATATATTTTGTAAATTTTTTATCAAAAGAATAATACATTCACGTAAGAGGAGAGGCTCGAACCTGAGGTTATCCTTCCCTAAATTTGTTCCAGATATTGGCGTGGGTCGTTTTAACATACTAATTCTATAGTAATTTGTATTTTGTACTAATCCGCACTAGTGATTTGACAGCTATAATGCTTTAAAAAAAGTGAACGGCCATGATCCTTGTATTTCCCACCTCACCCACAAAAATGAAATGCACAACAACAATGCCACTTTGTCACTTAGCAATAGCCCATGAATTAGAGCTGTCAAAACGGACCTGCAGACCGGGTTCGGGTCGGGTTCGGGTCAAATAGGGCTCGGACAAAAAAACCCGGTTATAAATTGAGCACCCTAGTATCAAACCCAAACTCGCCCTAAGCGGGCTTCAGGCCGGGTGCTGGCCGGCCCACATCATCTTTTTTTTTTTTTACAATTCAACCACTTCAAAAAAATTTATATATTTTTTCAAAAAAATTAATTAATAAACTTCCTTTATTTTTTACACATATTTTTTTAAACAATAATAAGTGTTTTTTTCTTTTACATATTTTTTAGAGGATAAATTTGATTTTCTATTCTTATAGAAATTAAAATGTATGTATAACTCATATAGGACAATTAGTGTTGTGCTTTGATTTATTCAAGTGCATTTTTGAGATGTGTATATTGATAAAAAGTAAGGAAATTTTATCATAAGTGTTTTTTTACACATGTAAAATAAAAAAAATGTGAATTTTTTCTTTTTTTGGGCCGCCAGGTCGGCCCGAACCCGATCGGACCGGACTAAATAGCTCGGGTTGAATATATAGTTTATATTAAGGAGCCCGAACCCTATGATTTTTCAGGCTTTTTAGCCCAGCCCGACTGACCCGGCCCATTTTGACAGCTCTATCATGAATCATGTGAAATGCTCATTTTCAGTTGTCATATTCCAATTGAACAAGGAATAAGAATAATTTTAGGCTAAACCACCCATTTGGTTCATTACTTCATTTTCCAATATCAAGTCAGTCCATTATGTTTTTTTAAGGCTTAATTATGTCTCAGGTCCCTGAAGTTTTGGGTACTTTTGTCAGATATTCTTATTCTTTTTTTTTCAATGTCTGACTCCTCGAAGTTATTTTTGGGTTTGTCACATACCCCTATTACCAATTTTGGTCAATTTTGTTGATATGTAACATTGAAATCCTGATCAGATGCATAAGGTTAAGCACTTGGTACCCGTGGGCGAAGATCCTTTTTTAAAAAAATTTAAAAAATTAAAAAACTTAATATTTTTATATTTTTAGTTAAATAAAAAAAGAAAAAAAAAAGAATTGAAGAGAGAGGTCGTATTCACTCGTGCGACATCACGCTGCACTAGATTACCAACCTCCTGTGTCGGATTAGGATTATGATATTACATTTCATCAAAATTGGCCTAAATTGATAATAGGGGTATCAGACAAATTCAGAAGTAACTTCGAGAGTCGGACATTGAAAAAAAAGTATAAAGGTATCACTATTATATCTAGCAAAAGTACCCCAAACTTCAGGGACTTGTGACATAATTAAGTCTTTTTTTTAATATTACATTGTCCCTTGTATTTTGTTTTGCTATGAAATTGGTCCATGGGTAACCATCATCTTAAGTGTCAATATCGATGAAATCATCCTTCAAAACGTGCAAATACTCCTTGATGAAATTTAAGTTTATATACGTCTGGTCCCGGACTCTTGTTTTTGCCAAAACTCCAAACAACGTCTTTAATTTCTTCTTCACTGAATGCAGAAATTATTCTCATGAGCATCCATGCTTGTGAACTTCACCCCCTCCAAAACTGTGCTGTTCCAACCTTGCTTGAAAGAACAATTTTTCAAACTGAGACCAAATTCCTTCTTTAACCTCCTGGACCGCTTCAAGCCCCTGACCCTTGATCTTGATTCCATCCAAGTTGTTGTGTCTTCTTTTCATCACATTATGGAAGTATTCAGAATTTGAATGGCCTTCTGGTAACCATTTCGACCTGAACAGCTTTAATTTGGCCCCCAATCTTTACAAGTGCATTAAAGAACAATCGCATATATAGTTCGGAGTACAAAATTGTTGTGTTGCTATATCCTTATCAATTTCTCATGTTTGCACACCTAAGCTATGCTTACTGATCTTATAGTATGCTTAGCAATATAACCACATCAAGCTCGAATTTGATTGTCACACTTGTAAAGATTTTTTTCCGCAAACTTTAGCAACAGGTCATCCCCATAAGTTGCTACTTCATTTTAATCTCTCGGTACAACAATATTATTATGTATAACATTTTATTCAAATCTTGGTTTAGACTGTATGTACAACAAATTTTTTTTAAAACTAAAATTAATTTTATTAGTTCAAATGTACTACATTTTATTCAAATTTATGAGTAAACACTCAATTAGTTCATCCCTGGGAAAAAATGTGTTCCCTGAAAAATCTTAACTTGATATCTAAGAATCTCAAGTGAAGGATAAAGTAGCCTTTGTTAAGGACTAACATGTCTATAACATTTATCCCGAAATTAAAAAAAAAAATAATAATAATTTAACAGGTATTTGAAAATCTTAAAAGGCTAAGTTGTGATTCTTCCTTAGTTTTCATGTCTTACAACTAACTTGTGAGACACATTTTTTTCTAAGGCACATCTTTTGTAGATTCTTTATTTTCTTCCTCCCTACCAAGGTTGCCAGAAGAGATTCTTTCCTTGGGCTGTTCTGCGTCTTCTTTCTTGTTTTCACTAATTTCTCCTATGGGCTTGTAAGTGTAAAACCAAGCACATATTACATAATAAATGAGATTTATAACTTGAATCCCACTAACAAGCCAATAATAGTTCTCTAGCCTACCCCTATTGAGGTTCCTATCAGGCAACCAATTTCTTTCCGTGCCTGTATACTTATGGATTAGTGTAACAATCAATGTACTAGCATAGCTACCAATGGATGTGGTTATGGAGTTGAGAGCTGTAGCACTGCTTCTCATGCTTTCAGGTGACTGATCAATGAGAAATTCCAAATGCCCAACCATCATGAAAACCTCGGCCATGCCATGGAGACAATATTGCGGCACGAGCCAAAACACGCTAATAGGAATAATCGCTTTCGGATCATCCAATAAGTGGTACTTGTCCGCGACCGCTTTCCGTCTGATTTCCACTAGTGCCGAAACTACGGTGGCTAGAATATTAAGAACCATGCCTACTCCCATTCTTTGCAGGCATGTGATTCCGGAAGGGTTCCCTGTCAATCTACGAGCGTTGGGAACGAAAAGGCGCTCGTAGAGAATAACACCAACCATCATGGTTAGCACGTTGAAAATTGACATACTGGCCGGAGGGATTTGGAATGAGCGAGAGAGGTGGCGGTCCATTGTACGAGCCTGTTGAATAGTGAAACTCTGCTGATGTGATGAGGAGGTTATGAGCAAAATTCCAGCAGCCCAAATTGGAAGCATTCTAATGATACATTTTAGCTCCTCAACTCTATGGACAGTGGCCAAATTCCATAAATTTGGTTTAGCATTTGGATCTTTGACTTCCTCCTCTTTTACAATTGCAGCCTTGTCCAAGCATCTGCAGATATAAACCAGAAAACAATGGAGTAAAATTTAGTGTACAAATCTAAAATGAATCCAATAGCTGCTACATTATGTACATCCTTAATTACAAATATATGGTCTAAATGTGTAACTTGGTTCTTATTAACTTAGCAGTTTATGCAATCCATATATTATTGAAACTACAAAATTTGGTTGGACTATATGAAACAAATATTTTACTTAGACTTACTTAAATTGATTAGTGTGTGAAAGCTCTCCTTCCAAAGCAATAGCATCATCAAGATCCCTATTTTTATACAAAAGCATGGGAGCATCTGGTAAAACTTCCTTCCTCTTCTTTATAGCTGCCACTATCACTTGTGCCAAACGAACCAAAGGACTCCCTGATGGTTTGACCATCTTATACAATGGTGAGCCCAAAAGAAAAGCTATAATGGATAACAGCATGGCAATGGTTGGAATTCCAAGACCCCAACCCCAACCCAAATGGTCTTGGATGTAAACCACAATGGTTAAAGCACTTAGAGAAGCTAATCCCATGCAGAAAAAGTACCAATTGAAGAGGTTCCACTTCCTTGATGCCACACCAGTTTTAGTCATATCAAATTGGTCTGCTGAAAAGGGCACAACACAAGCTCTAATACCCCCTGAACCAAGAGATGTGAGTAAGAGACAAATGTAGAGTATCCATAACTGAGAGGATGATGCTTCTTGGCAGTTCACTTGAGTTGGGCATGGTGGAGGGCGAAAATTGGGTAGTATAGCTGATATAGTTATACTAACCAATCCCTATATCAAGCAGAGGAATATTGCAAAATTATTGGCACGGAATGCTTAACTAATATTGAAAATGCTCAATCTGAATAAGAAACAAAATTGGGTTGAAAAATAAGTTTCTAAGTTATTATTGTGTTCTTAGTTACCCTTCTTATATCATTATTTTATCAATTCATGTCGTAACAACACTTAAGCATATATTACACATTTACACATCCTTAAAGGATGTGTATATTCTAACATCTTAATTGTAATCTTTCTCCTTTGACTTTTGCTTATGTGTGATGATGTTTATCCCTCAACTTTTATTTTATGTTTTTTTTGCCCTTGAAATATTTCAATCATGCAATTTTAATCTTTGAGATCTCGATTCGATAATAAGATTGTTGCCGTGTGACCCAGAGATCACAAGTTCAAATCTTGGGATCTTCTACATTGAGTTGCTTTATATGCTATAGTAGCTCTTTCTTCAAGTTTTCATCCTCAAATTAATAGAAAAAAGTATGTGACAAACAAATAGCTAGCATAGCCACATCACTTTATTATATTAATTTTTGATTAAAATTTGATGGATACTAATATTGAATAAACCGAACAATGTTGTAGAACCTAAACTGCCTAAAAGAAATAAAAATTTGGGGGATGATTTTCGCATTTGAGTCAAAAATTGAGGGACGAAAATGTGCCTAATCTTATTTAACATATATATAAGATGGTAATGACTTGGGAATTATAAGGTGATTATTATGGTAAATTAGATTTCAGAGAGAGAAAAAGGAAAGAATAAGTAACCAGTTCATAAATGAGAGTAGCAGCAACAATAGTCCAAAATCGGCCAGCAAAGGATTCAGCAACGAAAGCACCAAGTAGAGGAGTGAAGCTAGATGTTCCACCAAAGTTGGAAAGAGTGTTGGAGGCTGATACCAATGGCATGTTCAATTGTTGAGTCAGGTAGGTTATCATGTTTGCATGGAACCCAGAGGTTGCAAATCTATCACACACTTCATTTGCTGCATTCACAGATTCATAATATACACCTTGTAAGGTAACCGCTACTTATATATATTGATAATAGAGTGGTGTTACATGTATATTCAAAATTGATATTTGGATATATATATGTGTGTGCGCGCTTGTCTTATATGTAAACAAATTATTTTTGTATATAAGACAAACAAATTTACATCGATATATCAATTCTGGATATACACGTAACATTAGCGATGGATAACATTGTATGTCCAGTTACACTATGACTATATTTGGCTATTTGCACACGGAAACTTCAGTTTAAGGATCAACTTATTCTCTTATAAAAGGATCTAATTTTTTTCCATAGTAAATTAAATAATATGTAAGCACCAAATTATTTTCTATGATTTTATTTGTAAGACCCTTTTAGAAAAAAAAAAAAAAAACTTTAAGATCTTATTTCAATAACATTTAATTGTCATTTTTGAAAAATATCATAATTAAGTCAACACTTTTTAAAATCTCTAATTTTGAAAAAATATTTTAATTATTTACTGTTCCAGTTCCATAAACAACCTATATTTCGAAGTTTTAGGAGATGTACTCAGAAGAGAGGGATATCAACCTCAATGGATACCCTATGTAAAAAAGAACACCAAAAAAGCCCATAGCCGTTGGTATTTGACCTATCATTCATTCATTGAGTAAACACTCAATTTGTTCTTTGAAATTTATTCCGTTTAAAAAATGATATTTTGGAACTTGAAAAAAAAAAAGTTTTCTAAATCTCCGAATGTATCTTTCGTGAGGCGATTTAACTCTCAAAATTTTTGTTGTGAGACAATTTAATCCAAGCAAAATAGAGTGAAGTCAAAATTCCACATACCAATTTACTCATTAAAAAAACTTTACTACCTACTTGGTAACTTAATTTTTTAAGGACTAAATTCACCTGTAAACTATACCTTTCTAGATTATTTGAAAGTTTTTTTTTAAAGAATAAATTGGGTTTTTAGTCTTCATTATTTTCCCTAAAAACAAAATGGAATATAAATCTACTATACTTATATAAAAACATCCCTTTTCGAGTTACCACGTTTGTCGGAGAAATTTTCGAGGCACCACGTTTGTTCGCTTTAAAGAATACTCGCACCAGAGCATTTGTAGTTAGATAATATCGTCTTTAATCAAAATTATAATTTAAAATAAATAAATTATCTGTTCAAAATTAATATTTAAAATTAAATAAATCTACTATACTTATATAAAAAATCCATCTTCGATGCACCACGTTTGTCCGCTTAAGGAATACTCGCACTGGAGCGTTTGTAGGTAAATAACATTATCTCTAATCAAAATTATAATTTGAAATTAAATAAATTATCTATATGTGAAATCATTATCCTTAGTTATCGAAAATTAAATAAATAATTCAAATTTATTTAATCTTATCTGTGAAATTATTATCCTTAATTTTAAAATTTATTTAATCTTATCTGTGAGATCATTATCCTTAATTTGTTTTCCAAATCATTATATATATATATATATAGTACATAATATGCATTGGATGACTCCTCAACAATATTTTAGCATTTATGTGAATTGGCTTACAAACTTATGGATATTCAGGTAAACAACAATCTCACAATTATATTCGCCTTCAATTTTGTTTTTATTTTTTTCGTCATTAAATTTTTATAATTCTAATATTTCTCGCTCATTTTAATGTATATTATTTGATTCTTAAGTTTATCTCTAATTACTTACTTTGATTCAGCAATTTGTGTGTACTATTAATCAAAATGTGGTTTGTTCAAAATTTTGATATAGGTGTAACCAATTGTGTTGTAAGGGAGTGGAGAAAAACAAGTGGAGGAGTTCATCCCGACAAAGTAAATAATTTGTTTTTTTAGTGATTGAGTCTTCAATTACGGTGATCATAGAGTGCATCAAAATCTAATGTTGTATTGTTTCGGGGTGGCTACCATAAACTACCAAGAAAGATGGTTATTTATTGTTATCTGCACCAATGACCTATTTAATCACGCAAACAGTGGAAGATGGCATGTGACGGTGGCCGATATACCCAATATCCTACCGTTTCATCTTCTTGAGAGATTCAAGCTTTAATTTAAGAAGACTTTATTTATGACCATTGTGGCACTATAATAATAGGATTTTATTTTTCTTCTATAATATATTTTGTCTATTGTAATAGATAAAAATCATTCTATATAAAAATATGATTTGATTTTATGCTTGATGTAAATATATTTTTGTTTTTTGTTTTTTATTGTGACAAGAGAATTAAAACTATTAATAACAAACCAAATGTAATCATCCTATATAATTTAGGATTTGATTTTCCTTCTATAATATATTTTGTCTATTGTAATAGATAAAAACCATCCTATATAAAAATAGAATTTGATTTTATGTTTGATGTAAATATTTTTTGTTTTTTATTGTGACAAGAAAATTAAAACTATTAATAACAAACCAAATGTTTTTATTAATATTATCTTTCTATTTTTTTTCCTCATATGATATGGACCATTAGTTCGAGATCAATTAATAATTTTAAAAATTAATTGCGAAAAAAACTAAAAATTACGTTGATAAACTAAATTTATGTTTAGTCACTCACACCACTATTAAGATTTATATTATTAATTTTTTTCTATATTCTGTTGTTGATTTTTATATTAATTTTTGTTTATATTATTGAGTTCCATACAAAAAGTTTTTCTCATATGCATAATCTTTTATTCCTAAGCTCCAATGACAAGTACCCAATTGCTCACTAATAGATGACATCATCTTTGTAGAAAAATTTAAATGAAAATGATTAGAACGATAATAATAAAATTTTTAGGATTCTATCTTATTATTAATTTGAGATAAGATAATCGATGAAAAATATAAAAATATTTAATTATGATTAATAAGAATAAATGTGATAATCATATTTTTAAAAAAAACCTGCTCTATCCATCCCATAAATATAAGATTTATCTCATAATATCATCAAACAAAAAAGATCATAATGTTTAATTCTGATTTAATTTTGATTTATCATAATAAAGTCACTAATCATATATAAAAATGTCAATTTATCCATAAAATAAATAAGGAATATGTGAGATAAAAGTGTTGCATTTTTATTCATATGAGGAAGTACAAAATTTATCAACAAGATCATCTAGATTAATCTTTTTTAAGTGTAGGGTTTGGTTGAACGTCTACCTTTTTATATAATTATTTTTTGTTGTTGTTTAATAATAATCTTTACTTTATAATACAAATAATAATAATGATCTTTAATTTAAAATATTTAATATAAAAAATTAAAATATCAACAACCCGTGCAATTAAATATGCTAAACGTGCGTGAAGACAAATGTGCAAATCTTTCTACCAATTATTATGACTAACAAATCTATGATATTATACGCCTCTCATGTGCTTGTGTGTATGTCCGTCTGGTATATCGTATTCCACATTTACACTTCATTGCATAAGCTAATACAGTATATTAATATTATCAAACGTTTGATGTAAATAATATTGTATAACTGTATACTCCCACCGTCTCATTCAAACAAGTCAATAAAAATAAGAAAATATCTCTTTCATATATTGCATGATTCACTTATTAATTACAAATTGGTATGACACAAAGTTCTATATCATTACAATTAATATATGTTGTACTAATTTTTCGTGAATGTTCAAAGAATGGAAAGTAATTATAAGACATTAAAAAAAATTTTTGAAGGGAGACATTAAAAATTATTGGATCATCGTATCTTTTTTTTTTGTAATTAAATGTGTATTTCCTTACTTAGTCAATCATAAATATAATATATCATCTTTAAGAGATTTAACTTCTTGGGTACATATAATTTGAGTAGTATTATATGAACATCCGAAATAAACATCTAGAATTGATATATCCTTTTCTTACATGTAGAAGAAATGTCAATTTTTTTCCGGATGTTCATTTTGGTTATGCTATATAACTTATAGATGTATGATGCAGTACTAGATTACCTTCTCCTTTTTTTTTTTTTTCCTTAATTCTTCTTATAATAATGACTTTAAACTCAATTTCAAGTCACAAATTGTTTGAAAAACACGACAGGAAGGAGAAGATTCGGAAGGAAATGAATGTTCAGAAGTTATGATAATTCCTTTTTATCTAAATATATGTATTTAGACTGGATTTTCACGTTATTAATTAAGAAAGTAAATTCGTTAGTGATATTAAAAATAATAATATACTTTTCAAAATTATTCTTATAATTATAATTATTATTAAAATTCTTAAAAATATTAGTTACATAAAAATATTCATGAAAAAGAAATAATTAATATCATTAAAATTTAATATAAAACCTTATCAAAAAAAAACAAAATAACTATACTATCTAATGCCTATGTTTAGAGTCTCAAATCAGATGGAGTAATAAAATAGTCCTCCATAGATAGGAAAGCTTGACAGAAGTATAATAATGAGAAAAAAGTGTCTGCTCACCCAGGATGAAAGGTAATGCACGGATGCCTCCTCGTGGATGCCGCTTCCACTTTTTATTGTGTATCTTCTCTTCTTTCTCGACCATCTGGCCATTGCTCCTAATTATCTTCTCCACCTCCATATGTTAAATAATGCTTAATCATATGAATTATGATAATGGTGGAGACCGATGTTGTCTATGCACAAAAACATCTTGCACTCTGCAATATATAGGCAATGTAGTGTGGGCCAATAGGTGAAGATTAGTACTTAATTTTTGTATTCATAAAACTACAGTACATGACATTGTTTTCATAAAGTTGTTGTTGTTGTTTTTTTTTTTTTTATTGTTTTCATAAAACTGCAATAGAATCTCTTTAAATTAATACTACATAAATTTTACTTTTAAAATAATTTTTTTTTTAGTTTCAACTTAATCTTGTTTAAAAAATCATTACTTATTTCTATAAATTAATAAAATAAAATATTTTGAAAAGATTTTTTATATATTAATTTATGGTCCATTACCAAAGTGAGGTTGGCCTAGTGGTAGCTCACTTAGTCCCTTAACCAACTGGTCTCAAGTTCGAGCCTTGAGTATGGAGCAACCCCTGCTGGGAGATCCCTACCGTTGAGTGCGACCTGATCAGTTGGGTCGGACTGGCTGGGTAAACCAAATCCGGGTACCGATTGGTGTACACCAAAAAATTTATGGTCCATTAATATTATAAATTAAAAATCCTTCAAAATTACAAACATGTCAAAGATAGTAATTTTTTACTATCGTAAAAAGTTCTTTGTGATGTTTACATAGGGCATTCACATCATAGTCTTGAGAGTGTTTGGTGAAGAATCTTAATATCAGATTTTTTATTAGATTATTTCAAGAATCTACTATTCTTCAAAATTTGGTGGAGAGCTTGGAAAATAAGATATTCAACTTAAGACTCTTGCGGGACCCTTTTTTTTTTGTTCAGTCTCTCATTTTACTTTACATAAACTTAATAATAAATCAATTATAATAATTAAAATTATAACTAAATAAATAATAATAGCAATAAATAATAATAATGAATAGATATTAATATTATTTTTTTAAATAGTAAATAATAATATTCTTAAATATATATTTTTCGTTTTTTATTCTTAAATATATTTTGTTATTATTATGAAAAAATAAATGGATATATTAAATATATTTGAATATTCATTCATTCAAATATGGATATATATATATATATATATAGCATTTTAAAAAATGGATATGTAAACAACATAGAGCTATTGAAATTATTGTTACAATTAATTTTTTCCGTATAAAAATGGTTATGGAACATTTTTAATCACAAAATTGACTATTTTAATTTTTAAATATTATTTGAATGCAAATATAGTTTTTAGAAATTTATAAATATTGATGTGATAAATAAATACATGAGATTATTTTTAGAAATAATAGGTAATTAACATTATTGAAATTACATTTCAAAAACACTATTAAAATGAAATTGAGTTTAAAAGTACATGATGATGCAATGCTAATGCAAAAGTCTGGTGAGTCTCGTGAGTTTTAACTGTTGTGATTGAAAATATAAAAAATTTGAAATTGACTCTTATAACAAAATGATGATATAATATTGATATGCGAAAATCTGATATTAAAACTCTGTTGCGGTGCTCTCATGGTTTCTTTCACTGTCATACATTGAATTTCATTTATTTCAAGTGCAATGAACTCATAGTGCAATATACAATATTATTTGTAGTCAAATTATACAATGCACTATATTGTTTTATTTTAAGAAACAATGAAGAACATATTTGTTAATTCTTACTAATATTATATAAAATGTAACACCCTACCTTAAATAATATCCTAATTACCCTGGTTTAATTGCGAACCTAAAAATTTCATTTAAAACTCTGAATTGCTTATGAAAAGTTTCCGTAAAATTTGACGGTGTTTACTTTGTTTTAGGGACCTTCCCAAAGTATTAGTTTTTCCTATAATTCCTGTATTATGACAGTCATATAATTGACAGTAGCCAGCAGGGCAAAATATATCGTAGTGCATAAATTATATAATTTCCAAGATATGAACAAGTTGTTGAATTAGTTTGATTTCCAAAATAAACTCTTTCCCAAGAAGTGAAGTCTTGGGCCGACCCCAAAATAATAATTACAAAGCTTGTCGAGAAGTTTAGTTATACAATCATTAATTCCAAA
The DNA here is from genome assembly GCA_037953625.1 of Crotalaria pallida. Lineage (NCBI taxonomy): Eukaryota > Viridiplantae > Streptophyta > Magnoliopsida > Fabales > Fabaceae > Crotalaria > Crotalaria pallida. Next base: position 157,005,383 of record CM075649.1, read on the forward strand.
AACAGCTGAGAACTATCACATCTCATTACAACTACGACTTACACTCCCCGAAGGGAAGTGTACTCCTGCTCAGCCGGACCAGGTGCATGTTCAAACTCGGTACCTATGTAAAAACAACAAGGGGGTGAGCATTACACAATACTTAGAAAATATCTTCTAAAAAGACATAGAGAACAACTAAGTCATTCATAATTAGCCATAACTTAAATCTTATTCCACTTATACAATAACTTAGCCACATTTCATATTTCTATTTCCTTGCCTCATTATCCATTAGGTTATCTATATTTCTTTCTATTCAATTCCAATCTTTTCTAACCTTCTCACTTTCATCCTTTTCTTATGCCTTTCTATTCTTTTCATCCTTTCTTATCTTTCACCCACCTCACGACGGGTCTTATTATCATTACTACTCACCATTAGGGCGGGTCCTATCATTCTCAATTTACGCATACCCAAGGGCAGGTTCTATCATTATTCATTTACACACGCCATAAAGGCGGGTCCTATTTACAATTATTGCACACTCCACATTGGAGGGTCATTCATTCATTTAATCACATTCCGTTAAGGAAGGTCATTCATACATTTTCACGTTCCACTTAGGGAGGGTCATTATCTCGCTTCGTTATGGAGGGTCCATTTATATACACGCTCCTTTATAGAGGGTCCATTTATATACACGCTCCTTTATGGAGGGTCCATTTATTTACACGCTCCTTTACAGATGGTCCATTTATATACACGCTCCTTTATGAATGGTCCATTTATATACACGCTCCTTTGTGGAGGGTCATTAACAATTATACATATTCTCACTTTCATTGGAAGGATCATTCATTCTCATTCACATATTCGCACTCCCTTTGGGAGGGTCATTCACACATTGTTCAATCACACACATCATAATCCTATATTTATGCACCATATTAGGTGGGTCCTTCTCACATTAATAACATAATGCATTCACTACTTAGTCTTTCCTCCTATTACATCCTAAGTCCTTGCGTTCTTAGCATATTCAATTCCTAATCACTTTCTTGGTTATTAACATTTGATCCAAGTCATTTTCTACAAGAGCCATCATTTTCACTTGACACATATAGTCCTAGGTTTCCATATTCATTATTCAGATCATCATTAATCTATATTTTTTTTACAAGTTTCCGGCCATTATTTTTCCTTCCTTCATCTACTTCACTTAGCATAATTATCTTTAAAATTCCATATTCTATCTCGATCATAATTCTATATTTTCACAAGCATACAAACAAGTTTATTTTCTTTATTTACTTATTCCAAATCCTATTATCATCTACTATCCTAAGGTTTATTATTCTATTTCATTCCATATCCTTAGTTCCCACTATATACAATCTAAAATATACCCTCTAAATAGAGGTAATACCCCCTCCTTACCTCAAATTGAAGGGAGAGAGCAACCAAAACCCTAGCCCTTTGAACCTCTTGTGAAACCTTAGCCAAGCACCAAGGAGATGAGTGGGTATCTTGGCAAGAGAAGATTGTGAGGGAGGAAGTGAACTTGCTTTCACTTGGTCTTGAGGAGGCATGTGCTTGTGTGCTTCTCCATAGCTATGGAGTTGAAAAACTCCAAGGAAAAGAGAGAGAGAGAGAGAGAGAGAGAGAGAGAGATAAAGAGTGACGAGTTTGAGGGAGGGAGATGGGGGTGACTTTTGGCTTATTTTCTTGCTTAGGATTTGAGGAAGATGATGGGAATGATGTTCATGATGATCGTGGTGTTTGATTTCTAGGGTTTATTAGTTGATGATGATGATGCTTGTTCTTGGAACATGAGAGGAAGATGAAAAAGATGATGAAGTGTGTGCGTGCGTGCGTGCGTGTGTGTGTGCTTGTGTGTGCGTGCTTGTGTGTGTGTGTGGGGGGGGGGGGGTCTTCTTGGAGAAAGTGATTGTGTGGCCATAATTCAATGGCTTCTTGGAGAAGCCACCTTTGTGTGGTCTTCAAGTCTTATTTTTTTCTAGGTTACACGACTGGTAATCGATTCAACTAATCACTTTCTCACAGAAGCCCGATAACCGATTACCTTCCCCAATGTAATCGATTACTTCCCTTAAATAAAATTTAGGGCTTCTCACAAAATGATTGTAATCGATTACCACCCCAAGGTAATCGATTACATCACTAATTTTCATATTTTGATGGTTTCTAACTCTAGGGCATTACTCTTAACTCCTATACCTGATTTTCTGCTGATTCCTTCATTGGTCCTAACTTAGGCTTATTCTGATTAAGCTTGGAATCAGAAATCGGGATGTTACATAAAATGAATTTATTTTTAACATTAATCCAGTCAATATGATATTTAGGTTTACAATTCAATGATTTTATGTAAATATAATTTACATTTGTTGAATGAGGAATGCACTCTATAGAATAATAAATTAATAATTTATCGATAAATTAATATACCTCTCAAAACTTATAAATTTTCACGATTCCAAATATATTAATTTATAAAGGTTTTAGGTATTAGATTGGTTCTTTGTGTAATCGAATGTTAGAGTGTAAGTACATTAAGAGATTTATCTTTTTACCAATCGCGAGAGAAAATATTTTGAAAAAAAAAAAAAATCTAAGTTATTTTCAATTTTTTTTGGTCCTTCAACTTTTCGTATTCTTATGTTTTATTTTAGACCTACTAATATCTTTTTCCACACGACACTTTCGAAATCAAAGTTCATAATTTTGGTATGGTTGAATTTGCAATAAAAAATTAATGATTTCACTTGATTAGTTTTCTGAAATTGTTCATTCAAAAATTTTGTTAAAAAAAATAACAAGATTCTTGCCATTAAGTCTAGATTTCCAATAATTTAATTCCCTACCATAATAAGTTCATCTACGTGGAAGATGTTAATTAAAAGTCAAATGACCATAAATTAATCACAATTTATAACCATTATACTCCATTACTTCTAATTTATTTGTCGTTTCAACATTTATAACTTATTTCAAATTATTTATTGCTTTAGAAATTTAAAAATGTATTAATTGATTTTTTTTCAACTTTAATTGCCTTTTAAACGTTTCAAAATACGTAAAATGTGTGATAATTAATGTAATGTGAGAATAATATATTAAAATTGCATTATACTTCTGTAACACCCCGAAAATTTTTTAAATAGAATATTTTTAAAAGAGTTGTAGTGGAAAAATTAATTTTCTTTTATTGAAAAATGAGGGTAAAATTTTTCCTTTTCAAAGTACAGTACATTCCAATCTAAAATTACATCGGAACATAGTATAACAAATATCTTACGAATACTTTAGCTTCTGACTTGACGAAATGCTTCCATGTGAAACATTATTTCTACTTCTAAAAAAAAATCAGCTTAAATTGTCGATTACAAAATAGCTTAAATTTTAGTATGAAGCGTTATAACATCAACTAAAAAATTTCTAGCACTTCAACAAGTTCTAAAAAGTTATTTTTCAACTTAAAAATGGCAAGGAATCCTTTTTTTTTCGAAGGTATCCACCCGCATAATTGGTTGACTAATCCTTTCGACATTTTTGGGTCGGCTAGTCTCTCAATGAGACCTCTTACATTCGCAAGAGCCGGGATCGAACCCCCAACCACTTGCTTAAATAGTAACAGATCCTTTACCATTTGTGTTAGACTCCACTGGTAAAGAACCCCTTATCTTTACTAAGATAATATCGGCCAAGAGAAAAAGAAAATAAGCGGGTTAATTTGTACGTTCATTAAGTAATTATCCTCCTCAAGGGATTAGTAAACAACATAACTAATGGTCTGTTCCGCAAAACTAACTTGTAGTTGTGAGCTTGTAACTTGTAGCTATGAGCTTCTAGCTTGTAGCTGTTAAGCTAGCTAGGAGCTGTGAGCTTGTAGCTATGAGCTTATAACTGTTTAGCTGACTATTTGAAATAGTGTTGTTCGGCAAAACTAGCTTTTGAAGTAGCTAAAAGTTATTAAATGACCAAAAAGGACATGGAACATTTTGTTATTTTAAATTTTCCAATTTTTTCTTTATTAATTAAATAGATATTTAATTAATTAATTAATTAATTAAATATAAAAATTATTAAATTATAATTAATTAAATTCATTTTTTCTTAATTTATTAATTATGTAGTTAATAAATTAATTAATTATAACTAAATTATTAAATTATAATTAATAATTAATTAAAGGGTAGTAAAATAATTTTAAATTTTGTTTGAGGGTATAATTGGTATATGAATTATTGAAAGCTAGTTTAGTTTGTAGAAAGCTACTAGCTTTCTAATAAAAGCTAGCTTTTAAAAGCTACAAGCTCATTTTTTTAAAAGCTATAAGCTCCTTCTAATTTGTGCTCACCGAATGGGGCTAGTAGCTTATTGGCTAAATCTAAAAGCTCGTAGCTAGTTAAAAAGCTCCTAATTACCCTTGCCGAATAGAGCCTAACAATGGTTATTAGGTTCCTTAATTAGTTGTTACGTTAGGTAATTAATTAGTTACATTAATAGTTTAAAAAAAAATAGTTACATTAATTAATTAGTTCGTTGGCTGTATTAGTGATAAATTAAAAGTGACAAAAATAAAAGTTATATACTAAAACAAAAGATAAAAGTGCAAAAAATTAAAGGAAAAGAATTGATCGTTAAGCTATTTAAAAATTAAATAAAAAGACAGTATAATGTTTTTTTACTCGATCGGTACATCGTTATTCACCCTTCATATGTATGTTTATGGTCGTTGACTTTATAAAAATAATATAAATGAATAATGTATGATGAAATAATGGTATAAGAAATTTTATACCGTCAACACAAACTCATTAATCTCTTAAAAAAATAAAAGAAAAAAATATAATTGCATTCACCTACTACAACTGTAACTCTACGAGTACAGTACATACAGTAGGGAGCAATTTATGCAAAAATACTCATATGAATATTGTTTTGAGAATAAGAGAAGAATAAAAAAAATAATTCAAATATAAATGAAAATAAATTAAGGTTAACATGGTGGTTAACATGATACATTAGCTAGGTTAATTTCGTTACTTAATTCTTGTTGACGAAGGGGTAAAATGATTGACGTCAAATATTCCCAGGGATTAAACGTATATTTAAGATATTTGAGATACTAAAATAACCGTTAATCACACTGTTAGAGATCAAAATACTAATAGTGTAACTCCTTTTTTTTTAATTGTCCAACCTCATATGTTAGCTCCAATCTTTAGAGTGGGATAATTTTCCTTTTTGTTGTTTGTTTGGGCGGCTAAGCCCATACTAATATGTGAAGATTAAGTTATACCGGATTTTGTTTTGGTGGATACATACGTCATCTTTATTTACTAATTATAACAGGTATAACAGGTTACCCATCTTTCATTATTGTAATCTTTTATTTTTTTTCAAATGATGATTCATTATTTATTATTGTAATCTTTAAAGATTTTAGAAACCTTTACACTTTTTAATTGTTAAATTATTTTTTTTTACTTATATCATAAATTCAAAAAATAATAATTTTCTTTACTGATTTTTTTTAATTCAAATACACGATAATTTAATGAAATTGTGATTTATGATTTTTTAAAAATAAATAATTATAAAAAAAGTTATAACATAGATAATTAAAAAATATAATATGAGAAAGATGATTTTTCATTTGAAACAAATTAACATAGTATTAGAGATTATTGTAAAAAAAAATACCTTTATATGTTTTGTAGAAATATGTTAATTATAAAAATTTATGATTTTTTAAAATTAAATAATTAAAAAAAAACATATAACATAGATTTACATAGATAATTAAAAAAAAATAGTATAATATAAGAAAAATGATTTTTCAGTTGGAACAAATTAACATAGTATAACATATTATTGTAGACTAAAATACTCTTATGTGTTTTGTAAAAATATGTTAGTTATAAAAATTTATAATTTTTTAAGTATAAATAATTATTAAAAAAAACTTATAGTATAGATAATTAAAAATGTAAGATGCAAAAGGTTATTTTTCAGTTTGAACAAATTGACATAGTATAACATATTATATTGTAAACAAAAATACCCTTATGTAATTTGTATAAATATGTTAATTATAAAAATTTATGATTTTATAAAAAAAAATAACTAATTATAAAAAAACTTATATCATAGATAATTAAAAAATGTAATATGAGAAAAATGATTTTTCAGTTGAAACAAATTAACATGTTATAACAGTTTTTTTTACAGAATTACCCTTATATCTTTTGTAGAAATACATTTGCTCACTAATAACATTATTCATAAATATTGATATTCAAATATTAAAGTTAATAAAGAAAATTATAATGCTTTAAAAATTATATGTTGTAGATTGATGATTGCAGCTAACAATCATGATTTTGGATAGAGATGGCAATAAAACCCACATCCACGGGTACCTTCTTGAAATCGATCCGATTTTGATGGAAAAAATCCGCTTTAATTGGGTTTGGAGAAACCCAAAAATAAAATATGTTTAAAAAGATCAGGGTGGAGGGAGTCTGAGATTATAAGTACTTGCCCCACCCCCACTCCCAAACCCACCTTAATATATAAATTAAATCATTTTCATTTTAATAATAGTTAAATGATGAAGTCAAACTAGCATATTTGTCAATAACCATGATTTAATTCTCAAGATTTTAGATATTTTTAAAATTTGAGGTTTATATATTATATTCTATTTGAATTTTTTGAATTATAATGTATGTTATATATGATTTTTGTTTAGAGTGAAGGGACACTTTGGTCCCTCAAGTTTTTCGACAGGGACACTTTACTCCCTCAAGAAATTTAATTCATTTTTAGTCCCCAAAGTTTTCCAAAAGTACCAATTTAGTCCCTTTCTTATTTCCGTTAGCCACTTTGTTGAGGGACTAAATTGATACTTTTGGAAAACATGAGGGACTAAATTGGTACTTTTGGAAAACACGGGGACTAAAAATGAATTAAATTTCTTGAGGGATTAAAGTGTCCCTGTCGAAAAACTTGAGGGACCAAAGTGTCCCTTCACTCTTTTGTTTAATATAATAAAAAATAATTTTAACAAATAATTGGATGGATTATCTGCGGGTTCCCCGAACTCGATGGGATGGGCTGGAGTTTCACATTTTCATACTCGCTCTCCTTAAACCCGCATCCGAATCTACGTTGCTCTTAATGGATGCGGCATAAGTATTGGCAAAACTCGTCCCAAACCCGACCCGTTAGCATCCCTAATTTTGGAATGTTGAGTATTCACATAAGTTCACATTAGGGGTCACGGTCTACTAAATTAACCTGTCATGTGAATGATGCATGCATGGATCATCATTTAAGTATCTGTTTGATATAGCTGAAAAAATTATATTATAATTATTTTTATCTGTAATCATAATCTTTTTTTTTTTTTGGTTTGCACCCTGGTATCCGGCCCACTGGGCCGACTAATCCAGTTCGAGAGGGGTCCCGGGGTTAAGGTTTTATTCCTCTCCCAAAGTTGTTGCGGGGGATCGAACCGTGGTCCGCCCTACCAAGTGCAGCCCCTGGCACCACTGCACCAATAGCTCGTTGGTATCTGTAATCATAATCTATTAAGCTTATAACCTGTTAAAATTATAATCTGTTTATTTTTGGATATATGAGCTGAAGATGAATTTAAGCTGATCTATTTTATTTAGATGGTGTAAAGAATATTATTTTTATGAGTAAATTAAAAAAAAGTATGAAGTTAGTTATTGCTATTTGAGTGATAAAGGTAAAATAGAAAAATTACACATGTTCCAAAAAATAATCTACAGAACCTATGAAGTAGATGTCGAATTTTGATTATTTTTTCAAGAACATATTCTAAATTTTTTTTTTATAAAATTTTTTTAGTGTAGATTTAGAGTGTGTTTGGTATGACAAGCTTATAGCTTATCTAGTAGCTTTTAGCTTATTGATTTGGTCAATAAGTTACTAGAGTTGTTTGGTGAACAAAAAATATAAGAAGCTTATAGCTTTCAAAAAGGAAGCTTATAGCTTTTGAAAGCTAGCTTTTACAAAGCTACATCAAGTAGCTTTGAGAAAAAAATAAGAGCTTTTAATAAATCATATCTCAATTTTACCTTTTTTTTATTAAATTATATTATTATTTATTCTGACCCAAATTAATATTACCCCCAAATTTTTTACTCTTTTCCCTCAAACCCAAAAACCTAGAATCCTTCTATATATTCAACATTTGTGCACACCACACCAAAACCACTAATAAAGAAATCCTATATTTAACTATTGATTCATGAGACATAAAGGTATATGATATTTATTTTAACATTGATCATCAAAATTCTCGTTCACTTTTTTGTTATCCTCAATTTTTTTTTGTTTGATTTTGTGAATTTGGTTCAGATTCTATTTGTGTGATTTTGTGATGGCGGTGTGTCCAATCAATAGGCTAAAAGTTTTGTCCTTCTTTCGTGTCATTGTTAATAAAGATACCGTGACATTTTTATAAAAATAATAAAAATGTTAAAAGTGCAGTAGTACTTAGTAATAATTATTATGAAGGTTATAATTTTTTTATCATTTATATCTATATGAATGAAGTATATGTCTTTCTCTATAAGCTACTAGTGTAGTACTATTGTTATTGAAACATGAATGTCAATATTAATTATTATTCTCCATGTTATGTACTTTCAAGTCATTTAACATGTTTAAATTAGTTGCACAACTAGTTTTGCCAAACAGCTCTAGTTCAATAAGTTAGCTATACAAGTATAAGCTCACAGCTATTATAAGCTAGGTTCACAGCTATCAGCTATAAGCTCACAGCTATCAGCAATAAGCTCACAGCTATCAGTTACAAGTTCACAGCTATAAGTTAGTTTTGCCAAACAGACCCTTAATAATCCAATACACTGAAAATATAAAAAAATAAATAAATCATACGACACATATTGGCAAAATAACTTTGGTATAGGTAAATTATTTAATTTACACCCTCAAAACTCATGATAATCCTAAATACTTGATTTATATTTCCTACGTCAGAGATACTTCAATAAAAAAAATTAATTGATTTACACCTGTATAAATTAATATTTAAGATATAATTTAGTGAAATTAGAATTTATGATTTTTTTTTTAAAATAAAACATTTTAACAACTCGTAGCATTAATGATAATTGAAAAAAATAATGTAATGATATTTTTATTTATTAATGAAAAAATGTTTAAATTCAAACAACAAATAAGTTCAAGTTTATATTTGAAAATGCATTAAATTGATACATTTTACTTACTCAAGAGATTGAAGGTAAACTTAATTATTAAATTAACATATAGTGTACTCTGACATCAACTTTAGCCAATACCTTACTGATCATAAGAAACACACAAACACACACGTAAAACCTTCCTATTTTTCTTGTACTAAGAACCGTAATTTTTTGTCCAAAACAATCTTCATAAATTAATGCATATCTTCAGTAACATAACAAATCCAGCCATTCCCATTTCACAAGTATTAATATTTTCCATGGCCGCAACGAAAATAATTAATGAGTATATATATAGCTAATTATCCTTAACTAGGAAAAAAATCATAATGCCAAACGATAAAAGACAAACACATGACGCCCTTGCTTACGCCTTACAGGGACTGAATTGGAATCTACACAATCATTATCCGCAATAATGTTGTATGTGTTGCTCAAAGTTCAAAGAAGTTTGAATCATCATCAATCAGATCTTCGTGCATATGGACAGATTTTGCAGTAGTTATGGATCAAAACCACAAAGGTGACAGGAAAGAACACTTTCGTAGCGCCCTCTGCATAGTGATGTCCGTGATGCTTTGCCATATAAAAATATAAATATAAATATATAAGTATATTAGGTAGCCCGTTAGTCCCCCTTAACCCCTTTCATACCCCCCACAAGGATCAGATTCTTAACAAGAAATTGTTAATTAAGCTAATCCAAACCAAAATAAATTTAATATAAAATTGATAAGTAGAAATAATGTCCCGAGTTTTAAATCATCCAAAACACAATAACCTTTTTTTTTATAAGTTAGATTCATTTAAGAAATCAAATGTTTATGTTTTAAATTTATTTATTAAAAAAATTCTTATAAATTTTTTATTTTTAAACCCCGAGCTCAAGTTAAAAAATTTAAATTAAATAAAGTTTATTGATTTCAATTCAATTTTAAATATAAAGATTAATATACTCTTAGTTACTCACTTCAGAGGGTATTTATTACTTAAAAAAAGAGTTTTGCTCACAAGTATCTTTCGAGTATTTGTTAAGCTTTTTTAAAAAAAAATAAAAAAATAAAAAATATCACAACCATCAATTCTTTTTTTTAGAAACTTTAAAAGCTTCAACTTTCAATATTTTTAAATTATATTTAACTTTTTAACAAGTGTCTTAAGAATTTTGTTAATATTTTCCTACGAGAAATTATATACGTGACAATTAATTTCTTTCTTTCGCGGCCCCATGACATAGGAACTAAGTTCACAATTAACTTTAGGCTGAATTGCATAATTGGTCATTTATCTTATTTATTAAATTCACTTTGGTCCTTTATTTTTTTTTTTTTTGCAATTTATTGGTCCTTTATTTTTTTTTAAAGATTCAGTTTGGTCCTTCCGTTAAAATAAAGTTAAATGAGAAAGAATATTCCAAGAATATTCCCTATTCTACGTTTAATTGCATAATTGATCATTTATCTTATTTATTAGATTCACTTTGGTCCTTTATCTTAATATTCCAAGAATATTCTCTCTTCTTCTTCCTCTTCCTCTGCTTTCTCCTTACAGCGGCGGCAGTCACCATGGGCGCCGCCGCCACCGCCCATGCCACCGTCGCCGCCATTTTTAGAAATTAATCGGAGTTGTTGGAGCGTTTTGCACGTGTTTTCACACGTTTTTCAGCAGGTTCAGAGGAGGAGACCATTGTTGATAACCAAGATTTTAGAAAAGGGACCCTAAAATTCGGATTTTGAGGAAAAAAGAACGAAAAACACGAATTTGTTTGAGGAATAATGAAAATAAAGCTTAAAAACCGTGAAAAATTGAAGAATGTTGAAGAAATTTGAATAAATTTGATGATTTTCGAGGGAAGAGGGTGCGAGCCCATGGTGGTTACCGCCGCTGTAAGGAGAGAGCAGAGGAAGAGGAAGAAGAAGAGGGAATATTCTTGGAATATTAAGATAAAGGACCAAAGTGAATCTAATAAATAAGATAAAGGACCAATTATGCAATTAAGCCTAGAAGGGGGAATATTCTTGGAATATTCCTTCTCATTTAACTTTATTTTAACGAAATGACCAAACTGAATCTTTTAAAAAAAATAAAGGACCAGTAAATTGCAAAAAAAAAGATAAAAGACCAAAGTGAATCTAATAAATAAGATAAAGGACCAATTATGCAATTAAGCCTTAACTTTATTATAAGAAAAAAAATAAAGTAATTAATTCATCAATAGGAACAAAGCTCTTGATTAAGCTGCTCAAGTTTATTAGTTTGTCTTTTTTTTTTTTTTGAAAGGTTATTAGTTTGTCTTATAAAAAAAAAAGCCAAACTCATATTTTGGTCTTTTAAATTATTTTTGTTTTACGGTTATGTCTTTTAAGTTTTTTTTTAATTTTCATTTTTTAAGTTTTTTTCCTTCATAATTCTCTTAACTCTTCACCAAAATTCATAATCTTGGTATCATTAAGTTAGGATGAAAAAATTTACATAACGCATTCATCATTTTTTTTAAAATTTTCCTACAAAAATGAATTTTAAAATCCATTTTAAACAAAAATTGCCTTTAAGACAAAAAATAAAAAAATAAAAAATAAAACTGAAAAAAAATAATTGAGATGACAAATATTGTCAATAAAGAAAGCTTATTAGTTGTAACAACGAAGAAAGAAAGTAACATAAAACTACCGAGACATCCTCCTTATAGCCATTTGACTCAGAATAGACGCCATCCATCTCAACCACATATTATTTGGTTTAAAAAGGAACAATACAGACTGATTATTTTAGCCTTATTATAATGTACACTACCTAGTAGAAGGAATGCATATACAATAATGGATTTGAGTTAATATATGATTAGTTCTTCCCATCCACTTTGCTTTCTTAAGATCGATCAATCTTTTTCCATTTTTTAGACTATAAAGTTATATCTATCATTATTTATGCATATTATTCTGGGACTTATATATTATGTATTCTTATTACATGTACATTTCACCCGTTAATAATGCGTGTATGTTAAAGTCTCACGTTATTGAAAAAGAGAGTTAAGTGAAGAATATGAAAGTGAAAGCACTCACATATTCATTTGCAGGCCCGGTCTTGGGTGTGCAGCAGATGCAACCGCTCAGGCCCAACATAAAAAAAATCCATAAATTATTTTTTTTGTCTACTTACATTTTAATTTTTTTATGATTAATTTTATTTCATGTGTATTTTTATTGGTCTTTATTTTCAATATTTCTATTTTGGAGCTTGTATGTAAATAAACTATTTATTTTTATTGATTTATTTTTTATTAAAATAACGTTTGATAAATTAGGGATCCCAATTCTTTTTCCTGCACTAGAACCTAGCTAGCATATGTCATTATCAAACCTGTTCATATGTAAAAGTTTGGATTAATATATGATGTTAAATTCATTAGTGATTTCTCCTTAATTTAGCCTTTTAAGGAAAATTGTCTGGGCTAATATATATGATGAACCATAAAATCTATCATGCATTACCATCACATCATTCATTACCTATTTTATATTTTTGTAAAATCAATCATTTGCTCCTCTAAATTATTTATGTTTATCAAATTTTGTCTTCTTTTTTTTTTCAATTTGATTCCTTAAAGTACAAACATTTTTTATGTTAGTTTTTTCTAAAAACTTTTACACCATTGGTGCTTCAACTGCGGTGGTGATAGTGAATCATGCGGAATTGACAGTATGAGGGTCTATGGTTGTTCACCCAGTCCATCTTTGGGACAAGGCCACCGGTCTTGGTGGCTCGCGATTCGTGTATGAGGGTGTTGTATCGTCTCTTTGATGCTGCTACAGCTCCTTCTTCCATCACTGATTATTGTCCTTGTGCCTATTTCAAAGAGAAGCAAAATTTGCAAGAAGATAATAATCAGTAACTCGATATTTTTGACAATTTGGCAGATTGATTGTATGCATATTTTATTTTTATCAGCATAAATTTTTTTTAGATACTAATTATAAATTTAGCAATTCAGTTTTGCATATTTCACATACTAAAAAAAATCATATTTAGATATTATTAAACATGAAGGTCAGCTCAGCATCTAAAGAGGCAGAGACTAGGCATACACGCACACAAGCTAAAGGAGCTAAAGTAGTTACTTAGTGTTGCAGCTGCGGTTGATTACTTTGTTAGTTAAGTTAATTACTTAGCCTAGTCGGTAGATTAGTTAGTAGCTTAGCTGGTTAGTTTGGTTAGCTAATGTAGCTTAGTTTTGGGGCCAATTTCGGTTGATGTAGCTGGTATTTCCAGCATTGTATAAATAGATTCATTTTGCCAAGCGGCTAATAAGATAAGCAAAATTTCCTTAAATCAAGTTCTCTCAAGTTTTTCAGTTTCTCTCTTTCTCTCTTCTTCTTACAAGTTCTAGATTCTTCTATCAAGTTCTAGTTTCTTCATCTCTCTTATTGATTTAATGGATTAATTGTTGAATCAATCATCATCTCACTTAAATTCTGTTAGATATGTGAAGAAAAATTTAAAGGATTGTCCTCACAAATAATTATTGTCACAATAATGAACAAATTATAAGTTAGGTAATAATTTCTTCCCTGTTTTGGGTAATAATCCTTAGACTTTGAATATGGTTGCCACCATGCTACGAATATAATGTTGGGGGCTCCTTTGTTGGAGTTGTTCTTTGTCATTGTTGAGGCTGAGCATATTGGTGGGATTAGAATTTTATCGTTCCTCCCAAATGGTACCAATGTTCAGGTAGGAAAACTAAAGGGGTTTTTGTGAGAAGGAATCTAACACGGGTGGTTATGGTCTTACTTATCCCAAATAATAAGGGGATTGGGATCAAGGTTAACGTAGTTCTTTGGGGAAGATAAGATTTATGATCCTGAGTGCTTTAGGTTCCTTAATATCAACCCTTTCAAGGATCGTTTGAATTCCTTCGGTGATCTTCTCTTCGGATCTCCCTATTTTTGTTAAGATATTGGGATACCTTGTCGAATAAAAAATCAATCTAGGGGCGAGCTGTTGAAATACGATAGGCATGCCTTAGGCGATGATTGAAGGAGATGTCCCTTTGCCTAGACTTATTGTTGTGCAGTGCTTTAGCCTTTGGGAAGCTACAACCCTAACGTATGTTAGTATGAACTCTAGGTTCTATCTGTTTGATACGAGGATTGAAACATTTTCACAAGAGGAAGATTATAAAACCATTTATCATGAACATTATGTTGAGTGTTTAATCTTAGTTGTGATAATGGAGTCGCGATAAGTATGGTGGTGCACTCAATCACTCAAGTTATTGCTTCACAATCATTGTGAAGTATTTTTGAATTTCCTACATGGATTCTCCCTCATTCATTCTGAATAGCTCTTACTCTTTAGTGAGCCTTTTCACTCTTGACCTTTTCACGTTGATGGTTTTTTCGTGTGTGACTTCTAATGTGTTTCACATTTCTTGCATGTCTCACATGTAGAAACCTTGAAAAATTCATCATAACTCAAAGTAGATGTTATAATACTTTTAGCTTTTAGATCTTACTGGACTCTCTGTTCCTCCTCTTCAATCCATTCACTTATAGGTTTATTGACAATTTTTTTTATCAACCACATGAGTTGAAATGAAGGGTCCATTAAAAATTGCATCCCATACTTTTTATTCAATTCTTTGAGTAAAAATTTTTATTCTAGTTTTCCAGTAAGCATAACCTGCCCCATTAGACATAGGAGGTCTGTTAATATGACTCCCTTCACCATCGAACGGAGAGTTTGAAGCCATTTCTTCTCTTGAGACTATTAAGTCTTTTAAAATGAGAATCTAACTCTGATGCCAATTGTTGGAATTGGCCTCAAACCTCGGGAGGGGTGTGAATCGAGTTTTATTAATTTTATTAAAAATTTCTAAAATGAATGGAGAAATATAAATATAATCTAGGATTGGATTAAGTGTACACGATAATTTTTTGTTAATATCTAAAAAATTGAGAGTTGCACGAAAACAATAATAAACACAAAAATAATCTCAAAATAAATTAAAGAGATAAGGGATAGAGAGAAATACAAACCAATGATTCAGCCTTTCCGATAAGTCTTATGTTCATATATAAGTTATGGTGAGGCACGTCCAGGACCTCAACAATATACTTCGAATTTGTTGTATTGATGAATTGAAATTATGAATTCCAACACAATCTTAAAGCACCTCACAATTCTTAGAGCATCCCCAAACTACTCGGTTTGAAGGGACCTCAATCATCAATACTGTTTTTACGACATCAAATGAATTCAAGTATATATTAAAAATAATAATACTCTAATAATAAAATAAAACTTTTAAAATCGCTTGGAGAGACTATACGAGAAAAGTGTGTCGCGATCTTAAACCTCATATATCCACAATGGATAAGTGTCAGAGATACCATCTAGAATCAACCTTAAACCTTGTCCCTTCATACTTCATAGTTCATACACTACTCAACCCAACATTGAGTCTCTCTCTCTCTCTCTCTCTCTCTCTCTCTCTCTCTCTGAAAATGTCGACCTCTCCATTCACCTCCTTATTCACAATCCCAACATCATCCCGTTCCTCTTCAAAGCTCTCTCCTTTTCGTGCATTCAGAGCCTCCTCGGCCACCACTGAGCAACTTCCTGCAACTCTCTGCCAACAACAACAACACACACAAAGAAGAAGAGATTTCTTGAAGGGTAGTATCGTTGCATTGCAAGCTCTTCCACTTGTTGTTCTAAGAGACCCACTTCCATCACAAGCTAGAGAAGTTGATGTTGGCTCCTTCCTCCCCCCTTCTGATTCTGACCCTTCTTTTGTTCTGTTCAAAGCTTCTCAAAAAGACACTCCTGCCCTTCGAGCAGGTACATTCAAGTTTGCAGCTTTTGGTTCTGTTTACTTTTCATCAAAGATGGAACCTTTACGTTATGCTTTCTTTGCCTGCGGTGGTTTTGGTTTTAAACTTGAGAATTGAGTTGAATGTTGAAGCATGGGTAAAGAAAGTAAGAAACTAGTGTAGTTTTTTTTAGACAAACTTATATGATCTATTGGATAATTCGCAATTGCATATTTATAATTTGGAGAAGTGAAATTTGTAGGCTTATGCTTCCTTTCAAAATGTCTCATTAGCATTTAGATCAAAATCAATTGTGTAACAGGATGTTACACTAGCCTTCCTTGAGGTTTAAAATTTCTCTCATGCAATCAAAATTGAGATGCTAGTACAACAATCCACTAATAAAACCAATAGTTCATCAATTTTGATCACTAGATGATGACATGCATGTCTCATTAAATGACTTCTAACCCGGCCATTGGTTTATTAGTGGGTTGTTGTGTTACCATCCCAATTATGATTGCATGGTAGTAGTGCCCTTAATTATATCTAGGACCCTTCTTGTTTTAAAAATTGCACTGATCTCCCTTTGAGGTTTCGGTTGTAACTTGCAAGGGATACTGGTATTTTGGCAATATAAACTTTGAGAGGAGTAAGTGTAATGATAGGCATAAACCTTGAGAGATAAGTGTAATGACAACATATATCTATCTCAAAGAATGTTGGTTAATTTCTGAAACAAGAGACATGCCAAGTGTAATTAAGCTAAACTTCAAGAGATGTCAATGTAATTCCCACAATGTCTAAATTAAACTGTATCATTTTTACTCGCTCACATAGTCGATAGTAGTTAACCCTGTGCATTTACATTGCACCCTATTTGGCAGATGTTCAACAAATTACCATTGCCATTATTATGCCTTTTTTTCTATATATCCAAAGTTCGGTTAAAATGAAGAGATCAAGTCATAACTTAGACATTTTACATCGTCTAGTATTGTTCTTTTCAAATGATACTCTAGCTTTTAGTTTTTTTGTAGGAAATGTGCAGCCATACCAGTTCATCCTTCCCCCAACTTGGAAACAGCTACGCATAGCAAACATCTTATCAGGAAACTACTGTCAGCCAAAATGTGCAGAGCCCTGGGTGGAGGTTAAATTTGAAGATGAAAAACAAGGAAAAGTTCAGGTTGTAGCTTCGCCTTTGATACGTTTAACGAATAAGCCAAATGCAACAATTGAGGACATTGGGAGCCCAGAAAAAGTGATTGCTTCACTTGGGCCATTTGTCACCGGCAACACATATGATCCTGATGAGCTCCTTGAGACTTCAGTTGAAAAGCTTGGTGAACAGACGGTACATTTGCTTTTGCCTACGTTTTCTGCATATTCGAGTTTTTCTTTCCTTTTTTTTTTTTCTCTTTAGAAAATGAAGAAAGTGGATGAAGTACTCAAGTGGTAAGTTTAATAATCTTCTCATCATTGTCACTGGATTGATAATATAAAGTTCAGTTCCTACTGTCCTTGCATAAGTTATGAAGAGGGAACAAGAATTTTGAGGTTGAAGCATAAGCACTCATACACAAGTTGCAATGAGAGATTTCAGAAAACTCAAGTATATGTAGACTCTAGACTCTAGAGGATGGGTCATTCTGTTTGTGAGCTTTATGAGAGTCCAGGCATTGTATGAATAGCATTTGACAAAGTTGAGTTTTTCTCTTATGCTGCAATATGGTGCTTATAATTGTAACAGTTTCATCTATATCTCTATTCATCAAATAGCAAACCCCCTACTCATCCGGCAAAAAAAAATGTTAGCAACTAACAGAACAAAAAACCAAATTAATTGTGAAAGTTGTGAAACTTACATCATAAAACATAGTTTGTAACTTTGTATCACATGTTCTTTGAATATGTCATATTTATTTTAGGTCAAGGTACTTCTTGATAGCTAAATATTATACGTCTGGCAATGATTATTGACTGATATTATTGACATGGTGTCTGCAGTACTACAAATATGTGCTTGAAACTCCATATGCTCTTACGGGTTCACACAATCTTGCAAAAGCAACAGCAAAGGGAAACACTGTTGTTTTGTTTGTGGCTAGTGCCAATGACAAGCAATGGCAAACTTCTCAGAAGACTCTAAAGGCCATACTTGATTCCTTTAAAGTATAGTTTTCTGTCACAGCCCACAGGTAAATGATAGAACTTTACCTTCACTGTGTTTCCTTTTAAGTTTATGTTTATCCAAGTTAACTGAGCAAGTTTCTGTTTCTTTATATACACCTGATTAAGTCAATAGCTTATGCTTGGTTGTCTTAATTTATTTTATCCTTGTAACTAAAATCTAAAAATAAAAAGCATAAATCAGAAGAATACAATAAAAACGATTAGTAGCTGATTCGTTATCTTCCACTGTGCAGACGCAATCATCTTGGCAACATGTTCTAATTTCTCCGAAAAAAATATGAATTGTTTTTTGTACATTATCTTCGTAGTTTTCTCAATATTTTTAGTGTTAATAAGCTCTACTACTTTTTTTTTTCGTTATTATTTCAACACCTTGACAGTGCTTTAAATATTGTTTTCTTAGTTCTTTTCTTCGCTCTATCAAGAAAGACCCCTACCATTTACAGGCCTTTCTTCATTTCATCACCTTTGTTGATGCAAATATCTTTGCATGTAGTTGTGCACTAAATCCCATTCTCATTCAGGTGACATTTTGTTATTCCAAATGTAGGTATTAATAATCAACAGAAAAAGGTGGCATGGTATGCGGCAGATCAATAAAATTTGAGCCTTTGAGGACGGTTGAATTTATTGTCCATTTTTGTAGACCCACATAAATTCATATTTTCTTGGTTGACTATGATACCTTGGATAAGATTACTGTATTATTATTAAATATTGTAAGTAAAAATCAGAAGAAAATAAATCATGTGATTATATGAAACTAGTGCTCTTATTTAAAATGCTTGTTAAAGAAATGAAGCTTGATGCTTTGGAATTGTCATGACCAAATTTCCTGCAAAAACATTAAGTTGTGGCTTCCCTGTAGCTCACCCTCCGTGGTATAGCGCTCTTAACGGGGTATAAGGCTATATAAGGCCTCGGTCATGTACCAAATTTTATGGTTTGAGATTTTTTAGTCCCGGATTCGATGGATGCAATCGGTAGTTATTTATTACTTTAATGTTTGCATTTTTTTATTTTTTTTAGGATTTTATTTTAATGGAAAATTGTGTAAATATAATATGTAATGTAAATAATTTATGTATGTAAAAATTTAAAAAAAAAAACGAGTTCTTTATGGGAAAGTTGTGGAATTAGGGTTACCTTGATTCAAAGGGAACCTAGATTTTAACCTCGGTTCCTTCTCATCATGGGTTCCCTACGTATATCATTCGGGTGAGAATAAGCTAGTGTGTTTTTCTCTCAGACACATAATAGTATAAAACTTTTTTATGAACTTTTTTTCTTATATATACTTCATCCGTTCCTATTTATCTGTCCTATTTCAAACAAAATACATTTTTTTTTTCAAAATTACTCTTACATCTAATCATTATGGTCTATGTTTTTGTGAGAAGAAATAAATAAAATTGTATTGGAATATGAAATGGAGCTTGTTTAATGAAGTTTGTTTAATGTTGTAAATGACTTGGAAATTGATTCACTGCATTAAATATAAATGATGGAGTATCCAGGAATTAAATTGATTATTGAAAAATGAAAAAAATTATTATGTTCTAATAATTGGTAGATGAGTATTTTTAGAAAAACATATTAATTTTAATATAGAATTCAACAACATTGCTGAACGTAAAAATGTCCAAAACAACCTTATAATCAAGGATAGAGAGAGTATCTAATAGCATATTATTATGACAGTCACTAACATGAGGGGATTGCACACCGTCCAAAGTAGACTGAATAACATGTTCAGAAAAAGTTGCTGTGGAAGCAAGATACAATTGAATTGAAGAACAAATAGCAACCATTTCATCAAATCACCAACTTCCGCTAGTTCAGGAATTATTCTGATTATTATTTACTCATATTTTAGTTATATGCTTTAAAAGAAACTAAAATTAAATTTAAGGTTTATTTATGTCAGGTGGCCCTGTAGTTTGCACATATTTTGTCAGACGCCCTTTAATTTTATTTTTCAACAAATATACCCCTACAGTTTGCTCCGGTGAGCCATATACCCCTGCATCCATTTCTGGTCACCGGTGCTGACGTGGACCGCCGGAGTCAGCAAGTAGTAAAAATATGAGCCCTTGTAGTTTGAGTCTTTTTTGTCAGATACCCCTATATATAACTTCAAAAATTCATATCTTTTAAACCGTAAGTCCAAAAATTAAAAATTTTATGTCAAAACGATCGTATTGAAATATAGAATTTTAATATGTAATTATTTTACTTTTATGGATAGTTTTGTAAAAAATTGTTTTTTGGGCAATTTTCTATACGAATTTTGAATTTATGAATTATTAAAAATAATTTATGAATTGGATTGAACTAGTTTTTATTGTAGTTTGAGGAAGATAAAAATCATGAGTTTTGACTATGTCAGTCTCCGATGATTTTAAATTTAGTTTTTTTTATAGCTTTTTTTTATAGTTTTTTACAATTTATTTTTAAAAGCCAAAACTCATGATTTTTATGATCCTCAAACTATAATAAAAACTAGTGCAATCCAATTCATAAATTATTTTTAATAATTCATAAATTCAAAATTCGTATAGAAAATTGCCCAAAAAACAATTTTTTACAAAACTATCCATAAAAATAAAATAATTACATTTTAAAATTATATATTTCAATACGATCGTTTTGACATAAAATTTGTAATTTTTGGACTTACGGTTTAAAAGATATGAATTTTTGAAGTTATATATAGGATCTGACAAAAAAGACACAAACTACAAGGGTTCCTATTTTTACCACTTGCTGACTCCGGCGGTCCACGTCAGCACCGGTGGCCGGAAATGGCATGCAGGGATATATGGCTCACCGGAGCAAACTGTAGGAGTATATTTGTTGAAAAATAAAGTTAAAGGGCGTCTGACAAAATATGTGCAAAGGCGGCTAGCCTAAATTTAAACTAGACAGACCAACATTGCGCAAGTGAAGTTTAAAATTGCTAATAACTCTCGATCGAGACATATTTATTATTTAGATCCATCTTAACTTTGAAGAAAAAAAAAATGAAAAAATTGGAAGTAGTGACAATAAGTTTCTCCACCAAGAATGGCAAAAAAAACTAAAAAAAACAACAACAAAAACAATCTTAAAAAAAAAAAAAAAACAAAACAAAACAAAACAAAACCACCACCACAACAACAACAAAAACAAAATATGAGAAGGCCGCAATTTGCAGTGAAAACTCAACACTTGGGAAGATCACCAGGTGGAGGAAGCAGTTTTTGATGTGGAAGCTTTCCATCCAATACGACCCATGCCATCTTCAGACCCCAGCTCGTGTGAATTTCAAGATGACAATGCATGAACCACACCCCTGCGCACATAATTTACAGAAAAATCCAAAGCATCAAACTATAGCAAAACAATGATAAAACTTTGAGCCCCCCCCTTTGTTATTTGTACATGTGTTTTCTTTTATTTGAAATAATATTCGATACATGTTTGTATGCCAATTATACATTGCTAATTGATAAAGTTAAGCAGCTGAGAATTAGTGTATATATCATACCTCGATTTTAATATTGAATTACCATGTTTTGATGGCAAAGATACTTTGTTTTAGACTTATCTAATGTTGAACTAAAATGGACATCTATTATGTATTGTCTATAATCTATATAATAATATAATATTTAAAAAAATTAAGGGTGCGAAATGCATTTATTTCATTTTCTTTGATCTATCAACAAATTTTTTGAATTGGCGAGTTATTATGTCAATCTAGCTACATAATCTAAATTTATTTTTGATGTTACTAATGTTTTTCATCATATCATGCATGATAGTGTAAACTGTAACTTCTCAAAGTAATTGCTAGTCTTTTGATGAGAGGCATTATGTATGAATAGAGAAAGCTTTCGTTTTCAATGGAAAGTTTATTCCATTGGCATGTAATCTATATCATACAATAATTTCTTCGTGTTTTTTATATAGGTATAATAATATTGTATTGTAAAGTGATTACAAGAGATGTTTTTACTTACCAGGATTATCTGCTAAGAAGCGAATGGCCACCCATCCACCAGAAGGAACTCCCACCGTGTTTCTTTCAACAGGATCAACAAGATTGAAGTTTGCAGGGTCCTTATTTGCATCAAAGTTACCAAAGCCTTGGCCAACAACAAAGAAGTTAAAGCCATGCAAATGGAGAGGGTGACTTTCTGCACCAAGAATGCTAGTGTCCTGCAAGACAAGCTCAACACTTGTGTTAAAGGGAAGAACCACAACCTTTGTTCCATTGCTCACCATGGTGTTGTTTGGTGGGGTGCCCGTATAATTGAATGGAATCAAGGGGCTGATAGGGAAATCAGGAGAGTAAATTCCATTAGATTGGCCAAAGAAATGGGATTGAAGAAGTGCACTTGTTGTTGGGAGTGTGAAAGATACATTATTCACTGATGCTGCAAACTTTGTTCCATTAGGTCCTTGACAAGTTTGGTTTTGCTGGCAGGGACTTGTACCAAGGCCTACTGTGAAGAAAAAATGCCTATCAACTTTTTGGGGAACATTAGCAGGAAATCGAGAGCTCGCTAGGCTACGAAGCTTGGTCGCGAACTTTGTTGCGAAAGAAGTGTCATTGAGGGCAGGGAGGATAGGCTTGAAGAGTGGAAGCTTGTTAATTTGAGTTTCGGAATGAAGAGAGTGTGATGGAACTTCATATTCTAGGATGCCAGCAACAGTTGAGTTGTCAAAAGTGCCCTGGCCTGTTACATAGGGTCTAGCACTCATGAGGAATGTGGCATTGGGGTGGTAGGATTTTGTTTTAAGAAGAACATTAGAGGTTTGTCCAGGTGTGATTAGAATAGTGTTAGTCTCAAATGGTTTAACATAAATTGCATCTACATCAACTACTGTGAGGGTGTGATTTGCAATGCTGAAGAAGAGTTCATCATTGAGTGCAGCATTGATCAAACGGAGAAGGTATGTCTTCCCAGGTTTCACCTTTAGCTTGAATGTATCTGCCAAAATTAATATTTTTGCATGAATCATGTTAGCTGTATGACCAATTCGAGCAACTTTCCTAACAACTTTATATTTTGTAATGTTTAGTGCAGGTACTTTATATTTAAAAAAAAAAAATCAAAGTTGTCCAAAATGTTATGGATAACAGTTGTTCACAAAACATTTCAGTTTTGAATTGAATCATAGATATCCAAATTGAATCCATAAGGATGGGAAAAATTAATATGTATTTTATTCTTCTTAATCTTAGGAATTTAAGCACTAGCTAGTAACAAGAAAAAGAGTACTATTTATGTGATACATTTTATTAGGACCTGAAATACCTTTGACAGAGCAGTTATACAATGGTCCTGGCAGTCCATTAATAGTGTAGGCATCAGAAACATTTGGTCCCCCACCTGTTTGCAGTGCTTGTGTTATGACTGCCTCGGGATCTGTATTCCACCACTCTCCTGAAAATTTGTATTATATATAAGAAACTGTAACAACAAGAAAAATGCAGGTAATAACATAGGTAAACGAAGTTATGATGCTCATGACTCTCATTACCAAATATAATTGGAACTTCCTTGTGAGGTTTGGTAAAAGGATATGGAACTCCATGCTTAGGAAGAATGATGATAGGACCATAGAGAGTTGATCTTAACCATGAAATGTGAGCGTGCCAAAAGAGAGTGCCTCTCTGGCCTACAATGGTGTAGTTATACACATAACTTTGGCCAGTTTGAATAGGGCATTGTGTCACGTATGCAGGTCCATCAGCCCACCCTGATTGAAGCTGTCTAATCCCATGCCTAATTGAAATAGAAACAAGTATTGGACATATCAAAATGTCCAATTTACATGAGATTTTATTAGGATACTATAGAAAAGGTTCATTATTTCACATTATACTTATAATTAGGATGTTTATTGGTTAATAGAAAAATAATCGTGATCAATTTCTTTTTTAACAAAGTTTTCTTTTAAGAGAATTTAATTTTACCAATGGATGGAGATATTGTTCTGAACATGGTTAACCACTTTGATAAGAAGACGATCACCTTCCCTAGCTACAATACGTGGCCCAGGAAACTGACCATTCACTGTGACCATACTCTTTGTGTGGCATAGTCGTGTCACATTTTGGTATTTTATCTGCATGAAAAAGCCAAGCCATTAAATACAAATGTAACCATATAAGTAGGAAAATATAAGTAGAATAACAAATGGTTTATTTTTTAATAGCGCAGCTAAATAAATTAGCTAGCATTATGATAAAGGTATAAATCCTTTAAAGATTATTATGTACATCAAAATGATAGTGTCTGGTAATGCCTCCTAGTGCAAACTGAGGAATGATGATCAAAGAAAAGAGAAGCAGAGCTGGAAATGCCATTGCAAAAGTGAGAACTTTTAGACACTTGCTTTTTGAGTTTGAATTGTGCATTTAAGAGAGCTCATTGGCAGGCAATATATATAGAAATGATGATACCATGTCGTTGTTGCAACTTGATATGTTATCTGTTTCATCAAGAAGCTATTCATGCTCCACAAGAGCTTCAAGTGTCTCTTTCTCTTTTTCTATTTTGAATGAGATCAGTTGTTAGAACAACTCTAGAGTGGTGTCCAAGACAATCAATTTCCCTTTGATCTTTTGACCTACTTCCTCCAGAAGTCAAACCTTTTCAGGATTTGCTCCCTTTAATATTGTTCTTGCAAAACTCATTTAGAGTGGATTTGACAATCTTTTGTGCATGCAAAATGCCATCTGAAAGAGTCAAGGGTCCAAGTAAAATGGCACTTATTTTGTCAGTTTAGTGCAGTAAGAAGTGAAATATGTAAAAGAAAATTCTTGAGACATCTTGGAGTTGACGTGAATTATAACTCAATCCAAAAAATTGGATTTTAAATTTTAAGGATGAAAAATAAAAGGTTTGATTATCTGTCCTATCCTTGAATATTTTACAATCGTTTTGTCATGTATTTTTTTTTTGTTTGATTTTTCCAAATTACTTCTAGTTTTGCCGCATAGGCTTATATTCCTTTTATCAACTCCTTCCAATTTTTGCTAACACCTCATACCAGAATACTAGTCAAATGCAGAAAGTTAAGTTAGCCGTATGGTATCACATGA
The DNA here is from genome assembly GCA_037953625.1 of Crotalaria pallida. Classification (NCBI taxonomy): domain Eukaryota; kingdom Viridiplantae; phylum Streptophyta; class Magnoliopsida; order Fabales; family Fabaceae; genus Crotalaria; species Crotalaria pallida. The sequence continues at coordinate 157,030,771 of CM075649.1, forward strand.
TGCCACATGTGGTCGAAGAAGACATTTCTCTAAAAAAAATTTTAAAACTAAAAATATAAAAATATTATTTTGTTTTAGTTTTTTTAATTTTTTTTTAAAAAAAATCTTCGCCCTCACGTGGTAGCTTTTACGTCTAATTAGGATTTTTCGGTGTGATATGTTTGATCAGAATTAATAAAAAAGATATATGATAAATCCAAAAATAACTTCCGAAAACCAAACGTGAACAAGAACATGTTACAAAATGATCTTAGAGTTCAAAAATTGAAAATATAATTACACAAAATGAAATATGGTGAGTTTCTTGGTTAGTAAATTATGAATTCTAAGGTTCATTAAATCATCTTGTACTCCCTTTTCAACAAAAATAGAAAACCTTTCTTTATATTCTTTATTTCTCTATTTTATATATTCTTTTTAAGTTAATATGTGTTTTTTTAAAATTCAATACGTGTTCTTCTTTACTTTTTTATTTTATATTTAAAAAAAAATATTTCCGCACCATGGCAGAAAAGGCTATAGTTTTTTTTTTTTTAATTTTTTGGGGTACACAGGTTTTTCAATTCATGGTGAAGTTCTAACTGATTTTTTTTTTAAATTTGAGTGGACTCAAGTTTTAATCTTTTAATTCAATATTTTTTTCCCTTTTAAAAAAAAAGTTAACTGATATTTTCTTAAAAAAATAAATATATCTTCTGTCAAAATCAATTTCAATGGACACTAGTGATTCAAAAAAAAAAAATTCAATGGACACTATCAATGGCCTTTTTTTTTTTATACGCAAAGTATTTTTTGATTTTTTTTTACGGGAATAAAGGAAGGGGATTTAAATCCACTAATTGGTGGTGTTTAGAATCGAACCCCGAACTTCCAATTCTCAAGCCTTTAAGACTTGGTATATGACCATGTGGATACAGTCGAAGGTAAATTCATTACTAGGAGTGAAGCTTTGAGAGGGCCTTTGGTCAGATGTAACTCTCTCTCAACCGATGTTCTTAGAGCCAAAGCAATAATGTTGGAGAAGGGGGTTCCATCAAAAATAGTCACTGTAGAGCTTTGTTTGCCGCCATAACATTTTTTAATATTATCATGAACAATACAGGACAGATAACATGCATGAATAGTAAAGAAACCTCAATGAACTCAATTCTCTAACAAGAAAACACGGTAAGCAGTGTTGTGTTTACATGATAGCGTTGAATTAATGATATCTTGTGCATCAAATGTTACAGATTTCATCGTTTTTTATATGTCTACTGCATGAAAAGACATAAAACAAGAAATTATAGGTTGAGTATGAACCAAATAATTAACATAATACTCAAACGGATGAATTATTGCAAGATTTTTTTAAATAATAAATAATGTAGTATATGATATGTCATGTGATATACTCGTATTTCAGAATAATCTATTTTTCCAATCTTTATTGTGAGAACTCGGATTTTTAATGACCACCATTATATAAGTATTTTGACCCACAATTATAATAAGAGAGTTGATTTAACTGCACAGTGATTGTTGTTTGAAATTGAGAAAGATATCAAAGAATGAAAATAATTTAGAAACATGAGGATTAATTTTGAATTTAGCAACAAGGATTGTTGTTTTGAGTTAAAATCGTAATATGTGTTTTTTGGAATACTTTTATCATCATTTTTTTAATATTTTTTAATTACATCAAAATTTGCCATGTGGCATGGAAAAGAATATTCAATTCCTTCAACTTTGGTTATGAGACTTCTATTTATTAAAGGAAAATGCTAACAAGTGTCCTTATGAGAATAATTATAGATAAAAATTATTGGAAAGTGTGATTTTTTATGTTTTCGAGAGAGTGGTGAATGTGGACTTATGATTTTTTCCATATGTAGTAACCTTAAGGGCACTTGTTAAGCAAGATCCTTTATTAAAAAACTTTCTGATGACATGATTTGGACTATAATTAGTATATTGTTGTGATTTCTTCCCTTACTTATCTTTCTATCTCATATACGTATAAAGGAGTGAAAGGAATATTGGTCGCCAGGCAAAAGCTTAAAGATTACTATAGTAATTAATAAGAATTATTGCTGCTCAGTTTTAAGAATGATGAATTTCGATTTATACCTAGGGGAAGAAGTACGTTATACAAAGTTGGGGCACGTGCGCGCCCCACTAAGTTTTTATACTTGTAATTATGTTTTATAAATATATAGATAAGGAGGATCGGTCTACACCAGTGTAATTTGAGTTAAGTTACACTTGATCTCATTCGTTGATTCGACTTTCATTTAATAAGTCTAAAATGTAGAATTTATTGCTCTCCTATTTTTTCTCCTTTTCACTTTTTTTTTTGTATTTTTCTTTCTCTCTCGCTATTATCTTTTGTTTCTTTATCACTTAAAAAAAATCTTTTGCATTTAAAAAATGACATTTGAAAAATAACATAAGACCAGTGGATAAAATTGCACCATCTACAACTACAAGTCTACTACTTCATCGTTAAGAACCATCTTGCAACATCTCTGAAAAAATTCCAAAACGGAGACAGTACGGAGAGAACAAGTTTTCAACCAATGTTTACTTATTGTTAAACAAGATATTAAGATCATTTTTCAAATTCAATTTATAACATAATTTGGGCCAATCTTTTTCATTTGAAAAAAAAATACTACCATTGTCGGTCATTTTCATAATAGAAAAAAAAGACAATTTTTAAGTACTATGAGTCATGATTTTACTTTTCAAATCTTTCTCCAATGGTTTTACTTATATTATGTTCACATATGTAGCATTTACTGAAACATTAGAATAGGAATTTTATTTATTTTTTAAATTAGATTGTAATTGGTAGGTGCTCACTAATTGATTACAAGGTTTTATACTAAAAAAAATTGGCTGCACTTTTGAGAGTTCATGATCTAATGCACGAATGATACAGCGAGTGAGTGTGAGGGAGAGAGATAGTGAAGGAGGTGAGAGAATTTAAGAGAAAGAAAATTAAATAAAAAAGATACACAATAAAAATATGACAAAGAGAAAGTTTAAACAAAAAAAGGAAATGAGAAAAATTAGGGAAGACAAAATATTTAACCTAAACCATTGGATCAATGTAAAATTGATAATTAGAATTGAGTATATATATATATATATATATATATATATATATAATTTTGCAAAGTTTCAAAGCATTAATTGCGTGGCTCAATTTTAATTTCGTGGCACAGATCAATCATGTAAATATTTAATCCCATTATGGCACAATAACATGTTGGTCTAATTTTTGGATTAAAATTGTGGCTCCCCGTTTTTGTTTGCCATTATATATATATAGTTTGCTAACATGCGTAAAGTGGTTTTTTAGTTGGAACACTTTAACATTGTGTACCAAATCATTTTAGACAAAAATATCCTTATTAATTATAAGTTGTGTAAAAACTGAGTTTAAGAATTAAGGGTATTTTAATAATTTGATTTTATGTAATTAAAAAAACATAAAAAAATCTCTCATTCTCATCTTTAGTCGCCGCCGGCTGCTGTTGCACCAGGGTCGAGGGTTAGGGGCAAGGGCGGTGGGGCTGGGCGTTGGTGCTGATCGTGTGGCGGAGGTGCTAGGCGATGGGGCTTTGGGCTAGGGCGGTGGGGCTGGGCGTTGGTGCTGGGCGGTGGGGCTCGCAGCTACATTTGTATAAATATGTCGCTCGCAGTTAAAATTTTCTGGAACTGTGTCACTGTTTATACCCCAAATTAATTTGTGTAAATTTTATTGCATTGTATCATGCATTACTAAATGTTAATATGATTCATATTTTATAGTAATATATAATACTAGTTTAACAGTGATAAATCTCGTCCGTACAAATATAACAATCCTGCAAAACAAACTTTGTATCTCTTGTGCCCTTTCTTTTTTATAGTTGTTGTGCAAATTTAGTTTATTGTCACAATTTGAGATTAAGATTCAAAACTAGTTAAAACTTCCTATTTCAATTTTTTTAGGTATAATCTAAACCTCGATATTTCTATTCATAGCTGCTCTCATGCATGAGACACATGCTTGGCCATAGCTTCTCAAAACAACATAAACAAGCTCTTAGCAATTGCTAACAACATAACTCTACCTTATATAATCACTTCCTTGTACTACCATTTCTCTCATCTACATTACCGACCTTTTTCTTTCATATAATTTTTTACATTTTGATCTCCTACCTTCAAGAACACGTATCATACACCAAATATGGCTTCTCAAGGAACAAAATCCATCTTTTGGCACTTTGTTTTAGCTATTGTGATTGTCACTATTTTCAAACCAAGTGTCACTTCTGCCAAGAAATTCAAGATAGATGGATTGAAAATGAATGTAATTGATAAATGTTGGAGATCTGATCCCGAATGGAGGAAGCATCGGCCACAACTATCCACTTGCTCTGTGGGCTATGCAGGCAAGATGACAAAAAACATTGGTAAGGGTCTCATCCATTATAAAGTTACTGATGCTAGTGATGACCCCATAAACCCCAAACCTGGCACCTTGAGGTACGGAGCTTCTGTGATCCAAGGGAAAGTTTGGATCACATTCCAAAGAGACATGCTCATTAAGCTAGAGAGACCACTTCTCATTAGCAGTTTCACCACCATCGATGGTCGAGGCATTGATGTCCACATTGCTCACAATGCATGCTTGATGATATTTAAGGTAATAATTGTTGATTTAACCAAAATAAAGATCCTAATTAGATCATGAAAAAACCCAGAGGCTTATCTGATTAATGAAAAACTAAAAAAATGAATTTGATACTCAAAAATCCCAAATGCATGTTGTTTCTGATATAGACACTATGTTGCTCATAAATACAGAAAAAATTTCAATTTGATTAACATTTAATATTTGAAGTATCAAGTTTGGTCCTTTCATATTTTAATGATTAAATGTGTCTGATCTCCTCAACTTTTTCTTAGATTGATTTGGTCCTTAATTTGTTTTCCTTCTAACTATATAATTAAATTTGCATAATTTACATATTTTTCAATATTTTGTTTTGGGCATTCATTGTCGCTTCACAACTCACAATTATTGCTTGCTTATATGCTTCTAGGCCACTGACATAATCATTCATGGCCTTCGGATTCATCATTGCAAACCTCAAGCTCCTGGGATGGTGATGGGTCCTAATGGAAAGGTTATGCCTTTGGGTCAAGTAGATGGTGATGCAATCAGATTGGTTACTGCTTCAAAGATTTGGATTGATCATAATACACTTTACAATTGCCAAGATGGTCTTCTTGATGTCACACGGGGTACCACTAATGTGACTGTCTCTAACAATTGGTTCAGATCTCAAAACAAGGTTATGCTTCTTGGGCATGACGATGGATTTGTGAGAGACCAGAACATGAAGGTTACCGTTGTGTACAATCATTTTGGACCTAATTGCAATCAGCGCATGCCAAGGTAAATAATTGTTTAGTTTAGAAGCTAAAAATGAAATATATAAATGTAAATGTCAAACTATAGTAGATACTATTATTGATTTGTACTAGTTTATTAAAAACATTGCAGGATCCGCTTTGGATATGCACATGTAGCCAATAATCTTTACCGGGGATGGGTACAATATGCCATAGGTGGAAGCATGGAACCTAGTCTTAAAAGCGAAGCTAACCTCTTTATAGCACCATCATCGGGGAGTAAGGAGGTAGTAATCAATTTTTACAATTTCATTTCAATTAGTTAATGATTAACAAAGATGTGCGCATTCACTTCGTTATTAAAATGGCTATACAATGGTTTTTCTAATTATATGATGTGTGCAGGTGACTTGGAGAAAAGGTAGTCACGAAAATGGGGACAAATGGGAATTTCATTCAGTGAGAGACGTTTTTGAAAATGGAGCCTCTTTCATGGCAACAAAAGGTGGACATGTGAGAAAGCCGAATTATACCAAGGAACAAGTATTTGAAGTTGCTGACGCCAAATGTGTTAGATCATTGACAAGGGCTTCTGGTGCACTTCGATGTAGCAAAACTTCTATATGTTGAACCTAGTTAAAATGGAGTAGTGATCTTGAAGCAAAATTGGCATCATCAATATGAGAGTAGAATGCGGCGATGTCTTTCCTCTAGATATATTGGATCTTCGTTAAATTCTAAATTATGATTCGTGCGTTTTATAAATTGAGAAGTAATTCACGAGTATAATTTGTGCTTATATTACGTTACCACATGCATTAGCATGTTTGTGTTGAGATTAATTTCCATGTGTTAATTATTTTCTTTTGTCATTGATCATAAGATTCATACCGTATAGTGGTATATTTAGGGTTGCATCATTTCCAAATAAGCAAATATATTCAAATAAAAATTATACCTCTTTAATTAAGTCGGCTAAAGCATTTAAGTATATAATATGAAATTCGGTAAGATCAAAAGAACCAAAATGTAACAAGTTAGATACTAAAAAATAATATATCCAAATTAAATGTAAACCAAATTGGCCTTACATTATAATTTGATGGGTTTAGAACCCCTAGTACACCTTTAATTTAAACTTTAATATTACATTTTGGTTGATAAAAAAATTAAATGTGAACCTTTGCGAATCCTAATTTTTGGGATTTTTTTTAAGGTATCTTAATTTAATGAATTCATCTATTTTAATTATAAATAAGTACGTTTTCAATGTATCGACAAAGTTTCAATAAATTGTTTTAGTGAAAATGTTTTTAGTTTGGTCTGGCGCAAATAATTGTCTCGATCTTGTACATGACTATATGCTACATCGGTTCTTTTTCTTAATGCCTGAGATTTTACGTTTTTTGTGTTAAGCTATAGCAAATCCCTTTATTCGTGGCTTTCAAAACCAACACTTGATTTTTTTCATGGTGTTTTCATTTGGTATCAGGCTATGGCTATTGGGCTATGTAATGTGGTAACAAAGAAACACAAACGCAAAATAGATAAGAAATTCTATTAGGTAAAAATGGTTAGATTAAAAACAAAAGTAGCTTCCATTTTGAATATTGGGTATAGCTTAAGGAAATCATTTTATATTGTTTATCTAATTTGTTTAGTTTATAACTACTCTGTGTTATAATGTTAAACTTTGTGTTATAAAGTTTTAAACTCAAAATTATCGTCTAGAATTAGTATACAAATAAATTTTTTTAAAAGAAATAACACCAAAAAAAAAAAGCCAAAACCACAAATCTACATTCTACCCCTTGTCGACCCATTATGTACAGGCTTTTATTTTGAAGGACAAAAAGTCCTTGGTAATTATCTCAGAGAAAAAAATTTGATAATTATTTTGAAAAAGAGCATTCTTTTTTCAATCTCAACTCCATCGAGCAGTATTGATTAGTTTATCGAAAATTAAAGCATGAAGGCCATAACAATAATCAAACCAAATAAATATGAGTGAGTTTTGCAAAATTTAAGAGATACCTTTTCGTATTTTTCTTTAATTTTTTTTTCTTTTTTCACATAACAAAATAAAAATGATATATCAATCTAGAAAATCAAATTACAAATAAGCATACATCACAAAAAAAGTGGCATGTAATACAAAGTGGTTTTTTGCTAATGCAATTAATTAACAAATGATATATTTAACTTTTCTTAGATGTTGATTGCTTTGTAGGTTGATGTATTATTACTCATAATAAAATTTACAAAAATTAAAATAGTCATCTCTTCTTTAATCTCATCTATATATCATGATAAATAAATATGATTTCAGAAGTAATCATTCTGTTATAAAACAACTTGACTCAATAACATATACTCCCTCCGGCTCGAATTATAAGCAAATCTAACTATTTTTTCGCTTATTAAGGAGGTTAGTTGATTGTATTTAATTTTATTAAATTTATAAAAAGTATAGGTATTTTAGGAAAGTAGCATTGAGAATGAAACAAAAATTAAATAAGATCACAATTTTCTAGAGATGTTTTAGGAAAGTGGTATTGGGAATGTAACAAAATTTAATAAAGTTGGTTAATTTTGCTTATATTTTAAACCAAAAGACATATGTTTTTTGTTGCTTATAATTCGAGTCGGAGGGGGTATATAGTAAAGGATGAAGATTGAGAGAGTGAGAGAAAGCTGTCATATATTATTTTATCCAAATACAAAGAGTGATAGTCTATTTACTCGTATTAGCGTATGTGTAATTTTAAAACTTATCCCTCAGCTCAACGTATAAAGCGTAAAAAGAAAAAAAATACATATGAAATGATATTTTGGAAAGAAAAATTTTTTTTGGGGGGTCAACTATTAACGTTAAAAAATTAAATCCCTTTTTATTACCATGTTTGGGTTAAGTACAACATCCATCCACATGGAGTCACCTTATCATTTACTTAGACATTGGATGGGATGATTTATTTTTTCTTCGACCACGATGAACTAAAAACAAATTTTTTTTTTAACATTTAAGGATTAGTCACGACAAAAAACTTTTAGGTAATAAAACTAAAATATGCCAAACCGTTAGGAACTAAAAATTTAGAGTTAATAGTCACATAGGTACTCGAAAAGATACATGTTGAATCAGTTAGATTCCTGAAAGATTTGTGGAATCTCTTAAACTCCCAAAGATCATTTTGGAATCAGTTAAGTCCTTGAAAGATTTGTGAAATCTCTTAAACCCCAAAGATCAATTTGACATCGCTTTAGTCCCCCATGAGGGACCTAACGGAATCATACGTGACACATTAAATGTTTTGTTGGCCCAAATGTGACACCTTTTTAACAATCCAACACAGTATTGGGGTCAACAAATCATTTAACGTACCACGTATGATTTTGGTAGGTCCCTCCTAACGAAATTGGATATGAGACTAACATGACGCCAAATTGATATATATTTAGAGAGTTTAAAAGTTTGCACAAATCTTTATGCGACCTAACTAATTCCACGATATCTTTCGGGACCGATGACTATTAACTCAAAAATTTAAATAAGATTCATTTTTTTTTTAATTGTAAATAAGATTCATGTACAACAATGGTTTGTAAAAGCCATAAATATTTTAAAAAAAAAATGTTTGTATAAGCTTAGAAAAATAGTACCATAACACGAAAAAAAAGATGAACTAACGACGACGTCGTTTGTTAGGACAAAGTTCAGTTCAAATTGCAATTCCCGCGTGCTCCTCTCACAAAAAATGGAGCTTCATCTTCTTCGGTACGATTCCGAGCTCCCAATCCAAATCTGAAATCCTAACTCCAATTATTTTCCCAATTCAAAACCCTAATTCTCTCTCAAAATGTCTTACCCCATCGTCGACGACAAGGACCTCGACGACGCTGCTTTGTGGGCGGTGATCGATTCCGCCACCGCCTCACATTCCTCATCCAAGTCCACCACCAAAACCCTCTCCATCAAGTACCCCGCTAACAACCGCCACTCCCCTTCTCCGGTCTCCAAACCCTCCCCGCAGCCTCCGAAGCTCCGGTCCTCCTCCGGCGACGGCGGAGAAGTGGTGCACGAGCCGTTTGCTTACCGGCCTCCCAGGAAGATCATGAGGACTTCTGTTCCTTCGGATGCCGGTGAAATCAGTCCTCTAGCTCTCGTCAGGAACGTGCAGAGAGCGCCGGCGGCGATGGCTCCTGCGAAGGTTTATTCTTTGCCGGAGGCCTACTTGTCGCCGGAGATTGGAAAATTTGGAGGGCATGAGCTGAGCAGTTACACGATGGAGGTGTCGCCGCGACGGTGTTTCGGGAGGAATGAAGAAGAGGAGAAGGAGAACGCTGTGAGGCATGGGTTATGTGGAAAGTTTCCTTCTGTTTCGTTGTTTAAGGAATACCAGAATGCTGCTATGGCGGTAATTTAATTCTTTTAATTTATTTTTTTTTTACTTTCTTCAGTTTTAATTGTTTTACGAGTAATATATCAGATTCGTCCTTGATTTTGTGGACACTTATAAAATTAGTCTCGGGATTATCAAAATTTCAAATTAGTCCCCGAAATTGAAATACGTAAGTTATAATAGTCCTTGACTTCCTATCTCAGAAAGTTAGAAACCAATTTGAAATATAAGGGACTAAATTAATCGATGCTTAAAACGTCACCGACACTCATTGTTTTACTTCCTTCACTCTTAACTCTTAAGGTCTAGTCAATAGCCCCCAACTCCACACCATATGCATCCACCTGCAATCTAGTCTTATACAAGATGATCACCAAACCAGTACACTGGGGAATAACGCTTCGTTCTATCACCTATGCTGAGCCCAAATTCCCTAATAGTAGCAAGTGGTAGTCCCAAGGAGGCAACCAACTCCTTTCTTATGAAGTTATGACTTGCTCTTCTGTCTATGAGGTGTTGAGTGGTAAACCCCTAATGCTGGCCTTCCACCTTAATTTTCTTTAGACTGAGCAAGGTCCTGAGCGCTTATTCCCTTAAAATCAATTGCATAGAAAACAATCTCCCACGCTCTTCCATTGCCAAAGATATTCATGATTACATGTGGGTTCTTCTCCTTGCCGTATCTGTATTTCTCAAATCCTTTCAGTGCACTGATGAGTGGGGTGTGGAGTCATAGAGGGCTGCCCACACTTGAAACATAACCCCTTCTTCCCTCCTACGCACAAGCTTCTCATAGGATTAATTGTGCGTGCTTCCATGTGGAGCTCCATTGCTCCTATCAGCACTGTGGTTTTTTCTAGTCACCCTCTCAGCCCCCTTGCTGCAAGTGAGAGGTTTGATTTGTTCTAGGCATAGGAGTTCCCAGAGCTTCTCATCCCCCTTGCCATGGGATTAGTAGGTGAGGGGCTCCCTTAGAAACCACCTTGTCTTGGCCATTTAGAATTCGAGGAATTCTCTCACAATTGCGATAAAAATTAAATACTTGTTGCTTAGCAATGACTACTTTTCCCTCCATTGACATTTGCACTCTTCTTCCCTCTATATGATTTATGCCTATGGAATAATGGAAATACACTTGTAAGTCTTTGGGCCTGGACTTGGATGACCCATCTAACAGAACATCAATTACAACTTTGCACACACATGTTTTTCAACTTGGGCAATGGGTCCCTTACTTTTTAGGCTGGTATATGGTATATGATGGGTTAAGCTACTGCTTCTGATCTTGTTTATTGTAATTTAAGTTGATTGAATCTTCCGCATGAATTATACTACTCCAAAGCGAGTGATTTTAAGGGATTAAGGGTTCGTACTGTTGTTTCTCTTTCATTATAAGTTGCCCTGGCATAACCTGTTATATGATTCTTTAAATCTTTTTATATATCTTCCATCTTGTAGTTAGAGATTCTTTTCTTCTTTTTATATAACAACCAAGAAATATGACTACAGAAATTTATGCAATTATCTGAAGATACTAGAGTTATTATGGTGCCATTTTATAAAGCCTGGGGACATTATTTTGGTGTTTTGTTGTGAACTGAGCATGTGTTTAGCACCAATACTTATATGACATGCATGTGATATGTGACATGTCTAATTTAAAAGTTATTATTTTTCTTCGGATATGAATTATGAATATTGGTGTGTTCGCTTATGTGTCCATGTCGCATGTTATGTGTCTGTACTTTGTGCCACTATTAGCATTTACTTATGATCATTCCATAATCAATCCATTGTTGCCCCCTTTAATGGACAGATATTGGAGAAAACTGATTATACTTTGATTTCGGGGAATCCTTTCATTAAAAAGTCAGGTAAACCAAGTCTGTCTTCTCTAATCTGTGAAAATGAATACAGTAATTGAAACATGGCGTATGTGTTTTTTAATAGGTTGGAGAAAAATATCTTGTTTCTTCAATATTTCGTATGAAATCAGAGACAAGAATATCGAGTTTGATGAGAATCGCAATGTTCTGCGTGCTGAGTTTGTGATTCGTGCATTCATGCAGTATGTTTCTTGTTGAGTAGCTTCAATTAGTTTCCCTTTCAAAAGATCTCTATTTTAACTTCTACGACATTTACTGCCTACCACTTGATTTTTCTCATTTCATCAGGGGTGGCAGGTTCTCAGATGGATGGGGCTCTTGTGATCGTCGTGAGAAGAGATTTCAGAAACCAAATCATGATATTCCAAGCACGGCAGAGACCAGAGCCAAAAATAAAGCTTGTCAGGTATGTCATTTTTGTCACGTTGTATATTTCTGAATTATATTTTCAAACAATTGGTGCTAGTTTCTGTTTCCTTGCTGCTTGTCCCCCACGTCACATATTGATAGCTTCCACAGTCTTGTGACTTGTCAACAATAATAGGTAGCATTTGTCATGCAGACAAATAGATGTTTCATTCTATTCTTCTACCCTTTTACTGGAACCAACATATCCCACTTTTTAGCTTCAGGTTATGTTCTATTCTATCTATAAATTACACCATATAACTATACAGAACTTATGTTTTATCCTGTTCTAACACGTCTGCCAAACATTACTTGATCATCTCCACAGCATGTAGTTGTGCTCTTCAATGCTACTTCATTTTGTCTCCTTCCCTTTCAGAATTCATCGAGTACGCCAGTTAATGATTTCCCTCTTTTAATAGAAGCTTTAGTCAAATGGCATTTCTATTAAAGGCCTAATAAGGTTATGCTTATTCTGGCTCTGCTGAAAGGATTCATGCCAATCTTTGATCGGTTCGGCACAGTATTCCGTGATCTTTAGTTCGTGTTTTTTTAGTGTTTACCTTTGACAGAAATTGTGCAAGTTTTGAAGTTGAGAAGCCATGTTTGATTTGTTAATAGGGCTTGCAGTGGCATTCAGACCACTAATAGCTGGATGTTATGCAATATGTACATTGATGCAACTCGCTGTTCCTACTTGTACAGGACTTGTTAGGAATTGGAGAATACCGACCTGGTGCAGCAAGTCAAGTTCATTAATGTTACATAGATTAAGTTCTAGGACATTAAGGGTTAGATCCTGGGTAATCCACTTGTCTGTACTTTCCCTTCCCTTCCACTAAGAAAAAGAGAAAAACATGTTTGGCCATAAAAAAAATGTTCATTGATGTTAGATGGATAACTGTTGTAAACTTGTAATGATTTAACATGCCCTAATATGTTTGAAGGGTAAAATGGACTGAACATCAGTTGTAAAATAGTATCTTAATATTTTGGAGTTCAGGTATTCGTTGCAGGATGGCGTTATTTGTACCCATGAAAACATTGCTCACACCTATTCAAAGTTTTGGAATGTTGTCTACCAAAAAAAGAAAAAAAAAAGTTTTGGATTGTTTCTTGGAATGAACTATAATTTTATGATTTTTTAAATCTCAGTCCATGAATAAAAATTCAAATTGATCATTTTTTTTTTTTTGAGAAAAGATATATTAGAAAAATTAAAAAATTAAGTATTTGGTTTTTCAATAATATAAATCATTAATATAAAGTACATTACCATAAATCATTGAATGTGATAAATAATTGAATTATCATACTCAATTAATTTATCGATAACAAAAATTTTAAACTCGCATAAATTCTAAAGTACAAACTCCATTATAGATGAATCTTGCTCACATCTATGACTTTCTAACTAACAATTTTGGTAAATAGTGTCCAAGGATAATGATTAAAGAAAACAGAGAAAATAAAGCTTGGATTAAAACATGTTTTATTTAACAGAAGAGGGGTTTTTTTTAACATCGAACCTAATAAGAGCTTCAAAATAGATACCCTCCGTCCCAAAAATATTGTAACAAAATTATTTTTTTTAAAAAAAAAAAAAACATGTTCCTAATATTTTGTCTAACTAATTAACTAACGGGTCTTGCTAACAAGTGCCCTTAGGGCTTAGGGATCTACGATAAAAAAAATAATGATAAGTGCACATCATTCCATCTCCCGAATTTTTTTTAAAAAAAAAAGCAAGTTTAAATGAATTTTTACTTTAAATAGCTTGTTAATAAGTGTACTAACGACACTTGTTAGCATTTGCCTTAACTAATTAGGCCTAAAAATGAGTTGAACAGAACTGAACGTGGTTGAGCTCAGTTCATTTCGTTGAGAAATAGTTTGAATTGACCTTTAAATCGATCTATTTTTTATGTTTGAGTTCACGAACTATTTGGGTATTGTTTGCGAATTATTCAGTTTGTAAGCTCGGATAATAATTAATTTCTTTTTACAAAAATACATTATTACATAAATAATATACTAAATAAATTTTCCCCAATACAAATCATATACTACCACTGTTCTATATTTTGTTCTATATTTTATCTTTATGACTTTATCAATCTTTTTCTATCTTCCTTTTTTTTATTTTATATATTCTTTACCTCTTTTTTCGTAGATTTTACTCTTCTTTTTTTTTTACCCAGGTAGTATCTGGGCTTCACTTTTTGTGACTCAACTAATCCTGATCTCTAGAACTGAGCGAGTCTTTGACTCTATGGTACGAGATCTCCCCAGGGTTGTTACCTCAGGCAGGAGTCGAACCTTTGGTTCCGCACTCCCTCAACACTCCAGCCAGTTAACCACTAGAGTCAACCCTCTTAGATAGATTTTACTCTCTTTTTATACATACTTAAAAGTTTTTATCCTTGCGAGTTATGATTTTAATGTCTTATGTTTTATTATATTGTATATATCTCAAATATTTTTTTTAATCACTACACTTGTTTCAAATGTTTTTCACATTTTAATTTATATTATTTTTCATAATATTACTTTTAAATTCAAGTATATGTAAAAATTAAAAAAAATATATATAACTTAACTTATATATATATATATATATATATATATATATATATTATACTCCCTCCGATTCTATATATACTCTATCCGTTCCATAAGTTATAATCTTTTGGAGATTTCACACATATTAAGAAATGAGTAAATGATGTAAGAATTAAGTATAATTTGACTTAATTACCCCATTTAATAAAAGGAGAGAGGGTAATAATAAATGTATGAAGATTATATTGAAGAGAGATGAAGAAATAAGGGATGAAAAATAAATTGCTATAACTAAGGGTATGTTTGGAAAAAGAAATATAAATGAGTCTTATATTTCTAAATGATCATAACTTATGAGACAAAAAAAAAATCTTCAAAAGATCATAACTTATGGGACGGAGGGAGTAATATTCTTTTGGGGAAATTCACGTTCATCAAGAAAGTGGATTAAGGTTGTTAGTGGTATTGGAAATGTAAGATTTTTAATATACTTTTTCAAAACTCCCCTATAATTGTTATTGAGATGCTAAAAAAATATTGTCTTAATAAGAGTGTTTTTGGAAAGAAGTAATTAAATATTATTAGAAATTAGAATAAGATCTTATAAATAGGACAAAAAAAAATTTCTTACAAATGTCTTACATATAGGACCAAAGGAAGTATTGTCTGATCACTTCACGAGCAAACGAGTAGAATTATACCTGACTAAAGTTGAATTTGTTTATGATACGAACTCAATTTAAAGTTCAAGTTCAGTTCATTTGGCTAACGGACCAAATTCATAAGCTAGCTATTTATCGAATTGAGTATCAAATGAACTTCGAGCTGCTTGATTCAGTTTCATCCTTGCAACCAATTATCAACCCAATAATTTAATGCATCATTCATTGATTAGTCAATCACACATCATCATAATATACAATTTTCAAACAATTTCATTTATCATTGAGACTTCATTTTAGAACACTTTCCTTTATACTTTTTTATCTTCTTTTTGGGACGGAGGAAGTACATCTTATTGAAAAATTAAATTAATAAATACTTAATCTTTTTAATTTTTCAATATATTTTTTTTCTAATAAAAATGATCTATTTATGAATTCTTATCCTCATATCTTATAAGATATTTTAATACAAACTTTATTTTCTTGGATTTTTAATCATTATCCTTGGGCATGCTCTAGAATGTTGGCAAGATTCGTATATAGCGCAGCTTACGATTTAGAATTTATAAGTATGAGTGTAGAGCAAATTTTATTATAAATTCATTAATTGAGTATGACACCAACAAAGTCCAACACAGTTGGTAGATTGGGTTCCTTAAGCATGATGTCAGGGGTTCGATCTCTGCCGTGGGCATGGAAAAGACTTTGTTGATAGAGACAAAACTCACTTCGGTGATCTCTACGCCTCGGAGGGGATTAGTCTTCGGCTGGGGGATACCCTTGGTGTACACAAAAAAAAAATTAATTGAGTATGACAATTTTAATCATTTATCACATTCAATAATTTATATTAATGTATTTTAAATAAAATGTACTTTAGAGATGTCACACAATTATAATTACTTCCTCTAGTTTTTATTAGGCCTAATTATGTCATAAGTCCCTGAAATTTGAGGTACTTTTGTCAGATACCCTTGTACTTTTTTTTCAATATTTGACTCTCCGAAGTTACTTCTGGGTTTGCCATATACCCCTACTACCAATTCTGATCAATTTTGATGACATGTAACATCAGAATCCTAGTCAGACGCAAGAGGTTGGTCATGTGGAGCAGCATGATATCACATGGGCGAAGACGACCTCTCTCTTCAATTCTCTTTTTTCTTTTTTTATTTAACTAAATATAAAAATATTAAATTTTTTTAGTTTTTTAAATTTTTTTAAAAAAGGTAGGTGCTTAACCTCCTGCGTCTGATCAGGATTCCAATGTTACATGTCAGCGAAATTGGTCAGAATTGGTAGTAGGGATATATGACAAATTCAGAAGTAATTTCGGGAAATCAGACATAAATTTGATGGTTTTGGTGATTCTATTTACAAAGCATTTTACATTTTATATGCTTAATTTATATTCTCTATTTTTTATTTATTTTTATTAAAAGTTTTGACTACCTATAATCTTTAATTGTTCATATTCGAAAAACAAAAACTATGTCAATTTTTCCATGGATACTTTAGAACGATAAAATTGTAACTTTTAGTATTTCTATAAAAAAAAATAGAGATATATTTGATATGGTCCTATATATATGACCTATTTTAGAACTTTATTTTGGATCTATTTGTAACATCATATCTCAATTTTCAATAACATTTTAATTACATCTTTTCTTTCTTTTTTTAAGGAAAATATGTAATCCATTCCATAACAGAAAATAGTACAAGTAGATCCAACAGAACAATAACAAAGAACATATTTTCCATACAATAAAAATTGCTAAAAAAGACTAGATACTCAACCATAATAGCAAACTCTCTGTGGATCAGGATCATCATCAACATCCAGCTTCGAACTCTAACAAGAGATTCAACAGCCTTTGTTTCCAAGATAACTATCTCATCAATGCCGGAAGTAAGCACAGTTCGAACTCTAACAAGAGATTCAACAGCCTTTGTTTCCAAGATAACTATCTCATCAATGCCGGAAGTAAGCACAATTCGGCGACAAAGAATCTCATATCTGAGGAGGTAGAGCCACTGGATAGAGGAGAATACAGAGATCTGGAAGGGAAAAGTTGTCCCGAATATCAGTTTTCTACTTATTGGAGAAGATAGGAAGGTCATCAGATCTGGACAAACAAAAAACCTTCCCACACTCAAACACACAAAAACAAAACCCAGATGAAACTGGGACAAGAAAAACCACATACTTGCACAAAGGCAAGATTTATTTATTTAACCCAGATATAACTTGGAGAGAAAAAAACTCACACACCAACCAAAGGAAGGGGAGGGAGAGATTCTCCCTCCCCTTCTACCGCTATCACAAAAGACAGAAAAACGGAGAAGAGAAAAGAAGAAGACTGAGAAAGAGAGAAGGCCGAGCCTCTCTCTCCTCAAATTAGGATTCCTTCGAATAAATAATTACATCTTTTCAAAAACACTCATATTAAGTATAAACTTTTAAGAATTCTAATAACAATTATAAGGGTGATATTGAAAAAATATATTAAATGTTTACATTTCCAATGTCATTAACAAAATTAAATCACTTTCTTGATGGACGTAAAATCTTCAAAAAGATTTTACATGGAGTAATTTGATGATAGTAGTATGATAGATTGTTTGACAATTTAAGAATTATATTATACACTATCCTTGATTATATAAAAATTAAATTCCTTTTTATTCCTACACAACTACTCATCACATGATATTTTGTAAGTAGTGAAAGGAACTGTATGTGGTCGTTAGGCAAAAGCTTAAGGATAAACTATAGTACTAATTAACAAGCATTATTACCCTTTTTTTAATAAAAATGAATTTTGATTTATACCCCAGATTAATCCGTGTAAATTGATATGGTTTGTTGCATTATATCATTCCTAAATGTTAATATAATCGATTCATATTTTATAGTTATATATAATACTAGTATAACAAGGATAAATCTCGTTCGTAAAAATATAACAATCCGCAAAACAAACCTTGTATCTTCTTTGCCCTTTCTCTTTTATATAGTTGTTGCGCAAATTTAGTTTATTATCACGGTTTGAGATTAAGATTCAAAACTGGCTAAACCTATTTCAATTTTTTTAGGTACAAGTTAAACCTCGTTATTTCTATTCATAGCTACACTCTTGCATGCGATACAGGCTTGGCCATAGCTTCTCAAAACAATATAAACAAACTCATAGCAATTGCTAACAACTAAACTCTACTATACCCTATATAATCACTTCCTAATACTAGCACTTCTCCCATCTACATTACCAACCGTTCTCTTTCGTATAGTTTTCTACATTTTGATCTCCTTCAAGATCAGAACACGTACCATACACCAAATATGGCTTCTCAAGGTACAAAATCCATCCTTGGGGGCTTTGTTTTAGCTATTGTGATTGCCACTATTTTCAAACCAAATCTCACTTCTGCTAAGAAATCCAAGATAGACGGCTTGAAAATGAATGTAATTGATAAATGTTGGAGATCTGATCCTGAATGGAGGAAGCATCGGCCACAACTAGCCATTTGCTCTGTGGGCTATGCAGGCAAGATGACAAAAAACATTGGTATTAGTCTCATCTATTATAAAGTTATCGATGCTAGTGATGACCCTATAAACCCTAAACCTGGAACCTTGCGATATGGAGCTTCGGTGATCCAAGGGAAAGTCTGGATCACATTCCAAAGAGACATGCTTATTAAGCTAGCGAGACCACTTCTCATTAGCAGTTTCACCACCATAGATGGTCGAGGCACCGATGTCCACATTGCTCATAATGCATGCTTAATGATATTTAAGGTAATAATTGTTGATTCTAACTAAAATATGGATCCTAATTGGTTCATGAAAAACCCAAAGGCTTATTTGATCAATGAAAAAAAAATGAATTCGGTACTCAAGAATTGTTTCTGATATAGACACTGTGTTGTTCATAAATATAGAAAAAAAATGTAACTTTGATTAAAATTTAATATTTGAAGTATCAAGTTTACTTCTTTCATATTTTAATGACGAAATGTGTCTGATCTCCTCAACTTTTTCTTAGATTGATTTGGTCCTTAATTTTTTTCCTTCTAACTATATAATTAAATTTTCAAAATTTACATTTTTCAATATTTTGTTTTGCGCTTTCATTGCCACTTCACAACTCACAATTATTGCTTGCTTATATGCTTCTAGACCACTGACATAATCATTCATGGCCTTCGGATTCATCATTGCAAACCTCAAGCTCCTGGGATGGTGATGGGTCCTAATGGAAAGGTTATGCCTTTGGGTCAAGTAGATGGTGATGCAATCAGATTGGTTACTGCTTCAAAGATTTGGATTGATCATAATACACTTTACAATTGCCAAGATGGTCTTCTTGATGTCACACGGGGTACCACTAATGTGACTGTCTCTAACAACTGGTTCAGATCTCAAAACAAGGTTATGCTTCTTGGGCATGATGATGGATTTGTGAGAGACCAGAACATGAAGGTTACTGTTGTGTACAATCATTTTGGACCTAACTGCAACCAGCGCATGCCAAGGTAAATAATTATTTAATTTAGAAGCTAAAAATGAAATATACATATGTAAATGTCATAAACTATAGTAGATACTATTATTGATTTTTACTAGTTTCTTAAAAACATTGCAGGATCCGCTTTGGATATGCACATGTAGCCAATAATCTTTATCGGCGATGGGTACAATATGCAATAGGTGGAAGCATGGAACCTAGTCTTAAAAGCGAAGCCAACCTCTTCATAGCACCATCATTAGGGAGCAAGGAGGTAGTAATCAATTTTTACAATTTCATTTCAATTAGTCAATGATTAACAAAGATGTGCTTTTCACTTCATTAATAAAATGGCTATACAATGGTTTTGCTAATTATATGATGTATGTGCAGGTGACATGGAGAAAAGGTAGTCACACAAATAAGGACAAATGGGAATTCCATTCAGTGAGAGACGTCTTTGAAAATGGAGCCTCTTTCATGGCAACAAAAGGCGGACATGTGAGAAAGCCTAATTATAGCAAGGAACAAGTTTTTAAAGTTGTTGACGCCAAATGTGTTAGATCATTAACAAGGGCATCGGGTGCACTTCGATGTAGCAAAACCTCTATATGTTGAATCTAATTAAAATGGAGCAGCGATCTTCAAGCAAGATTGGCATCATTAATATGAGAATAGAATGTGGCGATGTCTTTCCTTTGGATATATTGAATCTCAGTTAAATTCTAAATTAGGATTCGTGAGGTTTATAAGTAGCTAGAGAAGTAATTCATGAGTACTTTGATATAATTTGTACTCATATTCCATTGAAGAAATGTTACCATATGCATTAGCATGTTTGTGTTGAGATTAATTTTTGAGTGTTAATTCTTTTCTTTTGCCATAGACCATAATATTCATACGGTACAATGGTATACTTAAGGTTGCATCATTTCAAAATAAGAAAATATATTTAAATAAAAACTATACCTCTTTAATTAGGCTAAAGGCCTAAAGCATTTAAGTATATAATATGAAATTCGGTAAGATCAAAAGAACCAAAATGTAAAAATATAACAAATTAAATACTAAAAAATAATATATCCAAATTAAATGCGAACCAAATTGGCCTTGTTTTATAATTTTATGGGTTTAGAACCCCTAGTACACCTTTAAGCTTTAATTTTACACTTTGGTTGATAAAAAAAATTAAATGCGAACCCATGAAAATCCTAATTTTTGTGATTTTTTTAAGGTATCTTAATTTAATGAATTAATCTATCTTAATTATAAATAAGTACATTTTCAATGCTTCAACAAAGTTTCAATAAATTGTTTTCACTGAAAATGTTCTGTTTGGTCTGGCACAAATAATTGTCTTGATCCTGTACATGGCTACTAGTAATGGCAATTAGGGCCTTTGCCCGCGGGCCTGCCCAGGCAAAAATTATGGGCTGGGAGAGATTTTTTAGCCCTAAATTCAATTAGGGTGGGGCAGGGCGGCCCGTTTTATTTGCGGGCATTTTAGGGCGGCCCGCGGACGAGTTAAAAAATTTCTATTTTTTAATGGACTGGCCCAAATGCCCAAACAAACACTGTTATATAATTTCGAGACCAAATGCTGAATTCAGAGAGCTCCTTTTCAAAAGAAGCTCTCACAATAAAAGTTAAGAAAATAGAAGCGTATTAGATATGCCACGTGTCGACGGCATTCATTATTTAAAAAAAATAAAAAAAAATTCTTGAAAAGGTATGTCTTATGGACTAACACCCTTTCATAATAGTTTTAAAAAAATAAAAAATTCTTGAAAAGATATAACTTATGGACTAACACCCTTTCAAAATAGTTTTTAAAAAATAAAAAATTCTTGAAAATATGTCTTATGCATTAACACCCTTTCCTTATAGTGTTTCTAATGCACCTGTACAAAATAATAAATTCTTGATAAGTTATATTTTATGAACTAACTCCATTTACAATAGTGTTACTAAATACATTTAAAAAAAATCTAAAATAATACTAATGCACCTGTTAAAAAAATTATGAAACACCATTTCATAATAATACTAATGTATCTTAATAATTTAAGACTCTATATATAGTCAAACTCTATATTATATTTTTGAACCCAAACATTGCAATCGGAAAGCTCATCACGAAACGGATCGGAGTTTTCACAGAAAAAGTTAAGAAAATAAAAAACAATGAGGCATGCCACGTATCTTGAAAATATTTAAAATAAAAAAAAAACAAAAAAAAACTAATGTAACAGTGCAATGTTTTACTCTATAATTCGGTACAAGTTTAGGGGTGCAATATTTGACTCTGTGATTCGATTTTTTAGTATAAGTTGTAACAATACAATAGAAATGATACATTGTTTCAAGTTTCAATCAATGAATTTAATTTGATACAGGTTCAAGGAAATGGTGCACTGTTTCCTGAATATTATTAAATTAAATATTATATATATAATATTATATAAATTTTATATTTTTAAAATTATAAAAAATTATCACAAGTGATATATCGTTTCAACAATAAAGTGATATGTCCTTTCAACAATAAAGTGGTACACTGCGCTAACTTGACACTTTTTAAAATGGAGATGGTATGTTGTTTTAACAATGAAATGGTGCATTCCACTAACTTGTACCTTTTGAACCGGTACAAATAAATTAATATATAACCCAAATGGGTTTGCCCTAGTGGAAGCATGCTAGGACCATAAGAATATTGAGAACTCATAAGACCACAAGGTCAGAGGCTCGAATCGTTGTGGAGAATATTCCTTAGGGAGACACCCCACCCATGTTGCTCCAGGTGCCGGGACGTGAAGTTTCCCTCCACAATTTTACAAATAAATTAATATATATATATCGTTTTTATATATTTATTGCTTCAATTGATATTTGAGTATGAATATTGCTCAAATTAAAGTGGACAAATTATATATTTTATTATAAATTCATAAGAATTCATGTTGTATTTAATTATTTTATTTAAAATATTAATTAAATTTTATCTAAGTTTCCATATGCTCTAATTAATTAAAAATAAAAATCAATATCAATTACCACTAATATTTTTTATTCTTCCAAAATCTAAATTATAATTATTATATTATACAATAATTATAAATTATTATTATCATTATCATAAATGAATAGATAAATCATTTCTTCTTAATTCAATTAATATAAAAAAAATCAAAATGTTTAATTCTGATTTAATTTTGATTCTTCGTAATAAAATTTATAATTATATAAAAACTATTAATTTATCCACCAAATATGTAAGGAATATCTCAGATAAGAAATGTAATTTTTTATTCATACGAGGAAATATAAAATTCATTCACAAAATAATTTAGATTATTTTTTTAATGGTATGGTTTAATTTGAACCCTTGCATTTTTGTATAATTATTTTTTGATATTATTTAATAATAACATTTATTTTACAATAAAAAAAATAATAATCTTTGCTTTAAAATATTTAATTTAAAAAATTTAAAATTTTAATAACCTGTGCATTACACGAGATAATAACCGGTTGTTATATGAATCACACGAATCACAATGGGGTTGGAAGCATAAGTACACAGCCTCCTCTTTCTTCTTTCAGTACTCTACTCAGTTGGGTTTTCTATTTTTCACTCTCTTTCACTCCTCCGGCCTCACTGTTCTGGCGCCGCTTCTGTGCTCACTTCGTGGTTCGCTGGTCGTCGCGGTCGCGGTCGTGGGCTCGTGGCTCGTGGTTCGCTGGTCTTCGCGGTCGTGGTTCGCTGGTCTTCGCGGTGGTGGCTGGTGGCTCGTGGTTCGCTGCTCCGATTCACTGGTATTCGCAGTGGTGGCTGGTGGCTGGTGGCTGGTTCTAACTTTGTCACTTCCTCCTCTTTGTTAGTTTCAATTTTTTTTCCTTTTTTAATTCTAAATTTTTGATTATGTAATATTGTTTTTGGTAATTTATTTTACTTTAATCTCTGATTTATTTTGCTGACTGGGTGATTATTTTTTTTTTTATTTTGTATATTGGGTGTTAGATTAGAAGTTTAGAACATGTTGAAGCTAAAACAAATGACACACCTAATTATTATTACTTTAATCTCTGATTCATCCATTTGATTTTAATTAGCAGCAGTTTTTTTTTTTTGAAAAAAGGCCAAAAAATTGGGCGGCCTGCATGTCCGCCCGCAAAAAACATGGGCGGGCAGGACCTGAATTTTCCGCCCTAAACTCAATTAGGGCCGCCCATGCCCGTTCGCAAAATTGCAAAGCCTGCAATTGCCCGGCCCATGCCCGCCCATTGGCCCTACTTCCTCAGTTCCTTACTACTTCCTTGAGTCCTTCGACCGCCGCTCCTCCCTCTCTCACCAGACCAAACAGCAACTCCTTCCTTCGGCCGCCGCTCCTCGCTCCGTCACTCACCAAGTCCGCTCCGTCACACACCGTCAATTGTGCATTATTTTTTCTTCATAACTTTGGTGTTTTTAATTTTTATGCTGTTACATTATTAATGTTGTTGTTTAAATCATAGGTATTGTTGTTCTTTGCTGTTTGGATTTGGACTTAAAGGCTTGTATCAAATGGATCTTAGATTCCTTTGTTGGTGTTGTCCATTTTGCTTTTTTATTGTCCTAATTCTGAATGTTGAATCATATCATGTAATTATGGACTGTACCAAAAAAATCATATAATTATGGACAGACTTGTTAATTTTATTTTACTTTGGTGTAATCTTATTCTTGGCTGCTAGCCTACTACTCACTGGACTTGTATTTATTGGATTATTTGTATTTAAACTGGATTTTTTTATTTTAATTTTAAATTAAAAGTCGTGGTTGAATTGTGGAGTGATGGAGGTTCATATTTTTTGAACAAGTGCTTCAGCAGTACAACCTTGGTTTAATTGTGATCAAAACAGGAATACTTGAACAAGTGCTACAACAGGTTTATTTTGAATAATTTTTGTGGGGAATATTTTTTCATCTTAGGTGAATACTAGATATTTTTTATATTGAAAATAAAAGGAATGAACCGAACCGAGCTGAACCGAAACCAAATGTATTGTTTTGATCGGATCGGATTGGATGTCTTAAGCTAAATCAACCGAACCAAACCGATGTTAATTATTATCTTTGTATCGGATGTGTTTTTCACAAAAACCGAACCTATCCATGAACACCCCTAGATCTTAGTAGATTTTCCAATTTTGTTAGTGGATCTAAATAATTATTATGATAACTAGGTTTGGGTTTTCTATTTTCTATTCCGAATTTGTTAGTAGATCTTAGTAGATTTTGTTTTCCATTTTTGTTAGTAATGGTAGACCTAAATTATTATACTATTTTGTAATACTGACTTTGTTAGTAGACATATATGTGATACCATTTTTATACTGAATTATACTGAATTTTGTTACTGAATTTGTATACCATTTTTGTGTATGCAGGCTTTATAACATGCTTATAGGGCAAAATAGAATTAAATAGGTTAACAATAGCCTTCACCTGTTTCCACCTTTACTTGAACAACCTTACTTGAACGGAAACTCAACAAGCCTTTGAAGCTATTGCCACCACCGCCACACCCAAAACCCATTCCTCCGCCACCCACTCCGCCCCGCTGTCGCTTCTTCAAGCCAAACACCACTTCGCAGTCCCACCTTAACAACAACAACAACAACAACAACAACAACAGCGCTTTTCATGGAATCTCGACAACTTTTCTCTGGGTTTTGCCCGAATTCATCATCCCCATCAGTTCCAATCCGAAAACAATCCCTCTCTATAAAGTTCCCTCCTTCTTTTCTTTTTTCTTCATACCCCACTTTTCATGGGGTTTCTCATCCTAATATCATTATCATTTCACAAAGCAGAACAATAAAATCTTTTAGCAAGATCACTAATGCACCTCCAAAGGAGGAGTGCGAAGCCAAAGGTGAGATCACAACAAGAAGGAAAAAGTTGGCAGTTTTTGTCTCTGGTGGAGGTTCCAACTTCAGATCAATTCATGAGGCATCCATAAAGGGATCACTTCATGGAGACATCCTTGTTTTGGTCACTAACAAAATTGGTATGCTCCACTACTTCAATGCAATACCCTCTACTTTCATTCCCCCTATACTTTAATCTTTTTCCATGATCATGTATCATCTGTCCTGTCAATTTGGTCTCTTGGATTACAACAAGGTCAACTTCATTCCCAACTTTGCATATTGTCAGACAATTTGGTCCATGTGAGACCTTAATATATTATTTTAAAGAAAATGCTAACAAATGCCCGGAAGATAAAAGTTATTGGAAAGTGTGTTATGTTTTCGAGAGAGTGATGAATGTGCAAGACCCTTATTTTAATCAGTGATCAAATTGACCGACAATGTGCATAGTCATGGATCAAATTGGCATTTTTGTAATCTTAGTTTCTTAGGGTCAAATTGACAAATGATGTCAATACCAGGGACTAAATTTCCTTCGTTAACAATCATCTCAATGCATTCTTACCTCTAGTATCTTTATCTAGAAGTATGATTTCTTAAACTCTGTTTAATAATAGTAGTCATTAGATTAAGATGACCAAGTGTGCCTGCAAAGTTTTTATTTTTGTTCTCATATAAATTTTGTTCTCATACTTTTCTTATTGAGCCTTATCCTATGCATGAAGAGAAGATAATTTTATGTGGTCATGGTAGTATACAACGGTTTGTCAGATAAAAAGATAATACTGTCATGCTCATCCTTAAAGTCTTGATTTAACCTGTTAATATTTTCTTATACTGAGCTGAAGATTTCTTGTTTTATTTTTTTATACCAGAATGTGGTGGTGCAGAATATGCAAGAAATAATGGTATCCCGATTATCTCGTTCCCTAAAACAAAGGATGAATCCGTTGGATTATCTCCTAGTGAGCTTGTTAATACACTAAGGTCAGATGCTTGTTTATTTCATTTTCTGCTATTGCTTTTCAATTTAATATTTGGTCTTTTGATGAATCTGATTGTAGAAGCTTTACTTAAAAATTAAAATTGAGAGGCCAATTAAAGAAAAACTATGTAGAACAACTGACAAAATCTGCTAAAGGGGTCAAAGAAAGACTATTGATATTCCTCAGGGACATGATTATATTTTATTAACATATAGTAATACAATTTTTTTATCAGGGGATTTGAGGTTGATTTTATTTTGTTAGCTGGATTCCTCAAACTTATACCAGTGGAGTTGATCCGAGCTTATCAAAGATCCATATTAAACATTCATCCATCACTTCTTCCAGCATTTGGAGGTAAGTGCTACTACGGTATGAAGGTTCACAAAGCAGTAATTGCTTCTGGAGCAAGGTATGTTTCTTACGAAATATCTTCAAGTATGTTGATTCATGGAAAATGGTTTTACTTGGTTTTAACTACTTTTTTGTGCATCAATGTTTGTGTTCATTAGATTTTCAGGTCCTACAGTTCATTTTGTTGATGAACATTATGACACAGGACGTATCCTTGCCCAACGTGTTGTTCCTGTGCTTGCTAATGATACTGCCGAGGATTTGGCTGCAAGGGTTCTCATAGAGGTACTGATACTTTAAATCATCAATCACCTTATTGTGCATTTTAGGCCATGAAACAACTCCAATCCTAAATGAAAGTTAAATTGGGGAAATATTTGTTGTCATAAGTTCATAACCCATAACCCATAACCCATGAATCTTGATATTGATGCAACCAAAAGGTTAACAAGTGAGAAGAATGAGAAGATAGTCTCCAATTGATTATTGTTTGTTTTTATTTCCAAATTTAGGAGCATCGATTATATGTCGAGGTAGTAGATGCTATATGCGAAGAGCGTATAGTTTGGAGGGAAGATGGTGTTCCTCTCATCCGAAGCAAAGAAAACCCCAATGACTTTAGTTGATTATCATTGGTATGGACTGAATTCTCTTTTAAATTCCTTTTCATATCACTTTCATATCATAATATATTTATATATATTCTACTTCAAGTTCAACATCTTTTTAATATAAATGCCTTGCATCTGATGGGACTTTGTTCTGGCTGCAGGGAATTTTGGTTGGAGATTTTGCTTAGGGAACTTGACATTTATACTATAATGAGTCATGGGTATTAGATAGGTAACCTCCTGAGTATTCATGCCCCAACCCATTCAAGAATATAAGTAGCAGATAGGCACAAACTTTTCCCTGTTCTGTGTAAACATTTGTTAATCTGCTGCTCCCAATATATGATAATGAGCAGCAATATTCTTCGACTCCTTCACTCTTTATACAAGATATAAAGATTCATTAATCATGTTGTCACTTTCTAATGAAGATATTTTCTACTGCAATATTTGGATTTGAAATTTGATGTGCCATAACACAAGGCAACTTTAGCATGAGGCAATGCAACTAACTCCGAATGGAACATTGCTAAAATTCAATTTGTATGTTATTTGTCTGTCATTTTTTAATAAAAATGCTAAAAATCAATTTAACAAAATAAAAGGTGAAATATCAAACCCTGTATAATCAAGGGTCCAATAGAAAGTGATATTTGGTGCAAGGAATATTTCAATATTCTTGGGAATCTCATTTGGAAATGGGAGATGTATACCCTCCAGATTAGAAGAAAAAAAATAACCTAAAATCATGCTAAGTTGCTTGTATTTTTCTCTGATTTATATATATATATATATATAAAAGATGTATTTTAGGAGAGTAGTATTGAAAATGAAATAAAAAGTAAAAGATAATTTTTTAGGGATGTTTTAGGAAAGTAATTTTGAGAATGAAACAAAATTTAAAAAAAGTTAGGTACTTTTGCTTATATTCCAAACAGAGAAAATATACGGTTTGGTTAGAAGATGTTGGAAATAAAATGCTTAAAGAAAAAGATTAAGGAAACAAGAATGTAGCATTCGACAACTAATAAAATTCTACCATTATAAAAGCTCAACCAAAAACGTTTCACAATTATCCCTTATTTATGGATACATGGAAAAGCGAAAATGATAAATTGAAAAGAATATAGAAAAGATAAGAGATGAAGATATGAGATGGCATATTGATCTTATGTTTTTACAATTTTTTGGCAAAACTGCTCGTTTGGTCCCATAAGTTATTTATTTGTTTTAAAGTGGTCCCTTAAGTTTTTTTTGTTTGAAAGTGGTCCCTCAAGTTTTAATAATTATCGTCGTTAGTCTTTTCGTCAATTTTTCCGTTATCTTCTTCATTCGGTCATCTTCTTCGGCAAGCTTCATATTTTTCGGCGAAAATTCCGGTCACACCTGATTGTTTCTTTTTTTTTTTCCTCTCCCCTCCTCCGCTCCTCCTGATTTCGGCCACAACTATTTTGGTTGATTAAGCTTTATACTAAATGATGCTGATGGGAGTCTGACAGTATATTGTGATGTTCTATTGACTTTTAAATAACTTGTATTGTGATCATTTTAGAGGTTTTATTTAGTTTTATTCGGATAGTTTTATGGTATTTGATAAGATGAGGGTGCTATTAGGATTCTACATAATTCTAGTTAGGACTCGTGGTTATTATTTTTAAAAGAGAAGTAGGAGAAGTACTAGTGTATTAAAAGTAGGCCACAAGCCCTGCCAGTGGCAGGCAGCCCACATATTTTACAATGAGTAATAGTCCCCAAATTCCTCACTTTAGTCCCAAACCCCATTTTAATTGCGAAAAGTCAAAAATGTCCTTCCCTCATCTTCCATCTTTACACTCCAAACCCCAAACCCCATTGAACCCCAACAGCAGCCACCTCCTCCTTGAAGCCAACAGCAGCCACCTCACTACAACAGCGGCAGTGCGCCCCCATGCTACCCACCAGTCGTCGGCGTGCCTCGATTTCGTCTTATCCACCGTTCTCTTCTATGGGTCATGGTGCGGCAGTGGCTGGGTCGGTGTTGCTGGTAAAGGGGGTGGCGTAATTTGGTGGCTAGGTTGTGGTGACTGTCTCTATCGTGGCTGTATTAGGCGATGGTTGCGGCTGGGCCGGTGTCGGTGTAGCTGGTAAAGGGGGTGGCGTGGTATGGTGGCGCGCCGCTGCTATTGACGAAGAATAAAAATGCACGTGTTTTCCGACCCTATGATGTCGGAATTTTTCTTCTCAAATACAATATGGATAATCTTCAATAATTCCGAGAATTCCGTATTGGAATTTCAAAATTCCGACACTGGTGTTGGAAAAATATGGAGAATATACACTAGAAAAATACAAAAAATAAAAGTGATGATCTGAGGCGTGTCGGAGACACTGTCCTTAAGAATCTATTCGCGCACCGCGACGATTCCCCAGGATTCAGCAGATCCTTCTGATCAATATCATGTAACAGAACCGGCAATATATTGAAAAATGATATAACCCAGAATAGAGAAAATGGGGATCAAGAAACTAAGAAAAAGAAGAAGAAAGAAGATAGATCTGTTTTTTCATCTTTAAACAACTACTCTCATATACATATTTATATGCCAGAATTGAAGCTATGCATCATTTCACACATTATCTTCAAAAGGTGCAATATAAACCAACTTAACTTCCACTCTTTCATGTAATAATAACTGATTCACATCTTATAACTTCTAATAATATAATAATAATAAACTAACATCAATAAATATTTTTGAAATATAAATAATAATACTAAATTTTACAACAATCCCCCACTATTTCAAAAATATTTGAAAAATAATTTGAGCAAATTTCTGGGTTAACATTACGGATGTAGTGCATCGTACCTGGTGCCTTCTGGGCTATGAACCAAGCCTAGATCGATAGAATTTGACATACGGTGCATTGGTGGGGCTGGGCTCTATGAACCAATAACACACTAATGTAAGCAGGGATCCTATCGGTCACACTACACCCCACAATTCCTGCTGTTATCGCCGATTTGCGCTATTACAGCCATGCGCGTGCCTGGGTATTCATGAGTGCTCTAGAAATTGTGCCACCAATTTCATAGGAGCGGCTTCACTCCACACTCATATAGGTGATTCATCAAATGTATGCTGCACTTCATACATCTCCATAAAGGATATGAATTTCATTAAGAGCTCTTAAACTCACCCTCTCTTGAATGCAGTATAGCACAACTCTACACCATATGAAGGAAAAATTAACAGTGCTAGCATTATTAGCAAGTGACTTGTTATTACCCATATGAACCTTCTTCATGGGATCTCCAATCACAAAGGTTGGGTTCCCATCACCGCTAATATCAGGTTGGCTTAAACATGTCCCATTCCCCTCGATGTTTCTTGTATCTCAACCTTTCTTTAAAAAAGGTATGGTCAGAGGATTGATCAGATCACTTCTGACTTCACATATTTACTGTGCACTGTAAACACTTTTAGCAATTGCTTAATCACATTATCTCCAGATAATTGGATATCTTCATATTTTGCCATTGAAAGACTCATTCTTTACAATGACTACTACTATCTCAAGTAATTTCAACACCACTAAGGGTGAACACATGATCAATTATGGTCTCATCTGAAAAATTCAGGTATCATTCAATAGAAGGTCATAATTCATCCCCTATCAAATGTAGGAGACAATAGTCAAACAAAATTTAATTTCAAGTATCAACATATAAAATATCATGATTCATCTCCTATCAAATTTAGGAGGCAACAACACTTTGTTTATTCAAATATATCAGATAGCCCTAAAGTCTATCACCAATTTTCACATTAATTATAGTGAAAGTCTAACAAATAATGATTACACACATTTGATCTCATCTGAATCTTAAATCCAGGCGTCAATATATAAAATATCATAGTTCATCTCCTAAAAATTGTAGGAGGAACACCTCAAAATTTGCAACTTATCTTTTCACATTAAAAATAACACGAGTTTGAGGAATGACCACAACAATAATATCATCTCCTTAATTAGGAGGATTATCACTCATCTTCATTCATATGCATTATCACATGAATCACACTTACAACTCATATAATTTATACTTATAACCCCACATTTCAATTATACAATCATTTCATCATGTAAATGTGAATTTACTCTTATTTTTTAGGCCATATATTAGCACATGCAGTAATACACTAGAACCCACAACTCTATAAACAATATGCGGAGTAAAATTAAATCACAAGTAAAGGAGGCTCCACAAAATGACTTAGATACTAATATAAATTTCCTTCTTTGTTTTTCTTAATTAAAAAACTAAGCATCCATTCTACTATCCATCCAAGGATTGAAAACTTAATGCCCATGAAATAAAGAAAGCATGCTGTCTTAATAGTGGTAACCGGTGCACCATTTCATATATTCAAACAACTTGTTGTTTCATATAAAAATTACCATCACACCACAGGGCCAAGGACTTATAAGCACCAAGATAGGCAAGGTGCCACATGACTAATAATTTTCTCAATCTTTATTCCATTAATCAACCTATCTTCATCCAACTTCAATTTTATTTTCATAAAAACTATAATAAATACTTAAATTCTCACAATTTAAGTACATGTCAAAAACAATTCTAAATGACATAATCATGGATCAAATATATAACTAATTGCCATTAAGAAGGAATAGAGGGATAACTTACCGCTCTTGTAGACTTGAATGAAAAAAATAATCTTACTTGAATTATAAACCAAATACGAGAGCATAGTGTGTTAATCCTTGAGTGCCTTAATCCTCACTTGCTGATGCAACAAACTTTGAGTGCCTTAACCCTGATAGTATCTTCGTTGCATAGTGCGTGTCCTTCGATGTAGTCATAGTACATGCCCACAATATAATCTTGCTAGAGTAGGTTACCCCATTCACATCAGTCATCACCTTTTGATGCATCATGGCATCTATCATCCGTACTAAACAGAAGCAGTACAAAATTGAAGTCTGTGACTTCTTCTTCTTAATTATAACAGACACATATATATTTTTCATATGATAGATTCTTAAGATTGTTGGAAAAATATGGAGAATATACACTAGAAAAATACAAAAAATAAAAGTGATGATCTGAGGCGTGTCGGAGACACTGTCCTTAAGAATCTATTCGCGCACCGCGACGATTCCCCATGATTCAGCAGATCCTTCTGATCAATATCATGTAACAGAACTGGCAATATATTGAAAAATGATATAACCCAGAATAGAGAAAATGGGGATCAAGAAACTTAGAAAAAGAAGAAAGAAGATAGATCTGTTTTTTCATCTTTAAACAACTACTCTCATATACATATTTATATGCCAGAATTGAAGCTATGCATCATTTCACACATTATCTTCAAAAGGTGCAATATAAACCAACTTAACTTCCACTCTTTCATGTAATAATAACTGATTCACATCTTATAACTTCTAATAATATAATAATAATAAACTAACATCAATAAATATTTTTGAAATATAAATAATAATACTAAATTTTACAACAACTGGTTCGTCGGAATTTATCAGCAACCAGAAAAAAAAAACACCGTCTCACCATGAAGAAGGGCCTACTGTGTAAAACCCAAATGCATCACTTTTGGTTGCCGCCGATCTTTGCCACCACCTTAACAAATACAAATACCACTCCTTCCTCCATATTTCAGTATAGATCTAGACATGAACTCATGGTTGTACAATGCACTTATGAACAGAGAAGAAGGAACATCAATTATCATAGATTAAACAACAATAAAAATAAAAATTGTTGTCCAGAATCTACCATGGCTGTAGTTTATGGAAAAAAAATGATTGTTCTCCACAGTTGAAACAAAATGCAATGGTAACTACCCATATAACTAAGGTGAGGGGAAAAATCGAAGAGAGAGAGAGTATGTAAAAGGAAAGAGTGAGGTTTGGGAGTTGAAGGGGTGAGGGTTATTATTGGAATATTAACAAAATTGGGGTTTAGGGACTAATATCAGGGATTTGGGGACTAACACTCTTTTACAATCACACTTCCCCTTTGCATTGTGCTTGGAGCTGGACCCCCATTGTGCACGTTATTCTTGAGTTTTGTCACACTGGTTTTGGTATTAAACTGGTTTTGAACCGATTTTTTAGTCCAAACCGGTCTCTAACTGATTTTTGGAAGAAGAGGAGGAGGAGCGGCTGAGGATGAGAGACAAATAAAAAAAAAATCAAGTGTTGCCGGAATTTTCGCCGGAAAATATGAAGCTTGCCGGAGAAGATGACCGGAGGAAGAAGATAACGAAAAAGTTGACGAAAGGATTAAAGGTGATAACTTATTAACATTTTAGGGACCACTTTCAAACAAAAAAAACTTAAGGGATTACTTTAGAACAAATAAATAACTTACCAAATGAGCAGTTTTGCCCAATTTTTTTCTCTTATGTCTTCTTGTTTACATCTTATCTTTCTTTTTATTTGATTTTTTCTTTTACATCATATCATCAATCACTTATCTTTCTGATTTTTTTTTTTTACAGATTTACACCTACTTCTCAAAATGAACAGTAAAAGTATCGTTTTTCATCACCAATAATCCATCTAAATGACAAAAGCAGAAGAACATAAACAAGGGCAAGGGACAGCCATGAAAACAATAGTTACCTGTCTTTTGTGTCACAAAGCATGTGCATTCCTGTATCATATCATTCCTATTCATCACCTTCACACATATATCTTCTTTTATCCCTTTGTCTCCTTGATCCATTCACATTTCAAAATTTTAACCTATATATTTCCTATTCACATGGTAACAAGGTTTTAAACTATGTTCTGCTATTGCAATTTTACAGTTTTGTTAGTCTCCACAATAACACAATGGTTTAATTATGTGAAAGTTCCTGAAGCTTGGGGTACTTTTGTCAGATACTCTTATTCTTTTTTATCAATGTTTGACTCCCCGAAGTTTACTTCTAGATTTGTCACGTACCCCTACTACCAATTTTGGCCTATTTTGCTAACATGTAACTTTGGAATCCTGACCAAAATTGGTAGGAAGGGTATATGACAAATCCAGAAGTAAACTTCGGGGAGTCAAACATTGAAGAAAAAAAAAATAAAGGTATCTGACAAAAGTACCCAAAACTTCATAGACTTGTGACATAATTAAGCCTAACATAATTATCATGGTTGCATTAGTCACATTTTTGCTCAATTATCTACTATTCTAGTAAATAAATAGCATAAAAATAATGGCCCTCACATTTGCAATTTAAAAATGTGTGATAAATCCAAGAGAGTACAATTAAAAAGAAAATAATAAAGAAAAAGAATACGAAGAAAACCCATGTAAGCTACTTCTTGCTCTTATCTCTAGAGTTGGAGAAGATTGAACCCAAGCCAAATAGGTTTGCAGAAGCAACATTCAAAACAGGACTAACTCTAACATTGTTACCATAATATCCTTGACTCTTATTCAAGGGAGGCCTCTGATAATTCTTTGGCATAGATGGGTAAAACCTTGTAGAAGAATGTTTCTGAGAATTTTGCTTAATGTTAGTACCCTCCTTTGAAAGTTGTCTCCTCTTAATAACACTTGCGTTAGATCCAGTTGAATTGCTTCTAGGTAAAAGTGGAAAAGAACATAAGCTTAAGCTCCTTCCATATCCACTACCACAACTACTACTTCTCTTGAAGCTCCAAAAAGACTTGGAAGAACTTTGCTTGTCACACACTGCTTCTCCATCATCCTTCAAATACTTGAGTTCTTTGTGGCTCTCTTTCTTCAAGTTTTTGCTACAACTAGATGAAGAAGCATTATTGTTATAAGAAGGAGGAAATAATGGAGGGTGAGGTGCTAATAATTGACCACTTTTCTTCAAAGGAGCACTCTTTGATCTCTTGATTTCAGTGGGAAGGATCCTCCCATCTAAGAAAAGCTCATCTGCTGAAGATGACACAAGCTCAAAGCTTTCACTAACACAAAAATCAAAATCAATGTTTGAATTTAAACCGGAAGAGTTCGACGATCCGAGGGGGTGTTTCTCTACAGGTATGATATCAGATTGGGAAATATCATGTGAGAATGAGATTCTTGGACTAATAATAGAAGAAACTTCGATGTTTGCTGAATTTAGTTGAACATCCATTTGTTTCGAGGTACGATATGACACAGATACGATACAAATAAGTTAATACACGACAAAAAATTTATCACGATACAACCACAGTTTTGAAGTAGCGGTGTTACATGTGTGAAATCACTCAGGCCAGGAAGCCTGAAATGGCAAAAAAAAATTGGATAAGAAATAAGTTTTTTGATGAGAAAAATAGGAGAGAAAAGCATAGTGGTTTAAATGGGGCCAAAGGTTAGAAGAATAGTCAATTTGAGATATTCAAAACTAACAAAGACTGCAATAAAGAAGTATCAAAGTACCCAAAAAAAGAAAAGAAAAGAAAAGAAGTCAATAAAAGATATTTGAAATTTTGAATTATATATGAAAGGTAACAAGTCAAGTATGCAACTTTATTATGAGAGGAAGGGATATGAATTCTGGGTTTGATTGAGGGAAAAGAAAGTGAGACTTTTTGTAACCAAAAAAGTTGACTTTGTTAGTGAGAGAGGAAATGCTGAGAGTGTTGTTGTTGAGAATTGAGAGAGATTAGAAGGACCCGAAAGCGCCGGCTAGGTTGGTGGTTAAAAACTTTACAATTTGAAATTAACTACCGAGTGTCTATTAAGCTTAAAACCTACCTAGTGTTAGAAATTGGGTCTTTAAATTGTAGTTTTGGTTTTTCCATCCCTATTACTAGTTTTTTTGTTTATTTTTTTAAGGCAACGGCTTCTTTTTTTTTTTTCCTTTTATGGAGATAGGAGAAAGAAAATTAAATCGGCCAATAAATGATGTGCTTATAATCGAATTCGGAACTTTCAATTCCGAAGCCTTAAGACTTGGTACCAATGTGGGCTACGCCCACTTGTCCTTATTACAAGTTATTATTTTTTTTAAGATTTTGATTTTTTTTATAAGTTAGTTTATACTCCCTTATTCTATATATATATATATATATGATTTTTGAGATTTTTATTTTGTTTTTATTTATAAGAACTTATGTTAATTTTTAATGATAATTAATTATTTCTTTTCATATTTTTTTAGGCTTATTCATGTTGTTGGTCCCTAAAAGTTCAGCGTGTTTTGGTTTTAGTCCCTATAAGTTATTTTGAGTAGGATTGGTCCTTAATTTTTCAAATATTTTGGTTTTGATCCACTCCATTATGAAAAAACTGTTATTTGCTGACGTAGCTAGCGAAACACCATGTCGGCAGTCACGTAGTATGAGAAGACGCCAAATAAGTTATATGACATGGATGATGCAGATCCATGGACATAAAATGGTCCCATACACAAAACGGTCTCATTCGCAGAATTTGGCGTTTATGGACCTGAATCATCTATTTCACAATACTTATTTAGCGCTATCTCACACCACGTAGTTGTTGGTGTGGATTTCTGTTAACCACGTCAACAAATAATTGATTTTTTCTAACAGATGGGACCAAAACCAAAATGTTTGAAAAATTAAGGACCAGTCACGGTCAAAATAACTTTTAGGGACAAAAACTAAAACACGCTGAACTTTTAGGGAGCAAAACCATAAATAAGCCTTTTTTTATTTATTTAACATTTTTTAAATTCTCGATAATATTAATAAGGAGACTTTTGAAAAATACATATCAAATGTTCACATTTCCAATATCATCAATTAAATTAACTAACTTTCTTAATAGCCACGAAATCTAGCAAAATGATCTTTTATATATATATATATATATATATATATATATGGACAAAGAGAGTAATTTTTAGGTAACATTTATTTTTCTCTTATATTTATCTTTATTAAATATTTTAATCATTTTTATTTTTTTATCATTAATTTGAAAATAACCAATTACATATATCAAATTTAATACTACTTAAATATTAAATAAAGTTAAAGGTGTCATGTTTTAATTTTTTTTAAATATCAAAATAATTAATTAATCTGAGTAGTTTTGTTTATCTTTCTAATTCGGATAATAATGACACGACTGAGGATGTTGCTTTTTTTAGTTTAGCAAAGTTTAGGTGAGTTGGGCTTGGGGGTTCATCAGAGCCAAGGCAGGGCTTCGAACTCAAAAAGTGTTTATATAAGTACATACAAATTACTCACCAACACTGTCTTTATATTAGCAGAATTCGAACCCGAGATCTCTCATCACTCGAGACTCGATCCTTATTAATTGAGCGAACTATCACAAAATATATAATTATATAATAAAAGTTTAAAACTCGTGGGTACCCGCGAGTACCCGTTACCCGCGTAAATACCCGCGGGTATGGGCATGGATATGCACTATCCGCACAAAAATTTTACATTTCATTTCTGTTGTAATTGAAAATTGGATAAATAATTCAGAAAATCGAAATAAAAAGAAGAATGCATCAATGAAATAATGAAATGTTGTTTAGTCTTTATTGTATTGAGAACTTGAGTAAAGAGTAAACCTTTTTTTTAGATTCGATTTTATAGAATAGAACTTGAAATCGGAAATCCCTTTCTTTATCTTTATTTGGTGTAACTACTTGAGCCGGATGAGAGGAAACTTTCACGTCCGATTTTGAAAGGGGGAGATCCTATCCAATATAAGATCCTATCCAAATTTTTCGTTTGCTAGGCCCGTAGTTAAAAAACCCACTTCCTTACGATTACGAGGTTCATTCGAATATGAAATACAATCCTGAAAATACAACATCCCCCTTTTTTTTACTACCCCGGGTTTCAATAGGAGCTCTTTTTATACGTCCCATGTCCCCACACGGGGGCGACATGGGGACGTAAAAAAAGAAAGAGAGGGATGATGTTTATGTCGCTTTTGGCATAGCGGGCCCCAGCGGGAGGCTGCACGACGGGCTATTAGCTCAGTGGTAGAGCGCGCCCCTGATAATTGCGTCGTTGTGCCTGGACTGTGAGGTCATGAGTGGGAACTTAGTTTTCGTCTGGGTATGCCCCCTTGGATTGTTGTTGCATATTCAGCTCCTGTTGCACCTGCTACCGTTGTTTTCTTGATCTATCCAATTGATCAGGGAAACTTTTCAGATGGTATGCCTCTAAGAATCTCTGGTTCTTTCAACTTTATGATCAGTTGCATTGTATCCATTGTATAGTATATTGATGCAGACCCATTACTTGTTGATATAATCAATGCTTACAAAGCCTCCCTTTACATTCTACTCTTTCCTATTTATCAAAAATTCACATTTATCCAAAACACATAAATTAAAGAGAAAATAGATAATTGATTTTTGTTTTTAACATGATAAATTATCAATTTTATATTTTTATCCATTTTTTAATATTTATTTTATAGGAAATTAAACTTAGTTAAAAATAACATTCATTTAATAGAATAGTTTAAGAAAATAAAATTAAATATCTCCTAAAAATATAAAATAACATAGATATCAAAACAAACAATTCTTTTAAAGTAAAAGTATAACCTACATGTAAAAAAATTAAAAAAAAAAGTAACAATGCACGTGGACAGCCCAAGGGTGCAAGAAATGTGATTGCCAAGGAGCTCACGAAAAAAGGGTTTAAAAAATAAAAAGTATTAACATTAATCTTAACTTCAAGATTACCTCAAACAATAACAAATAAATAAAAAATGTATATCAACCAACAAAGTCCAACATAGTTGGTAAATGTTTTGTTAGTTGAGGCAAAATTTACTTTGATGATTTCTATACCTCGAAGTAAATTGGTCTTTGACTATCGACTATAAGATAACCTTAATGCAAAAAAGAAAAGAAATTGTATATAAGATCATACAATTTATAAGAACTATTTTTTCCCTCAAATTCTGGAATAAAAATTTTACATGATCTCTTATTTTATATAGTTATAAGATCTTTATTTTCATTCAAACTTTATTGTAAAATTTTATAAATTAATCTTTTTGACAAAATAAAAACTCCAGTAAAAAAAAACCTCTAATTTTTTATTTCGCTCACGGTAACATCCTTATTATATTCTTATTATGGTAATTATTATGATTATGTTAATTAGATATTACATTACGAGAATATGAACTTATTTGAATTTTTTAAAGTCATTTGTCATGGATACATTCAAAACAAAATATTAGTATTACACATTATTTACAAAACATATAGTTCAAGTTGTACATAATGGATATTAAACTTAACCTAAGTTAACTATTATGTTACTTCCTTCGGTCCTTATTATAAGCCACTTTAACCAATTTTCACATTCGTTAAGAAAGTTAGTTAATATTGATTGTGATGATATTGAAAATGTAAATATTTGGTATAGTTTTTCAAAAGTACCCCTTTAAATATTATTGGGAATCTAAAAAAATATCGAGTAAATAGGAATGTTTGTGGAAAAGAAGTGATTAATGTAATTGAAAATTGGAAATGAGGCTTATATTAAGAACATAAAAGAAGTCTTCAAATGGGACTTATATATAAGATCGGAGGGAGTAATACATATCTTACACAAAAACATATATTGAGTACTATTAAACCCCAGAGACAATTATTAAACTACACTAATTGGAATATTATCAACAACATGATGTGGTATAACGGTTACTGCTTGAGTTTTTTTTTTTTAATACATGGTTTAATCATGTTCGTTAATGGTTTGTTTGACACATGAAATTGAGTATGTAATTTGGGGTTGAATTGAAATTGTGGTGTTTGGTTGTGCATTTGAAATTGGAATCATAATTTCATGCTCGATTCCATGAAATTAGATTATAAATAAAAATATAAAAACTCAATTCTTATTCCTAAGTATCAAAATTACAATTTTATGTTTTATAGGATTGAGTATTGAGTCTAAAAATAAAACACACTATCTCGATCCACTCTTGAGATGACAATTCAGACTATCCGATCGGATCATGCAAAGTTGGGAATACATAAAATATTCAGAATTGTATTCCATCCCAAAACTCCCAACTTTAACCCCAAACCCCAAAACCTTCCACCTTCCTACCCTAAACCCCTCATCTACGTGCATTGGACATTCATACGTTTTCTTCAAGGTAAAGTTCTTCTCTTTCTGTTTTTTTACGTAACTGTACGATTTTCGACTACTTCGTGTCGGAAAATTTATAAATTTTCAACACTTAGATTGTCGGAATTTTTTCAAATAATTCCTAAGTTTTTTGCGACATAAGCATATCGGAAAATACTATTTTTTGTTACAGCAGTTTCTTCTTCACACAAATTTATATTATTAAATGTTTATATATTTTATTGTTTCTTTTAATCGAACTGTCTCAGCTGTACGTTTTGTTCTTGCCATGTCTGAAATATAAACAATGAACACAAGTTAAAATAATGTGCAAAAATAAAAATAAAATTCAAATACTGTAAAAATTTTCGACACCCATCTGTCGGAATTTTGAAATTCCGATACACCCATGTCTGAATTTCAAAATTCCGACATTAGTTCGTCCGAATTTTACAGAACCGAAAATAAAAAAAAATAAAACACACAAGCAACAAATAGAAGACAAATGAGTTTGCTTAAAACATAAAGAATGAACAAAAAACAACTAAAAAAGTAAAAGCTAACTCCAAACAACTTATTAAACACATAACCAAAACCCAAACCGAAAAAATCCAAACACCTAAATGAAAGGAAACAAGACGAAGAAGAAAGAAATTACATGAGGATGTTCGTTGGCGGCGTTGACGGAGGACAATGGCAGAGGAGGGTGGAGGAGGAGAGAGAAAGTGAAAGTAGAAAAAGAAGAGTTGGAAGATGAAGGGAAAGTGGGGTTTGGGGTTTAGAGGGGAAAGTGAGGTTTTGAAGACAAGAATAAAAAGGGAATAAAAAAGAAATTGGGGTTTGGGGGCTGATGTGAGGGGTTTGGGGATTAAAATTCAAATATTTATAATGTTATAATGTTAAATAGGTCGACTTGATGGACCTAATAGGCTTCTTATAAAGCTTGAGTTAAGCCTATTTAAATATATGAACTTTGAAAAAAGCTTAAACATAATTTTTTTTTGTTAAATGAGTTGAGTTGAGCGAGACTTTTAGTGAGTCGAGCCATATGCTGACTCATTATTATCCTTAAATATAACATTAAAAGATAATAACATTAAAAAAAATATTTTTTTTTTACAAATTTTTATAGCATTTAGTCATTTCTTAAAATCAATGCATCTTTCAATGGTCAAAACTTTTGGATTGAAGAAAATATATATATATATATATATATATATATTAAATAGATATAAGAGTGAAGTACCACTTTGGTCCCTCATATTTTTTAGATGGGACACTTTAGTCCCTTAAAATTTGGAAATTCACTTTTAGTCCTAGAAGATTCTTTTATGGGACATTTAAGTCCCTCCATCCACTCCGCCAAATGGCTCAATTGCGGATTAAAGTGTCCCATAAAAAAAT
Source organism: Crotalaria pallida (assembly GCA_037953625.1). Taxonomy (NCBI): domain Eukaryota; kingdom Viridiplantae; phylum Streptophyta; class Magnoliopsida; order Fabales; family Fabaceae; genus Crotalaria; species Crotalaria pallida. Next base: position 157,072,960 of record CM075649.1, read on the forward strand.
CTTCAGGGACTAAAAGTGAATTTTCACATTTTGAGGGATTAAAATGTCCATTTAAAAAACATACGGGACCAAAGTGGTACTTCACTCTAGATATAAACATAATAAATCACAACTATTAATAGCTTAATTATGTCACAAGTCCCTGAAGTTTGGGGTACTTTTGCCACATACCCTTATTCTTTGTTTTTCAATATCTGACTCCCCGAAGTTACTTCTGGGTTTGTCATATACCTCTACTACCAATTCTGAATAATTTTGCTGACATGTAACATCGGAATCCTGATCAGACGCATGAGATTAAGCACCTGGTGAAGATCCTTTTTTAAAAAAATTTAAAAAACTAAAAAACTTAATATTTTTATATTTTTAGTTAAATAAAAAAATTAAAAAAAAAGAATTGAAGAGAGAGGTCGTCTTCACCCGTGTGACATCATGCAGCACCACATGACCAATCTTCAGCGTCTGACTAGGAATCTGATGTTACATATCATTAAAATTGGCCAGAATTGGTAGTAGGGGTATATGACAAACCCAGAAGTAACTTCGGGGAGTCAAACATTGAAAAAAAAGTATAAGGGTATCTGACAAAAGTACCTCAAACTTCAGGGACTTGTGACATAATTAAGCCATTATTAATTTTCGAACTTATTAATGAAAAATTAAAATAAATAAGAAACGAATGATAAAAAAATAAATAATTAAGAAACGAAAAATTTCTTCTTGACAAATAAATAGGTTGGAGTATTTGTCAATCATAAAACGTTAGAATAACCAGTGGAGGCTGACACAAGTGGAAGGGGCTTGTGTCCCTTAAGCATGTGGTCGCGGGTTCGAGTCGTTCCCGAGGCGCATGTGAATGGAGCAAGCCTTATTAGGAGCATCACCCCCAAAAGGGCCTGACCGTGGTGCGATGGATTAGTCACCCAATTGTGCGGGTGGATACCCTGGTTCATAAAAAAAAAAAAAAACACTAGAATATAAACATGGGATCCACTCGAATTGAAACGTTAGAATAGAGAAGGAGGGTTCTTTCTCTTATGAGGGGTATTCAGAACCGAGCATATCCATTGGATAAACGAAAAACCAATTCAAAAACTGAAATTAAAAAAAAAACCGAAAAAAATGATCAATTTGGATGAGATGATTGTAAAACCGATTGGTCCGGTTCGGTTTTTGGTTCTTAGTTTCATAACCGGACCGAACCAGCCCTTAATGTGCCTTATTATTTTCCGCATTTCTGAAGCTGTATGGCTGGCCCAAGCCCAATTTCGTCTCCCTCAATTGGCTACATGCTACATTGGTTCATTTTCTTTATGCATGAGATTTTACGTTTCTTTACCTTGCGTTAGGCTACAACAAATTCCTTTGTTTGAGCTTTCAAAACCAACACTTGTGATTTTTTTCCTAGTGTTTTCATTTGGTATGAGGCTATGCCTATCAGGCTATGAAAGGAGGCAACAAAGAAAACAAAGTTAAAATAAATAAGAAATTTTAGTAGGTAAAAATGGGTAGATTAAAAAAAAAAAAAAAAAAAACAGTTCCATTTCGGATATTGGGTTTAACTTAAGGAATTAATTTTATATTGTTTATCTATTCCGTTTAGTCTATAACTACCATGTATTATAATATTAAACTCTGTGTGGTAAAGTTATTAACTCAAAATTATCTTTTAGAATTAGTATACAAATAACTTTTTTTTTTTAAAGAAACAACACAAAAAAGAAACCCAAAACCACAAATCTACAATGAACCCCGTATCTACCCATTATGTACATGTTTTTATGTTGAAGGCCAAAAAATCCTTGGTAATTATCTTTAAGAAGAAAAAAATTGATAATTATCATGAAAAAGAGCATTTTTTTTTTTTTCCATCTCAACTCCATCCTAGCAATATTGGTTAGTTTATCGAAGATTAAAGCACACAGGCCACAACAATAATGAAACCAAATATATATGAGTGAGTTTTATAATAATTTAAAAGATACAATTTTTTCATATTTTTTTAAAAATCTTTTTTTTTTCTTTACATAACAAAAGAAAAATGATATATCAATCTACAAAATCAAATTACAAATCAACATAAATCACAAAAATAGTTGCATGTGTTAGATCATTGACAAGGGCATCAGGTGCACTTCGATGTAACAAAACCTCTATATGTTGAACCTAATTAAAATGGAGCAGTGATCTTCAAACAAAATTGGCATCATCAATATGAGAGTAGAATGTGGCGTTGTCTTTCCTTTGGATATATTGAATCTCCGTTAAATTCTAAATTAGGATTTGTGAGCAAATGAAGTAATTATGAGTATTTTGGTATAATTTGTACTTATATTACATTGAAAAAATGTTACCACATGCATTAGCATGTTTGTGTTGAGATTAATTTGAATGTTAATTATTTTCTTTTGCCATTAACCATAAGATTCATGCGGTATAGTTGTATATATACTTAAGGTTGCATCATTTCCAAATAAGAAAATATATTAAATAAAAACTATACCTCTTTAATTTGGCTAAAGCATTTAAATATATATATATATATATATATATATATATATATAAAATATGAAATTCAGTAAGATCAAAAGAACCAAAATGTAAGGCCCCAACTGAAATCTTGGGAATGGGACACGGGTGCTAGTAGCCCCGGATTCGATTCCCACTAAAAACATCTCGCTGGGAGAGCCAGCCACGCAGCTCGCTCCGGATTAGTCTCAAGGGCTCCCTGGTATTAAGGGTGCTCTTGAGGATATCGGTGGTTCCACAAAGAATACGAACAAAAAAAAAACAAAATGTAAAAATATGATAAGTGTTATAAACAATTCATATCTATCTAATTAATGGATGATTATCTATTGGATTGTGTTTATATTTAGTTGATACCACTCCATATTAGGGTTTCCTATCTCCCTATAAATAGGACTCAACTATGATGTAAAATGGACATTGAATATATCACAATATATTGTTTCCTTTTTTCTTCTCTTCTTCCTTATTTTCATACGTTTCATAACACATTATCAGCACGAAGCTCTGACCAAAAGGTGTGTTGAAGCTTATACATCAAAGAGTATTGAAGCAAGGTAAATTTTAATATTATTAATGTTTTATTTATTTATTCATTTTTTTTTCTTTTGATATATTATATATTGATCCCAAAGTATCAATATTATATGGACATGAACATTTTATAAGAGATAGAAGTTTTTGAGAATTATAGCATTTATCATGTCCATCATAAAAAAAAAGAAAGAAAGAAAGATGCAACAGAAAAAGTGTTGATTGATTTAAAAAGTATGCAAATCGAAAAAGATTTGAGAAGATGCAAACAGAAGCAGTGTTTATTGAATTGAAAAGTATGCAAATCGAAACAGATTTGAAAAAATGCAAACAGAAGCAGTGTTGATTGATTTGAAAAGGAGAACTCATCGATGCAAATAAGGCAGAAGCGATTTATAGCTCTGCAGTAACCGTGATATTTATATATATTATGTTTGCATTTCATGCCAAACACGGTAGCAATAATCACTGCAATAATGGCAAGTTATGGGTTCAAGACTGATCCTTGAATTCTATTTTATATATTTTCCAAAGAATGATCGAAAAATAAAATAGCAAAATTTTTCTAAGATTGGAATCTATAGAACCCGATGTGAGACTTGGTTTGTTCCACCAGTCCAAGGAGTTACAATCTATTTAATACTATGCCAATGGAGAGTTCCAATCTATTTAATACTATGCTAATGGATGACAAGGTTCTCAGTGCCCAAATCTTACTATCAATGGTGACAACTTCTTAAAGCAATCGAGGGACTTGTATTCATTCTTCATCTCCAATTTGTAATGTCTAACTCTTGCTTCAATTGTGTGCAAATTTCACAAAATAAAGAAAACACATCGAACCAAGATGTGAATAATCATGTCTACTGCTAAGGATTTCAAGTATTGCTAGAGAGTTTAAAGAGTAAATACATCATTGGAATTTGAACACACACTGACATTTATCATTGTGCAACTCCAACCATTTGGGCTAATTGTCTTATTGAATTAATAAAAATTTTATTAAAAAAAATTGTTGTTTTCACCGAGTATTGTACTCGGGATCCCACGGGTCATTCCAATCGCACCAGGTTGTTGTGTCTTTATTGATGAAATCAATATTTGATATCATTTTATTAAATTTGATAATTTCACTATTATATCGACAAGTTCTAATTTTAATGCAAATATTTCTTTGGTAGTGGTAATCATTATTTGATGTATCAATGATACTGCTCATGTGTCATAAATTATTAGTGTTAAATGTTAGCACATTTATTTTTATGATGCAAAGACAGTCAAATAAGTATGATTTTACTTTGAGAAAAAATAATTTTCTTTATTTTGCCTTATATATTTAATTGCGTTTCTTGTCAATTATTATTGAACATTTGAACGTTATGTTGAAACATGAAAATATTAATGTTTTTCATGAAGTAAATTAATATGATTTATATATTCTATCATTAACAATTTGACTTAAAGTAGAGCTTTATTTGATATAATTTTTGTTATTGTTCCCTAATGATCTCCTTGTGAGTTGTTTTGAAAGTTATATAAGGAAGATTATGCTTCATCAAGTTGACTCATATCTTATGTCGGCTTCTAATTTCTTGGCTCTACACACATGTTGAGTAGTACTTTTTTCGAGGTTAGTTATAAAATTTTTAAGCTATTGTCATATTAAGAATATGAATAAGTGGAGAAATTTATCCTAAATGAGTACATGTGCCTTGTCGTTTTGTTTTTCAATATGAAATTTTAAGAATGCGACAATATCACAACATGAAATTTATGTGCTTCTTTATTGACATGTTTTAAAACTATTAGTGATGAAAAATTCTAATATTTTTTTTATTGAAAATGATTATTGTCATTATGATAAAGAGAAAAATTTTCCAATATAATTATGGATATACTTGCGCATTTGTTTATACCATTGAGTGACGTCAATACTTGTTTGAATATGATATTATTGAATGATATTGATTACATATGTTTTTTTTTTGGAGATATTTGATGCTTGTTAGTTTTAGCAAGTAAAACTATGCAAGATCTTGTATGATCTTGTTTTGAATTCTATTTTCAATATAAATATTTTTTTTTATATTTCCAAAAATTAAGTCTCTGCTTAATTAGATTGGATTGTACGAACCACATAAATAATTGATCACATGTATACATAATATATTTTTATAACAAAAGTTTATGGATATAAAAATTTTAAAATAGCATATCCTATTTTTTTTTATTGAGGTTAACAACGTGTTATAATGTAGTGGATCATGAATAAATATGTCAAGTTTTAAATGTATATGTAAAATTTTATTTTCAAAATAGCGTAGTATATTTTATCAAAATTAATTGTTCCAATATTTATTTTAGTGAACTTGTGGACAATGAGTTTTAGTACATTATCTTTTAATCTTTTATACAAGTATGTGTATATAATAGACTCAATTAGAGAAATAAAAATCAAAACATAGTTTACGTTGTAACCTTTTCATTCTTGTTTTACATTAATTTGCAATATTAACTTTAATAGAGTATTTTTTTTATGGCGGAAATAGTTTATTCGAAATGTTTTACAAAATGTTTCTTCCATACTCTACTAGTTATACAAAATTTTTCTTCTATGTAGTATTGCTAGAAACCGTTGGTAACACTATATTCGTGTGCGATGATAATTTGGAGATCTAAAAGATTTGTTATCCAGACGTATTGGAAAATTTTTCAGTTTACATGTATATAGTTGAAATACCTCATATCGTAAAACCAAAAGTTTATAAACTAGAAGTCTATAAATTATAATATAATTTTTTTTGTTTGGCTTGACTGGTTAGACCATCCCATATCAACTATATGATGCGGAAAAAAAAATTAAAACTTATGTTGACATCCAATGAAGAAATCGAAGTTTCTTCAATCTGCTTATCTCAATGTGCTAATAATTGTTCCAAAGAAAGTTTGTTCGGCCATCACCATAAAATTTGGATTGAATCTGAAATGAATACAATGTGATATTTATGTGTCATTACTTTCATCATGTGGATCATTTAGGTATTTTATATTTTTAATTGATGCATCAACTGAATGGTCACATGATTGTTCATTGGCAATTCACAACCAGAAGTTTGCGAGATTACTTGTGCAATTGAATCAACCAAAATCTAGTGATTAACTATTGTATGTCTATTGCCATTACTAATTGGGAATATGTATGAGACTGATTCACATCAAGCCATTAAATTATCATGAGTTTCCCCTTTTACAAATGGTTTTTGGTCAGAAACCTAATATTTCCCATCTAAGAACTTTTGGATATGCGGTATATTTTCCACCACAACGCACTAAGATGGGACCTCAAAGAAGGTTGGGAATATATGTTGGATATGAATCCTCATCCATGATAAAATAACTCAAACCAACAATATGAGAGTCATTCATGGATCGATTTTCGATCATCGCTTTGATGAATTTGTTTCCCAACATTAGGGGGAGAAAATAAGCAGTTGGAAAAAGAAATAATTTCGAAAGGGTTATCATTATATTATCTTGATCCTCGAACAAAACGATTTGAACTTAAGTTCAAAAGATAATTCATTTGCAAAATTTAGATAACCAATTGCCAGGCGCATTTACTGACCTAAAAAGAGTGACTAAGTCACATATTCCAGCTGCTAATGCTCCAATGAAATTGATGTCCCTCTTCGACAAATTAAAATTGCAAATGACTATGAGGCACGCTTGAAGCGTGATAAATCCATCGGTTCCAAAATAAAAAAAATACAAAAAAAGAATCATCGAAAAAGAAAAGGAGCAAAGAAATAAGATGGTCAATTCGAGGATGTAGAGACTCCTGAAGAGTCCTTAGACATAATTAATAGTTCAGTTCAAGAAGAAACTCAGGTACCTGAAAAGTGTGAAAACAAAGAGATCTCAATAAATTATGTCATGACTGAAATACAATGGAACCGAAATGAAGTCAACGTTGACGATGCTTTTACATATGATATAGCGCTTAAATGATATAAGATGAGGATCATGCATCAAAGTCTATTAAGGAATATAGACAAAGAAATGATTAGCCAAAATGGAAAGACACAATTGAGTCATAATTGAATTCGCTTGAAAAGCGACAGGTATTTGGACCTATAGTCCGTATACCTAAAGGTGTAAAGTCAGATGGATACAAATGTGTTTTTGTACATAAGCGAAATTGTAAAGAAGAAATTATGAGATATAAAGTAAGATTGATTGCCCAAAGAATTTCACAAAGAACTGACATTGATTATGAGGAATAATACTTCCATGTGGTGGATGCAAGTATTTTTCGATACTTGATTAGTCTCGCAATATAAAAAGAATTCAAATTGTGTCAAATGATTTTATAGCAGATTTTCATGGCTAACTTGATTAATAACATATATATGAATACCCCTTAAAGACTCAATATGCTCGAAGCATATGCTTGAACTATTTAATATGGTTGAACCATAACCATGAATAACTAAAATGTTTGAAGCATAAAGTGTAATATGTCGACACATGCACTTTAATTAGCTAAATTGCAAAATGCAATAATTTTAAACTTATAGTTCAAACTCCAAGAGATTTTTAATAGACTCGAAGTTATAATTCTAGCAAACATAAAATGCATTATATGTTTGCAGTCATTATCGTGGTTCATTCGAGAATGATATCATTATATCAATATGAGAAATTTCAGAAGAATTAAGGATATTGATATATACATGTATATATCTATTTAGATTTAACTAATAATTTATGTTTTTTAGTTATATATTGTTTGACTTATATATATGATGTCATGTCATACAATCATGGATATGTTTATGGCAATTGTTTGAGAATAATTATATGATTATGGTTCATGTTATATATTTATTTTAGTATTTATGTAGTTTTATTTTAATATTGTTTGAATTACTTAAAGTTAAAGAAAACATTTCAAAATGAAATATCTCGGCCTGAAGATCGAGCATTTAGTAAATTAAATTTGTGCCTATCAAGTTGGGGAAAACAACTTCTAAAGTGAGTTGCTTTGATAAATAACAACTAATTTATATGATAATCTCTATTAGATTGTTAAATGTCATACGTGACTTAACATGTCATCTGTTATTAATTTATTAGCAAGATATTGTTATTCATTCACAGGAAGATGTTGGAATGAAGCTAAACACACATTTTAGTATGATAAATTGAATATTATTAGAATTCCTGAAGAGCTTCCAATTGTTGTATATTGCTTAAAGAAAGAATTTGAAATGAAAGATTTGGAAAGAACAAAATTTTGTTTTAAATTACAAGTAGAATATTTAATGAAATTTTGGTACATAATGAAACCTATGCTGCGAAGGTAATAGTGTAATATCTCAGAGATAATTGTTCGCATCAAGGGGAGATATAAATACACACTGCACTCTTTTTCCCTTAGTCACGGTTTTTTCCCGATGGGTTTTCCTGGCAAGGTTTTTAATGAGGCAGCATCCAATTTCGTAAGAAGAATTGTGTACTCTTTTTCTTTCGCTAATTTTCTTATAGGGATTTTCTTATGAATGTTTTTAAAGAGGCATATTCTCTTAATAGTCATCCAAGGGGGAGTGTTATAAACAATTCATATCTATCTAATTAATGGATGACTATCTATTGGATTGTGTTTATATTTAGTTGATACCACTTCATATTAGGGTTTCCTATCTCCCTATAAATAGCACTCAACTATGATGTAAAATAGACATTGAATATATCACAATATATTGTTTCCTCTTTTCTTCTCTTCTTCCTTATTTTCATACGTTCCATTACAATAAGTTAAATACTACTAAAAAATAATATATCCAAATTAAATGTAAACCAAATTAGCCTTGTTTTATTATTTGATGAGTTTAGAACCGTAGCACACTTTTAGGCTTTAATTTTACACCTTGGTTGATTAAATAATTTTACTCTCTTTTTATCTCTTTTTTTCTTTTCTCTATTGTGTCATCATTCAAATATTATTAATCTTTTCCTATCTCACTTTCCTATATTACCTACACTAAAAAGGATAGAGTGGGACAAACATTTTCCTTTAAAAAATTAAGTTATATTATTCTTTCCGATTCTATATATATATATATATATATATATATATATATATATGATCTTTTTAGGAAAAAAAATTGTTCAATAATATTTAATTAATTCTTTAAAAAAAACACCTATAATTTTGGAAAAGTATATCAAATGTTTATATTTCCAATACCATTAACAACTTTAACCCATTTTCATGATGGATATAATTTTCTCAAAAAAAATCTTATATATAAGATTGGAGCGAGTATCAGCTTATAAAATAACTTAAAAACTGATTTAGTGGTTACCTTAAACTATATCGACTAAAACTATATTTTGACTCACACATATAAATTTTCTATGCAACAAAAAATAAATAACAATCTCTAAGTAATAGAATATTTTATTTTATATTATAAAATACAAGATTTCTAAACGGTGCAACTATGTGATTATAGTAGTAGAAGTGTCTATTTAATTAAAACTTCTCAATTGCCTACCCTTTCTATTCAAGTTGCCATTTTTTGATGCTCGCTCTCTCAACTGTGTAATCTGTACCATAATTCTGGTAAGAACTCTCTCTCTCTCTCTCTCTCTCTCTCTCTCTCTCTCTCTCTCTCTCTCTCTCTCTCTCTCTCTCTCTCTCTCTCTCTCTCTCTCTCTCTCTCTCTCTCTCTCTCTCTCTCTCTCTCTCTCTCTCTCTCTCTCTCTCTCTCTCTCTCTCTCTCTCTCTCTCTCTCTCTCTCTCTGATATGTGACTTTTAGAGCCAATGTGAATGAATGTGATCAAACTTAAACTGCTCTTGTCTGTAACCAAAGAAGCTCTTCTGTCTATATATCTATCTATTCTATTATGCTGAAATGTCAAATTTATTCCATTACTGTTTAATGTTGATTGATTCCTATGTTGTTTTTGTTGCTTGTGCACATGTATAACTAACTTAACTTTCTTTTTTTGGTGTTCCTTTGGTCCAGTGGCTACAGCTACACTTTCTAGAAATGACACTTAGCTTCTTTAACTTTAAGTGACTTCTCTGTACATTCACTTTCATACAACACCATATCATTCAGTAGCTACAATAATGGCTCAACAGGTAACCATTTACCTTTGAAGTTTGAGGTTTCTATTTATGTTAGAATATTTATCAGATTCTTTTTTTTTTTTTTCCTTTTTTCTTTGAAGGAAGAAGGGTGGCCTTTGGGATTAAGATTCTTGAATTCCAGAGTTGGACTAGTAAGAAATGGTGATTTATCTGGATCAGTATCCTTCAGCAGTTCTATGCTAGCTGGTTCTTCCATCCATTCAATTGATTCATCCTCAGATCTTGACACTGAGGTTGGTAATTTTCTCTATACATAAAATCAAAAGCAATTTCTTAAAGCCAATTTAAGATTTTATTGTGATTACCATTTTGTTGATGTTTCATTGATACTAATGATGTTAATTAATGCCTTTTGTTTTTATCTCAAGCTGCTGTGAGTCTGTGTCCTTATTACTTGCAACTTGCTCTTATATTTCCTTTTTCCATTTTGTATTTTCACCACAATAATGACTGCTCCATTTTAATTGTTCTGAGTATTATTTATTAAAGTGACACATATACATAGAATCTCAAATATTTTGTATGCATATATATATATATATATAATATATGTGTTTGTGTGTATCCTGATTTTGTTTTATAATAATAAACGTTTCACATACCTGCTATGGCTACTCAAGCGTGACTCTGACTTTGTTGCACTTCTCATATATGCCCTAATGTTCCTTTTTTGGGTGATTGATGCTTTCCTATTCACCCTGTCTTAAATTTGAGATGCTTTACTGTTTCTTACTGTTTAGGACCATGGCTTTTGAATATATATTTTGTGCTTATTTCTCTCTTGATGTTGAAGTTTTTAACATTTGAATGAGTCCAAACCAGAAGTGAATAGTAAAAGGAAACTACATGTAATGAACACCCCAATAAAGGTTCAATCTCTTTTCCAGTCTCTCTCTTTTTGATCCTTTGCTTCTTTGGTGTGTCAATAACTGCATGGCTCCATATTGGGGTCCAGATCATGGCCTACCACATCATGGTCTGTCAGAAAATGACATTGATTTTACTTTAATTGACATGTTGGAACACTGGTTTTCATTTTGGTCAATTCAAATCATACTTCCTTCACAGATTAGTCTTCTATTAAAGAGGTTTTGAGAAGCAATCATAAATCAAACACAGAATATTAAATGATAACATTTTTCATAGATGCTTCTTCAAGAATTAATCGTAAACTAGAACATTTGTTACATAGAAAAAGAAAGGTAGATTCGTATTAACATATGTAAAAAATTATATAGAATCTTGAATTATTTATTGAAAAAGATGAAATCAATTTTTGTATTAAAAAGACAATTCCACTTACAATACTAGAAGAAGCAGTATTGATCAATTCAAAAAAAACATTATAGCAGTAGCAGTATATATTCATGAGCCATTTTATCTGACCCACTTTACATTGCTTGGTTTAGTCCACTGGATCATTCTTCCATGGCAAAAGCATTACACTTGGAAGCCTCATTGGCATTTCAAGCTTCCTAGAACTCTCAAGGAGATCAACCAGAGGAAGATTAGTGGTGGAGGAACCATTAAAGGATAACAGAAAGAATCACAAGCTGAAGCCTTGGCTATTTTCACTATGTTCAAGGCTAACTACTGATGCAGTAGTGAGTGTAAATGATGCTCCCTCTCTTGGTCACTACCTTGAAGCTGAGAGAAGAGCTGCAAGTACATACAAAAGTAATCCATGTCCTAACACTTATGAACCTAATGGTTTCTCCCCCATTCAAGAACCAAACTCAGCTGATTCACTAGGTGAAGATGGTGGAAAAAATCCAAACAGGGAATTGGAACACTGAGAAGTGAAGGATATGAAGCACCAATAGTTTTCTCTCGTTTGTGTGGATAAGTGAATGAGTGATTACCCCTTCTTACTCATTTTAAGACTTAAAGTATCTTTCATTCAAAGGACATAGAGTTCTTTACCTGTTTCAGGAGAATCTTCAACTTATCTCTCATGTTTGGTAATTAAGTTTCAAAGCAATAGGTTGTTATATTTCATATACTCTTTTGGCTGTCTTAAATATGCTTTTGAATTTTTTTTCTTCTTCGTGAAAGTAGTAGTATCAAATTAAGCTTCCAAAGATTCCAATTCTGTTCATGATATATAAATGTGAAGCCTTATAAAATTTACTACACTCACTCACTCACCTACCATTCCACTGAGAAAGTTATTACATGCGATGCAAGTGATTTGTTTGCTTGTTTCTATTATTTTTATTTTTTGGTGTTGAACAATGATGATAAATGTGCGTTGTCCTTCTTCCTTTGGTAAATGAAATTTGTATTCCCACATATGGCAACTAAGTAGACACTATTTCGATGAGTATGGTTGAATATGTGTCATTGTATAAAATTCAAGGGTTTGCTTATTAACCTCAGCTCTTAGAAGTTAAAAAATAGAAGAAAAAAAATATGGAAACATAAACTTACTAAGTTTCAAGTCTTAAATGTTTAAGTTTTCAATGCAAAAATACTTTATAAAACCTCTTATCCTCAGCTTTAAGGATTGAGGTTAAGAAAATCAAAAATTCAAAATTGAAATGAATATACCACGTATTGGTAGCAATATATTTTTGGGTATCATGTTGTGGGTGTTCATGTAACATATTTCTTTGAGTAATCACATCTCTCGGGTCAAGCAAAATTACCTCATAAAAAATGTAAAAAGAAAATAAAACATACTTCCTCTGATCCTATTTATAAGATTTTTTTGGGGTTTTTCACTCCCACCAAGGAGAGTGGATAAATTTATTAGTGGCATTGGAAATGTGAAGATTTTATATATTTTTTCAAAATTACTCCTATAATTATCATTGGAACTCTAAAAAGTGTTGACTTTATAGGGGTGTTAATGAAAAGAAATAATTAAATGTCATTAAAAATTGGAAAATGGTCTTATAAATAGAACCAAAATAAAAATTGCAAAAAGATCTTATAAATAGAACCGAATGGAATATATTTTATGGGATTATCAGCTACTGATCCCGATATTTAATGGTTTCATACTTTATAGAATGAGAGAATCAAGGATTTTTCAATCATACAAGTATACAATGAGGTGACACCATGTAAGAGATGATGTGGATGAGACCCTGGGCCAAAGCAAGATAGGTGTAAATACCTAATTCCAACGAATCTTTACCACCCACCCACCCAATTGCATTAGATAACAATAATAATGAGTAAAATGTTAATAAGTGTTTTAATAGTATTTGTTAAGAAATTAAAAGTAGTATATAATCGCGCAAAAAAAAAGTAGTATATGATTATTGATGAAAAATGTGATTTTTGGATTTTCGAGTAAATGATTAATGTCAATTTATGATTGTTTACTACTTCAAGTAATCTTAACATTTATTAACAAGGCCCTAATAATAATAATAGCACGTTCAGTAGTTGTGTGTCATCTTCCCATTACATGTTAAAATACATGCAAAACATGCACTTTCAAAGATATCTCTAATAAAGATTAGAATGTTATATATTATCTCTTGCACGCATTATGTTAGAATTGTCAAGTTTGTTTCAAAAAACCCATCCGTTTAGTTCCCATTACTTGAGGAGGACTAGATCTAAGAAAAAGTTCCAAAACTTGATTTCTTTTGAACTGGTTTAATTCCTCTTGCTTGGTGACTAGAAAATGCTCGTCAATCGAAGCTTCGTTTACTGTTTTACACTCCACTTAAGAAACAAAAGCCTTATGATTTGATCGATTGAGTGGTTCTTTCAAAGTGAGATATGTTTAGTTATCTCCCTTTAAATAACTCATTAGGGCTCTTTTTCAAATTTGGACTAATCAAGACATGATTCATAGCATAACAAGTAGTGTTTACGACATTAACCCAAAAATAAGTTGGAAGACTCATGTCATTAAGCATGGTTCTACTTCATTCACAAGGTCTTTGCAAAACTTATAAGAGAATGAGCATGCTTTGTTTTGATCCTTGATACAAGAGGCACATAAAGTGTTACTTTTAAGAGAACTAGGACATTTGTTTTCATCTTTCAAAGCCTCAATTTCTTTAAGAATTTCAACTTTTTATTTAATAAAAAGGCTATGGTTTTCTTTTTAGAGGCAACCGACTAAGAAAGTCTCATTGATTCCTTATGCAATTTTTCAAAATCTTCTTACAGATCATCATAGAAATGAGATAAATCATGTTCAGAATCTACCTCATCATTAACACTATCGTGGTTGGCCATGAAGCAAAGGATGACACTTCCTCATTAGCACTTGATCCTTCATCCGAGCGTGCATCATTATCAACCCATGTAATGAAATCTACCTCATCATTAACCCCTTCCTTTTTAGGTATTATGAGCACTCCATTCTATATGGTTGCTCTTCCCAAGTTTATGGCAAATAATGGCAGAAGAGCTTCTATTCTTATTACAATCTTTTCTTTGTGGAAGTGGAGAATTTTAAAAAGTTCCCATTTCTCTTCAAGAATCTCCCAATTTGTTTCACAAGCAGGCTCATGTGTTCGTCGTTGAAAATCTCAGCTTCGGTATCTCCTACATTAGTTCTAGAAGCACATTCTTCTAAAGCAAGCCCCTTTGTCTTTTTATTTGCTTCTTCATGTTGGGAAAGTCACTTGAGTACACTTTCATGTTCTTGTAATTTCCCAAACAAGGTTGCAAAAGTCATTGTACACAAATTTCTTGACTCCATGATTACTATCAGTTTGGGCTATGAGTTCATGTTCAAACATCTAAGAACCTTGTTAATTATCTCTTCATAGTAAATTCTTTACCCAAGGCAACTAATTGATTCACAACCATGGTGAAGTGTTTCAGTATCTTTTGAATAGCTTATATTCTCTTGTGAGTGTGTTTGTCCTTGATCATTTAACTTGAGAGGTTCCCTCATGTGTGACTTCTAACGTGTTCCATATTTTTTGAGTTGTCAACAACATTTTTATAATATTTTTAGCTTTTAAATCATGTTGAAATTTTCGCCCTTCCTCTTCGGTCTACTCACTCATTGGTTTATTGGCAATCACTCCATTTAACCAAATGAGTTGGGATGAAGGGTTCGTTCTCAACAACATCTCATACTTTGAATCCAACGCCTTGAATACATATTTTCGTTTTAGCTTTTCAATAAGCATAGCCTATGTCATCAAACATGGGAAGCCTATTAGTAGAACTACCTTCGCCCCAAAAGGATTGTTTAAAGCCATTTCACCTCTTGAGACTGTGAAGTTTTTTAAACATTAGTCTAGTTTTGATACCAATTGTAGATTCAAACCTCGAGAGAACGGTGACTCGAGTTTTATTAATTTTAAATTATTCTAGAATAAATAATATATTTTTTCTTGCAATGCATTGTGTTGAAAGTCTCACATCGTCTGCCTAATAATATGTGGTATGGTTTAAATACCTATTGGTCTACTCCACTCATAGCCAATTGATTTTGAGATGGAACCTTAACACATTGGATTGAATAATTATGCAAAAATTGTTACAATTTTTTTTTAAAAAATACGAATATTAAGGGGCGATAAGTAAAAGAATAGGGAAGAGAAATATACAAATCGATTTGTCCTGCTTCGACCACCAACTATAAGTGGCCTACATACAGTCCCCGTGCTTTGTGATGGGGGTAAAGGAAAATTCACTTATATCTAAACAAGTTGTTGTTTTATAAATTGGAAAATTGAACCTTGCTATAGCTTAATCAACGCATATGGAGACATAATATTTTGCACTAATCCCTCTTTTAAATATGAGTGATGGATTTCAAACCCATGAAATTGGAACCAAACTCCATTTTAAGTGTAAAAGATCTTTTACTCGTGCTTTTTTTGACTCGGTGTCCATACAAAAGCAAAGAGGAGGGTAGGAGAAGAAGATGAAGAAGAAGAAAGGGGAGGGAATAATTTTGGGATTTTAAGAAAAATTAGGGTTTAGAACAAATTTTTGAGGTTGGAAATCCAGAACTTCTTAAATATATTAACACAAACTGTTCTATTCAAAATATTGTTGGTACTACATGCTTGGTCTCAAGTGTAGTAATATCCACTACAAAAGAGTTGTAGATTTCTACACATCAGAAATTAATAGCAAGACTTCAGCCACAAATTCAATAACACATGACAAGGTATGTCGGGTTTTAAATTTTCAGCTGAGCATATTTTATTTTAGTTTAAAAGAAATTGTCTCAACAAGGTATAGTTGGGTCAATCCCCCTTGGGGCATGCTACTTAAGTATGTTATATACAAAACTGAAGATCGGTTACTTTCCCTTCAAAGTCCTCACATCATTCGCTACAGAAACTAGAACCCGGGTTAGATAAAAACATCCGAGTGGAGGAAGGGTTTGTCATACTTAAGCAGCCACCAGATGGGGAGAAGCACGAGGAAGACCACATGAGTAAGTGACATACTTGACACTATCCATAAGCACGACCACGAAAATCCGAGAGAGCGACTTTGGTGTCATCACGCCATCAACATTAACATCTGCGGCTTCTTTGGGATCCACAAGCACCGAAACGACCATAGAAGAATTATTCAGTGAGTTTCTGACATGATCTTCAGTTAGATTCAGCTTGGATCCAGGAAGCGGATCAGGGAGCCCATGGAGGATTCTTCTGTTCCTGCTCTTGTTAAGAGAGGTGGCATTTTGACGGTCAGCTGCAGAAATGTTGGCTACAGAAGTTGCTGGAACTATAGCTCCAGGAGTTGGAGAGACATCAAACTGAAAAACTTCTGTGCACATGCCTGAACTTAACATAGGTCCTGCATCAAGTAGACCGAACATTTAGTATATTCTCAATGTTACGAGGGGCACGGAAATAAGAAGGCAGATCTTTGAGTTTGACATAGCTAAGATAAATAAAACAAAACAGCAAAAGACAACCAGCAATTAAGATGTCAGCAAGTCATGCTAGTACTTGAGCATGATTGAGAGGTTAACAAAAAGGAGATATTTCTTCAGCTATTGTATTCAGCAAGGAGAGAATGCAGAGTTGCAGACAGTGTAGATTATTGCCTAAAAAAGCTTTTTCAGATTTAGAACAATGAGTCAAAAGCGTACTAGTTAATGAACATTTTGTTAAATTAGGCACTATTAAAACCAAGCTATGAAACTACTTTGACATTTCCAAAGATCCAAGTAGCCTGTGGAAGATCTCTACAACATATAACGAAACTTACTGCAGAATACATAGGATACACAATTTCATAATTAGGAAAAAGCGTAAGTTTTCTTTTTTTGTAATAGAGGGAAAACAATAGCTTAAACCACATCTTAAAGACACCATCATCACCAAAATTGACATGCTTAAATGTAAACCTGTAACATGTGCTACCAAATTCAGCCAAGCAGCAACCTTGAAGACATAACATAATTTAACAGAAAACGATATATCTACCTACACATATAGAGCAAAAGTCTGAAAGACAGAATAAACAGATAATCACCTGCAAGGCCTTCCTGGAACCACTGTTGCATTTTACCATCAGTTGCTGTGGACTTCATATGGTCCTTCAAAGTTTTGGTTGAGCCCGAGCCAAGAGCCTTCCTCTGTTCAGAGGAAACCCTATACACATGAGGATGCTGACCTCTATTTCTTCCAGCTTCAGGAATAGCCAAGGCAGAATTAGGAATGGCCAAACCAGTCACTTTCTTTTCCTCCTTCACCTGATCCGCTGTCTGAGATGCCATAGCCTTCTCACTTGCCATGATGGAATGGATTATCAAGTTTCCATCAATCTTCACCAGCTTATCATTCCTAGGAACATACAAAGAAGCAACAAGCGGCTCACTGGCATTGCTGCCCGGGCGAACAGAATCATCCGAACGTGGGTCATGCCGTTCATGCAATTCTTCTAGTTTCCTTAATCTCTCATGATCCCTTCTGTCAGAAATACTAAACCTTCCATAAGAAAATCCTACATCCTCATCCCTCTCAGATCCATTCATATGACCACCATTTACCGGCCAAACCTTCCCTCTGCCCTGACCATACACCCACTTATCACTAACATAGCTAGACCTACTAGTTAAATTGTTCACTAAACCACCAAACTTAACATCCACCATAGGTACAAGCCCACCAAAAAGCATAATAAAGAAAAACAAACCCAACAAACTAATGCTAGCAACCTTCTTAGTTTTCACTTCACTTTTCTTACCCTCAGATTTTTTACTCTTAGGCGCTGCCGCAGGCTGCTGAGGCCTCAATCTAGGAATAGGAACAAGTGGAACCTGAGATCCCTGAGGCTTCACAACATAGGGGGCACAAGGCACCCATGGATAAGGCATCGGAGCCATTGGGTGAGCCGGGTACATCCCACCACCACCACCCAATTGCTGCCTTAAGGTCGCATTCTCCGCCATAACAAACGTAATCTTGCTACTCAAATCAGCAATCGTCGAATTCATCGACTTCACCTTCTCCTCAAGCTCCTCCACGTAATGCTTCTTCCTCTGCCGAGAAAGCTGCGCGCTTTCCCTATTCCTCATCAACCTCGCCTTCCTTTTCTCATCCTCATCATCACCACCACCACCACCACCATTCGCATTAACATCAGATTCGCATTGCTGCTGGGTCTTACTTTCCACATTCACAAACGATTTCCTATACTTGTTACTTCGAGTTTCAGCGCTTCCTTCCCTTTGTTCCTTCTTCCTCTTCAAATCACAACCCTTTCCAATTCCCTCCAATTTCACATCCTTCTCCACATCGGCACGTCCCTGAGACGACGACGAAATGTCTCTGTAACGATCGGAATCCGGCGAAGGCGAGTTCATAGCTTCGTACACACCCGACCCACCGTTCCCCGAACCCTGAGACGAAACAGGTCCATGCGAAGACTCATCTTCAGACTCCGGAGACCGCAAGCTCGAAACTTTAACCTCAACGGAATTCTGCGAATCCTGATTACCGGAAATAACAACCGGAGAAGGCTCTTTCTTGAAAGTAACAGAATCCAAAGCTTCCGAATCGAGAAACCTAGAAACGTTGCAACTGTGATCACCGGAAACCGTAGAATTATCAGATTCGGGAGACTGCGATTTAGGGACATCGACGTGGCCGTCGATCAACGGCGGAATCAACGGGTCGTTAGGGTTATAAGCTTCAGGGAGGAGGAAATCCTCGGCGTCGGAGGGGATAACGGTTTCGAAGTCATCGAAAGTGAATTCGATGTTATCGTTGTCGTCGAAACCGACGGTGAAATCCAGATCGGCGAAGGCTTCGTTGGGTAGAGGGACGGCGGCGGTGTGGCCGAAGAGCGAGTCCATGTTGGGGATGGGTATGTTGTTGAACTCGGCGGTGAAATCGTCGAAGCCGAGATCGGAGGAGGTGAGCAGCGGTGGCTCCGGCATTGGGTCCTCCGGCATAGGATTTTGGTGTAACGAAAACGGAAACAGAATCAGGAAGCTAAAGGTTTCAACTTTCAACGACGAAGTCTCTAGAGAGAGAGAGAGAAAGTGTGTCTGGGTTTTGGAGAATATTTGGAATTTGAGGCTTTCTTTATTATTAGACTCGCGCGTGTGATCACGTGCCATGAAACTAGTTGCCATTCTTAGAATATTTTATTCTAAATTCACTTACAAATTTTCCCAATTTTAAGTATTATGTATCTTGCTGACCAACAATATCCAAAAAAGATATTATTTAAGAAAAATAATAATTTGCACTAAAAAAATAAGAAAAACAATAATAAAAAAATATACTGCTATAGGGAATTTAAATATATTGATTATTATATCATAAATTTAACATTTTTTAAATAATATTAATTTATTTACTATTTTAATTAATGACCTAAAAAAAACTTGATATCATTTTCCTTATTATTACTATACTATTAATTATACATTGAATACCTTTCAAAGATTGATTAATACATGTTCACCAAAAAAAATTGATTAATACAATTATGTTTCTTTTATTAAAAAAATGTATATTCTTTCTGTTTCATAAAGACTATCAAAAATTGAAAAAAAAAATTATCCCAAATTAGTGTCAAAACAATAAAAAAAAAATTGGAAATTTCATATGTTTTACTGTATATGTTTTTTATTGTTGACTACTCAAAAATTAGTCATTCTTTTTGGAATTTTATTGTAATTTGTATTAAATAATTTTTTTCCTTTTTAATTTTTTCCTTTTTCATGTAAAAAAATCGAAAAATTATCATTATTTTTGGGACAAGGGAATATGTTTAAAAAAAATGTTAAAACAAAAAAAATCCAAAGTTAAAGTTACATAGTGAATAAAAATATTGAAATAGTATATTTTATAGTATTATGATTGGTCAATAAAAAATATGCATTAAATTATTATTTTTATAATTAATTGATTCGGTAGCAATGCATTGATAATATTTTTTTTATTGGCTTTCAAAATTTTATTAATGTTATAAGATGGAATGAGTGTTAAATTGGGGGGGGGGGGGGGGGGGGGGGGGGCATCCTCCTTCAAGTAGCACAAAAGAAAATGAATACTAAATAGGTACATGATTATAATCACAAAATATTATAAACTTAATTCATAAAAGATTTACTACCTCCGTTTTTTTTTTGTTTACATGGGAGGTCCGGGACTAGAACCCATGAGCTAGGAAAGGGGGAAATCCTAAGTGTGAAAGTGTCCCTGTAGCCACCAACTTGGCTGTCTTACGCGAACTACTACCTCCGTTTTTATTCTTATTAAATCTATTTCATTTGAAAGTTTTAAGCCTTTATTTGATTTGGGAGATTATGGGAAGAGAAAATAGAAAAAAAAATAAGGATTTTTTCATATTTGATTGATCATATAAAATGGGGAAATAGAGAAAAATAGGTGGGATTTATACAAAAAAATTTAAATCCCATGTTGCCGAGAGAATGGAAATGAATTTGTCTTCACACTTTTTGAGTAATATACCAAAATGTCCTTACTTTTGACAAATACATTAATTTTTATTATATAAAACAAGGTTTTAGTTGTCTTTTGACAAAATTATTATTTTCTTTTTCTCACTTTTCTCTTCAATTAAACAAAAGGAAAGAAAAGTCAATTTTTTTCTCTTCCCTATTTCTTCGCATTTTCTCTCATAGCAAACAACTACAAAATTTACTCATTTTCCCCTATAATCTCTATTCCCTGTATTTCTCTCACATATTTCTCTCTTCTGATTTTCTTTCGTGTAACTAAACAAAACCTAAAGATGCAATAATAATTGTTATTTTTTATGTTTACTTTTGTTTAATAAGATATTAATTTTTTTTGGATGAACCAGGGTATCCACCCGCGCAACTAGGTAACTAATCCCTCGCACCACGGTCGGGCCCTTTCGGGGGCGATGCTCCCAGTAAGGCTTGCTCCATTCACATGCGCCTCAGGTACAACTCGAACCCGCGACCACATGCTTAAGGGACACAAGCCCCTTCCACTTGTGTCAGCCTCCACCGGTAATAAGATATTAATTTACATAAGTAGATAGGAAAAAAAGTAATGATTAGAGAGCAATGGTGTATTAAGAAAATAAATTAGTTTATTGAAAATCAAAATAATTATTATATTTTTTTAAAAGGTAATAATAACCATCAAATTATCCCAAAAAAAAAATCAATGTGGTATCCGTTTTTATAAATTCATAATTTGTTGGTTATTATATCCACTTGGCGATCTTTTGTATATTTGGAATATCAGATTGATATTTTATCATTCTACTGAATATAGAGTTGTGTTGAGTATTTTTTTACTCCTACTACATTTCTAAAACATTGAATATATTTAAAATTGTTCCGATAAGTAGTTCGATTGTTAAAGTTATAATAATATAAAATGTAAGAAAATTGTACAATTTTAAGTTACCCATTAGAAACTTTGTTTGAAATAATTTTATATCATTTAAAAAAATCATTAAATGTTTCACAATTTATTTTTTTTTCCGAATTTCTTGCGGAACCACCGGTATCCTCAAGAGTACCCTTAATACCAAAGAGTCCTTAAGACTTATCCGGAGTGAGCTGTGTGGCTGGCTCTCCCAACGAGACGTTTTTAGTGGGAATTTCACAATTTAATTTAACTTTACATCATTATTTAATATTCATTTTAACTATTGGCATATACATCTTCTGGGTCTTATTTATAGCTCGATTTTTAAAAGAATCTTTTAGTTCTATTTATAAGTTATTTTGTATTTTCTATAAGATATTTAATTTTTTTTCTTATTTGAATTTTTTTCATTAATGTGAAATAATACATTTAATATATTTTGTTCATTAAGAGAGTAAAATTATAATGTTCAAGTATTTTTTTTTAAGTTTAAAGAAAAATAATAATCATTTTTAATATTTGTATAATACTTAAGTGTGACCTATAATAAGGATTAATGAGTGTATCATTATAATTAAGAGTTTTTCTATCATATGTCTTAGGGTACATGTTAAGAAATTTATATTCGCTCAGTTTCCATTAAAAATTGATGAATTTATAAAATTCATGGAGATTAATTATATCAATTTTTCAAAATAAACTTACCTAATATGAGTTTCTTAAGATGTGTCTTAGGACACATATTAGAAAAACTAGTTAATTAATATAGTGATTAATAAATTTGGTCAATGAACTGTTTTTAGATACAAATATTACTCCATTTGTTTCTAAATAAAAGTACTAATTAGTGTTAGGGTTTTTTTTTAATAAACTCTTATTTCAAATTCTAATGACATTAATTACATATTTTTCACGAACACCTATATTTACGTGATACTTTTTAGAGTTTCGGGATAATTATATGGGTAATTTTGAAAAATTATACCAAATGCTATCAATTCAAATGTCATAAACAATATTAACTAATTTTCTTAATTTTCGTGAAAAGTTCTTACAAATACTTATATTTAAAGACGGATGGAGTAATTCATTTACAATTGTCTTCACACATAGTACGATTGTCAAAGTTGCATAATATAAAATATGAGCACCTGAACCAACAAAGCTCAGCACAATTGGTAGATAGCTGAGTTCCTTAAGCATGATGTCAGGGGTTCGATCCCTGCCGTGGGCATGGAAAAGGCTTTGTTGGTAGAGGCAAAACCCACTTCGGTGATCTCTACGCCTCGGAGGGGATTAGTCTTCGGCTGTCGGCTGGAGGATACCCTTGGTGTACACAAAAAAAAAATATGAGCACCTAAATTCGAACTTTGGTATCTACCTAATTTATTTTTCCTCGTAAAAAATTACAAAAAAAAATACATTCATAATTTAACTTTATACAATTTGAAAATAAAATCCTTTCGCATATGTTTCTTTTGGTTTTATTTATAAGATCTTTTTTGAATTTTTCTCTTATATTAAGGAAGATAGATAAATTTGTTAGTAACATTGGAAATGTGAAAATTTGATATATTTTTTCAAAATTACCCATATAGTTATTACTGGGACTCCAAAAAAAGTGTAGAGTTAATAGAGATGTTTGTGAAAAAAATTATTAAATGCTATTAAAAATTGAAATAGAATCTTATAGTAAATAAAATCGAAATAAAAATTTCAAAATGATCATATATAGGATCGGAGGAAGTAGCATTTGTGTGTGTATATATATAGAGATAAAATTTAGCCGTATATTACTAATATCAATGGATAATTTATTTGGTATGAACTATTTTTAGATACAAATATTTAGTGTCCATATAACTTAAGTTTTAAGGATAGAGAATAAAAATTAAAATGTGGTAAAAATATTTTTTAATCTAAACTCGCTATATATATTTTAAGTACGAGACTAAAAAAAACCATTTTTTCAAAATTTGAGAAACAATATAGAATGGGTGATGTATAATTTTGGTTTTAATTATGACCCGGAGATTTGGAATAAAAAAAATTAATTGATTGTCAATCAAAAATCAATATTATTATTATTATTATTATTATTTTATATGGGCTTTTAATCTAGATTAAAATTTTTTTTTGCCTAATGACATGTGCATGATTTAGAAACAATTTAGTAGTATGAGTCAAGAATATTCACAATATAAAAATGTTGGCCTTTTGTAGGAGCGCGACCTCAGGATTAGTCTCAAAATTTTTTTGATATTAAGGGTGCTTTTGGGGACACATGTAGTATTGGTCAAAGAGTACAGACAAAAAAAATGTTGGCCTTTGTAGCTAGCTTTATTTTCAATATGCAAAAGTTGAATCGTGATCTTTATTTAAAAGGTAAGAAGGTTTATCACCTGAACTAATTACTTATCAGTTAAGCTAGAATATATTATGAAATAAGTCGGATTTGGCCTAAAAAATTGACTACCGGTAGTATATCATAGTATCATACTAATAGGATAGATCCAGGTTTTGAGTTTGGAACATATATTAGGCATATTTGTGTTGTACTCAACATTACTTTTAATGTTCTAATTCTTGATTGAGAGTGCATAAATTTCTTAATCAACTACGGTAAATGTGTGAGTGATTACACTCTTATATGTTCACTTTATAAACAACTTCACTCTTTTTTTACAAAATAAACAATCTCACTAAAAATTGGTATTTTTTTTTAATATTTACATTTAACTCAATAGATAAATTGTAAATTAATTCAATTGTGCTTCAAGTGACAATTTACCTAAGTTATTTCCCGCTTATATTTTGTGTTTTGAAACAAATTATTTTTTGTGCTAAAACCTTTGAAATATAAGTACTTCTAAGGCATATATTAGATATAAGTATATGCAACGGTATTCTCTCTTCTTTTTTTTCATCCGATTTTCCAAGTACTATCTAGGTACATTCTAATCCGACCCGGGTTGCGTGTCTTGGCTATAGCAGGTGAGTCTCCCAACATGAATTTTCTGTTTTCACAATGAATAAGTACTTGTAACTGATATGTCAATGTATAGTTGGGTGTGAATTATACTGATATTATTTTTATCTTAAAATTTATATTTTAACATTATAATCAATATCTCATCCTTATATATTGGCTTATTTTAAGCCTTAATCTATAATTTTAAGATATTCATATTTTATTTCAATGTTAAAATTATTTATTTGAACATTATTTATATATATGTTTATAAAACTTGAATTTATATTATCGTACATATACCCAAATTTGTTAGAAAATATAATGATTAAACTGTCACTCTAGTCCCTTACTTTGTAAGATTTTTTACTTTAGTCCCTGATTTTTCAATAATTCATCTTTAGTCTCTCACTTTGAAAAAAGTTACTCACGTTAGTCCCTGACAATTTTCTCTGTTCATAGACGTTAACATCTTACACACGTGGTCATTAACATTTTATAATTTGCAAATGATGTCGAATTCATTAAACAAAAATTGGAGGAAGAAGAGGCTAAGACATTAAGACGCCGAAGAAGCAGCCAGATAAGGCATTTGGTGAAGCTATGACAGATGTAGAAAATATATCAGCTAATGAATATGTGGCAGCAGCACAACAACTAGACGTTGTATAAGTTATTTAACTGTCACGTATGTAAAAGGTTAAGGTCTATGAACGAAAAAAGGTGTCAGAGACTAACCTGAGTATTTATTTTTTTTCAAAGTTAAAAGTTAAAGTAAAAACTCCTTAATAATTGAAGTAACAGTTTAATCGAAATATAATACTTAATGGCCGATAGGATATTCATATTGATGTAACTAAGCTAAAACCATAAACAAACTGGACTAGGGAGTTGGGAGGGGCGGCGGTCGTTGATTAGCGCGTGATTATTGGCGCGAGTGGAGTTTGTAGGCAGCATGCAGGACACATTTTCCTTTGCCTTTTGTTTTTTTGTTTGGATTACTGTCATTAAGAAAAAACTAGTTACAAGAGTATTGTATGTCTGGAAACTTCGTGTTGAGTGTAGGAAGGGACAGTGGTGCAATGAGTGCAATTCTTTCATATCCTGGAGTGGCCTTTCCGTTACGTTCTGTTTCAGGGCAAGGTCTAATATGCTCAGTTTCTGTTTGAAGTTGCCATGCGCATTAGACTTTTAGGAAGTTGGTGTATTTAAGGTGCTCCTGTTGTAAGATGGTGCAAAAAGGTGGACTCTTGAAAATAAAATGCTTTACATCTATGGCTGCAAAAGGACGTTGGCAACCTAGAGTACCGGTTGGGCAAGCTTATAGTGATGTACTTCCTCCGGCTTGAAATATAAGCAACAAAAAATATACTTCTTTTGGTTTAAAATATAAGCAAAATTAACTAACTTTATTAAATTTTGGTTCATTCTCAATGCCACTTTCTTAAAACATCTCTAGAAAATTGTAATCTTAATTAATTTTTGTTTCACTCCCAATACTACTTTCCTAAAATATCTCTATTTTTTATAAATTTGAGAAAATTAAATACAATCAACTAACCTTCTTAATAAGCGTAAAGTTGTTGAATTTGCTTATAATTCGAGCCGGAGGGAGTATTATGTTTGGGTATTTGTAATTTATTTAAAAACACTACATCGGTCTCTAAATATAAGACCTTTTGACAATTATATTTTATTCCTATTTTCTAAAACTATTGGCTAATTTTCAATAATCATTAATTACTTCTTTCCATAAACACCTTAATTTATTTAACACCTTTTTGACTTCAAATAATATTAGTAGTAATATTTTTGAAAATGCATATCAAATATTTTCATTTTCCATACCATTAACTAAATTAGTGAAGTTTTTTAATGAATGTAAAATCTCTCAAAGGGGTTTTGTATAATGGTAGTTGAATACAAGAGATGATAATGTGAACTGTTAGATGTGGCTCCCTCCCACCTTCAACACTTGTAACGTAGGGTCGTTAGTCCATTCTTCTTTTGATCTCAACTGCTTGATACTCATTCCAGTCTCAATTATAAGCAAAAAAAATTATACTCTACTAATATAAGCAAAAATTAAGTAACTATGTATTCCAAATGCAATAATTCCTAAAATATCCCTACAAATTGGTTGACCCCAAAATATTCCGGAATATTACGATGAAATATAATATTTAGTGAGGAAATCACCAAACTAATTGTTTTTTAAAAGATAAAGGACCAAAATTATTTAAAAAATAATAATAAAGGTCCGAAATGAAACTTGAAAATATGATAAAGGACGAAAAATACAATTAAGCCTTACGTAAATATTAAATTTACAACATTAAATTGTTACCCTATTAACACACTTAAAAGGAAGTTGTGGACCTAAAACCATTTTTACATATCACATGACACATCAAATACTCTATTGATGTTGAAATCACCTAATTCTAACTTTGTGCTGCTATATCACGAATAGCGTATAATAAAATTGAGAGCAAAATACAATTAAATTGATCGCAATTATTTACATAAGTAATAGCATAGAACCATAATATATTCTTCACCACTAAAGTAAAATGCTTACACCACCCTTCTTCAAATCCATTGATTACAATACGACAACAAATGCTTGATACCATTTCCTTAAATAAAACTACATCGTATACGTTTAAAAAAAAAACATGGCCACCTAAATAAAACTTCCAAACCTTTCGCTCTTTCTTGAATGGTAGAGTTGCAACCACTGAAGAGGAAGATTTTTGATGCAGTATCAAGGATGAATATATCTTAATGATTCAAAGATGAGCGCTGAAAAGGCACCTAATGAATATAGAAGCACATCAGACATGCTACACTAATAAACTTCCAATCAAAGATTAGGATTTGATGATAAAAGATTATAAGAAACACATGTGCAAAATTAAACAACTGAAAGCAAATCCATCCTTTTGAAAAAATCATAGCCAAAATAAAAACCCTTTAAAATAATTAGGAAAAAGACACTAATAAGCTGTAGTAAATGTACTTTTTCGGTCAAAGAAGTTGGCAGAGAAGTTTCACACCATGAGAAAACAGAAGCAGTTAATTATTAAACTTCAGAGTAAACTTACTTCTTTCACATGAACAACATAGTCTCCCTGGCATGTGTACATGCGTACTTGATATTCTCCATTCACATTCCCTTGCTTTGAAGTAAACACTCCTTCAATGGGTATCAAACAAGGCTTGAAATATGATAGAAACTTCTGTGATTCCTGGCCTTGAATTTCCCTATACTGAACACTGCAAGATCCTAAGGCTGCATCCAACTCAAGTGCCTTCTCTGATGCCAAGCCTGAATCAACCTGCAAATACGGAACTCAACAGTGAAACAGTGCAGGTCATGCAGTTTAATTATTTTCGGTATTTCAATGTTCTTATTTATTCTTCATCGAAGGATGAATTCACCCTGCTCCAGCTCAAAAGATAATCATAAGTCACAACTTGCTTTTATGTCAACCATCACAAGTTCCTGACTCGTTGTCGCTAAAATCTCCACTACTCTTTGAAGAAATAATGTCATCACAATCCACCATATCCCATCACATCAAATGGAAGAAATCTCTTCCTCACCTATGCTGGACAACAACAGCGAATACGAAAAAAGAAGACGATTATGGAGAACATTTGAGTTAAATTCACAACACACTTAAAATTAACGGTAGATGCTACATACATTAGCACTTGAATAATAGCATACTGATATGATATGCTACAACTGTACAAGAAAATCAAGATTAGCTATATCTACAACTACTCCAAAATTAGCTTTTCTGTTAATCAGTATTGGTTTATTACAAGACCAACTCACCAAATTTGAAAACAAAAACGAAAAACAATGCTTCATACCGATTATTTGAAGAACTGGTTCCACCAAATCCAGGTATTAGCTCATCAAAATCAGTTGCGATGGAACTGGTTCCACCAACAGCTTCGTCCGTCCCTCCCTTCTGTAACGATCAATCTGTTCTCCGTGGACCAATAGCTGCCTCCGTCCCTCCCTTCCGGTGCAATCACTTCACCGCCGCTGCTTCGGGACCGCTCTATGGAAAGAAGATTTGGAAAGAAGAGTGGGTTTGGGACAGAGAAGAGAACACGAAGGAGAAGAGATTGCCTCAGGGACTACCTTGCAAATACCGGCCAGTGACCCAATGGGAAGGTTGCAATAGGGTTAAAAAAAAATTTTACAGCGAAGTTTTACTTCTTACCATAGCAAAATTACTGTCACTCTCAAAATGCAAACTCAACGGTGAGCATGTTAGCCACTGCCCTGTTTCAGCTTTTCAACTGCTCGTGACGCATAACGCTGTCAAAGATTAATTATTATTTATTGGGTTTTTCTGATGCACTGTATACTCCTTCACTTCCTAACTTCCTACGATATGTACAAGCAGTCCAGCACTTTGATAGTATTTTGGTCTTTTATGAGTATAAAAATTTGGTTCAATTTTTTATGATATTAATTATACATTCGTCCCTAAATATAAAACTCTCTTCATACTTTTATTTTGTTCCTATTTATAAAGCCTCATACCAATTTTTAATAATCATTAATTACTTTTTACCACAAAATACCCCTATTTATTTAACACTTTTTAGATTCTCAATAATATTAATAGGGATAATTTTGAAATTACATATCAAAAGTTCACATTTCCAATACAATTAACTAAATTATTCGACTTTTTTAATGGACGTGAAATCCTCTCAAAGAGGCTTTATATTTAGGGACGGAGGGAGTATTTTTTTTAACATCTATATTTAATCTATACTTACTAAAATTTTAATAATAATTATAAAGATAATTTTGATAAAGTATAAAAAAATATTATTAATTTCAATATCACTAATAATATTAAATAATTTTTTTAATTCGCATGCAAGTATATTCCAAGGATTTATATTTAAAGACGGAAAAATATGTTTTAAAACAGTATTATTTGAAAAATATTTTTATATTTAGGATAAACGACGTAGGGATAATTTTAATTTTCTTATAAAAACTTATTTATTCAAATATTTTTACATGCGCCTTTACATAAAAACAAAAAAAATATTTATTAGTTATTATTTTATTTGTTAAAAAAAATCATATTTATTAGTTATTATTAAGGCTTATTTATGTTTTTAGTCCCTGAAAGTTGGGAATGTTTTGATTTTGGTCCCTGAATGTTTTTTTGACCTTGACTCATCCTTAATTGTTTTGAAAATTTGGTTTTAGTCCCTGCAGTTAGAAAAAATTCGTTAACTGTTGACCTGACTAATGAAACGTCACATTGACATACACATGTGCAACTACCGCATGCCATCAGTAGGATGACGTGGATGATCCGGGTCCGCAGGAGCAAAAGGGTCAAAACCCAACCCAAATGTGTTTATGAATTGGGCTTTGGCCCTTTTGCTCATGCGAGTCCAGATCATCCACGTCATCATACCGATAGTATGTACTCTCTCCGGCTCGAATTATAAGCAAAACTAACTAATTTTTCGCTTATTAAGGATGTTAGTTGATTTTATTTAATTTTCTCAAATTTATAAAA
Organism: Crotalaria pallida; assembly: GCA_037953625.1. Taxonomy (NCBI): domain Eukaryota; kingdom Viridiplantae; phylum Streptophyta; class Magnoliopsida; order Fabales; family Fabaceae; genus Crotalaria; species Crotalaria pallida. The sequence continues at coordinate 157,103,513 of CM075649.1, forward strand.
GAATAGAGGTATTTTATGAAAGTTGCATTGGGAATGAAACAAAAATTTAATAAGATAACAATTTTCTATGGATGTTTTAGGAAATTGACATTGAGAATGAAATAAAATTTAAGAAAGTTGGTTAATACTTGCACACATGTATGTTGATGTGGCATTCGGTTAATCACACATGTATGTTGATGTGTCATTCAGACAGATTTTTCCTAATAGTATGGACTAAAACCAAATTTTCAAAATAATTAAGAATTAGTCAAGGTCAAAAAAATTTCTAGGGACTAAAATCAAAACACTTCAAAATTTCAGGGACTAAAGACATGAACAAGCCTGTTATTAATATCAAGTATTCGCCTATAAAAAAAATTAACATCAGGTAGTATTAAATTCAATTGAATAATAACACTTGGGAAGAATGGGCTGTATTGTGTTTAAAAGGTCCCTTTGAATGATGATTTGGGCTTGATAAGCCCACTTAGTTATCACTTGATGAGGAAGGGGATTAGTCTACAAACACCGTTTTTTATCCCGCAAACCTCATTTTTTTTCGATGGGGTTCTGTCGGAATATTTTTCGATACCCCCGAGTCGGAAAAATGTATTTTTTAACTTTAAAAATGATTTTTTAATAAGAGAGTATTCGGAAAAATTCAATTTTCCGACTCGGGGGTATCGGAAAATATTTCAACAGAACCCCATCGAAAAAAACGGGGTTTGTGGAATTAATAAACGGTGTTTGTAGACTAATCCCCGATGAGGAATCAAGGGATTTTAGTTTTTGACTTTCAAATTGGTTTTAAACCTTAAATATAAACTTTTTCCAAAAAAAACCTTTTTGTGAGAATATTTTTTACGCTCCATAGGCTAGAGAGATATAATGCGAGTTTAAAATTTTAACACATGCTAGCCTCTAGAGTATCAATATTTTAATCAAATATGTTGACCTCCTACTGTACCAATAAATTTTTCGCATACGTCACGAGTGTAGCGACATATTAAAACTAAAAAAACATGTATATTACTGGTACATTATAAATGTCTATACCTCTGTTTATTGAAATTAACAAACCCTTCTCTCTCTAACTCTCAACCATAGAAACACACAGAGCGGAAAGAAAATAGAATGCAAGGAAATAGGAAAAAGGGATGAACAACAAGAGAAAAAGACAATACTAAAAAAAAAAAAAGAAGAAAAAGGAGAAAGAAGCGGCAATGGACAGTACCACCCACCACCTTCATCGTTGACTCGCCATTCACCCACTGCCATAACCCTCATTCTCCCTCGCAACCCTCTCCCTTTCAATACTGGTATGAGGTCTTAGTGACTCAATCAATCACCAAACCAGGTATGAGGCCTTGGTGACCTAATCCTTCGTCAAACCGGTATACCGGTATGAGCCCTTGGTGGCCCAATCCTTCACCAAACTGGTATATTGGTCTGAGGCCCTAGTGATCCAACTCACCACCAAATTGGTATACCGATATGAAGCCTTAGTGGCTCAATCCTTCGCCAAACAAGTATACTGGTATAAGGCTCTGGTGGCCCAATCCTTCATTAAAACCGATATATAGGTATAGGGCCTTTTCGGCCCAAAACGTGACGATATCATCATATCAGTAATACGAGCGAAGGAATTCAACTACCGTTTTAAAGAGTTACCGTTGAGATTAGGATTCCATTAGTTATGATACCCGCCATAAAACACCTACCGTTAGTGGGAATCTTGCCAATCCATCATTAGAGCGGTTCACAACGATAAGCGGAGAACCCTGTATAAGCACAACAAGGACAAGAGGGTATGTACCTAACTTGCTCACACAAAAACACACACACACACACACAAAGCAAATCGACGGGAGATCGGTTATCTTGATATTCAAGGTATCCCTCTCGAGTCTAACAACAATTGAGGAAGGATTGGATACTTGATTGGTTAGCTCAAGCTCAAGAATTCCACGACAGAAAAACTTCCATTATTGAAATGTTGGCCCCTATTAATTTATGAAAAAGACCAAAACATCTTTAACAGTAAATAGTTTGCGACTTCGGAATATCGAAAACTTCAAAAAATACACTCCCGAATCACCCTTGTCAAAAATATGTTACAACTCATTAGTATTAGAAGTGCAATTTGTTTTACACTTCCAACAAACATGTGGGAGAAGAAAAAAAAAACCAATTCTAAGTTTCCAGTGTCGGAATATTGCCCACCCCCCCCCCTCATTTTTAGCGCTGCCACGGTACTCTGGTGCATGTGCAAATTGAGGTGGGCACTTATGCCACATAACTTTCTAGTTGCAACTACCAAAATGCACCATCAGCTGCACTTTTTGCTGCATCTTTATTCTTTGATTGAGGCTCCCCAAATAATTCAAAAATCACGTCAAGGGCTTCTATCTCTAATGTCACCTAGTACTAAATCAAGTTCTAAATTTCCCACTATAAATGGGGGAGTGGTGGCCAATATTCCGACACTAGAAGCTCGAAATGGGGTTTTTTACTTTCGACATTTACTTGTTGGAAGTGTAAAAAATTTGCATTTTCAGTATTAGTGAGTTGGAATATATTTCTTACAAGGATGAGTTAGAAGTGCATTTTTTTAAGTTTCCGACATCCCAAAGTCGAAAACTATTTAATGCTGACAATATTTTGGTCTTTTTCACAAATAAATGGGAACAACAAATTCAATAATGAGATAAAAATTAAAACTCGACCTATTTCTAGCCATACACCCAAGGTTGTTAGTCGGTGGGGTCCACAAGATCTCACTCGCCTCGGTTGAAATCAAGGTACCAGTGTTCCCTTGCTTCACGCCTGTGCTACGTTTTGCTTGATCCCTAAGCTTGCAACGATCTAAGCCAGAAAGTGACTTGAAATCGACTCGGGACTCACCAATGGATGTAATTGTTTCCTCAAGTGATTGAACTGTGCCAACTTTGGTCATTGGACCCTGAGCCCAATGATAGGAAGGCGATTGAGTATTGGTCCTCAACTAAACCCCCATATTTTAATTCTTAACCCCAATTTTTTTTAATGGGATCTGGTCGGAATGTTTTCCGACACTCTCGAATCGGAAAAATGCATTTTGACAATAAAGGGGTAATCGAAAAAATGCATTTTTCGACTCGAAAATGTCATAAAACATTTCAACAAAACCCAAAAAAAAAAGGGGCTGATGACTAAAATACGAGGATTATTGGGCCAATCCTTATTATTGGGCCTCTAGCCCAATGGTAGGAACAAGATTCATCATTCCATCTGGTATTTTTCTTTTCTTATTCTAATATCTTTGATCGAAATACCTATCAATGATGATATTCTTTTTCTTATTTTAATTATCCTTTAACGCAAAGCACAAAGGTCATTAATTCTTAAGTATAGGATAAAATAAGATTTCATTCCATTTTTAAAAATGATTTAAATCAATATTGAGGAAATAAAATGAGTCACAGATCGATATATATATTTTTTTCATTTACAAGGAAATGCATTTTTTTTTTACATGAGAGGTCCGGGACTAAAATCCATGACCTGAGGAGGGGGAAATCCTAAATGTCCCTGCAGCCACCAACTGGGCTGTCTTACGAGGACAGGGGATACATCTTTTGGGTTTTTATTTTGCCACCCCAGTATCTATGGATGCCACCTCAATTCTTAAAATAATACTCATTATGCCCTTTTAAAAAAACAAGAATTTTACACGGGTCGTAGGGGGTACTTACGACCTGCAGGTCGTAGCACCCCCTTACGACCCTTTAAAAAACTAAGTTTTGACACGGGTCGTAAGCAGGTGCTACGACCTCAGGTCGTAACACCCTATTACGACCTGTCTTAAAACATGGTTTTTTAAACGGCCGTCAGCAGGTGTTACGACCTGCAGGTCATCAGCAGGTGTTACGACCTGTCAGATTCCAAAGAGGGAAACTTCAAGTTTTATTTCACCAATAACCAAGAACTGGATCCAAGTGCTTGTGGTAATATTGCGGCTGATGCATGGCTTAGGATCACCCAGGCTACATATAAGTTTGTGTTCTATTGGTTTACAGGGAGTGCAGTTCCTCAGTGATCGTAAAAAAAAAAAATTAAAAAAAAAACAAAAAGGGCCAGGTCATAACACCTGCTGACGACCTACAGGTCGTAACACCTGCTGACGACCTGCAGGTCGTAACACCTGCTGACGGCCGTTTAAAAAACCATGTTTTAAGACAGGTCGTAATAGGGTGTTACGACCTGAGGTCGTAGCACCTGCTTATGACCCGTGTCAAAACTTAGTTTTTTAAAGGGTCGTAAGGGGGTGCTACGACCTGCAGGTCGTAAGTACCCCCTACGACCCGTGTAAAATTCTTGTTTTTTTAAAAGGGCATAATGTGTATTATTTTAAGAATTGAGGTGTCATCCATAGACACTGGGGTGGCAAAATAAAAGCCCCATCTTTTACCTTAATTGATTTTGGTTTTAATACTTCGAACCCGCAAGAGTAAAAGGTCAAAGTCCAATACACAAACACATTTGAGGTAGACTTTGGCTTTTTTGCTTTTACAGGTCCAGATCATTCACGTCATCCCATCAATTCTATGTAATATTTGCACACGTATATGCTGGAGTAACATTCTGTTAATCACATTAATAGTTAACAGATTTTCTAAATAACAAGGACTAAAATCAAATCTTAAAAACAATCAAGAATGAGACAAAGTCAAGAAAACTTATAAGAATTAAAACCAAAACACCCTCAACACTCAAGAATTAAATACATAAGTAAACATTAATTTTAATCAAACAATTATAAATTACTAGCTCTTACTCCGTGCAATGCACGAGTTGTTAATATTTTAATTTTTTATATTAAATATTTTAAATTAAATATTATTATTTATTTTTATTAAAAAATAAAGATTATAATTAAACAACTAAAAAAATTATTATACAAAAAGGTAAGAGTTCAAATCAAACACCACATTTAAAAAAACTAATCTAAATGATAATGTTGATAAATTTTGTATTTTCTCATATATATGAATAAAAAATAACACTTTTTATCTAAGAAATACCTCATTTATTTGATGGATAAATTAACATTTTTTATATGATTATCAACTTTATTACAATGAATCAAAATTAAATCAGAATTAAACATTTTGATTTTTTATAGTATTATGAGCATAATTAATAAGAAACCATAATATCCCTTATTTCATTGGACATGAATTTATTGAAATATAATGACTGTTCATTTTTAAAATATTATATTTGTTTATTTGATGAATATCATTATCTCCTTTATTATGACATTATAATTAATCTGAATTAAACATTTTGATTTTTTTTAATGGTATTATGAGCAAATTTGATTATAGATCAAAATATTCATTTTGGAAAACATGAATAATCTTTTTAATTTGAAATTGTAATATCAGTGATTGAGGATAATGATCTCGCATGCAAATAATATCTTGATTGAGGATAGTGACTTAATATAAAGAAAAAAAGAAATAAAATATATTATATAAAGTTAAAGATTGAAGATAATGATTTATTTCATGATATAAAATTTGAAATAATCATTATCTTTAAGGTATCATTTTCATGTGAAATCATTATTCCTAACAAATTTTTTTAAAATTTGAAATAAACATTATCTCCAACCTTTAATTTCACTTTAATTTGTGCAATATTGATAAAACATTGTTTGATTTGTTCATCATCGAAAACATTGTGTTACGAAAAATTGTCTCAGGTAATACGATGATACGTAATTTTTGTTCTCATAAGCTAAAAAAGGAGCTAATATTACTTTCTAATAAACAATATAAGTGCATCACATAGTGGATACTAAGCGTTATGATGATACCAAACAACCACTTTGGCACTATGCAATTACTAAATATATGCTACAATAAATAAAACAAATAAAATTTATTGTAGAAACAATGCTAAGTTTTTTCTCAACTATTTTTCTCTGAATATTCACTTTAGTTTGTGCAATATTGTGGAACAACTTTTCATAAATTTCTTAAATAAGAGATGCTGCAAATGTAACAATGAATTGAACAAAAATAAAAGGGTGTTAGTGCATATTAGTTAATGATATGAACAATGTAATACAATAAATGAGTAAAACATGCAACAACGACTCACCAAAATTTGATTTGATCTTAGAGTCAAATCCTTCAAAGCTGCTACAAATCTGATAAGAACAAAATGTGAAAGTTGTTACACACAAAATGATATGATCAATTTAATATAATTCAGAGTAACATATGAAGAAGAAAATAAGGGTTTTTCTCACCAATTTTGATTTGATCTTGATCTTGAACATGCATTACCCTTTTTTTTCTTTCCAAGAATCATCATTATTGGACCATTGTATCTATCTTTTATAAGGCAAAATTGCTGTAAAAATTAAAGGTTGAAGATAATAATTATTTCACATTTTAAAATTTTTGTTGGGATACCGATTTCATATGAAAATGAAAATGATACCTTGTGTAACATTCTTGGTAGGTAGATGGATTGCGACTGTCCTCACATACCAACATGAGTCTTTTCAGCGTGTTTTGTCCTCACTTGCACACTTCCCGAGAAAACTTCCCAAGAGGTCACCCATCCCAAAATTACCCCAAGTCAGGTCACCGATCCCAGAATTACCCCAAGTCAAACACGCTTAACCATGGAGTAGTTCTTATGTGACGGGATACCGAAAAGAAGATGCATCTTATTGATATGGGTAGTATCAATCAATTTATTTAAGCCTTCATGTACTATGTAGTCCCATTTATCACAGTCTCAGGATCACTCTCTCATTCCGGTGTGTCGGTTCATCCATGTACCTCTCCCTTAGAAGCTTGCCAAGAGGTGCTCCTTGTCCGTCGGTTCATCCATGTACCCCTCCCTTATAAGTCTGCCAAGAGGCGCTCCTTGTCCGTGCCTCTTTGCGCCGACGATCACTCCCCGCCCTCATCAGCCCGGGTCTTACATGCCCACCATCTTCCGCCCTGGTTCGCCCCCGAACCAGCTCTGATACCATTTGTAACATCCCTGACAGTCAGCTTTGTCCTCACTCGCACACTTCCCGGGAAAAACTTTCCGGGAGGTCACCCATCCCATAATTACCCCAAGTCAAGCACGCTTAACCATGAAGTTCTTATGTGATGGACTACCGAAAAGAAGATGCATCTTGTTGATATGGGTAGTACTAATCAATTCATTTAAGCCTTCCTGTACTGTGTAGTCCCATTCCTACACAGTCTCATGATCACTCTCTCATTTCGGTGTGTCGGCTCATCCATGTACCCCTCCCTTAAAAGTCTGCCAAGAGCTGCTCCTTGTCCGTGCCTCTTTGCACCGGCGATCACTCCCCGCCCTCAGCCCGGGTCTTACACCTTGGAGTTTAAAGTTTTAAAATTTTTGTTGGGGATAATAATTTCACGTGAAGATGATATCTTGATTAGAGATAATGATTTTAAAAACTTGAATAATCTATTAAATTTTAGATTGTAATTTTGGTTAAAGATAATGATTATCGATCTACAATCGCTCCAGTCTGAGACAAATAACGAGTTTCTAATAGGCGTATTTTTATGTAAAGATAAATAAAATAGATACTGTAGTAAACTAGCATAGGAAAAAAGGATAAAAACAAATAAATGACACAGAGATATTTTGCAAAAGAAAAAGGAAAAAAATAAAATAAAAAGATAAGACGAGTGGTTTTGATGATGTGTAATCCGCTGGAATTACACACAACAAAACCGTACCCTATTTTTCCTTTTGTCTTTTCACACTGAGCAAAAATTGTGGCAACTATATAATATTATTATCTTTCTTCAAAGCAAGAGAAAGATAAGAACAACGAAAGGAGAAGCCTCTATTGGGTTTTTCTCTTCTTCTTCTTCTTCTTTCCAATCTATGCTTATAAGGCACAGATCCTTCTCCTCCTCTTCTTCTTCCTCCTGACCCTTATTCCTTTCCCTTTTTACGAGGGAAAATAAAAAAGGAGGAACAAAGAAGAAACTAAACAAAAAAACCAAAAAAAAAAAAGTATTTTTTTTCTTCAATTTGTCTCATTTTTTGAATCGGAAGATGGATTCGTTGTCTTCTCTCTCAAACGATGCCGTTTCTGCGTTGAAGGATAAGGAGTCAATGGTTGACCCCATCTTGGTCGAGGCTCTCCAGAACCCTCGTCATCGTCTCACTAGTTAGACCCTTCTCTTAATTTTTAATTTGATTTAATTTCAATTTTGTGTGATTTTTTTAATTGGATGTTTCTGCTTCATGGGTATGGTTCAAAATTGTTGCTTGAGCTGGATTTAGCTTTTGACCCCCGTTTATTGTTCAGATAAGAATCCCTCTTTTTATGTATGGATTGAATTATTTCAGATCTGGAATATTTTTTGTTGATTTCATATGATATTGTTATTATTTGAGATTGTGAATTAATTTGATGTTTATTTTTTTTTTCTGAAATTTTGTTTGTTAACTAAATTATTGATGGTAAATCATATATGCCATGAATGTGTTTGCAAATGCTGTAATGATGCTGTTTTGGAGACTAAAAAATGATGCAATCTTCCGGTTGCGATTTTGATGATTGCAAATGTAGAACCATGTTCCAGAATTTATTAATTTCTGTTCTACTTTACATTTTTATGAATTGAATTTTTACGAACATGGTGTTCCGGCATGGACTGTTAAAAAATTGTCTGGACATTTGATTTAAATTACATTGTGCAGGAATAGGTGTTTACAATGTTACTTTTGATGAGAATAGAAAAGTGATCATAGTTTTAAGCATATTGGTTTCCCTTTTGATGTAAGAATTATATCAAGGCATGAATCAGACCCTGAACCCCAGAAAAATTATTAGGGTATGGCTTGGGAGTTGGGTATTATGCTACAAAATATCTTGATCTGCAGAGATCGTGTTCCCGTAGATTTGTGTCTAATTAAATGGAGCCTGAGATTGAGTTCCTTTACTATTATATGTGTATATCCTATTTCTATTCCTCTCTGGATAAGATACTCTATGTTTTTATTGTATTTCTTGCTCGCCATGTTCATTTTGCGATGACTTTAATTTGCCCCTACTGGTTCCCCTTCTTATTGTGATTTGGCTATTTTCATTCATTTCTTTGTCTTAATTTGTCACTGTAAATCATGATCTTTGTTCTATTTGTTTACTTTTGTTATATCTTCAGTTTTGCGAATGGAGCTGGATATCCAGAGGTTTCTGAACAATGCTGATCAGCAGCATTTCGAGTTCCCACACTTCCCTTCATCCTATCTCCGACTGGCTGCTCACCGTGTCGCTCAGCACTATGGTATGCAGACAATGGTTCAAGATAATGGCTTAGATGGCCAGGGAAGTAAAATTCTGGTGAGAAAACTAGCGGAAAGCAAGTGTCCTATGGTTCGCTTAACTGATATTCCTGCAAAGCAGTTGGAAAATGATAAATCTGAGCAGAAAAAAATTGTCCTTAAACCTAGGCCTAATAAAAATAGTTTAAATGAAGGCAATGGAGCTGGTAAAAAGGGAAATCAGTGGAGAAGTGTGGAAGAGAGGAAGGAGGAATATGATCGGGCACGAGCACGTATCTTTAATAGCTCTGATTCAGTTGATGTGCCATCTCTGGTTCCAGTGGATGGGAGAACATCTTCTGTGAGCAAGGATGAGAATGAAATTAGCAAGAACCCTTTGGCTGATTCAGAAAGAAGCATTGGTGTCAGGGATTTTAACTCTACTCGTGTTGCCATTTTCAGAGATAGGGAAAAGGATCGCAGCGATCCAGATTATGATCGAAGCTATGGAAGGTCAGTTAAATGGCCATACCTTATAATTTAATTGAGTACTATTCAGAAATTAAGTTCCCTAGTTGCAAATACATGGATGTTTAGCCATTTTGCTGCACTGTGCATATTTCGAGCACTCTGGATTTAACACTTGTGAAGTGTAAAGTTGGCTTCTGTTTGTACCCTCTTAAAGAAAATCTCCTTATTTGAAAGTTGATTTGTTTTGCATTGTCTTTCAATTTTACTGGGTTGCTTATTTATCATATTCAATCACATTATTGGTGCAGGTATGCTAGGAGTATTCCAGTCCCTGCCATCAACTTGGTGCCTTTTAATTTGCAAAAAACTCAACCATCATTTGCTCAGTATGACACTACTTTTAATCAGTTGCCTCAGATGCCACAAGCACAGCCTTCACTTGGCTATGGACCTCCTGCAAGCCCGATAATGAGTCCTTTCTGTACCCCGGGAGTGAATCAGGTATCCAGGGAGGGTGCTTACCTACAATGGCCAAGTCCTGCAATGATGTATGCACATTCATATGACCAATTTAGACATGCTGTTTTCCAGGTAAACTATTGTTAGTCTACTTAATTTAATCACTCTGTTGAAGTTGATGAGTGCATTCTGGACTAGTTTTATAATACCGTGACATGTTTTTAATAAATCTAGCAACTTAACACACAAATGTACATTTTGTGGTTTTAGGTTCTATTGTTTGAAATGACTTTTGGGAATGACTTTCCTTTGGTCTTTTTAAGTAAATATATCATGTTCCCGTTTACCTGTGTGTCTAGTAGCTTGCTTTTTGCCTTTTTCGAATCTTGCAAAATCTTCTCACATACTGGTTATAGTAAGATATGCCTTCTCAATGGATATGATCTATGACAGACCACTATGGCATCTTTTGATCCATGTAGCTGACCTCACCTAGTGGGACAAAGGCTTGGTTGTTGGTGTTGTATACTGCTTATAGTAAGATAGATTTGGATTATTATCATTTTTTTTTAAAATCTACAATTTGGATTATTATCTATCTCGTAGTCTTTAAATTGTGCGGGGAGGAAGGCCTCAGCTCTATATGTTTGCACATTGTAGTTAGAGTCTTTTTTTAAGACTTATATTTCGCTTTAGATTGTTTTATCTTCCTGACATTTGAGAAGCATCGTCAGTTTAGGTTTATGCATTTTCCATACTTTTCATTGTTTGAACTAAGGTCCCTGGTAAGGATTAAAGAATCCTTTTTTTTCCTTGTATGTTTGCATTGCATTTGATTTTGTTCTATTGTCATGTATCTCATACCCTTTTTTGCTGTTTGCAGGCTCCATTTGGTCAACAGCCCTTGAGCTTTGACTATTCACATTCACAGAACTACTAGATGACATTTGGATGCAGAAGTTATGTTAGATCTTTAGACTTTCGTATTAGGTTTAATTTTCGGTACTGTTAGACTCTTGTTCCTGTTGTAGTGTGTATGTTTCTTGGAGTCAGTTTTGATGGTTATAGTCTTTCATTTGATATTCGGTAATTGGTACTTCTAGTGAGACAAGACAGTTTATATAAAATAGTAAATTGTAGTGGATTATTGAATTTAAAATACATATGATAAGGTTTATGTGGTCACTTTAGATGTGCATCTTGCAATGATGGGAAGGCACATAGAGTAAGTGCTCTATGCACCAAAGCGGCCTTCTAATTCTATTTAATTTTTGCTGATCCTTATACCACTTTGAAAGGATATCAGCCATTGGCTTTTGAAAAATTAGCTGTGGCATATGTTAATTTTATCAATCCAACAAATCTGTTGGTAAGTAAAATTACCGGTCTAATATGTTTGGAGGTAAACTAGTCCTTTATAGGGTATGTTTAGGAGTTTTGAAGGGGAATGGAATGGAAGGGGAAAGGTTTCCATTTCTTTCCATTCCATTGGCTACATCCCAGCTTGGGAGGTAAGGATTTTCGATGTTTTAGGTGGAAATTTTCATTTCATTTCATTCCATTAGTTTAACGACTCTCAGACTATGGGAACATCATTTTAACTATAATTATTCCATTTCATCCCCTTCTATGCCATAATCCAAACATGGCCTTAAAATAGTTGTGGTATGTGTCGAGGCTTTTCTGGAAGTTTTTATTCTATTAATTTTGAAATATGAATATATCTTCTTCCTCCTCTCATGTCTTGACCCCTCATTACTTTGTTCTCCATTGGGCATCACCCAATGCCTTGTTTTGGAAAAGCATAAATATATATAAGGGAGATACATATAATTTCAATTACGGTTTTTCTATCCTATGCACCAGATAAGAGAATATAAATTGTAAAATTGTATTGGAAAAGTAAATAACTATGTTTTAAATCATTTAAGAGTCTCAAAAAGGTTTCCCAGAGCCCTCAAATAAGGGTTAATTGAAAGGGTTAACCACTCCTTCCTAGACCCTAAATTGAGACATTTTAACCCTTATTTTTGGGCTCTAGGAAACCTTATTTTAAAATGAAAAATTGAAAATCGTTTTAAAAGTTTATTCTATTCTGTTAAACTTTCACATAATTCTTAAAGAAGGGCATGATAGTTTTCATCTTTACTAACTTGAAACATTCGACGTTTCAAGCTATGATTGTAAATCTTTTTGCATTCTTCATCCCCTTTTTTCCGCTCTATTTTTTATCTTCTCAAGACTCCCAAAAAAACTAGAATGTACTGATAAAAAAAAAAAGAAAACAAAAACAAAAAAACTAGAATGTGTGTTTGCTTAGACGTTTCAAAGGCTCAAAACCTGTTCTTTGCCGCCGAGATGGGAAACTGGATGGAAAGGAGTCACCACAACATTTTTGTGGTTAAAATGTAGTAAACTGCAAAAATTGTTTACCAAAATCTGTAATCATAATCTAGTAAAGGCTAGTTTTGAAACTCAAATAAACTATGCTCGGGAGTCGATTATGATTCAAGGATCCTTGATCGCCCATACAAGGAAGGAGGAAGGTTCTTTGATTGGCTACTTGATCATGCACTTTATATGCTAAAGATTTTCAATTTTACCCTATCTATTATTCTTTCTATTTTTTGTGGCAAGGTCGCCCTTTACGCTACGCCCGTAATGAAAGGAAGAATCAATGCTATGAAATTTTTAATTTTTTTTTTTGTCTTTTAATTTCAAAATTTTCTTCAAGTTATATATTTGTTTTTTGTTTTAAATATTTTTTTTTTCAATTATCTTTTCGTCAATTTCAAGTTTTCTTTAAGGAAAAAATGAGTTATGTCTTTTAAAATTTTATCATTAATTTAAGAAAATAAGTTTTTTGTTTTTTTTTTTTTAAATTTTCTTTTATACATGTATGTTTTTTAATGTACTTTTAGAAAAGCTATCAACAAAACAAACGCAAGAAGCATTGTATAAATAAACTCCAAGGAAACATGCATTTTAAATAAGCATACCACATGATTTCAAGACAACATGCATCATCAACAGTTTTAATATACAAGCAACTTCAAATTTCAACATCTTCATCATACTATCACGTGAAAATCAAGAGAGCATGCATTTTTTTTTTTTCGAAATTAGGTGATGTCTGGGCTTCACATTTTTTGTGGCCCAACTAATCCACCTCGGATCCGCGAAATGTGCGAGTCTTTGACTCAACGGTATGATCCTCCCCATGAATTGTCGCCTCACTGGGACTCGAGCCTTTAACCCTAAAGTCCCTAACCGCCCAGCCAGTTTCCACTAGGCCAATCCACTTGGGTAGAGCATGCATCTTTTAGTCAAATGGCAACGTATATTCAAGATAGCATGTATTCAAAGAATTATTTTTATAGGCATTTATTTATTCAAAGAATTATATATCAACTTCTAAATTAGGAGGCCCTTAAAAAAAAAAAACTTCTAAAATAGGAGGGAAAGATTACACTAAACTAATGAAGTGGAGTTTAAAATTTTAGTTTAAGAGAATTTGATTTTGAATTTTCAAAGATACATTTAAATTTAAATTTCAATTTCAAATTTGAAAATTCAAATTCAAAATTCAAGTTCAGAAATGGCATAAAAGTTTAATTTCGAACACTAAAATCTAAATTGGCTCCAAAAAATTAAATTCCATTTGAAATTTGAATTTAAGTGCAAATTGTAGAAATTTTCTCCAAATTCGAATTCTCACCACAAAATTTTGAAAATCAAAGAGGATCTCAAATATAAAATGCAAACTCCACACAAACCGGAGATATTCACATACTTATTTTATTGACTAAATTGTCACTTTAGTCCCTCATTTTGTAAAGAGCTTTCATTTTAGTCCCCGACTTTTCAATAATTCCTTTTTAGTCCATCACTTTGAAAAAAGTTACTCACGTTAGTCCCTGACAACGTTTTCTGTTTACCGACGTTAACGTCGCCGTTAATTTATAATATCGTATTTCATTTTAGTCCCTAACTTAAAATTTTTAATTCACTTTAGTCCCTCACTATATCGTGTTTCATTTTAGTCCCTAACTTAAAAATTTTACACTATAATAACAATGATGTTTCTTTCTCTTTTCTCTTGTAGTGTGACTACCTTAAAAATATTGACTGTTCCTGTTACTATTATGTAAACTAACTTTATAGTTTATATAAGCACTGACTCCAAGCTTTGCACCTGAAGGCATCAATAGGAAAATTTCTTTCAGATGAGCACTTTAGAATACATTATTTCATTATTCATATAACTAGTATGTTTTTCCTCTAAACTCTTTAATGTTTTAGTTTTTTTTTATAAGCTCTTTATTGTTTTAGTTATCTATCCATGTGTGAACTAACCGGAATCCTACGGACAACAAGTTAAGATATATGAAGGGTCTTCCATAATACAAAGCAGCGCCTCTGTTTGATAGGCTTGTGTTTAACAATGTATTCCATATCCACTTTACACTTATGAAATTTGCACATAGTTTGATTTCAAAACTAAAACATTGTTGTAACAAAAAAAAAACTAAAACATTGTTTGTATTGATAGACAAAACAAGCACTAGGTGAACGAGTTCGTATCTTGCTATCAAGAGATTCTCCTTTGCCTAGGCATGTGGAAGAATTTTTGAGGATAACTAGTGGATTTACATTATCACAAGGATATGGTATGACGTTTGAATATCAAGCTAAACAAATTGGGGGAGTTTACAACATTTTGGTAAGGACTCTTAAACACATAACTCAATAGAATATTTTTGAATCAAAACTATTGATACCTTCAGATGCAAAGCTTGGAGTCAATGCTTATTATAAAGTTAGTTTACAAAATAGCAAGAAGAACATACCGTCTAATATTTTTAAGGTAGTCACATTACAAGAGAAAAAAGAAAGAAACATCATTTGTTATTATAGTGAGGGACTAAAGTGAATTAAAATTTTTAAGTTAGGGACTAAAATGAAACACGATATAGTGAGGGACTAAAGTGAATTAAAAATTTTAAGTTAGGGACTAAAATGAAATACGATATTATAAATTAACGGCGACGTTAACGTCGGTAAACGGAAAACGTTGTTAGGGACTAACGTGAGTAACTTTTTTCAAAGTGAGGGACTAAAAAGGAATTATTGAAAAGTCAGGGAGTAAAATGAAAGCTCCTTACAAAGTGAGGGACTAAAGTGACAGTTTAGTCTTATTTTATTTATAGATCCACTTTAATTGATGCATATAAGAGGATATGCTCTTGATGTTAGTATAACTTATAAAGATCTTACTTAAGACACGACATTAACATGATTTGCTGATTTATCACATAAAAATCTTTATTAAGTAAAAACATTAGAGATTCGATTGACAATTGTTGCACCAAGGAGATAAAATAATTGATCATTAGAAAGTGGACTAATTTCAATCTTAGTTTTGTCAAATGTGTAATGCACAAAATTGATTTTTGGAGAGATGAAATGAGTGCATGTTTGAAACTATGGTTGAAAATTAGGTTAATGTAAAAGCTACATGGTGTTGCACTGTTGCTTCTAACATACGCGTGTTTGGGCCTTGTGAACGTGGAAGCACACAGGCTCCGAGTTGATGGTTCAATCTTACTGAAAACCACTGTTGATTTTAAAATTTCTTCCTCTAAAAAAGAGTTAAAATTTCATAGTACAATGGAAAAAATAAATTGATACTTAAAGAATCATGCCACTATAAGTTTATCATAGCTTCTATGAATTCCATGTTTTATCTATACAGGTGTGGTTTAAGGAAAGCAAATGACACATGATAATGTGAGTTGGTAAGAAAAGGGGGAAACCGCATGAGTGAAATAAATGTTATAAATGACAATCAAAGTAAAATTATGTAGTCGTGTTCCTATGGGCAACAACTAATCAGAATCTCATTAGTTACTCTCTCTCTCTCGTCCTATTTATAACATTCTTTTGAAGTTTTTATAACACCCATATTAACTCTACACTTTTTAGAGTTTCAATAATAATTATAGGGGTAGTTTTGAAAAAGTATATCAAATTTTCACATTTCCAATACCACTAACAAATTTAATCATTTTTCTTGGTTGGAGTGAAAAACCCCAAAAGGATTTTATAAATAAGATCAATTCTCATATTCTGATTGGTTGAGTCTACGTAACCTCGTGCTCATACAAGTTTTCCTCTTTTCGAGTTCAATTTCTAGAACGGTAGGGATGCACACGGAAATGGCAACAAGAAGTTTACAAGATTGCTACTCCATGTGAAATGGCTAAACTGTCCAACATGTGCAATTGTGCATGATACCAATGCTGGTTGTGATTTTTCCCATGGTTAAAAGCAATTTCTGCTCTTGTTTATCATACAGAGTATGCAATATGCTTTTCATTAGTTCATCAAAACTAATATATCAAACATTAACATAAGAAATTAATAAAAGTTTTAACACTCTATGAAAGGAAAGAATGTAAATTGTTGATGAGGTTTAGTGAAAATGATCCTGTGATTCCTGTCATGCTGAAGCAAGAAGCTATTTTATATATTACTATTTTTTATTAAAAGATAAACACATTAAAGAAAAATAAACCACACGAGAAACAGCACATACTAAAACACTGGAAATTTAGATTGAGAACTGGAGAAGCAAAACAGCTGAAGATTGAACTCTGATGAGCATTAAAAATCATGCTGACAACTTACCAATTTAATTAGAAATTGAACAACTATAAGCAAAGAATTAGCTGTAACTTCTAAGAACAAATACAAAGATCAATAGGCAGTCATAGACACTAAGGAATATGCCAGAAGGAAGATGGTGCTGAAACATGAAATAACCAAGACAAATGAGTGAATTGACTGGAGTCAAAATCTCATATTTTAAGCAGCCATAATGATGGCAGTTACCATAATTCTATAAAAATTGTAAGCTAAATTATCAAAATTCTATAAAAATCCAATCCATTAAATAATTCAGTTTGTGATGAGCGAGTCTGAGAAGCCTAGTGCATGAGGCTCCCACCTAGTGCGGTCTCAGGAGGGTAAATATATGCAACCTTACACAGTGCAGGCAGAGAGCCCATTTCCGGGATCTGAACCCATGCCCTCTAGGTCACGGGGACCTCCAGGTCGCGAGGTAGCAACCTTACCGTTGTGTAGAGCTTGTTAGACGCCAACATAATCATGACTCTGCGAGTCCAATTACTTTAAACATAATAGCTTAATTTTTTTTAACTGAAGTGCAAGGACGTTATGTTAATCACATATAACAGCATATCACATGGGCTACATATGAATTCCTAGCAAAATCTCAATTCAAGTATATCAATATCCGCGAATAACACTTACTTTTACTTTCATTCAAAACTAAAAAAAAGATTTCAAATATGAACAGTTGAAATATTATCCCTTAGCTAATATCCTTTTAATAAGCAAATTGATCATCAAAATAATACCACTAGGAGCCTCAGTAGTTGGTACAGGGAATCGGGAATTATAGTAAAAGAAGAAATAAACAAGCAAATATGAACTTATTATTATTGTCTTTTAAGCAGGGTAAACCTAGAAACTTATGGAAAGTAATTTACTTGAGTTCATCTAGCATATAGAAATTAACTCCACACTGGAGTAAGATTAGAATTATAAATGATCGCCTTCCATCAGGCATTTAAGTCTTCTGTAGAATCAAAATGTACAACTCACCTCTAATGGACACAAAACTTGACACTTGAGAGACAAGTCTACGACAATAGAGGCTCCCGGATTTAGCTGAAGAATTCACAACCAAATGTGCAAATCAGATATGCTTCCATTACTTTTTACGGAGTGTAATGCACATTAACTACCATCTTCAGGCCGATCAATACCGATCTTGTTGCTTTTGCCACATCCCTGCCATAAATGCCAATATAAAACTTCCGAAGCAGAAAGGTTCCTGCCATGAATTTTTACAGTAGTAGCCGATTCACTGACAACTATGGGATATATAAACATAGAGGAAGTCTTGATACACATACTGGTGATTCACATACAAGCTTACAGGTATCATTGGCACGCCAAAAAGTGACATCGTGATGAATGTCAGTCACCCGAAGCTGACATGGAACATGTAAATTCCTACTGACAAGGTAATTACATATGTGGTTGTCTACATGAAGTGCACCATAAAGGAACGAACCTCTACCAATCAATTTTAAGTACTCATTATTACGAAACCCCTATTTGATTATGCTACGGAAGTATGACTGCTGAAACTTTTAGATCTATCCGCGGACCACATCTAGACTCCAAACACCAATTAGTAGCACCGAGATGGACTTCACGAACTAACCCTGACACAAATTAACAACTAGGACGTTCACGGAAACTCGAATACACCACCAAACATTAATTAACTTCACAAGACAACAAGGTGGAACTAAGGACAACTACAATAGTTTAATGAAGAACAAAAGATTTCCAACATATATAACCCAATTTACTCAAATTCAATCATCTCCAGTTGGAAACAAAGTAAGAACCTTTCTCCCTCCCGACGCATTCGCCGATTCCATGTCCTCCACATAACCAGCGGCCACGGGGCTATGCACCGGTGCCCCCATCCTATGAAGCTGCTGCTGCTGCTGAGGCTGAGGCTGCCTAGACAAAAAAGGATGATCAAAGTGCCCATTATTCGGTGGGGACCCGAAATGCCCCACCGGCCTGTGAAACTGAGGCGGCTGCTGCAGCTGTGGGTGGGCAGCGGCCGCCGCCACCATCTGATGGTGGTGCTGGAGGGCAGGAGGGACCTGTACAAAAGGCAGGAAATGATCAGAATTCCCCCTCCCCTGCTGCAAGAAATGCGGCGGCACGGGCGAGCTGGCGAACAAGTGATCGGTCGCCGCATCCACACCTCCGCCACCAGAGCCGCCGCCGGAACCGCCGCCCCCGCCGGAAAGCCCCTGCATCCTCTTGAGATAAAGGCGGTATTTTTGCAGGTGGCTCGCGACGTTCTCGCGCGTCAACCCGTCGACGCTCATGAGCTGCATTATGGTCTTGGGCACGGCGTTCTTGATGCCGAGATGGGCGACGGCGTCGACGAAGCGCTTGTGGAGCTGCGGGGTCCACACGAGGCGCGGACGCTTGAGGGTGCGCGCCGGCTCGTCGCCGCCGTTGCCGGAACCGAGCTCGCCGGAATCGGCGAAGTCGCCGGAAGACGGCTGCTGCTGCTGATTCTGCTGGGCAGTTGGATTCGAAGGAGTTGTCGGTTGCTGCTGCTGCTGGCTCTGATTCTGAAGATGAAAACTTTGTTGCTGCTGTTGAAGATGGAGATTTTGTTGGTGAGAAGGGGCGGTGGCGTGATGACGTATATCGAAGGCCACGGCGAGTTCGGGAGTGATTAGGGTTTGGGATAAGGGCATGAGGTCTTCTGGGGGAGGGAGTTCCTCTTCCCATCTTGAAAACCAGTTGGAATCTTCTTCTCTCATTTCTTTCTCTTCTCTTTCAAATCTATCTAGGATGGAGATAGACCCTGTTTGGGTGTGTCCTTTTTGGATGAAGGAAAAACGGGATTTGATTATTCGGGATAGGAAATTGATTTTTAGTTAAAAGAAAAAAAGATAATCTCAGTCTAGAATTTGATTTTGATTGAAGGGAGAAGGAATAAGAAGAGAGTGGTGTTGGAGGGAGGAGAGAGGTTCGAGGTGGATCTTGTTTTCTTTCTTTTTCAGCTTTTTATTTCCCTTGTTGCATAGGTACTGTTTGGTTTCCTCTCTTTACTCTCTCCTTGTGAATACTCTCTCCTTGTGAATGAGTTATGACTTATGATATGATGATTTTTAGTACAAGTAGTATTACGGGATTTTAGTGATTTTTTATTTCCGGGATTTGGGGGTATGAGATGAGAGTTGAGAGTGAGTGTTGTGTGGCAAGATCAGAAGATCGGGTGATTTTTTTCATTTTTCATTTTTGTTTTCTTGTGGGCCGTTTTTCCCAAACGCGCCTCCGTCATCCACTATGCTCCCCCACCCCCGTCGCTATCAAACATCCAATGATGAGAGCAAATTTAGCAAAATACACTCGTTTCAATATTCTTTTCTAACACCCTTTAAAAAAATTTCTTAAGATTAAGGATAAGAAATTAAAATTGAATAAATATGTAAAATAAAATGAAATATATTATTTCTCTATGCTATAAATATATGTTCTTTTTTCAATGCAAATTAATTTGTTTTAGTCTTTATCTTCAACCTTAATTCTTTAAAAAAATATTACTCCCTCTAATTTTTATCATTATAAGATAAGATAAAATAACCGAAATCACACTCATTAATAAAGTTAGTTAAATGTATTTAATTTTCTCAAAATCATAAAAAATATAATTACTTTTGGAAAGTTGTATTGGGAATGAAACAAAAATTAATTAAGATCACTATTTTCTAGAAACATTTTAGAAATAATTATATTGGGAATAAAAAGTTGGTTAATTTTTTCTTATATTTAGAACCAAAATATGCATATACCCTTTTTCTTATAATAGGGAGCGTAGGAGTACTATATGTCAATTAATGGTATAGATTATAAAAGAATTTTTTTAAATTCAACCTTAAAGTTGTGGATAAGTTCTTAAAACCTACTCTTATATGTGTTTCATTGAAAATTGTGTTATTATAAAAGTTTGGCTCAAATATCAAAATGGTCCATGTAAAATATTGACTTTTTTTAAATTGGTCATTGTAAAAAAATTTGTTAGTTTTGGTCCCTGCATTCACAAAACGTTTTTCGTTTTGGTCCCTCTTGTTAAATTTTGGTCCCATAATTATGTAGGTAGTTTGTTTTGATCCCTATATTATTAGATTGAATAAGTTTTGGTCCCTCTACTGTCATGGTTTTTGAATTGCTTCATTTATGTAATAGAAATTGTTATTAATGCAAGAATACCATTTTTAATTGGTCATAGAATGTAATACATTACGTTTTCGGTGTTTTCCATCCATATTTATCAGGAGGGATCAAAATCAAAACATTTTGTAAATGGAGGGACCAAAACCAAAACGTTTTGTAAATATAGGGATCTAAACCAAAACTTTTTTTTTTACAGGGACCAATTTCAAAGTGATCAATATTTATAGGGACAATTTTGGCATTTAAGCCTAAAAGTTTTAGATATTTAGCTTTACAAGAAAATACTTCTTTATTTAGGTGTTAATCCTCAACGCTTAGAAAACCTATCATAAAAAAGATATTTTCAAGATAATAATAGTTGTCATGGCACTTCCACATTTTTTTAAAAAACCAAATTTTGCGTTTTTTTAAAATATTAAAATGGAGAGGATATTTACAAACGAGTAGTATCATTTCAAATTGATTTTAGGATAATTACAACTTAATTTTTTAAAATCTTTCAATGTCTAAGATCATGATTAAATTGAGCTTTTTAAAGAATCAATTATTCAAATATATTAATATAAACATGAAATAATTAAGGTAAAAATTCAATTTTTAAATAAAAAAAGGTAAAAAAAAAACCAATATGGCATATTTAAATTTAAATGTGTTTTACCACCTTTTCAAATTATATTTTACAAAAGTCAATATATCAATTTCAAATCCTTTCCATATATCAATCATATATTATTAAAAAAAAACTTCCAAGACAATAATAGTTGATGTGGGGCTTTAATCATTTTTACCAAATTTTGTTGTTTTAAGGGTCAGTTTGGAAAAGTTAACTTATAGCTGTGAGTTTATAGCTGATAGTTTTGAGCTTATAGCTTTATAGCTGTGAGATTATAGCTGGAAACTTATAGCAGTATAGCTTGCTAATTGAACTAGAGCTGTTTGGCAAAACTAGTTGTGCAACTAATTTAAACATGTTAAATTATTGAAAAGGGTAAATAATAATATAATTTAGTAAAAAAAGGGTAAAATTGATACGTGATTTATTGAAAGCTTTTATTTTTTTTCTCAAAGCTACTTGATGTAGTTTTCTAAAAGCTACCTTTCAAAAGTTATAAGTTTCCTTTTTGAAAGCTATAAACTTCTTTTATTTTTTGTTCACCAAACAACTCTAGTAGCTTATTGACCGAATTAATAAGTTAAAAGCTACCATATAAGCTATAAACTTGTCTTACCAAATACAACCAAATTTAAATATTACTCCCTTCGGTCCTATTTATAAGACCATTTTGGGGGTTTTCTCTTTTACCAAGGAAAATAATGAAACTTGTTACTGAAATTGGAAATGTGAAAAATCTATATACTTCGTCAAAATTACCCCTATAATTATTATTGTAACTTTAAAAAGTGTAGAGTTAATTTCAAGGGTAAAATTGGAATATGATTGTGTGGAACATGTATGTATGCACAATCAATCTTATTTGATCAAGTTTTGTTTCGCCATTATGCGTACCGAGAAAATGAAATCTTCCGATGTGAGAGCTAAGCCAATACTATTATTGATGCTCTATACTTGGTTAAGATTGTCTCTAGTAACCAAATGAAACATAGGGATAATCCAAAAAATATTGAAGAAAATTGTCGGCCGGTAATACATAAATGAAACATATATTTTCTTAAAGATTTAGGTTTATTAACATTTTTGTCATTTACTATATTATTTTTTTAAATTATTTTGGTCACTTATCTTTTTTTTTTTAAATGTTGTTTAATTTTTCCATCATAACAATGTTAAATTTTATCATAATATTTTTGAATATTTCAACCACTTTTCAGATTACGGAATAGTGGTCAGATTCATCCCTCACTATTTTCCCTCTCCTTCTCTTGATTCTCTCTCTTTAAAGAGAAAGTGTCATTTTGGCATAAAATTTTTTCTTTGAAGAGAGAGAACCCAAAAAAAGAGGGAGGAAATGATGAAGGATGAATCTGGCTAATATTCCGAAATCGGTATAATATTTCATAATTTGGAAAAGGGAGAGAATATTCTGAAATGTTTTGGTGAAATATAACGTTATTATGACGGAATGGCTAAACTGATTTTTTTTTTAAATAAAGGGTCAAAATAATTAAAAAAAGTAAATAAAGGACCAAAATAAATTCTCAAAATAAGATAAAGGACCAAAAATATTAAGTCATTTTCTATTTGAAAAAAATATAAAAAAACTAAATATATGCATCTGTAAATATTTTGAATGATAGTGGATTAGTTGGGCCACAAAAAGTGAAGCCCAGATACCACCTGGGTAACAAAATAAATAAATAAATAAATAAATTTTTCATAAAAAATATGACATATATATAAAATATATGCAATTATATAAAGTATATACGTCCGCGTAAGTCAGCCCAGTTGATAGATGCAAAGACACCTAAGTAGCTTAGGCCTCCATATTCTCGGGTTCTAGTCCCAAGTACGTCCTATGTATCAAAAAAATTATATAAAGTATATACATAAGGTTCTTGCTCAAATAAGAAGGATTTAGTGGTAAAACTCTTTGTACCAAATATTTAACATGATTATATCCTTAAAAACTCAAACCTGAGACTTTTGATATTCACATATTTTAAAATTGCTTAGTATACATAATAAAATCTGACATTACTAATATGAAAATACAAAATCTTGTTAATTACTAATATTCTAAAAGTATCGGTTGTAGAATACAAAATTAAAAATATTTAATAAAAACTATAATTTTTAAATTTTTTGATAAATTAATACACATATTTCATTATAATCTTCACTCATTCTTTGGTTTTTTTGCCAAAACATTCTCAAAATAAATTTTTTTTATATTTATTGTTCTAAAAGTAATATATAAACAACTTCAAAGTATGAAGTTTATATTGAAAAATTAAAAATTTAATTTTTTAATACTTTAAATACATTATTTTCAAGATAAATTTTATATATTTTTAGTTGTTTAAACATTGTCCTAAGAGCACTATATTACAATATAAAAAAGTATGGTATTTCAAGGGATGTTAACTTTTACTATAAGTACTATTTGGAAACAAAATGTTAAGTGATGATATTAAAAAGAATGACATACTAGTAGCCTATTAGTAGGTTAGAAGTAGGCACCTAAACCGAATAAATAAAATAAATTAAATGAACATGTTGTAAGTTCATTATGTATGGAACAGAAACATTATGAAATGCCTAGAATGGAACTGTTGCAAGTGGGATACCTGTTGGCTTCAGAAACCCCAATTACATATAAATTGCAGTAAACAAACTTGAGATCGAAACACTAGACGCATGAAGGGCTACGGGTTTGTCCTCCTATTATTAGCAAAGAGAAATGGCACAATTATTATTGTCCCTAGATAGGGCATGTTTCCTCGTGCAGCATTGCCAACAGTACTGATGGGCCAATTGCATCAAAGTAATATGATAAGAAGGGTACCCCCATGTGATACCCATGTTTGAACTGCATAAATACCTTTATCATGACAGGTGTATATCTTGTATAATGGCATTATATAAATGTTTTGGCTTGTTTGACATAGACACCCTGTATTATAGTTCTATTAGCATTTTACAGTATTAGTTTAAAGGTTTATTTATGTCTTTTGTCCTTAAAAGTTTAGGGTATTTTGATTTGGTTCTTAGAAGTTTTTTTTACTTTGACTCATTTTTAATTGTTTTGAAAATTTGGTTTTATTCCATGTCATAAGGAAAAATTTGTTAAATGCTAATATGGCTAACGGAACACCACATCAGCATATCCATGTGTGCAAGTATTGTCGGTAGGACGACGTGAATGATTCGAACATGTAGGAGTAAAAGGGCTAAGCCCAACTCAAATTTGTTTGTAAATTGTGTTTTGGTCCTTTTACTCCTGTGGCTTTGGATAATCCATATTATCCTACCAATAGGCAATAACACACAATATTTGCACACGTGAGTATGCTGATGTGACATTTCATTAGTCACGTTAACCGTTAACAGATTTTTTCTAACAATAGGAACTAAAACCAAATTTTTAAAACAATTAACGATGGATCAATGTCGAAAGAACCAAAACCAAAACACTCACAGCTTTCAAAGACAAAAGACATAAATAAGCCTAATTTAAATATGTTTTCTTTCCTTCAAAATTTAACAATTTCTTATTTTAGTTTTTTGGATTTTATTTTTGTTGGTTATATTTTTAAATAATCCAAAATTTCGATTTTAGTTTTTCGTAATGACTTGAATGATTTTTTATGTGATTTGTCATGATGGTTATTAACGTACCAATTGTGATTTTGATAACTCATCCACAAATATTAAAACAAAAATTTTAAAATATATAAGGATCAAAACCAATAAAAAAAATCATAGGAACTAGAGCCAAAACTCAATTAGTTTTTAAAAAGGCTTAATTATGTCACAAGTCCCTGAACTTTGGAGTACTTTTATCAGGTACCCTTATACTTTTTTTTTCATGTCTGACTCCCCGAAGTTACTTCTGGGTTTGTCATATACCCCTACTATCGATTTTGAGCCATTTTGATGACATGTAACATCAGAATTTTAGTCAGACGCAAGGTTGGTCATGTGATGTCGCGTGATGTCACATGGTCGAAGTCCTCTCTCTTCAATTCTTTTTCTTTTCTTTTTTTATTTAACTAAAAATATAAAAATATTAAGTTTTTTAGTTTTTTAAATTAAAAAAAATAAGATCTTCGCCCACAGGGCACCAGGTGCTTAACCTCCTACGTCTAATCAGGATTCCGATGTTACATGTCAGCAAAATTGGCCAGAATCGATAATAGGGAAATATGACAAACCCAGAATTAACTTCGGGGAGTCAAACATTGAAAAAAAGTATAAGGGTATCTGACAAAAGTACCTCAAACTTCAGAGACATGTGAAATAATTAAGCCTTTTAAAAAAATATATATTTAAACTTTGCCTTTTTATTTTATAAAAAAACTTAACAAGCTCCCCCTTTGTTTATCACGATGAAGATCTTATCTGATTTTAGGTTGTCATTAAAGCACACTTGATTATTGACATGCTTGTTGATAGAAAGATCATTAAATCCGTACAATAGCAAACCCAAGAAACACAAATACCCCAATTTTTCCTCTTCCGACGGTGGAGTAAGCAGTGGATCGTAAGCATCAGTGTCTCTAGCGTTATAACGTTATTGCCGTGTGATACTATTATCGGTTTAATTATGTCATAAATCCCAGAAGTTTGAGCTACTTTTGACAGATATCTTTATACTCTTTTTCAATGTCTGACTTCCTAAAGTTATTTCTGGGTTTGTCAAATACCCCTAATACCAATTTCTGACAAATTTTGATGACATGTAACATTAAAATCCTAGTTAGACGAAGGAGGTTGATCATGTGATATCGCATGATGTGATACAGGTGAAGACGATCTCTCTTCAATTCTTTTTTAATTTTTTTTATTTAACTAAAAATATAAAAATATTAAGTTTTTTAGTTTTTTAAATTAAAAAAAAAAAATCTTTGGCCACGTAGCACTAGGTGCTTAACCATATTGCGTCTGATCAAGATTACAATGTTACATGTCAGAATTAGTAGTAGAGATATATGACAAAGTTAGAAGTAACTTCAGGAAGTCAGACATTGAAAAAAAAAAGAATAAAGAAATCTGACAAAAGTACTCCAAACTTCAAGTAATTCGACATAACTAAGGGAAAGAATAAAAATATCTGACAAAAATACCCCAAATTTCAAGTACTTTAACATAATTAAAGAAAAAGAATAAGGATATCTGGCAAAAGTATCCCAAACTTCAAGTACTTTGACATAATTAAGCCTTATTATCCCTATGACTTCAAAACACGATTTCATGTGCTTTTTTTTAATTGTTTCTAACAGATTTGTTATAATAAAAACCAAACAGGTACCTCCATAATGACAACAATGGCTGGCAATCTTGTTAAGCCTTCTCATGCTCACTATGGCTTGAGTTCATTTCTCATGTTTCAATTGTTGGTAAGCGATGTGTAAATTTCTCTGTAAGTAAGGGATAGAGCGAATCCTCACCAGGATTGGCGCTCTTCCCTACCTTGCACGCAGACATATTTTTCTCTCATCTAAACTTTAATATTACATTAAAAAAAAAAGGACCCTTCCATATTATTGGCAACTACAAAGTTTGAGTTGATGGAGTAAGAATGCAATGACCCAACAAAGATAAACTAAAAGTATAAGCAACTACGGAGAAATGTAATCGCCTAGTGACATGTAAACAATGCTATAACTCGAAGTAGACAAAATCACGTGTTCGAAACTTCTTAACATTCTGCTCAAATATTTCACTAAAATCATGTTATTATCCTCTTCCAGTCAATAAATTTCATCTCCTGCTGCGAACCCAGTCACTGGAGTATGACAAACATATTGATTCTCTGTGAATTGCAGTTAACCACTTAGAGCAGTCCTTAAATAAAAAATGGCTGCTGGAATACGATAGAGGAACAATGTGGAAGATTTGATTAACTTCCTGCATTATCAGAGTGAAGAAAAAACAAGATCAGTAATCACAAAGAAAGGTGTATAAAATCACAGCTGATGTTTCAGATACAACCAACAAACCATGTTTTCATTTTTTATTTCAGCTTGCACCCCAAAGGAAACAAAGTGGGATAATTTAAATATCGCATGAGGATTGAGGAATAACAAATCTTTACCATATGTTAAACCAAGTAGATCCACTTTTGTGCTGCTCATGATTGAATTCATCTTTTATATCACAGCAGTGAACAGCCCTTTGAAATTTTGTTGACAGCTCTTGGTAGGACTGAACTTCTGATGGCTGGACCTGTTTAATTGCCACCTTTAAATGCTTCATAGTTATAACTGAAGCACTAAGGCTCTCCTGACAACATCAAAACAAATTAAACAAATTACTATATTGTGACAAAATTCCTTTAGAAATAATGTCAAGTGACAAACCTCAATTGCTGCAACAGCTGCCTCCCGACATATGAGTGATATGTCAGCCCCAGTACAACCATCTGTGAGACAAACCAGTTCTTCAATGCTAACATCGGGACCGCATGGAATTTTATGCAAATGAATACGAAATATTTCTTCTGTCTATTTTATTTGGAGGTCCGACATATAGCAGACGGTCAAAGCGTCCTGTAAAAGTATACCATCAGTGATTTAAATCAAACTTGAGTTGTTCATAAACTCACCCTTGTTAATGGATCCGTGTGTGCATGTAAGAGAGACAGAAAGAAAATAGAGAGAATACCTGGTCTTAAAAGGGCAGGGTCAATCTTGTCTGGCCGATTTGTAGCAGCTATGACAGTGACATTAACTCTTTGATGCAGACCTGGCATAAATAGAGTTTTGTCAAAAGCCAAATATGATCTATGTTCAAAGTTTAAACTTTAAACAGAAATGGGTTTCAAAAAACATCATTTTCTGGCCAACAGAGATTAAATCAAATGTACCCGAAGACACAAATATATATAAGCAACCATTCACATTTCCGATTCATCACTAACCATCCAATTCAACAAGAAGTTGACTCATGACCCGATCTGAAACTGAAACACCGTCACTTTCCTTTCCACGAGTTACAGCCAGACTATCTATTTCATCAAAAAATACAATTGATGGGGCATTTGCCCTTGCTTTTGCAAACAATGATCTCACAGCCTTCTCAGATTCACCAACCCATTTACTGAAGAGTTCAGGACCCTTGACTGCTAGAAAGTTCAGCCCTGCTTTAGAAGCAACTGCACGTGCCATGAGGGTTTTGCTACATCCTGGAGGCCCAAACATCAATACGCCTGTTGGAGGGCGAGTCCCAATACGGTTGAATGCATCATGGTGCTTCTGGGGCCATTCTACAGCTTCCATCAATTGGGCTTTGACCTCCTTTTGGCCACCAACATCTTTCCAATTAACCTTTGGAACCTCAAGGATTACCTAAGTAAACACAAAAAAAATTATCAACCCCAGTATTATGCTTCAAATTACATTACCATGAATGATATGCTTGAGGGTGGGGATTGGAGTTCCTATAATGTAGACAATCCTGGTCTGTAGATCTCTTTTTTTTTTTTTTTTTTGAAGGGGTCTGTACATATCTAAACATGTAATAAACTACAATCTTGAACAGAATACTAATCAGATGGAAAATAGTTGATAACAAAATAAGCTCACCAGCATAGTGGCATATAGTAATCATAATCATAATTAACATTATTGCTCACACCAAAGTAGTAGAATACATCGTGAATTTGTGATCATGAAGTTCTTTTAAGTTTGTATCAAATAAAATTCAGATCGATGAAAAGAGAAAGAGATCTCATCTTTTATTTGGTAAAAAATTTCATATAAACAATGTATACTTTGTCACTGTAGCCTATTCTGATTACAATCACTAACCATTCTCGGTTGAATGAAGGCAATGGTTAGAGATGGAATCCCTTGTAAAGGTAAAATAAATGAGGCAGTTTGTACAAATCATTTTAGATAATAAAGACCTCAATGGCCCATAGATGTTACATTTAGGAAATTTTGGTATTTCATCACGTGAAATTAAAGGGGATGAATGAATTTTGGGAATGCCAGCCAAAATAAGCTCAAATCAAATAGGCAGATCTTGGTTGATAGATGCTATACTTTATTAGAAAATGACTCCCGAAATACTACTGATAAAATTAACCATACCTCTCTCATGGCACTGGGTCTTATTTTCATCCTAGCCTTCTGAAAATCTTCAAAACTTACTCTTAAAATATGCTCTTCTTTGCCACTGTCAGGTATTACTTCAATTTCAGAAGACTCACCCATCATGAAGGAAGGTGATAAAAGATTGGAGGCCACTGACATATCTGAAACAGTTGAAGTTGCAAAACCTGAATGATCTCTTGAGTTTGCTGCACCATTCATCAGAGCAGGTTGAGCAGGTTGCTCTGTTATATTATCAGAAACATCACAACTCTTCTTAAAATTAGCATAATGTCGAAGACAAATCAAGGCCGCCTCATTGCAAAGTGCAGCTAGATCAGCACCTACAAAACCATGAGTAACTGTGGCAAGGTGTTCAATTTGTGACTCAGAGAGAGAGTGATCCACTTCACTGAGAAGAGCGAGCAAAATATCCGATCGTTGTTTGGGTGATGGCACACCTGCATATCGATTTTTGAGGTGAAGTTATTATACAGTAAAGGAGTTTGATATCGATCCATTAAAGTATTAAAACAGATAATATATCTCGCCCTAAAGTGCATATTTCAGGGTAGCTCTATTTATGAGCATAAGCCACTCATGAAAAAACAAACCAAGAACTACATATTATTTGTACATTAATATATTTCTCAGCTTTAAGGATTGAATTAATGTTCTACTTTTTGTTTAAAGGAAGATAAAGAAATGCAGATATCAACATGATGCGCTTATCTCTTTTACTAAATATAAATGACAAAAATAATATAAATTGCAGTTTTCTATTCAGTCACTTCATACAAAACCTCACCATCAGCTTTAAACTATGTAACTACCTATGACAACTATTTCTACAGTTAAATTAATGTTATTCAAAAACTTTTTACTCTGAGAAAGATCATGATAATGTATCCTACAAGCTCTTTAATAGTAATACATTGCTACTAAAAATGAGTAGCTATGATAGACTTAAATATTGTTCAGAGTAGTTGCCGCTAATTTAATGTTGGATTTTGAGAAATCTCCAATATCACCACGCAGAGGCTCATGTTGGACCCACGATCTTGTAAACCCTAAACCCAACATTACATAAAGAAGCACAATTTTATTACCAAGTTATTGCTTACTAGTGAACAGCAAGTCTGATAAAGTCCCCAATACTGAAGGGCATTCTTATATCAGAACAGTGTCAACTAAACAACATAAATTGATTAAATAATAGTTTATAATTTTATATAAATTACAAATGAAAAGACGCACCACCATATTTAAGTACTGAGTTAGTCCTTTAAATCTCAAAGAAAGAGCTAGTTGGCATGTATCCTAAATGCATTAAGGAGAAAACGTATGCTGTTCAACGTACACTGTTCACATATCAAGGACTCATGCATGATAATGTTTACACATTAGTAACATGTGGATGCAGAAAATAGATGTGGTATTCATAATCAAATAAATCAGTATGTATTAATTAACATACTGATATTACTGTAATTCTTACCAATTTCAATTTCCTTGTCAAATCTTCCAGGTCGTCTTAGAGCTGGCTCAATATGGTCAGGCCTATTGGTTGCAGCAACTACAAGTAACCCTTCAGTTCTACTAACTCCATCCATCAAATTCAATAAGGTCGCAACCATTCTCTGAGATAGCTCTTCACCTCCATCTTTCCTTGCAGGGGCAATTGCATCGAGTTCATCAATGAATACCTGATACAACACCCCATTATTCAGCCATTCAGAAGAACAGTGGACATAAAAATATCAGTTTAAAATAAGTGGGACTATTCTCAGTGAACCAAGTACACAACCATGAAAATTATTAAACACACAAAATTGGACCTAAACTACAGAAAGCTTGACAAAAATGGTCTGGATTGTCTAAACATTGAACAAAGGCAAGCCTCCAACAGGACACTCTAATTATGAAAGGAGATTACAACTATCAACAATTCTAAGCATGTTTTGAAAAGGAAATTGTTATACATTTTAATTTCATCTACTCAATAACTGTAAGTATCACCTCAATATCTTGTCTAGTAGATTGTTCATAACATATTATGGAAAGCAGAAGATTCGCTACACGAATTCTCCACAAGTTAACAACCAGCCAACAATTTAACATAGCAAAAAACAAAATGTAACATGTAGAGAAATTATAGCTAAAACAACATACAAGACAAATTGGCAATATGAGGCAAGGCTGCCTTTTTACATCACACAATTGGATGCTTCCACAATAACTTTCCGAAGTAGTAAGGTAAAGTAAAGAAGTCATTCATATTCATTATATAATTTAAAGGCTTAATTATGTCATAAGTCCCTGAAGTTTGAGATACTTTTGTCATATACCTTTATTCTTTTTTTCGATGTCTGACTTCCCGAAGTTACTTCTGAGTTTGTCATATACCCCTATTACCAATTTTGGCCAATTTTGCTAACATGTAACATTGGAATCCTAGTCAGAGGGCCACGAGGTTAGGCACTTGGTGCCCGGTGGGCGAAGATTTTTTTTTTTAATTAAAAAACTAAAAAACTTAATATTTTTATATTTTTAGTTAAATAAAAAAAGAAAAGAAAGAATTGAAGAGAGAGGTCGTCTTCGCCCATGTGACATCACGCGACACCACATGACCAATCTCCTTCGTCTAATTAGGATTCTTTACATGTCAGCAAAATTGGCCAGAATTGGTAATAGGGGTATATGACAAATCCAGAAGTAACTTCAGGGAGTCAGACATTGAGAAAAAAAAAAAAGAGTATCTGGCAAAAGTACCACAAACTTCAGGGACTTGTGACATAATTAAGGCTAATTTAAACTATAGAAAAAAACTGAACAAAACATGAATCATCCATAATTTTTTTAATACTTTTTACATCAAAGATTCAAAACCCAATCAGAATTTAAGATATGAAAACCAAGACCCTGACAAAGTTTATTGCCTTAAAATTAAAACCTCACCAATCTCCACAATTAAAATTTTATAATTAAGTTCCTCGAAAACTTGAGCCAACCTTGGATAAACCTCCTTTATGACTTTTCTTGATCTTTTAAGTCCAACATGACAGCAACATTGTTCTTATATATCTCGTGAAGCCTCGAAATTGGGTGTTTCATTGACTCAACAAATCAGCATTTGTATAATAGGAAAGACATTATGAAGGGAAGAAATAAAATCTAACTTTAACTACATTAGTTGTATACTTGTATCATATGCCAAGGGGTATAAAAGTCATAAGTGAAATTACAGCTAAAAGATTATCGATACCTGCCTCAATATACTAAGATTGATACTAAAACTTCAATGAAAAAGTTATGTAACTCACAATAAACAGATACATCAATGTAAGAGAGTTGATTATTTCATCCAGACACAGAATGTGAAATTAGAGAAACACTTTGGCAAAAATCTAACCACGGAAGGTGCAGCTTGAATGGCTGAATCAAAAACTTCATGCAACGCTTGCTCACTTTCCCCATAATATTGGGTCGCAATTTCAGGACCATTTATCGGGAAAAAATTGACCCCACCATCATGAGCACATAACTTAGCCAGGGAAGTCTTTCCTGTACCAGGTGGACCATGAAGAAGGGCTCCTCTTGTAGTTCGTAAACCAAAACTACATTTTGGAAACAAGAAGCATAAGCATTCAGATGTATCATGCATCACACAACACAATAATGAGGCACAACAATTAGAATAGAATTGAGTACTTTGAACTTCAAATTCAATCATTGACTGGCAATAAATGATATGAATGTTTGCAACAAAAATGCAACATCAACAAACCAACTATATTAAGACCTAATATGCAGTTGTTTTACTCGTTTTAACAATGAAAGAAATAGTTTGCTGAATGATATAATGTTCATCTTCATCCAAAGGTCTAAAGGAAACCACACATAAACTCTAGTTGGAAACATTATTATGTCAAAATATCCTTGGTGTAATGCTAGACAAGGCTAAAGCTTGACGTGCATGAACACAGTAGAATCTTAAGAGGGTTTCCAACACTAGCACGAGCCTGAGAATGATTAAGCGCATCAAGAAGTCCCTCATTGAATCTTGGTAGTATTGCAACAATTTCAAAACCGGTCCATCCCGAAAATTATCATAGTCAGTGAAAGAGACACATTACCTAGATTTGTCATGGATGAATAATCATATGTAGAAGAGTGAGAACTCACGATGTAAACTTTTCTCTCCTTCTCTGCCTCGAAAAATCGCTCAAGCCTATGAACATTCTAGTGTCCCCTAAGTTCTTGAAAAGTGGGGAATTTCTTGTCACAGTACTGGCAAGCAAAATCAAGCGATTTATTTCTTCGCACTTGTCATCATGAAAGGCTTTGAGTATTTCGGGAAACCCAAATTCTTAGAAGTTTTAAATATTTAGATTTGGAACACGATGAATGGCTATCATGGGGCTGCTACCAAGCTTTAGAGACAGTGAAAGCTTGGAACCAGCAATTTCCAATGTGGTTGCCATGCTTGAAACTATTTATAAATGTCGGTAAATGCCCCATGGTAGATCAATCCTCGGCTTCCAGGTCTTCTAAATCTTTTAAGACTGGTAAGAATTCGGGTTCCTTGAAATACTTGGAGTCCTCCAATGATGTTGAAGTGTGAGGAAATAAGTCCCTTCATTTTGCTTGCAAGTACTGTGATAAGAAATTCTCTAGCTTTCAAGCACTTGGGGGACATCAGAATGCCCATAAGCTTGAACAATTACTCGAGGCAGAAAAGGAGACACAAATCTACATTCATGAATTTTGTTCTCACTTTTTTCATATGATTATTCATCCATGATGAATTTGCCCTATCATGGTTTATAGTTGAATTAACCCGCCGAGTCACAACATCTTTCTTCACCCGCTGGCTATGGCACTTACCATGGGCAGCACTTTATCCAACAAATCCCTCACCCCACACCGGTTTGGGATGGACCAGTTATTAGGGTTGGAGGTGGAATTGTTGCAATACTTATACTACCAAGATTGAATGAGGACATCTTGATGCACTTAATCGTTCTCAGGCTCGTGCCCTCTTGAAGATCTTGCTATGTCTCCTGCCCCTCAAGCCTCGAAGGAGCTGGACATGGTATCAAAGCTTCGGTTAGATATTTATACAATGTAAGTTAGACGGCTGTCAACAGTCTGTGCTAACCGTTCCCTAGTGTTCACTAAGCTATACTATAATAACTCTATTATTGTACCAGACATTTTTAAAACACATTAGTTTGTTTAGCAAGACAAATTTACTAAACAAAAGCCACTCTTGGCTCATTACCCTCTCTCCTTTTTTTTCTTCCAAATTTCTTGATTATTTTTATATGGTGCTAAAGAGAGAGAAGCAGAAAGGGAAGGCCGTGAGTGTGGAAAGAGAAACCAAAATTATAATTAAAAAATAATAAAAACAACTCATGTGATATTCTGAGTAAGATGATATGAGCCATTAGATTTGTCTCAAATTAATGGTTAATAATAGGTTCAAGAGTTGTGTATAAATGCCATTGTCTAGTTTGACCACCCGCTCTAACCCACAATTATTGAAGTCTGCAGCAAGCAGGAACCTTGGTCAATAGACACTTTTTGAGTTCACCAGACAAAACAGATAGATCAATGTACACAATCTATGGCAAGGAAAAAAACAAATTGAAGTTTTTATAACATTGCATGCCATACTCACAGTTTAACATACGCAGCAGACAAGACATACCTTGATAAAGCATCTTTCACTGATGAAGAAATGATATCCTTTAAGATTGCATATTCTTTAGATAGACCACCCAATTTAGAAATATTATCACGCATGCTAGGACAAGCAACCTTGTCATGCATGCTAGGACTAGCAACCTTGTCTTTAAGGTTCATGTTAGAAAAATCCCTTTGATTTGTCTCTTCATACACTCCATTTGATGGCAGAGATAAAAATACCTTTGTTTCACAATTGATAACAATAGCCTCATTTACATTCTCTGATATAATAGAATCCTTAGGGTACAAACTAATGCTCCCATTCGATGAAGAATGATCAGATATGTCAACTGGCCCCTTTTTAGCTCCTATCACTTGGAAGATGCAAACCTCTGAAAACATTGGGACATTCACAAGATTCCTGAGCAGTAGACAACGAGAATATAACAAAGAAGTTGCACAAGTCTGTAATAATTTTTTGTTACTCTCATCCCGTAATGCCTCCCTAACATCAAATGAAACCATTGATTGACTATTCTGATTGGTTACACTTGATGTTGAATCTTCAAATAATGGAGAAGACGACCCACTAGCATTAGAAAGCTTAAATCCACATGAAGGTGTTCTAGGAGATGCAACACTATCATTGTCAGATTGGACATGGGATCTCGATGAAGACAAGTCGAGTGAGGGCAAGTTATTAATTTTCAATGGCAATCCATTCTTAGGAGGAACCAACCGAAGATGCAATTCCTTGCAATTATATATCAACAGACGATTATTTTCTGGAGAATGCAGTTCACTGCTCCCATTTGAAAGATAAGGAAGGTGTTAGAGCAGCTATTCTATTTGTGTGTGATTCATTCATTCAAGTTGTGAGGAAGCAAAGTAGCAAGCCGCAACACCATCAAGTCTAGCTTCATTATTTATTCTCTCTGTAATGGCATTGTTTGTAATGGCATTGCTTGTAATTAATTAGTTAATTAGCAAAGTTAGTTAGTTAGAGGCAGTTAGTTAGAAGATAGATGTTAGTTAGCTGGTAGTTGATTTTGGCGCCAAAACTTCAGTGTATATAACCTTGTTTTTCAGCACATGTTAATTGTGCAATTAATCATTTTCATCATTCAGATATTTTCTCTCTTCATTCTCTAGAATCTTCGCCCAAATTCTCTCAAAATTACATCACAATTTTCTTCATTCACTCATGGCGATCATGGAATTTTACATGGTATCAGAGCTTCATTATTGAAGCTCTGCTGCGCATTTCCTCAACTCTGATTCTTCTTATCTCTTTCAATTTCATTTCAATTTTCTGAGATCTAATCTTTGATCTTCAATCGTTCAAATGGCGAATGCTGTGAATCCAATCATGGATCCTTCAAGTCCTTTTTATATGCATCCTAATGAGAATCCTGGAGCTGTTTTAGTTGCTGTGAAATTGAATGGAAGCAATTATCATACATGGCTCAAGTCGATGTCAATGGCTCTAAAGTCGAAGAATAAGCTTCAATTTGTTGATGGAAGTTTGCTTAAGCCTCCAATCCACGATCCTAGCTATGCTGCATGGGATAGATGTAATACATTAGTCGTCTCTTGGCTGAATCAAGCAATGGAGAGTTCGATAGCTCAAAGTGTGCTTTGGCTGGAATCTGCATTTGAGATTTGGTGCGATCTGCGCGAACGTTATTATCAGGGAGACATTTTTCGTATTGCTGAGTTACAAGAGGAATTATATACACTAAGGCAAGGTACAATGTCAATTGCTGAATACTTCACTCAATTGAAAACATTGTGGTTAGAATTGGATAATTTCAGGCCAATACCTCAGTGTAAATGTGAATTTAGATGTGTATGTGATTTGATTCCAATCATTAGAGCTTATAGAGATGATGATCATGTCATTAGATTTCTAAAAGGACTTAATGAGCAGTATAGTCATGTAAGATCACAGATAATGTTGATGGAACCACTTCCAAATGAAAACAAAGTATTTTCACTTCTAATTCAACAAGAAAGGCAGATGAATGTTGGTCTGAATGATTCGAGAATTATAGCAAATTTGACAAATAATAACACTAGAGGAAGAGGCAGAGGCAGATCCTCTATCAACTATAATTCTGGGAATCATAATGTTGCTGGTTCAGGAAGAGGTTCAGGAAGAGGCAAATTCCAGAATAGTAGAGTTTGCACATATTGTGAGAGAACTGGACATACTGAAAATACATGCTTCAGAAAATACGGTTTTCCACCAAATTTTAAAGGTCCTAATGCTGCTACAGTCAACAATTGTTTCACTAATGATGATGATAGATATGAGGAAGATGTTGTTGAAGAGATGATGTCTGTGAAAGATAGCAATGAAGCCACTGGTTCAATGTTTACTCCATATCAACACAAAGCAATCCTAGCATTGTTGCAACAAGCTCAATCAGTCAAAGCACCACAGGTCAATACAAATTCTGGAAATCACTCTGTGAATCAATTACATGCTCAAAATGCTGAGAATCCAGGTATAATCTGTACTTTAACAAGTAATTTGAATGTCTCAGATTGGATCATTGATACTGGTGCCACTGATCATGTATGCTTTTCTATGACACATTTCCAATGCTATAAGAAAATTAAACCAATATCTGTGCAGTTACCTAATGGTAGTCATGTCATTGCTACAATTGCTGGTACTGTCATGTTTTCAGATAATTTCTATTTGGTAGATGTTCTATATATACCAAATTTTAGTTTCAATTTGATATCTGTGTCCAAGTTGATATCTACTATTTCATGTAAACTGATTTTTTCAAATTCTCTATGTCATATCCAGGATCTTCATTCCCTGAAGATGATTGGTACAGCTAGTCTGAAAGCTGGTCTTTACATGTTACAAAATAATGTTGTTCATTCTCATTTTTCTTCTACTGCATTTTCTATTTCCAGCAATAATGTACATAGTTTTACTTCAAATAAGTGTAACATTTGGCATTTGAGATTAGGTCATCCTTCTCATGCTAAATTGTTAGTCATGAGAAATCAGTTTCCATTCATTGATGTAAATAAAGTTCATGAACCCTGTGATGCTTGTCATTTTGGCAAACAAAAGAAATTACCATTTCCTAATAGTACTTCTCATGCCTCTTGCTGTTTTGATTTAGTTCACATGGATATATGGGGTCCTCTTTCTATTCCTACCATACATGGCCATAGATATTTTCTTACCATTGTAGATGATCATTCAAGACATACATGGCTTTACTTCATGAAATTAAAATCTGAGACTTCAAATCTTGTTAAAGTGTTTGTTAACATGATTGATACACAATTTGGTGTGAAAGTGAAATGCATCAGGTCAGACAATGGCAATGAGTTTAAGTTGACTGAATTCTATAATTCCAAGGGCATTTTGCATCAAACTTCCTGTGTGGAAACTCCACAACAGAATGGAATTGTAGAACGTAAGCATCAACACATACTTGGCACAGCTAGATCATTGATGTTCCAATCTAATTTGCCTAAAAGCTTATGGAACTATGCTGTTGCACATGCTGTCTACTTGATCAACAGGCAGACTACACCCTTTTTGTCCAACAACTCACCATTTACTTCTTTGTATGGCACACATCCTGAATTGGCTGATCTTAAGGTGTTTGGATGTTTGGCTTATGCTTCCACATTACAATCACAGAGAAAGAAGTTGGATCCTAGAAGTAGAAAGTGTGTTTTTCTAGGATATCATCATGGCACAAAGGGGTCTGTTCTATATGATGTGCACAATAGAGAGATTTTCATTTCCAGAAATGTCTGGTTCTATGAAGATAATTTTCCATTCTCTCTACAAGATTCCAAGTCTAAATCAGAAGTTGTTCCGAAGCAAAGTATGGATGACATGTTTCTAGACTATGTTGATGGGTCTGCAATATCACCTTCACCTCCTATTCTTCAATCCACCACAAATACTCCAGAACCCTTACCTAATCCTGTACCTACTAGGCATTCCACTAGAATTACCAAAACACCTTCTTATCTCAAAGACTATCACACCAACTTACTTGTTAATACTCATTCACCTTCTCCATCTGTTCAGTACCCTATTTCATCACATTTATCCTATTCCAATCTTTCACATCACCATAAACACTTCACTCTTAACCTTTCCACCTTATCTGACCCTAAAACATATGCTGAAGCGATCCAACATTCTGACTGGACAGAAGCAATTCAATCTGAATTAGCTGCACTTCATAAAAACAAGACTTGGATTCTTACTCCTCTACCTGAAGATAAAAATGCTATTGGTTTCAAATGGGTTTTCAAAACCAAATTGAAAGCTGATGGCTCTATAGAAAGAAGGAAAGCAAGACTTGTTGCACAGGGATTTAGTCAAACTGAAGGTTTGGATTACACTGAAACTTTCAGTCCAGTTGTTAAAATGTCCACTATTCGTGTGCTTTTAGCCTTGGCAGCTAGCAACAAGTGGCATTTGAAACAACTTGATGTTAATACAGCCTTCCTTCATGGTGACCTTCATGAAGAAGTTTATATGAAAGTCCCCTCTGGTCTTGAAGTTACTGGTCCTTCTTTGGTTTGTAAGCTTCAGAAATCTTTGTATGGATTAAAACAAGCTAGTAGGCAGTGGCATGAAAAGCTTACTCAAGCATTAATTGGTCAGGGTTTTACTCGGTCCATGGCTGATGCTTGCTTGTTTACAAAGTCTCACCATTCCAATTTCACAGCTATTTTGGTTTATGTTGATGATCTGGTGTTGGCTGGAAATGACTTACTTGAGATCAATCAACTCAAACAAATGCTGGATGATCAGTTTAGCATCAAGGATTTAGGTGATCTTAAATTTTTTCTGGGCATGGAAATTGCTCGATCCTCTTCTGGATTGACTCTTTACCAGAGAAAATACACCCTTGAATTGCTAGAAGATGCTGGTTTACTTGGAGCTAAGCCTGTTTCTACTCCATTGGACTATACTTTGAAATTGCACAAATCCTCTGGTTCTATTTTGGCTGATCCATCATCCTATCGACGTTTACTGGGTAGGCTGATTTATTTGACTAACACAAGGCCTGATATATGCTTTAGTGTCTATCAATTAAGTCAGTACATGGATAAGCCAACTGATGTTCATCTGAAGGCAGCTCATCACATTCTTAGATACTTGAAAGGTTGTCCTGCTCAAGGGATTTTCTTCTCAGCTTCTTCAAATAACAAATTGAGAGGATTTGCTGACTCTGATTGGGGTAGTTGTTTGGATACCAGGCGCTCTATTTCTGGCTATTGCTTTTTTCTAGGTAATTCTTTAATTTCCTGGAAAAGCAAGAAGCAACAAGTAGTTTCTCATTCTTCTGCTGAAGCCGAATATAGGGCTATGGCTAAAGCTGGATGTGAGGCTCAATGGCTGCTCAAACTGTTACATGCCTTCCTTGTTCCTCACTCTAGTCCAGTGATTTTATATTGTGATAATAGATCTGCCATGTACATTGCTCAAAACCCAGTCTTTCATGAACGTACTAAACACATTGAGCTCGATTGCCATTCTATTCGTGAGAATATTCACAGTGGTTTGCTACACTTACTTCCTATTTCTACAACATCTCAAATAGCTGATATTATGACCAAGTCTCTTGCTCCTGGTCCGTTTCGTTTTCTACATTCCAAGCTTGGTATGTTGGATATCCACACACCAGCTTGAGGGGGGGTGTTAGAGCAGCTATTCTATTTGTGTGTGATTCATTCATTCAAGTTGTGAGGAAGCAAAGTAGCAAGCCGCAACACCATCAAGTCTAGCTTCATTATTTATTCTCTCTGTAATGGCATTGTTTGTAATGGCATTGCTTGTAATTAATTAGTTAATTAGCAAAGTTAGTTAGTTAGAGGCAATTAGTTAGAAGCTAGATGTTAGTTAGCTGGTAGTTGATTTTGGCGCCAAAACTTCAGTGTATATAACCTTGTTTTTCAGCACATGTTAATTGTGCAATTAATCATTTTCATCATTCAGATATTTTCTCTCTTCATTCTCTAGAATCTTCGCCCAAATTCTCTCAAAATTACATCACAATTTTCTTCATTCACTCATGGCGATCATGGAATTTTACAGAAGGTGTTGTTTCTGTACTGGTTGAACAAACACAGCTGTTCCCAAAGGAGGACATCCCATGGTATAAGATAGATTTGAAGACAGTCGAACTCCATTCTTCAAAACCTACATAAAGCATGCTGATGAAAATAGGTCCACTGTTACAAGTGCTTTGCTAATATAATTATTAAAAGTTTCAAAATCAGCTAACTGAATTGGATGTTGGCTTAAAAGTTAAAAGAAAGACACCAATATTAAGAACTGCATTGTCATTTTGTCTGACAAAAGCCATTATCTACCATATTTTGAGGTAGCAGAACAATAGTACCTTCAACATGCTACTTGTGTTCCTCAAGATATGCTAAACAGATGAAATATATGGTTATGTCGATTATTAGTTCCTATAGCATTTTTATTAATTGAGACCTATTTTGAAGATATGGTGAATGGCAGGGCACTCTTTGTCGAGGGTGTATGAAGAAATTTTATTTTTGGCATACTGTGTGGCAGGAATTTTCCCACTAGTGTACTTTCCCTTCTGATGAAAAATAATATCTGATTAATAAAAAAAGGCCCAACTAAGAATTCTACATAAAACAATACAATTAAATTTTCATTTTAGCATTTGTTGCTGATGAAGTTAAGTCTAATAGGCATAAGGTGTACTAGTTGTTCCTTGCTTGTTTCTCTTCTAGTAAAATAAAGTTTTAGTATGAGTCCCACTCATCCAAGACTACTACAAAAAAATGTATCTGTTATTCATATTCTTCAAAAATTGTGTTCCATTGTATGAAATGACATAATAACAAACAAAAATGTTTGCAGAAAAAGCGACAAGACAAACCTTAATAGAAGGAAAAACTGTTGCAAGTGCAAAGTAGTTTCCTGCTTCATCATCTGAGATCCTCAGAGTTTCCAATCCATAACATCTAACACATTCATTAACCAATGATTTGAGAGGAAAGTCATCCAATTGGACACTTTTCTTCCTTGAAGAAACAATTGATACCTACCAACCAATTAATATATAATTAGATGCGCAAGATAGAAAAGAATAAGTATCAAAAGAGGCACTTGGCAATTAGCATATCTAGAAGCATACAACAGCATTGTGAAGAATCTGATTATAAACTGGTATAGCAACATGAATCAATGAATGCAAAAACAAACAAAACGGAACCGATATTTAGACAAATTCCGAGTGGAAATATTTTTTTTTTAGTTTTACATAATTTTTCAAATACTTGAACAACATCCGTAAAATTTGTGATTATGCAAACCTATGCTAAATCTCACCACCCAACCCTTCCAAGAAATGCTAGTGTACTCGAATACTATCAGACTCAATCTAATAAAAAACTTAACCCACACTGTCTACTAGATTAATGTTTAAATATATGGATGCGTGTTTGGCAAAGCTGATAAAATGAGATATGAGATTATGATTATTTTTTTCAATGATTATAATCCAGATTATAATCTGTTTATGTTTGGATGGTAGAATAATCTTTTTTATTGAATAAATTACCAAAAAGGATATGGAGTGATAGATAAGGGTAGAATAGGAAAATTACAAAGTCTAAAAAATAATCTTACAAAAAATAATCTCGAGATGTTATACAGGAGTTTATAAAGATTATTTTTTCAAAAATATAATCTAAGATGATAATTTGTATTGGCAAACAAACACGTTAGATTATAATTATTTTTGAAAAAAAGCCAAAACCATAATCTTTAAGCTAAAACAAACATGCCCGCAATCACACTGCAAACTTTTACACTAATCATTAATTTTATTTTTTTTAAATATATTTTTTTGACATGTACCAAAATATCAGATAGCTGAAGATTAATCCCTACGAGGCATAAAGATCACCGAAGTGCATTTTGCCTCAACCAACAAAGTTTTTTTCATACACACGACAGATATCGAATTGAAACTCTGACATCAGAAAAAAAACACTTAAAACTCAAAATTCTCAAACCCAAACAGAGTGCAAGATTATATATGATTGCCTTGAATTCGAATTTGAACATAGAGAACATTACCGAAACAATGGAACCAGGGGAAAGATAAGACGAAACCATGGCAGCCTCGGAGAGCCAAACTCTGCATCCCTTGGAATTAGTTGTCGAACTCTCCACATCACTGATTTTGCCGGCGAAAGCCGATTTCCCTATAAACGAAGGGAACTTTCTGGAAGCTTCTTCGCAGAGATAGGCCAATTGTTCAGCGTCGTCGGTTTCTGAAGCAGCAGGATCAGGAGTCAATGATTGTGCCCTTTTGGAATGCTTCTTGGATTTTGAATTCGATGATGATGAAGGCATCTTTTCTATATGGAAGCAGAGGAGGGAGTGTTGATTGTTGTTTACAGAGTTTCAAATAGCTTTTGGTGATTTTGGGTTTGAGAAATGAGAGAGTAGCATTGGCAATTAGGGCCAACGGGCGGGCATGGGCCGGGCTTGCATTGGCCCACGAATTTTGCGGGCGGGCATGGGCGGCCCGTTTTTGATTTAGGGCAGAGAATCCATGCCCTGCCCGCCCACGTTTTGTGCGGGCGGCCCATTTTTTCAGAATTAAAAAAAAAATTGAAAAATTAATAAATTCTCAATCGCAGCAGCAACCAGCAATAGAGAACATCAAGAAAACAAATCAGTTTTCTTAGGAATCTTGAACAGTTTGAATACCAGATCAACAAGAGAGAATTAATACTAGATAATTATAAGATACCTAGAATAAATCTAACCTAACCGAACATCGACCAGCAACCACGAGCCCACCAGCAGCAACCGAACCCCAACCGCAGCAGCAACCAGCAGCCACCAGCAGCAGCGCTAACCCCAACCGAACCACGAGCCCACGACCAGCACCCACGAACGAACCACCAACGAACCGAACCGCAACAACCAGCGAACCACCAGCGAATCGGAGCAACGAACCGACGGCGAAGCAACAAGGCAGTAGCAGAGCAACGCGAGCTGTGACCCCGTGACCAGTACAGCAGCGGCGCTGTGGGGGAAGGAGTGAAAGAGAGTGAAAATTGAAACCCTGATTTGAGATTTTGAGCGAAAGAAAGAGGAGGAGGCTGCGTGAGAACTGAGAAATTGATGCCCTCCGTTCCTAATTTGGCCCAACTGAGAATGTGAGAAAAACATGCCCTCCTTTCCTAATTTGGGCCAGTCTATTTGTTGGGCCAATTTAAACAGAAATTTTTAAATAGCCCACGGGCGGCCCTAAAATGCCCGCAAATTTAACGGGCGGCCCTGCCCTGCCCATATTGAAGAATGGGCTAAAAATCTATGCCCTGCCCACATTTTTTGCGGGCGGGCCGGGCGAGCCCGCGGGCCTAGGCCCTAATTGCCAATACTATGAGAGAGAGGTTGAAGCAGAATCCTTAAACCTCTTTG
This sequence comes from Crotalaria pallida, assembly GCA_037953625.1. Classification (NCBI taxonomy): domain Eukaryota; kingdom Viridiplantae; phylum Streptophyta; class Magnoliopsida; order Fabales; family Fabaceae; genus Crotalaria; species Crotalaria pallida. The sequence goes on from CM075649.1 coordinate 157,148,499, forward strand.
GCTTTGTGGTTTTTGGGGACTGTGGTGTGTAGGGTTTTATAAGCCTTTCTATTGTGTTTGGAAGCGGGTTTTCCTTTCCCGGTTTGTTCTAATCCATGGTTTAAATTCCCGCAGCTTTGTTACACCTTTGTAATAGGGGTGCACAGAATTTGTGTTTTTTTTATAAATCATTTTAGGTAGTATTAAAGAGTTTATTCCAAATACACCTTTCGTAATTGCATATGGGTGATGCGATAATAATTACAATAGAGAGATGGATGAATAGAGTTGTAAAGTTTTAAATCGGGATTTTTTGATAAAATTTAGAATAATAAATATTTTTCTTAATTTGCGTGAATGAGTTAAAAGTGACTTATATTAAAGGATAGATGAAGTATAAGTTATCATTTTATAGTAGTTGAGAGTCTTGACCATAGTTTAGAGTTGTAAGATCGTACTTCATTCGCCTCGAATTATAAGCAAAAATAACTAATTTTACGTTTACTAAGGAGATTAGTGGATTGTATTTAATTTTTTCAAATTTATAAAAAATAAATGTATTTTATGAAAGTTGTATTGAGAATGAAATAAAAATTAAATAAGATAACAAATTTCTAAGGATGTTTTAAGAAAGTGGCATTGAGAATGAAATAAAATTTAATAAAGCTAGTTAGTTTTGCTTATATTTTAAACCAATAGAAATATTTTTTTTTATAATTCGAACCGGATGAGGTAGTTGTTCGAAATAGAACTATTCGACAAAACTAGGTATGAAAATAATAGCAAGTTATTAAATGATCGAGGAAAGCATTCAACGTTATTTTATTTATATTTTTTTTATTTATTCATTAATAGTATAAAAAAATATTAAATTATGATTAATTAAATTATTTTTTAAATATGTAGTCAATTTATTATTTAATGAAGTATAACAAAATTAAATTATAATTGATAACTAATTAAATACATATTTAATTGGGTTAAGGTAATTAATGTAATTTTAAAAAATATAAGAGGATATGATTGATAAATGAATTATTGAATGCTAATTTGATTTCTTGAAAGTTACTTCAAGTAGTTTTCTGAAAACTAGTAATAACTTCGAAAAAAATACGAACTCTTTTTTTTATTGAAGAGCTACGAGCTCTTTTCAATTTTAGTTCACCGAATGGAATTAAAATAGTAACTTATTGACTGAATTTAAAAGCAACTGATTAAAAAAAAAAAAGAACTTCCTAACTAAGCACATCCAATATATACAAAATTTATGGTATCCAAGCCTTATGTACAAAATTTTCACGTTTTTCTATTTTTTTATAAAGCTCATGTCATCAAAGATTTAAACACATATTTTTCATAATTTTTTCATTTTATAGTAGTTAAGAGTCTTGATCATAGTTTAAAGATGTAAGATCGTACTCCATTCGTCTCGAATTATAATAAAAAATAATTAATTTCACGTTTATTAAGGATATTAGTTGATTGTATTTAATTTTTTAAAATTTATAAAAAATAAATGTATTTTAGGAAAGTTGTATTGAGAATGGAACAAAAATTAAATAAGATAACAAATTTCTATGGATGTTTTAGGAAAGTGACATTGAGAATGAAACAAAATTTAATAAAGTTAGTTAGTTTTGCTCATATTTTAAACCAATAGAAATATTTTTTTGAAACAATAGAACTGTTCGACAAAACTAGGTATGAAAATAATAACAAGTTATTAAATGACCAAAGAAAGCATCCAACGTTATTTTATTTATATTTATTTTTTTTCTATATTCATTAATAGTATAAAAAATTATTAAATTACGATTAATTAAATTATTTTTCAAATATGTAGTCAATTTATTAATTAATGAAGTATAACAAAATTAAATTATAATTAATAACGAATTAAATACTCCATCGTCCCATTATCTTGGTAAAAAATGCAAAAAAATTTGTCCCATATTAAAGTAAAAAATTAAATGAAAAATCTTAAAGATTGTATATTGTATCAATGATTGATAAGTGAATAAGGAAAACACATTTAAAGATTTTTTTTGGAAACAATATTGCAATATGTATTAATTGCAACGATACGAAAATTTGTGTAATATCAATTTTTAATTAATAAATGAATCATGCATTATATTAAAGAGATATTTTCTTATTTTCATTGACTTATTTGACTTTTACTAAGATAATGGGACAGAGGGAGTACACATTTAATTGGGTTAAGGTAATTAATGTAATTTTAAAAAATATAAGAGGATATAATTGATAAATGAATTATTGAATGCTAATTTGGTTTCTTAAAAGTTACTTCAAGTAGTTTTCTGAAAACTAACTTCGAAGAAATACAAACTCTTTTTTTATTTAAGAGCTACGAGCTCTTTTCAATTTTAGTTCACGAAACGGAATTACAATAGTCCGATTAAAAAAAAAAACTTCCTAACTAAGCACATCCAATATATACAAAATTTATGGTATCCAAGTCTTATGTACAAAATTTTCATGTTTTTCTATTTTTTCTATAAAGCTCATGTCATCAAAGGTTTAAACACATAATTTTCATAATTTTTTTATTTTGTGTAAAAAAATTATCTCATCGAAGCATATTGAATTTCATCATCCTTATTTTAAATTTTGGTATAAAATTAATGCATCCAAACCTTAAGTACACAATTTTTTTGGTAAAACTCATGTCATGTAATACTCAAATACATAATTTTCAAGATTTTTCCATTTTGAATAAAAAAAATTATCTCATCGAAGCATAATGTATTTTATAACATTATTATTTTTTATTTTTTGTCGAAAATCAAGACATCTAAATTTTAAGTACACAATTTTCACTTTTATCCACTTTTCTGTAAAACTCATGTCATTCAATCCTTAAATAAACAATTTTAATCATTTTTCATTTTGTGTAAAAAAATCATCTCATCAAAGCAATTTGTATTTTATTATCACTATTTTTGGATTTAGGTCCAAAATCAAAGTCTTTTTTGGTAGAAGAAAAAATTTTTATTACCACAAGCAGAAAAAATACATCAAACCCAACATAATCCATTTATACTGCCACCTTCTAGGAAGGGTTCAGTTAAATAGATTATGTAAAAAAAGAAAAAGAGATTAAGAGCCACCTTCTAGGAAGGGTTCCCTTAATTACTAAGTCCTTGAATCTCTCTACAAATTCTATCCACTAGCTCCCTATTGGGCCAATTTCTAAAGTTCTTGCAACAAAAGAAGACCCTAAATGCAATTTCTTTTTTTATTTGACAAAAACGAAAAAAAGGAGTTCTAGAACTATCTGTGAATGTCCTTGCATTCCTCTCTTGCCAAGTATGATACTGAACAGCCACGATCAAGGCACGGAGGAGCTGTTGGAACGATTTCCTTCTTCCTGCGAATAGCGGCATTAAAGTCTTGATTACACAATTTTCTCGCATTTCCATTTTTTGTGTAAAACCCATGTCATCAAAACTTTGAATACAAAATTTTCATGATTTTTTCATTTTGTCTAACAAAAACTCATCTTATTGAAGCATCTTAGTGTTTTATCATCCTATTTTTGAATTTTGGTCAAAAATCTAGGCATCAAAACCTTATGTACACTACTAAAAATAAGACTTTTAAAATCGGCTTTTTAAACTCGGTTACTGTAAAACCGAGTTAAAAAAAATGCGATGGCAATTTTTTAAATAAATTCTAACTTTTAAACTCGGTCGATGGTCTTGTTGTTTGATCTGTCGAGTTAGAAAAGTTTTCCTAACTCGGTTGTTTCATCAGCCGAGTTAGAAAGTTCCTATTTTTTAAAGTTTTAATTTATTTATTTTTTAAAATTGGTCGTTGGTCAACCGAGTTAAATTTTTTTTTAAGTTTTCATTTTTTTTTAAAATTCGGTCGTTGGTTAACCGAGTTAGAAAGCTTTCTAACTCGGTTATTTGTTCAGCCGAGTTAAGAAGTCGTTCGAAAAAAAAATTAAAAAACTTTTAATTCGGTTAAATTAACCACCGAGTTAATCAACCACCAAGTTAAAAAGTCGTTTGAAAAAAAAATAAAAGACCTTTAAGTTCGGCTAAAAACCATCGAGTTAAAAAATTGTTAAAAAATAAAAATAATAATAATAATAAAAGGACTTTTAAGCTCGGCTAATGAACCACCGAGTTAAAAAAGTCCAACCCTAAATAACTCTACACACTCAGACGGTGCCCTAAAAGTCTTTCCCACGTCTTCGTTCCCGCTGCTCGTTACCTCCATCCCTAAAAAGTCCTCCATCCACCGCTGCCAACCACCGCCGTGCCTCTCGTTCTCGTCACCGTCTTGCAACCAACATTCCTGTCTCCTCTTCTTTCTTCACAGCAACCAACGTTCCCGTCTCCTCTTCGCTCTGCCTCCACGCGCAGCAACAGCAACCGACGACAACCACCACCGCGCCGGTTCTCCACGACAGCCTCCGTTCGTTTTCTCCGTTTTTACGTTTTTCTTCCTCTCATTGCAGCAGCGTTCGTTCCCTCCGTTCCTCCGTTCCTCTCACCGTTTCTGCATTCGGTCCCTCCATTCTCTAGGTTAATTGAAAAAATATTTCACCGTTTACTTTTTTGGTATCTATCTTGTATTTGCTCTGTACTTGGTTTCTTTTTACTACTAGTATCTAGTAGTAGATAATAACTAAGATACTAGATATTAGTAGCAATCGAGAGAAACAACACAAAGACAAAGACAAAATCAGCCACACTTGCTACTCTATACATAAAAAGCATTTATTTACCATTTAGAAGTATGTAAGGAGTCAATTTTTGTATATCAGCATGGTTAGTTGTATATATATAATCCATATGTAAATGTAGTTAATTTGACAATAATAGTACCCAAGATGTAAATGTAAACACTCTCAGAAACCAAAAACTAGCTTGAGCATGCGCTGTGCTGTCTGCGTAGTGTTTGCAACAAGAATTGGAATGATATACATACAGTATAGTATGCTTCAACAAGCCATCAATCCTTCCCATGTTATTTTAATGCTATTTAAGTTAGAAGTCAATACTCGAATCATTAATTCATTATATATTTACCTTATTGGTGGACAACCTTGTTTAACTTCCACTATGGTCTATGGGCCAAACTTCGGTGCAGCCACAAAGTGCAAATATATATGTGTGGCTTTGAGCACCCATGTTTGTTCTGTTATAACTATATTGTCTTTCAAGTTTAAGTCACTCTCTACTAATCTTTACTTGCTTGCATTATTCTTGGCTTCTCATATTGGAACTAAAGTTCTCACACTCTCACTCATTTGTTGGTGTCTTTGTTTTTTTTTGGTGTCTTTGTTTTGTTTTATTCATTTTCAGTCATTGATATTTGAAATTTAAATCATATTCTTTCAAATGCTTTGCAGTCCATTATCGAAATCCTCATTCAGAGTCTCTTTTGCAACTTCTAGAACTTCCATATCTTGATAGCAATCCTGAATCTAAGGGCTTGTCACCTTATCTATCTCCCTTGATTCGAAGAGGTAATGATTAATCTATTTTACTTTTTCCTTGCTAATAATGATGCATGAGAAGTCATTGTTCAATAAGTACATAATTTTCAAATATTTCCATTTTTTTTAAACTCGTGTCATTCTAGTCTTAAATACACCATTTTCATAAATTTTTCAATTTGTAAAAAAGACACAGCTCATTGAAGCATCTTGTATTTTATCATCCTATTTTTGAAATTATTTTAGGCTTAAATATGAAAATTGTCCCTATAAATATTGAGTTCTTTGAAATCAGTCCTTACTTTTTTGTTTTTTTGGTTTTGGTTTATGCATTTTGAATTCCCTTTGGTTTGAAAAGGAAAACTAGGATATGGATATTTTTGTCTTTTGATAACTAAAATATGGGCTGAGACAATTTTGTTTCAGTCTCAATGTTACTTTTTAAAAATATTCCTAGAAATTGATTATTTTATTTAATTTTTGTTTATTTCCAATGTTATTTTCCTAAAATACATCTATTTTTTTAATGATTTTGAAACAAATCAAAGATTAAATATAATTAACTAACTTCTTTAACAAATGTGAAATTAATTTTTTTTCCTTATATTTCAAACCAAAATGAGTATTTGGTAGATTATAAAGTCCATTCAAGAACCATAGTTGGTTCTTGGGATTATAACAAAACTATAGTGTGATTGTTTAGAGTATTCAAAACTGTGAGATAATATACTCCCTCCGATCCTATTTATATATCACATTTAGATATATTTTTTGTTTTTATTTATAGGTCATTTTTTCTTTAGAAAATATTTATTTTTATTTCTTTTATTTGGCCCCTATTCATTAACGTGAAATTATACATTTGTGAAATATATAATGTAAGTTAAAAAAATGTAATTACCCATTTTAATTTATGTTCTATAATTAAACATGACCTATAAATAAAATAAGGGTTTGCTTAACCCTCAGCCCTATGGATAAGAAGTTAAAAATGGTAAATAAACCTAGAAAAACTAAGTTCAGTATCACTTGCTGAATCATTAAATGTTTAGTTTTTATATAAAAATGCATTTCTTTTGATATTTTATCCTAAGCCCTATTTAAGAAAATCCATAAAATAAAAGAATTAAAAAATTGTTGTATTGGTTTTTAAGGTTAAACATGCTCTAAATAAGTTGCGCGTGACCTTTACGTCCGTATTTGCGTGACTTCTACGTCGCGCTTCGAGTTTAAATAGCATAGCGCGTGGCCAAATACGTGAACGCAGTTGATGATGTGATGCACAGTGAGTAACTAACACGGAAGAGTGAGAGAGGGGTTTGCGCGGCTTTCCGACCCTTTGTTAGCGCCGCCTTATCCATCTCTCTTCTCTCTCGATTCGATTTTCACTCTCTGAATGAAATTCTTTCCTTTGATCGATGGCGTTGCCTCATTCGAGTTCTGCAATTCAAAGAGAGAAGAAGAGAGAGAAAAAGTGAGAGAGAAAGAATGCGGCGTCGTATTCGACCCTTTATCACTGTCGCTTCCCTCTCTTTTCCTTTTTCTCTATCTTTCTTCCTCTGTCCTGAAACCCTAAAATTCTCTTGACGCTATTTCTTCGTTTGCGACTGCAATTCGATGTTGAGAGAGAGGAATTTGAATATTTTGTGCCCTATCCGACCCTTTGTCAGCGGCACATGTCTCTCTTCTCTTCATTCTCACTGTTTCGAATTTCTTTATCACTGATTTGACGAAACCGGGAACTTCTAGATAAAATTCGTTGCTAGGTATCGGTGGCAAGATTATTCGATGTTTCTGGAAAGTTCCATTCCAGCAAACTCGTATGATCTGTATGCTAATATTGATTTCTTTTTTTTTCCTAGCATATTGTTTGGGTAATTTAGTGGTTAATTAAACCTTAGAGTTTGTTTAATATGATTTGGTATTATGTGATTGTTTAAACCCTAGAGGTTGTGAAAAATGAAATCTGATGGTATGCTTGACCCTTGTTGCCTAATATGATTCAGAATTTGGATGAGACAATAATCGGTTGGATGACCCTATGAATTTGTCCAGATTGGATGGATGGTTGGATAATAATACTTGAACTATGATCTCATAGTACTGTTTGAATATTTTGAGCTATGAATAGTACTGTTGAGAGAGAGAGAGAGAGAGGAATTTGAATATTTTGTGCCCTATCCGACCCTTTGTCAGTGGCACATCTCTTTTCTCTTCATTCTCTAGATAAAATTCGTTGGTCTGTGTCAATCAGTGGCAAGATTATTTGATGTTGCTGGAAAGTTCAATTCCAGCGAACTCCTATGATCTGTATGCTGATATTGATTTTTTTTCTTGGCATATTGTTTGGGTAATTAAACCCTAGATGTTGTGAAAAATGAAATCGGATGGTATGCTTGACCCTTGTTGCCTAATATGATTCAGAATTCGGATGAGACACTAATCGGTTAGATGACCCTATGAATTTGTCCAGATTGGTTGGTTGATTGGATAATAATACTCGAGCTTTTGGTTGTCAGTTATGAATTCTTTTTATTCATAGCACTGTTTGGGCTATGATCTCATTCAAGAACATAAATAGTGGCTATACAAACCCTGGAGGTTGTTTTGGACTGAAAATAAATAGTGATTGCAAGTTGCAGCACAAATTATTAATAATTCATGTTTGATCCTTGTTGCCTATATGATTTGAAATCCGGATGAGACCCTGGTTGGTTGGATGCCTTCGAAATGATATTGCAATGTGAATTCTTTATTCATAATGAATTGTTGGATTGGAATTATATAGCTGAGCTTTTTGGTGGCCTGGTAATATGAATTCTTTATTAATAGTTTGGATTGGGAAGTCCCTAAAATACAATTGCTCGTGGCTTCTTTATTCTTTATACAATTGTTTTGTGATGAAACTAATTCAAGTATGGATTGTTTACCGCATAAATTCTATATGGTAGCTTTGGTGATGCTAAGTGCAGTTGCAATATGGATTCTTTATTCATGTTGTTATAACATATGGTATGGACTGTGCCTTAATGATGCCAAATGCAAATGTAACATGAGAATATGTGTGTGTTTGTTATAGCTAAATGCCCATGGGAATCACGAATAAGAAACTGCTTATTCATCATTTCTTAAAGATATCTAAATCTCTTTGCGTGAATATGTGTGTGTGTGTTTGTTATAGCTTGCTTCAGATTTTGACTAGAAAATTGGTAACTATTCTTGGGTTGCTATATTGTATAATGTTGCCTTCATCAAAATGTTTTACTCTCAGATCAATGGAGCTGATATCACAAGGGCATAGCTTCGTAATGTTTATGTTTTTTACCTGATTCTATGTACCATTGCAGCAATGCTTGAGGAGTTGCTCAATTTTATTATTACATGAACCTCTTCAAATGACTTAGAAATGAATATTAGTTCTATTCTTGTTTTTGATGTTGCTGGAAAGTTCAATTACAGCAAACTCCTATGATCTGTATGCTGATATTAATTTTTTTTCCTGGCATATTGTTTGGGTAATTAAGTGCTTAATTAAACCCTAGAGGTTGTTTAATATGATTTGGTATTAAGTGTTGAACCCTAGAGGTTGTGAAAAATGAAATTGGATGGTATGCTTGACCCTTTTTGCCTAATATGATTCAGAATTCAGATGAGACACTAATCGGTTGGAAATCCCTATGAATTTGTCCAGATTGGATGGATGACTGGATAATAATACTTGAGCTTTTGGTTGCCAGTTATGAAATATTTTTATTCATAGTACCGTTTGGGCTATGATCTCATTCAAGAACATTTGATCTTGATGAATCAGAATTTAAGTGGCTATATACAAACCCTGGAGGTTGTTTTGGACTGTGAAAATAAACAGTGGTTGCAAGTTGCTGCATGAATTCTTAATAATTCATGCTTAATTCTTGTTGCCTATATGATTTGAAATCCGGATGAGACCCTGATTGGTTGGTTGGATGCCTTTGAAATGATATTGCAATGTGAATTCTTTATTCATAATGAATGGTTGGATTGGAATTGTATACTTGAGCTTTTTGGTGGCCTGTTAATATGAATTCTTTATTAATAGTTTGGATTGGGAAGTCCCTAAAATACAATTGCCCGTGGTTTCTTTATTCTTTATACAATTGCAGTGCAGTTGCCATATGGATTCTTTTTTCGTGTTGCTATAACATATGGTATGGATTGAACCTTAATGATGCCAAATGCAAATGTAACATGAGATCTTTATTCTAATGTAAAAATTAAAATTAGGATTGGCTTGCTTGAGGCTATATGACCCTGTTATATGAGTTCTTTATTCTTAATGTAAAAGTGGATGGTATGCATTGTTTGTGCCTTGATGATCCTTACCGCCATCCATCGCCGCCGCTGTTGTTCAGCACCAATTCGATTTGAAACCTTGTTCTTGGTTCGATTCTCTTAAATCGAGAACGAAAAACCCTAATCCGTGAGTTCTTTTATAAATATTCCTTAATCCTTATTTTTAGTTTGATTCTCTGAAATTGGGAATAGAAAACCCTAATATGAGTTTTAGTTTATGATTTGTTTGGTAATCTGAGTTTTATTCCTGATTTTTCGTTTTTGGTATAGGATATTCTGGATTAAATTGAGTCAAGGTAAGAGTTCATTATTCATTTGGCAACTTAATTCATAATGCTTATTCATGAACAAGAAAATGCTTATGCTAAATCCCATGGGATCACGATTGTAGAATAAATTTGCAACTTAGGGACTGTTTGTATGAATTAAAACTAGAGTGATTCTATGAGAGTTATTTTGATGAGTGAATTTTTGATAAACAGCAAAAATTGCTTATGAAAAAGCTTGTTTGGCAGCTTTTGCTCTTTTTGTAAAAGCCTAACAAAGTGCAAGTGGTGTGATTTATATATCAAAATAATCACTTTTTTCCTGTGAAAAATGCTGAAAGAAATGGACCCTTAATTTTTAAATTTTACTTGCAATTTAGTCTTTGAATTCAATTATATGTAACAATTAGTACATGGATGTATCAAACTCGTAAATTATATCAACTAAAGTGAGAAACAACGAAGATTTGAATTTTGATTGGATTTGGGAAGAGCATCTAGAATAAACATGTACTATACATATGACGCGTCGTTAACTTGTTTTGCTTGATTCCGAGTTAGGATATACAAAGGAAAGGAGCAACATTACTTTCATAGGGCTGAACTTTCACCCGACACACGGCTCTGGTTGAGTAAAAATAAAAAACGAAATTGAATGGTATGCTTGACCCTTGTTGCCTAATATGACTCAGAATTCGGATGAGACACAAATCGGTTGGATGACCCTGTGAATTTGTCCAGATTGGATGGATGGCTGGATAATAATACTTGAGCTTTTGGTTGCCAGTTATGAAATGTTTTTATTCATAGTACTGTTTGGGCTATGATCTCATTCAAGAACATAAATAGTGGCTATACAAACCTCGAAGGTTGTTTTGGACTGTGAAAATAAACAGTGGTTGCAAGTTGCAACATGAATTCTTAATAATTCAAGTTTAATCCTTGTTGCCTATATGATTTGAAATCTGGATGAGATCGACCCTGGTTGGTTGGATGGATGCCTTCGAAATGATATTGCAATGTGAATTCTTTATTCATAATGAATGGTTGGATTGGAATTGTATACTTGAGCTTTTTGGTGGCCTGGTAATATGAATTCTTTATTAATAGTTTGGATTGGGAAGTCCCTAAAATACAATTGCTTGTGGCCTCTTTATTCTTTATACAATTGTTTTGTGATGAAAGTAATTCAAGTATGGATTGTTTACTGCATAAATTCTGGTTGGTAGCTTTGGTGATGTTAAGTGCAGTTGCAATATGGATTCTTTATTCATGTTGTTATAACATATGGTATGGATTGTGCCTTAATGATGCCAAATGCAAATTTAACATAAGATCTTTATTCTAAAAGTAAAAATTAAAATTAGGATTGGCTTGCTTGAGGCTATATGACCCTGTTATATGAGTTCTGTTATATGAGTTCTGTATTCTTAATGTAAAAGTGGATGGTATGCATTGTTTGTGCCTTGATGATCCTTAACGCAAATTAAATGTTAATTCTGTGATGTAAATTCAAGTTGATATGTTCGACTATTCGAGGAATAATCCTAAATGCAATGATAGTATCACTACAAGAAAAGTTGCAAGAAAGGTTAGTTAACTTGTTTTGCTTGATTCTGAGTTAGGATATACAAAGTAAAGGAGCAGCATTACTTTCATAGGGCTGAACTTTCACACAGCACACGGCTCTGGTTGACGTGCGCTTGAAACGTGCATTCCCAGAAGCTAATTGGGAGAGGGAAATTGGTGAGTTAATTGCAAAAGCTATGGAGAATGTTGGCAAAGAAGATGTTATTACAATCTCAGTAAGTTCTTATATCCTCATCTTAAAATTGTTTTGTATGGGTTTAAATTTAGCTTGACATTTTCCTTCGCGATATTAATTTTCATCACCACCATCTATTTTTGTGCGTTGCCTCCAAAGGGTCCATGGTTTGAAAATTTTTGCAATTATGTTATGCATTTGTGGATGTTTTTGTTTCTTAACAAGATTAGTTAAATATATTTGGTATGCTTTGTAGTTTTCAGCTATTGGAGAAGCGGATTGTAGTTGTTAGTCTTGATCTTAATCAATATAATGCATGAGCTTGCCTGATGAAATCGCAGGGACAAAGCATTTCTTCAAGATATCTAAATCTCTTTGTGTGAATATGTGTGTGTGTTTGGTATAGCTTGCTTCAGATTTTGACAAGAAAATTGGTAACTATTCTTGGGTTGCTATATTGTATAATGCTGCCTTCATCAAAATGTTTTACTTTCAGATTAGTGGAGCTGATATCACAAGGGCATAACCTCGTAACGTTTCTGTCTTTTACCTTATTCTATGTACCATTGCAGCAATGCTTGAGCAGTTGCTCAATTTTACTATTACATAAACCTCTCCAAATGACGTAGAAATGAATATCAGATCTATTCTTGTTTTTGTTTAAACATTAAAATTCATATGACCTTTTAAAGTTGGGATTATGTCTTTAGTAATACAGGTTTTGCATTGGCTTGCTTATGAGAGGGTTGCAACTTGCAACATTTTGCTTTCATTTTTTGTTTTTGATTGGAATTGTATCAAATTTAATGTAGCAAGAGGGGTATCGTACTTGTCTAATGTCACAATAAAAGAAATAAGATTTAGCCAGGGATCTTGACGTTGTGGGGTTTTTATTACATATGTAAAATTAATATTTATCACAGGGATCATATCCCATTCTATGTTACCCTTTGTTGTGGACCTTCAGATGGCAGCGACGAGCCAGCAAGGAAGAAGAGTACCCATGCTGATCAGCATTCCTTTAGACTTAAGCATGGTTCCCTTTTGGTTATGAGAGGTTATACCCAAAGGGATTTGATTCACTCTGTGCCTAAGCGTGCAAAAGGTGAAGGATTGGAAATACTATTGTAATTACCTTGTGCTGATGTAATTCCATCTACCAGGTTTCTCTCCTGTACTTGTTCATTCGTTCGTTTTCTCATTCTCTCAATTCAATCTCTTACCTTTTTTGCAGCAACTGCAAGGATTGGAAATACTTCTAAGGTATTCAATTTCTTACTTTTTTTGCACACGACTTGTTTGAGGCAATGCTTCTAAGTTTCAAAATGGAACTGCTGATGTTTCTCCCTGTATTTTAGGTGAATAAGGTTTTTGTGAATAAAACTGAGGTCATTTCTAAGGTTTTAGTGAATTTTGATTGTAACTTAAGCAGTTGCAATTTGAGATTCAGAGTTTAAAGGCTCAAAAGGTACTTCATAAGTGGATTGATTTTTTTAAACAGTTTGTATTGAACTCATGGCCTTGGGTATTGAACTCTATGTTTGTATGTAGGTTCTATTGCAATATAAGCTCAAGGTCTTACTGAAAAAAAAAGGTTCTTCAGGTAACAAACATAATTTAGAGGGTGCATGACAGTGAATGTATTAGTGAGCCACAATCTATCTTAACAGGGAACACAAAACAGGTTCTTAACTTCAATGAATCTCTCTTAACGGATTATGATTGAAAGCATGATCTGCTAACAATCATAATCAAAATCCATGATATGAATATTAAAAGCATGAATGACCAGAACCTGAAGTGTGTGGTGGACTTGGTCATTTAGCATTTAAAGAAGCTATCTTTCCTACTGATGTATTCAACCGGTGAATCCTGAACTATTAAATTTCACTTGGTCAGTCACCATTTGATTTTTGCATTTTTTTATGATATCATGATCTTGCTTTTTTTAATATATATATATATATATATATATATATATATATATATATATATATATTGAGCAAGTTGATTTGCTCATTTATTTATCAGCATGTTTCGAGACATTGCATTCTTTCACTAACATGAACAAAGTTGTTAATCAGAGCTCGGTTGAAATAACTATTGATGGGTCGTCTTTTTAGGACTTCTTTGATTATTACTGTCATAAATCAAGGACTAAATGATCGAGGAAACTGAATTTTCATTACATGTTATATTGTATTACCATTAAATTAAAAAATATTAGATGGAGCTTCTTTGGTATTTTTTAAATAGGAAGGCTAACAAATTATTTATGAATAAACATAGCAATTGCAATATCCAGATCTACTTGTAGAAGCATTTCCGATTTCTGCTATTATGTTCCTTAATTCTTCTTAGCAATTCAGTGTTAGTTATGGAAACAAGTGAACCTGCATTAGTTCCAGAATGGTTGAGAATTGCTGGAAGTGTTGTTGGGGCTAGAAATTCTGCTCAACACTGTGTGTCCTCGTCTACTAACATAGGTGCTCTCGATATTCTTTCTGAATTATTTATTGCTACTTTGATTTAATTCATAATATATGTATATTATCTTATTGTAGAATCTTGTATCTTTTAATGCATTTTTATGTGAGAAAAGTGGGCGTTTGAAGTTCTTTAAGCTTATAAATGTGTTACTCCCTTGAAAAAGGATGGAAATAATAATTAGCTTTATATTGTTGTGTATATACTTCTTCAGCCCATCATACAAGGAATAAATCTTCTAAGACTCCATCTCGATCTCTTTCTGCTCCTCGGGTTCTTGAGCTAGTTGCCGGCTTTACTAGCTCATTCATTATTATTCCTCAGGTAGTCAGGTATGAGTCTGGAGTGCATATAAGCCTTTTCTGGAATTGCTTGAATTTTGATTGGTTTCTTGATTGGTCTGTTCTGTTGTATTTAAATTGGGGATATCAAAGTTTGTAAATTCAGAAAATGTGACATTTTTTTAGCTTGTTGAGTTTTTGAGATTAGCTGAACTATTGTGACATTTGGACTAGCTTAGTTTTGTGATTCTTTTTCAGTTGGGAAACTTCTTGCAAGATCTGTGAATGATGAGAAACTGGAAGTTCTCAAGAAACCTGAGGAAGAGAAAAATTGTTGGTAAGGTTTATGCTTTTGTTAGTTAAAATTCATGTTCTAAACATTACCAAAGTGGACATTGATTCACAAGCTCTTGCTCCTGTCTTTTTATGCCTATTTTTGTGTCCTTTTCATTCTTGCTAAGTAAACTACGTTTTATTCGTAAAAGACTATGATGCCATTGGCTGTGTCTTGTTTACATTCTAATTAGAGTGGTGCTAAGAAATGGAATTTGAAAATACTGTGAGAAGCATTATGATGTCTTTGATATATAATTTTTATATATGTACCAAGACTTATGGTTTGTTGTTTGTGTATACTGCATCTCAAGGTGCAATACTAAAGTATGTTTGTCCCTATCTTAAATGCAACTTTAATATGAGCTCTATTTTCAAAATGACGATTCTTGGATGAGCCTTGATTAACCACCCTAAGTGCACCCTGCAGGATGAATTTGGCAAGATACGATATGATGGTCATCAACAGATTCACAATAAACCCAAATTCTTGGAGAAAAACACTTAAAATGGCTTACAAAAAGGCTTGAAAATTTATCTCCTTGGGGCTTAGAATGTGCCAAGAGCATAGAACGACATATGACATGATTAAAAATTATTACTGTCCTTGAGTTTTGAAGCAAATTTTAGTAATGTCTTCTAGAAACATTTTAATTTGGTGATAGCATGTCCTTAACTCCAGCTTAGAAAAAATGAAATCAAGCAATTCATCAATTGTTGGAGTCTATATAGTCAATGCAAAGTCTTCCATGATCTATCCTTTTCTTAACTAGGTGGGCAGGAGAAGATAAAGGACTCTTGCTTTCCCTAAGGATGCCTTTAGCATATATTGAATATGTTTTTTTAATTACATATATTGATATTGTTGGAATTTCATGGAAGGTGATAGTTCTACAGGTAATTCTTTTGGTTCTTGAATAACTCTGGAAATTGGTCTATATGCTTGATGGGACAGGTTATTCTTAATGAAAGCCAATTAGAAAGAAGGAAGGTCATATGCAGTGTTGCTGCTGACTGAATGTTCCATATTTAAATATATTAGCATGTTTTGTTTTTCTGAATCTAACACCAAAGTTGGCTAAAGCAAATATCAAACGTTATAGTTTGACCCCAATTCTCTTTCATTTCTGGTACAAGCTTGTTTGGCATAAGAAATGGTGAATAGTTGGAGTTTGGCCTCTATTAGAGAAATCCTCATATTTTTAGATCTTGTGAATCAAACCACCGGAGGCCCTTGATCTAGACAATCGTCATTTTTTGATGGTTTTTCCGCTTCTCACCGCAGCTCTTTCCACACCTCCGGATATCTGGTGCCAAATCGTCGCCCGTTTCCTTATTTCTTCGATAATAGAGTTGACTGTCTTTGTGGCATCGATTGTAGAAGTTCGTGAAGAGGCTGGACGAGTGGAATGAGGGAAAGCGGCTCGATTGACAAAAAAGAAGAGTAGCCCCCTAGAACCTGGCAAAGTAACTATCAATGAATTCCCGAGCAATTATTAGACTGCACATCAGATGTTATGACTATATTTCTGGTTTGTTATTGTTTGCAAGTCTCTCTATGAAGTTATATTTTCATTGTGACAGGATTTTGTTGGGATACTAACTGTTTAGCAGATAAGTCTCAAGATCTTATTATTGGAAATATATGCATTATTATCATTATTTTTATGTAGGCTTAATTGCATAATTGGTCCTTTATCTTATTTATTAGATTCACTTTGGTCCTTTATCTTTTTTTTGTAATTTACTGGTCCTTTATTTTTTTTAAAAGATTCAGTTTGGTCCTTCCGTTAAAATAAAGTTAAATGAGAAGGAATATTACAAGAATATTCCCCCTTCTAGGCTAATTGCATAATTGGTCCTTTATCTTATTTATTAGATTCACTTTGGTTCTTTATCTTAATATTCCAAGAATATTCTCTCTTCTTCTTCTTCCTCTGCTCTCTCCTTACAGTAGCGGCAGCCACCATAGGCGCCGCCGCCACTGCCCATGCCACCGTCACCGCCATTTTTAGAAATTAATCGGAGTTGTTAAAGCGTTTTGCATGTGTTTTCACACGTTTTCCAGCAGGTTCAGAGGAGGAGACCATTGTTGATAAGTTTTAGAAAAGGGACCCTAGAATTCGGATTTTGAGGAAAAAAGAACGAAAAACACGAATTTGTTTGAGGAATAATGAAAATAAAGCTTAAAAACCGTGAAAAATTGAAGAATGTTGAAGAAATTTGATGATTTTCGAGGGAAGAGGGTGTGAGCCCATGATGGCTGCCGCCACTGTAAGGAGAGAGTCCTTCCCTTCTCATTTAACTTTATTTTAACGAAAGGACCAAACCGAATCTTAAAAAAAAAATAAAGGACTAGTAAATTGCAAAAAAAAAGATAAAGGACCAATTTATGTATTATGTCCTATTTACAAAAATAGATTATGCGACTCTGGTTTTAGGAGGATCAGATGTAGGCATGCTACTCTGCCAAAATAATCACTTTAATTTGGTGAAAAAAAGTTGAAACAAACAGGCCGATAATTGGATGATAAATCAGAGTTAAATCCATAATAATATTTGAATGACTGATGAATGTTTTGGTTGTTAGGGTTTCTAGAAATTTGAAGTTTTGCCTTGGTGGGAATGTTTAAATTTCCTATGTTTAAATGTTTAAGATTTTTATTTAAAAACAAGTCATTTGCAAAAGTTTATTGAATTTAGTTACATTGCAGGAAGGGAAGAGTTCTTGTAGGAAGTTTGGAAACAATATGTAGGATTTTTATCAAGGGTGGGTTCTTATCATTTTGCCGTTCAATTTTCCATATAGCAAAAAAAGAGAGATTTCTGCTTTCCTTTACAATTTTAATTTTATGTTAGGGGAAGAACTCTTTCTGGATGTGAACTTGCCAAAAATTTCTCCACTTGCTAAAAACAACACTTAATGTAAAAAAGATTATTAAAATGATTTTTAGTGCACCTCTCTCAATGAGCACAAAATTATCATATACATGTTTTGGCACATTTTTGACATTTGCTTTTATTTCCGTTTGTTTGAGTTGGTTACAATGACAAGAGTAATCAAACTAAATGATGATTATATTTTGTTACAATGCTTTCACACAGATACTACTAACTTCACTGATGCAAATTCTGATCATTAATATTTGGCTTTTTGGTATCATAAACAAACAACGCAAATGATTTATCAGATTATGATGTTTTCCAATCAGCCAATTTTATATACTACTAGTCTTATATAAAATTGAAGATGAAGATTAAAAAAAAAAAACTGCATGAAGAACTTTCAGGCATAAGAATTCTTGGCTGGTGGAATGATTATTGTCTCCAATCAAATTCTAGCGCCAGAAAGAATTCTGAGACATGAGATTTTTAGCTGGTAACAATGGTCATTGTCCAGTCCCATCCATTCAAACTCTAGAGCCAGAAGAACTTTCAGGCATAAGATTCTTGGCTGGTGGAAGCATCGCGACAGCTCCTCTCTGTGGATCAGAGAACTTTCTATAGACAACTTTAAGCTTTGAATTCCCAATAGTGCAATGAAAGCTCACCAACAGTCTAGCACAATCCCTGTTTAGAAAGAAACATAGAAAGCAAAGAAAGACATCATTAACAATCACACAATATTCAAAACATTAGGAATCAAATAAAACATTAGGACTTGTAATTTACATGAGTTGTTCCTGTGAATAACCAGTGTGTAGCTTAAGTGTCTCATTCCAAATGGGAGTCTTATTCAAAGTGCACCTAGCTGCAAAGACTGCCGAGGCAGCAATCATTGATGGACAGTACATTAAGGTGGCATATTGCATCATTCCCAACTCAGAGAGAAAATGTGCCATGTTTTCCAGCTCTTGGTCTGGAACCGAAGCCTTGATGAAACGAACTAGGAAAACAAAAGGGGTAGGCACAGTCAAAGTCCATTCCAGCTTTCCAAGGATAATTTTCTCCATGACCAGAATCTGTTCATGAGTGTAAGCTCTATCTGAGAGACACACAAAGTCATTAACCTGAAAAAAGACAAGTTTTTATTAATTATCTCAGCCACCACTCACCAGATAAATTAATTATTTTGACATAGGATAAACTTTATAAGCGCAAAAAATTCGGAGAATTCACATTTGTTACCTCAGGGGGCCAGATTTCTTCATACTTTGATGCCATGAGCATAGCACTGACTCCAACCAATTGCAGTTCCCTCCTTGGCACAATCTTAACTGCTAGGAATCTATCAACTATGTTGATGGTCAGGTAAAGGGTTTCAAGTGAAAGGTCAAACTTGGTGTGCACATCTATCAGCCAATCAACCAATATGGCTCTCATCCTCTCATTAATCTCAGGCTGTGAATCCATGTAATCATGTGGATGGCTCTCATTCTTCATTGCAAATGACATATTAGAATTAGAATGACATTAATCTAATCTAATATCAAATAATTCACAAATTGACTGAAAAAGTAGCAGTAATAATAAAAAGGAAACATGTTTGATACCTCCACTAGCTTAAAGAACTTGTACATATCTTCAATGTATTCCACAGCGGCAAGTTCATTGCCGGCATCAGCAGCATCAATGTCAATTATCTGCTCCTTAGGTTTTTTAGTCAAACCAGCAGCTGCCTGCAAAAGAACATCACAACAAAACAATTAGTAAGGACACAACATCAATCACAACATGGTCAAACTTCAAAGACTAAGAGTGCATTATTTTATCAACCTTGCTTCTAGCTGTTAGAACTGAAGTAAGTGTCTGTGATTTCTTCTTAGCATCTCCTCCTTCCTTTTTCTTGTTCACAGACTTGTCTTTTTTTATCTCCTCTTCAGGGCTAATTTCAATTACTTCCGGAGGCTTTGGTTTCGCAGTGATTTTCTTCTCAGCTGGCTTCGGTGCCACTCTTTTAGCAGCAACAACAACCCCATCAGGCTTTGGACCAGCCACATTAGGAATGGCCAATTTCTGCAATTAAAAAAACAGCAAAAAAGAAACTAAATCATAACCTGCTACTTCACTATAAATTGAAACAAACATACAATGGAAACTGCAACAATCAAACAAGTCCTACAATAAAAAGAGAGTTGTATTCACACCTTGTTGTTTTCAGCAGCTGCTGCAGCTTGTGCATTTGCAAGTAGCTGTGCACAAAAACTCCTACAAGAATCATAAAAAAGATCATATAAATAGGGATAACAAAAAAAAAAAACCAATACAACTACTTAAACAACTTACAGAAACTCCTAAAAGAATCATAAAAATAAGGATAACAATGTTCACTATTAAAAGTGACAATGTTCACTATTAAAAGAGAAACATAAATAAAATAGAGAGAGGGGTACCTTGTGATGGGGCGATTTGGTTTGATCTCGACGCCATTAACCCGATCCAAGTTTCCAATGTCCCCTAATGCTTTGCGATTTTTTCCATCTCCAGCACCATTCTTCTTCTGCTGCTTCCCCCCTCCTACAACTCCTCCATCACCTTTCAGATTTTACAAACCATTAGCAAAAAGATCATATTTTTGGACCTAAAGACAGAATCACATGCCACCAACTATGCGAAATCCAGAGGAGAAAAAAAAAAAAAAAAACTTTTTTGCTCTTTTGGATTCTTATAAGATTGGTACGAAACCCTTAACAATTATTCAAAACTACCCTTTACCAAAAAGATCTTAGCTTTATAAGAAAAAATATATTTTTGCTGATGGGTCCTTAAAAGATTGGTATCAAACATCAAACATCTTAACAATATTGTAAAACTACCCATTAACATTAGACAAATTCAAATGCATGTAACTATACTAAATACTTCAAAAATATATTTTTGCTGTTGGATCCTAAAAAGATTGGTTATCATTGAAGCTTTTCCAGGCAGGTATCAAACAACATAACAATTTGCAAGACAACCCATCAACCAAAAAAGCTTTTTATCCAAACGCAGAGTCACAACCAAGAAGCTTTATTTCAAACTATGATAAATCCCCCCAAAACGATGAAATTAGCCCTGAGAAGAAAAGTTGAAGCTTTCGAGGCATCAAACATCTTAATAATTTTGCAAAACAACCCATTAACCAAAGAGCTTTATATTAAAACGCAGGATCCCAACCAAGAACAAGATTACATATTACATTAGTAGAATAAACTTAAAAATAAATAAATAAAAAAAACATTGAAATTTGAGATCGGTACAAACGAACAAGATTAAGAAAGAGAGAGAACCCCATAGATAATAATATACCTACCTCTGGCTTGTTGGTGAAGTGGAACGACAGGTCTTGAAGCCATTGCTCGAATCGAACTCTCTCTCGCTTGTCAGTGTCTTGAATGAATCTCTCTCTATCTCTCTCTCTCTCTCGGTGAAGAAGAATGAATGAATGAATGAATGAGTGAGATGAGGCGAAAGAGTGAAAAAGACCTTGTCTTTTGAAGCTGAAGGATGCGACGCTTCTCTAACTCAACGGTCGAATTTTTAATTGAATATTAACCGTTGGATCTTTTGAAAGATAATCCAATGGCGGAGAACGTTGCTTTGGAGAATTGTAGCCGTTGGAGACTAAAAAAGGAAAGTCACTGACAGTATTTTCTTTTTAGGTGTGTAGGTGTCAAAATACTAGTGGGTTGGGTTGATTTTTTTTAAGTAACCCAATTAAGTATGGGTTGGATCACGGGTTTATTAGCTTAAAAATTAATTAATCCAACCCAACGCGCTCATTTAAATATATTTTATTTATTTATTTATTATTAATATATGTTATGCTTAATTTTTCATGACTCAATGTTAAATTGTGTAATTGTATTGTTTATGGATAATTTGGTTCACAATTGTGTACTCCCTCCGGCTTGAAATATAAGCAACAAAAAAAACATAATTCATTTGGTTTAAAATATAAACAAAAGTAACTAATCTTCTGAAATTTTATTTCATTTCCGATGCTAATTTCTTAAAATATATATAGAAAATGGTTTTCGCATTTAATTTTTGTTTCATTCTCAATACTATTTTATTAAATACCTTCATTTTTTTATAAATTTAAAAAAAATTAAATACAATCAATTAACCTTCTTAATAAGTGTGAAAGTAGTTGAATTTGCTTATATTGTAAGCTGGAGGGTGTAATTGGGTTGATTTGGATAATATTTAATTACTTATTTATATGATTTTTGTTCTATTTTTTAATTTTATTTTTATATTTATATAAAAAAAATTTAATTTTCATTTTATAGAGGCCAAGATACATAAATTCAATCACTCCACCTAACCCAACCCAACTCAAATTTCTATGAGTTTGATTGGGTTAGTTTTAACATTCAGCAACCCAACCCAAATTATTTTCACATGTTACACTCTTAATTTTATGTTTTTTTTTTTTTTATAATCAGATAAGGACAGTATAATATCTAAACGAATTTATTTTAATAGTTTTTCTATCTTATACATCCCATGTATATTATAATATAACATAAATAGTAAAATTGTATTGAAAACTAAATATTTATTATTTTTAATTCATTAAATGTTTCAATTTTCAATAAAACATTTCTATTTATGGTATAATTAACCTATGCATAGAATGACCCTTATTTTAATAGTAATATCTAAACTAATCTAATCTAATCAAATCACACACATATATATAAAATAATACTATAATATTATATATAACAAAAAAAAAACTAACCAAAAAAGGAATACACCAAAAATACGAGGGGAAATGGTCTTCTCAATTTTTATCTCCTAAATTAAGTTTTCTATTAAATTTTTTTCAAAGTTCTTAAGTGAGAGACTAATTTTCTGGAGTATATATAATCAGGCACATAAGCAGGGATTTCTCCCAATATAGTATAAATACAAGAAAAAAGAATGATATCATCAACTCTTAGGGCATCCACAAAAAGTCTTAATATCATACTGTGACATATTAGTATTATTTCCATTATTATGTTATAAGATTCAATTTTATATTTTTCTTATCTTCCATCATAACAGTTAAGACTTGCCAGACTCATTAAATATATGCATCAGCATCACACCATCATGTATTTTTAGACTCAATTTCATTTTAATAATATTTTTTAAATGTAATTTCAATAATGTTAATTACTTACTATTTCTAAAAAAAATCTCAAATATTTAGTTATGATATCAATATATAAATTTCCAAAACTTAGATTTTCATTCAAATAATATTTCAAAATTAAAATATTCAATTTTGTGTTAAAAATGTGCCATAACCATTTTTTATAAGAAAAAACGGATTGCAATAATAATTTTAATAGTTCTATGTTTTTTACATATCCATTTTTTAAATGATTCTTTTTATATATCAATATTTGAATAAATATATACTCAAATATATTTATATATCATTAATATTTATTTTTTCAAAATAACACAGTATATTTAAAATATTATTATTTACTATTTAAAAAAAGAATATTAATATTTACTATTATTAGTTTATTTATAATTAAGATAATATAAAATAAAAAGATGATATAAAATAAAAAGAGAGAAAAGACCAAAAAAAATAGGATCCACATACACAACTTATAACTTTTTAGCAGATTTTGAAGAATAACAGTTTTATAGAAAATCTATCTCCACTAGATTTTGAAGAATGACACATTAATTATGATGGACTCCCGAATTTGGAGTATCCTACTTTTACGCAATTCACATGGTTCAACTGTTAAAACTCTTTACCAGACTCTACTATGGTTACCCTTAGGATTGAGTTTAAGGGGGAAAAAAAAGTAATTTTACATTAAAAAATGTTGGATTTAATAATAAGAAAAACAATGAACTTAGATTTCCGAAGAACATTTACCATTTACTAACTACTTATTCCATCTTTAAGTACCAAGGTTTACATAACCCATAAATATATGATTTTATGGACATTGTAACCTTTTCTTTATTTAGAATATTTTAAGAATTTTGATTTAATTGAATATATTTCTCTATTTTTAAATAAGATTAAAGATTAATGAGTGTACATTGACGGTGTAACGATTTTTACACTATCAGTCCATGATTCATCATTCATTTGTATTATTTTTATTTGAAAGTCAACGGCCATAAATATATGAATGGTGAATGATGTATTGATGATGTAAAAAACTGTCGGTGCACTATCTATTTTCTCTTTTTAAAATAAGGGCATTTCACTACATGAGTAATGTAATTCTTTTCATAATGTAATGTTTGTTTTTCGTAACTAACAAGTGTTACTTAGAGATTATATATTGGCTTGTCGGATTTCTCATGATTAGCGAAACTTTACACCACTCAATCTAGCTACTTGTTGGTCACATTATTGATGTGTTTTTGACCTCTTCCCCTCTATCTATGTAGACCCAACCACCACAACCTTAACCGTTACCGCTTCTAGATTAGTGGATATCTGATTGATGGTGTGATTCTGTGTGAGGGAGAATTATAAGTTTATCAATTTCATTTGCCATTTGGGTTCAATTTTAGGGTATTGACAAATTTTTATTGAATCATAAGTTTTGCTTTTGGTGACCAAACCTATAATTGAAGTTTTAGCAAAAAAAATAACTATCCTAAAATTGAAAATTTTATAGCCACAGTTTCCTAATCGCACCATCATCGGGTATCAAGAACATTAATCAGCGCTGGTAAAAAAAGAAATTCAGCTAAAGAATTGATTAATCAGCATTGCAATTTGCGTGAAATTATGAATTGAACCGAGTAGAAATCACATATAATTTTGATAGAATTGATTTGATTTCTTAATCTAAACTAACCTAATCAAACCAAATCAACTTTATTTTTATGAATATTTCTACCATGCAAACAAATTTTGGATGGTTACACAACAATCTCCTAAATAAACCAATGGTTGATTGACACGTCAGTTAATGAAGTTTTAAATCACTGTCATGTCAGCTCATATTAGCTGATTTGTCAAACAATCATTAGTCCACTAAGGGATTGTTTTGCAACCCTCCAAAATTTGGTTGCATGGAAGTAGTACCCTATTTTTTAACCTCGGATTGGATGGTTTTTACCTAACAACCAAACCGAACCTTTATCTTTATCTTTGAAATCTTTGTCTTTCCAACCTTTAATTTTTTGCACTTTGCTAATTGCTTAATTGCAACTTCACCTTCCATCCATTTATTTCTTGTCTAGTCTTTACGTTCCATTTACTTTGGAGCAATTTACTTTCCTAAATCATTTTCTTTTCAAGTCATATATTTTTCAAGTTATTTCAATTCAAGCACTTTTTCATTTCTTGTATTACTTTCAAGCAATTTAAATTTTTTAAAGCCTTTTTCATCTCACTTGCTCTTTTATTTCACTGGGTTGCCATTTGAAAACGAACACGATTACAATATGAACTTGTCAGAACCCACTACTTTCAAATCAGGTAAAAAATCTGGACTTGAATTCAATTTTCACCATAAACACAATTATAAAATATTGAATTTGTTACAACATGATTAGGCAAATAATAAAAAAAAACATGCCTAAAACAATGCAACCCAAATTAGTGGAAACCCAATTACAAAGATGCAATCATATCTTTTGTTTAACAAAACAAGCACACATGTATACTTACTCACACCAAGAATATAATAATACTCACTTTTCTAGAAAACTCAGTCAGTTAAGTTTGCTCTTACACTAGATCATCTGGCCCTGCAAGCACAACCTGTGGTAAAAAAAAAATATACTGCAATTAATTGCATGAAAATCTAAATGAAAGGAAAAGAATGCTCGGCTCTGAAAAGCAAAATGGTAACATGTCAAAACAATAGGGAGAGCAGAATATCAGTATATGAATCAGTAGATAGATAATCAGGTTAGAGAAAGATGCATACATTGCAATCAAGAGCATATTTCCTGGCAACCATAATGGCTGCATTTCTTTCTTTCTCTGATTCAAAGGTTAATACAAATGAGAGCCCCTTTCTAGCTTGCCAAAACAACGACTTCGCCGCATTACTGAAGTCACCTCTAACTCCACATAGCTGTAGTTAAATAAATGTTAGTTTAAGGATAGAGTTCATAGGGAACTGAAAGGATGGAAAACTGAAAACATAGTACCTAGATGAAAGGAATATTCTGTATATGGAATAAACTGACATTATAAAAGTGTAGAAGTACCTGCATTGATGGAGAGTAAATCTCTCTAGATTTTGTAATCCAGCCTCTGCATAGCTTTATCCTCATTCTCCCCACACTAAATGAATGAGTGGAACGTGATGAGTGATCTTTTCCATTCATCTGAGAAATTAGGACCTGCATAATACCCAGATTATAAACTTTTAAAGAATTATAGGTCCAAAAATGTCCCTAATCCAAATAAAAACACTTGTTAGATAAGCAGACAATACATAACATAAAGAGGAGAATAAGAAGAAGTGAAAATAGATAGATAGATAGATAGATAGTTAGGTAAGCATGAAAAATAAAATAGCAAATGAATTGAACATATGTACAAAAGTCACTCTTTTAGGCTGGAAAGGTCCCAGAAGTGTGAGCCTTTCCTTAATTTAATAAAAATGTCTCGGAAAATATAGCATCCACCAATTGATAATTGTAAGTCTTTTTTGCCAGGAGCAGGAACAGTAAAAATTATTGAATGTAAAGTGTGTAGATAACATACATTAAAATCAGAATTAGATTTTCTGAGAAGCGCCTCCACATGGCTTCCAAGTCCTGAAACTGGTACACGCAAGAGAGGTTGCTGTTAGCATTCCTTTTCTACTTTTGCATGCATCAATGTGTACTCTCCGGGATAGGGTAACCTCAACCACTTAAGCCCAAACCAGAAATAATGTTAGGAAAATCAAAAGATAAGGTACATGACAAAAACTAACCTGTTTGAATGGGATCAGTTGTTAGTGTGAGTTTTTGGCCATTGGAGACAATGTCTACTTGTAAGATTCTCCCAACATCAAAGGGGTCTGGAGCATATATTGATCCATTGGCACCTGATAATTAAAGGTAAACCGACTTAAAAAATTACAACAATATTCGAGAGGATTAATTAGCTGTTGGAGCCCAGTCAAGCAAAGATAAGGGTAAAGAAATTCAAATACTGAGCTGCATAGAGTACATTCAATATGTATGTTACAAATATAAATAGGATTTCATCACCAAGATTGGAGCCATAGATCTTCAAAAGAATCATGGAAGCATTGTTATATTTTTAAAAAGGAAAATGAATCACATAAAAATTTTTGCAGAACATATTAGCAATTTGTATTTTGAGATTCTAAATTTACTCTGACAGCAAAAACAAGTCCTTGCTACTTTTATGAATCAAGTAAAGATGAGTGGCATACTTTTTATCGGTTGATAAATGTTACATTTTAAAAAAGCCAAAAAACTTGAATTGTGTAAGCATCTGCGTGATGTGAACTCTGGTACTCAAATATTAGTTATTTTAGCCAGATTCCCATGAAAAATGTTTTCCACAAATAGCCACATCCCCGTACCAGAATCAGCATTTCAGCACTATCTAACTGTAAATTTGTTGAGAAAAAATCTACAATCCATATCAACCAGTTTATCCATAATAACCAATGTCCTAATGTCCTCCACCTTCTAGTTAAACATATTACCTAACTCTCTTAAACGCTTAAGTTATTAGGTGCAGTTGCAAGAATAGTTCCACGTTACTATATCTTTAACACCCCACCTTCGTGCAAGATCATTATGGACTTGAAGCATGGATAATGAAATGGAGTCAGCAAAGATTGAATCCTGACCACTCAGCCAAAAGAGAATTTGATACATGTCAAAAACCATACCAACCTAAAAGAATACGACATACGCTAATGGGTTGGGGCCATGGAATGATTTCATATCTCTAACACACTCCCGTGCAAGAGTACTTTTGGGTTTGGAGAGTGGTTAATTACATTGTGCTATTCGTTTTTGCTAATGAAGATTGGACGTTAACGAACTCCTGAATATTTGACATAAGGGCTATGATGGTCATGTCAACTGTCAAGGATCAACGAGCCTAAAGGCTCAAGCTGTTAGCAAGAGGTACATGAAGGATTTTCCATCTCTAGCATAGGTCTAGAGTGGAAACCAAAATGATCTGTAACCACTTTGGTAATCATAATTAAAAATAAAAAATTTCCAAAAGGTTATCATACTTAGAAATCAAGTACTGTACAGCATAACTAAACTAAACCAGTACACTAAGAGGCCTCAATCTTGAAGCATTGTTTGAAATCAATCAAAAAGCGAGATACCTGAAATAACTTCCCTCCAGCTGCCTTCAGATGACAAGCGGTACCACTGAAATGAACATTTTGAAACCTGTGGTACTTTATCCGAGCAAGGCCGGACTTGCACGTACGAACCCAAAGCGTCAGAACCATCCAACTTATATAAAGAAGATTTATTCTGCTCATCCCTCTTGCTCTTTGTTAGCTGGCATTGAGGAAATGAAGTTATTGCAAGAAAAGCATACTTGAGAGTATTAGCAAGTTAATATTCAATGCTTAATTCCTGTTGGTAAAAAGAAGGTAGACTAGACAACAGCAGGCAAATGAGTCAGACTTTAAATCAGCTATAGGTCTATTTTGACAGAAACATCATCAGATAGTATTTCTTTTGTTAACTTAGACAGAAAAAACAAATGGACTTTGCATTCATTTGCCATATATGAGCCATGATCAGCAAGAGAAAAATCAAATAATTATGTTTGCAACTTTTCACCGACTATCAGAATTTATCATATTCAAGAATTACGTTATTTGTAGGAACAGTCGTTATTATTCCTTTTTCTTTAACCATTTTCCACAAAAATATTTCTTCCTATTTAATTCAGCCATCCTCAAAAACTGTACTCAAATCAAAAGAAATCTAGGTCAAGTTCAGTGGCTGAAATATTACTAAAGTAACAAGAGAAGTATGTCAGTATATGAATGGTTATTAAATCCATTGCACTGTTTCAGTTCTTACTGCTGTTGCGGAATTTAGGTACAGGCTGTGATGTCAGTGCTAGATGAGGTGACTACTGTTTTATGTGGGGGTGCTGTTAGTAACATTTGCCTATGTAGCTTCTTCAATCTGTTAATTGTGTAGGATTGGCGTTTAGAATATAGGAGGGGCATACAGTATTCTAATTTTGTTCTGTTAGGATTTGCTTGTTGGGTGGGGTATTTTGGTTGTAATTGTTTTGGTTAACTGTTGTATCTGGTTTTAAGCTTGAAGTAACTCACTTCTTTGCTTCTTCTTAATAATATTTTTTCTTATAAAAAATAAATTCATGATTTTCTGGAAAATATAAAAATAAAATAAAAAATTTCTTGGGTACAAAAAATTTAGGGACAGAAGAGGTTGCCTAATTCCTCCATTTGGGTTGTGGTCTAGCTAGTTGGGCCTACTTTTGTGCAGCTGGAAAAAAGAGTTACAAGGAATACACTACTACTGTCCAGCTACAACAAAAGCTATAAAACCGCTCAATCAAATCTAGTCAAATTGATAATAGACGTTCTTGATACTTAATTAAGCAAGTAAACCTAGATATCAACAAACCTCTTTCTGAAGCTTAATTGAAAATATAGATTTCTCTCGAATTTGATCCCTTAAAGCACGAAGTTCATGTTCCATGGCCATCACCTGAAGTCATAATAAAACTCTAGTAAAAAGTCCAATACCATTATGAAGAATACTTAAAAATACTTACCTTAAATTATTATGTGACAATGATGGGCATAACACAAGTATCAGTACCGTTCCCAAAATGACATGATGTATACATATGAATTTTTTTTTAGCTGTTTTAGCCTATTATTTCACAATCCAAAATGATACAATAACAATATTACAATATATTTTTCATATATTCAAACAGGAGTGTATCTTGTCAAAATGCTTAATTTATTATTAAGCAGAAACTATCGGCTGCGACAGGAATGAGGAAGCAAAAAGCAATACACCTTGCTTGGCTGATGCAACAATTTGATTCTTCTAGCCTCTTGAACCTCTTCTACTAGTCCATGCACATCCTGAAAGTGAGGAACAGCAGAATGTGTATATTTTCATACAATTCAACGGTAAGACATCTTTAGAATTTTTTCATGTTCAATTGTCATTAAAAATTGAAGAATGATATACCACGATATGAAGACACTATGTAAATGACTAGCATAGAACCACACACAATGTTAAAGTTATAACAAAGTATTCCGGAAAACAGGCTTGAAGTTTCATCCAATAAGTTTCAAATCTGCCCCCAATAAGTCGCTCAATTGGTAGAGTTGTGGCCTGTGGGAAATATAGTGCGAGAGCCTAGGATCGATCCCTCACAGCTGCACAATTTCCCCCATCCCCCTTCCCCGCCAAAAATTTTGCCTATAAAAAAAATTAAGTTTCAAATCTATGATACTTTGAGATTTTCTATTCCAAGTTTGTATGGGTCATCAATGTTAAAATGTTCACAATATTTTTTAACATATATAATCAAATTGTTAAGATTTGAGTCAACATAACTGCTAAAGCTTCCACCAGCTTCTTAGGATGTAATCTGGTAGCAGTGTCCATCAGCATACCGAGAACTCCTCTTTTCTTTCCAAGAGTTGAATTATTCCTTTTTATAATTCATACATATGATTCTCTCATGCACTTATAACATTATTTTAGTGCAAGGTTATGTTTGATCATGAATTCATTAATGCTAAGATAGTAAGATATACACACATTACACATCCACAAAAAATTGTGATATCAAACAGCATGTTAGAACCTGTGGTTTAGAAGCTTGGTTAGCTTTTTCTTGTTCCTCGAGGGCCTCCCCAATTCTAAGCACCACTGCCCTAGCACTCTCAATTTCCGCACATGCAAAAGACTTCTCTTGATTAACCAACTTTTTTGCATCTTCAGAAGCCTATATAGAACAAAGACAAATTCAGAAGTCAACATATTTAAATGGAAGAACTAGAAAATTGAAAGTAATTCAGAAAGTCCTGGAGAAGGAAAGATTTTTCAGCAGTTAACATTGTCTAAACAAAATACTTGTACTAGTGATTAATTACTGTGGTTGAACATATTAAAGAGAATAATACAAATCAGAAAAAATAATTTTAAGAGTGATCAATTTGATTCCATTGGGTAAAACGTGAAGTGAAAAACCTGCTAACAGGAACAGTTGACGATTTTATGAAAGGTGACTTGGAAAGGAAAGAACCAAAGGTGCCCTTCTATGAGACTTTGATGCCTTAACCAATTTAGGTAAAACAATTAGTAATAATGGTGTATTTGCAAATGACTAACAAATTCACATGTCAAACTAGGAATTCTCTAACCATTGTTTTACAATTGTCCGAAAAAATCTAAATGAAACATTGTAATTTGAAAGAAGCATCAACATTTAAAATTTAGAAACTTTTTCAGTAAATCTTAACCGAGGGTGGAAACTTCAGATGGTGATTCTATAACCATATAGATTGTTTAGATGTCAAAAAAACCTGTTTGAGAAAGTTTGCAAGCTTTTTCACTTCAAACTTCTCTTGGATCAATTCCCCCTCATTTTGAGTCAACTTAACTGCTAAAGCTTCCACCTGTAAGGAATATATGAACATTCAGCATCATAAACATAAATTGAAGGGGAGGAAATAAAGGATTTTTTGTCAGGCATTTTAGATTACTTCCTAGAAACATGTGAATAAGGGGAAAAAATGGAGGCACACTACACAAAAGTGATCCGAATTTTTTTTAAAAAAAAGTGCAAGACTCAATATTGTGTCCATCCATCAGTGAGAGAATGCAATGTCATTTCAAACTTTGAACAGAGTACTGCATTCAAATTTAACTGTGGAATAGTAAAAAATAACTAACCATAGAGATAGCTTTCTCAACATCCTCTTTATTTCTTCCAGCGAAGCGACCTCTTAAAGATTCTAATGCATCTCTTAGCTTTTTCAAAAGAACATGTCCCTCTAAAGATGCCACATCTCTTAGCTTTGACTGAAAACAAAGAGAAAAAATAGTATGATTCATTGTATCATCAGAAATGGAGATTAAAAAAGATCCAAACCTCGTTGCAAAAATTAATGAACAGATGAATGGCAAATCATGGTCAGTAAGAAACTTTATTTCGACAAAGGAAGTCTTAATTGACTGAAAAAGGATCTTCTTTCAACCCGATTTTTTTTTTTTTATTTTCTCCTTCTACTTTTTTGGCAGACTAATGTGAATTTGATAGAACTGGTGCAAGTTGAACATAAATAGGTTTTTTATACTAAGGAAAAGAAAAGATCAATTGTTGACCATAAGCTAGTATAAATGACAGGAACCTCATTAGACAACTTAGCAGCTGCAGCCAAGTTCTTGTCAAATTTACTGGCAAGGTCACGAACTGAGATATGCTTGTGCTGGTCTGACAAATTGGAAGCTTCTTCTTCAATAACATCCTTCAAGGAAGGACCCTGGTTATCCTCCATTGGCTCATCCAGAACTTGATTATCAGCTGCCAGTTTATACTTTGGAAAACCATTAGAAATAAAGCTCACATCAGCAGAAACAGGTGGAACTGCTTCCATTGGCATCTTGATTTCAACTTCAGGACTAATCTTTGTCATGGTGAAAATGGACTGTCTGGTAAGAAAATTAAGTGCGTTATTAGTACCAGACCTTCAGTTAAGAATATCTAAGTAATGAGTCAAAAGTAAAACAAAGTTCAAGTATAGAAGACTGTATTACTTCACGAGAAACTAAAATCAGTACCGATTTTAATGAACTAAGATAGAGGGCAAATGTCCTGTTATACGAATAACGTAAAACCATAAATAATCCTAAAGCTGATATTTCTGGGATCTGTCTGCTAAATTAGATGCTCCTTTACCAGGAAATAAAAGTGTTTTCACTTAGCTGAACAATGTTGGATAATCAAAGCTCTATATTTTCACTCTTACTTTATATGCATATGAATGCACTTTAAGCTGCATCAAACACATTTGATTATGTGCTAAGCGAACTAGAGTCTAGACAACTGTGAAAGGACATTCCAAATTCATGTCCTTGCAACTAAGTGTGTTAAACCAAAATGACAGATGGAATAACATGAAATTAACCATTATGTGGTAGATTTCTATCACAAAACATATAATTCTTTTACTTCCTACTTTTTTTTTTTAAAATGAAAAAGAGAGATCAAGTGCAGTTACCAATTCACTATGGCAACCATTATACATAAAAAATTACCAAACTACTACATTTTCAAATCAAATGAATTTCCAAGTTAGTGCAGTTAGTTTCAAGAAAATAAAAAATGCAAATAAATGCAAAAATCAGTCATGAATTGGAGAGTGTATAAGGTTTCTTCACCTGCACAAAAAAAGTGAACAAACATAAAAATAAAAATAAAAATAAAAAATTGATGAAACCATAAAGATCTACACAACAAAAATAAAAAAATTGCAGACAATGGCATAGGTTCCTAATAATAATAATTCATAAGTCAATAACTTCTAAAAAAAATGAGAGATATTAAACATATAAAATAATTCAGAGAAATGTAGTAAAAAAAAAAAAAGAATTGGTAATTTGAGATCATGCTAGAGAAAATGTCACCACTAACAATTACCAACTTCTAAACACATTTCTATATATTATCGATCCACATTCCAAATTTTATTCCATTCCCAAAAAAAAAAAAAAAAAAAAAAAAAAAAAAAAAAAACTTACTTTTTTTAGCAGCACCAGCACTTGAGGCTACTACAGAAGGAAGAGTATAAATAATTAAAAAAGAAAAATGAGAGAGGTAAATTGAAGTGACTAGTGAGTCATGGTGACAAAGCAGTTGCAAATTCCATTGCATGTAACTCAAAAATGGAAATGCTGTGAGAATGAGCAGAAAACTGAAAAGAAAGAAAGAAAGAAAGAACTAACTCACCAATGAATGAGTGAGGCAGTGAGCAAAGAGTGTGATCAAAACATAGAGAGAGAGCAACAGGTAAAGCCGGTTGCAGGTAATGAAGGTGATTCTATGCAAAAAAAGAGAAGACAGGATTGAAGTTGAAGAAATGAGAAAAACAAGGGAGAAGAAGAAGGAGAAGAATCTAAAGAGTGGTCATTGCTGATTAGAGTTGCTTTTTAAAAAGGTAAAAAAAAGAAAAGAGAGGAAAAAATGAAGAAAGAAAAGAGAAAAAGGGTTGGTGTGATGTTGCACCTGACTGCTTTGTCTGATGTCTCCTCTCTCGACGACTTGAGAAATCAATTTGTTTTTCCTTCTTCCATCATTGTTACCACTACATACATCTTTTAACTGCTGTTGTTTAGGCTTTGTTACGGTGGGGGCCACCGTGGCTCCCCACTCCACGCGCCGTCCCCACTGCAAGAGGGAGAGAGGGGTCACCTATAAAGCACCTATTTCTTCATAGATGGTACTCTGAGTATGTTACGTTTATCAGATTAGACGGTTATGACTAAGATACAATAAAGGTGTTACTAAAACACACTATCTTAATTCTTAAATACAAATTCGTCCAAATATTGACATTTTTAACATTAATTTCTATATTTTTTTTTGTCCATAATTTTCTCATAAGTATGTTTTTTTTAAGATTATGCGCGACTTTTAAGAAATCGTTAAATGATGTTATAATTTGGAGTATTTTGATTATAATGTTCCTAAATAATCATTATTGAAGAGAGAAATATATTTAGAAGTGAAAAAGAGAATATAATAAATAGGGGTATGTTGAAAAAATAACATTAATTGTGTATTAGATTTTATAAAAGAACAATACATATGAAACATGAGACAAAAATTATATGAACAATACATATAAAACGGAAGGAGTATTTTGTTTTGATTTTGACTTCCGTTTTCAACTTTGAATGAAATATGCCAAAGTGATTTAATGAGATGGAAACCAAAATCAAAACAAAACGGAAAAGCAATGATCATAACCAAAACAAAGCAGAAAAGCAATGATCAAAACCTCCGAAAATTAAAAATATGTGAATCAAAATTAAAACTACATTTGCATTATTCTAAACCATAATTGACAGCAGAGACCAAAACAAAAAAAATGAAAAAATAGGACCTAAACCAAAAGAATAAAATGTAGGGACTAATTTAAAAAATCAATATTTATAAGAACCAATTTAGTATTTAATTCATGATTTAATTATGTAAAAAAAATTTCTCACTATCCATTTCTTTGCTATTTTTTTTGTTATTACCTTTGTTTTTATTCATATGTAATTTTTTAAAAAAAATATTTGTTTATTTTTAAATATAAGTCATTTTATGATATTTAAGTGCTTCAAAATAACCTAAATTAAATATACTCTTAATAATTTTATTCTATATTTCATATTTTAAAAAACCTTTTTTACTTTTTTCCCATGATAATGGCAATATCAACATAGATAATCCTTCTATTCCAAAATAAGTATCTATTAAGATTATAACACGCAAATTTAAAAATGTAATTAATATATTTGTTTGTATTAAATTTATAGGTTTTGCTAATAAGTGTCTTGGGGCACTTGTTAAGATCAGTAGGAATGGTAAAACAATCATCAATTAACATTAATCACTCTCTCGAAAACCTTAAAAATCACATATTTCTATAATAATATACTATTTTTAGTATCTTGACAAATGTCATTAGCATTTTCTTAAATTAATATAGTGTTTATTATATATTTTCATTCAGTATATCTCTTCTTCGTAAGGTGATGATAGAATTGCAAAAAAAAAAAAACAATAATAACTAATGTTGTATTAATTTTCTAAACAAAATAGCTATATAAATTTGTAATTAATGTTTTATCTTATAAGTGTCTAGATTCTTAGGAAAACACATTCAATGGAAAGACTTTATAGGTATCATAGTCGAAAGGATTAATTTCCCACCCAATGAGTGAGGGGATATATACCCTCGTAAAGCAAAAAAAAATGTCTTTATTTTTTTAAAAAAAAATAATATAATTTTACACTTATATCCTCATTTAATATTATAGTATTTCACAATTAAATCAAAACTAACAATGTTTTAATTTAATCACATTATTTAGATATTATTGATTTACCCAATTGATAGGTAAATATAAATTTAAACTAATATTCTCAATCCGTAAAATAACTTATAAAAATTATCAAAATGCTAAAAAAGTAAATATAGATAATTATGATATGTTTAAAATTAAAAAAAAATATTCCCATGAATTATAAAATGACATATAAAATTGATCATCAAAACTTTGTAGAAGATGAAGATAGAGTATTTCTTCTAATTTTAATTGTAAGTTTTTTTTCATAAAATTCATGTCTATCAAGATAATGAATTAAGATTGTCAATGGTATTGAAAATATAAATATTTAATATACTTTTTCAAAATCATCTCTTTTTTTCAAAATTATCTATGTAATTATTATTGAGATTTTCTATGTAATTTTTTTCAAAATTACCTATGTAAGTTTTTTTTTCATAAAATTCATGTCTATCAAGATAATGAATTAAGATTGTCAATGGTATTGAAAATGTAAATATTTAATATACTTTTTCAAAATCATCTCTTTTTTTAAAAATTATCTATGTAATTATTATTGAGATTTAAAAAATATTAATTTAATAAAGATATTTTATAAAATAATTAAATATTACTACAAATTTGAAAAAATCTTATAAAACAAACTTTTTCCCTAAACAATATTACAAATAGCATCCAAGGGAGTGTATTTGTTATGAAGCCGGGCTTCTATTCCGCTCCGTTTACATGGGTGGGTGTGCACGCGCCCCCGTGCGCTTCGCCAATCATGCTAATATTCCTTTCTAGCTGTTTTTTAATTAATTTATTTATTTATTTTTAACATTCTTTTACAGCAGAGACTGACGTTTGGCGGGGTATCGTTCTTTTGACTTGCATTTTCCCCACCATGGCCCTCAATTTTTCTCATATTTACACAAATGCCATCTCGTGCAAACAGGACACATAAGTTATTATTATATCATCGCATCATACGTATGCGTATAAACACGCCAATATAGTTCATTTAACATAAACACGTCAACGTACGTACAAATCACACGCCGTATAAACAAACTGCAGAGGATGTTTTTTTCTTTTTCTCAGTTGATGTTGGATTGTTAAGGAAAACACACAAATATGAAAGGGACAAAAACAAAGCTTTCGAACCAATGAATGCGGGTGCATTTGGTAAGGAACCTCTTATATCCCAATAAAAAAAAGTGAGTTTGAATCCAACTATCAACATGATTAGTGGGAAATGTATAAATTATTCTCCAAGAGTTTATAAAATTGTGATGTCTGATGATTTATTAATTCACCTAAATTTATTTTATAAAAGATAAAATAAAAAGAAAAAATGGGTAATGCATCGACAGTGTAAAGTTTTTTACATCATCATTGCATCATCCATCATTCATCTGTTTATGATTGTTGTTGATTTTTAAATTAAAGTAATACAAATGAAGGGTGGATGATGGACTGATGATGTAAAAAACTTTAGCATACTCATTAATTTCAAATTTAAAAAAACAAAATCTTGGTTTTTAAGTTAGCTAAACAGCAAAAGAGCGAGCTATCCAATCATGAAATTGAGGACATGTTTCATCACAACTTTAAAATGGTTCCTTTTGTAATAAAAAAAACAAACCAAAACTTTTGATAATATTGTTTGAGTAATGATATATCGATCAACTTACAAATCAATTTATAAAGCACTCTATATCATTAAAAAATGACATGTGTTATTTGTTAATTACTTATTGTTAATTAAATAAAATACTATTTTGTGAGACATGCTACTTTCTTTTAATATAGATTAATTTATAAGTTGATCCTTTTTTATTATCTAAATACTATAAAAATAAATGTTGATCCAGTAATGTAATGTAAGCATCCATTGAATCGCGTCTATCGTACAATGTCAAAGATGAAAGCTTGTTGCTTGAAAATGAATAGAATATGTATGATAATTATGCATAACGAAATATAATAATTCCATATTTCCATGCACATATTAGAAAAGGGTGAGAGATAGAAGCAAAACTCCTACACAAATCACAAATACGTAAAATCTAAGTTCAATTGAAGTAGAATCGCGTGTAATATAAGAATATCTTTGACATAGACACTCGTTAACATAAATGCATTAGCATTGTCCTAGTCTCAAGGTGAGACCCTTAATTTATGCATGTAAACTTGACATGTGAATGATGAAAAAGTCAAAAATCTAACCGAATTGAAACTCACTAACTTGTGAGTGGCATCACTATCATGGTCGGGCCCGTAACTTTCCTTTGTTGATTAATAAATTTTTTTTAGAACTTTATTAATGCCCTTATATTCTGGGATTAATTGTGAGAATTGATTCGTAGTGATAGAAAGTTTCCTTTCTCTGTGGCTTGTTTGGATGGTGAAAGCTCACCCACTGTGTGAAATAATGGCCGCAGTTATAGATTCAATGAGTAATTTGATTATCTGAAGTTATGATGCGTATTAAACGGGCCAAATTAAATTGGTAAAATACTGAAAGATTATTTATTGAAGGGAAGACAACTTAACCGTAATTGGTTGCACTTAAAACAAACTGTGACCATCATTGGGGTTTGGTTTGGTTAAGGCCCAACTGAAATCTTGGGAATGGGACACGAGTGTTAGTAGCTCTGTGTTCGATTCCCACTAAAAATATCCCGCTGGAAGAGTCAGCCACGCAACTTGCTCCGGATTAGTCTCAAGGGCTCCCTGGTATTAAAGGTGCTTTTTGAGGATACCGGTGGTTCCGCAAGAAATACGGGAAAAAAAAAAACAAACCGTGACTCGTATAGTTAAATTATTTTTGTCTCGTGAATAATAGGTAGTAGTATGTTTATTTATCCAAAAAAAAAAGGTAGTAGTATGTTTAATGGGATATAATTTTGTTCAAAGGGGCAAAGATCAAATCATTATGGATTGCATACTTGAGAGCACTAGTTAAGATTATGGATCAATAATCCATACCAACTAATTCTCATGTTCGGTGGTAATATTTAATTTTAACCTCAATGCCTATGAGGACTTGAACCCTATATATTAAACTAATTACTGCTTTAAAAATACTTATTTATATTTGACATAGCCACACCCCAATCTAAAAAATCAATCATACAGAGCTAAAATTAAAGTTCATAAAAAGTAATTTTTCGTCCGCTATTACTGTTTTGTTAAAAAATTTATCATACATTGTCATGAAGATAATGTATAAAAAAGAAATATCTTCTCAAGTAGTCCATTGATGTATATGGATGAGTACCCCTTGTATTCTTTTAATCAAGTTTTGCTTTCATAAAAAAAATACAGTGAAAATATTTATTTTAACTTTGTCTTGAACTTTTTAAGTAATTATTATTTTTATACTTTAAAAAAGTTTTTTAAATTCCTTTTTAATAAAACAACCCATTTTTTTCATCTTTTAAAACATAATTCGTAAATCTCATATCTAACTTATTCTTTACTCTCGTATCTTCTCGATTTCCCATTTATTCATTTTATGCGAAAAACTCACCTGAAAATATTTGGGAATATGATTTCCATTGCGTCTGATATAAACTATGCTTATTTTGCTATAATCACAAATATATGTATTTATTTATTTACATAAATTTATATTAACATGTCCTAATTCATATTGTATTTTAAGTTTTTTTTTAAAAAAATCTTATATCTTTGTAATTGTGTCATACTATACCCATATCAT
The DNA here is from genome assembly GCA_037953625.1 of Crotalaria pallida. Taxonomy (NCBI): domain Eukaryota; kingdom Viridiplantae; phylum Streptophyta; class Magnoliopsida; order Fabales; family Fabaceae; genus Crotalaria; species Crotalaria pallida. The sequence goes on from CM075649.1 coordinate 157,188,118, forward strand.
ATAATTGAAAAGTGATTGGAATATTTTAAGGGAGTTACTATCATGCAATCCAAAATTGGATGGTTGCTATGCAACCTTTGCTTAAACCTAGTTAAAATTAGGTTTTTGCAATTTAGTCCATCATAAAAAGTAAATTAAAAATTTAGTCCTTTGTACCTATAGACAAATTATAACTTTTAATTTTAAAAAAAAATTAAAAGTAGTTAAAATTAGTCACTTGTGTAAAAAGGCTTAATGCAAGTGACTAAATTTAAAATTAAAAGTTATAATTTGTCTATAGGTACAGAAGACTAAATTTTTAATTTACTTTTTATGTTGAACTAAATTGCAAAAAACTAATTTTAACTATTTCAAATAATGACAACTTCTTATTGGTTTAAGAAAAGGTTGCATAACAACCATCTAATTTTGGATTGCATGATAGAAACACCCATATTTTAATCCAACCATAAGGTGCTTGGCTCTTCTGAAAAATAGATGGTATTATCATTGGTATCTCAATTTATCAGTTAATAAACATTTTTCATTAACCAATTACAATTTTTAAATTAAAAGAAAATCATAAATATGAATGAACGAATTAAAATGTCAAACAATCTCACCCACACATCAGAGAGCAAATATCCTGTTTTGAAGCAATTATATATATTTTATACTTCTTGCTACACGAACGAATAAATAATATTCACAATTTCGTACTTTACTTTTTCTAATTCAAATAAAATATGCATAATTTAGGTTTTGTTCGGCATGCTTAGTTATGGATTTTTTAGTTAACATTAGAATTATGAAATCAGAATTAATTATAAAAGAAAAGAGAATTTGAAACTCGGGGGAGAAGATTTTAGTATTATACCCTTTTTATCCAAGTTTTTGTTTAATTAGGGAGTGTGAATTAATAATTAATGAGGTTAAGTGAGCAACAATATAAATAACATGACACTATGTTTTAACCCAAAATCTCAAGTCATTAGATTCATGAGTCTTCCTATTTATATATTGTTCAACTTACCTTGTTCTAATCAATGTGGGACTAGTTTATTATTTTTCTCTCTCAACAGTTAACTAGTAGCTGTTAGATTTAATCAGTAAGCTATTAGTCTCCAACATTTTTTAAAATTACTTCCTCCGTCCCATTATCTTGATAAAAGTCAATCAAGTCAATGAAAATAAGAGAATATCTGTTTAATATAATGCATGATTCATTCATTAATTGCAAATTGATATTATACAAAATTTCATATCATTACAATTAATACATATTGCAATATTGTCTCCAAAAAAAACCTTTAAATGTGTTTTCCTTATTTACTTATCAACCATTGATACAATATATAATCTTTAAGATTTTTCATTTATTTTTTACTTAAATCTGGGACAAATTTTTTAGCATTTTTTTACCAAGATAATGGGACGGAGGGAGTACATTAATAACCCTAACCCAATTGATGACAATTTAATTTTTAATTAAATGTTAGTATTTAATTAGTCACTATTAATTATGATTTTGTAATATTTCATTAATTAGTAATTAATTAACAACATACAATATTTAATAAATAAAGGGAAAGAATAAATTAATTAATCATATTTTAATAATTTTTTTACCCTTAATAAATAAATAAAAAATAAATTAAAATAATAATTATAAATAAAATAAAGTTATATGTCTTTTTCGATTATTTAAAAACTTCTAGCCACTTGCACAGTTAATTTTATCAAACATCTTTATTTCAAACAATCAGATAAACAATTACAAACTCTCAATTAACTTTATAACTCATACCTACAATCTTATATATAGTTCACCATTATCAATTAATTTTGTCGATTAGACTTTTAACGGAATTTTCAGAGTTGGAAGAAGCATCGAACTGGCTTAAGGTTCAATATTCTATCTGTCATACCCCACATACATGCCGATTTGGTATCAAAGTCACCTATAGCTTAGGAAGTGAGTGTGATTGATAATAAAGTTCAGGTTCATATTCATATAAGCACCTCTTAACTATATCCTCATATGATATACTCACTCCGTCCCTAATTATAAAGCCCTCTTGACACTTTTATTTTGTTCCTATTTATAAAGCCCTCTACCAATTTTGAATGAGCATTAATTACTTTTTTCCACAAACACCCTTATTTATTTAACACTTTTTAGATTCCCAATAATATTAATAGGGGTAATTTTGAAAATACATATCAAAAGTTTACATTTTCAATACAATTAACTAAATTATTCCACTTTCTTAATGGACGTGAAATCTCCCAAGTGGGCTCTATAATTAGGGACGGAGGGAGTATATTTATATGTCATTAATAATAATTTATAGCTTCGTCTAGAGGAAGGAATCATTGGAATGATGGCAGTGTAAATATATTAATACACTGTATGGCTATAATAACAGCCACTTTAATTTGGACTTATGCTTTTGCAAAATGCCACCTTTTTTTATTGGTTATGGTGGGGAAGGATTTGGTTGGTAACAATCAACTTACTTATTGCCCTTAATGATTATTAGGGCGTTTGCAATCCGCAACTAATGGCTCCAATGCACCAACTACTTGTACTACTTTTTAGTGCTTCCTCAGCAAACTAAATTTAACACAGTTGTTATAAGGCTTCAATAGCCTATCAGTTGGATAATACTAATAATAGTACTACTATAATTTAAGCTGAAATATTCATTTGATCCCCTTAAGTTATTCATTTTTAAAAATAGTTTCGTAATTTTTTTTAAAGTAATTTTTATATTCATTTACGTTTGCGTCGTTAGTCTTACAATTAACCTATCTTTTTGTTAAATTGATTAAAATTTATATTTCTTCTTTGTTATCTTTTCTAGTGTCTACCTCATTTTTTTTTGGACAAAATGACAATGGGAGATAACTAAAAGCATATGATTGTGCTCCCATGGCAACTTCTCCAAATATATTTTAATTTAGTTTTTCTTCAGGATGACTGGGCTTGCAAAGCTAGATGGAGTTTGTGATGCAAAGAGAAACTTGTCCTACTAGCTAGGGACTGATCTTGACACGTTCAAAGGAGTAATTTAGCCAATAGTTTATTATATTGCCAAGTATTTTGATTTGGCTTATTTCAATTAATTTGATCAATAGCTATTAGATTTGACATGAAAATCGATTTAGCTATAGAGAAGAAAAAAAATATAAAATATGTATTTTATGCCTATCACACTATTATTGATCAATCATAATTTTTTTATAGAGTTAATAATCACTTTGATCCTCAAAAGATATATTGGTCGTCAATTTAATCCCAAAAGATTTTTGACATCAATATAGTCCCCCAAATATTAAAATGGTATCACATAGTGTAATTTTTGGTCCCTGGAAAATTTTTATGAGCATCATATAAGTCTCTGAAAGGACCAATGTGGTGTCATGTTAATTTTAATAGACTAAATTGATGTAAATAATCTTTTGGGGATTAAATTAATAACCAATGTAATTTTCGAAGACCAAATTAAAATGACTATTAACTCTTTTTTAAAATATAAAGTTTAAATATAATGTCTTGATAGTCAATATGAACAGACAATTTAAAATGAAAATAGTCGCACGGGTGGCCACGCTCTCCAAAAACATAAGTATATTTTTCGTCCTAAAAAAATGTAAAAAAAAAAAATTTCCAAAATGAATCCACAATAATAAATAAAAATGTTTTAAATTGTATATTATGGTATATGAATGAATGAATGATCAATGAATGATGCATTATATTATTGAGTTGATGATTGGTTGATTACTTGATTTATTAGATAAAGTATTAATAACAAATTTATTTATTTTTGGAATTTAAATTTTTATAATATTATTCTTTTCGGTCTTTATTATATGATATACTTAACCGAATTATACATACCAAAAAAATTAGTTAGTTTTATAAATTTTATAAAAATATATTATAACATTATTACAATTTCGTTGTCTCAATCTTTCTTAGAAAATTCACACATTAATGAGAGAAAAGCAATTTTCAATGTTTGTTATTTCTATTCTTTTGTTTTTCAAATATGTTATTTGAATATTTAAGAGTAGATATATATCTAGGTTAGCAACTTTTATTTTGAATAAAAAAAGTCCCATGAAGAAAAAAAAAAAAGTGGACCCTTGTTTTTTTACTTGAAATAAAAGTGATTTTTTACAGATGTCAACTTCCAAATATTCAAATAATATAATTTGTTTATTTTTCTGAAGTATGCATTTGAAGTATATTTAACATGAACAAGTAATATTTCTCGAAACATATTGCGTGAGAGGGTCTTTAATTTCTTTAGCCGAGAGTGAGAAGAGTAGGCACGGACTATATTTCAACATTTTTTTAGTTAAATCAAGGGTACTTTTTATGTTAGGCAATTTTGTCTAACCTAAAATATCCAAAACATAATGATGAGACTGAAAGTCGGGTTTTTGCTTAAATGAAAGCATTCGTGTGCTAGTTGTTGTTGTTTTTTTTTTTATTATTATTTATTTTTTTATTATAACTATTCGTGTGCTAGTTGAACCAACCATTTTTAAAGAATCACGAGTGGTAGAGATATTAGCTCTCTAAATTGATCCTTAATTTCCTAACTACACTAGCTAGCTACACTAATGTTTCCGTCATAGTTATTAGGTGATAAAGCAATCCGTTAACAATTTGAGAAAACATACACTTCCATCAGTTCCATTATTGAGAAATAAAAACTCCAACTTACGTATGTAATAAGCATGCGGTGAAGTTAGTGTGGATCGAGGAGGGATCCACTAAATTTAGGAGTAGATTATATTTACTTGTATCCTTGATTGAAAAATAAATCCAGGTGCATTAAAAAAAATTATTAGTCTTGGTTTGAACTAATAAGCTTAACTAGTGGATTTTTATACTTGTATTCAAATTTTTTTTTAATTAGTTAACTAAGCGAATGAAATCGTTAATGTATACACCGTAGTCTGACGGATGAAATCGTTAACTAAGCTAATCTGATTACGGATTCTAAAACAGAATTTGTGTCACTGTATGTGATGAATCTGATGATACAAGATTCAATCAAACCCTCTAATAGACTGTTAACATGCTCCATTGCATATACCCTTATTAGGTTTCTGCCTCACTGGTTTTGAGTCCCTGATTTAACTGGATAATAAAATCATGACTAATAACAAAATTAGCTAAATTTTGCATATTAAAAAAATAATAATAATAAAGGATACAAGTATAATAAAAGGTATATAAAAAATTATCCATGACAAATAAAAAAAATAATAGTTTATGTAAAAAAAGTAAATTTTGCATATTCAAAAAAATATATGAAATTAAAACAGTTGAAATTAATTAATAAAATAATGTTAATTGAATTTTAAAAAAAAAGTGGTGATAACAATTGTCTAGCCATGAAATAAAGAATAAGTATTAGGGTTTTGCTTTGGTACTCCAAAAAAGGGTTGTTGTACCCTTTTTAGATAGTCCAATAAAAAATTGTCATATGTATTTTGATATCGGCCATATCAGTTAGATCTGACATAAATATAAATTATAAATTTTGTAATTAAGTTCCTAGATTATTTGCATAAAAATAATATTTTTACTCTTAACGTGATTTATCCATAATACCCTTTATTAATTTCTCTCTGGGTTTTAGGTCTGCCGTTGTGTAATTTGCTAATGTGTTTGGTTACTTTCTAAATTTGTATTTTTGTTTACATTCATTTTTCTTTTAAAACTTACATTCCAATTGACATTCAATAATTTCATTAAATTTGTTAATTTTTTTTCAACGTGTTTAGTGTTTACGGTAATAGGCTGATATGTGGAGTAGCAACCAAGGGGCTATGCTTGAGAGTGTCACTCGGGCCAACTGTAAGGTTATTGAATCCTGATGGGCTAATGAGCGGGATCCCGTAAAATTAATAAGTGTATGTTTGGTTCTACGGTGAGTTAATCTAAAATCAATTTGCTTCTGCTCCAACGTGAGATTTTGGAGCCAAAATTGATTTTGCCAATTGTAACCAAACATGTGCCTTAAGTCTCTTAGATTTTGTTTGGTTGCACGAAAGAAAATGTGAAGAGAGAAATAAGGAAGAGAGAAATGTGGAAGAGAGATTATGGTGAGAAAATGAGTAGATTTTGTGGTTGTTTGGTATGATAGAAAATGTGAAGATATGGGAAAGAGAGAAAAGTTGAGTTAGAGAAAATGAGAAGAAATTATTTTTCTTTTGAGTTTTCCTTATTTTTATGTCTAAATATATCACATTTCTTTTTTTTTTCTCCAAAATTTCTCCACTTTTGCGGAGAAAACTTTTTTGGTAGACCTCATAGCTACTTTTCTCTTCTCTCCATTTTCGCTCTTGAACCAAATAAGTTTTCTCTTTAAAATCTCTCATTTCACTATCTTTTCATCCATTTTCTCCTCTACCAAACAAAGTGTTAATGTGAATGGGCGAATTTTTGTGAATTGGGAATTGAGTTTGGGAGAACTGAATATATATTAGAATAGGAAGAAGAAAGACAAAAGAAAAGAAGTCTGTGTTGAATGAGAGAGGAAGTAATGTAAAATAGGAAGTTAATATATATGAGTATTAAATTATATTAGGGGTAAAAATATTATTTTTATGCAAATAATCCAATGATTTAATTGTAAAATTTATAATTTATATTTATGCTTAGTTGATGTGGCACCTAAATACATGTGACATTTTTTATTGAACTACTTAAAAAGGATACAACAACCCTTATTTAGAGGATACCAAGATAAAATCTTAAGTATTAATATAAGGCTTATTTATGTTTTTAGTCCCTGAAAATTGGGAGTGTTTTGATTTTGATCAATGGAAGTTTTTTTTTTATCTTGACTCATCATTAATTGTTTTGAAAATTTGGTTTTAGTCCATGCAATTAGAAAAATTTCATTAACAACTGACGTGGCTAATGGAACACCACATTGACATACACATGCGCAAGTACTGCGTGTCATCAGTAGGATGAAAGTGGATGATCGGGACTCGCAGGAGCAAAAGGGCCAAAGTTCAGCCCAAATGTGTTTGTGAATTGGGCTTGGACCCTTTTGCTCCTGTGGATCCAGATCATCTACGTCATCAACGTATCGATAGTATGAATACTTGGAGACATGTATGCTGAAATGACATTCTGTTAATCACATGAGCAGTTAATGGATTTTTCCTAATGACATGGAGACTAAAACCAAAATTTCAAAATAATTACTCCCTCCGTCCCATTATCTAGGTAAAAAATTGCTAAAAAATTTGTCTCATTTTAAAGTAAAATAATAAATGAAAAATCTTAAAGATTGTATATTGTATCGATGATTGATAAGTAAGTAAGGAAAACACATTTAAAGATTTTTTTGGAGACAATATTGCAATATGTATTAATTGTAATGATATGAAAATTTGTATAATATCAATTTGTAATTAATGAATGAATCACACATTATATTAAACATATACTTTCTTATTTTCATTGACTTGTTTGACTTTTACCAAGATAATGGGACGAAGGGAGTAAGGATTAGTCAAGATCAAAAAAATTTCTAGGAACTAAAATCAAAACATCTCCAATTTTCAGGAACTAATTAAAGACATAAATAAGCCTTAATATATTGCTAATAATGTAAGAGTATGATATATCTGCTAAAGTACCAAAATGTTGATATGCATGCGAATATCCTAAACTAATGGCGTGCAAAATTTAGTGTTCAATCTAGCTATATAAAATGGAAACGGATGGAGTACTCATCGATAGTGGATGAGTATCAATACAAAGCCTTAATCCATGGCTGTGGTTTGTTTGGGAGAATGGGCGGTGTTGATTACTAATGGCTACCGGCCTGGAGTTGGAATACTCCCCAGTAGCCCAGGTGCACGAAATAAGCACCTGTATGACTTTAATTTAATTTTTTTTTTTGGATTTTTAGTGGGCTTTTTCATTGGGGGTCGTCCCCTATGGCTTTTTTTTTTTGGATTTTTACCAGATAGTGGCCTTTTTTATTGGGGGTTGTCCCTTAGGTTTTTTTTTTTAATAAACTAGCATATTTTATGTTAATTTTTTTTTGTGAAAACTATATTAAAAATAATTAAAAGTAAAATAAATATTAAAAATAAATTAGAATTTTTTTTAATATGTAGGACCCTTTTAATAAAAAATTTAATCCTATGTGTAAAATTATTAAAATTTACTTTTAATTTGAGCTGGAGAGAGTACTCTCACCGATCCTATTTATAAGATCCTGTTGTATTTCATTATATTTAATATGCTAACTTAGTTGAATTAAATACCTGAAATAAAAAAAAAAACTTGAAAGGGATTGGTAAAAATAAAGGATTTGTTTCTTTGTATCTGAGCTTACGTGGGGTTTCTAGTTTCTGGGCATCCGTAGTTTTTTTTTAAACTAGCATAGTCTTTGTGTTATTTTAATTTTTGTGAAAATAATATTAAAAATAAATAAGTAAAATAAATATTAAAAATAAAATAAAATAATATTTATTTTTAATATGTAATACCCTTTTAATAAAAAATTTAATCCTATTTATAAGGCCCTATAAAAAATTCTAGAGATCTCACCATTAAAAATAAATGAGAAAAATCATCAACGGGGGTTGACTCAAGTTGTGCGATCCTGCCAACTTAAGAACTTGTGAATGAGGCCTGGGACTAAGAAGTCTCAGGTTCGATTCCCGGTTAACACACTCCGCTGGGAGAGGCATAGGAACTCGACCTCGTGTAGAATTAGTCTTAAGGATTCCCTATTATTAAGGGTGCTTTTGGGGACACATGTGGTACTGACCAAGAAGTACATACAAAAAAAAATAATAATAAATGAGAAAAATTGACTTACCAAAACACAATTACTTTATATTATTAAAAAAATTAATAATTAAATTGGTAACAATAAATTAAAAAATTATATTTTATAAAATGAAAAAAAAAAAGAACTGAAGAAGTACTAACGTTTAAAAAAAATGGGCGGAAATGGAGGAATGGAGGGAGAATGTGGTCCTGTAAGAAAAAGAAGGGCGGAAACCGAGGGAAGAAAAAAAGTCAAAACTGGTTATAGCAAGTTACAACAATGAGTATATGTACTCATCTACTCTGGATGAGTACAGTATAACGACCCAAATAAAATTATCAAAATAGCAAATATATTTATGAAAAATATATTATGCCTTATCCTCTTTGTCTTTTGCCTCCCTTTTTAATTGTGCGTCTTTATTAATGCATGCGACGACTATGACACGAGGTCTTTTTATCTTGGTGGGAAAGCTATCAGTATATATTGAGCGAACCAAATAAGTTATAGTCTAATAGCAAATGTTGAAGGCAGGCACATGGTAGGGTCCAATCCATAACTTTGAATGTCTGCCTTTAAATATATCATATCATATACGGTAGAAGTTGACATAGATAAATGGATAAGTGTCGCTGTTAAAAGGAAAAAAAAAGGGATAAACGTCTTTTAAGCATTTGATGACGAATTCGATCCTTGATTTATATAAATATAAACTATTTTATTGGGAGAATTATAAAAAAAAAAAAAAACTCAATCAACATATAAATGAATTAGTGATCCAATTCAATTACGTAAATGAATATATTTCGGATCGATGCATGATATGCATGCAACACAATTACTTATGTTCCCCACCAAAGTTTAGTTTTGCCATCTATTTATTTCTTTCCGCTACCGGAGTCGTACACTTTGATGTGAATGCTTATTTATGTCTGAAACAGCTGGACAGGGTTTTCAAAACACACAAACCGGTAATGTGCAGAAAATTACATTTTTTATGCATGGGATGTGGAATTCTTTCCACTAATTTATTACCGTAGGTTTAAGATAAATTACTCTTAAAATCATTTCAAATGAAGATTAAACACAGTTAATAGATAATAAATTAATCATTAAGATATTTAAATTAAATAAGATGTTAGAAGTTTGATTTTTACCGTATACTCCCTTCGGTCCTATTTATAAGACCATTTTGGTGTTTTTATTTTGGTCCTAATTATAAGATCCCTTTTCAATTTTCAATAGCATTTAATTAATTCTTTCCACTGACACCCCTATAAATTCAACACTTTTTAGAATTCCAATAATAATTATAGGGGTAGTTTTGTAAAAGTATAACAAATTTTCTCATTTCCAATGTCACTAACAAATTTATTCACTCTCCTTGGTGGAAGTGAAAAACCCCAAAAAGATGTTATAAATAGGACCGGAAGGAGTATATGAAAAAAAAAATATTAAACGAGATAATATCAATTTAATTCAATAACTTGTCCACCTTGAAATAGAATAGTGATTATCTATTTCAACGAAAAAAATATGTCTAAGAGATGTATTCTGCAGAATGCTTCTTATATATTTTGTGAGATTCATCAAGAAATCTTCTTTCATCTTTTTGCTATTTGCTTTGTTGCTGGTTGCCTTTGGTCTCATGTTTTTCATTGGCTTGAATTAAGGATGTTGCATGGGTGTATTCTTCGATGCATGATTTATGTGGCATGCTGATTCTCTTTTTGGGTTCTTTGAGCAATTTGGAGCAATGTTTCCGGATGGTAATTAACCCTATGCAGCATGGATGCATGGTGCGGCTTGGCATTACTTGGTCCTTATGATTAATGTGTAATGAATAATGATATGATGTTCAATAATGAAGTTTATGATATTTCTTCCCTCCTTGATGTTAGTTATCAAAGTTAGGACTTGGCATTGGTTTGTTTCATTGGTTAGTAGGAATATCCTTTTTTATTGTGTATGAGTTTGAAGTCTTGCTTTTTTCTTATACCTCATATGTAAGTTTGGCTTTTGTACATAGGTTTGAGTACCCCTGGTGCTCTTTATGAATTCATTTTTGCTTATACAAAAAAATAAAAGAATTGTATTTGTCTATCAACTAGGTAAGGTGTTAAAAAAAAATTAATTGTCAGCTAATAATAATGTTGGAAAACCTCTTAAATTGTAAATTCCTATTGAAGAGTGAAGAAAAGACACTTATTGTAAATTTATATAAAAATATATCACACCTGTTCTTAATTTTTCAGAATCCACTTGCTTTTATTTGTTGCTAAGAAGAAAACGACAAAATTGTTTTATTCCTCCCTTTCAATCCTTTCCTTGTATATAATTGTAATACCTTTTCTCACGAGTCATGACTACTATTATTTTTGTGGGCATTTATCTTGCTTCGAAAAAATCGTTTGCTACAAAACTCTATATTCCATTTCACAATACTCAACACTAACCTGTGTCATATATATATATATATATATATATATATATATATATATATATATATATATATATATATATATATAGGGGGTTGCTAACATCCATCTATGTAGGAGGATTTTAGCAATGTCCACCAAAATATTTGGACAAAATTACCCTTCCTTTTATAACTTGAGTAACTTATTTTTTTAAGGGTATTTATGTAATTAGATTATTAATTAATTTTTTTTAAAAAAAAATCATCCCCACCATCCGTTGACCACCGTTGACCGGCGTTGACCACCGTTGGCCAGCGTCGACCGGCGTTGACCGCCATCGTTGATCGGCGTTGACCACCGTTGACCGGCGTTGCCCGCTGCCGTTGACCGTTGTTGACCCTAAGACCCTAAACCCTCCCTAAACCCTAAACCCAAATTACAGAAATACCCTTAAAAATTAACCTATCCAAGTTAAAAGATGAAGGATAATTTTATCCAAATATTTAGGTGGACATTGCTAAAATCCTCCCCACATTGGAGGATGTTAGCATTCCCCATATATATATTGTGTGTGGGGGGGGGGGGGGGGGCGTGTAATATATATTGTGGAAATGCCACATCGATTGTGGTGTAATAATTTAAATATTTGTTTGGTGACTACTTTTTTTTATTGCCAATTTGATTTTGAGAAAAAATCTTAATATGATATCAGAGTCATAGCCTAATTAATTTCTTTTTAATTGTCATAAGTCAAGAATTGTTCTTTCATTATGAGTCAAAAGTTATCATTTACCTAATTCGACGAATTTCTTATGAAACCTGAACATTTTGTAAGACTAGAAATTAATATCCAAAATTTGTTTGAAAAAAAAATAAAACAGCAATGATTTGGAAACCAATTCTTTAATTTACAATTCATCTCTTTTCTCTTCAATCAATTCATAAATTTCATTCCTTAGAAAAAAATATTATCATTAGTGGAGGTTAGCACAGATGTTATGAGATATGTGATTAGTTAATCAAATGGTTGAAGATTCAATCCCCCAGCTCTTATGAATGTAAGATGCTTTGCTAGGAAATCATCCTTGAAAGAGCTCGACAATATCATAAAGATTAATCATCCGATTATATGAACAAATACTTTTGAAAAAAAAAAAACTATCATCTTTTCCAACTATCGCCACCCTCTTTCTCCTTTTCATGTTTTTTCACAGCTTTATAATTTTTTAATAACTTATTTAAGTTTTTAGTTATTGAAAATTGAAAATTAAGTAATTTGAGATGAAACCACATTGATAAATGAGATGAGCGCGAGCAGCAGATAATGGAATTAGGCCAAAAAATAAACCCAATCAACAATCTAATAGTCCAAGGGCCATAGGTCCAACAACTATAATTGATTAGAGTATTACTTTTTGGCTTTTATGATATAATTTTTGGCTCCTATTTTTCTTTTTTAAAAGACCAAAATATTTCTCACATGCTTTAAATAATTTTTAACTTCAAAATATCGGACATTAAAAAAATACACTTTCAATATATCTATGTGTGAAGTATAAATTTTTACACTTTCAATTAGTCTAAAATGAAAATTTTATATTTAACATTCACTTAAATCCAAGGCACTCACGAATATGACAAGCTAGGCCACCCTGTGTTTTACAACTTCTTTGGTGAGTTTGAGAACAAGGACTTGTACAGCACCACCCTTCTTTGATGATGAGAATGAGAAGCATCAGAAGATCACAAGGTGGAGCCGTGGAGGATTCAGTTGTTGGAGAAGAGTGTGAGAAAGCTTGACTTTACTCCAAATGAAATATCCACAATAGTGCAAGTTAATAATCTCAAGAATTCACCAGGATTCCTACTCCAACAACTCCATCTCATCTTATATTCCTTTTGTTCCCTTGTTATCATTATTACTCTTCCTCAAGGGTCATCTTAGCTAACAAAGGTTTAATTTATATATATATATATATATATATATATATATATATAATAATTGTCATGAAATAAATAGCTTGCGCACAAATAAAAATAAACTCTAAAACAAACAGCTAAAGATGCGAGAGGGAAGTCTCACCTTCAACTCCTCCCATAGGCTCTTTGGTTTTTCTTGTGGTTCCGTCTTCTTCTATTTTACTTCCAGCTCATTAGTATTGGAAACGTAAAATTTTGCTCTTTAGATACTAGTGAATTGGAACATAATTTTAATAAAGATATGTCCAAATTGTAACACTCAAGAATAAAAATTATTTAATATTAAAAATATTTTGATCTTTTAAAATTGATATCATGGGGAACGAAAATTAGAAGATACAACCAATGTACGTGAGACTGCCAAGACTGATGAAATAATGCTCTAGGCTTTTGCCTATATTTCTTATTACTCATTCCGTTTCAAAAGTCTCGTTCTTTTGACATTTGTACTATGTTTCAAAAGTCTTATTCTTTTACAAAACCCAATACATAATAAATGCTATTTTTTTCAACATATCCCTATTTATTACACTCTTTTTTCATTTTCAATACATTTCTCTTTTTTTCAATAATGATTATATAGGGGCATTAAAGTCAAAATACCCTAAATTCTTACATCATTTAATCATTCCTTAAAACTCGTGCATAACCTTAAACAACAATACTTTTGAAACGGAGGGAGTACCAAATATCATTGTCAGGGTCAAGAATTTGTCACGGTTTTCAAGTTTCAAGAATTTGTCAGAGTTTTTCGATTTTAATGAAGGTTTTTGAGATTAAGTTTCAAGTTTCTCAATTGGAGGTGTTGAATTTGTCAAGGTCAAAAATTGACCATGACGCACTCAATAATCCAAGGAGTTGTTGCAATGATGTTCAGAAAAGGGGTAAGGGGAAGTATTAGAAAACCTCACATGTGTTAAATTTTTAGGTTTTTATAACCTCAACCTTTAGAGCTGAGGATAAGAGACTAAAAGAAGTGCATTTTTATAGAAAAATTGAACATTTAATGATTCAAGTAATAGTGGACTTAGTTTTTCTACAAATCTTTACCATTTTTAACTTCTTATCCTCAGCCCTAAGAGATTAAACAAACCCTAATTTTTATGCTTGGTTAGAGTTTTCAAGATCAACATTGAGAAAAATAATCACGATTTCTAGTATAGTTTCTAATTGTTGTTTAGAAGCATAAGAAACTATGACATGAAATCTAGTCATGGTTGTTGTCATTTATTAACGAAGCCACTGTTTAAGGATCCTATGGAATATATATTTATCATATGTAGTAACTATTGCGATTATATGAAATTAAATCACTGAGTTTAAACTTACCTTGTTGAAGACATAATACAATAACGACTCTTCAAAATCCTGAAAAGGAATGACAATATCTTCTTTCGTCTGATTATTAACTCTCATATCTTTACCTCTATGGTTATCAATAGGACAAACTGTGAGGGAATATATTTTATTGTATAGTTACTTGTGACGACAGAGTAGACCTAACCAATTTATAATTTATTAACCATAGTCTTCACCTCTCATGGACCAGAAGGGTTGAGGCCCACACTGTATTTCTTACACTGATCAGGATTTCAGATATTCAAGCCCAAAGTAGATCATCAAATTGATGAGCACAAATGTATCTCCAAATAAATCATATTATTAACCCATTTTTATAAAAACTAAATATTACAATTAATTGCAGCCTACAAGAATATTGAAAATAATCCCAACATCATCAACACATAGTTAGCCGAATTATATGGTTCCAACTTAAAAAGTTTCCCTGCTGCAACCTTTGCTAGCTTAATCTCTTTGTGAATTTTGCAGCATGCAGGAAGAGCACCCCAAATACTGGCATTTATTTGGCTTTATTGGCTTTTTTGCATGAAATAAATCTATATCTTCATCAAGAAAAACAGTATTACCAAGAAGGTCTACCTTGCAAGGCTAGTGCTTATTTGTTGGAACAATGTTGTAATCTGTCTTCGTACTGTCAAACTACTTCCACCATTCTTCAACTAAATTTGAATTTTTAGCAACCTGAAGTTGCCACTGCCATTGTAAATTTCTCTGACTTGGGAGTCCCACATCGTTTGAGTATTTGAAATCAAAGTCTATATATATTGTGGTCAAGCATAACTAAAATTCCAGTTGTTGGGCCCAACACCTTAAGCTGGATAGGTGGCCAATTGGTCCGGTTTTTGGCCTAGGCCCATTATCCTATTGTCCACTGCCAAATGGTGCCATCTTTGCAGTCCATCAGCCACGAGGACAAAAACAACACCACTTAACGAAATGGAGGTTTTCTAAGGACATGGACTACAACAAAAAATTTAAAATAATATAAGAACTAAAAACAGAAGACCCTCGACTTTCGAAGGACAAAAGGTTTAGATAAACCTTTTTTTTTTTTTTAATTTTATTATTATGTTTGAGAATTGTGTATGTTTTTGTTGTTTATGATTGTGCTACATTTCTACTACTATGCTTAATTATGAAAATGGAGATTGATAATTAGGTATTCACGCGAATTAGTTGGGCCGACTAATCCAGTTCGAGGGGGTCCCGAGATAAAGGTTTTATTCATCTTCCAACGTTGTTGCCGGGGATCGAACCGTGGTTCGCCCTACCAAGTGCAGCCCCTGGCACCACTGCACCAACAGCTCGTTTGTAGGCGAATTGGTTTTGATAACTAGAAATGCATATAAAATGTTTGAGAAATTCTGATCATATTTTTCTATCAATTTGGCCAAATCTTCTTCATGTGACTAATTTCCTGCATCTAAGTTCAAGAATCAGAAATATAATTAAACCTTAAAAAAAGTAAAAATACATTTTAAAACTCATCTTACCAATTAACAGATACACTTCTTGTTATTTTTTCTTGTTATTTTTTAGGCTAGCTATTAATTTGTTGTTGCTTGCCTTATAATAATTTGACCTATGGGAAGAAAAAAACTGTATTTGTAAATATTTTAATATTTCGATAAAATTATTTAGATAAAAATCATTAAAAAGAAAAATTCAAATGTATACTAAATTATAAAATATAAATGAGTGTTGTTTTCAAATTGATGGGATGAAATATTGAGATCTAGAAGTAACAATTCGAGTTAATCGGACTGGCCCGCTTCAGGCTATGATCGGGCTTAGCTAAAAAAGGCCCGGATAAAATTCGGGAAAAAAACATCTATCTAAACTCAATAGTAGAGGGTCATTTTTTTAAAACTAGTTCGGGTTTTTTTTAGGTGATTTTAGTCGGCGGCCCGATTGTTTGTCGGGTTCGACCTTTATAATTCTGGCTAAAAAAATCCATGATCTATTCGGATTGTATTTTAAGAATCTAAACCCGCTTATATATCAAGCCTATTTTAAGAATCTAAACCCGTTTATATACCTTGTCGGCTCTTATGAGATCCTTGTGCATATTCAAAATAAAAATGGTTTAGCGGGTAATGGCTCTAATGAGATCCTTGTGGATAAGAATAAATTATTAACAACTAAGTATATGTTTGTTTTCACGTTTATTCGTCTTGAAACGCGCGTTTCCTAGAAGCAACTCTTCCTAGCTTCTGTGTTTTCATCCTTTTTAAACGTGATTTTGGGCCAATTGAACGCCCAACCAAACATACCATAACTTCTTCATTATACAAATTTTAAGATTTGGTAGGTGGTGTGTGTTGAACAGACTAGAATGAGTAAAACTTGTCCCTTAAACCTTACTTGATCCTAGCTTCATGCTGATTAGAACAATTTTTAGACTCAAGTCCCTCTTTTTTTGAGATTGTATTAACAGCCCAATATATCCTTTCAGGCAAAGATGGCTTTTTTGGCCGAACTCTATATTATGTATCTTCCTGACGAAAAATTGCAGTCAACATTCAAACAAAACAAATTATAGTACAATATGATAGGTGGGAAGTGGGAACATTGAATAATGAATAGCAGCAATTGTAGCAAAAATTAAATTCAGCAAATGTGCATGGAACATGAATGTCAAAGCAAGTTAGTACAAGAATATTATTGAATGGCAATGGCAATTGGCAAAGCAAGAAAAGGAATATGGGTAGCAACTGGCAAGACAATGACAACTCTAAAAACCTACACTCAACTGGCAGAACAAGGTTGCGTGTTAATGAACTATGTTCTAGTTCCATCCAATTACAATTGGCATCTCTTCCACGATCATTTTTAAGGGGAACGAAAGTAAGATGCAGAAGAAATTGGATATACTAAAGAGATAAAATATATTAACTAATTAAGACACATTCATATTAAATCATCAAAAAGTAATAGCGCGGAAGGATACTTATTTATACACATAGAAAATATGATGAACATATGAACTTGTCATTGATCTTGTATCCAAATATGCATGTTTATGAAAAACATGAAGGTTCTTTGACTTTCCAAGTCATTATACACAATTGCTATTATTCATTTCTAATGATGGAATATTAGAGAAGAATTTTTTTTGCATGTGACTTTGACTTGAGGATCACAACTTATTTATAATAAGTTCATAATCTTTAGGTCATGAACATAACCTAATGCATTCACTTCTTTGCATTCAAAGTTCTAGAAATCCCAATATACTTAAGAAATCGGCAACTATAGAGGGTGCAACTCCTTCTTTGCATTCAGTTGTTTTTTAATAGTTGCTGATTCAGTTATTTAGCAGAATTTCACACCTTTCTTAATCAAAGGATTATGAGGTGTATATCTAATGCTACCTAACTTAGAGCACATGATATAAATGGATATATAAATTGTTTTTTACTACTCCCTCCGTCCCATAAAGTAAGTAAAAAATATTGAAAAATTTTGTCCCAAATTAAAGTTAAAATAGTGAATAAAAAAATTTAAAATTGCGTGCATTGTTAATTCCATGATTAGTTAGTTAAGTAACCATGCATTAAATACTTGCTTTGGTAATTACTCCCTCCGTCCCTAATTATTAGACTCTCTTAACACTTTTATTTTGTCCCTATTTATAAGGTATTTTACCAATTTTCAATGAGCATTAATTATTTTTTTTCCACAAACACCCCTATTTATTTAACACTTTTTAGATTCCCAATAATATTAATAAGGGTAATTTTGAAAATACATATCAAAAATTCACATTTCCAATACAATTAACTAAATTATTCTACTTTTTCTTAATAGACGTGAAATCTCCCAAAAGGATCTTATAATTAGGGACGGAGGTAGTAGTTAATTTGGGGGACAATGCATTAAAAGCATGTTCCCTTATTTTTATTGAATTTTCAAAATTTACTAACTTTTTGGTACGGAGGAAATAACATACATATATATATATATATATATATATATATATATATATATATATATATTGGTTGAGTTAAGTACATTAAACTCTGATCTTTAGATGACAAGCTGATATATTTAAGTTAAAATTGCATCAAATTTGGACTTTACCCAAACTTCTTGAATTTGCAATTTTGTTATCACTTTGAATGAATGAGTATATAATCCTAAATATTGATAGATAGATTTTTAATAATAGTATCTAATAATGACTAAATTTTAACTTATCAACTCATTTTTATTGATCGATCAATCGTTGGGATTGGAGTATCGTAAGAATCTCGTGAATAGGATGGGTAGTTGGCTAGAATTTTGTGCTATATATTTATTATGTTTGCATTTATTATTACTATATGAAAGTACATGTTTTTAATAAGGTTAACTTTTAAATATTTTATTAAGCAATTAATTGTTGGGAGTTACTAACATGCAACTTAAAATTGAATGGTTGCTATGCAACCTTTTAGTAAACTAATAAAAAGTTGACACCTAAGACATGTGTGTCATGTCATTCCTTGAAGTAGTGATTTATAATTTTTACAATTTAGTCTAACATAAAAAGTAAATTAATTTAATTTAATCCTTTGTACCTATTAGCAAATTATAACATAGATTAAAACAACAGGTGATTATAACAACATGTGTTAAATTAATTTGCTAATAGGTACAAAGGATTAAATTAAATTAATTTACTTTTTATGTTGGACTAAATTGTAAAAATTATAAATCACTACTTCAAGGAATGACATGACACACATGTCTTAGGTGTCAACTTCTTATTAATTTACTAAAAGGTTGCATAGCAATCATCCAATTTTAGGTTGCATGTTAGAAATTTCCTTAATGGTTTTTGTTCAAATAACATGTAACTCAATTTCCTTAGTAAGTCATACTTAAATTTATCAAATCATGCTTATTAATCACTTTTTCATGAAAATATCGAAGAACAATGATTGAGAGACCTACATAAAGAGACATATTTATAAGTCTATACATTAGGATTTTGACATTTGTCATTTAAGTTCTTTTATTTAAATTTTTTAACTTGAAAATAACAAGTATCATAATCTTATGTGTAGGTTTATAGGTCTCTAAATCATTTTTCAATATCAAATAGCTATAGACGATTTTTACTATTATTTAATATCTAATATTAATGAACAAAATCTTAACTTATTAACTCGCTTTTTATCAACTTATCATTGGGTTATGGTATGTCCCCATGAATCGCAATTGATTAAATACTTTATGCTTAACAAAAAAACTAATTATGCTAATTAAATCATTCTTCATCACAATCAATTATTATTTTTAACGACTTAAACTCAATACTATTCAAATCATCATCAAAACGACTAAGTACAAAATATGAAAAAAGTCAATTTTACGTTATTGATGATTATAAATTAGCGCAACGAAGAATATAAATTTATTAAATGCATTTTTAATCTTAAATGTTGAGTATCGAAAGAATCTCGTTGGTAGCATGATAAATTAATCTTATATATATATATATATATATATATATATATATATATATATATATTACGCAAGAAATAGTTACGTTATATATAATCTTAATTCTAATTATAAAAATTAAATTAACCATCTCCTTTTATTTTATAATAACCAAAACCAAAAAAATCTTGATGCACCGGAAAAATTTCTACTCCATCCGTCCAAAAAGTTAGTAAAATTTGAAAATTCTACAAAAATAAAAGAACATGCTATTAATGCATTGTCTCCCAATCAATCAATTACTAAAACAAGTATTTAATGCATGTTTCCTTAATTAACCAATCATAAAATATACAATGTAATTTCAATTTTTTTATTCACTATTTTAACTTTAATCCGAGACAAATTTTTTTATGTTTTTTACTAATTTTATGGAACGAAGGGAGTAGTATATAAGAATGGAGGGAGTACAAAGAGGGAAGATTAGAAAAGAACTTAGGACCAACCGGGGTTGGCTCAAGCAGGGACGGAGGTACATATAGAAAAGAGGGGGCACGTGCCCCCACAAAATTTTTAAATAGAATTATTGCTAAACTTATATATATAAATAAATATATAAATGCATATATTATTACTAGAATAATTATAAAACTAGTTTTGGATTGAATATTTTTCTATTTTAAAATTGTATTGTTGTGGCACATTATTATTATTATTATTATTATTATTATTATTATTATTATTATATGACTTACATTTTTGTAAAGGTTGAGTATCTCTTTGATAACACTAGAAATTAATATGTTTTTTCTTAATTATATTTTATATTGTTTTATAAGCAGTATATTACTCTCTTTGTTAATATTTATAAGTCACACTTAACCAAAACACACGAATTAAGATAAGCAGTTCACTTGTTTTTTAACAAAAAGATATCTATCAATTTTGCACTTTTACTTATTTTACTTGCATTACTTTTTTATGATAAATTGAACTTAGTTAATTAGAACACTCATTTAATAATAATAATTTAGTGAAAAAATTAAATACCTCCTAAAAAAATATAATGTGACCTAATGAAAGAACAGATGAAATATAATTGTAATCTTTTATATTTATATATGTGTCGCCCCCACATCTAAAAATTTCTGGATCCGTCACTGGGCTCAAGTGATGCTATCTTGCCAACTTGAGAACTTGGGAATGAGGTCTGAGACTAAGAAGTCTTAGGTTCGATTCCCGGTTAACACATCCCGCTGGGAGAGGCATAAGAAAGCGACCTCGTACATGATTAGTCTCAAGGGTTCTCTGATACTAAAGGTGCTCTTGGGGATACATGTGGTATTGACCAAAGAGTACAAAAGGTGCTCTTAAAATATATGTGGTACTGACTAAAGAGTACAAACAAAAAAACTTAGGACAAGGAAAACCTAATAAATATCTTGGTATGAAATGAGAGCTTTGGATCGAGGACCAAGTTGAGAAACTGTCACAACCTGGCTCTAAATATAGAAATCAACATCCCACCCTATTCATGAACTACCCCCACATTAATTGCCCCCTCCTTCCATTGTCTCAAATTCACGTCAGTGTAAGCAAATCAGGAGCATGAGTCTCTAAAACAGAGCAACTAAGCTTGATACTAACACGACACCATTTTAGTACTCATGATATCGTGTGCCAATACTTGTCAGATATTGTGTTTGTTTCACCCCGACAACACTTGTGCATTTTGTGTATTATTAAAAATTACTCCCTATTTGCGCTTATTAAGGAGGTTAGTTGATTGTATTTAATTTTCAAAAATTTATAAAAGAATAGAGGTATTTTAAGAAAGTTGCATTGGGAATGAAATAAAAATTGAATAAGATAACAATTTTCTAGAAATGTTTTAGAAAAGTGGCATTGGAAATGAAATAAAATTTAAAAAAATTAGTTAGTTTTGCTTATATTTTAAAACAAGAGAATGATGTTTTTATTTTCTTATATTTCAAAACGGAGTGAGTATTTATTTATCTAGTAATAAACTCAGGTGATTAGACTATAAGACATGAATTCAGCAAAGCGTAATGTTTTGATGACACCCTTTATCTTATAAAGAAAATGAGAAATAGATGAAAGCAGTGAAATTTAGGTACTCTTAAATTCACGATGTAATTGTATGGAGTATATATTGGATGTTGGTATATTTATGGTATTTTTAAATATTTGTAATTGCTATGTTAATATAAATTTTGAATGTAGAGATTATATCAATAATATCATTTTTATTTTATAATTTTTATTTTAATGTTATAATCAATATCTCATTCTTCTGTCTCGGCTTATTTTGAACTTCAATATTTAATTTTAAGATACTTGTATCATATTTCAATGTTAAAATTTGTTTATTTATCTTTTTTTCTTTTCTTTTATCTTTTAAAAAGATGGTGTCACTGTCCGCATAAGACAATCCAGTTGGTGGCTGCAGGGACACTTAAAATTTCCCCTTCCCCAGGTCATGGGTTCTAGTCCTAGACCTCCCATGTAAAAAAAAATGGTGTCACTTTTTCGTGTTAAAATAATAGTGCTATTAGTTTTTTATTTTTATTTTATTTATTTATTATTTTTTTTTTGTGATAAGTGTAATTGTCACAATATAGTGCTATTCGATTTATAATCTTCAGAAGTATGCTGAAACTTCTTCCTTTTGCCCTCTTTGTAGACCTCTTGTAAACCTTCTATTGGATAAAAGAAAATTATTTATTTTTACGAGTGAATAGTAACTTTAGTCCTTGAAAATAACGTTGGTCATCAATTTAGTTCACAAAAGATTTTTTATATCAATTTTGTCCCCAAAGATTAACATGCCATAATATTGATCTTTTTAGGGGCTTATTTGATGTCTATATAAATCTTTCAGTGACCAAAATTTACACTTGATGATGTTATCTTGATCTTTGGGAGACTAAATTAATGTCAAACATCTTTTGGGTATTAAATTGATGACCGATATATATATTTCGCGGACTAACTTCACTATTAATTCTATTTTTACTCCGCTATCATAGAGTACTTAATATTTCAAGAAGGCATTTAAAATCCAAATAAAGGTAGTTTTGGGAAATTTAAAAACAAAATACTGTTATTTGTAAAACTAAAATTTCCCAACTAATTTTATAGTAAAAAAAAAGAGTAATGTTATTAGGTGAATATCCGAATTTAACATTTGGATCTCACATATTATGTTAAATCTATCTTATCTTATATGCAGTTTTATTGTTTCTGTGTAAATTAAAAATGTTAAATCTGGATATATTATGTTTATTTTTTTTGGCTATTTACAAAAAGACCAAGTACACCTGTGAAAGTGTCATAGTTTTGGTGAACTACTTATCAATGACTAGTAGTTGAGAAATTGGACAGACTGTAATGCTTAAACCCCAACTCAAGCAAGCATCGATCACAGTATCAGGGACATGCAAGTTGCTAAAGAAAGATCAACCAGATCCAGATGCTTCAGTCAAATTCTAACCATAGTTAATGATTAACACTTAACCACATATTCTAATCTTTTTCTTCTTTTTTAATGACAAATTTATCTCTATTTATCTATCTCCTAAGTGTTGATTCGCTGGCAGTGTGGCAAGTCAGTGAGGTCACATGAAATGGAACTTATCTCATGTGGGTTGGCCCATTTTCTTACACAATTTTTGTCCCCTTCTTTGCCCGTTCTAATGGTTATTTGTTTCAGCTTCATCTCCGAAAAATTAGAAATCGAAAAATATTGAAAAGAAAAAGAATGGGAACAAAGTATGCTGTTCAACGATTAAGTACCACTCCATGTGAAGTTAAAATCTGATTGGAAGATATATATATATATATATATATATATAGACACATTCATATACAATTAAAATTGAGATGGTAGAATAACAATTCACTAATAAAATCATTAGTTGAGTGATAAGTTATTCAATTTTGACCACTAAAAAATGATATATATATTTCATTAATGACTTGTCACATGACTATTGATTTATTAGTAGGTTGTTATTGTGTTAATATCCCAATTTTAATTACATGATAGAATTTTTTTTAATAATTTGATTTAGGTATTCAATAACATTTTACTTTCTTTTTCTTTAATATAGGTTATATTCGACAATTTTTTTTATTACTTATAATTTTTTTCCATTAACTACATTAATTTATTTTTTCAAGATTGCTTTTATTAGATAAAGATATAAATAATATGTCATAATTTTCAATGATTATTATAAAGGTAAATTTGAAATAATATATCAAGTATTTATGATTTAAATTTCACTAAAATTAGGAATTTTTTAGATAAACTTATAATTTTTTTTGAAAAAAAATTATATTAAAAACCTGATGGAGTATTTTACTAATCAAATAGTACTATATTGGTACACGGCAAAGGACATGTTGGGTGACGATTTTGCCCCTTCACTTATATATCGGATTATTTATTATTTTTTTTTCATCCTTATATGTCGGATTTCAACGAGCAAGAATTCAATATATTATCAACCCATAAGGAATTTTCGATAATGCCCCTGTCTTTATTTCCCTTTTTGCTCTCTTGCATAGTTGCATGCATCTCATAGATAACGGGTATTCTTTTGAAGTACCTTAATAGCCCTTCCTCGTTGTTTCTTACGGAGGTGAAGTGGTGAACACACTTTTTATACCGTGGTCATCGGTTCAACATGCCACCTATATTTTAGTTTAAATATTTTTTCAGTGTGCACAAGTCTATATAATTTGATTCATGGAAAAAATAGTTTCGTGGTTAAAGTTCATATAAACTAAATTCTTTTTATTTTAGATTTGATTATTGCTTGTAATGTTGTTTGGTGATAAATATTTTTTAGAGACATGTCAAGTTTATGTTTTGAACCATTGATATGATGAATGAAAAGAGTAGTTGATATGCGGATTATGTGGTAATTTTATACTTTTATGCTTTTTGGAAAGAATTGATTAAGGTAAAAGTAATCTCAAGCAATTAGTTTTAATGTTATACGAGAATGTTAGAACACAAACTTCTTAAGTGGTAATATAAAAAAAATGTTGCAAAATTGCAAAAGAAATGAAAACAAGTAAATGAAAGTATAAATGAAAATAAAATGAAAGCAAAAGTAAATGAATTGTTAAAGAGTTGAAGCATTAAAAAAACAAGTGGAATTGAAAGAAGAACTTGATTAGCCTATGAATATGTTGTGTGTTTGAGATTATGAGAATTTGTACAAGTGTTTTAGGATTTTTTAAAAAGGAATGAATCACTTATATGCAAATAAATGGGTGGTTCTGCAATGCATAAAAAGCATAGCATGGCATGCTTTGACTTTTACATGCTATTGCAAGTTTTCTCATATTTGCAAAAAAGTCCTTTATAAATTTAATATTATTAAACAATACTATGGCATAAAAAGACAATTTTACCCTCAAAGACTTCCACCTCCTCGGCATCGGCACCGGCAACTCCACCGTCGCCATCGGCATTTCCACCCACCCCCAGCCAGGACCTCCACCTTCGCCGATTGAGGTTCGGTGCCTCCGCCGCCGGTAACGCTGATTTTTTATTTGGTTTGTACAAGGAGGTGGCTCCTCCGCCGCTGGTTGCTGCGGTGAAGGTCCACGATCGGTGCCGGAGCCTGTTGCACTTCAGCCGGCGGATCGGGGGATTAGATCGAATCCGGATTCCAACACGATCAGATCGGATCCGGATTCCAACACGATCGAGATTCAGAGGCAGTTACAGTAACACGATCCAGATCTGTGAGAAGCTTCGCCTCAAAAGCCGTCGCGCACGACCTATGGGTCGAAAGTTATTAACAGTGGTTCCTCCGCCTCTCTCAATCAGACCCACATCGTCATCTTCATTGACGAACTTCACCACGAGTCCTTCAAGAACCAACGTGGATCCTTTAAACCATAGATCTGCTTGCATTTTCATAGACCGAGATCTTGAGATGGAGATCATCGTTGGTGTTGGGGAGCGTTCAGATTTGGGGTTTGGTGAAGTCAAAGCAAGCGGCGACTGAGTAAGGAGGGTGGGTGTCAGCGTTGGCTGAGATCAAGGGGACGATGGCGTGGCGGTGGTGGAAATCGCAGGTAGCAGTAGCAGTTCGAGATCGCAAGAGCTTGATGGTGGCTGGTTCGAAATTGCAAGAAGCGATTGCAGTGGTAAGACGACGATCGCGGGAGGCAGCGGTGGAAGGTCAGGGATGAACCAGAAGGGCCAATCTGCAAAGCTTTTAGACCTTTTTTGACAAAACATCCAACAATTACCATGGACAAATCCTCACCCTATAATCCATATCATCGTAAATCTACGATTAAAATTGTCACATGCATCAGTGCATGTTAAGCATTTTCATGCATTGCAGACCAACCCAAATAAATTAGTACTCCCTTAGGTTTGAAATATAAAAAAAAAATACATCTTTTAGTTTAAAATATAAGCAAAACTAATAACTTTCTTAAATTTTATTTCATTCTTAATGCTATCTAATTTTCTAAAACATCTTTAGAAAATTATTATCTTATTAAATTTTTGTTTCATTTCCAATACTACTTTCTAAAAAAAAAAATAAACCTTTATTTTTTTATGATTTTGAAAAAAATTAAATACAATCAACTAACCTCCTTAATAAACATAAAATTAGTTATTTTTGCTTATAATTCGATCCGGAAGGAATAAATACTTTTATTATTATGTACAAAATAATTACCCAGATTGTGGACTCTTGTCACCAAGTTGTTGTCAATGCTTTTTCTCCTTTCACAATTCCAAAGTTTGTCGTGGTTCTGAAACATAACGTAATTTTTGGAGCTTATCGTGCCTTTAATTTTCATAAGTTTTTCCTGACTCGACATCTCTTTGTTCGTGCTTGTGTTTTTTCCTACACTTTTTGATGATCACTTGCTATAAGTGACTAAGTGCAAATTCACCTATGCTTTTCTCTCTCATGTATCCCAAAAATAAAACACTTCATTTTCAGCTGTTTGCGGGTTTTTCGTCCGACGCCTGCCGAACTGACGGTGATGTGTGGGGTGTGGGTAACGACAGGTTATGTGGTAATCTTGTAAAGGAACTTGACCGTATTTTTGGTATTTTTGGATATTTGTGCGCAAAAGTAAGTGCAGGTAAGAATAAAGCCGACACCACGAACACGATGCGGCGAAGGTAAAAGGTGCAGTAATCGTAAATGACTTGGAATCGAAAAGGAAAGCGATTAAAACATGCAGAAATGTAAAGTGCACATAATTAAAATTGCTTGGAAACGTAAAGATTGCATTGAAATTAAATGGGTGGAAGGCTGAGGTTCTTTACAATGGCGTTTCTCCGTTTGTCTGCTCCGGTGAGACGTTTAGGATTTTTAGCCTGATGTGTTAACCTAGCAACCGACCCCGATTACAAACTAAGGACTTCCTATTTATAGGAATCCGAAAACTATTTACAAAGCTACTCGCACGTTCTGCACAACTGCAGAACCCACGTTTTTGATAACTACCCACTACGCTATCCCCCACGAAGTAACTGCCCACGTCGTGGTTTGGGCTTAGTGGATACTTCTGTCGAACTCCGTGGTGACATCTTTGCTGATACTTCCTTCGACTGGCATCTTCCTTCGACTGCAACCTTTGACTCTTGTCTAAGTCTCTTTATTGTTCGAAGCATTGACGTTGTTGTGCTTCAGCCTCTTGGTCTTGAGATGTCACCCGACACCAAGCTCCTTTCGACAGACGGGGCTATCGCTGAAATAAGCTTTCGACCCGCTGTCGACCTTAGATTCACTCTATCGATATTGGTGACATGTAATTCAATCAAACGCTGTTTCACCAGCATTCAATCCAAAACATGCCTCCGACATCTCTAGTAGAATGCCATCAAAGGACTTCTTTTCCTTTAACTCTTTAATAGGAAAGGCGGTCTTAGTCGATCCTAGAAGGACACAAACCTTGACCTATGGGATTACAGAAACCTTTCCAATGCTTATTTATCAGGTTAATTGTTTCCTCCAATTCGGAGTCCTTAACATCAACCCGAAACATCGGAAGTGGAATCTATGTAATCCCATATGTTTATCCTTTCACCATTCAAGAGGATAAAGGTGGTATTCGGGAGGGACATCCCTTCCTTTCTCTGTCCTCACCCGAATACCTTAATCCCACATGTTTATCCTTAGGTGAACTCACGTTTATGTGGAACATGAATCTTTTTTCTTCTTTCCATAAATCATGAAGGCATTCCTTAAGTTTTCTCATTGTAACTCGTGGCTTTTCTTGGTAAAAACTGGGGATTTTATAGCCACAAGTAGCATTAAATGCCTCCATAATTACTCTACCGTTCCCAATGCTGATTGGACGTTTCTGACTCCTCTTTCTTTGTGCCACCATTTCTTCGACATAGACCTCTCATTTCTGCCTACTTCTCCTGTCGACACACGTTCACATCCGTTGAAGCCACTTTTAAGTCATGCCACTTAAGTACACCTCCCTCGACATCACTTATGTTGTTGACACAATCCTTTTGTCGAAATCTACCCCTTTGTCGGATTACACGTACACTTCCTTCGAAGTCACTTTTGAACACAAACGTTCAAGTACACTTCCGTCGACGTCACTTATGCATCCGACATTCGCAACCTTTTGTCGATTTCAATTTCCCGTAAACAGAGGCCCCCCAAGTTTTGGTGTGCGACGCGTCTTTTCGGAGGATACCAAAAGTTGTATCTTTTCGAAATGTCCTTTCATCATTAGGATTCTGAAACGGCAAGTTTATCTTTTTGAACTGACACTTTCTATTGGACCATTGTGTTGGTCTTACACGTCTTTTCAATCCTTATTTAAACTTGATCGATAATCATTATCCCCCTTTTATCTTTTCTTGCTTGCCACTGCATCCATTCTCTCTGACTTGAAAACCCTTTTTCGCCTTTTCCAAAACCCTACTTTCAACATGGCAATCCAAGGTGTTCTTGATCCCGAAATTGATTTGGAAGTTGCATACCATGAACGTAGCCTAATCATTCCTGCCACTTCTTTCATCCCTGCCGATGGCGTACCTGTTAACCCTTCTCCTGCTTTTTTGGGTCCTTTGATGACTATATCAGAGTCTCGTGATCCTGTCATGAGTGCCAACTTCCCACTTTCCAATCCTAATGCAACTCGTCCCATGGCCACGCTTAATCCCATTTACACTTGCCACTTCGACAAAGAGCATTCTCGTAGAGTCCTACGGAATGTGAAACCATTCACCAAGTTTACTGACTGGTATGATAGACTTCGGCCTCACAAAAGAGAATCTTGGAAAAGGGCCGGTTTTGAAGACCTTCTCATTCTAACAACTTGCAACCTTCATTACGATGATGGACTCTTTGGTGCCGCATGCTACTTCTGGTGTCGTCGAACCAATTGCTTCCACTTCCGATACGGCATGATGACTCCCACTCTCTTAGATGTTGCAGCTTTGACTAGTCTTCGTCCTGATGGAGAGATATTGACTGTCGAAAGCAAACCCAATGATGTAGTACAGATTAGCGACGGGTCTTTTGCTTTCAGCAACTATGTCGAAGCACGCCTTGACGATTACAGAGATAGTCCAACGGTTAGCAATGAGGAACACGTCGAGTTTCTAACAGTGTGGCTTAGTGCTTTTGTCTTTTGCACCAAATCTCGACAAGTGAACAAATCTCTGGTGCCTTTAGCCACGATCCTGCATGAAGAAAGACAAGTGGCTCTCAGCCAACTTCTCTTGGCGAAACTATATTCGACCATAGGCCATGTTTCCGACACCATCAGACTTCACAAGCAACAAGTGACTAATGTGGGAGGTCCTACTTGGCTTCTGCATTTATGGCTGAATGCCATTTTGAAACGTCATATGGTGTCTGCACACAATAGCATTTGCCCTTTCAAGTTCAACTATGGCTGTTTGGCAGCAAACTACGAAGTGCCCGTGCTGTCGTCTCGTACCAACACTTTTCTTCACTTCATGAAGATTTTTGCCAACATCACCATGTCTTCTGAAGACATTGAATTTTCACCTTTTGTGGAAAGAGCTGTCGGGCCTGAATGGTTCCGTGTTCCTTTTCCGGGTTCAAACGCTGCAGCGAAGCAGTTAAATGATGTCCTTTGGGGACATTACTTGAGTCAACAGGTTTTATTTAGTGGTTTACCCAACTCCACTGCCCATGAGGAAAAAGAAGTATTCCTGTATTATCCCAATTGTG
The DNA here is from genome assembly GCA_037953625.1 of Crotalaria pallida. Taxonomy (NCBI): domain Eukaryota; kingdom Viridiplantae; phylum Streptophyta; class Magnoliopsida; order Fabales; family Fabaceae; genus Crotalaria; species Crotalaria pallida. The sequence goes on from CM075649.1 coordinate 157,218,364, forward strand.
TGTCGAGGCAGTTCGGTCTTTGCCAAGGATTGCCTGCTCCCATGCTTGCGTTAGTATCACACGAATTTCACCATGGCCACTTAACGGATTTCAAATCTTCTTGGAAGACGGTGTTGAATAGATTTGTGTCAAAAAGCCTTGCTTCCCTTAGCCGTTTCAATCTTGTCGGCTTCACTCCTTGCTTTTTGGCTAGCCCAAATTTTGTCAATTGGTGGGAATTGTACTTCAACACATACCACGTGGCCTATGACACAATTGTTGAAAGAATGAATGCAAGAACTCCATCAGATGTGGCAGCCGATAAAACTGGTAAGAACACTTGACCTTTTTATCTTCAAATCCTTTTTTCCTTCGGCTTTCTCATTTGTTGTCTTTTTCGTAGTGGCCAAGCCGGACTTCATTGATTATTCTGCAGCAATCAAGGCTCTCGTATCAAAGAAGAAAGGTGGGGACCCTTCATCGCCCAAGAAACACAAGAAACGGCGCCATAACGACCCTGTTGATGACTTTGTCGAAGCCAGGAAGCACCACAAGGGACGAACTGGACAACCATCTGAAAAACCTTGTGTCGACCCAGAAAAGACTGATAGTTCCTTGGTTCGTCCTCTTTCCAAAAAGTTGCAAGTGTCCACTGCTTCATCTGCTCCTCCGGTCCGTCCTTCCTCGAATCCCTCATCCAAGGCTCAATCACAACCACGTCCGAAAGCAAAGGGAATCGTCATTCGAGAGCCGTCTCCTCATGTTACTACTCAAAGAGTACATGGTGATGCGGCTGACCTGTTTGTCGACGTTTCCCATCATGATCCTCATGCTGGCGAATTCCTTCCGACTCCAACACTTAATCCATTCATGGAAGAGGATTTAGTCGAAGATACCAGCATCCAACTGCAAAGGCGTCCTGCTCGTTGATAAATGATTCTTGAGGATTTGTCTTTAGATGAACATCATGTCGACGTTGCATTTGATCAAACTGACAGGCTGCACTCCATTGAAGCCTCCATGCAAAGATGTCTTGATGACACTTCTTCTTCAGTCGTAGTTGTGATTGTCGCTCAAGGCTCTAATCAAGTTGCTGTCGACACTGAGCCTGTGGACATTGATTCTCACGTGGTGGAATCTCCTGTTGCTGTCGTGGGTCCTGAGACCACGAATGCATGTGGCCCTTCCTTTGAGGTATTTGCGAATTTACTTATTCACCCTTTATGCAGCATTAAAAGATCTTTACCAACCTTCTTTTATTTTTTCTTCAGATCCCCAACGACTCAACCCAAGTTGAAGGTTTTGACAGCAGCTTGCCCATTCTAGGTGCTTCTAGTTCCGCCGCTGCCATTTCTGTTGAGATTCCTTCTAACCCGCCTCCAACCGTTGCCATGGCTCCTTCGGTTCAAGCCTCTTCCTCAACTTCTTTCGTTGCACTCCGGGAATTAATGGCCAAAGCACGATCTGTTGAGGTAGCCATGACTTCTCCTTTGAGGGATGCTGAACCGGTCACAGATCAACTGATGGTTACTTTGAAGAACATTTGCTGTCGGCCTTTTGATCAATTGGCCGATTCATCGACTCTCGAACTCTTGTCTTCCACCATCGCATCGCTTTTGCAGCATCCTGTTTCAGGAGAAGTTGAGTCTAAACTGACTGGCTTGCAACGATTTGTGAATAATTGGTCTACTGAAAGTCCAAAAATTCTGAATGACATCAAGACCTATGAGGATGTCAAAGCAAACCAAAGCAAAATAGAGGCCGAATACATGAATTCCGAAAAAGAAGATGCGGATTGTTCTTCCAAAGTTGATGATACACTTCGACGAATGGAAGAAAATGGGGCCAAGATCCAAGAGTTAAAGGATGAATTAGCTCGTCGGCAGAAAGATCAATTGGACTCAGTATATGGACTCTATCAAAGCCACTCGACAAGAATTGGCTGCCAAGGTTGATGCTTTGGTGATCCCATATCAACAAATTACGGAAGTCTTGGGTACTCATCTGCAAGGATACAAAGCTGGGCTTCGACGTCGAGATACCTTCGCCAGAGAATGGCGTTCTTTTGGTAGTCTTTTCGGATGAATTTTGTTTTTTTCTTTTTGTTGTATTTGCTTCTCATACTTCATTTCCTGCTGTATGGATTCTGCAATTAATGCATTTTTACTTCCGTCATTGTCGGCTTACACTTTTTCAAATACTTGCCGTTAATTGCTTTAATCTTTTTTCCCGTTTCGACTTCGACTAATTCGTATGCATTGCCCGAATAAGCCCTTAATACTTTAAATGGTCCTTCCCACTTTGGTGACCACTTGCCGTATTCATTCGAACGCTTGTCGATGGGTAAGATTACTTTCCATACTAATTCATCCGGTAAGAACGACTTGAACTTAACTTTGGCATCATAATATCTAGCAATTTTCTCTTTCTGTCGCATGATATTTTCTAACGCCAATAGTCTCTCGTCGTGCACCTCGTTTAATTCGTCGAACATGGCATTCCAATAGTCATTCGTGGGCATTTCATGTTGTCTTTGAAATCGTATTGATTCCAAATTAATTTCGACTGGTAACATGGCCTCATGGCCATATGTTAACATGTAGGGAGTCGTACGCGTTGCTTCATTTGGGGAATTCCGAATTGCCCACAACGCTGGAGTAAGTGCTTCATGCCAATTTCGTGGTTTGCTCTTAATTTGTTTCTTGATGATGTTAATAATCCACTTGTTGGCTGCTTCCGCTTGTCCATTAGCTTGTGCATAGTAAGGTGTCGAAGTCAATAACTTGATTCTTCTTGATGCCAAATAACCCTTCAATTTGCTTCCCAAGAAAATAGATGCTTGATCTGTGGTAATGGTCTCGGGAATCCCAAATCGACAAACGATATGGTCTTCAATAAAATCAATTACTTGTTCCTGTTCGACCTTCACCAAAGGTATAACTTCTACCCATTTGGTAAAATAGTCGACACCCACCAATATCCTTGAACGACCTGTAGAAGAATGAGGGACAATTTCTCCAATCACGTCTAGTGCCCATCCTCTAAAAGGCCAAGGCTTGATAATCGAGTGCAATTCTTCTGCTGGGACGTTTTGAATGTAGCCATGTTTTTGGCATTCTTCACACGACTTCGCAAAATTCATGCAATCAGATATTAGTGTAGGCCAAAAGACTCTTTGCCTTCTAAGTATCCACTTCATCTTTTCCCCTGCTTGGTGTGCTCCACATATTCCTTCATGGACTTCCGCCAAAGCTATAAAAGCGTCTTCTTTGTCGAGACATACCTCCAAATTCCCGTCAATTGATTTGTGATACAAGTCGCCTCCTAGTAACGTGAATTTGGTCGCTTTCAACTTCAACTTTCGTTCGACATCGAGGGATGGATTCGCCAAATAATCTGCTATGGGTTTCCTCCAATCATCTTCGGATGCTAATGCATTCACCATTACTTCTCTCTCATGAGGGGGGTATAACAGTTCTTCGATCCGTGTTGCCTTATCCAAAGTTTTCTTCGATATACGGTATCTTGATGCGATTTGGGCCAAGTGGTTGGCCTTTTGATTATGATACCGGTATATGTGTTCGACTGAGACATCATCAAATTGGCGCATCATTTTACGTGCCATATTGCGATACTTAGCCAGCTTTGGACTTAGGCATTTATATTCGTCAACCAATTGTTTAATGACCAATTGAGAACCTCCCTTGATGGCCACGTTTTTGGCCTTTAGGAAAATTAATATTTCAAGGCCAATCAAAATGGCCTCGTACTCAGCTTCATTGTTTGAACGCTGATATTTAAGGTTGAACATGAATTCCGTGGGAATTCCTTCAGGGGATATGAGTAAGATTCCAACTCTTGCCCCTTTCTTATGTGATGATCCATCAAAATACATTATCCAAGGCCTTAAGCCGGCAAAATTAACAGATAAAGCCATGTCGAGACATGGGTGATCTGCCAAAAAGTCGGCTACTACTTGGCCTTTGACGGCTTTTAATGGCACATATTGAAGTGAAAATTTCGTTAACACTAATGTCCATTTACCAACCCTGCCATGTATAATTGGCTTGGATAGCATGTACTTAATAACGTCAGACTTCGACAAAACCAAAACATGAAAACTTTTCATATAATGTTTAAGCTTTGTACAAGAGAAATAGAGTGCTAAACATAATTTTTCTATCGCACTATACCGTGTTTCGGCATCATTCAACACTCTACTCAAATAAAATACAGCCCTTTCTACACCATTTTCATTTTCCTGAGCTAACATACTTCCTATGGTGTAATCAGAAACTGATATATACAATTTTAAAGGAAAACCTGGCTGAGGCGGCATCATCACTGGTGGTGTCGATAAATATGTCTTCAAATCATCGAATGCCGCTTGTTGTTCCGGTCCCCATTTAAAATCTTCTTCTCACTTCAACTTCACGAGAGGTGCAAAGTGTAAGATCCATGAAGAATGTTTTGATAAATGCCAAAAGGTTTTGAACAAGCTACAAATGTGTTGATCAAGTTCAAGCTCAACAAGCAACAACAAACATCAAGTTATGAAGAGAGAACCAACTCATGAAGACTTAGTTTGGTAGTTTATGTTTTATTGTTTTATCTTTTGCCTCACAAGTCTTTTAGTTTATGAGTTTGGGTAGAATTTATTAGAGGGTAGTGAATCTCTTTTGATTGCATAATTATATCATATTTTGAGTATTCACTTTGCCTAAAATCAATAGGTGGCTTAAAGGTTTGAAAGAAAATGTTTAGTTTTTGAGAAAACAAGTTTTAAGTGATTTTTAATGTTAACAATCGATTAACAGATTTTGATAATTGATTAACAGTGTATTTTGAACTGATAATCGATTAAAAACATTTGATAATCGATTATCTGCACTTTACTCGAGTATTTTTTTGTCTCACTCGAGTGAAAATTATCTTGCTTTCGGTTTACTCGAGTAACACTCATTTCACTCGAGTAACTTGATCAGATATGGTTTTTTAAATACGTTTTTCACTTCTCAAAAGCCATTCTAAGTGCTCTAACTTTTGGGTATTCTATATAAACCTTTTCCTAATCATTTCTATCATCTAGAATCATTTTGATACGCAATTTTACAAAGAATCAAAGCCACACTATTCTCTCTCACTCTCTCAAGATCAAAGCTCTCATTTTCATATTCTTTGATCAAGAACCTTGAATCTCTCATGTTGATATTTCATAGCTTTTGAAAGAGATTCATAGGATTGTTATTGTTTTTCATTTGAGTTGTAATCATTGCAAGAGGCAAACATTCTACAACATTGGAAGCCTTGATTTTGTAAATCAAGCAAAGTTTCATTGGAAGCCTTGATGAGGCATTTCATCAAGCACTTGGAAGCCTTGTTGAAGAACAAGCATTTGGAAGTCTTGTAGTAAAGCAAGCAATTGGAAGTCTTGTTGTGGGGTATCGGCAAGCAAGAGAAGAGGTTAGATTAGATATCAATAGGGTTACAAGGCAAGGGTGTGGTATCTCTTGTAGGCTAGCAAGAAGGGAGTCTTGTGAGGCATTTACTTGTAATTTGAGAAACTCTAATTCCTCATAGTGAAGAATCTCTCTTGGTTGAAGAGGGGACTGGATGTAGCTTTCAAGTGGATGAAAGTGAACCAGGATAAATCACTGTGTCGTATCTCTAAACTCTCTACTCTTTACAATTCAAGTCTTTAATTGTGTTCTTGATTGAAAACCTAGAAAAAGTGATTTTTCTATATTTGATTGAATTGAATCTTTATTGTTCAAATTAATTTGGGGAAAATCATTTTCATAACCTAGGTGAATCAATAAGAATATTGGTGTTGATTGTTTCCGCTTAATCTCTGATCATATAATATTTGTTAATTGATTGATTTTCATTGGTTTTAATCGTTTAGATTTGTTTCTTGCGAAAATCTTTCAAAGTTTCTATAACACCTATTCAACCCCCCTTCTAGGTGTTCTCCTAGTGTTCCTATTTGTTTCAACCACCGAGTGTAGTTTTCCAACACAAAGGGTCTGGTTCTTCCCGACAGATTTGATATGAATCTTCTTAAATAATTCACCTTGCCAAGGAATGACTGAACCTCTTTTTTGTTGGACGGAGGAGATGCTTCTATGATTGCCTTGGCTTTGTTCTTGTCGACTTTAATGCCGTTTCTGTGGACGAGAAATCCCAAAAACTGACCAGCGGTAACTCCAAAGGTGCATTTGATTGGATTCATCTTCAGTTTGTACTTCCTCATTCTAGCGAATGCCTTTTCCAGGGTTTCTAAATGCTCCTCTTGAGTATCTGACTTGATCACCACGTCATCAATGTATACCTCCAAGAACGTGCCAATCATGTCATGAAAAATCAGGTTCATTGCCCTTTGATATGTCGCTCCTGCATTTTTGAGTCCAAACGACATCATTACCCATTCAAAGGTTCCTATTGCTCCTGGACATCTGAACGCCGTCTTCGACACGTCTCCTTCAGCAATAAAAATCTGATTGTAACCTGAAAAAGCATCCAACAAACTCATTACCTTGCGGCAAGATGCTGAATCCACCAGCATGTCAGCTATTGGCATCGGGTATTCGTCTTTTGGTGTGGCACTATTTAGATCCCTGAAGTCGACACATAGTCGCATCTTCCCGTTTTTCTTCACCACAGGAACTATATTTGCCATCCATTCGACGTACCTTGCCGTTTTGATGAACTTGGCTTTCAGCAGTCTTTCGATCTCATCCTTGATTTTGAGGACTACGTCAGGTGCAAATCATCGAACTGCTTGTTTGATTGGCTTGTGATCAGGCCGTAGAGTCAGCCTATGTTCGACTAATTCTCTATCGAGTCCTGGCATGTCTTCGTATTCCCAAGCAAAACAATCTTGGTTCTTTTTAATGAGATCAATGAGTTTCTGTCGGAACTCCTCCTTCAACAACGAACTTACGTAAATTGGTTTCGGCTTTTCAGCCGTTCCCAAGTTCACTTCATCTCTGGGATCCTCACTGATGAATCGAGCTTCTTCATCTGTCCACCCTCTTTCGAATCCCAAAGGGCTATCGTCTACGATACAATCCTGGAATGCACCTGTCTGAATAGTGCATTGCATTCTGTCGGCCACATAGGCCGACAGTCTTTCCAACTGTCGATCAACCATTAGTGCTGGTCGAAGGCCGCTGCTCAACGGCCTTGTCCATTTCGACAATCGCAATCCCACAGTTCTCCATCAAGCATTTGTCCACTATGGGTTTTTGGAAGTTTTCCGCATCAAGTCGGATCGGCTTGATGCTGGGGTTGTAGACTTTGAAGTCTACATGCATCTGTTGCATATAACATGGACTGTCATCTGCTGGAATCACCTCCACCTTGTTCTCATGATTCCATAAAACCAATTTTTGATGGGCCGTTGACGGCATGGCCCCCACAGCATGAATCCAATCTTTCCCTAGTAGCAAGTTGTAACTAGCTTTAGATGGGACTACTACAAACAAAGTGTCTCTTGTAACGGAACCCACCTCAACTTTCAACATCGTCACACCGTGTGATTGAGAAATCTTTCCAGTAAAGCCAACCACCACCACATTTGTCGGAATCAAGTCCGACTCTGCTTTTCCCATCCTTTTAAACACATTCCAAGGCAAAACATTAACGACGGCCCCTTCATCTACTAACACTCGATTTAAGGGCTTCCCGTCAACAATGGCCTTAATGTGTAAAGGCCTCAGGTGTTCTCTTTTGTTCTCCTCCAATGGTTCGTGATTTGGGTCCAATATATATAGATTTGAGCATTATTTGGACTCCCTTTTACTATGTATTTGGCTTGTTTCTCTAGAAAAGTTAGGACTTTTTAATGGATTTTAATTATTTTTAGTAGTTTAGGGTCCTTTGAACGTTTTGATCCGTTTGTTAGTGTTTCAGGTACCTTTTGGAGATTAAATGGATAAAATATTTATGGACCTGAAAAGAGGACTAAAAGATATTGCAAATGGAAAAAGAACGGAGTGAAACGGAACCGGAAGAGGTCCCGCGCGCCTTAGGCGCGAGACTGGGGGCGCCTGAGGCGCGCCTGCATAGAAAAGAGCCAGTGATCAGACCCTGCGTGCGCCTGGGGCGCGAGTTCGTGTGCGCCTGGGGCGTGCGTGCTGTTGGAGGCCCAATTCGACCAGATTCTGAACAAAATAGAAGAAGAGAAGTCTAATTTGGCTTCATATCTTATCTTTGGTCAGAAAATAGAAGATAAACATGGACCTTATCTATTAGATTTAATTAAGATCTATTTTAGGATTTGTTTTACTCTTTAAATAGAGGATTTGTAAATAGTTTTCAGTAGGTTTTAAGATCATAGAATTCAATTAGAATTAGAGAGAGAGGTTAGTAACATCTATTGAGAGCAAGGAGGCAAGGCACAAGGATTGAATATCTCTTGGAGAGTTAACCAGTATTGTCTATGATATGAGGTTTTCTCTTTGCTTCTGTTTTCTTTATTTCTATATGTGTAACTAAAACCTCTTGTTGGGAACATGGTGTAAATTGTATGATGTAACTTATTTTAATTTATGATTTAGTATTTTGCTGTTTTTAATTCATGCATTAATTGAGTTCTTATTTTATACATAAATCTGGCCAATTTATGTTCTGGATTTCTTAATTCGCAACGACAGTTGGGATTTTGAATAGGCCATGCAATTAATGGTATATTCAGTCCAATACATAGAGATATGGTTGGATGATTATATGGCTTTTTAGTTCCCTTGTGCTGAATGGATATTTTCTTATATTGTAATTTGTTGAGAGATCAAGGATTAAATATATAGAAAATAAGGGTAATGTATAGAGACATCTAACTATTACTATTTGAGAGGAATGGTCCATGAATTGAAGGATAATTAAAGTAAAATATAATTCATAGTTAAAATAAGTGAATCATACAACGAAACCAAGTTCCTAACCTTTTTCTATTGCTTTCTTATTATCTTATCTCCTCAATTTTCTTATTCTATTACTATTATTCTTCTCCTTCTAAACTTCAATAACAAGTTGCACTAATAATTACGAATTGGTGGAAAGTTATTAGAAACAACTTCGATCCCTGTGGGACGATATTCGGTCTTCCAGACTATATTACTTGCTGACCTAGTCCTCTTGCTAGTAAATCAACAGTTCGAATTGAGCAATGTGACCAATATCGACCTCCAAATGAAGTTGATCCAGAAGGAAAAGACATTCAGGCAGGTCTGGCACTTCATCACTAAGGTAAGAATCATCAGAATCATCACTTGGATATCCTTCTTCATGTGCATGATCTCCTGGCATGTCGAAGGGTAGACCAACATTGTTGATCGAAAGACTTCCAATTTTCTTTCTCTGTGCATCTATCATGTCTTGATCATTGACAATGATGTCTAAAGTGTCATCAGAGTCCCCTTCATATGCTTCGCTCATCTGGTTCGATCCTTCAGACTTCCTTACCCATTCTTGCTTTCGTCTGCCATTCTGTCGACCTCTAGCCATTTTCGGTTTCATACTTGCAACAAGGCATCCTTGCTCATTTGAGGGTAATTCATCAATGCTAACTCCCTCAGCCTCTGCCTTTATGATTCTTTGAAGCCTTCTTTTCTGAGTACGTGTCAACCCTTCATAAATCGACCCAGATGTCGATTCCGACTGAGCCTTCTTCTGCATGACTCGATCATATGCAACTGGCCTTGAAGGATGTCCTCCATAAACTCTTCGGCTTGACAAAGGTCTTCGAGCTTCTCGGGCCAATTCCCGTCGGATATGTTCTCGTTCTTGGACCCTAGCTCGTATCTTTTTCCTCAAGTCTTCTCTTCTGGATCCCTTTTCTTTCTGAATTACAGTCTTTCGGTCATAGACTATTTGGCATCTTGGACAGATTTGAACATCACCGTTTCGTTTCCTCCTACAAAAGTGTCGGAGTGATTCTCCGTCTTCAGGAAACACTTCGGCGTCATAAGCCAACGAAAGAGTGCTAACAGAAAATACTCCTTGATCCTTGACTTTATTGACCTCCTTTTGGAAAGGATCGGTGTCGATCTTCATATCTTTCACTACAAACTTCAACTTTCCTTTGTCGATCCCCTGTTGAATTAAGTCCCTGAAAGCAAAGCAATCATTGGTATTATGAATAAAATTGTTATGGTATTTGCAATACTTTCTTCCTCTTAATTCTTCTTTTTTCAACAACATATGACCTTTTGGCAATTTAATTTGTTTATCCTTTAACAATGAGTCGAAAACTTGTTCAGTTTTGGAAACGTCGAAAGTGTATGTTTTCTTATACAAATTCTCGCTAGGGGGTTTAGACGGTCGTAAGGCAGAACATGAATAAGGTTTTTCATCTCCTAACTCTATCACGTTAACCTCTAAACTATCGTCGAATGTCTCCCTGTCAGAAGGTTGAGAATCGACATAATGGATGCGTTCCCTTTTTGGAACTCTAGCATCTCTTCCTTTTGTTTTCTCATCTCTTAGATTCTCAATCTGCCGAACGCAAGCGGCTAATTGTGCTAAATCTAACAGATGCTGGGTAACTAACTTCTTATGAATATGATATTCTAAACCCGACACAGCCATCTTAACCACTTCCGGTTCAGGAATTGGAGTAAAACATCTACTCCTCATTTGCCTGAAGCGTGCTAAGTAGTCATCGATAAGCTCTCCAGTGAATCTTTTCACACTTAATAAATCTGTTAAGGCAACTCTCAATTCGCCTCTATAGAATTGTTCATGAAAAGATCTCTCTAATTGGGTCCAAGCGTGAATAGAATTCGATCGTAAAGTAGAGAACCAGGAAAAAGCATTTCTCGTCAAAGAACTAGGGAACAGCCGCATTCTGATAGCTTCATCAGCGGCTAAATCACCCAATTCAAAAGTGTAACTAGTGATGTGTTCGACGGTAGACTCTCCCGCTTCACCGGCAAACTTCGACAGTTTCGGTATCTTCGTTCCTCTTGGGATCTCTGCTAACTGTACCCATTCCGGAAAGGGTGAATTGAAACCTGGCTGATTAGCCATGCCAACGTTAAACCCAATCCGACTCAGTGCTTGTTCGACTATCCTGTTGACATCATCTGGTTCGACTCGTGTTTCTCTTCCTTGTCGAAGTAAGTGTCGAGCCAAATTTTGTCTTGCTAACGCCGCCTGAAGATCTTCCCCTCTCTGTATGAATGCGACTTGCGTCGTATTCTGTATAGGTTGAGGTGCTTCGACACCTGGGTGAAAAACTACTTGTTGATTTTTCGGCAACGCATTACTATGCTCATTGTCGTATTCACCTAAGACTTGGTTTAATCTTTTCATGTATTGCTCAATTTTCCCACAAGTCTCATTTGTCACCAACATTGCTGGGTTGATAACCGAACCCAATTGAGCCGTCAATTGATCAACCAGTTGTACATTAGCCTCCTCGATTTGTTGACGGATATGTGTAACGGGGTTGATAGGCATGTATCTTGAACCATTACTCGTACCAGTCATTTCCGTAGAAGAACGCATGAAAGCCATGTTAGTGGCCCCCGTTGTCGCATTCGCACTGCCTACTGAACTACTCAAAGGCCATGTCAACGTTGATCCAGGGACAAAACCAGGTGGCAAACCGTAGGGAGGGACTTGTCCCCCGCTATTGGAACTGCTACCAAAAGTAAATCCACTAGTGAGGTTCCCCCCATTTGGGCCATTATTTGGTCGTTGAATTGTGGCAACGACAGTTGATTCCACGGCGGAACCGCTTCCTCCGGTCATTTGAGGAGCATCTGTCGAAATACTTGGTGTAACAATCTCTGAAATGACAGTGGTTTGTTGACCACCTTGACTTGTCATAACCATTGATGATGAAGATGGCAAAGTTATGCCACTTCTAAAACGCATGAAAACACGTACAAGTTACTCTGAACCTGTCCCACTGGGCGTGCCAATTTTGTTTGCGGGTTTTTCGTCCGACGCCTGCCGAACTGACGGTGATGTGTGGGGTGTGGGTAACGACAGGTTATGTGGTAATCTTGTAAAGGAACTTGACCGTATTTTTGGTATTTTTGGATATTTGTGCGCAAAAGTAAGTGCAGGTAAGAATAAAGCCGACACCAAGAACACGATGCGGCGAAGGTAAAAGGTGCAGTAATCGTAAATGACTTGGAATCGAAAAGGAAAGCGATTAAAACATGCAGAAATGTAAAGTGCTCATAATTAAAATTGCTTGGAAACGTAAAGATTGCATTGAAATTAAATGGGTGGAAGGCTGAGGTTCTTTACAATGGCGTTTCTCCGTTTGTCTGCTCCGGTGAGACGTTTAGGATTTTTAGCCTGATGTGTTAACCTAGCAACCGACCCCGATTACAAACTAAGGACTTCCTATTTATAGGAATCCGAAAACTATTTACAAAGCTACTCGCACGTTCTGCACAACTGCAGAACCCACGTTTTTGATAACTACCCACTACGCTATCCCCCACGATGTAACTGCCCACGTCGTGGTTTGGGCTTAGTGGATACTTCTGTCGAACTCCGTGGTGACATCTTTGCTGATACTTCCTTCGACTGGCATCTTCCTTCGACTGCAACCTTTGACTCTTGTCTAAGTCTCTTTGTTGTTCGAAGCATTGACGTTGTTGTGCTCCAGCCTCTTGGTCTTGAGATGTCACCCGACACCAAGCTCCTTTCGACAGACGGGGCTATCGCTGAAATAAGCTTTCGACCCGCTGTCGGCCTTAGATGCACTCTATCGATATTGGTGACATGTAATTCAATCAAACGCTGTTTCACCAGCATTCAATCCAAAACATGCCTCCGACATCTCTAGTAGAATGCCATCAAAGGACTTCTTTTCCTTTAACTCTTTAATAGGAAAGGCGGTCTTAGTCGATCCTAGAAGGACACAAACCTTGACCTATGGGATTACAGAAACATTTCCAATGCTTATTTATCAGGTTAATTGTTTCCTCCAATTTGGAGTCCTTAACATCAACCCGAAACATCGGAAGTGGAATCTATGTAATCCCATATGTTTATCCTTTCACCATTCAAGAGGATAAAGGTGGTATTCGGGAGGGACATCCCTTCATTTCTCTGTCCTCACTCGAATACCTTAATCCAACACTACTAGAAAAAAGGGATTTAAAATCGGGGTTTCGAAATCGGTCGATGAAAAACCGAGTTAAAAAAAACGCGGTGGCAATTTTGTAAATAAAATCTAACTTTTAAAATCGGTCAGTAGGTTGACCGATTTCGTAAGTGGATTCAAAATCGGTCAAAGACGAACGATTTCGTAAGTCTGAAAAGTTTTTTTTTCTAATTTTTAAAATTTTTGAAATCGGTCACTATAACGACCGATTTCGTAAGTGGATTCGAATCGGTCAAAGACGAACGATTTCGTAAGTCTGAAAAGTTTTTTTTTTTAATTTTTTAAAAATTTTTGAAATCGGTCACTATAACGACCGATTTCATAAGTGGATTCGAAATCGGTCAAAGACGAACGATTTCGTAAGTCTGAAAAGTTTTTTTTTAATTTTAAAACATTTTCAAAATCGGTAACCATAACGACCGATTTCGTAAGTGGATTCGAAATCGGTCAAAGACAAAAGATTTCGTAAGTCTGAAATTTTTTTTTTAATTTAAAACATTTTCGAAATCGGTCACTATAACGATCGATTTCGTAAGTCTGAACTTTATCCAAATACCGGGAAACGAAAGGCTCACATTCACTCTCTCACACTCACTCTCTTTCTTCCGCTGCTCTTCTCACTCACTCTCTCTTCCGCTGCTCCTCACACTCACAATCCGTTGCCGCCGAATCTCTCCTCCCACTCACAACCCGCGACGCTGCTGCCGCTGCTCAACCGAATCGCGCCGTGGGTTCCCTCCTCGGTTCGTCTCCTCTTCGGTTCGTCCTCTTCTCTCCGGTTCGTCTCCCTCCTCGATTCGTCTCCTTCTCCGGTTCGTCTCCTCTCCGGTTTGTCTCCTTCTCCAGTTCGTCCTCTCCTCTCCGCCGCCACGCTGCTCCCTAGGTCAACCACGCCGCTGCTCCTCTTCGGTTAGGTAATGAATATATATATATATATATATATATATATATATATAGCATCCTGCAGAGCAACTAGATCTTTTGAAATGCATCCTTCAAGAGAAGACGAAAATAGATTGAAAACTTTATTTTTTAATTATATTTTTTTTGTGCTAATAATCCTGCAGAGTCATGTCCCAGTTTCCTCTACGAATCTTATAACACCTTTTTTCACGTCTATTTTGTTGTTATTTTTTTTTAAATTTTATTTTCAGCATATACTGTATGAATTACTAACTACAAAAACAAGAAATAAATTGAGAAGGAAGCGGTATTTATGTAATTATTAATTATTGACAAGGATTTAACATTGATGCCCAGGGAGTGTAAAATAATTTTATGCTATGAATTAATGATATACATGTGGATCATTAAGCCACTTGGATTGGGTAATTTGCATAAGGTCATATGATGATAACTAAGTAAGTAAGTAAGAATAGTAACTGAATTGAAATAATGAAAAGTAAAATTAACAGAGTAGTGTTAAAGTAAGAAAAGCAGAGTTGATGACGCAAGCAGCAGCAAATGTAGGTTTGAAAAATGAAAATAGAGAGTGAGTGAGTAGAAAGATAAAAGATAGATACTTGGCCAACAACAGCAGCGAGGGGAAAGTATTGTCTTCCATAAGAAGAAGAAGTATGAACGAGGTTGGGATTGTCATTAATCCCACAGCTCCATTTTCATATTTAGCTAATGAATATATATATATATATATATATATATATATGGATCGTATGTTGGTAGACATTCTTTTTTATTTAATATTTTAAATGTTGTTGTTGTAGTGTGCAAAACAACAGGGGAGCGTACAATGTGGTTATTATGTCATGGTACATATGCTCACATTATCATGGCAAAGATTTCCGGTAGATGGAATGAGGTAATTGAATATGACTTTGTATTTTGAGTTTATTGAACAAAGTAATGAGGTAATTGAATATGACTTTGTATTTTGAGTTTATTGAACAAAGTAATGAGGTAATTGAATAATCTTTATCTCATATATATTTCAGGTCTTTAATCGCAATCCTCAATGTCCCCTATCACAAGAATCCATTGACAATGTTGTTGGGCACTGGTCATCATTTATACTTACTCTCAAACAAGCTGGCCTTTAATACTACTTAACTTTTGCAAATCTTGCGTATTTTGGTAGTTTGAAGTATTTTGTATTTTCTAATTCAAGATTGTTAGTTTGCTATGAATTTTGCTTTGATAATTATTTTGTATTTTCTACTTCAAGATTGTTAGTTTGATATGAATTTTGCTTATGAATTTTAGCTTGCTTATGTTTTGTAATTGGGTTATTCTTTTGTGTAAAAAAGAAAATTTTTAATTTCATGCAGCAGGGGATGTATATATTATGTGGTAAAAAAAAAGACTTTTAAAATCGGTTGTAAGAGTGACCGATTTCAAAAGTACTTTTTAAATCGGTCGTTTTGACCGATTTCAAAAGGTCCACTTTTAATTCCACCATTTTCAACATCACCACAACACTACAACAAAAAGTAGAATAAGTAGCGCATATATTTTGTAGCGTTTCTGGAATAAATGCTACAAATGTTAATTCTCATATTTTTAGTAGCGCTTAATTAATAAATGCTACAAAATGTGAAAACTTTTGTAGCACTTATCCCAGAAAAGTGCTACTATTAAGTTATCATAGAATTTTAAAAAAAAATTCTTTAATATTTGTAGCATTTTTACTAATAAGCGCTACTGATTGTTTATACAATTTGTAGCGCTTACTCTATAAACGCTACTAATTATTTAACTAATTTGTAGCACTTATTTAACAAGTGCTACTAATAAGTTATCCTAAGTTTTTTAAAATTTGAAATAGAATAACTTCTACTTATTTGTAGCGCTTAGAAACATGAGCGCTATTAATCCTATAAAATTGTTAAACTAATTCGTAGCATTTATTTAACAAGTGCTACTAATAAGTTATTCTAAAAAATAAATAAATTTATTTGTTCCCTTTTATAAACTAATCCCTATTTTTCTTCCCCACTCTTATATATCGTGTGTACTGTGTAACTGCCCCTCTGGTTTCGTTGCTGCCTCTCGATCGCTTTTCTGTCTCTCGATCGCTTTTCTGTCTCTCGATCGCTTTTCTTGTTGTTGCCTCTCGATCGCGCTTCTCGTTCGCTGCCTCCGCTGCGTCGCTGCTGCTCTTCGCGCTCCCCTCTGGACTCACGCGCTCCCCGCCGCTGCTGCAAGGATTCCCGCGCTCCCCGCCGTCGCTACAAGGACTCCCGCCCTCCCCACCGCCGGTGCTGCAAGGACTCGCGGTCGTCGCTCCCAACCGCTGCCCCTGCTTCTGGGATTCTATTGCTGCGGTTCCCTGCTTCTGCGATTCCGATTACTGCGCTTCATTGCTGCCCATTGTTGTAAGCATTTTTTCCTTGCTTATTTTGTGTTTTTTAATATCAAAATAATCACTCTTATTTTGTGTTTCTGCTTATAATCTCCATTGTCGCTATCTCACAAGGACTCCAATCAAAAGTGGTCAAGTTGGGTTTATAGTCATGAACCTATTTACTCTTCATTGACATACTATATAATGATGATAATTGCAAATTTGGCATTGTTGGGTTTAGATGAGCTATTCAAAAGAATTACTAATTTGGGAAAAAAAACCTTAAGCAAACGTGATTATTTTGATAAATTAACTAAAAGAGCAATTTTTTTTAACTAAAAGCTAAGCAAATTTAAAAGAGGATATTTTTTTTAAGAACTATTTGACTACTTGATGTATTGAGTATAGTAACATATAGAACGCAACAGTGAAATAGTTCTTTTGAATTCAATCAGCTTCAGAATTTTTATCATTTTTATTGCTTAATAGTTTGGTTTACTTTGTGTTTAACTTATTCAATTTGGTTTTATCTTTGTTTATCATTTTTAGCTTATTACAACCACTCTTTGCAACTTCTGCTGATTGATACATTTGGCATATATGTTGCTGTCAAGGTGCAAAGGTACTCTTCAAACCAATAAATTAGCTCTGGTTTTGCTATTTTTATTGTTGTTGCTGTGCTGTGATGTTTTTTCTACTGTTCCATTGTTTTCTGCTGCTGTTTTTGTTTTTTCTAGTGCTGTGTTTTGATTCTTGTATGGAAATGCATCTCAATGTCACTTCAATTATTCGATGCCCGATATTAATAATTAGAAACTTGCATTTATTAACAGATATTAATAATTATTATATATTTATAGATCACATAAGAATGGATCGAAAATGGATGTTTATTAATCGATTGTCTACGAAATATGAAGAAGGGGTGAAAAAGTTCATTAGGTTTGCAGTTGAGCATGCAAAAAATCCTAGTGAAATCATATGCCCTTGTTTATCAATTTTTAACTACATTAAGTTTGTAAGGTTTTTTAATCATAGGATTTTGATGTTATTAAGAATCCATTTTTATATTTTCTTTTCAGGTTCTTGTATGAAGAATTCATTTTTAATAAGGAGAGTAAGTTCTCATTCTTAACTGCGCACCGAACACATGAGTTGTTAAATGGATATCACCAATATATTGCTAATGTTCTTCTCTCCCATGAAACTGAAAAAGATAAGTTGTTTTGGGCACATGTAAATGTTGCAAGGTCACTTGATTGTTAGTAACAATGTTTACAAAAATGAACTGTATGAATTTTGTTAGATTTATTGCGTGCTAATACATTATTTTTTATTTAGTAACTATTGGGTGTTGCTTGTCATTCATCCTATTGAATTGAAGATATACTATCTGGATTCTTTGCATGGCAGTCCAGCTAAGTACAACCTAATGAAAGACAATTTTGAAAAGTATGTATTTATTAAATTTTCTGCATTCTATACGGATGTAATCATTGAAGGTATATACTTGTATATACTTTTTGTTCTTTTTGCAGAGGTTTGATAAGTTATTGGGGTAACAGAACAATTACAGGGTGCAAATCTACACCTAACATCAAATGGATTAAAATAAAGGTATTTATTACAAAACTTCGAGCAATTATTCTTGATTGTTGAACAATGAAACTTGAGCAAACATTATATTCTATTAATTTATTACAAAACTTCGAGCAATTATCTGAAGCTTATTAGCCATTATTGTTATTGTTAATTTATTAGATGTCAACTTCAATTTAATTTTCTTATAGTTTTGTTGTAAGTTTGCTCTAACATTATATAATTGTTGATTTTTTCTCAATTACCATTACTATTGAACCTCCAAACCACAAAAATCTTTGTTGTAGCAAATTGTTTAGACTGATATAGTTCTTTGGTTTGCTGACCAAGTTATAACAGATTTGAATGCTTGCATATATTATAACAGATTTATCTGCTTGCATATATTATTTAATATATTATTAATATTATTTAGTAGCGTTTGAAATGAAAAGTGCTACAGAAAGTGCTCACTTTTAGTAGCAGTTTCTATAAAATGCTACAGAAAGTGACTAATTCTTATAGTTTTAGTAGCGTTTCATTCTCTATTTTTTGTAGCATTCATAGCATATGCGCTACTAAATAGTTGTTTTCAGTAGCGCTTTCGGAAGCGCTACTATTAATACAGGTACTTTTTATTACACTTACATACATAGCGCTTCAAAGCGCTACAGAATGTAAAAAATAAACGCTACAAAAGTGTTTTTTTGTTGTAGTGCAACGACCGATTTCAAAAGTCCAAAAAGACCGATTTTAAAAGTACTTTTTCCAGTAGTGCCACATGTTTATCCTTTGGTGAACTCACGTTTATGTGGAACATGAATCTTTTTTCTTCTTTCCAGAAATCATGAAGGCATTCCTTAAGTTTTCTCATTGTAACTCGTGGCTTTTCTTGGTAAAAGCTGGGGATTTTATAGCCACAAGTAGCATTAAATGCCTCCATAATTACTCTGCCGTTCCCAATGCTGATTGGACGTTTCTGACTCCTCTTTCTTTGTGCCACCATTTCTTCGACATAGACCTCTCATTTCCGCCTTCTTCTCCTGTCGACACACGTTCACATCCGTTGAAGTCACTTTTAAGTCATGTCACTTAAGTACACCTCCCTCGACATCACTTATGCTGTCGACACAATCCTTTTGTCGAAATCTACCCCTTTGTCGGATTACACCTACACTTCCTTCGAAGTCACTTTTGAACACAAACGTTCAAGTACACTTCCGTCGACGTCACTTATGCATCCGACATTCGCAACCTTTTGTCGATTTCAATTTCCCGTAAACACCAGCATAGGAATAAGTACTTCTTCATGTTGGAGAAAATGAATCCTTACCAAGAAGGAGTGTAGAGTTTTCCTATGACACATGCAAGGGACAAATGGCTTGGGAAATAAAGGTCCTTCATTGACAAGTGCTTCTCATGGAAAGCTTCCACAACATCACTAAGGATAAATTTTAGCGGGGACCGGAAGCTAACTATTTTCCTTAAAGGATTTACATTATGATAGGCTTGAAGCCCAACCATCCATCCTATGAGCTATATCATGCCTTAACAGTTGTGTTAGGAGGTGATTTAACACTTTAAAGTGTTTCAACTTACCATTTGATCTTCAAACTCTAAGAATTTTTCCTTCCTACTCTTTTTCTTTCTCTTTCTATGACTAATCATAGATTCAAACTCCCACATCATGGTTGTTGCATTACCCATTTGTGAGCTTAATTTCTAGCGAAAAGCTTTAAAATGTCTCACCTTAGCTTCCAATAGTCTTCTAACCATATTTAAGAGTAATTAATTTTCAGGTGCAAAACGTTTTTTTTAATAAGAAACATGAGTTTCAACACTTAATATTTATTACCACACTTTGTCCAGCACCTCGACAAACTCGCCAAGATATTGACATATTTCTTGTCAAAATTTCATTGCTCACTTTTTCAAATATTATTATTGCTCAAATATCCTTCATTAAAATTTATACCACATTTTCGATACTCTTATAACTTGTTGTTCTATTTACTTAAAATTCACATGCATTACATGAAAAAAAAAAATTAAATAATATTTTTTTTTAATGAAATCAAGAATATTAAATACTGTTAATCAATTTTCTTGATAAATTAAATATGTTTTTGGTTTTTCCTTCTAATAAAGATTGGAGGGAGTATACCTGTATGATATCAATATTTTTGCTATACCAACTAGCAGTTTCAATTTAGAGTTTACTGATGAATAAGTAATGACCAAGGTCTCATGAGAAATGGCACACGTCAACAAACACTTGGTACTGTCTTTTATATCGTAAGAGCGGATTAATCAAACTGATAATTGCTGGCAAAGGGTGCACAATTTTTTTTTTTGGGGCCTAATTTCTGATTTTGCTAAAAGTCGATTCTTCTTGGCTTGTCTCTTGTTGGTGCTTGCTTTTCTTAATTCTCCCTCTCCTCCATTTTCTTCCATGATCAAATTCTATGACATGACCAATATCTATTAAACCGTTTTTAGGGATTGTGATGAGTCTGTTGTCCGTACATTGTTAACCTTTCGGGACTTCAAGATTTGGCTTTACTTGAGTCTTCCCATGAGGACTCCAATATAATAATAAGACTTGGTCCAATTATTTGAGAAACTCCATAAGATATTCAGGGTTATGTAAACTTACTTAACTGTTGCTTGAAAGCAATGGTTAAAAATTAAAAGTCAAAAACAAAGAACAAAGAACAAAGAAAGTATTTGCAGAAAAGGCTATTCTATGGAGATGGTGTTACATACTAGCCCATTTGAAAAGTCTTTGTACTACAATGAAAGTGAGATTTTTTTAAGTGAGATTTTCTTCGTTAACAGAAAAAAAAATCATGTATCTTACTACTCTATCTTAAATCATTAAATATATCAATTTTTAACACAAATTTGTTTTTTTATTAGCTATGCTATTAATGCAAAACCAAAATTCATAATATTTTTAAAGTCTTCATAGTCTTAATTTTAAAGATCGAAGATTATATATACAAAAATAGATAATTTTTTATGTAAGTTGATACATTGAAAAAAAATCAAATATTTGTTTAATTTAAAAAAAAATTATCCATTATAAAGTTTTTATCATCAACTTTATAAAAATTGAAGTTAAGAAAGAGATTAATGAGTATGCACTAACGGTGTAAAATTTTTTACACTATCAGTCCATCATCCACCATTCATTTAGATTACTTTAATTTAAAAGTCAATAACCATAAACGGATGAATGGTGGATGATGCAATGATGGTGTAAAAAACTTTACACCGTCGGTGCATTACCCATTTTCTCGTTAAGAAATTCATATTTTTATGAGCACAGAAGGAAGAAATATTTACACCTACATGTTACTTGGGTTAGTTCTAAAGCCAAGCCAGCTGTGAAGAAAATATATCCTCACCTTCCAATCCAATCATGAGATAAATAAACCATGCAATTTCCATAAAATATTTCAATGAAGACAACCATTTTAACTTAATTATATGACGCGATTCATTTTTATAGTCAACTCTGCATCTAACTGTAATCATTTAATTTTATTTTGTTTTCAAATGAATGAAGAGACTTCAATAAAATAGCCCTTTCATGAGAGAGAAATGAAAGAAAAATATGAATTGAAGCATCTTCATCACAATTTCTGTAATCGTTATGATTGAACTCAAGTCTTAAGCAAGTCATCTTGGCTTTCGGCAATTTTCAAATAAAAATAATGTAATGTATATATATTTGCTTCACCTAGTGAAACTCATAATGAACATGACCAAGACAAACGACGGCAGCAGAATTTTTAAGTCATGTTAGGTGCCACCATAAATAAAATTAAAGAAAACTTGAGGGATATATCTAACCAGCTATATATTTTCGAAAAGCTACGCTTCAACTGTCTCCTAATATAGCCGACGGTGATGTTGATATGTGTCCCCGTGTTTAATTGAAAAAAAAATGTTCCAAGTCCTAAAAAATTGTGTCTTATTTATTTTTTTATAGTAGATTTGGACAAGTTTTTATGATAAATTTGGTTTTTCAAAAGAGAGTAAAGGCCAGTGTTTTAAAAGGAAATTAGAAGGTAAGAGTGCAGGATGAGAGCAGTAAATGAAATTTAAACGTGGTGAAAAACTAAAGACAAGAATGTAAAGGACTATAATTTAATGTGCTAAAAAAGGTAAAGACACAAAGGTAAATTAAAGAAGAGAAAATAGTATATGCATTGACAGTGTAAAGATTTTTTTACACTATCAAGATATCATCCATCGTTGATTGGTTAGCAATGGTTGACATGTAAGTAAAAGTAATTCATAAGGATGGTGGATGATACACCGACAGTGTAAAAAGCTTTACACTATCGGTGCACATATATTAAACTCATTAAAGAATTGTAACCTTTATTAAAAGAGTAAAAGGAAGGTTTACATGATGTTTCTATTTAGGCATATACTACACATACAAGCCATAATTAGCGGGAAGAATGATCAAGTGATCAATCGAGCTATCAAAGTTTGAACCCAAAATTGCCATCAAAGCACAAGTTTTGGCAAATTTTGTGGCGGAATTAACCCCCGACCTCAAAGTCGACGCGAGGACCTCTTAGACCTTATACATCCTTGGCTCTGCAGATCGAAAAGGTGGAAAAGGCAACATAATATTGGAAATGGTGAAGGACCAGTTCTTGAACAATCATTCACTTTCCAATTTTCAGTTTCTGACAACTAGGCGGAGTACGAGGTGCGCATAGTCAACTTACTCTTAGCCAAAGATAATGGAGCAATCGAAGTAACACTTAAAAGTGATTCTCAACTGGTGGTTACAAAGCTATTAGAGATTACCAAGAGAAAGTGCCAATTCTCTAAAAATACTTCGAGAGAATGAAGTAGTTGATCTGACAATTTGAGAAAGTTAACTTAGAGCACATCCCACAAGAGAAAAATGCTAAAACAGACAAGCTCTCCATCATAAAGTATCCAGTTTGCAACAAAACAGTGGTAAAAAAACTTGGACCACCCTTAGTTTCACCATGGTCAAAATACACCAACCCAACTACATTGGCATGCTTCAATCATTTGTTACAGCTAGACCTGTGAGCAACCAACTGATCCTTAGCAAGTCACACAAGTACGATGAAAGTCGACCCATTTTTTCCTTTTTGATGGAAGGTTATACCGAATGGGGGAATCAACCCCAACCACTTTTGAAATGTTCGGATCCTAAAGAAGTAGATACCATTCTTAAAGAAATCCATGAGGGGGAGTGCGAACATCACCTTGAGGCAAAGTCTTTAGCTCGGAAGGCTCTTAGGGTTGAGTATTATCAGGCGACTATGAACAATGATGTGTTGAAGCTAGAGAAGAAATGCGATTAGTGTTAGTGTTTCACAACCTTGTACCTAGCTCCCCCAAAGTTGTTGCAATCCATATTGGTACCCATCATCATTCTACCATTGGAGAATGGATCTCGTAGGACCATTTAAGAGGTCTAGAGGAGGTTTCAAATACTTGGATGTTATAGTAGATTACTTCACCAAATGGATCGAGGCCATGCCCTTGGCTAAAATAATGACCTACAATGTGCTAAGTTCTTCAAGAAAAACATCATTTGTTGATTTGGAGTTCGAAATCCATTGTTGTGGATAAAGGAACTCGGTTCACAACAGATAACTTTAAGTACTTGTTTGCCGAATTGAAGAACAACGTCCATTATAGACCAATGGTCAAGCAGAAGCAGCGAACAAAGTCATCATATTTTGGTTATTTATTATATTTTGTAAGCTTATTTACTATATTTTGGTTTAAATATAAAGTTTATCCCTACAAATGTTGAAATCACTACATCTTATTTTTTTGGGTTTTGATTCATATTTTTTCTTTTCATTTTGATTTTGGTCCCCGTCGTCAACCATGATTTAGGGTAATGCAAATCAATTTTGATTTTTGTCCTCATATTTTCATTGCCTAGAAGTTTTGATTCCTAATTCTTTGTTCAGTTTTGGTTTTGGATCATGTGCTGTTAGAATACGTTAGCATTTTTCATCCATAGTTAACAACAAAAACCAAAACCAAAATTAAACAGAAACACATTTACCAAAACCAAAAAAAACAAAATGTAAGAATGAATTTGAAATAAATTAATATTTACAAACCGATTTGGTATTTAACTCTTATATTATGGGAGTTAGTCCCCAAACCCCATTTTTATTCCCCCAAACCCCAATTTTTATTTTATTCCATTTTCACCCTTCTCTTCAATCCCAAACCCCAAACCCCAAACCCCAAACCTTCCACCAACACCACCTCTCCTCCTCCACCAACATCAATTCTCCTTCTCCACCTCCACCAACACCACCTCTCCTCCTCCATCACCTCCCTCTCCTTTCATTTTTTTCCCGATTGATCTATCCCTGCCCAGAGTTAGGGTTCCCTTTCTGCAGATCAATCAATCAAACAAGTGGGTGAGAGCTTCTTGAATCAAATCAATGGAGAAGAAGCAATTACAAGTGGGTGGTTCACTGATAAAGCAGTTAGCTTGCTGCATGTCCTTCGCACTCTCTCCAAGTCATGGTTTCCCTCTCTCTCCACTCCCCTTCCCTCTCTCTCTACCATCTTCAGTTTTTTTTTTAAATTTTTGGTACTGTACAAAATTCCGACAGATGGGTGTCAGAATTTTGAAAAATTCCGACACGGGGGTGTCGGAATTTTGTACAGTGCTTATTATATGAAAAACTGAAAAAATTCTGACAAACCAGTGTCGAAAATTTATAATTTTTCCGACACGGGATAGTCGAAAATTGTACAGTTAAATTAAAAAAAACAGAAAGAGAAGAGCTTTACCTTGAAGAAAAGATATGAACGTCCATTGACATGGATGAGAGGTTTGAGGTTTGGGGGTGAGAATTTTTTTTCTTGTGTTGGTGTAGAAGAGGGAGGGAATCGCAAGTTTGAGACTTGAGAGCACTTGAAGGAGAGCATGGCTGAGGTGGTTGCAGTGTAAGGTGAACAATGAGGTTTGTGGTTTGGGGGTGGGAAGGTGGAAGCTTTTGGGGTTTAGGATTCTATGATGTTTGGGGTTTGGGGTTTGGGGGCGGAAAGGTAGAAGATGAAGGAGGGGCAATTTTGACTTTACACCATTAAAATGGGGTTTGGGGATAAAAAGGGGGTCTGGGGACTAACTATATTATTGTTGGTGAGCACTGAGCAGCTTACGTTGACAGAGGCCCAAACATTCTTCATTCTTACTCCTCCACCTGTCCTCCTCCCGGGCCTTACATTAATTATCCGAGGTATCCAAGGACCATTCTGTCTTTTAACACAAAGGGTATATCCGTCCCACCAAAAAAAAATTACGGAGTACTATCAAAAAAATTTCAAATTACCATTGATCTCCATCTCCACCGTTCGCCAACTCCATCCAACGTCTCACATCGCTTCTCATCTCAAAAGGTGGGAACAAACCTAAACCGTAGATTATCACCGCCACCACACACTAACGCAAGTGTCACACTCTCACTCTCACTCTCACTTGTCGCGACCGTCCCGGAGGGCGCCGCGAAAAAAGGAGAGGAATGTGGCGATTTGTTCGTTTAAAAATTAAGTGATTTTGGAGTCGCCACCAATTGATTTATCCACAAAATGGAATGGTGTAACTGGACACCTAAAAAAAAGTAGTCTGCGTACTAGAGTTTGGATTCGGGGGTTGATTACGAGTAGGGAAGGTATTAGCACCCTACCACGCCCGTTCAAAGAACGGTTACCTATTTGATCTAAATTAATTGCTTGATAAATTTGGTTTGGTTTCCATAAAAAAAAAGAATATATTTTTATTATATTTATTTTATATGTCCCATTTTTGTCATCATGTTATCAAAAAATGATAAATGACTATGACAAAGAAATGAGTTGCTAAATAGCAATTTCTGTGTGGAATAAAATCAAATCCTGCAACATTTTATATAACAATGGTGAACATAAAATTCTCCTTCCGCAGAAAAATGATTTGCAACAATCACAGGTTTAATTCTAAATAAAATGATTATCTTCAAAATGATTTGTATTTAAATATTCCATATTCACCACTGTTATCACGGTTAAGGGTAAACGAATTTATACGCATTGATTTTAATAATTAAAATTTGTACAAATACTTTATTTTAATTTTTAGTGATTAGATCCAGCCAACACTCCTGGCTAAATCTAGCATAAAAATGCCTCAAGAATGTTAGATAAAATTTTACTTAATCGTAACCACGATCTTTTTCTAACTTTTTCATCGTTGGCAAAGTTTTGAAGTATTTTTTTATATATAACAAAAGCCTATTTTAGTATGATTTTACTATTTTAAATTTGAAAATCAAACCCAACCAATACTCATGGTCAAATCTGATAATGAACATGCCTCAAGACTATCGGATAGATTCAACATAACCGTCACTCCGGTTATCTTCCAATTTTTCTGTCATCGGCTTTATTCATGTGCATATTTAATTAATAGTTGTTTTGAAATTATTTTGGGATTAAGATTTCATTGGCATCATTTTAAATCCCACCAGCACTCCTGGTAAAAATTTAAAAGATGACCCTCACCTCAAGAAAAACGCAATTTTACCGATACTTCAGCAAATCGTGGGTATTCCGTCGTTGGTCTTAATTCGCAAATAAATATTAAATTTTTAATTGTCTTGAAATTATTTTGGAATTAAGATTTTGTTGGCATCATTTTAAATCCCACCAGCACTCCTGGTAAAAATTTAAAAGATGGTCCTCACCTCAAGAAAACCGCAATTTTACCAATACTTCAGCAAATAGTGGGTATTCCGTCGTCGGTCTTAATTCGCAAATAATCTTAAGCTATTTGAAGAAAAAAAATAGATATTTTTTTATTTTAGTGCCTGACAGGTGTGTGTCTGCTCCTACGTATCCCTCGATACAATAGGGAACTCAAGGCTACGTAGTTCTTTTGATAATTGAAGCTTTTGACAAATTATTGGTTATTTATTATTTATGAAGATCGACTTTTTAATTAATTTTTTAGATATTATTAATAGTTTTTAAAAATGATTTTTATCATTTATGGGTAATAAAATCATATTACTTTTTTTTATAAAATGAAAGTTTTATTCTTTTTGTGTTTTTGCTAGGGGTGTTCGCGGATCGGTTCGGTTCGGTTTTGAGGCAAAATATGATCCGAACCGATTACAAAATATATGTGCGGTTCGGTTTGCATCGGTCCATTATATTAGGCAATTCAATTAGATCCAATCCAAAAAAAACCTTGCAATTTCGGTCCGGTTTGGATCGGTTTCAAATTTCTTTTTTTTTTTCCCATGTTTTGATAAGCATTATGCAAAAAAAATTGTCCCTGTACAATGGTAGTAAGGCACACATTAGTGCATTACAAATCTACAACAATATAATAATTATTGATCTTGTACAGTGGCACTGTTTTGACATATAATAATTCATGTGCATTGGCTACACTATAGTAAATGCATTGGCACAGTCAAGTCTAAAACCCCAACAAACAGTGGCAAATGCATTGGCACTTGACAGTGTGGCACACATCATCCCCTGCATAAAAGGAATCTTACTAACACACTAACAATTTCTAAACTAGCAAAACAATTTCTATAATGTCATTCAATATTTAATTACTATCGTTAATCATAGATATAGAAGGAAAGAAATGAAGCTATTTAATTTCAGTTTTTATTTATTAAATATGAATAATATAAAAAAAAATTAGTGAAATAGGTGTTGAAATCTTACCTCCATTGAAGTAGCAGGAGGCAGGAGCAGCGACGGGATGAAGCTTCCTCGCAGGAGCAGCGACGGCGTCGGAACCGGAGACGGCGACGACTTCGGCGGTGACAGCGAGCAGTGGTGGAGCAGCGGCGATGGGAGGAGCAGCGGCCAACAAGGGGAGGAGCAGCGTCCAGCGTCCAGCGTCCAGCGATGAGAGGAGTAGCGACCAGCGATGGGAGGAGGCAAGGAGCAGTGGTGGTCTGGTGGAGGAGCGGCGGCGTTATGGAGGGAAAGAGAAATGAAAACCTAAAATGTGTTTTGTGTTGTGTGTCTGAAAAACCTATCTGAAATGCATAAAGCCCCATACAGTGATAAAACGCAGCGTTTCAGCTTTCATGTAGGCATGAAGCGGTTTGGTTCGGTTCGGTTTGAAAAACCGAACCAATCGGTTCTCATAAAATGAGTAAAAAAATCAATAAATGCAATTTTTTCCGGTTTGCAGTTTTTAATTGGACCGGTTCGGTTTTGAACACCTCTAGTTTTTGCGAATATTTTGGTAAATACAATAAACAAACATACAAAGAAAATAGAAGAAATAAATAAAAAAAAGGTACTGAAAAATAAAATTTTTTTTATGGTTTTATTTATTTATTTATATTTTTTTAATTTTTTAATAATTATTTTCAATTTTTATTATTTTTATCATTTTTATTATTATTTTATTATTTTTTTTAAAAAGTGACTGGACCGGTTCGGTTCGGTCCGACCGGTCCAGACCGAACCAGTCAGAGGAGGGGACAGGAGTGGAGGACAGGCCGGCACGTGGCGTCCTCTGGTTGGTTGCATGTGGTGGCTGCAGGTCCCTTTTGACCAGATCCAACGGTCCAGATCAAATCCTTTAATTTGAATGAACGGTTGAGATTGAGCTTTCTTTTATCACATACCCTTAGGTCCTATGTCATTACGGTGCATCCTTTCTTTTATCCGTCAGATCTCTAGATATTTAGATCCAGCGGTTTTTAACTTAGAGTCCATCACTCTTATTTGTGCCTTAACACACAGGATTGTTAGAATCTTTTTAAGAATGGTATGGTGTGCTACGGTCTACATCCTTCGGTGAACTCTCAGTTTTCAGACCGTTAGATTAGTATAATAATAGCTGAATCGAATGGTTAAAAATCACTTACCTTCTCTGCTCCTGGAAAAAGATGGTGCACGCTAGAAATGCCTCTAATCAACCCAAAGTTAAAATCTTCCTCCGTGTCTTCTTCTTCCTTCTTTAATTTTTCTTCCTCTGCTCCTCTTTCCCGTTTTAAAACCTTGGTTGTGGTCACGTCACGTGATCTTTAACTAACTTATTATTTCTCTAATGTTTGCCGTAATTGTATTGTAACAAGGTTTTGTTGTTGTTGTTGTTGTTGTTGTTGTTGATGATGATGATGATGAAGTTGAATTTTGGCATTGTGATTTTGGAATTCAGGGAAAAATGAGGGAGATCCTTCACGTGCAAGGAGGGCAATGTGGGAACCAGATCGGTTCCAAGTTCTGGGAGGTGGTTTGCGATGAGCATGGCATAGATCCGACGGGGAGGTACGTGGGGAACACGGATCTGCAGCTGGAGAGGGTCAATGTTTACTACAACGAGGCTTCGTGCGGGAGGTTCGTCCCACGCGCCGTGCTTATGGACTTGGAGCCCGGTACCATGGACAGTGTCCGAACCGGACCCTATGGCCAGATCTTCCGGCCTGATAACTTTGTCTTCGGACAGTCTGGCGCTGGAAACAACTGGGCTAAGGGGCATTACACTGAGGGAGCTGAGCTCATTGACTCTGTTCTGGATGTGGTGCGAAAGGAGGCTGAGAACTGTGACCGCCTTCAAGGTAAATAATGGAACTGTTAATTATCAATTTAGTTGCTGGAATTTGAGATCCTTTCAGTAAATTTCCATTTTAGTGCTTAAAAGTATCTTACAATTATGGTTTAGTTTGTGATTTAGTTATATGTATGTGCTAGTTCCTAAAGAGGAATGGGTTTATAGGAATTTGTGAATACTTGAACTAACTTGTAAACATAATTAAATTCAGGGTCTAAATTATAAGTTGAAATGATTTTGATTTACTCGTTGGATCTCTGATCTAAAATTATCAATTTTCAATACTTACACTGAGTTGCTTAATTTATAAAGATTCATTATTGAGATCCAATTAGGGAAGTATCAATTTAATACTATGATTTGTTCCAGTTATAGATTAGTTCTAGTGTTTAATTACATCATTATATGTATATTAGTTAGTTCCTGAAGGGGAATGAGTTGATATGAACTTTGTAAATTAAGGGAATAACTTGAATGTGGAGAATAATTTCAGGGATCAAGTTGCTAATTTAGTCATTGGATCTCTAATCTTGAATTCTTTCTGTGTTTGATTTGTGGTTTCTGTAGATTATTTTGGTTGATGTGTTCGTTGTTGTATTGTGTTTTTGCAGGGTTTCAGGTGTGCCATTCACTGGGAGGTGGAACTGGATCTGGGATGGGTACACTCTTGATTTCTAAGATCAGGGAGGAGTACCCTGATAGGATGATGCTGACGTTCTCTGTGTTCCCTTCACCTAAGGTGTCGGATACTGTGGTGAAGCCTTACAATGCAACTCTCTCTGTTCATCAGTTGGTTGAGAATGCTGATGAATGCATGGTTCTGGATAACGAGGCCCTCTATGATATCTGCTTCAGGACTCTCAAATTGACTACTCCTAGCTGTAAGTACCAAATGCTCATCTTATCTTAAGAATGTATTTATCTGCTAGTCTGTTTAGATTGGATATCAAATACTCTAAAAATGCATATTTATGTAGTTATATCATATTTGAGTGTTTCAAGGATAAATGTGTTTTAAATTATTGAATTATTATGAACTTGATCTGTAATTCAAAACCTTTAATAGAATTACCAAATGTGCTTAGATTGGATATCACATACTCTAAAAATGCGTATAGTTAATTGTATATAGCTATACAAGTGCTTCACAGGATAGATGTATTTTGAATTACCATAATAATTAGAACTAGAATTAGAATTATTATGAACTTGATCTTTAATTCGAAACCTTTAATGGGCTTGATTGATTTGATTTATCTGATTTTTGGCTTTAATAATGAGTTCAGTGACCTGGTCCTGTTGTGTATTACTGGTGTATGTAGTTTACTCAAAGTGTGATTGTTTGTTGCAGTTGGTGACTTGAACCATCTGATCTCAGCAACCATGAGTGGGGTCACTTGCTGCCTCCGTTTCCCAGGTCAACTCAACTCCGACCTCAGGAAACTGGCTGTGAACATTTCTTCATGGTTGGCTTTGCACCCCTCACCTCCCGTGGGTCCCAACAGTACCCTGCATTAACCGTTCCAGAACTGACCCAGCAAATGTGGGATGCCAAAAACGTGATGTGTGCCGCTGATCCTAGGCACGGCCGCTACCTCACAGCATCAGCAATGTTCAGGGGTAAGATGAGCACCAAGGAAGTGGATGAGCAAATGATTAATGTCCAGAACAAAAACTCTTCCTACTTTGTTGAATGGATCCCAAATAACGTGAAGTCAAGTGTTTGTGACATTGCACCTAGGGGGCTTTCCATGGCTTCCACATTCATCGGTAACTCAACCTCCATTCAGGAAATGTTCAGGAGAGTGAGCGAGCAATTTACTGCTATGTTTAGGAGAAAGGCTTTCTTGCATTGGTACACCGGGGAAGGTATGGATGAAATGGAATTCACCGAAGCAGAGAGCAACATGAATGATCTCGTGTCTGAATACCAGCAGTATCAGGATGCGACTGCTGACGAGGAAGGTGGGTATGAAGATGAGGAAGAGGAACCTGAGAACATTTGAAGGGGCTAAATAAAGTACTATGTTTATGTCTCCTACATGAAGATTGTAATTAGTAGTATGTTTTGATGGAAGTTGGTGATGCGCCTAACGTTGGAGAGTGGAAATGCTTATTTATCTTTCTCTGATATTTGTGGGCAATAGAGTTAATGGTAGTGGGAGTTTGGGTACATGTTTTGAAGTAATCTTGCTGCACCTGTTTGTTTGTTCTATATTGGTTTTGTTTGTTATTTCTATCTGGTACATTGGATCATGTTTCCTTAATATTTTGTTAATCATATGCATGGCCTTTTCTAAATTTGATTCTTGAAACGCTTTTCATTTCTTGCAGAGGATTTTTTTCCCTTCTCAGCCATCGTTTGTTTTTGGCTAAAGAACATTGCACATAGCATATTACAGTACTAAATATTTTAGCACATGCTGTAGTATATACTACGATCATCGTGTGACTCTTAGGAGACTACTGATCAGATTACATATGCTTTGGAATCATAACCCCATTTTTGAGGAGGAATGATTACCGAAAAAGAAGGAAAGAAAAACAATAGGACAAGACCAAGTTTGAGAGGCTATTTTTGTTTAAGGGTTTTGATAACAACCGTGCTAGAGTTAGTAGTAGAAGTAAAACAATCACAAGTTTGTATTAATTATTTTTTCGAAAATCTCAAAAATCATATTTTTTTTATAGAGACCATTTTGGAAGATTTCATGTCTATTAAAAAAGTTGATTAATTTACTTAATTGTATTGAAAATGTGAATATTTGATAATATTTTCAAAATTATCCCTATTAATAATATTTAAAATCTACAAAGTGTTAAGTAAATATGAGTGTTTATGAAAAAAATTAATTAATTGTCATTGAAAATTGGTATAAAATCTTATAAATTAGAACAAAATAAAAATCTCAAAAAAGGTCATACATATAGAAATGGAGATAGTACTAATTTTAGTTTTTAAAGTATAAGGCAATGTAAGTTTTAGAGACTAAATTCACAACCAACAAAGCCCAACACAGTTGGTAGATAGCTGGGTTCCTTAAGCATGATGTCAAGGGTTCGATCCCTGCCGTGGGCATGGAAAATACTTTGTTGGTAGAGGCAAAACCCACTTCGGTGATCTCTACGCCACAGAGGGGATTAGTCTTCGAATGTCGGCTAGAGGATACCAGTTGTGTACACCAAAAGAGACTAAATTCACATATGCTTTGGGAATGATTAATAAAAATAAAAACATTTGTTTTATGAGATCCTTCCACTTTGGTTTACTTTTAATTAAGTACCAGATAGAAATAACAAAAAGCCAATATAGAAAAAACAGAGATGTGCAACAAGATTGCTTTAAAGGAAAATGTTAACAAGTACTATTCTTGTTAAAAAAACCAAACATAATATGAAAGTGTTAGAAAATGTTAATTTTTATTTTCTCGAAAAAAGAGAAAGAATAAACTTATACAGTAATATTTAATAACCTTAACAAATTAGTAAGACCATACTTTAAAACACATGCCAAACTCCCACAACCATAAACTTTGCCTATTATGAGTAGTGGCATTGGTATTCAAAGTGTTTATTCTAATTTTTTATCAGCTAATCGTAATTATAATTTTTGTTCTATAAAATTTTCATTAGTTAACAAGAAATTGTGAATGTACACACTCTTGAATCATATACTATAACCATGTGGCTTTTAATGGGTAACTCAATTGATAAAGCTAAAAGACATACAGTGCTAACACTTCTTGGATTATAAACTTGTGAGCTCCTTCTCGTGAAAACGCAGAATGAGTCCTGAACTATAAATCATGATCAACTAATTAAAAATATGGATTATGATGTATAAGTCACACGACTATACACTAAAAAAAAAAAGAAAGGGATTATGAGGTATATCTCACGACAAAAAAATGAAAAATTATGATAGGCTCCACCCAAAATTTTTTTTCTCTTCCACATAGTAAGACTTGTTAATAACTGATCTGCTACTCCCATTGAAAACTTGATAAATAATAATTTTATCTCATTGTCATGTTCTCCTTGTTGCTGCGAGATTCTAATAGGGTGGTTTATTGCTTATTTTGCTATTGCCATACTTTTGAGCATTTGATGTGTATGTATATTTGAGGTATTTATGAAATGCTTGTCTGCTAATATTTTGTATGTACTTTTTGAATATGCAAATTTTAGACCAGGGACTAAATTAACATAAGAGATACCATTCAACGTGTTGAGCTTGTGGCTTACCATTGTGAACCAATATGTGGAGAGGCTTGATATTTCCAGTTCCTACCAACGTGATCTCATCATCAATATAAGTGACGTAGATATCTGGCCCAATATGACCAATTATCCCTCCAAGCTGATCTAAAGGGATGGTGTGCGACACATGGCCTCGTTAAGCACTTTCATCAAGAGCTTTAAATTTCGGCCCCCATTAATGAGATTTTGGCCCCCATTTCATATTTTAATGGACAAAATTACCCTCAGTGTATTTTAAATTTTCGTCTATCAAAAGACGAAAATATTCCGTGATGTATGGTATGGAAATATTTCGTCTACTACGTGATGAAATTTTTCCATCTGCGGGAAGACGGAAATTTTCCGTCTTCAAAGAGACGGAAAAGTACATGTTTTATCAAGTTGGGGCCGGAACCAATACTAGCAACTAGGACATGTCTTATCAAAAAACCTGGCCAAGTTGGGAATGATAAGATGAAAGAAAAGAGGAGTAGGGGTGAGGACAAACAAAGCCACATGTATATGTAAAGTTAGTTAATTAGCTCTGATGTGCTATGGTGGTAGAGTTAAGTTAATATAACAAAGAGATTGAGAGAGAGAGAGAGAGAATGCGTTGAAAGAAAGAAAGACGGAATATATTTTTTCATATGCTTTCACACATGCTTTTATGCTTTATACCGAATGGTCACATAGACTCACAGAGGGGCTTCTATCGGAAGTACATGGAGCAAGACATGGAGCTCATATATTTTATACTTTCCGTCGTCTTTTTGAAGACGGAAAATTTCCGTCTCCTCTCAGATGGAAAAATTTCATCACGTAATAGACGAAATATTTCCGTCTTTTAACAGACAGAAATTTAAAACGCACTGGGGACAATTTTGTCCATTAAAATACGAAATGGGGGCTAAAATCTCGGTAATGGAGGTCGAAATTTAAAGCTCTTCATCATAACATTCCTGTTGAATTTTGAGCTCATAAAGAGTGAGAACACCGAGATTCTTGTTGACATTACGTTCACATGATCTACCACCTGATATTCACTATGATATATGAGTCTAATTAAATTTATTTTTGTCATTGTAGTTATCCAACATCTAAGTCCATTTTTGAGTAATGATACACACTTCTGGAAAAAATCAATCTATAAAAACTCATTCTCACGTACTCCCTCCGTTCCTAAATATAAGACTAGCATTGGCAAAACGGATGGGCGGGCGGGCATGGCCCGCACCCGCACTCGGCCCGCAAAAAATACAGACGGGCTTGCCCGCTCGTAAAATTATTTAGGGCCTAATTTTCAGGCCCTGCCCGCAACATTCTTAAAAGAATATTTTATACTACTAATTTATTAAGAGAATATATCATTTTTCTTATTTTTTTTTTAAAAAGTTTATAAAAAACACTCTTTGTATAATATTTTAATTAATCCATTTAAGAAGTTTCAAAATATAAAAAATTTATCCCTTTACAAGCATCAATTAAAAAAGTTGCAATATAAAAGAAAACAAGGCTCGACAAAGTAGAAACTTAATAAGGAAACCCTAGACATGATGATGGGCTTTTCGACTCCTTAAACCCCACTGGATTGAGTGCCTCTATTTGTCATGTAGGCATGGCTGCAGGCCCACATACTTTCCACAAGTCAAGATGTTGGATTTAAATCTGATTGCCTCATTAATATGGTTTCTAGTTTAGTTTACTTTTTTTTCCCCACCAAGAATAGCATTAGCTAATACTTCCTCCGTTTCATAGGTAGTTTTTTTTTTTTGGTTTACACGGGAGGTCTGGGACTAGAACCCATGACATGAGGATGGGGAAATCCTAAACGTCCATGCAGCCACCAACTGAGCTGTCTTACGCAGACTTTTTGTCTCATGTTTCGTTTGTATTATTCTTTTACAAAACTCAATACATAATTAATGTTATTTTTCTCAACACATAATTATTTATTACACCCTTTTCCCACTTCCAATATCTTTCTCTCTCTTCAATAATAATTATATAGGGGTATTATAGTAAAAATACCTCAAATTCTTACATCATTTAACCATTTCTTAAAACTCGTGCATAACCTTAAAACACACTACATATGAAACGGAGAGAGTAATAGGTAACAAATGTTGTTTCATTCCATAAGGAATAAACTTGAAGCTGACTGAGGAGCTCACCAACAAATTTGATGATTTTAATGTTCAATATGCTTAGGAGTCAGGTTAAATAATTTTTTTTATACATATACTGACTCGGAAGCTTGCCAATAAATAGAATGATTTTAATATCAAATATGCTTAGGGTAAGCTCATATATATTTTTTACACATACGCTTGCTCCTCAACTTATTGTAACAAAAAATTATAAAACGTTATAGTAAGCTAGAGAGGCAGCGTAGATTTTTTATATGCATACCTGGACCCATAAAAATAAACATGAACTAAAAATAAAATAGGGGTACTTAAATTGGCGGGGGTCCAAAACTAAAAGGAGGGTGTTTGAAAACTAGATCCCTTTTTTGTATTTTGTTGCTTCCAAAAGTTTCTAGCACCATTCCATGATGCATTACTTGAGCTCTTTAATATAATATCAAGTCTTAAAATAATTCACCTAAAATATTAAAAGTATAGTACAAGAAACATTTCTAAGTGATGAAATGGGAATATAATTCATGCTAAATCATCATAAAATACATGATTATGTATTAAATGAATGTTAATTATAAAGAAAATATTATACTTCCTCCGGCTCGAATTATAAGCAAATCCAACAACTTTTCCACTTATTAAGGAGGTTAGTTGATTATATTTAATTTTCTCAAATTTATAAAAAAAAAATAGAGGTATTTTAGGAAAGTAGTATTGGAAATGAAACAAAAATTAATTAAGATTACAATTTTCTAGAGATGGTTTAGGAAAGTGACATTGAGAATGAAACAAAATTTAATAAAGTTAGTTAATTTTGCTTATATTTTAAACCAAGAAAAATACACACTTTATCATCATAGCCACTCCCTAAAAAATGCCTTTAAATTAATTAACACAATCTTTCCTCCTAAGGATAATTGAATAGGTAAGCTATTAAGAATTGAATTAATCATCAATACAATCCTTTCTCTAAGGATAAATGACGTCCATTAAATGATAAATGACGGCCCTTAAATGAAGTCAATTTATTTTTCACAATATCATCATTCACATGATGCCAACATTGCACCTCCCTGAGATTGTCACCTACGATTAAATCTACATAAAGAAACGAAATCGTATCTACTATTTTGCAACGATGAGAAAAGTAGAGGCATTCCCTATGAAATGACTATCAACATTCACATCCATTGTGCTGCTCTTACGAAAATTCACTCTCAAGCCAAAAACTAGCTCAAAGGACCTGAGAATATAATTGACTTTATTATAGTCAATAAATTTTTTCATGATACCTCCCCAACAGATATAATATCATCTGCATATTAGAAAAGTGAATCAAGGATATCCATATCTTATAAGCAAACAATTAATCCATTTTGCAATGCATTACTGCCTCTCAGCAAGTGTCATTTACAAATATCAAACCTTTATTTTTGACTGTGTATGATATTTGAGAATGTAGCAATGAGCCAGTTAAACCACCGGATAAGATGGTTAGTATGTACACATATTGGTTATTGATTATGCTTTTAACAATTGGTAAATATTTATGGTTAAGCTAATAAGAAGAGTTTTAATTTATTTTTAACAATTCAACAACATTATAGAGAACATAGCAACTCTCTCTTAACTAACTAAACACTCTTAATGATACAGTAGGTGAAAAAAAAAATTCACTTTATCTTGTCCTTAGTTAGTTCTACACAACATTTTTCCAAAGTTGTACAAACAAGAAAAAAGAACATTTTCCATTGCCTCAACATTGAAATTTCCTTTCCCTTCTTTTGTAGTAGCTATTCCAAGTTGTAGCTGTAAAAAAGCTTCAACGTGCATTTTAACTTTTAAAGGCTAGTGGATAGTAGTACAATATGTTAGTGCTACATTGTTTCTATTGTTTGTCATTGCCCATTGGATCGGAGGAAGGAAAAGAACCTTTCAGAGTTTCAGTATGATGTCATGATGAGGAAGTTATATGAATTAATAGCTGAAGAGGGTTTCATTGATGGAATTTCATTCTACTCATCTCTTACTTTCCAACTATACAAGTAAATGACTCATTGATGTGTAGTAAAGGCACTTTGGCATCGCAATGAACGTGTGGCGGTTAAACCCTGGCTTCAACTACCAGTTTGGTGAGCTGAGCACAATCTAAATAGTAGCTATCCCAATTTTCATTCAAAGTAAAATCTTCAATTCCTATCACGAATGAACACGTAAATTGAGTTGGGATGTGGCTAACCAGAGTACATACTCCGTACATTTTTCCTAATTTGAATCTTCTGAATAGACTCAATGTACCCAAATATAACATCGTCACATAAACAATTAAAAAAAATACTTCATGAATTTTTATAAAGAATTATTTGCATATTATTATCTACTAAAAAAGTTCTTACATCATACACATTCAAACTCACGTTTTTGTTAGATATGAAATGATTTTTTACCAACTTTTTATCTTTTGCCTATCTCACATTAAGTTAAATAACTAAATATTTTTGTTATTTACTTTCTTTTTAAATGTCATCTCCCTGTGTCTGTTCAAATGGTTAAGGTGGTATTTTGGGTTACCCAATCAAGTTCGGGTCATGATTGGATTGAGCTAAAAAACTATGATAAAATTTTGGAAAACATCTCACTAAACTTAGTAGTAATGGGTAACTTTTTTAAAACTAATTCATGCTTTTTTAAGTGATATTATTGGGCAGTCCAAATGTTTGATGAGTTCGGATTTTATAATCTAGACTTAAAAAATCTGAGATCTATTTGAGTTGAATTTTAAAAGCTTAAACCCGCTTACATTTCGGGCTTATTCAAACCGACTCAGTCGGCCGGTTTTTTTTTTTTTACCGGCAATTTAGGCATGCCCGGCCACTACTATTACTGTTCCTTTTTAAATATCCCCACCAACAAATACTACCTTTGTACATTAATATAAGTCACTTTTACCTAATTCACGCAGATTAAGAAAAGTAATTATTACTCTCAAATTTATCAAAAAATATGTTGTCATTCCAAGGTTACCCCTATTTAAAACTTTACAACTCTATTTATTTATCTCTCTATTGTAATTACTACCCTATCACCCCTATGCAATTATGAGGGGTGTATTTGGAATAAACTATTTAATATTACCTAAATATTCTAAATCGACTTATAAAAAGGGACATCAATTTTATCAAAATGGTCACTTATATTAAGGGACGGAGGGAGTAACAATCATGGTTTACCTGGCAAGCTTAGGAGGTAAACAGTTCATCACATCACAAGTTTAAGACAATTAATACAACGACTAAAATGAGAAAGCCCTATATATTGGCCACATGACGCTCAATTTGGTGAAAAATGCCTAATTATTTGGTGGTATAATTCCTTGTTATCTTCTCAACTCTGACTTTGCGAAATATCATTGATTTAGCGTCGTCGGTGGGATATTGCGTACACTAGATAAATTATATGGAATACACGTTTCGATTCTGGTAAAGAAAGAAAGTATTAATTTATTTTTGTTATTATAGTATATTGTTGGTTGTTAAGGATAAGACATAAGATATATAGTACTTATATCATACCAATATTTCAGACTCTTCTTATCCTAACGCAATGTGCCTTGATCTTCATCTTCCGTCACTTGGTTGCCAAGTGTCAAATTGGATTATAGTTGGAATAAAATATATATAAAGTGACTTTTATTTGTCCTTTTCATTTTCAATACCAGTTCCCACCAGGGTAGAGAAGAGAAACCACTTTTTTTTTAATGTGAGTGGAAGTGAGAGATAGGCAGGAGATGGAGGAATGGGAAATTATTATTAAGCACTGTACAATTAAAACTGTATCTGTGGCCCATTGATTTGTCTAGTCTAGCTTCTTCTGCTAAGGTGCTATATATGCCACCCACAACAGAAAATCCCAATTAGGAAAAACATGATGGAACTGTTATTTTTATTATTAAATAAAGTGAGTTGGTCACTTAGCTTTACCTTATAAAGAATGTATGTTAGGTGAAAAAAAGAAAGGAAATAAAAGAAGGGATATTCATAAGCCACTTATAGAAAAGAACTTTTTATATGTGCGGATGATATTGAGCAAATATACTATCTATATATAAAAGGATCCATTTTCAAGGCACCACGTTTGCTGGAGAAATTTTCGAGACACCACATTTGTCCCGTGAAGCTTTCTTCGCACCAGAGAGTTTGTAGGTAGATAATCATTATCTCTAATCAAAATTACAATTTAAAATTAAATAAATTATTTAAATTTATTTAAATAATTATATGTATGTAAAATTATTATCCTCAATTATTTTTTGGAAAAAAAAGTAATCATTGTCCTAAACAAAATTATTTAAAAAAATATTAAAAAATCACAAATTTATTTAATCATTATCTGTATGTGAAATCATTATCCTCGATTTGTTAAAAAAAAGTAATCATTATCCTCAACAAAAATATTAAAAAATTTATAATAGTAATCATTAACCAAATTACAATTTGAAATTAAATTAATTATTTAAATTTATATAATCATTATCCGTATGCGAAATCATTATCCTCAATTTGTTGAACAAATCATTATCCTCAACAAAAATATTTAAAAAATATTAAAAAGATCACTGTATATAAAATAGGTTCTCCCACTCAATTTTTAAAGTTATATCTAATTCTAAGAATTCTCTTCTCCAAATTCTCTCTTTTATTTTAATTTTTTCCCTCATTCCTCTACTTAAAACTCTTAATTTTGATTTTTGAGTGTTTGATGAATTACTTATTAGATGATGCATATTTTGTTATACTTTTAATTGACTTTTGTTTATTCCTTTACTTAGAGCTTCTAATTTTGATTTTTGAGTGTTTGATGAATTACTTATTAGATGATGCATATTTTGTTATACTTTTAATTGACTTTTGCTTAATGCTAATTTCAGGAAAAATGACAGCAATGAGTTACTTCAAACAAGAGCATGACCTTGGTAAGTTGTTATACATACTTACTTTGATTATTCTTCGTTGAAAGAATATGCAAATAATTGATCTTTTTCTCTTTTCAAAGAAGAGAAGGGCTCTCCTAGGATTAGGAAGAAATACTTGATCGTATTCCGATGAGAAATAAATTTGGTGAGTCTTTTACCTGTTTGAAGAAACAATGTTTTTCGATTTATTTATGATATTTTTTTCGTTTTTTGTCATGAGATAAGATAAATGATGAAAAAGATCAAAATATTTAAATATGAATAATAATAATAATAAATGTGATAATTATATTTAAAAAATAATAATGATAAAAAAATATTAATTTATCCATCCAATAAATATAAGAAATATCTTATAATATTATCCAATAAAAAATCAGAATTTATAATTTTGGTTTAATTATGTATAATTTTTCATATTAGATGTGATAATTATATTTAAAATATGCTAAATTATCATGTCTTATGCAATATAAAATATTTTGATTTATCTTTAAATCTACTCATAATACCATCAAACAAAATAATATAAAAAAAGTTTAATTTTCATTTCACTCTAATAATTAATCATAATATCATAATAAAACGTGTTAATTCATCGATCAACTAAATAAGGAATACATTAATTTAATACTCATCTATACATAGACAAATATAATATTAATATATATATATATATATATATATATATATATATATAAAAGAGCCAACATTATATTCATAATAAAATGCAATGTGTTAACCAAGATAGTCAAAAATAACAATTTCAATGTCGTCTTCATGTTCTATGAAATAGTGGATATTCCAATTTATCCTTAAATTTTCTCATAATACCATTAAACAAAAGAGATCAAAATATTTAATTCTGATTTGTTTTTAATTATCATAATAAAGTTGATAAGCATATAAAAATATTAATTTATCTATTAAATAAATAAGGAAGATCTAATTCTTATTTGCTTTTGATTCATCATAATAAAGTTAATAATCATGTAAAAAATTGTTAATTTATCCATCGAATAAATAAGGAAAATCTCAGAAAAAATGTTATTTTTTATTTATAAGGAAGTACAAAATTTTTCAACAAGCTCATTTTTTATTGTTGTTTAATAATAATTTTTACTTTAAAATATTTAAATATTAATAATCCATGCATTGCATAGAATAAAAATAAAAAAGTTTAATTTTGATTCCACTGTAATTAATAAAACATGCTAATTATCGATATTAAAATAAGGAATACATTAATTTAATATTGATCTATACATAAATAAATATAATATTAAAAAACGAAATGTCATTATCTTCCAATGAATTCATGTATAATGAAATAAGGGATATTATGATTTATCATTAATTATTCTCATAATAACATCAAACAAAAAAAATCAAAATAATAATTAATAATTTTTGATTTATCATAATAAAGTATATTGAATAATCCTTTTTTTATAATTATTTTTGTTATTGTTTAATAATAATCTTTACTTTATAATGAAAATAATAATAATCTTTAATTTAAAATATTTAATATAAAAAAATTTAATATCAACAACCCGTGCATTGCACGGGGTAAGAGCTAGTATAAAATAACCTTAATAGAAAAAAATTAAAAAAGAAAATATAAAATATAATTTCGCAAATCTACTATACTTATATAAAAAGATCTCTTTTCGAGGCATCACGTTTGTCTGCTTAATGAATACTTGCACCAGAACGTTTGTAGGTAAATAACATTATTTATAAGCAAAATTATAATTTGAAATTAAATAAATTATCTATATGTGAAATTATTATCCTCGATGTGAAATCATTATCCTCGGTTTGTTAAAAAAATAATCATTATCATCCAAAAGATAAACCCAAAAAGATGAGGTTTCTATTCAAATTTATTTAATCTTATCTGAAATCATTATCCTTAATTTTACAAGTTTTCAAAATCATTTTATATAGTACGTAATATGTATTGGATGACTCCTCAACAATATTTTAGCATTTATGCGAATTGGAATTAGCTCATAAACTTATGGATATTCAGGTAAACAACAATCTCACAATTATATTTGCCTTCAGTTTTTGTATTTTTTTCGTCGTTAAGTTTTTTAATTCTAATAATTCGCTCTTATCTTAATTTATATTATTTGATTCTTAAGTTTCTCTCTAAATACTTACTTTAATTCAACAATTTGTGTGCACAATTGATCAAATCGTAGTTTGTTCAAATTTTTGATCTGGATGTAATCAATTGTGTGGTTACCCGGCAAAGTAAATAATGCTCAACTAGGTTTTTTTTTTTTTTTTGATAGTGATTGAATTTTCAATTGCGGGCGGTTGACAATAGAGTGCATTAAAATCTAATATTGCATTAATTGCTTCAGGGAGTCTATCATAAACTACCAAGGAAGATGACTATTTATTGTTATCTGCACCAATGGCCTCTTTAATCACACAGACAGTGGAAGATGACGTCTGACGTTGGCCGATATACCAAATCCTACCGTATCATTTTCTTAGTAGATTCAAGTTTTAATTTAAGAAAACTTTATTTATAATAATAGGATTTGATTTATTACATTGCAGCAATATAATAATAGGAATTGATTTG
This sequence comes from Crotalaria pallida, assembly GCA_037953625.1. Classification (NCBI taxonomy): domain Eukaryota; kingdom Viridiplantae; phylum Streptophyta; class Magnoliopsida; order Fabales; family Fabaceae; genus Crotalaria; species Crotalaria pallida. The sequence continues at coordinate 157,261,922 of CM075649.1, forward strand.
TTTTTCTATAATATATTTTGTCTATTGTAATAGATAAAAATCATCCTATATAAAAATAGGATTTGATTTTATGTAAATATTTTTTTGTTTTTGGTTTTTTATTGTGACAAGAGATTTTTTTTTTGTTTACATGGGAGGTCTGGGACTAGAACACATGACCTGGGGAGGGGAGAATCCTAAGTGTCCCTGCAGCCACCAACTGGGCTGTCTTACGCGAACTGTGACAAGAGAATTAAAACTATTAATAACAAACCAAATGTAATCATCCTATATAATAATAGGATTTGATTTTCCTTCTATAATATATTTTGTTTATTGTAATAGATAAAAATCATCCTATATAAAAAAAAAGATTTGATTTTATGTCTGATATAAATATTTTTTGTTTTTTGTTTTTTATTGTGACAAGAAAATTAAAACTATTAATAACAAACCAAATTTTTTTTACAATATTATCTTTATATTTTCTTTCCTTTTATGATATGGATCATTAGTCTAAGATCAATTAATAATTTTAAAAATCAATCGCAAAAAAAAAAAAAAACTAAAAATTGTGTTGATAAACCAAATTTATGTTTAGTCACTCACACCGCTACTAAAATTTATATTCACCATATTTATAAAGGTATGATAGATATTACTACTTATTATGTAGAAATGTGAGTATATATATATATATAAATTCCAATAAAACTTTTTTTTCTACCATATTCTTACGTTATCCCACTACCGTTTAGGTAATATAGATATTAAGCTTATTTAAAAAAATTAAACTAAGAGCTCATCTTTGCTGTTGGCATATGTCTCCATTTTTTAATATTAAGATATGATGAGAAGTGTTAAAAAAAATAAAAGAAAAGAAATATTAAGATCCAATAAGATAAATATAATCATAAAAAATAATAAAAATATTTAGCTTGAGATAAGATAAAGATTATTAGGAATTTAGGATTCAATCTTATTATTAACTTGAGATAAGATAATTGATTAAAAATATAAAAATATTTAATTATGATTAATAACAACAAATGTGATAATCATATTTTAAAAAAAAAATACTAATTGTACAACAAAAAAACTACTCCATCCATCACATAAATATAAAAAAGATCATGTTCAATTCTGATTTAATATTTATTTATCAAAATAAATTTGATAATCATATATAAAAATATCAATTTATCCATAAAATAAATAAGGAATATCTCATATAAAAAGTGTTACATTCTTTTTTCATATGATGAAGTACAAACTTTATCAACAAGATCATTTAGATTAATTTTTTAAATTATAGGATTTGGTTTGAACTCTTACCTTTTTTATAATTATTTTTTTTAATAATACTCTTTACTTTATAGTAATAATAATAATAATAATAATAATAATGTTTAATTTAAAATATTTAATATAAAAAATTAAAATATCAATAACCCGTGCATTATTGCACGGGGTAAGAGCTAGTAATATAATAAAATCGAAAATGTTTGCAGTACAGTTAAGTTTCTATAACTACAGATAAAGGGTCTGTTCGGCAAAATTAGCTTGTAGCTGTGAGCTTGTAACTTGTAGCTATGAGCTTTTAACTTGTAACTGTTAAGCTAGCTAGGAGCTATGAGCTTGTAGCTGAGAGCTTATAGCTGACTATTTAAAATAGTGTTGTTCGGCAAAACTAGCTTTTGAAGTAGTTAAAAGTTATTAAATGACCAAAAAGGACATGCAATATTTTATTATTTTAATTTTTTCAAATTTTTTTCTTTATTTATTAAATAGATAGTTAATTAATTAATTATTAAAATATAAAAATTATTAATAAATAAAATATAAAAATTATTAAATTATAATTAATTAAGCCTTAGTTAAATTCATTTTTTCTTTATTTATTAATTATGTAGTTAATTAATTAATTATAACAAAATTATTAAATTATAATTAATAATTAATTAAAGGGTAGTAAAATAATTTTAAATTTTGTTTGAGGATATAATTGGTATATGAATTATTGAAAGCTAGTTTAGTTTATAGAAAGCTACTTTCTAAAAGCTAGCTTTCAAAAGCTACAAGCTCCTTTTTTAAAAGCTATAAGCTCCTTCTAATTTATAAGATCCTATTGGGATGTTTCACTCATACCAAAGAGAGTAGATAAATTTGTTAGTGGCATTGGAAATGTTAAAATTTGAAATACTTTTTCAAAAAACTACCCCTATGATTGTTATTGAAACTCTAAAAAATATTAGATTTTATAGGGGTGTTAGTGAAAAGAAGTAATTAAATGCTATTGAAAATTGAAAAGGGTTCTTATAAATAAGACCAAAATAAAAACCCCAAAAAAATTTTATAAATAGGATCGAAGGGAGTAATAAAATTTCTATAATTAAGACAAATTTTAAAAAAATGCAAACAAATGTCACAAAAGAGGCATATTTACTTTGAGAAACAATGTGTTTGATATATTAAAAGATGTTGAACTTAATTTTTCAATCTTGACCTACTTCTTTTAAAAAATTCAAATAATACTGTTAAAACATTTATTACCATAACCCTAACTTTTATTTTGTTATAAAAAAGGAGAAAGCACGAAAAATAATTGGGATGTGCCGATGTCCCATTTCTTTTCTAAACAGAGAAAGTAGTTTATTACTCAATCTAGGCCTTATTATAAGTTATGTTTAATCCAATTACAAACTTTTAATTTAATCATATACTTCCTCCGGTCTTATTTATAGGGCATACTTAACCATATCACATAGACCAAGAAGAATAGTTAGGTTTCTTGAAACTTTAAAAAAAATACTTCAACATTACAGTCTTACCCTCTTAACTTGCATTGGGAATTTCACAATGTATTACTTCACATTAATGGGCAAAGGGCAAATAAGAGAAAATAGTAATAAATGCCTCCTAGAAAATATAAAGTGACTTATAAATAGGATCAAAGAATCCTTCTAGAATGTGACTTATAAATAAGACCGGAGGGAGTAACACACAAGTGTATTGCCTTAGTGGAAATTGACAGGGCGCTTAAAAATTTCAGGGTTAAAGGCTCAAGTCCCAATGAGACAACAATGATCCATACTGTTGAGTTAAAGACTCACATAGTTTGTGGATTAGCTGTGCCACAAAAATGTGAAGTCCAGACACCACTAGCTAATTTCGACAAAATAAATAAATAAACTGTGAGGGTGTTGAGTACTCTGTAGTCTTTACCGTCATAGTTTAGGTGGGGCGGGGTGTTTATATATGTTACTTGCTAGGTCCGCTATGCTCAGGTAGGGTTCCAAGCAAAATATACTCTGTAGAAGGGGGCATTATTTTTGTTCTGCTTGGACAGCTTGGTAGGTTGATTTGGGGTAGTTATTGTATGATTTATGGTGGTTTCGTTTGCTTCACATTAGTGTGAAGTAGATTCTTGTACAGTTGATGTTCGTCAACTTTAAGTATATAATTGAGTCCTTTTAGATAGGGACGGATTCATGTATAGGCTAGTGGGGGCAAGTGCCCCTACAAACTTTTTATTTTTTTTTAAATATATGAATATATATGCATTTCTATATTATGAAGTGCTATTAATTACCAAGGCATTCTTCTTAGCCGTGTGGTAAACATTTTAAAAATAGTTAATGGGGTCGCTTGTTCTACATCTACTAGTAACGTAACATGTTTTGTTTATTTTTTAAGCTGGAATTATTTTCTATTTCAAAATTTTACTATTGCAAAACAATTTTTTTTTATTCTATTCGCTTTTTTAATATAAGACTTTTTTATCTTTATTTATAAGATTTTATTTTATTTCTCAATAGGACTTAATTACTTCTTGTCACAAATTCCCCAATTTACTCAATACTTTTAGAGTTCCGATAATAATTATAAAATAATTTTAAAAAAGTATATCAAATATTTATATTTTCAAAACCACTAATAATACTAATTACTTTTTTTTAATGGACTCAAAATATCCAAAAGGGTCTTATATCAAAAAACAATAATACTATTTACTTTTCTTATATCAGAGTATATATATTGACTATAAAACTAGAAAGACATTTTAAATACCATACGTGGATTATTAGGCATGCCAATTTTATATAGCCCATTTAATATCTCTGTATTCCAATTGTTTACATTGGATGAAATACCCTTTTAATTTTTTTAAAGCAAATACCCTTTTAATTTTACTAGTAATCGTTGTTTTTTTAAATAAATTTATTACTTATTTTGTTTAAAAAAAATTAAATATTTAAAAAATCAAATGATTTAAAGGAAATGTTTATAATGTTTTATCTAACTCATTAATCAACTATCAAACTTATAATGTAATGCATCTTGAATTTAAATTTTTAACATTTCAATGCAAAAATGTTATTTTTAACCTCTTGCCCTCAATCCTATCCTAAAAGGTAAAGTTAAAAAAATTAATGATTAATTATTATATATCGCCCCCACAACGAAAAATTTCTAGATGCGTCACTGCTCTTAGACAAACCCTTCATAAAAGGTGGAACTTTTATATTGTACTATGATGCTTGGTTGATCCTTGGTAATAAATTTTTTTCTTTGTTTGTTGTTCAATAAAAAAAATAAAACAAAAAATTTAATCATATAACCGAAATACTCTTGATTTATCTAATTGGTTGTTCCTTAATCAATGATAAAAAAAGAAGAGCTAATTAATAAAGATAAATATGAATGAGAAAATAAATGCTGCCTAAAAATTACAAAGTAACTTATAAAAAAAATCATCAAAATCTTCTAAAATATGATTTATATTAAAGATAGTAAGCATTAAATTGTAAACATTTGTTATACATATAATAAAGTAGCAATAAAATATGAGATTACTGAGTTTGAATTGACGGTGTAAAGTTTTTTATATTGTCAGTTTATTATCTATCATTCACTTGTATTATTTTTAACTAAAAGCTAACAACCATAAACATGTGAACAATGCACTGATGGTATGAAAAAGCTTTACACTGTTAGTGCACCAATTATTTTCTCATAAAATATAACGATGATTGCTTAATTATTATTGAGCTATGATAAATAGACCTACAAAATTAATCAACCTACAAACAAACCTACATCATATGAAAGTGCCATTTAGATTACTCATTGACAAATATAGCAATCAATCTCAATATGTTTGGTGCCATTTAGATTGCTCATATCGTTGATTTAGGCTTGTGCATTTTATGATAATTATCCGTATGGAAACAAGCCTACAAACAATTGAGTTTTGTGGCTTCTTGCGTCATCTTCTTGTTGCGAAAAACCCATTAATAAGAGCATTAAAATTAACAATTTTTGGTTCAAAGATTCCAGTGCATGGATGGAGAGATTGGTGGTGATGGCTGGGGTTAAAAAAACCAACATATTTTCACATTTTTATGGCCATTTCAAGATTTTGGGGAGAAAAGGAAGAATTTAAATGTGTTATAGCGGAAATGTGAGATTAATAAATGTTTGAAAGATAAGGAATTAAATTAAATCTTTTTAAATTAGATCATCAAATTGTAACTTAAAAATAAAATAAATGACTAAAAAGTATATTTAAGCCTAAATTTAAGCTAGACTCCAACATCTTTAAGAGCTTATTTAGTTAAACATCTTAAATCGTTATTTAATTTTAAAGGACATGTTATTTAAATAAATGAATAAATATACTACTACCATTGTCGTTACCACGCCGCCACTATCACTACGACCACGACCACGACCACACCACCACACTACTATCAAAAGACACCAATGACACATGCATGTGTTCTATTTTTCAATTATAATTGTTAGGGTTAATATGGATAATTATAAAATGTTCTCTTTGTCCTCATCTTCTTCCTCCAACCCAACTCCATCCCAACCATTTTACCACATTGGAACCCTGGAGTGAACTAATTTGTGCTGTCACCCACAACCATTCTAACCTCTACACCAAGACCATCCCATACTAATGTCTATTTTACCAGGTTTCTCTTCACTACCACCCCAACCATTATAATCCCTCTCGTTTCTCTCCCTCCTCAATAACCGTCATAACAGTTGTCGAATAGCCATCATCAATAAGACTCATGACCCACCAAACCTCCATCATCACAAAACCTTCGCCACCTTGAGTTCAATCGCAAAGCCATCGTAAATTGCGAAATCACATACCCAAAGAACCCTAAATTGTCATAATCTCCATCTCTATCTCTTTCGCTGGTTTCTTGCTACAACAAAAGTCGAGATTGAGAGCAAAACAATAATTACACAAATAAATAAGAAAAAAATTATAATAATTATAATTATAATTAGGCTTTCAACAGGTTATAGGTTTCTTGGGCAAATATAGTTATGCAAGTTGTCTAAATTGCATAGTTCACAAGCATGTGCCTTTGTTTTTGGAGCACATTAATGTTGCCCCCAAGTTTTTACATAGACTTGTACGTCACACTGAATTAACAACAGACTAATAGATCACACACTCATCACACTTAAGGATAGATCTTACTCCCTCCGTTTTATTGAGTTTGGCATTTTAGCCTATTTTTCTTGTTTTTTATAATGTTTGGCCTTTTACATTTTCAATAGATAAACATTTTTTTTTCTTCTAATTTTAACATTTTATTCAATAGTTTCTCTCACTCCTCATTAATTCTACTTTTATCATCTCTCTCATCTCTAAACCACTATACATTAATTAATGGACACACTTACTAATAAAAATTAAATACTACTACAATTTTCAATAAGAATTAAATATGGGCATTTTAAACAAATTATACATAATACTTACAATAATTAACACTTTCTTAATCTGTATGTCCAAGCCAAAAAGGCCAAACTCAATGAAACGGAGAGAGTACTAGTTACTCCCATCCAAACGTTTCTACTTCTTCATTTGGCTGTGATACCAGAGAGGGTCGGAAACCAGGAAGAGAGGAAATTAACACCTTGTTTGTTTCAAGAGAAAATAAGTGGAAAGAAAATGTGAGGAGAGATTTTGGAGAGAAAACTTCATTTTCCCCTGTTTGATTTAGGAGAAAAAATAAAAAAATACATGGAACCCACAAAAAAAGTTTTCTCTCCCCAAATTAAGAGATTTTGGAGAGAAAACTATGATTGACATGTAAAATTACTCATCTGTTCATTTGTCCATTTTACTTCATCTTTTTTCTTTAATTTTTTAATTCTTTAATTGAAAAAATAAAACATTTTTATTTTAATAAAAAAACTATTTTTATAATATTTTGGATTCGAAAATTTTATTATGTAACAAAGAATTGAAGTAAAAAAAATTGACCATATGAAATATAGATATATATGAAAAATAAAAAAATATTATTTATATTTTTGAAAATAATGGTGTAATTGTCTTTTGACAAATTTATTATTTTCTTTCTAACCAAACAAAAGGAAAAAAACTCAACTTTTCTCTCTTTCCAATTTCTTTACATTTTCTCTCATATCAAACAACCATAAAATCTACTCATTTTCTCTCCATAATCTTTCTTCCCTATCTCTTTCTTCCTATTTTCTCTCTTCCTATTTTTCTCCGTTAACCAAACAAAGCCTAAATGACCGAAGGAGGGGGGAAGCAGGTTCCATGTTCTTTTTTCCAAAATATCCATCCTAAATAAAGTTTTAGTTAAAGTGTTAATTATGGTTACTATTTTTCAACCGTAACTAACTATTTATTCCTTATGTTTTAAATTAACTGTCACTTTAGAAAATTTCACATGGATTAAGAAAGTAATTTAATGTTTCAATTTTCAAGAGAACTATTACAATATATAATTTATTATAATACCCTTAAATTACATTAATTATTACTCATTTCACATATTTCAACACATTAAATACAAGGTTAAAGCTGGAAAAAAAAAATCATAAGGATACGCCATCAAATTCCTAAAGCGACAAATAATTTGGAACAAGTTAAAAAGTCTAAAGTAACAGATAAAGTGAAACAGAGTAACATTTTTTTCCCACAACTTTTATTTAAAATATGGCAAAACATTATTATTGATTTAGCTACATTTTACGATATATTTTATTTCACATGAAACAAACTTTTTATATATTCAATTATTTGTTATATGTTTGAGCCCCTCTTTCCTATACATTCTAGATCCGTCCATGCTTGCCACATAAGTTAAGAACTCAACTAAAACTTGTTCATGCCCTGTGTATTTTGATCTAATAAGTATATTCTTACCCTTGATTATATTATTATAATTTACAATTTTATCTTTTTTTTATGAAACTGAGTGGGTGGGGGGGTGGGGGGATGCATATGAAACTTGGTTATACTGTATATGAACTACAAGGAAAAAAAAGCTCATTATTGTAAGAGGTTGGAATTTATTTTTTGGATACGAAATATTTATTATTGTAACCCAAGTCATTAAGTGTTACGTGATATGTCAATTAATGTTCGGATAGTAGGTAACATTTACATTTCAACTTAAATTTGATGTTTAAGTTGTTTTTCTATTTATTTATGTTTTTTTTTCTAATAATGTTTTTAGCTTCATACTGTCGAAAATTTATCCCATTCATCGGCGAAATTACGAAATTCCATTTTATTTTTATCAAATAAAATATTTCGAGAACAGAAATCAAATTTGTAACAATATGTTTAAGAAACATATTTAACTATTAACCGCGTTAAAACTTGTCGAGATATGTAATTTATGCGATAAAAAAGTATCACATTTTTATTTTGAGAAGTTTCTGTTTTTTTTTTTTTAAATAAAGAATGTCATGTAATTCACTTAATGCCATTTTTATATTTCCTTTCTGTTATGCTAAGTGATGAAACCCATATAAAGAAGCAAGTATTTATTCCTTTATTGCATGACACATCCTTATTTAAAATTTAAGTTTCTTTTATAAATTAAAACTTTTTTTTAGAATTAAAAAAAAACAAAATAAATTCCTTTATCTTTTCTCTCGAGAGAAATAAAAAATAAGATTTTCTAATAATCTTTCACCCTCTAATTTAGCATTTGCCTAAAATTTTAAGCACACGCAAGAACTAAAATATTAGTTGATTATTCTAAATTTTTTAACTCATCCTTCTTGTCTCGCTCATGCTTATGTTTGACAGACTTAACAATAAAATATCAAAGTTATTTTATCTATTTAAATGTCACGGTACTCTTCAATCTAATAAATCCAACAGAGGGAATTTTTTTTTTCTTACTATGTTTATTGGTAATAAAATTTTAAGAAACTAGAAAAACGGTCAATTTTGGGAACATTTTCTGCAACGCAGGATGAGGCGGCGTGACAGAAAATTTAGCGTAAACAAAGAATCTTTATCTAGTCCACAAATATAAAATAGTGGTCAAAAACTTAAATTGCTGTGGAGCATAACTGCATAAGCATAGAATTCCCGACCAAATCTAGCAAATTTTTTAGTATGATGGTTACATGCATTCGATTTTTATCGTGAATGAAAAAATGTTTTGTAAAGAAATAATATATTTATTTTGTTTTTTGTTTTTTTAATAAAAATGATTAATTTGTGATTATCGACTATGCACATCTTTCATTGGGAATTTGGGATAAAAAACACAAATGCATGAATGTTGAGCTGAGTTTTGTGAGACAAGCAAATCAAAGAGCATGCTTAAAAGAATGGTTTAGTCCCCATTAGTATAAGCAAAGCAATAACTAAAAAAGAAAGTAAGAATAAATAAAGATTAATGAAAGTCAAGCCGACAACCAAAAATACCTCCAACTTTTGCACGTGCTCTCTCTTTCTCCGAGTCATGGTCATAATCATATTCATATTCATACAATCCAATTTCAATAGTACTCACTTTTTTTTTTTTTTTTTGTTTGTTTTTGTTTTAAAAAGACGGTGTAGAATGTGGAATATTCAACCATGGCAACAAATTGTCCCATGCCATCCATCAAGAGTCACTCATCATGCTTATTCATATGCTATATTCTTCCACTAACCAAACCAAAGAGTGCTAATGAATAAATTTGACTTTGACCAAATTTAGGTAGTCTGTGTGGATGAAAAACACGGTTAGAAGTTAGAACTCATAAATAAAAATGGTTTTCTGATATGTATCATATTAAGAAATTCATAATAAAAATGTTTGTATTAGAAATTGGTGTATTGGTGAATCTACCCTCAAATTTTTTAGTTTGAAAGTGTGTCCATAAGTTTATTTCTGTTAGCACATTGGTATTATATTTTTCGTCTTTGGTTATCTTCTTTAACGTTTCCGGCCAATATTTTTTATCTCCAACCCACTAATTATATCGCACCACCTTCTAAACATGGTGGAGAATGATGGAAAAATTGGTAGTCCAATTTGAACCTATCTTTGATGGAGAATGAGTGAAGAAGAAGAAAAAGTATAGTTTCATAGCCGGAAAAAATGCTGTTGACCAATAATTCAATTGGAGAAGATGATTGGAGAAGAAAATTAACGAAAGGACCAACCATAATAAAGTTGAAGTACCACTTTCAAACAAAAAAAGAAACTTGAGGGACCATTTTGAAACAAATAAATAACTTAGAGAACCAATAAATCAGCTTTGCCTAAATTTTATAAAAACATCAATTTTCAATATAAATTTATTGATTATTGGTTTCTTAACTTGCCATAAAACACATAAAAAAACTCAATAAAATTTGTATCAACAATAAAATTCATAAGAAAAAATAATCATAAAATGCATGTTTTACTGTTTTAACTTTAGAGGTTGAGTCACACTCTACTACTAGTAATTTTTACTCTAAAAATCCTCTCAAAAAACAAAACCTTTACTCTAAAACAAATTTTTTTGGCCATTTTGTGGACAAATTAAATTCGCTTTTTAAATTTGATTTAATAGTCAACAAACACTCTTTCATTACTTTAAGTAATTAACTTAACCATCATACAATTGCAAACCCTCCTCAACCATCCAAGCTACTATTGTAGATAGAAAACTTTGTATTAAAAAAGAGATAAAGGCTTCAAAAGTATGAATCCAAAGCTATTGCAAATAAATTTTATTACGAACCTGCTTACATAATCACATCTAAAAGTTTACATAAAGCCATTGAGGTTATGTCATGTGCTTTCTAAGGGTATATACTAAATTATATGAGACCCTAATGTTAAGTCATAAGTTACAAAAGAAAAATGTCACAGGTTAAATGACCAAAAGAAAGGGGTAGAACCATAGAAACAATAAGAGATTTCTCTATAGACAGACAATCATTATAGAAGCAAATCAGCAATTGAGTGCTAAGTTGTGATTGCCCATGAAATCCAATCTTTGATTAACAAAATTCCTATATGCTCAAAGTCTAAATAACTTAGGAAATAAACAGTGTTTCAGAGTTTACTTCCCTCTCAATTAGAACAGTTCTATCCAAGAAAGAATGGAGATTATGGTTTTGTTATTTTTCTACAGTCAAGGGGATCAATCTTCATTCCACAGGGTGGTTGGCAGCAGAACCAGTTATAACTCTTCCTCCAACTTTGGGAAGGGGAGAAGCTTGAAAATGCTGCAGAATCTGCAGCTCCTCTGGAATGAACAGCTCTATCGTCGTGCATTTCCCCCCCAATGCCGGTTGTGATTCCCAGGCTTGAAATGTGGATTTCGTTGCACAACTGATTGCTTTGGAAGATCATTCAATTCCATAACTTGTATTGTACGCTGCCTCTTAGCTGCAAGAATGAAATAGCAGATTCACCAATTGGTTATGAACCAAATAAAGTGCGCAGAAAAATCATTGAATTATAATTTAGCGTGTCAAACTCTAACATCCAAAATTTGATCACCTAAGTCCAACCTTTCAAGAAAAGGGTATTAACATTAGTATAGAAGACTATCTAGTAATGTAGAGTGTAGACTATCGATATACTCAAAATCAGATTGAACATAGTCGGGAAAAGGATGACAAACCATTTTCAGCTTGTTGATATCGCTCCTGAAGTTTCCTCTTAGTGGCTTCTAGCTTCTTTTGGACTGCAGCATCATCCGAATACTTGGATTTCTGTGAGACAAGAAATGAAGGTCAGAGAGACCTCAAATCTACAAATTATTAGACCCAGAGGGAGATTATTCCTTACATCTTGCTGACCAATGGGAGGCCTCTTTGTAAGAGTATTGTTATCTATTTTGTGCTGAATCTTCGGATCCACATTGTTTTTTCGCGGGATGCTTGACTTTGGTGGTCTGCCGGGGCCAGAATCAGCATTTACAGGCCTATTTACCCTCGAAGCAACCTCAGTTTTCTTTGTTTGCTGACTCTTGCTATCCTTATTAGTCATGCTTGTCCCAATGGAAGCTTGTGATTTCCTCTTTTCTATTACGCGACTGTCCGCAGATGGCTTTCTGCCATTTTCACGGTTCCTGTTGAATTGTCCACTCTGTCGAGGATCTGAAACAACATTCACAAATTATAATCATCAATCCAAGATGTTGGAAATTCAAATAAAGAACTCAAGTGAGTAAGCTAGCTAGAACAAACATAGGAAATTGAAAATTCAACTCACTTCCATCATCATCCATGCCATCAAAGAACTTCACATCATCAAGATACGTGACATTCAACAGAGAGTAGAAGTCAGTTTCTAAATAACAAAGCCTGCAAAAATTTGAGAAGGAGAAAGGGAAAAAAGAACAACTAAGTACCTGTGAAAGTTCTATTGAACCAGCTTGAGTAACAAAGAAAGCCCCTTCATCCAAAGGAGGTGATGGAAGTCCTTCTTCTTCATCGTCATCAACAACAGATGGATTTACTGAATCTGGAGTGCCTTCCGAAGCTGCAAATATTTAATAAAGCCACTTTCAAACATGAATTAATTTGAAAATTTGACAACAGTAGCAGGATTATCTTCATGGATAGCACATGAAGACATATAATTTTCATTTTTATAGAAGAAGAAACTTTATTGGATCAGTAGAGAAGAAGGCAGATAAATTTTTGCTACCTGCAATAGCTATAGTAGAGGTAGCTTTGACCCACTCATCCACCATTTCTTTCCAGCCACTAGATGAAGTAAAACATGTCCAAAATTAGCACTCAGAGTTGTTCAGGATGCAATCAAACAAGTTAAACAGGTTCTTGACCTCAGTCCTCATATAGCACTAATACGAACCCAAACAATAAGAGCTAACTTTTAAGCATATGAGAAGTGCTAGGCTTCTAAGTAAGCACACTAATATGACTCTAATTTATATGAAGGTTCAAACTAACTAAATCTATCAATTAATCAAAGGAAGGTTGATCAAAGTGGATCTGCAAAACTAAAGTGAATAATTGTTTTGACCTTCACTCACACGCATAATACAATAATTGGAACAACGGAAACTGGTTACAGAGCTTTTCTAAGATCCTGGTAGCAGAAAATAAACAGGCTCATCTATCCTCTAGAAAAAATTGCAAATGATACATGGGTGGAAAACAAATATCGAGGCAAAGTAGTTCATACTCGATAAGAGTTCGTGCGAGCTGACGAATTTCCTTTGATCCGTGCTTTCGTAGAGGATTGACAGCCTTTCCAATCTCAGTAGCCTGGCAAAGTTAAATTCTGATAATTAGAAGACTTGCCTTGAAGGGCACTGGAAGAAGTAAGAGCAAATAGCCCAAAAATGGAAGGAAAAAAGGCAGATTCACAGAATGAGTAAGGTATGATTCAATTCGAACCTTTAGACGATCCACGGTGAGCTCCATCAGCTGTAGCCTCCTCAATGACTCAAATATGACAGAGTCAGACTGTTTTAACATGAAACAAAGCAGTATGTATCAGGAACCAAAGGACTCAAAAGAACTAAACCTTCATAAAAAGAACTAAAATGTCATCAAATAAATGTACAACTATCACAAGAAAGCACTTCAGAAAGTAAAAAATCCCATCAAACATCCAAGTAAATTGCAACGCAGGGAAGCAAGAAATATACCTCTTCTTCGCGGTTATGCAGAATGTCTTTGATCCTCAAAACTTCCCCTACATACTGAGATTCTTCTTCAATCTCATCAGTCAATGCCTCAGCATCTCCAAAGCTAAAATTGCTAACACGGTTCGCATCCATCTCTTCATGATCCTCCCTGCTACCACCACCATTGACCTTGCTCTCTTTGCTTGCACCAGCCTCAAACTCAACACCATCATCCTCATCATCATCATCTCTGTCAAACCCACTCTTGCAACCTCCATCATCACTGCGATCATGATGATCATCCTCATCATCGGCGGACACAACCAACTCCACCCTTTCGCACCCGACACAACGAGTCAACCTGCAAGAGAACAACCTCTCTGCAATCCCATCCCTTCTCAACCTGAACTCTTTAGGGCAATCAGAAGCCGCCACCATGATGGCATGGTCAATTATCTCAAATATATCCGAATTCGCGGAGCGAAAGTAGCTCCTCCAGTGATCCAGTGATAAAGAAGACTTCATCATCTCTCACCACTCAAAAATTAAAACAAAACCACAACCCCTGATCAATCAAATAACAATCCACAGCAAAAGCCAGATCCGAAACTAAAAATCAAAATGAAATTCCACCTATCACCCACATATCAAAATTGGATTTTTTTTTTCATGGGGTGATGATAGATTGCACTCTTTCTCCAATGTTCTCAAGAGGGTCACTCTCTCGATGCTTCTTCTTCTGCAAAGAGTGGTTGTTGTTGTTGTTGGCTTTGAATTTGAGTCCTGGAAAAGGACAAACAATGTGATAAACATAAACTATGAATTTTGATGAGGAATGAATCAAAAATCAATGGTTAAATTTGTAAATTCATAATTTATTTTTTTTCGTTTTTGTTATACCCTTCTGATTATGGCAGGATTGGATTGGATTAATGTTCGGCGGATAAAGGAAGTAGTAAAGAAGAGACGCGCCTTGTGATTTGGATTGCTTCAGTTCGGTAATAACAAAATATATCAAGAAAACAGAAACAAACACACGTTTCAATGCTAACAAAAAAAAAAACACACACACACAAACACGCACAAAGAAAACAAAACGTCGTGTGTTGTTATGTTCTGGTTTCAGATTCTTGCGTTAGACACCAAAACCTTAAACAAAGTAAGTCCCCTTTTTGCCCTCTAATGAAAATAATAATAATAATAAAAATAAAAAAAAAGCTAAAAATGGAAAATTTGGGGTACCCAAAAATGGATCAGAAAGATATAATAGATTCTATGTAACAATATAACCTAATGTTTATATGTTAATAATCTACCTATGTTTGTATGTTGCAGTTGCTGTCTCTCCTCTTGTGTTTTCTTGTGTTATGGGTTATGGGTATGACTATGATATGAAACTTGGTTCTATTCCAAGAAACCACTATTTGACAAGCTGAAAGAGAGAGAGAGAAAGAGAAGAATGGGGTTGATAAGAGTGTTGTGAATTGTGCAACGTTTTTTATTTTATTTTAATTTATTTATTTATTTTACCTGTGTTGTGTTGTGTTGTTTTGTTTTGACTTGATCAGACACAATGGTTTGGAGAAGACGTAGAAAAAAGAGAGAGGCAATACCGGAATAGTGACTGTGTTTGCGCTCTTTCTCTTTGTAGTATTTTTACTGATTATTTTTCATTTTTATATTTTTACTACTTCCGATCCTATATATAGGACATACTTAACCATATTTCTCGGACCAAGAAAAGTAGTTAGTTTTATGAATTCTATGAGAATATATCGTAACATTACAATTTTACCCTCTCAACTTTTTTTGAAAAATTCACACTCATTAATGAACAACAAAAAACACATGCATTTAATAAGGGCAAAAAAGATAAAAAGCAATAAATGATGCATAAAAAATACAAAATGTCTTATATATAGGATTAAAGATTACTTCTAGAATATGTCCTATATATAGACCGGAGGCAGTATTATTATTTGTGTGATGGATATGGAATGAAAAAATATAAAAAGAATGGGCATGAAAGAAAATGGAAAAGTAGGTAATGAATGTGGTACGATATAGATAGATGGATAGATATGGCCGAGGAAGCGGTTCTGATGAGGGTGGGTTTGTGTGGGGCCTTTCGACTCGGTGGGTATCTAAGGCTGAGTCACCATGGGGCATGGAGTGATGGAGTAATATATGATTTTTCCTTTTTTCCTTATTCTATTTTTTTATTTTTCCTTTTTAGAATGCATTTCTATTTATTTGAGATTTCTTTTTGAGATATATATGCATAAAAAGATAAGAGTGATGATATACTTTCCACTAAATTAGTCAACAAATGTATATAAAAATATATAAATTAGTCAACAAATTATGTTTCTGATTTTAGTTATTTATTATGAGTTATTACTTACTACTTTATCATTATTTATGTAAGAAATTTATATATTTTGACTAAAATATTCTCATCCTATTATTAGCAAATTTTACTCTCTCCGCCCCCTAAATATAAAATCTTCTTGACACTTTTATTTTGTCCCTATTTATAAAGTTTCATATTAATTTTCAATTATCATTAATTACTTTTTTCCACAAACACCCCTATTTATTTAACATTTTTTAGATTCTCAATAATATTAATAGGGATAATTTTGAAATTACATATCAAAAGTTCACATTTCCAGTACAATTAACTAAATTATTTCACTTTCTTAATAGACATGAAATCCCCCAAAGAGGCTTTATATTTAGGGACGAAGGGAGTATATTTAATTGTATCCCAAATTCTCATAAGCATTTCTCATCATAATAAAACACGAGATGATCATCTTAGGGTGATCATTTTGTCGATGGATGCTCCTATTATACTCGTAGTCTCTGAAGGATGAGAACCAACTATGTAGCATCTTCATCGCGAATTCAAGTATTCTATACGACTTCACTTCAGTCACTAGCCCTGCCTTCGGCATCCCCTTCCTTGCGGGTTAAGGTAACGACTTCGGACATGGCCAGCTCCCATAGTGTGACGGGCGGTGTGTACAAGGCCCAGGAACGAATTCACCGCAGTATGGCTGACCGGTGATTACTAGCAATTCCGGCTTCATGCAGGCGAGTTGCAGCCTACAATCCGAACTGAGAACGGGTTTTTGGAGTTAGCTCTCCCTCGTGGGATCGCGATCCTTTGTCCCGACCATTGTAGCACGTGTGTTGATTGTTTTGAACTAATAAAAAACTTTTTGGTGGAATAGTCACTTTATGTACAATATCATCATTTGCAGTAATTACATACAAGTCTATATAACATAGAAAAGCAGGATGCCCATAACGTGTACGTGTAGCATGAACCAAAACCTCTACCATATATGTCCTATTCATTCCGTCGAAAATCAATTTTACGGTATAGACGCTTATGACCTCCTCCTCTATGCCCTGTGGTAATGATGCCTTTGGCATTACATACGGCCTTTACCACAACGATGTTGTCCATAGATCAAATTATTTCGTGGATTGGATGTCACTTGACTGTTTACGGCTCCTTTGCGTATGCTCGGGGATGCATACATTTGTCTCATACACTATGGGGATGGTGAGAAAAGATATATTTTACACCCTAGAGGGCTAGAGGGGCTATCATTGGAGCTACCATTGTTTCTGGTGCAAAAGTTCCTATAAAAATGGGAAATGCCCTACCTTTGAGTGCAGTTTGAACTATTGATGGGTTTTTTTAACCTCAGCCTTTAGGGTTGAGGACAAAAGGCTAAAAGTGGACATCATGTGTTGAAAAACCATTTTCAACGCATGATGTCTACTTTATCCTCAGCCCGAGGTTAAAAAAACCCTAAAATTATTTATTGGGTTTGAGGTGAAAAAATTATATAATAAATAAAAATGTAGTAGGAAAAAAATATAATTAAGCATAGAATATTTAGAACAATATAATATATAGGATAAAATAAAAAAAAAGCTAAAATGGCATTTTATATGATACAAGACTATAAAACCAAAATAATATAAATTATGGAATTGGTGGAGTATTATCTATAATATATGTCATCTTCATATTTATGTAGAAAGATTTATACGAAGCTGGCCCGGTGGTGTAGGGTCCTACTAAACCCACGAGTATATGGTAAAATGCCAAAGTTCGATTTTGACACCTATATTTTCGTGAGGAGCAACCATAACTTTTAATAAGATATTTCCTTGTCTTATTATTTTGATTAAAAAAAATTTAAATTTTTTTTCCCAAATTAAAATAAAACTAATATATCAAACTCTATTATATATTTGTGAATCCAAATTCTCAAATCAGGGAGCTCCTCACGAAATGGAGGCCTTACAGACAAAGTTGAGAGAATAACAGATGATTAGATATGTCACATGTCCTTGTTTTTTTAAAATTAAAATAAAAAATTAATTAATTAATTTGCTTGTGAAAAGATGCAACTGTTACTTGAAACCAAAAAATACACCTGCTGATTTTAATACACAGTTTCAAAAAGGTACACTTGTTGAATTAAAATTAAAAGCTACACCTGCTAGAAAAAAATCAATAACACCTTAATCATTAAACACATTGCCAACGTAGCAGAATTAATTTGGGGTCACAGAATTATTGAACAGGTTTTGCTTGCTTTCTTAACTTCAGACTTAAAAAGTGTTGTGCACAAAAACGCAAGTGACAGACTGATTGACCACGTTCGGCTTCAAATGTAGAAATACAATATTTCCTTTGTCCTTTTCTTATCTTCAAACGTCAAAAGTGCTGTCATTGTTGGTGATTATATACTACTGACACAAAATGGGAAATCAAATAACCAAATAACAACGAAACAAAGACTCCAGAGAAGGAGTATCTGACAAAAATGTGCCAAATGTATACTCACATACTCAACACGTGTCCAGTGAAGAAAAAAGTTCAATCACAGAAAAAGCAAACATATTCATAAAGTTAACACTCAACAAAAAAAGAGTTATCAAACCTGATATACTATTTTTTGCAACCATTCCGATAAAGAATTGACATAGACCCAAAGGGATGCAAGGCTCAGGAGAAAGGAAATTATAATAGAAAAAAGAAGAAAGCGACAAGCAAGTCAAGGTATGTGAAAATTCATTCTTCTTATAACAGAAATAAAAATTCTAAGCACATTTATCCATCTAAGTTTAACAACTTGAACTTTGAATTCAGATTGATATATATGACAGGAAAACGGATGGGAGGATGTCATTGCCTCTAGAGTAGCAACACTAATTGTTGGAGATTTTGGTTCAACACCACAACCAACATATATAATTGTGCAAAAGAAAGACGGTAGAATGCAACGTGTACATGAATTGCATCCAACTTATCTCCCATTGCAATATTGTAACACCCTACCTAATAATTACCCTTAAAAAAACCCCAAAATTAGGATTTTAAAATTTCTTTTAACGAAAGGATTAATATAAATTGCCAAAATAATAGTTCATCTCATTAACATCAGATACACATCAGAGTTCAAAATGCGGAAGACTTAAATACATCAAATTACATAGAATATAAGTTTGAGTACAATCAGTTCGACAGATCAAAAATACAAAATATTGTTTTAGCTCGGCCCAACTGGCCGAGACCCCAATATCTATCCAACACTAAATAACTTACTCCCCCTGGGAGGGGGAGTGAACCTGCTCGACCGGGGACTGTGTCTGCTCGGACTCAGTACCTGAAAAATGGTAAGGAGGTGAGCATTACACAGAACTTAAATAAGCAGTTTCTAAAATGACATACCGAACCACCAAGCCAAACACAAGTAGTCAAATAGCATATAAATAACAAGTAGTCAAACCCTATGTCACATGCATGCTACATCATTCAACTCAGTCCACATCATATCGTTCACACTTAGTTCAGATTACATCATACAATCTCAACTAGCTCGGCTACTACTCTCTTACCTCGGTTTACCATCTCTACCTCGAATTCATTACTCATTATTCCACTTTTACATAGCTTACAATCTTTTACTCTTCTTGGATGCATGCACCCAGTGCATGTCTTACACCATTTAAGCCGGATATCAGAGTGTCCATAACTGCGAGTACCACAATACTCGTCTTACAGCTGCGAGCACCACAATGCTAGGCTTACGCGATCAATGCACGCACCCAGTACGCGTCTGCTATGACCAGGAACACTACCGTCGATCATTCTATGGAGTAAGGAGTGTCCATAATTGCGAGTACCACAATACTCGTCTTACAGCTGCGAGCACCACAATGCTCGGCTTACTCGATCAATGCACGCACCTAGTACGCGTCTGCTATGACCAGGAACACTACCCACCGATTCCGTGCTCGGAACCTTGTGTGAGTCATAACTGCGAGCACCACTATGTTCGTCTTACAGCTGCGAGCACCACAATGCTCGGCTTACGCGATCAATGCACGCACCCAGTACGCGTCTGCTATGACCAGACCACACAACCATTTCTCTTTAGTTCCCCTTATCCTAGTAACCATTATTTTTAATTCGGCTCACCTCAGCTCAACCCTTTTTAATTATTCCTCTTTACATTAACCTCATTATTCTCTTAGCTTGGCCTCTCTCGGCTCAACCTCTTAATCTTTCTCATCATCAGACTCATTACTCTATCTCTCCTACTTTCCATGTCTACCATTTTCTCATACCCATTCTCACCTTCTCTCGACTCGGCCTCTCTCGGCCACAGATATAACTAACATATATCAAAGATCATAAACATTTACACAACAAAGTTCATAAACACCTATACAACAACAACAATAGGAATGAGAGCATTCAACCAGTCCATCATGTAAATACCAACACATCGCCTAAAACAGTATTCCTTCCTACTTCAAACACATGTTTCTAGTTCATTTATGAGTTACCTTTAACCTTTTTACCTTTCCTTTCTCATATTATCCTATATCCATTCCCTAATTTACACCCACTCTTAGTACCATTTATGAACACCCTAGAAACCCAAACTCAAGTAGAGGTAACACTCACTCCTTACCTCAAACCGTGAGAGATAAGAGTTGAGAGTTTGAGAGTGGTTTTCCTTGATGCTTGTCCTCCAAAGTTTCACACCCTTGAATCCGTGTCCTCCTTGCTGCCACCGCCACACCACCACGTTCCAGTTCTCTGCTGCTACCACAACAACACGCCGGTCCAGGGGAGATCCGTGAATGAGAAAAAGAGGAAGAGAATATGTTGGGTTGTTGTTGCTGGACTTCTGGAGAAAAGGGAGAGAGACGTAGGGAAGAGAGGAGAGTAAAAGTGAGAAGTGTTATGGGTTATGTGTTGGGGTTTTCTTTTATTCAAATGTGGAGGATATTTGTGTGGCTCTCATTGGAGGCTTCTTGAGGAAGCTAGAATATGTGGACAGGATTTATTGGCTTCTTGAGGAAGCCATGAACAGTACATTGAAAAGGACATAAAGCAGTGATAGTGACATAAAGTGGAAGATAGTACCGTAGGATGGTACGAAAACCAAGGAACCAACAGCTCAACATGAACTGGCACAACGCGAGGATAAGTCGGCCAGGGATACGTCGGCTCGGTATGAAGGACTAACAGTAGCCCGAGCCTACGTCTCGGATAACGCTATGAGGTGCGCTGAGGTCGGATAATCCGAGCCTTGACACAGGTTCCACGTCTGACCCTATTTAGCTCGGCGGGGACCGATCTGAGGCCCTACGTCTACATTCTAGGTTGGCCTATGCTTCCTATTGCCTCACTACCCTTATATACTTTCTACGGCTTAATCCTATCCCTAAATAAATCATTATATATAATATATATATATATATTTACGTTTAGAGTTATTATATTTAATATTAATTTTCAGGATGTTACAAATATCCTTTGCTTTTTCTTTGAGGAAGACGGGTATACTAACTTATTAGTACGAGGGAGTTATTTGCTTATATACTACATACTAGGAAGAACGAGGAGAAAACAATTTTGCATTCTGGAAAATAACATAGGAATTGGTGGAGAAGATAAAAATTAGAGTGTGGCTATATGCTACTTACACAAAATAGGAAATCAAATAACCAAACAACGAAAACACCAGAGAAGGAATATCTGAAAAAAAAAATGTGTCAAATGTATACTCACAAACTCAACAGGTGTCCAGTGAAAAAAACTCAATCACATAAAAAAGCAAGCATATTCAGAAAGTTAACGCTCAATAAAAAAGAGTTATCAAACCCTGATATGCTACTTTTTGCAACCATTACGATAAAAAATTGACATAGACTCAAAGGATGCAAGGCTCAGGAGAAAGGAAATTATAATAGTAATAATAAAAAAAAGCGACAAGCAAGTCAAGGTATGTGAAAATTCATTCTTCTTCTCACAGAATAAAAATTCTAAGCACATTTATCAATCTAACTTCAACAACTTGAACTTTGAAGTAAGATTGATATATATGACAGGAAAACCGATGAGAGGATGTCACTGCCTCTGGAGTGGCAACACTAATCGTTGGAGATTTTGGTTCAGCACCACAGCCAACAGATATTATTGTGCAAAAGAAAGACGATAGAATTCAACGTGTACATGAATTGCATCCAACTTACCTCCCATTGCAATATCCTTTGCTTTTTTCCCCATGAGGAAGACAGATATAGAAATGAAATTGCTTATAGGCATCATACTAACTTATCCAAAATGGCATATAACACTATTACTACGAGGGAGTTATTTGCTTATATACTACACGCTAGGAAGAATGAGGAGAAAACAATTTTGCATTCTGGAAAATAACATATGAATTGTGGAGAAGATAAAAACTAGAGTGTGGCTATGGTTGAAAGGAATGAAAGACTAACATGCGATGTTGCATCTACATAAATTTTATATGTAAGATAACACGTACCCAACAAACCAGCCAACCCCACATAAACTGTGACGAATGATATAGTTAAGTTAAACCGCAAAACTAATACTCTCCCGAGATCTAAAGCAACAAGATAGCATGTTTTTAATTGCATTTGTTTGTCATTCCCCTATCCTGTACTTGGGGTTCTATTTTTGTTTCGATTAGAACTTTGCATTTTGTACTCTCTTCGTGAGGGATATTATACTTCTTCACTTTTGGATTGAATTTTTTTTATCTTATAAAAAAAATCATAAATATTATTAAAATCAAAGAAAATATATATATTTGCGAGTCCAATCCTTGCAAAAATCTAAACTCAAAGTATCAATTACTTTTTTTCAATAAAATCTACCTAGACTATCATGAATTTAATTTTATATTTTTTTATGTTAAATTGAATGTATTTAATTTTTTGAACTATTTGATTTTAAATAACAAATGCAATGATTGATATATATCGAGTATTAAACCAATCATAGCATTACAAGAATATTATTATTTAATAATAATATAATTAAAAATATTCGAACAACCCGTGCATTGCACGGGTTAAAAACTAGTTATATATATAATTGAGTAGTTAAGAAAAATAGATTCTATCACTGTAAAATAAATATTTGATTCATTGTTAATAAAAGAAAAATTAATATAAATATGTATAGTATTCGTTTGTGAGTAATTCACAACATCAATTTTTATTTTTGCTGACTTTTTTCCCATGATATTAGGACTGATGGAGTATTAGTTTCTTGCTATAAGTAAGAAATATAACTAATTAATAGCAAAAGAAAGATTTATAAGCTAATTTTCGTTTAGAAATTAAATATATATATTTGTGTATCAAAAGTATTTATCAATAATCGAAGATTAATTCTTTCTAAAATGTAAAAATTATCAAAATGAGTTTTGTCTTTATCAACAAAGTCTTTTCCATATTGATTGAACCCCTAATATTATAGTCATACCCATACCCTTAATTGGATCTCTTTAATAATAATTATATAAAGCTAAGGCATTATAGTCAAAATATACCAAATTCTTACATAATTGAATCACTAATTAAAATACGTGTTTAACCTTAAAAAAAACACTATATATGAATGCAGGGAGTACTAGTTTTGAGCTTATGGATAGATTATTTGTTTAATAATTTTTTAAAAAAATATCGTTTAAGTATTTATATTATAGAGTTGAATAAACCTCAGCCTAATTATAAATAAATTATGATTTATTAAAATTTCAATAGATAACTTATGAAAACTCATATAGCAGTCTACATTACCTTTTTTTTTTTTTTTTTACACCAAGGGTATCCCCAGCCGATAGCCGAAGACTAATCCCTTCGAGATCATCGAAATAAGTTTTGCCTCTACCAACAAAGCATTTTCCTTACCCACGGCAAGGATCTAATCATCGAACCCCTAATATCATGCATGCTTAAGGAACCCAACCATCTACCAATTGTGCTAGGCTTTGTTGGTTACATTATCATTTTTTATTTTTTTACGGGACCATTTTTTATTGTTGAATCTCCTACCCTTGTTTATTCTTGCCTTTTAAAAAAATCCCAATACACTAAAGTAATTTTGAGTATAACATTCATCTTAACCCTTCTAAATCATTGTCATTGATTTTGAGATGAATTTTGCAATACATCATCATTCATCCAAATCAAAAATATCTCTTTATTTAATTAAATTAGTCTCGATATTTCTGATTTAGCATCTACCATTTTCCCCTTATACCTATGGTGTCTCATTACTAAATAATAAAAATTCAATTTTAAATTATTGAGATTATGATATCCTTAACCATTTATGAAAATAAGACATGTAAACATTTAAGTATGTTCAATAAAAAAATGATACTTATACTTTTGACATTTTGATGTTTGTATGCTATTTCAACATCATTATCTGAAACTTCCGATATTTCTAAATCCTATGAATAAAAAATAAAATATAAATAGATTACAAATTTGTATATTGTCAAATTTTTTAGAGATAAAAGTTAAAATTAGATTGTTATAAATACGTCATTATTGTGCATGCTGCATAGGGATGGAAATGGGCTAGGTTGGACCGGGCCCATTCAAAAATAAGTCTGGCTTAGTTCGCTAACAAGCTTAGTTTTTAGGTCCGAGCTTAGCCTATTTACTTGTTGCAAACATTTTTTTAGGTCTGGGTCTGACCTATTTTAAAGCCTGTTAGCCTATTAAAAAGCCTACTACAAAATTGATATGCGTTGCTTCCATTCGTTTGTTGTAATAAATTATTTCAACAAAATGACACCAAAACGTAAACCAAAATGAAGCAAGTCTGCAAACTTATTATAATATTTGAACCAAAATAAAATAAAGTCAACAATCATATTATACTCTGAAACCAAAATAAACTTATGCAAGTTTGTAAACATGAAAAGTTGACACAAACAAAAAGCCAAAACATTGGATATTAAGGATCAATAACAATGGTAACAATAATGTTTTATTAACAATATCGATTAGGATTTGGGATTTTAGAAAAAATAATATAATAATAACAATAATAAATTAAATATAAATATTATATATTATTAATGGGCCAGTCTATTAGGCCTATAAGACTTTTTTATGAAATAAAGTTTGGCCTCTTAAATTAAACGGGCCATAAAAAAACCGACCTCTTTTCTAAACGGACTAGGTCAATCTAGGTCTTTAATAGGCCAAGCCATAGACTCCTAATAGGCTGACTGACCGATTTCCATCCCTAATTGCGCATAAAATTATTGACATACTAAAGTATATCATCATCTTCTAACCATATCAGTTATCAATAACTTTTTTTTTTCCAGAGAGTAAGCGGTTCCGAATCAAACTACGAGATTGTTGAGATTGAATTGGACCGAACCGAAAAATGCAATTTAATTTATTTCGTGATCCAATCTGATCTCAAAATTTTTAGATATCTGCCTTATGACCCGATTAATGGTCTCATAAATTTTGAGATCATGCAAACCGCACTGGTTACTCCAATTTTTTTATATTTTTGCCCTTGATTAGTCGATATTTGTCTTTATTATGTTTAATTTGGTGCATATATACATGATGACACGCATTTGCTAATCATTATTTCCTCTATGAGCTAGCGAGCTAAGCTTTAAGTTGTATCTTTAATTTCCTGCTATGTATGTTTTGTTATCTGCTTCATATCATTCTCAACGTCACAACGCAATTACTTCATGTTTTGATTTGAGATAAGACTACTGTACTGGGGGAAGAAGTCTTGCATATGAGATATGACTTCATAAAACTCGAGACTATTGATTTGAGATATAGGCTCTATTTGAGAAAACTAATTTATATATGTGAATTTATGATTGATAGCTGTGAGTTTGTAGTTGATAGCTATGAATGTGAGATTATAGCTGAAAACTTATAATTATATAACTATCTTATTATATTAGAGTTGCTTGGAAAAATAATTGTTCAACTAGCTGAAATTTGTTAAATGACTTAGAAGATATAATTTGGCCAAAATATATGATGACTATAATTAGAAAAAAAAAATAAAGGGTAAAATTGAGATATGACTTATTGAAAGATTTTTTATTTTTTGAAAAGTTACTTCATGTACATAGCTTTCTGAAAGCTAACTTTCAAAAGCTATAAGCTTCTTTTTTAAAAGTTATCAACTTTTTTTTTCACGAAAAAACTCTAGTAGCTTATTAACCGATTCAATAAGTTAAAAGCTACTAAATAAACTATAAACTTGTCTTACCAAACACGGTTAAACTATTATAGTTGGATTGATGTTAATTTGAACATTTGATACTATTATTTGAATTGATGTTATTTTCAGTATTTTAAATTTTAACTAGATGTGTTAAATAGATTCGACTCGATGGACCAAACCAAACTATTGATGTTCAGTCTGATTATGTCCAATATTTTTATATAGAATACATCAAGCTAAGACTAAACTAGACAAAACCATATTAATTTGATTAGTCTGGTCTCTAATATCCGTCAAATACCGAAACAGACCAAACCTTTGCACCCTTATTTTTTTAATGATATTATCCTTTAATTGTTAAAAGTCTATTATTTAAGATAGTGTGAAATTTTCATCTAAGAGAATTTATTGTTCTTCGATTATGGATTGAAATCTGTTCTCTGTCAATAAATTAACAATTCTCCCTTCAACTTAAGTGTTAAAATTTTCTCCTTGATTTTGAAATAAGTTTTTTTTTTAAATATACATATTGGCCATTTTCTAAAACGTGTATTGAAAAAATTTGTATTTAATAATAATTAGTAATATCAGAAAAATATTTATATATTTTATAAGATAGACAATTTAGTTTCATTTTTCTTTTTTTACTTATTTATAGGGTTGTTGCAATGATTTAGTTTCCCAAGGAATTCACGCGATTAATTTTACTTAATTATTATTTTTTTTTACTTAATTGTAGATTGATCAATCATTTTTCTATTGTTATATATGAGTACTAAATTTTTTTACTATATTGTTTGATTTCGTAGTAAATTATTTTAATTTTTTAACTGTTTATGATGTTATTTTAAAATCTTATTACCAAGTTGTTATATGTTTATTTGGATATGAACTAGATTATGTAAACCATATTTCTTTTACTTATTTATTTACCGAAATGCAATACTCTTTTGATTTTGGATTTATTTGACAAAATTAATTTATAACTGTAAATTCGTAGCTGTGTAGTTAGTTGAGAGTTGTGATCTTATAGCAGCTGCGGATTTATAGTTGATTAGTTAACTGTTTGAAATAGCGTTATTCGGCAAAACTAATTTTTGAAGTAGTTAAAAGTTATTAAATGACTAAAAGGATATGCAAACATTATATTATTTAGATTTTATTATTTTAATTTATATATTTTTTATTTATTTATTAAATGAATAAATAAGTAATTAAGAATAAAATCTATTAAATTATAATTAATTAAATTCTTACCTTAAAAAAATAATTAAATTATTTTTTTATTTATGTATTAATTATATAGTTAATTAATTAATTAGAAAAAAAATATTAAATTATAATAATAATAATAATTATTTAAATACATAATTAATTAAAAAATTAATTAATACCAAGGTAGGTAAATAATTTTGAAAATTTGTTGAGAATATAATTGGTACATGAATTTATTGAAACTAAGTTTAGTTTGTTGAAAGTTACTTGAAGTAGTTTTTTTAAAAACTAGTTTTCAAAAGCTATGGGCTCCCTTTTTAAAAGCTATAAACTCTTTCTAATTTGTGTTCATCGAATGAGACTGATAGCTTTTTGACCAAATCTAAAAGCTCCTAACTAGTTAAAAAACTCCTAACTAGACATGCCGAACAGAGCCTTTGTGGATTTATTTGACCGAACTATTTTTATGGCTTAAATATGTCTTAAGTTCTTGAACTTTGAGATTATTGTTTTGTCACCAACCCATGTTCTTTTTTTCATTAATATTTGGCTTTCCGAAATTACTTCTAAGAATATATGGGTATGCCTGTGACTGATTATTTGGGTAAATAATTTAAATTAAATATAAAGTAAGAAAGTAAATGAAATGAATTATAAATTGATACTTGGATTATTTGAACATGTGAACTTGGGCATTGTATGGTAAATGTATGTTGCATGATGAAGTAAAAAGGAACACTAATGAACATATGGAAATGCAAAGGAATGGGAAAAAATAAAAGAAAATGAATAAGCTAAGAGGGAACTAATGAATATATATATATATATATATATATATATATATATATATATATATATATGTGGTGTGTGAGCCATGCTTGGTTTGATGATTGAAAATATGTGTATATGAATTATTGTATGTTATGGATTATGAGGTATGCTATTTATGTGTATATATGTTAAATGTTAAATGTGAAAGTGATTTGTTGTATGTTATAAATTATGTTGTATGGTGCTAGTGATGCGTGATAAATGGAAAGACCGAAAGGGTAGGAATATTAATCTAGGAAATTGAATATGTAAATTGTGAAGTGTGTGTGATAAATGCAGGTTGAAGGACGAAGGTGATAGTAAAATAAATTACGATAAGCAATGAATAAGAGAAAGTATGTATGTGTGTGATAAATGCATGAACAATAGGATGAGGATAACAAGTATTAAGGAAAGGCAAGAGAGAAAAGAATAATTAAAAGAAAGTAAAGACAGAAGAAAAGAGAACTGAATGAATTGTAATAGGAAACTGGCGCAGGTTAGATCGCGAGATCTGGTCATGAGACCCTGTGTCCAATTGATAAAAGACTAATAAGAGAATGGGCCAACGCAGGTTAGATCTTGGGATCTGGTCATAAGACCCTGTGACCAACGCAGGTTAGATAATATGATCTGGTCATGAGACCCTATGGCGCAGGTTAGGTCGAAAGGATCTGGTCATGAGACCTTGTGACATAGGTTAGGTCATATGTATCTGGTCAATAGACCCCGTGGCAGAACAATAAACAGTGGTTCGGTGCAGGTTAGGCGGTGTGGCCTGGTCATGAGACCCTGTAGCCGAACCGATAAAAAGAATGAAAGCAAGAAAGAAAGGGTAAAACTAAAGGAAAGAGAACAAGGTAAGAAAGAGTCAAAATAAAGGAGAGAGAATAACGAGAAAGAATAGAATGAAAAGAAGAGGAACGAGTAATTGTGTGTGAATATTTGAAATGGTGTTTACGTGATAAATGACGGTATGTGGGTGAACTGGTGATTTATTAAAATGGAAATTTATTAAAATGGAAATTTGAAAACTGAGACCTAACGAAGATATTATGAATGAAATAAATGAATGGATACTAATAAGGCTAATGTTTGTGTATGACGCATGTTGGGTTTGCCTAAATGAAATTTATGTGCTATATGCTAACTGCGTTTGACTTAGTCAGTTATTATGTCTAGTCTGGAGACTGCTTTCTACTTCATGTGTAAAGCTCACCCTTACAACCATTTTTCAGGTTTTGAGATTGGAGCTTACACAGTTTCTGGCCGAGCAGGTTGAACCTCCACTACATGGAGTATCTGTTTATTATTTACGAGTGGACTGCAATTTTAGATATGTTAAAACTACTATTTTATAATTTAAAAATATGTATTAGTTGTACGCCCCTGTTTGAGATATTTGGGGCATTAGGATTTGTTTCTGGATAATATTTAAACGTTTTATGTTTTTAAAAGTTTGGTGGACTGAATAGGTTAAGTAGGTACAAAATTGGAAATTTTGGGAAAGTCCGAAAAACAGAGGAAACTCTGTCCGTTTTTCCGGAAAAATATTTTTAAGTATTTTAATTTAAACAGAAATTTTCAATTACCATTTTTATAAAATCCTAAATTAACTAAATATTTGTGAGGGTGTTACATATATCCTCGGACATTTCATTCCTAAGAATATTATTACTGGGAATATTATAATTGGGTATTTTAGAAAACTTGTTTGGTTAACATTCGTAAATTTTTTGAAATAACTTGAAAGTTTGTTTGGTTGATATTTTATATCCCCAGGAATATATGTCATAATTACTAAAATATTCTTAATATTTGAAATACTATTTATTTAAATTATTTTTTATTGTAGTCGATAAAATTAAACAAAAATATTTCTGAATATATAAAATATAATATTTTTCATCATAAAAATATAAATATGTTATTAACATTGTTGTAATGAAATGCAAGCTTATGATTAAATTTAATTTAAGCCTAATAACTATAATATTTTTTCTATTTATCATGAGTATTTGTCCCATAATATAGTTATATATATAGAGAGCTTTTTTTTAAAACATTTTTATATGTTTTAATTTGAGCAAATAAAAATTTGCTATAAAATCTAAATTTGGGAAATGACTATTTAGAGATATTGAAAAATAGTTGAAGGTGGGAATGAAAAGCCATCAAAACATGAAGAAACTATTTTCCTAGGAATAATTCATTACTGGGAATAATTTTTTTTAAAGCTTGAAACAAATGTGTGAATATTTTGTAACTACTTTTATATCCCCGAGAATCATTTAAAATCCCTCGAAACAAATGCCTCCAACAAGGACAAAAAACTCAATAATGCATTTACTAGCCATCACATGTGCATTTCACGGTTCAAAACAATCTAAAACACACAACCACCCCATTAATAACATGAAAAAACCCTTGGTTATAAAGACCAAATACCCTTCATCAAGACTTCTATGTAAGATCCTTTTGGAGAAAATTATGTCCATTAAAAAAGTGGGTCAATGTTGTTTGAGGCGTTGGAATTGTAAAAAATTAATATACTTTTCAAAACTACTCCTATAATTATTATTGAGATTCTAGAAAGTGTTGATGACTTAATAAAATGTTTTTTTTGGGAAAAAAGTAATTTTTTTAACGGCAAACAAAATATTATTAATGGAGAGTACTAATGGTATACTCAACCAAGAAACAATGAACATTTACATCGATCAATTATAATAATATACAAATGCGTGCAACCAATTGGGCACAACCATAAATTATTATATGACATTTTTTTATCTTTAAGCACATGAAAAAAATGTTATTTGAAATTGAAATATGGCCTTACAAATATAATCAAATTTTTTCCTAAAAGTATCTTACGTATAGGACCGAAAAAAGTTTGTAACTTGTTACATATAAACTACGTATTTGGTCATTTACCTTTTTTTTCAATTTCAAATTGACCCCTTATGTTTTTTTGGTATCATATTGATCCCTCATGTTTTGTTTCACTATAATTTTGTTCTTGAATCATTGTTCATGCTCTGTGGACCAATAAGATATGCACACGTGTCATTTCTCTATCCAACATTGCAAATGTAGACCAATATGATGTTGACACGTAAGATGAACAGTGACTTAGGGACCAATTTGATATCAAAAAGAAACATAAGGGGCTAATATGATATTAAAAAAAAACCGCAAGGGTCCAATTTGAAATTGAAAAATAAGGTAAGAGACCAAATACGTAATTTAGCTAGTAAAGTAATATAGGAGGTGTATGTCACCTATTGATTATATCAAGAGGGTGGGTTGATTGTAATGGTAGGTGAAGTGATGGTGATTGTGTTTGCTAGGATTTGCTATACTCTTTTTTTCTCGTTTATGAGTTTTTTAATTGGCTTTTCCTGTCATAGTTTTTAACAAGGAGGTAGAGATCTTAGTAATGCTTTGGTAAATTATGCACATGATTGTATACTTATGTTCAAACCCTTCGTAAAAAATGGAGTTAATGAATAGTTGAATACAATGATACTCACGTAAATCCTTGTGTTGGATTGATATTTTTTTCTTATTTTATTTTTATCAATATGAGAGGAGTTCCATCGAATATCATTTGTCTGCTGTGAGGTGATTATGATCGAATAGAGTGTGTATATATATGTACCAAGTTTTCTTCAATTGCACAGATGTATTAATATTAGAAAATTTATA
The DNA here is from genome assembly GCA_037953625.1 of Crotalaria pallida. Lineage (NCBI taxonomy): Eukaryota > Viridiplantae > Streptophyta > Magnoliopsida > Fabales > Fabaceae > Crotalaria > Crotalaria pallida. The sequence goes on from CM075649.1 coordinate 157,294,137, forward strand.
ATATGCAACCTAAAATTAGATGGTTGTTATGCAACCTTATATTAAACAAATAAGAAATTGACACTTAAGATATGTGTGTCATGTCATTCCTTGAAGCAGTCAAATATAATTTTTACAATTTAGTCCAACATAAAAATTAAATTAATTTAATTTAGTCATTTATACCTATTGGCAAATTTTAACTTTTAATTTTAAAAAACATTATTAAAAAAAAATTTAAAGTTGCTAAGAAGTACTGCACCTTCTTCTTTTGCTGCTACTGCTTCGTCTTCTTCTTCAACTTCCCAAAACTCATCCCCCCACCATCACCACCAACATCACCACCATCACCTTCAAAGCCTCATAGACCTCGCTCGCCAATAGGTACAAAGGACTAAATTAAATTAATTTATTTTTTATGTTGGACTAAATTGTAAAGATTATATTTGATGTGGCGAGCGAGGTCTATGAGGCTTTGAAGGTGATGGTGGTGATGTTGGTGGTGATGGTGGGGGCGGTGGGTTTTGGGAAGTTGAAGAAGAAGAAGAAGAAGCAATAGCCGCAAAAGAAGAAGTGGCAATACTTCTTAGCAACTTTAATTTTTTTTAATAATGTTTTTTAAAATTAAAAGTTATAATTTGCCAATAGGTACAAAGGACTAAATTAAATTAATTTATTTTTTATGTTGGACTAAATTGTAAAGATTATATTTGATTGCTTCAAGGAATGACATGACACACATATCTTAAGTGTCAACTTCTTATTTGTTTAATATAAGATTGCATAGCAGCCATCTCGTTGCATGTTAGTAACCCCTTAATATTATTACGTGGTCTGGTTTGGCTTTGTTTTAGCTATGCGCATTGATCATTAGAAGAGAAGCCGACTTCCAAGATTGGCTAAAACAATAGCATCTTTAATTTTCAATGTACATACTCTTTGGTATGTACCGCAGGAATGAATGATGAGTTCATAATGGTGGTCGATCGATTTTCTGTGGTGTTGGACATAATTGAATCTATGACAATGTCCCAACCACAAGTCTGTCAACCATCACGATATCAAGATGATGCCTAAGAGAGTATACCTTTGATGGAGCTATTGATTAGTTTAATTTGATGCTTCATTGAAAGACAATACAACTTGTTGCATGACTCTAATACTTCCAACATAAGAGAGGCCGGGCCAAGCTTTCAAGGGGACACTACTACACACTAGAAATCCTAATTGACCTTGGTTTCACTCTTATGAAGGTCTTGTATTTTTATTTTTTATTTTTTGAGGGTAAGGTCTTCTTGTATGTTAGATAGCCCGCTACTAGTCCAAACAAGGAGAGTCGAAAAACAAATTAAAAGACCACAATTCCATGAGATCATCGAAAAATGTCTTAGAGCATCTCCAACCCCAAGATCCACTTTTGGATCTTAAGTGGTCCCCACAACATTTTTTATATTATCTCACACTTCCCCATACCCTAAGGAATTCTATCACAAATTCGCACCAACCCCAAGAATCCAACCATGGATCTTGAATGGACCCCACACCCTACCCCACATTACTTTTTATATATTATTTCACTATTACATATTATAATAAAAATTAAATTGTAATAATTTAATTAATACCAATAATTCAACAACATTAATTTAAAATTGCTAAATTACATAAAAAAACTACAATAATTTAAATGTAATAAAAAACACAGAAATAAAAAACACATAAATAAAAAACACATTAATTAAAAAATAAAAAAAACACACCGAAAACAAACTACATTAATAAAAACACATACAATAAAATTTCAATTTTGATCATTGAAACGTCTGTGATGCTCCCAAACATGTTCCACTAGATCGGCTTGAAGTTGGTGATGAGATACCCTATCACGAACAGCGAATCTCCTTTGCAGGTAATCTTGGATATCAGGGTCACGACCGTTGTTAGATTCTTCGACCGTGTCGTTACCAACGTCAGAATAATTGAGATTACCACCATATGTGTCTCGTTCATCTTCGACAATCATATTATGTAATATGATACAAGCATACATTATACGCGCAAGTGAGTCTAATTGTCATTGTCGAGCTGGGCAACGTACGATTGCGAACCGAGCTTGGAGTACTCCAAATGCTCGCTCGATATCCTTTCTAGCACCTTCTTGCTGCTTCGCAAAAAATTGTCTCTTCTCTCCTTGTGGCATTGGGATGCTCTTCACGAATGTAGCCCATTCAGGATAAATGCCGTCTGCTAAATAATACCATAAATTGTACTCAGTTCCGTTAACAGTGTACTTCACCTCTGGAGCTCGGCCATGTAGAATATCGTCAAAGACAGGTGATTGATTCAGCACATTAATGTCGTTGTTTGAACCAGTAACCCCAAAGAATGCATGCCAGATCCGCAAGTCCTTTGATGCCACTGCTTCAAGCATAACCGTAGGATTCCCATGATCACCTCGAGAGAATTGACCCTTCCATGCAAGGAGAATTTTGTAAAAAATTAAAATAAGCATGATAAGGATTTTGATTGGGATCCATGTAGGTAAATTAAAAGTTGAAATTTTGGATGTGAATTGTTGAAACAATTGATACATATTTATACAAGTTAGATTTGCAACGGTTAAAAACGGCTAATTTACTGTATAACGTATACTTGGCAAATTTAACAATTCATATCTGATGTAGAATCTTTTTTCTCTTTAATAAAATTGCTACAACTTAAAAAAAAAAAAAATATCAACTCACTCTTCATCTTCCTCTATTCGTCTCTCTCTCTCTCATTCTTCTTTGTCACTCTCACTCATCTTCTCCTCTCTGCCTCACTCACCCACCTCGTCTCTCTCTCTCTCACTCACTCACTCACACACTACCAAAGCCTGATCACTCACTCACTCAAGATCTCACTATCTCACTGTGCATGTCTCTCTCTCACTCACGCTCTACCTCTCACTCGCTCACGATCTCTCACGGTTTCCTTGCGGCGGTTTCATTGCGGCGGTGAGCGGTGAACGGTTCCCTCTCACCATCTCTCACGATCTCTCACTCACTCACCATCTCTCACTCACGATCGCTGCAGAAAAATCGAAGGCAAGGATGATGGAAGCCACGGTTTCCTTGCGGCGGTGAACGGTGGCCTTGGCTCGTGACGGTGGCGCTGGCGCTGTCGTTGCTCTACATGTGGCTCGGATCCGATCCATCACCCAAGCAAGCTCATCTCAAGGTTTCGATTTGGGATTCTAGGGTTTCAATTTTCCCCTTTCTGATTTTAATTTTCGATTTTGTAATATGGATTAATTGTGTTTTGTAATATGATTCATTGCTTTCTCTGCTCTGGCATGGACATTTTTGAGCAATTTTTTCTGGATTTTTGGTGTGATTTGTTGTTGAAGAAGGCAATTTTTTTTTTATTTTCCCCTTCTCCTCCGTACGATACTGGGTCCACTGTCAACCCCCAAGCACCGAAGCTTGGCCAAGCAACAGAGCTTGGCAAGCTCTTCCACCTCAGCACCCTCCAACGCCACCAAGGATCTTCACTGGGGTGTTGGCAAGATCCAAGGCTCAAGCACCCCTGGTTGGAGGTGCTCTTAGTCTCTTATCATTTTGCATTAATTTCCAGTTTATGTACATCCCTAGGGAAAATTATGTTAAGGCTGATTGCCTGGCTAAGCTAAGGTTTCATTTAGTATGCCTTAGAATTTATGACTTGCGCACCTACGTTAGCACAACACTTTAGTAAATGTTTCCTCATCTTAATTCCATATCTTCCATTATAAACAAATTGCAACAACCATGGCTTAGTTCTAAATAAATTTTTGGCTTTTTTAAGCGATAGGTCCCTAAACTTAGGGGGTGTTTTGGATTTAGTCCTTAATCTTTTTTTTTGTTGGATCTGATCCCTAAATTTTAACGTCGTTTGGAACTAGTCCTTCCGTTAACCCAAAGTTAACTTCGTTAGTGTCTTCCAATAAGATGTTGCCACGTGTCCCAACTTGCATTTTTTTTTGGCTTTTTTTTTTACTTTGAGGTCCCTAAACTTAGGGGAAGAATTGAATTTAGTCCCTATCCTTTTTTTCGTTGGATCAGGTCCCTAAACTCTGGATCATTTTGGATTAAGTCCTTCTGTTAGTTTTAATCTAACACCGTTACCCTGGGAAAATTTTTATGCCATGTGGACCAATAAATTAATGCCACATGAAATTTTTCTTTTAAAATTGAAAAATTACAATAAATAAATAAAATTAAAAAAATGATTTTTTTATAACGATTGGAATAAAACGCGTTTGCGACGAGATGCATCATCGTCATGGTCGTGATGTCTCGATCACTCACCACTGCCATCAGGGTAACGATTTGAGAAGCTTTCGCCACCGTCCTCAAGGTCGCGCCTCGATCTGAGTTTTGTGCTTGCTTCGGTTTACAGCGAAAATCACTGTCACAGTCACAAGTTCGCTTGATGGTGTGCGGCGGCGCTAGTTATAGCCAAAGCCCCTGCAACCTAGTTGCGGCGGCGACCCCGAAGATTCTCTTTGTTCTTCATCCTTCGCTTGGTCATCTTCTCTGCAAATCTGATGCGACACCAAAGGAGACCAGTCGCGCTTCCTTCACCATGCTGCAGCCTCGCAACTTCGAACCCTCAACAACCTCAGCGTCCTCTGCTTTCCAACCTCCGCCCTCTTCTCCGCTTCCTCTGCCTTCTTCTTAGCGGTGCATCATATGTAGAGTCTGGAGGGAGGAAGAAACGCAACAAGTATATTTGATTGACACAGAAAAATCTCTTTTTTATTACTTTAGAGTTTGATGATAAAGGTTTGGTAGGTGTCTAACTCAGTTTTTATCACTTGACACTGTGTGTGTTCTTTTTTTTTTTTTGTTTTGTTTAGATCTTTATATTCTGAAAAACAATGCCACCCCCTAAAGCAAGGTGAAGAAACCATGATGTCAAGCCCTAACGAGACGATCGAGCACGACGAGGAACGAGAGGAAGATAGGGAATGTGGTTCACATTCTGGCCTGAAAAATTTCTGTGGCATGGTGGATCTGTTAATGATGCTTGGTTCAGTTGTACTTCAAATCAGGTAATATTTGGCTTTTTTTTAATTTTATTTATTTTTTGTAATTTTTCAATTTTAAAAGAAAAATTCCATGTGGCATTAATTTATTGGTCCACATGGCATAAAAATTTCCCAGGGTAACGGTCTTAGATTAAAGCTAACAGAAGGACTTAATCCAAAATGGTCCAGAGTTTAGGGACCTGATCCAACGAAAAAAAGGATAGGGACTAAATTCAATTCCTCCCCTAAGTTTAGGGACCTCAAAGTCAAAAAAGCCAAAAAAAAAAATGCAAGTTGGGACACGTGGCAACATCTTATTGGAAGACACTAACGGAGTTAACTTTGGGTTAACAGGAGGACTAATTCCAAACGACGTTAAAGTTTAGGGACCAGATCCAACAAAAAAAAAGATTAAGGACTAAATCCAAAACACCCCCTAAGTTTAGGGACCTATCGCTTAAAAAAGCCTAAATTTTTTATTTAGGATAAAAAATTGGGTGATCTATTTAATAAATATATTAATTTTAACATTTTAGATGATATATAAAAGATAGAAGGTATGTTTCAAATAAAAAAAAACACTACTTATAAGTTATATGCAATCA